>CM063529.1:13175000-15575000 GCA_032199755.1 Ambrosia artemisiifolia
CAAGGTATACAGAAATTGCCTCAGGTCTTGAAACCTGTTGTTTGCTATTTACAGCTATATACCATTCAACACATGAATTTACAACTCTATTTTATTCTTTTATGTTATAACCTGTAGAATTCACACACCCCAAATAAAAAGTCACGCCCTTCCCCCAAATAGGCAGGTGGCTACCACAACAGCTCAGAAGATAACCACACGATATACGATGTGGCATTTGTTGCTTCTTCTTGGCCGGCAAAACGACCATGTTACTTAAACCTAATAACCGGTAAGCCATCTTGGTGTTAACCGCTCCCACAACCTCTGTTTACAACCACCACCGATCTACAATCGACTAAACAATTAACCACCATGAGCTTTACCATTGTTGATACATTAGTGTGGCTATCGCTTTGGTTTCTAATATAAATGGCGATTTTAGTTGAAGAATGGAAGATTGAAGAGCCATTCGACCCATCGTGGGGTCGAATGAGACTTATATGGGGTCAAACGAAGATTTTGTTAGTTTATTATGTTGGTTCGAGCTCAGCAGGGGTCGAAGGAGCTCATTCGACCAACGTAAGGGTCTGTGCAGTGCCTATAAATAGTTTAAGTTTGTTTAGCAAGTTAACAAGTTGTGTCATTTAGTGTGTGTTCGTGTGTGTTTCCAGAAAGTGTCTAGAGAGTTATGTGATAGGCTTTTTCATTGTAATCAAGGTCTTTAATGTTAAAACAACAATTGATTATTAATGAAATGATTATGAAAATGGATATTACTGTGTTCTGATTGATTAATTATCATATTGCATATGATCTAGGGTTTCCGCACCTGGATTGTTCTACATGTGTGATAAATTCTTTGTTTTCTATAAAATCCATCCTTTACAAAGTGGTATCAGTGCTTTGCTCAATCACACGACTGCAATTTGATAGTTTTTCATCAGATTTTTACTCAAAATCATCAAAATTTTATCTGTTTTGCATGAACATGAAGATTGATTGATTTCAACTTGTTTTTACGTATAAAATCAAAAAAAATTTCACAAAAGTTAATCTCCTACAAATCCGAAGCAAAACCTACTAAAGATCATTGAAATCCATCAACTTTTGAAAAGTTCAGATCAAATTGAGAGATTTTTGAAGAAAAATTGATTTTGAAATGGGTCAGGTCGAACCAGTGGTGTTTAGGTCGAATGAGTGTGGTTTTTAGGTCAAACCAGTTGTTTCTATGTCGAACCAAGTGAATTTTAGGGTCGAACTTGTGTTTGTTTTTCATTCAGAGTGTTGTGTTGTTTCATTCGACCATATTTGTTTCAGGGTCGAATCAGGTTTGAGTGTGTTAGTTTTTCATCTGAGGTTATCTAGGGGTCGAACCAAACAAGTTTGTTTCATTTGAACCCACGATCATACATTTTAAGTCGAACCAGAAACCAGATTTTAAATTTTTCGAAGTGTTGTCATTCCGAACATCATGGATAACATTTGGGGATTTCCGATAACACCGAGACCTGCTATGACACAACAACAACCAGTACCAATGAACCCTTGGGCAGTTGCAGCAACAAAAAGAGCAAACACAGAACCTACACAACCAATGAATATCTGGGTCGTTTCCACACCACCCCAATCAGTTGCTAAGCCTCCTCCACAACCAATGCCGAACTTTTGGGGAGTAGCATCCGCAACAGAAGTGCAGAGTCAGACTACCAATGCCATCACAACCTTGGTGAATGATCTATCTTCGGGAAATGGGACAAGACCACCAAAGTTGCTGGACATGAATGAATACTTCTCATGGCAAAGGAAATACATTTGGAAGTTATAGGACTAGATGGTGGGGAAGCGTGCAGATGATCGAGAAGGGATATGTGGCACCTACCATTGAGAACTCTACAACACCGATAGCACTTGGAGACCTATCTGATGATGAAAAGAAAAAGTTTGCAGCTGAGAACAAAGCATTCTCACAGCTTTCTCAGTCATTGAACACAGATTTGCTACACCAGTTTGGAACATGTATTACTTCTAAGCAATTATGGGATGTGTTAAAGAGTAGGCATGACGGAAATGAAAAGACTCGAAAGTTGAGAACTGAAGAGTTGAAGAAGGAGTTTGAAAACCTCAGTTACATTGGAAATGAAACCTTGAAAGAAACTACTCCAAGGTTCTTTCACTTATTGACTGAGTTGTCGAATTATCAAGTTTCGTATCCGATGACAGAGATTGTGGAGAAGTTCACAGATGCACTACCGCCATACTGAAATCAACATATTGAGGTTCTAAAAGAAAAAGATGCTTACCAGTATTGGACAATTAGTGAGTTTATCCAAAAGTTAGAAAACAAGGAGATGGAAGCTAAGAGAAAGGAAAAGAGAGCCATAATTCCACAGAATCCGGAACTCTATTTTGCTACTACTTATACAACAACTTCCATTCCAAGTGGAGGTGTGGGTGTTGCACCAGTACCATAAAATGCTTTTGTTTCAAATGTGGAACCTCCGAATTATTTTGCAACACCATCTTACACACCACCTCCATCAAACTTTCAAGTTCCTAACTATTTTGGTACATCATCTGTGACTATGCCACAACCACAAGCACCTATTGTCAGTCAAGCCACAACAAGTTCAGGTCCAGTTGTATTAGAAACTTCAAACATGAACAATGTAACAGTTGAGGTAGTACAACAGCATGTTGCATTGGTTTCTGCTTTAGTAGCATCGTACATTGGACTTGTGGCAAGTCAAATTGGGAATAACAACCTAACCAATGAAGATTATGCCCAAATTAACAAAGAAGAAATGGAACTGATTGATATCCAGTGGGCGTTTGCAAGTGTTATGAGAAGAGCCACTGAGTTTATTGAGAAGACTGGAAGAACATATCTTGCCACTACACCTAACACTACCTATGGTTTCAATAAAGCTAAAGTAACTTGTTTCAATTGTGGAACCAAAGGTCATTTTGCTAGAGAGTGTACCCAACCGAAACAACAAGGTAACCGTAACCCATTTAACTCAAACTATCAAAACCATCAATGACAAAATCAAGTCACATTCCAAAACCAAAATAACAACTATCAAAACCGACAAAACAACTCACAAAATTCCAACCAAAGACAAACATTCACAGCAAACCAAAATCAAACAACACCAAACCAAGTATGAACCATTGTTCCAGTTTCTACACCGAATACTCAACAGCAGAATGATAACCAAGCATTGGTGATTCAGAAGGATGAAGGTTTTGATTGGAACACAATACAATTGGGTGTTAAGGAGACTACTAGTGGCAATGTTGCTTGTTTAGATCAGGAAATGGTGAGTGAGGAGAAACCGGTGATAGTTGAATACGAGGAAAAGAAAATTGTGATTGATGAGGTAGATTCTGAGAAGGTAGAGGAGTCCATGATGGAAGAAGAAGATGTTCCAGATTCTTCTGATGATCATGTTTCTGTGTATTCTGACACCGAGAGTGAATCTGATTCTGAATCAAGTGTTAATTCACTTGATGATGGTGTGGAGCAACTTCTGGCAGAAGCTGATTTTCTTATGACCAAAAGATGTTGCATGGTTGATGATGCTTTCTCGAAAGTAGATTATTCGAGATTTTTTGCAGGAAAGGAAGCTCACTTTGCATTGATGGCTATGAAAAAAGCTCCGAAATCGGTAAGTTCTAACTCTAATCCTTCTAATAATGGAAAATATTGTGGTTCACGTGATAGACTCAAAGGCGAGGTCAAGGATTTATAATACCAACTTGATAGCGCTAGAACTGCCATTAAGTCTTATCGTAAGAAAGAAAGAGATGTGAATAGGTTGCTAGATAACTATAAGAAAGACATTTCTGATTTAACTAAAACTTTGTCACAAAAACAAACTGCCATTAATAACTATATTAATGAAATTGAAGAAACAAAGTTAGAAATGGCAAAAATGAAATGTTTTTCAGAAAAGATAAACAAAAAGCTTGAAAGTTATCTGAATGTAGCCTATGTCATGGACCACATTATTGAAGAACCAAGCCCTAATGTGAGTTACAAATCAGTACCTTCTTCGGTGTTATTTGCAAATCACAACTTAAATACTGTGACACCGAAAAGTTCTGATAAATCTAGATCTACATCAGAAAATGAATCAAACACTTCTAGTGTTGGTGATCCAAATTCTGATGTAAGACCGATTTTGGGAGTGAACAATGAGGACGTTGAGGTAGTAACTGATGATTCTGATACTGAGGATGAGCTACCTAAAAAGAATGTTGATATTCCTCTGGAAAATCACATTCGAACTAATGAGTCATACTCAAAGGTACAACATTCTCATAAAGTTGAACAGAATCAGAATCAGTCAGTGAAAAAGAATGAGAAATGTGATGACAAACATGTGAAAGTGTTTTATCGGATGGAAGGATCCGATAAAATAATTTCTGATGAAGAATATCCTATTCAGTTCGCTAATTACTCTAAATTGACAAAATTTGGCAGGAAAACACAATCTGGTTTCCTAAATCTGAAAGGACAAATGATATGCCACCCGAATTAATCAAGCAACTATATGGTGATAATTCTAAAACACCAAAGGTTCATGTCACACAGTTTGTAAAGCCAAAAGATAAAGTAAATGATTTTGTCGAACCGACTTATTCACTAGAGCCCGCTCCTGAGAGTTTGAAGCAAAAGTGTTATAAGAATCAATATCCGGTCAACACATTTGCTAGATCTAATGATGAAAAATGTTTTGAAGAGTATAGAGCCTGTTTCAAGTGTGGAAAGAGAGGGCATTTACTTGCTCAATGTCCATACTTGAGATGTAAAAGGCAAGAGGTTGAAAATAGGCAAATTCATAGAAATTCAAGTGTTAGTTTTCCTCAAAGAAACTTTTATCCTCAAAAGCAATTTCATAATCAAAACAATTTTTATCAAAGAGGAAACCAACCGGTTGTCTATGACAACCGCAATCGGATTGCTATGAACAATTGTTTGAGAAGACCTATGATGAATCCGACTTTTGAAAAACAAAAGGTTGGGCCTTCCGTAGTTAAATCAACCAAGGTTTCCAAGAATGTTCCACCTAAGGTTGTTTCAAAGAATTCTAACAATTATCAACCAAAATTTCAAACTCAAGTTAGAATTCTAAAACGATCGGAACAAGTTTGGACATCAAAAGGTTCTCCCGGAGCCTCAAGTTCATCCTCTAAACTGGTGAAAGAAGTTCCTAAGACAAATGTTTTAGAGAAACCGGTAGTTGAAAAGAAAAATAATGTTGAGAAAAAGAAGGAATCTTTGAAGAATGTTCAAGGAAGTGGGCCCGATTGGATGTTTGACTATAAAGATTTCTTTGAGTCATTAAATCTAGATAGTTTGGTTGAAGAGGCTGTACTACGATTATATTACGAGTATGAGAACGCAGTGACTTCACCGTTAGTGCGTCCGATCACCGTAACTCCTCCGGCAGCTTCTAATGATACCAATGCTCCTGTGATCGAAGAAGAAATTTATCAAGAAGCTTCTACAACATTTGATTCATCAGAGTCGGAAGACGATGATGAGGTTTTCATTGAAGCTATCTTAGATCATGCTACAGTATCACCTCCAATGAACCCAAATCCAGATGTTGCATCTTCATCAAATACGGGTAATGATCTGGATACAGCAGAAAATCTGAATGTTCCAGCGGTGATTCCAGTACCTGAACATCCAGAATTTCGAATTCATTAGATTCATCCGCTAGGACAAATCATTGGAGATCCTGGTAGCAGTGTGATGACACGAGGACAAATAAGGCGTGCGTCATCAATGGAAAATATTGGAGCCCTTGCCCTATATACTCAGATTCAAAAGTCAGGTGATCAAAATGACTGGTCATTTGCTTGTTATGTTTCGCAGGTTGAGCCGCGGACGTATAAGGATGCTTTACTAGACGAATCTTGGGTGCAAGCAATGTAGCAAGAACTTCAACAATTTCAGAAACTCGGAGTCTGGACGTTGACTGATTTACCACCAGATAGGAAGGAGATTGGTACTAGATGGGTATTCAAATGCAAGAAAGATGATAGAGGGGTTATCGTCATGAACAAAGCTCGATTGGTGGTTCAAGGATTTAGTCAACAGGAAGGAATTGACTATAACGAAGTCTATGCACCGGTTGCGCGCATTGAAGCAATTCGAATGTTTCTTGCGTATGCATCTTACATGAAATTCAAGGTGTATCAGATGGATGTTAAAAGTGCTTTTCTATATGGTGTGGTGAAAGAAGAAGTGTATGTTAGCCAACCACCAGGTTTTGAGGATCCTATCCAGCGGGATAAGGTCTATAAGCTGAATAAAGCATTATACGACTTACACCATGACCCGAGGCAGTGCTACGAAGAGCTGAGCACTTATCTTCTTTCTAAAGGATTCTAGAGAGGTTTGGTATATTGTACCCTGTTCACAAAAAGAACAGATGGTGACTTGCTTCTTGTGCAAATTTATGTTGATGACATTATATTTGGTTCTACTAATGAACTTTTGTGCAGAGAATTTGAAAAGGTTATGCAGGAGAAGTTCGAGATGAGTGCTATGGGAGAAATGCAGTTCTTTTTAGGCTTGCAGGTGGATCAATTGCCAACAAGTATCTTCATTCACCAAACGAAATACGTTTCTAAAGTCTTGAGCCGATTACAGATGGATGATTCGAAGCCTATGGATACTCCCATACAACCCAATCACGGATTGGAGTTGACGCTAAGGGGGAGCTTACCGATCCCTATACTTATCGTGCCATCGTCGGATCTCTTATGTATCTCACTACATCCCGGCCGGATATAATGCTCGCCACATGTCTTTGTGCACGTTATCAATCGAAGCCGAAACAAAGTCATCTAATTGCAGTCAAACGAATCCTTCGTTATCTGAAGGGTACTCCGTCACGCGGGTTATCATATCCTAAGGATGACAACTTGGACTTTATTGCCTTTAGTGATTCTGATTATGCAGGTTGTGATATTGACGCTAAATCCACAATGGCTGTATGTTAATTTCTGGGGAGCAGGCTCGTGACCTGGCAGTGTAAGAAGCAGACATCGGTTGCTCTGTCCACATGTGAAGTTGAATACGTGGCAGCCTCAAGTTGCTGTTCACAAGTGCTTTGGATACAACAACAGATGTGCGACTACGGTTTGCAATTTCTTAGAACCCTCATTCATTGCGAAAATGAAGCAACCGTTGCACTCACTAAAGACACTGTCAATCATTCCAAGGCTAAGCATATCCGAGTCTGTTATCATTTTATTCATGATTGCTATGCTAAAGGATTGATTGACATGGTCAAAATCCACACTGATTACCAAAGAGCCGATTTGTTTACCAAAGCTTTTGATAAATCAGGATTTGAATTTTTATTACAAGCTAATGGTATAACAGAAAAGCAAGATTAAACTCCACATTAGGTTATCAAATTTTATTTGTTTTTGTTTTTCAAAAATCAAAAATCCAAAAATATGTTTTTAATTTAGGGGGAGCTTTTACTTTCAGAAAAACCAAAAACATTGTAAAATTCGAAAATCCATAAAAATTAGAAAATTCAAAAATGATTTTCCAGGAGAAAAAGAGGAAATGATAGTACATCCGTGAGGATCTGACACATGCTAAAGAATTGTAAGTTTTAAATAAGGCGTGTGTTGATTTTGTGTGATGTGCTGGTGGCTGAACACCTCATGGGCATATGGTCTTAGTACCGTAATTTCATTTGATAGGGTTGTTATCCGGGGAATCTTGATTGATCTTTTGTCGTATTGATTTACGGACCTAGATTCAATCAAGATATTTGCAAAAAGAGCTTATATGTCAAAACCTAAAAGTTACCGAATTGAGGAACTTAATGTATAACAATGATCAAAGATCATTTAATGCATCGTATCAAATCTATGATGAAAATCATGTTTGATATTAGCCTCAACTTGGTACGTGTGCACAAGTTATTCTGTAGCATTGATTTGCTGACCTGTACACCTATGTGCTTCGTATCTTGTAAAATAACGGATAACATTGGCATAATCACGCGTTACGACGAAGCTTTGTGCAAATTCCTTGATACGAGAGTATGTTGTGTGTGTGGGAACCATAAGCTGGTTAGTTTAATATACCTAAATGCGTATCATTTTAAAGCATTGCATAACGGTCTGCATGTGAGCTTATGTGGATCACAATATCAGCAATTGCATAATCACACATTGTCTTTAATGATAAATATGTTAAAGATCAACGGTGTGATCAGATTTCTCATAAACTGATATGATCCTCTTACCGAGAATCACAAATATTTACTGCTTTAAATTTTTCATTTTCTTCATATATACAAAAACTCAAAAAGATTTTTGGTGTGTTTTAGTATAAATTTTAGAAAATCCAAAATTTTTACATTTTTGTGTTATTTTTTATAACTGATGTTTGACGAACCAATCTGAGTTTTGTATCATTTAAATGAGAAATTTTGAAGTGTTTGAAGGTTTTCAAGGTTTAAAATGATAAAAAGGGATTCGAATTGGACATTTGATAAATTTCATTTTTCCATATTCTTGATTCGACCTTTCGGTAGGTCAAATGATAATTTTGTGGGTTTATTTGACCTTAAAATGAGGTCGAATGAGAGTGTTCTTTGAAATCTTCTTCATTCGAACCATATGTTTTTCATTCGTACCTTTAGTTAGGTCGAATGAACAATGTATTTTCTCATTCGAACCCCCACAAAAATTTCCCAAAATTTTCATCTTAGACTCACCTTGTTGCCCTGATCTTTTACATCATATAATCTTGTTCCTTAGACTTTGCTGATCATTTTTATATAACTTTTACAGGTAATGATCCAAGGATTTGTTCAGAATCGATGCTTGAATGATTTAAACCCTAGACTTTGATTTTGGACCTTTAAACTGTTTGTGAATGCAAATTGTTCATAGATTAATCAATGTCGATGGTTTTAAGGGGAGAGTAATACAAAAACAAAGATTTAAACACTGATTTGATCAATGTTGATTGGTGAAACCCTAGTTTTTTGGGAAAACCATCGATTATTGATTAATTGATGAAACTGAACCTTAGGATAGGCTAATCGATTGTTTTAGACAATGTTTGAATCAAAACCAGTTATTAAATTGGTCTAAACAATGAAATGGAAATTTTGATTAAAATCAGGATTTCATTCAACCAATTTAAAGGGTCGAATGAAGTAACACAGGGTCGAATGAACATGTTTTATATACATTCGACATACTTCAAACTCATTTGAACCCTCGTAGGGTCGACTGAAGCTGTTTTTGACCATTTTTGTTGTTTTGTCCATTTTAACATATTTTGTATGTTTTGTTTGTTTTGCAGAGAAAATGGCTGAAGAACTACAACAGAATGTACAAGAGCCTGCAGTACAAGAGCAGGAACCTCCCAAAGAGTTAAATTTCGAGCCGAAGCATAAATGTTGTGTGTATGTTGGTCCAATGGGAAAATATGTTGAATTTGATGGGATTATAAGCTTTTTGAAGAGATGCGGAGTTTTGTATGCTCTTGCACAACCAATGACGATATACAGAGAACATCAAGTTGACTTTTGGGAAAAAGCAGCAATTACTTTCTAGGATAATCAGTCAGTAATTCAAAGCAGAATTCAAGGCCATCTGGTGTTAGTTTCTGAACAAGACATCAGGGAAGCTTTACAATTACAAGATTCTCCAGCAGATCCTATTGAACTAACATGGACTGAACAGAGGAAGTGCTTTTTAAGAATGAAGTATAATGGACCTGTAACTGATTGTTTACTACATAAAGCCAAACTGTGTCTCTATTACAAGTATCTGTTACATGTGATTCTACATGTATTTGGACCAGTTAGTGAAGGTTATGATGTGCTGAGAAAGAGTTTGTGTTTGTTGGTGGTTGCATTGGTTTTGAATAAGCCTTTCAATGTGTCAGGGATGATATTCCATCACATGAAGGAAGTTTTACAAGGCTTAAAGGGTGACAAGTTTCTGATGTACCCTAGATTCTTGCAAATGGTATTTGATCACAAATACACAGAGTTGAGGAAAGATCCTTTGCAAGTAATCAATCAAGTACACATGAACCAGTCTACTTTGAGTAGGATGATTGCATATAAACTTGTTTGGTCATTTGAGATCTGTTAGTTACAAGGATCCAGGTCAAGACAAAGCCAGACATGCTGATAGTAACTCGGATTCTGATAGTCCACTATGTCTAGTTGATAAAACAGCAAAGAGGAAGAGACAAGTGATTAACAAGGGTGCAGAGTCTGGGAAGGGTAAATAAAAGGTGATTGAAACAGATATAAAGTCAAAGAAAGTGACAAAAGGAATAGGTAAAGCTAAGACAATGTTGGTTGATGAAGCAGATAGTGAAGAGATTGAAGATGATGAAGAATGGGACTCATAGAATGAAACCGTCAAGGTTACTAATCCCAAGGCCACTGAGATTTGTACACCTAAAGCAATAGAAAAGATGAGAGAACTACACGGATAGTCCCTGTGGTTTATACGTTGTAACATGTTAAGGTACTAACTTTTTTTTAACTCCTTAAGGTCCTATGGTTTACATTTGGTAACATGTTAAGGTATTAACATTAACTGCCGTTAAAAACTAACAGATTCCATTAAAAAGTTAAGGTTGAGGGACTAAATTTGCCAAATTGTGAAAATTTTAAAAATTCTTTCTTCCCACCCACCACCACCCACTATCGTTGCCATCCAACGCCACCGCCGCCACCCAGCATCGTCGCTACCGCCACTCACCACCTTCAATCCCAACCTTAAACTCACGCCATCCTTCACAGCCATACACCTGCCAATACTTATCATCAAATAATTATTATATAAGCTCACATATAACCAGCACCATCTTCATAATATACATGCACACACATTCTTTCAAAACATCAAGTATTATATATATACACATATGAATTACATGACCCAATTAGAATGAAAGATACGTGAGAGAGGGAGAGAGACTTACGTAGAGAGATAGAAAGCAAGAGGGAGATAGAGGAAGGCCGGCCACTTTCCGGTCATCTTCTCCGGCAGCTTCCCTCCTCCCCGTCACCGGCAACAACAGCCTACCACCCACCATCCGCTACCTTTCTGTAAACCGTCTGTTTGACTGTAAACCGACAACTGATCACCATCCATCTCTGGTGGACTCCCGGTTCCGAACATCCACCATCTTCCCCGGCTGTAACCTCCTTGACAACCAATACAACCACCACGAACCTCACCTTCCACCATCTTCGACCGGTTACATAACCATCGACCCATAACCATCGCCACCACTGGTTCTGTTCGTCTCCTTAGTCGGATCTCGATTGTAACCCGTCAAAACCAGGCCATGCTGGGTGGCGGCGGTGGCGTTGGATGGCAGCGATGGTGGGTGGCGGTGGTGGTGGGTGGGGAAGAAAGAATTTTTAAAACTTTCACAATTTGGCAAATTTAGTCCCTCAACCTTAACTTTTTAACGGAATCTGTTAGTTTTTAACGGCAGTTAATGTTAATACCTCAACCTGTTACCAAATGTAAACCATAGGACCTTAAGGGTTAAAAAAAAAGTTAGTACCT
The DNA here is from genome assembly GCA_032199755.1 of Ambrosia artemisiifolia. Lineage (NCBI taxonomy): Eukaryota > Viridiplantae > Streptophyta > Magnoliopsida > Asterales > Asteraceae > Ambrosia > Ambrosia artemisiifolia. The sequence continues at coordinate 13,186,581 of CM063529.1, forward strand.
TAACATGTTACAACGTATAAACCACAGGGACTATCCGTGTAGTTCTCTCAGAAAAGATTGTTGAGGAACAGAGTAGTAAGACTGTGACTGGAGAGGATGCTGGAGTGTTACTTGATCATGATGATTTTCAAGGGTCACCAGTTATAGGTGCAAAGACAGTGAGGGGAAGAAAGAAGAGTATGTCTAAGAAAGAGAATCCAAGGAAGAAGAGAAACAGAGAGATTGATCTGCTAGTTCTTGGAAAGAAAGTTCCTGAAGCAACAACTTCCAAAGCAACAACACCAACACCAACAGCATCACCAAGTTTAAAGAAGAAGAAAACATCTGAAGAAGTCATTACAACTGATCCAGCATCACAATTGAATCTTGAGAACATTTCTGCTACCCTGAAGAATGTTATAGCAGAAATGGAGAAGAAGACTTAGAAACCTAGAGCTGAATCAAGTTCTACTCCTCGTATGACAGTTTCTAATGATGTTATGGAGGCAGTGAACAGACAGATTGGAAATGTTATGAAGGCATTCAATCAGCCGCAAGTAGAACTCAAACTAATGAAAGAGAATGAAGCAAATATGCTGAAAATTGTACTATCATCTAAGAAGCGTCAAGATGAATTGGAAGAAACAATTGCAAAACTTAAAGCTTATGATAGAAAGAACAGAAAGAAGATCAAGCTGATTGAAGGAAAGAACAAAGAAATGAAGAAACTGCTTGACAAATTGTATTCTGAAGCACCACAGCTTGAAGGTGGTGAAGAAGAAGAGGAGAATGAAGAAGAACATGTTGATTTTGAGTATTCTGAAGATGATGGTGCTGATGATGATGATGATGATGATGAGAGTGACGATTCAGGTGATGATGATGACAATACAGGAGGAAAAATTTCAAAGAATGATAAGGAATCTAGTGATAAAGATTCTGATGATGATTACGATGCAAACCAATTCAGCTTCAAGTAAAGAGAGTCAGAAAAAAGCAGCAAAGACGAATCAAGCTCTAAGCAAAAGAAAGGAAGTGAAACGGTTGATGAAGATCAGTCTATCTATTGGACTGAAAAGATTCGTGCTTTGACTGATGAAGACAAAAGATTGTACAGACAAATGCTTGAAAGGAATGTCTGGACAATAGATTTGACTAGAAGATTTCCCGAGATTTTTGAAGGTGAAGACATGAAGTATCTGATAGATTATCAAGACCCTGATCCTGAGGATGGAGAGTTATCTGCTGCAATGTCAAATGAAATACTTGAAGGACTTGCAAAGCAGGTTGGGAAATCATTGGAAGACATCATGAAATATCAACAAATTCCAGAAATTCCAGTTAAAGAAGCAGGAACACATTCTGATGACAAAGATGCTCCTGTATTTGAAGATATTGAGATTGAGGATATTTCTCATGAAGAGTATCCGGAGTATTATCCTATGAAGTCGAATGTGGTGATTCCTAAGATTAATGAAGAAACATTGAATGAAGCTGAGAAGATGGAAAAAGAGAAAGGAAAGAAAGTCTTGGAAGAAGTGTTTGGTAAGGATGCTGATAAGAAACAACCTTACAAACAATCTGAAGAATTAAAAGACCTGTTGAAAAAGCTGAAAGAAAAAGAGGCTAACAGATCAGTAGCAGAAGTTCAGGGTGCCTTCTACAAACATCACAATCAAGTGTTTAAAGGAAGAGCTTTAGGCTGGAAATACTTTCCACAGCTAAAGTGTGTTGGTATTAAATGGAAGAAAGGAATTCTGTACTTTTACAGATTTCTTGACATTAAAACACTTCCATATTGGGCTGTGAGGGATGTTTACAGACACACAATGGGCGGAGCTTCTGTGAATAATTCAGTTGTTGGATGGTTTGCTGATAAAATGAGTTAGGAGAGCAGAAATAAATGGAATTTATTTAGGCCTCAATATCCTAAAATAATTGTCCATAAGAATGAGATTGATCCCAAGACAGGTTTGTAGAAAGTGACATTAAAGTATAAACCTCCTGTGGTGATGAAGAGAATTCCTTTGATGCTGATACAACAAAACTTCAGCAAAGATTTTAATTTCTGGTATTATGATTGGAACTTGGAAGATAGCTGAAGCGGTGATTGTGTTGAGAGATAAAGATCCTAAGCTTATGTGCAAGAAGATCAGAGTATTTGACCTAATGTGGTTGATAAATTGCTCAGCTGAAGACATCAACATGTTATATTTCATTCATTTCGATGTTGAAGATTTGGAGCAAGCTTGGAGATACTATAAGGTTGTATGTTTTTGTTTCACTTGGGATGTGAATGTTGGATGTGATTATAACAAGTTGCTTGGGAAGTATGTGAAGATTAGAGAAACTTCAAAGAAAAGTTCGCTCAAATGACAAGCAGAGTCTGAAATGAGCGCAACACAAAGAAAGACGTTAAGGATTATGATGATGAATAAGTCACTTGAGTACAAAGAACAGCAATCCAAGCAATAGCCAAGGGGGAGTTTGTTGATACATTAGTGTGGCTACCGCTTTGGATTCTACAATAAATGGCGATTTTAGTTGAAGAATGGAAGATTGAAGAGCCATTCGACCCATCGTGGGGTCGAATGAGACTTACATGGGGTCGAACGAAGATTTTGTTAGTTTATTATGTTGGTTCGAGCTTAGCAGGGGTCGAAGGAGCTCATTCGACCAACGTAAGGGTCGAATGTGTAGTGCCTATAAATAGTTTAAGTTTGTTTAGAAAGTTAACAAGATGTGTCATTTAGTGTGTGTTTCCAGAAAGTGTCTAGAGAGTTATGTGATAGGCGTTTTCAATGTAATCAAGGTCGTTAATGTTAAAACAACAATTGATTATTAATGAAATGGTTATGAAAATGGATATTACTGTGTTCTGATTGATTAATATCATATTGCATACGATCTAGGGTTTCCGCACCTGGATTGTTCTACTTGTGTGATAAATTCTTTGTTTTCTATAAAACCGATCCTTTACAACCATGACCCAACATTTGGAATGGAACGATGCACGCGTTAGAGCGTTGCCGGTTAGTTTTTGTAGAGGATCGTTTTCACAAAAACAGTTTAGTTGATCATACAAGTCTACTAATCTAGGTGCGGAAACCCTAGATCAGTTACAAAATGATAGTAAATGAATCAAACACGCAAATTCACCTTTTCAATCATCATTCTTATTAATTAACTTGATAAAAGATCTTTATAATTGGTTTACAAGTTAATAAAACACTTTCAGAAAGATCAAAACCTAGAGAGAGATTCTAGACCAGCACAGTATGACAAATGGCAAAAGTTACAAACTAAAATAAAATTCAAGGTTTATATAGTGCTGCACATTCGCCCCCCCGATAGGGTCGAATGTGCAGGTTCGTCCCTTTATTAGGTACGAATCAACACATAACAATTCAGCTTCCACATTCGCCCAAAACCCTCTCTACCTTCGACCAAATAATCTACATTCGACCTCGTAAATTTCCACGTTCGCCCTCCCGTAATCAACAAAACAACTTTGTATTTGGAATCCAAAGCATTAGTCGCAAATCGTGCACTAACAAACTCCCCCTCGACTATTGTTTGGATTGCCTTCGCTTTTCGTCCATCACCTTGTTCATCAGCATAATTCTGAGCTGCTTCTTTTGATCTTTCGTCATCTCAGGCTCAAGCTTTCGTTTTGTTGATCTTTTCGGCACTTCGTTCATCTTGACTCCTTCACCAAGTTTCTTCTCCAAATTACTACCAGAATTGATATCATAAGCAGAACAAACTCCAACCACTTGTTGATATTTTCTTGCTTGATCAGCATCCTTCTCTTCACATTAAATTGGATTGTAGTAGAGCATGATGATGTCTTCGAACGTACAGTTAATGATCCACATCAGATCAAAAACATGAATCATCTTATAAGCATCCTTCTTATCCTTCAACACAATCACTGCTTCTGCCGTCCTCCAATCATAATACCACATTACAAATTCAGAGCTAAAGTGCTGCTGAATCGGCATTAAAGGAATTCTCTTCATCACAACCGGAGGTTTATACATTAAAGTCACCTTCTTTAATCATGTCTTCGGATCAATCTCATTATAACCCTTCCTCTTGGGATATTGTGGCTTAAACATCTTCCACTTTGTTCTACTTTCCCAAGTTAATTTATCAGCAAACCAACCTACTGCATCACAATTCGCTGAAGCACAAGTCATGGTAAACCTGCAGATATCTCTCACCGCCCAGTACGGTAGAGTTTGTATATCATGGAATCTGTAAAAATACAGGATTCCTTTCTCCCACTCCAACCCAATGCACTTCAGTTGTCTCAGATATTTCCATCCCAAGGCTCTACCTTTGAACAACTGATTATGGTATTTATAAAATCCACCTTGTGCTTCAGGCTTCGGTCTTTTCTCATCCAATTCTTTCAAATTCTTCAATAATGTCTTCAAACTATCATTCTGTTCTGCAGTTGGTTTCTGATTCCCTTCTTTAAACACATTCTTCACAAACGCATCACTCTTCTTCTTAGCTTGATACTCAGCTTCTTTGAAGTTAATCTCAGTCAAGTCTGGGAATACCTCATTCTCAATATCTCTGAAATACTCTGGATATTGTTCGTGTGTGATATCCTCAATCTCTATCTCTTCCTTCTCAAAAGATTGTTCATCAGAATGACTTCCTACATCCTTTTCAGGAATATCAAGAATCACCTGTTCTTTCATAATCTCCTCTACTGTCTTACCCACCTGCTATGCAATGCCTTCTAGAATCTCTTTTGCCACAGCAGCAGACACCTCACCTTTTTCCAAATCTGGATTTTTGTATTCCAACTCATACCTCATATCCTCTGCTTCAAATATCTCTGGAAACTTTCCCATTAGTTCTATCGTCCAGACTTTCTTATTCAACATCTCTCTGTACAAATTCTTATCATCAGCAGATAGAGATTTAATCTTCTCAGTCCAAAATATGTCATCATCATCATCATCAACATTTTCACCAGACTTTTTCTTCGAGCTAGATTGTCCTGCATCTCCCTTTTTGTTCTTTCTCTCTTCATAACAAAACTTACTGACATCATCATCATCATCAGAACTACTACTATCCTCATCATCATCTTTCTTATCACCAGTTTTACCATCAGAATTATCATCTGATTTATCATCATCATTTTCTTCTGGTGAATCTTCATAGTCAACCTTTTCTTTCTCTTCCTCCTCATCCTCTTCACCTTCTTTGAGTTGAGGAGCTTCAGAATACAATTTGTCTAACAATTTACTCATCCTCTTATTCTCTTCACGCATTTTCTGATTTGCAGTTCGAATCGTCTTGATTCTTCTGGTATTTCTCTTACTACGTGCTTCAATCTCCTCTTTTTCTTCTTCAAGCACCTTAAGCTTTTTCTCCAACTCATCCTGATTCGCTTTAGATGCCACAACAATCTGTAACATAGTTTCTTCGTTCTTCTTAAACTTCTCAATCTCAGATTGTTGTGCATTAATGATTTTCATCATCTCTTCAAGTCTTTTATTCACTCACTCCATCACATCATCTGAAACGGTAACCTTTGGAGTAGATGATTCAGCTTCTGGAGTCTTCTTCTTCTTCTGAAACATGTTTAATACATTTTGCAACGATGTATTGAAATCAGGAACTGGTTCTGGTTCAGTTGTTTTATCAGACTTCTTCTGCTTCTTTGGTTTTGGAGAAGTAACTCTGGATGAAGTGCCAACATCAGGAACTTTCTTTCCTTTAAGTAAAATCTCAACTTCTTTTGCTCTTCTTCTCTTGGGATTCTCTTTTTCTTCTCTCTTAGACATTGTCTTGTACTTAGGTTTCTTCTGTTTCTCAGCAACTACAGGAGAACCTCCAAAATCTTGTGCTCCCAAACAAAGATCCAAATCATCCTCATCTAACTCAATGGGACTTTTCTGTCTCTGTTCCTCTATAGTTTTGTTTAGACTTTCAGATTCACCAGCCACAGTGGCCATGGGCTTGGTTTGTTTGACAGTCTCATCTCCTGAATCCCATCTCTCATCTTCTTGAGTCCCCTCAGAATCGGCAGACTGTTCATCAACTAACATCGTTCCTTTTCTTGTAACACTTTTCTTTCTTCTAGTTTGCTTCTTTGTCTGTTCAACCACAATAACCTTTGCTTTGCCCTTCCCTTTTGCACCAACATTCACAACTTGGCGTTTTCTCTTTGCTTCTGGATTAACATGAAACAAAGGGTCATCGTTGTCTGATTCACTGTTAACATTCCTTGCTTTATTCTCACCCGGATCCTTATAACCTGGATTAATTAAATGTCTAAACAAATTCTTATGTGGTGGTATTTCATTCTCGGGAACCCCTTTGTAACCTTTCATCCTTATCAACGTATTCAGATTCATGTGATTTTGAACTAGTATCTGAGTAGGATCCTTCTTCAGTGTAGGATACTTCCTATCAAATATCATCTGTAAGAATCTAGGGTACATCAAGAACTTCTTCGTCTTCAAACCTTTCAGAGGTTCAAGCATGTGATGCAAGATCATCCCCGAAACATTAAACGGCTTATTCAGCACTAAAGCATCCATCAACGAACTAAGGCTCTTCCTCATAACATCATAACCACTGCTAACAGATCCAAAAACATGTATAATGACATGTGCCGGGTACTTAAACCGTGGACATAGCTTTCCTTTGTTTAATGCACCATCAGTTATCGGTCTGTTGTACTTCATTCGTAGAAAGCACAATCTTTGTTCAATCCATGATAAGCTTCTGGGATCAGTAGGTTCATCTTGCAGTCTTACTGCTTCCCGAATATCACTTTCAGTAACAATAGCAAGCTGTCCCCGAATGTTGCTTACTATTGCTGTTCGATCTTCCCAGAAATCCAATTGATGGATTTGTAAATAATAGCTGGTGTAGCTAAAGCATCCACGACTCTGCTTCTTCTCAGAAAGTCTACGATCCCTGAGAATTCTGTATGCTTCTTCACTTCTCCAAGATAGGCACAACAATTATGAGCTTCCTCAAACGGTAACTCTTCTTCTTTCTGCTTCTCAGTGGTTTTTCGAGAAGATCCAGCTGGTACTTCAGTGTTCTGTGGTTCTGCCATTTAGAATTATGTAAAAACGAAACATAGAAATTCATTAAAATCGGACAAAATTTGCAAATTGAAATTTGATTTGGAAAATTCCACATTCGATCCATCGGGGGTTCGAATGAAGAATTCCTAAGGTACGAATGTGATTATTTAGTTCGAATGTGAAAGATTATAAACAAAACTCCACTTTCGACCATTTATCCCACATTCGACCCTATGAACAAGTCACAATCGACCAGAAAAGTCACATTCGACCATTTAGGCCACCTTCAACGCTTCAATTTTGGTCGAATGTACCTGTTCATATGACCAATTAATCAAAAATCAATTCAAACCATTTTAACATGTAAATTTCATTTGATTACCACCTACAATGACCGATTAAGCTTTCTAAACAATCAATTATTACCAACATTTAGTTTTACATAGTTTTTAAGTAGAATCTAGGTCTAATCAGTTTGAATGATCATAAACACCAAATTTATCTATAATTAGCCTGGATTCTAGATTATTCTCCCCCTAAAACTTCTAAAACTAAAACCCAATTATCAATTATGATTAACACTGTCTAAAAATGGTCCAGCAGTCAAAACAAGGGTTCGAGAACAAAACCATGAATCTGTGTTCATTTGTGAATGAATACCTGTAAAATTAGTATCAAATTGATCAGAAACAAGTATAGAACAAGAATCTTAGGTCAAAGAAACAAGGGCAACAAAGTTTGGTAATCTCAGAAAATTTTGAAAAATTTTAATTGAAGGTTCGAATGAGGAAACTGGTTTATATAGAGCCCTAAGTTCGACCAATGAGATGGGGTGAATGAGGAACTATGTCTACATTCGACCCTACTGAAAGGCTCGAATGTAGATATAGGGTTCGAATGTACAATAATACACTAGAACACTCCCATTCGACCGATTTTAAAAGGACGAATGTACGAAAAATTCCACATTCGACCCAACGAAGGGGCAAATGAAGATTGGAATTTTTGAAAATTTACCAAATCTCAAAATCGAATCCCATTCAATCATTTTCATACATTTTAAGCTTCAAACATTCATCATTTCACATTTGATAGATACAAAACTCGAATTGGTTCATCAAGTTTCAGAAAACGACCATCAAACACCATCGGTTATCAAAAATAACATAGAAATGTAAAAATTTTGGTTTTCTGAAATTTATGCTAAAACACACCCCTAAAATCTTTTTGAGTTTTTATGTATTTTTCAAAAACAAATGTAAAATGTAGAAATGTAAACATAAAGCAGTAAACGTTTTGTGATTTTCGGTAAGAGGATCATATCAGTTTTTGAGAAATCTGATCACACCATTGATATTTATTGTATATTATCACTAAAGAAAATGTGTGATCCGGCAACTGCTGATATTGTTGTCCACAAAAGCTCACATGCAGACCGTTATGCAGTGCTTTAAAATGATACTTAATTAGGTGTATTATACTAACACGCTTATGGTTTCCACGCACACGACATACTCCCGTATCAAGGAATTTGCACAAAGCTTCGTCGTAACGCGTGATTATGCCAAATGTTATCCGTAATATTACAAGATATACAGCACAAAGGTGTACAGGTCAGCAAATTAATGCAACAAAGTAACATGTGCATATATACCAGGTTGAGGCTGATACCAATCAAAGATTTTCATCAGTGAATTGATACGATGCATTTAATGATCTTTGATCATTAGTATACATGAAGTTCCTCAATTCGGTAACTTTTAGGTTTTGGCAATTAAGGTCTTTTTAGCAAATATCCTGATTGAATCTAGGTCCGTAAATCAATACGACAAAAGATCAATCAGGATACCCTGGATAACAATTAACATAACGACCCGAAACCTCAGATTTTGGCAACCCTATCAAACGAAATTACGGTACTAAGACCATATGCCCATGAGGTGTTCAGCCACTAGCGAGTAGTTCGTTATGTTTGTATCACTAAGGCAGGCAATAATAAATCTACGAAGCCTATCAGCACATCACACGAAATCAACACACGCCTCATATTGCATTACATTTCTTTAGCATGTGTCAGATCCCCACTAATGTACTATCATTTCCTCTTTTTCTCCTGGAAAACATTTTGGATTTTTTTTTTCTGATTTTTATGGCTTTTTGAAATTTTTCAATGTTTTTGGTTTTTCTGAATAACGACTCCCCCTAAAATCTAAAACAAATTTTTGGGTTTTTGAATTTTCTGAAAAACAATAAAACTTTAAAAATTTGAAAAACAAAAGGTGATAAACCGAGGTAATGATCAGTCTTGTTTTTCTTTTATACAGTTAGCTTTTAAAAGATATTCAAATCTGGATTTATCAAAAGCTTTGGTAAAAAGATCCGCCTCTGATAATCAGTGTGGATTTTGACCATATCAATCAACTCTTTTGCATAACAATCACGGATAAAGTGATACTTAATCCGGACATGCTTAGCTTTTGAGTGATTGACCGTGTCTTTAGTTAATGCAATTTCGGCTTCGGTGTCACAGTGAATAGGGGTTTTTAGAAATTGCAAACCGTAATCAACCATCTGTTGCTGAATCCACAGAACCTGTGAGCAACAACTAGAGGCTGCTACATATTCTGCTTTGCAGGTAGATAGTGCGACTGCTGTCTGCTTCTTACACTGCCAGGTCACGAGCCTGCTCCCAAAGAATTGACATCCAGCCGTTGTGGATTTGCTATCTTTGTCACAACCGCCCCAATCTGCATCACTAAAAGTAACAAAGTCAAAATTATCATCATTAGGGTACCAAAGTCCTCTCGACGGACAACCCTTCAGATATCGTAGGATTCGCTTGACGGCTGTAAGATGACTTTGTTTCGGCTTCGATTGGAAACGTGCACAAAGACATGTAGCGAACATTATATCTAGTCTAGATGCGGTGAGATACATCAGAGATCCGACGATTGCTCTGTATGTAAAAGGATCTGTTAGCTCCCCCTTAGCGTCAACTCCAATCCCGTGAGTAGGTTGAATCAGGGTATCCATCGGCTTCGAATCTTCCATCTGGAACCGGCTAAAGACTTTAGATACGTATTTGGTTTGATGAATAAAGATGCCCGTTGGTCTTTGATCCACCTACAAGCCGAGGAAAAAACTGCATTTCTCCCATCGCACTCATCTTGAACTTTTCCTGCATTACTTTTTCAAAATCTCTGCATAAAAGTTCGTTAGTAGATCCAAAAATAATATCGTCAATATAAATCTGGACGAGAAGCAAGTCATCCCCTGTTCTTTTGGTGAACAAGGTACAATCTACCGAACCTCGTTTGAATCCTTTGGAAAGTAGGTACATGCTTAGCTCCTTATACCATTGGCGTGGAGCCTGGTGCAACCCGTAAAGTGCTTTGTTGAGAACGTAAACCTTATCCCGGTGGATAGGATCTTCAAAGCCTGGAGGTTGACCGACGTATACCTCTTCCTTGACCACACCATATAGAAACGCGCTCTTGACATCCATTTGATACACCTTGAATTTCTTGTATGAAGCAAACGCTAGAAACATACTGATAGCTTCTATACGTGCCACAGGTGCATAGATCTCATTTTAGTCAATTCCTTCAACTTGATGAAAACCTTGAACTACCAATCGAGCTTTGTTTCTCACAATTACGCCTCGATCATATTTCTTGCATTTGAAAACCCATTTGGTTTCTATTTTCTTCCTTCCCGGAGGTAAATCTGTAAGTGTCCAAACACCCAGCTTCCGGAACTGCAACAATTCTTCTTGCATCGCCTCAACCCAAGCATTATCCAAAAGAGCATCCTTGTAAGTCCGCGGCTCAACCTGCGAAACATAACAAGCAAAGGACCAATCATTCTGACAACCAGATTTTTGAATTTTTGCATATAAAGCTAAAGCGCCAAGATTTTCAGGTGAGTTTGCACTACAAAATTGTCCTTTAGTCATGACACAGCTTCCAGGGTCACCAATAACTTGCTCGAGCGGGTGAATACGATGAATCCGAGATTCCAGATGATCAGGTACTATAACTCCCGTCTGAGTAGTCAGATTTTCTGCCGAATCCAGATCATTACCCGTATTAGACGATGAATCAACATCTGGATTTGGGTTCACTGGTGGTGCCTCTGTTGCATGATCTAGAATAGCTTCACTGAAGATTTCTTCATCATCTTCTGATTCTGAAGTATCAAGAGTAGTTGAAGCTTCCTGGAAAACTTCTTCTTCAGCTGCAGGAACATTGGTATCATTAGAAACTGTTGGAGGAGTTACGGTGATCGAACGTACCAACGGTGAAGTCACTGCGTTTTCACACTCGTAATAAAGTTGTAGAACAACCTCTTCAACCAAGTTATCTAGATTAAATGATTCAAAGAAATCTTTATAATCAAACATCCAGTCAGGACCACTGCCTTGTACGTTCTGGGTGTAACGTTGTACTTCCACGTTTGCCCACTCCTCAACCTGTCGAGTTCTTTTGTTGAATACCCGTTTGAGCGGGGTTGCATATCCAACAAAGTATCCCTCTTCAGCCTTCGGTCCAAACTTTTTAGTCAAATTCAACATCGTACAGGGTGCCCCAAATGGTTCTAGATACTCTAAATTCGGCTTTCTTCTATTCAATAGTTCATAAGAAGTTTTGCTAAACTTCTTCACTGTCAATACACGATTTAGTGTGTAACAAGCTGCGTAAATGGCTTCATTCCAGAACATTACTGGAAGGTTAGAGTCCGCAAGCATTGTAAGTGTCGTTTCTATTAGAGTCCTGTTTTTCCTCTCTGCGACACCGTTCTGTTGTGGGGTATACGGAGCACTATATTCATGATGAATTCCTTTATCTTCACAAAGAGCATCCATCTGTGCATTTTTGAACTCCGTCCCATTGTCACTCTGAATTCTTTTAATTTTCAAACTGTAGAGATTTTCCAATCGGGTGAACAGAACCTTCAACTTGTTGAACGTGTCACTTTTATGTTGTAAGAACATCACCCACGAGAATCGTGAATATTCATCGGTAACCACAAGACAGTAAAGCTCTCCGACATGACTCTTACGCTTGACAGGTCCGAATAGGTCCATGCAAATGCTCAAGTGGCATTTCGACAGAGTTCACTTTCTTTGGTTTGTGGGACTGTTTGTGTTGTTTACCCTTCTTGCAACTCACACACTTGTCGTTGAGATGAAAATGTTTCACATTAACGCCTTCAACGAGTCCATTCTTCACCAAATGATTCATTTTCCTGAGATGAATGTGTCATATCCTCTTGTGCCACATGATTGATTCTTTCTCTATAGCCTTTGATAGGAAACACGTAACTTGGCCCTGAGTTGTCATAGCTTTAGACATGTCAAGAATGTACAGATTGTTCAATCTTGGTGCTTTCAGCATGATCCACTCCTTTGGAAAAACGAAGCTGGGTTTGAGGATATAACAAGCTTTATCATCGAAGTGCACAGAAAACTGTTTGTCACATATTTGGCTCACACTTAACAGATTATAGTCAATTTGCTTCACATATGAAATCTTCTCAAAACTCACAATCCCGTTACTAACACTTCCCTCCATCGTGATATAACCTCCTTTATTACCAGCAAACGCTACATATCCTCCATTGATGTTCTTGATATCGAATAGCAGCGTCAAATCACCAGTCATGTGACCTGAAGCTCCACTGTCGATAATCCAAAGACTGCTAACAGGGCCAGCTGGAGCTCCCTACACATATCAAGGAAAACATTAGTTCTTTCGGGGGACCTAAGCCTGCTTGGTCTTGGGTCTTTGAATATCAGATTTCAAAGATTCATTCACACAATCATTAGGTTTTGAGTCGACCTTTTTATGATCTTTCAAACCTTTCTCACTTTGAAGTTTCTCATTTGTCTTTGAGGTAGAAGCACCCGGAGAACCCGATGGTGACCAAGATTATTCCGAACGTTTTATAATTTTGATCTGAGATTTTGGAGTCTCAGTTGGTTTCTTTGCATCGTTCTTAAATGAAACTTTCTTAGCTACCTTCCTTGATTTAACATAGACAGGTCTAACTGATGACTTAACATCGGGTTTTGGAGGAACCTTTTGTTTATCAACAGTTGAGTTAACCATTGGTTTCTTCAAAGGTTTTTCCATAGCAATCCAGTTTCGACGATCATAGGTAAATTGACGATTATCCCTCCCTTGAAAATAACGACTTTGATTATAAAATGGTGCTGGTTGAGGGACAAAGCGTCTTTGAGGATAACTATGATTATCAACCGGATTTCTATAAGATTGCCTCATCTCAACTTCGTGTCTCTTATGCATCACGTACGGGCAGTGAGCAAGTAAATGCCCCCTCTCCCCGCACTTGAAACATGCACGGTATTCCTCGAAAACATTCTGAGGATGTGGCTTTGCAAATGAATTGATCGGATATTGGATCATCCACACATCGGCGTATTAAACTCTTAGGAGCTGGGTCCTTTGAGTAAGCCGGCTCAAGAAAACCATTAGCCTTTTCTTTCGGCTTGATGAACTCAGTGACATGAACCTTAGGTTCTTTTGCAGTATCCAAATATATTTTCTTTAAAATTTCTGGAGGTACATCATTGGTCCTCTCATGTTTAGGAAACCAAATCATACTTTCCTGCCAGGTTTTCTCGATTTTTGAATAATTGGCAAATTTTATCGGATACTCCTCGTCAGAGATAATCTTATTGGATCCTTCCATCCGATAAAATACTTTGACGGGTTTGTCAACTGATTCATTTTTCACTTCTTTCTTTACTGATTGATTTACTCGATGCACATTTGCCATCGGATGCGAAACCTGGGAAGGTGATATTGGTTCATTTGTGATAATGTGATTTTCCATAGGAATATCACTCACTTTCTCAGGTTCCTCATTTTCTGTCTCTGAATCATCAGTTACTGCGGTTACTCCCTCATCATTCAACCCTAAAATCGGTCTCACATCGGAATGTGGATCTCCAACACTAGAAGTGTTAGATTCATTGTCCGATGCAGAGTCTGATTTGACTGAACTCTCCGGTGTTACTGAGTGTAGATTGTGGTTCTCAAATAACACAGGAGATGGAACAGCCTTGTAATTTGCATTACTGGGTTGTGATGGTTCTTCAATGATATGGTCAACCACATAAGCAATGTGTTTATAACTTTCTAGCTTTTTGTTGACCTTTTCAGCAAAGCACTTGATGGTGGCCATTTCTAATTTCGTTTCTTCAAGTTCATTTATATAACTATTGATAGCAAGTTGTTTTAAAGAAAGAGTTTTCTTTAAATCAGAAATGTCCTTTTTATAACCATCAAGCACTTTGTTAAACTCTTTGGCTTCCTTGCGATAAGATTGACAGTTGATTATCGCACTCTCAAGTTGAACCTTGAGTTGCTTGTTTTCCTCTGTCAGTCTATCACAAGTTCCACAATACTTATCATTTTTCATGTCAATAGTGGATTCAGAACTTACCTGTTTCGGAGGATTAGTCATAGCCATGAGTGCAAAATGAGCCTCTTTTCCAGCAAAGAACTTTGAGTAGTCAATCTTGGTGAAGGCATCATCAACAATACATGACTTCCGAGTCATTAGAAAATCAGCTTCGGCCAAAAGTTGATCAATCTCATCATCCAACGAGTTGACACTAGCTTCCGAATCTGTTTCACTCTCCGAATCAGAATACGCCGAATCATGCTCATCAGGAATATCAGTGACAGAATCAATAATAGTTCCTAAAGTCTTCTCAGCAAATATCTCATCAACTTGTTCAGCAACATGAATATCAACTTCTTCTACCATCTCCTCACTTTCTACTTCAGAAACCTTCTCATTCTCCAAAACTTCTCCAACTATCACTGACTCCTCTACGTCAATCTTCTGAGCAACACAAGCTACATTCCCAGTAGTAATCTCTTCAATACCCAATTACATCCCCGTCCAGTCATATCCTTCATCCTTTTGGATCATCAACGCCTGATTTTGAGTTTCAGTTTGTGTTTGGCTATTTGGTGTTGAGATAGGAATGATGGTTCTGGTTTGGTTGTGTGGTGTTTGAGTGTGAGTCTGGTTGGCTGTAGTTGTTTGTCTAGCAGAGTTGTTCTGTGAGGTGTTTTGTCGGTTTTGGTAATTATTTTATGGTTGATAGTTATTGTTGTTTTGGCTTTGATAGGTTACTTGGTTCTGAGATTGACGATTCTGATAATTTGAGTTGAATGGATTCCTATTACCTTGTTGAGCTGGATGAGTACACTCTCTCTTGAAATGACCTTTAGCACCACAATTGAAACATGTGACTTTGGCTTTGTTGAAGCCATATGTGGTGTTTGGTGATGTAGTCAGATCAGTTCTTCCCGTTTTCTCAATGAACTCGGTTGCTCTTCTCATAACACTTGCGAAAGCCCATTGGATATCGATAAGTTCCATCTCCTCCTTATCAATCTAAGCATAGTCTTCATTGGTTAGATTGTTGTTACCAATTTGACCAGCCACCAATCCATTGTATGAGGCAACCATTGTTGAAACCACCGCAATGTGCTGCTGAGCAACCTCAACTGTGACATTGTTCATGTTGGATGTTTCCAGCACTACTGGACGTTGACTTGTTTGGTTTTGATTCATCTGTGGAATGTAAGGTTGTTGTTGAGATTGATTCATGCTAGCTGTGTAATATGCTGCTTGTTGCATTGGTGAAAAGGTGGAATGAAAGAATTAGTGTAAGATGGTGGTGTGTATGATAGTGGTGTGTATGATGGTGGTGTGTAGGATGAGGTTTGAGCAAGGTAGTTGATTGGGTTTTTAGGTGGTTCCATAACACTTGAGACACAAGCAATGTGTGGAGCAACTATACCACCAACACTTGAGCTAGCCAAAGTAGAAGATGTACCAGCATGATACAACTTTGGATTCTGAGGAAATTGTGATCTCTTTGCTTTCCTCTTCTCTTCTAACTCTTTGTTCTCTAGCTTTTGAATAAGCTCATTGATGGTCCAGTATTGATAAGCATCTTTCTCCTTTAAAACCTCAATATGTTGATTCCAATACGGTGATAGAGAATCAGCAAATTTGTCTACCAGCTCAGACATTGGAATCTGAATCTCATAGTTCGACAATTCAGTCAAAAGATGACAATATCTCGGAATAAGTTCCTTCAAAGTCTCATTCCCCACGTAGCTAAAGTTCTCAAATTCCTTCTTCAATTCTTCTATCCTAAACCTTCTGGTTTTCTCATTACCATCATGACGATTCTTCAACATATCCCAAAGTTGTTTGGAAGTAGTACAAGATCCAAACTGGTGTAAGAGATCAGTAGTGATAGCTTGAGATAGTTGGGAGAACGCCTTCTTCTCCACCGCAAACTTCTTCTTTTCATCCTCAGCTAAACTCTCGAGCGGAATTGGTTCACCTGTATTCTCCAACACTAGAGCAATATATCCTTTAGAAATCATCTGGCATGCCTCTGTACCTTCTAGTCCCATCCCTTCCAAGTGAATCTTGAACTTTTTCTGCCATTAATTGTACTCTGCCATCTCCATCAGCTTCAGTGGACGGTTTCCACTACCTGAAGACAAATCATTTATTAGAGTAGAAATAGCATTTGTAGTTTGAGTGTGTACCGCTGCTGCTGCAACACCTTAATAATCATTCATTGGTTGCTGTGGAGGTTGAGCAACAGTCTGTGGAATCGAACTACTCATCGCGAGATAATTGATCGACTGAGATGGTTGAGTGTTCGTCTTTTGAGCAGCTACAGTCCAAGGGTCCATGGTAACGTGTTGTTGCTGTGTTGTATTAGGCTTAGGTGTTGTCGGAAATCCCCACATATCGTCTATGAAGTTCGAAATGCGAAACACTTAGAAAAATTTTCAAACAGTTCTACGTTCGACCAAAAAAAAATCCAATCGGGGGTACGAATGTAGAAAATTTCCAGGTTCGACCGCTTAGTCTGACTCGAATGTAGAAAATATAAAATCCTGACCCACGTTCGACCATTTAAAGCACACGTTCGACCTCCCGTAAGGTCGAATGTACCCAATTTGGTCGAATGTACAAAAACAACACACACAACTTCCTGGTTCGACCTAAAAATAACCACTTTCGACTTGAAAAAGCTAGGTTCGACCCAAAATCCTACACGTTCGACCCTTCTCTCTCTGGTTCGATCTGACCCATTTGAAAAACGATTATTCTTTGAAAATCAGTTATTTTGATCCCAATTTTTCAAAAGTTGATGGATTTTGATGATGTTTAGCAGGTTTTGCTTCGGAATTGATTTGGAACAACTTTAATGAATGGAAAACTTTATTTTATCCCTAAAATCTAGTCCGAATCAATCAATTTTCATCAAAACACATTGTTCATTCAAAACAGAAAAATTTTGATGAAATTTGTGTCCAAATCAGTTCAAAAACTATCAATTTGTAGTTTTATGATCCGTATAGGCTCTGATACCACTTTGTAGAGGATCGTTTTCACAAAAACAGTTTAGTTGATCATACAAGTCTACTAATCTAGGTGCGGAAACCCTAGATCAATTACAAAATGATAGTAAATGAATCAAACAGGCAAATTCACTTTTTCAATCATCATTCTCATTAATTAACTTGATAAAAGATCTTTACAATTGGTTTACAAGTTAATAAAACACATTCAGAAAGATCAAAACCTAGAGAGAGATTCTAGACCAGACACAGTATGACAAATGGCAAAAGTTACAAACTAAAATAAAATTCAAGTTTATATAGTGCTGTACATTCCCCCCCCCCCCCCCCGATAGGGTCGAATGTGCAGGTTCGTCCCTTCATAAGGTACGAATCAACACATAACAATTCAGCTTCCACATTCGCCCAAAACCCTCTCTACCTTCGACCAAATAATCTACATTCGACCTCGTAAATTTCCACGTTCGCCCTCCTGTAATCAACAAAACAACTTTGTATTTGCAATCCAAAGCATTAGTCGCAAATCGTGCACTAACAGTTTTGTCTCGCGCTTCACTTCATTGCAGCCTCATTATAATATCGGCCTGCAACAATGACTGCACGTGCCCCAATCCCAAACTACCTACAGAGTATGAGCTGCCAATCAGATTTGTTCATTAATTATGGTTTGCTAGGTGGGGAAGAAGAGAAAGACGGTGCAAGGACTTTTAAGTGGATCGAAATTACCAAAATAGCCTGGTAAATACACACATATTACGAAACTGCAATTCTTTAGATGATACATGTTGATGCACTATTATGTGGACGTCACTGTCGAATAGACTAGGGTTGAGTCTTGTATTGTATTACATGAGATTGTGGTGATCCATAAGGGCATTTTATGGATCTGATGCATATGTAAATATAGACCAAAACTCAAAGTTTGGTTCGACCTTAGAGATGGGGCGAACCTGCATAATCTGCAGGTTCGACCTCCTCATAGGGGCGAAAGTGGCTTTTTGTTTTGGACTATATATAGCAATCTCATGTGTTGGTTTTCATTTGAAGATTTGAGTTTGTGCTTAGAATGCTCTCAAGGGGGAGGTCATGCCCGACCTCCCCCGGCCTCGAGATAGATGTTTATCCTACTGATGACAGTGTCTGTAACCGTTTCTGTAGTAATACGAATCTGTGATGACGTTGTTTTAGTATGTTTCTGTCTCGTCTCGAATCTCCCGTCTAAAACCGAGTTGTTTTCGCTTATTCGATCCATGAATTCGGTTTTTAACCGGATTCTCAATACACTGATGGAACGCCAAGCAAAGTTACCCTTTTGCCCTCTGTACACAGACAAAATTACTGGTTTGCCCGACGTTCACACACTATTGCGCCGACAGTTAGCATTTAATATATATACTTTTTTTAACGGCTAATTGGAATCACTCACAAATCACTGGAGTACCATCGTGCCACCAGTGTTACCATGCGATCATATTAATACGTTAGTTTGAAAAGTAAAATTAGATATATTTAATTTGACTTTTTATTTTAGGAATAAAAAAAATTAAATTAACCCTTATGTAACATAATATACATCAAGACAAAATATACATCTAGGAAACAATACCACACTAACACTTAACTTTGGAGTTGAGTTATCATACAAAGACTAAAAAAATGAGAAGAGTGAAAGTCACTAGAGAGTGACATGTGTCTAAGGAATAAAGTGGCAAGAGTAGTTTTGTCAAAACAAGAAAAATGAATATGCATATGCAAGTCACATGTTATTCCCCTTTTTTTTAAATTATATCATAAAATCGAAAACACGGTTGCGTAAGACACAATGAAAAACATAAAACACAATGACTTCCAAAAACTACATACAATGAACAATAGGTATAAAACACAATGAACTACATATTAAAAGACAATGAATGACATAATAAAAACACAATGAATAGTAGACTAAAACATTATGGATAGTATACTAAAACACCATGAACAATAGAATAAGACACAATATGTATCAGAAACGCAAAACCTGGTTGCGTAAAATACAATGAACAACGTAAAGCATTAAAGAAATCATACTAAAATCACAATGGATAAAGTTAAATCATGTGTAGGCTAAAACACACAATGAACATATTTGTAACGCACACGTGCATACTATAACACAATGAACGTGCAGAAGACAGAATGAAGAAAAAAAACCAATTAACACGGATTTTAATTTCAATTTTAATGTAGCAATGTGGTACTCGTATTAAAGATAAAAAACCGCTCGTTAATATGGAAAATTGTTTTTTTTAAAATATCGAATGAAAAAGTTATAGACGTTTTAAAATAATGAGGGAAATTGACATGTGTCTTGCATGTGAAGAGAGAAAGTCAACAAATATAGTTTTCCTTTTATGCTCTTTCTCTAATTTAATATTTTTTTTTTCAACAAACTAATCTCAACTATTCAAATCTAAGATTAATGGATCACAATCCTTTTCACTCTTCCTAAAGAACCGTGTCTTTTGTATTTGATCTTAACCCACTACCAGCATGGTAACACCACCGCCACCCATGCTGGTAGTGGTCCCGTGAACCATTTGTTGGTTCTTTTTACCATGCTGGTAAGGTGGTTTTTTTTATTTTGATTTTTTTGTTTTTTTCCTTCAGTAACCAATATCACATTCAATGTTTTTTCTTTATTTTTTAGAACATCCTTTGGTGGAGATGAAGATGAAGAAACTTAAAACTTACCTGGAGCAAAAAATGGAGAAGACGAAGGAGAAAGTGGCTGACGGTTGTTATGCTCTTCTCTATTTTAACCTAAAACTCTTTTTCTAACTTACACATCTAATCCTTGTTGTTTTTGTTTATGTTAAATTAAGCCTAAAACTTATTTATTAAGTTACATATTTCATCATAATGTTTTTGTTTTATTTAAATTTTAATCTAAAACTTTTTTTTCTTATTTCATTAAGACACGCGCTTCTTAATTTGTACATATAGCATTTTATTGATAAGTAGAGGTTATTTATACATTACATAATAAGCATCTTTTATTAATCAAAATTTTTAATTAATTTTATTTATAAAATAGAAAAAAAAAATATTTCAGTTAAGTGAATTAGTGGAGTGTTGCCTCTAAAAAATGTTTCAGTGAAAGAAATCAGTACAGTGATGTGATAGTGCAAGATTGGTAGAAATTAGTAAAGTGAAAACTTATTCAATAGAATGTCCCTTCTCCCCTTAGCTTTGTTAATTGAACCCAATCCCACTTCATGTATCATTTGATTTAAAAAAAAAAGTTTTAATAATTTGTGTTCGTTCACATTAAGCAACATTTTCATTTTTGTTTTAATTTTGCCAGCATTCCTATATAATTTTTTATGAAAACGTGGTTTTATTTGAAATTATATATTTTTAGTATCGTGAATTATACTGAGTACTACTATGGTATTAACTATACCAAACCTATATTTACCAAACAACATTTGTATCTTAACGATATTTAGTTACATAGTGGGAATGCCCGCACGTTGTTGCGAGTGCGTTTATTTTGTTGCCTCAAAGTTGTTGTTGGTGTTTGTGGTGCGTGTATGGCATTTATGGACGATTCATTATGGTGATACTAAGTATGTAGAAAGCAACAACCTAATATTTAGTTATAAATTATTTAGTATCCATAAGTTCTTAAGTACCTTGAATAAGTTTGTAAAACTACCGTTGGATACTTTATATAACTGTGTGATATTTCGACATTTATAAAACTATGTTGTATATAAACAAAGCTTTATAACATAGATTTTTAAAATGTAATACAGAGTTAAAAATGATGCAGTCAAAAAATTCAACTCCTAGTAAGTTCTATAGTTTTTTTCATTGTATGTAGTTTATTTAACAAGTATTGTGTTCGCTATGTTCAACCGGTTGGTTGTTTCCGCAAACTGAAATTAATTATGTTAATAAGTTGAATTAAATTGATAAGAATTGGGACCACCAATATTAAACTAACCCAAGTCCATTTAGACTAAACCCTACCTAAAAATTTTGTGTTGGATTGATGGCGTGTTAATTCACACCCCTAGCTCCATGTCATGAACATATAGTTCTGATTAAAAGCCAAACAAAAAAATGAGCCTATGTGCCAAATCCAATTGTTAAAAAGGTTTGCACATGTAACGACTATAGAAAGTTATTTGGAAAATACTATATAGTTAGATTGAAGTCATACTTGGTGGTTAGTAGGAATAAGATAGTAAAATCAAATATCTAGTATCAATAAAAAAGATATAAAACCCCAAAAGCTACATGATAAGATTAGCGAGTCTTAGGGCAAAGATAACATTATATACAACACGAATGTCCTGTATCAATTAAGTTGATGCGTCTGTTTCAAAACACATTCTCTTTAAATCTCTCATTGTTTTAATTTCCTACATAGAAATTTTTACTTAACAATAATAGACCGAAACTCGAGCAAAAAAAAAAAAGAGCAAGCCATTAGATTGGATAAATAATGCCATACCATATTGTTCAACCATCTCTAGTCCCTGACTTAGCTATCTCCTTTGGGTCCTACAAAAGATCATCAACAAAGAAACTTCACGATAACTAATTTAAATCTCAAATATTTTACAATTTATCAAATGAAGTTACTGAACCAATACAAAGTAAAAGCTTATGCCAAGTTCAATATTTTATTGGGAAAAAATAATGCAATACATACCGTTTTAGGCTGATGACCCAGGCAGAAAGCTTTCGTCTTTGTCTCCTTTTCACAAATCATAAATCGTTTCATTTCACGCTCGATATGCTTGCGCGCATCCATTAAAGCCTGCTAGTAAGAGGCACTAACCTATGCCCACATGCTTGGTCGTCCCTTTTCATAGATAAATGGGAAGCATACTCTATTTCTCTATGGTTCTATTAAGCATTCAATTAAGATTTATTGTGTTTTATGAGGGTGAGTTACATCTTGAGATGGATATAAAGTATGTATTTGATACATATACAATTGGCATTAAATGTTGTAAAAGAGGACATAAAAGGAAGAAATTGGACAAAAAATTATAGATTTATACTAAGACTCTTGATATGCCATCTTAAAAAAGATATAAATTTACCTTTTTAGCCATCAAGCACACATTATTATATAGTAGTATAGATATAGAGGGTTGAGTTATTCTACAAAGACTACGAAAAATGAGAAGGGTGAGAAGCCACTAGAAAATGACATGTGTCAAAGGATTAAACAAGTGGGAGGGGTAATTTGGTCAAAAAAATATGCACATGCAAGCCACATGCTATTTCCACCTTCATTTTTAAATGTCCGTAACTTTTTTATACGTCATCGTTTTTTAAAAAAAATTATACCATAAAATCGAGCGTCTTTTTATCTTTAATATGAGTACCATATTGTTATACTTTCGAAAAAAAAGTCAAAAACCCACTTGCGTAAGACACAAGGGAGTGTAAAACACAATGAGCACAATTAAATATAGAGTATAAAGCATAATCAACAATCTAATAAAACACAATGGACGACATACTAAAGACACAATGAATAGAAGACTAAAACACAATGAATACTTTTGAAAAAAAAAGTTCAAAACCCAGTTGCGTAAGACACAATGGACGACATACTAAAGACATAATGAACAGAAGACTAAAACACAATGAATACTTTCGAAAAAAAAGTAAAAAACCCAGTTGTGTGAAACACAATGGATGACATAATAAGGACACAATGAATATAAGACTAAAACACAATGAATACTTTTAAAAAAAAAGTTGAAAACCCAGTTGCGTAAGACACAATGGAGATAACGTAAAACACAATGAGTACCAATTAAATATGCAATGAACAATAGGGTATAAAACTCAATGAACAGTCTAATAAAACACAATGGACGACATACTAAAGACACAATGAACAGAAGACTAAAACACAATGAATAATAGACTTAAACACAATGAACAACATAATAAAATACAATGTACACCTAAATACAAAAATCATTTGCGTAAACACAATGAAAAGCATACTAAAAACACAATGGACAAAGTTAAATCATGTGTAGACTAAAAAAACATAAATAACATATTTATAAAGCACACGTGCATACTATAACACAATGAACGAGCAGAAGACACAACGGAGAAGAAAACCCATTTAACACGATTTTTTTTTTCAATTTTAATGTAGCAATGTGGTACTCATATTAAAGATAAAAAAACGCTCGTTAATATGGTGAAATTTTTTTGAAAAAAAATATCGTATGAAAAAGTTATAGACGTTTTAAAATAATGGGGGGAATTGACATATGCATTGCATGTGGAGAGAGAAAGTCAACAAATGTGGTTTTCCTTTTATGCCCTTTCTCTAATTTATTATTTATTTATTTTTTTCAAACAAACTAATCTCAACCCTTCAAATATATGATCAATGGATCACAATCCTTATCACCCTTCCTAGAAAAAGTGTCTTGTGTATTTGATCCTAACCCAATAATAATAATAATAATAATAATAATAATAATAATAATAATAATAATAATAATAATAATAATAATAATAATAGTAATAGTAATAATAGTAGTGGTGGCGGTGGTGGTGGTGGTGGTATAGTAGTAGTGGTGGTGGTGGTATAGTAGTAGTGGTAGTAGTAGTAATAGTAGTAGTAATAGTAATAGTAGTAGTAAATAGTAATAGTAATAGTAGTAATAGTAGTAATAATAATAATAATAATAATAATAATAATAATAATAATAATAATAATAATAATAATAATAATTTAAGCGTGGGAAGACGGTTGGAAAACTAGGTCGGTCATCTTCTCCTTATTTAGCATTCGGAACATGTTGAAATCCGATGGTCACTCTGAAACTTGATTTTGAAGAAACTAAGGTTACGAGGTAATTAACCTTTTGTTTGTTTTTTCTTGTGAAGAGGGTTGAAAAAACTAGTTGTTTGCATTCAAAAGATTATCTTGCGTAGAGTAAATATGAAAAGTAATTCTAACAAGAATGACAGAAATATGCGTGGGAGGGACAGGGAGAGTTGTGGCGGTGGGGATGATGAAAGGCGGGAAAAAGGAATAAAAAGAGAAAGAGAAGAGCTTGATGCTCATGACATTGACTCAAAGATCAATTTCAGAAAGAATTTCTACACTGAAGTGAAGGAGGTTAAGAAGATGACTCAACAAGAGGGAGGTTGCTTGCTGCTTATAGGAAAGAAGTTGGACTAAAGGTACATGGAAAAGATGTACCAAAGCCCATTGTACCAAACTGGACTCACAACTAAAATTCTAGACACAAACAATCAGAAAGCTGAATTATGATAAGCCAACCCCTATTCAAGCACAGGCACTACCTGTCATAATGAGACTGCATAGCTGTTGCAGAAACAGGTTCGGGCAAAACCCTGGCTTTTGTTTTGCCAATGTTAAGGCATATAACAACATTTACCAAGGTGTTGGGTCTTTTCTGTGTATGGTGGTTCTGCTGTTACCCAGGCAGGATGATTGACATGTTATGTACAAGTGCTGGGAAAATCACAAATCTCAGGAGAGTTTCGTGTTTGGTTGTGGATGAAGCTGATCGCATGTTCGATATGGGTTTCGAGCCACAAATTACAACGATTCTCCAAAATACCCAACCTAATCGCCAAACCTTACTATTTTCCGCTACATTTCCTCGTCGGGTGGAAGTATTGGCCCGGAGAGTTCTTAATAAACCTGTAGAGATACAAGTAGGTGGGGGGAGTGTTGTTAATAAAGACATAACCCAGCTAGTTGAGGTGAGACATGCAAACCAAAGGTTTCTTAGACTTTTAGAGTTACTTGGAGAATGGTATGAGAAAGGTGGTAAGATTTTAATCTTTGTCCAATCTCAGGAAAAATGTGATGCTTTATGTTTGGATTTGTTTAATCATGGATATCCGTGCTGATAGAGAATCTACAATTTCTAAGTTCAAGAATAACAGATCGATGTAGCTTATTAGTTGCAACAAGTAGGGGTTTGGATGTTAAAGAGCTTGGACTTGTGATAAATTATGATGTCCCAAATCATTATGAAGATTATGTGCATCGTGTGGGCCGTACAGGGAGAAAAGGATGTGCTGAAACGTTTTTATCAAGTGAAGATGAAAGATATGCACCGGATCTTGTAAAAGCCTTGGTATTGTCAAATCAAGTTGTTCCTGATGAGATCTAAAAGCTCTTGCTGATGGGTTTTTAACTTAGGGACTTGTGCAAGCTCATGGGACTGGTTATGGTGGGAGTGGCTTCAAATTTAACGAAGAAGAAGAAGAAGAGCAAGTTAGGAAAGCTGCAAAGAAAGCTCAGGCTAAAGAATATGGATTTGAGCAAGATAAATCGGTTTCAGATGATGATGACGACAGTGGGCGAAAAGCAGGCGGTGATACTTCTCAAGCTGCCGCCAGTCAACAAAAAGCATGCAGATGTGTTAAGCAATCGTCTTTGACATACATGATTGCTTCCAGAACATGTATGACTGAAAGCTTTGGTCTTGAGTTGCCTACTCTTTTTGATCTAATGCTTGGCCTGATTTGAGCATTCATTTTTTATTGTAGGTTGATTGCGAAACATGCCTATTTGACAGCCTCCATAACCTTGCAATTGTTGGGACATGAGTTTTTACATAAATTATCCAAATAATGGCATTCCTTCAAGTGATGTAACATCTTACTACACAGTAGGATTATGAGTTTAAGCCTATGAATGGTGATTAATCAATTGGACCCTAAGACCACCCGTAGTCGGGCGTTATTGTGCCAAATTTTAATATATAGCGCCCCTACACACTGCTACACCCCGGCGCTATGGGGCTTTATGCGCCGGGGCTCTACCAAAATAACGCCGGGCTTCTAAAGTTTCAACCAATCAAAACGTGACACGTGTCACTTTGTTTGAAAAAAAACGGTCAAAAATATTTGACCGTTAACCTCTTTAATTTTTGAACGGTAACTTTTTTTTATTTACATTTTATATATATAAACCAACAAACACACACATACAACATACACAACACAAACTAACCAACATACACACACAAATACAACAAACCTACTAAACATGTTTCCATACGGTTCACCATTCGGGGTCCCGGGTCGCCCGGGTTCGAGGCCAAACACTACTACTCCACTGCCACCCAATTGGTCGGAGTTTGACCCGAACACAATGCAATACGCGCAACTACTCCAGGGTCACTTTTATCCTCCACCAAACTATGGACAACCGGGCCAATTTTTTCCTCCACCAAACTATGGCCAAGGTTCTCAAGAGGAGCCCGAGCTCGTGCCAGAAACTCAAGTGGAGACCGACGAACCCGAGGGTTCTCAACGGGGGGGCCGCGGGCGTGGGAGCGGGCGTGGGAAACGCTCGCATAAAAAGAAAGATCCTACCCAACCTCGTCAAAAAAAACAACAAGAACGTTGGACCCAAGACGAGGAATATGCTTTAGCGAGAGCCTGGCTTGACATATCGGAGGATCCACAAGTTGGTTAGTAAATTTTTTTATATTTATATATAATTTTTTTATATATATATTGTTCGTGTTTTATATATAGTATTTATTTTTTGGCTTTTAAATTTATATATAATTTGTTCGTGTATATATATAGTATTTATTTTTTGTATTTATACTTATATATAATTAATCGTTATATATTTCTAATCGTATAATTTTTTTTTGTAGCCAACTATCAACATCTTCATGAGTTTTGGATTCGGGTTCGAGGGCTGTTTTTTGGTGTGATGGGTAGAGGGGAGTATCGAGAGAACGACTCGGTATCGGGAAAGTGGTCGGACATAAATAATAGATGTCACTCATTTTCTCAGGTTTACCAGCGTTGTATGGACAACAGGGGCAGTGGGGAAGGTGATGATGGTGTGTTGACAAGAGCGTTGGACGAGATGAGATCTACCCGCCAACCGTTCCCGTATTTGAGAATTTGGGAGATGTTGAGAAAAAGTCCTAAGTGGGCTAAGGTACCGGCTATGGGGTCGGGTGGTAGGAGGAGGATCAGGAGAGGAGGAGGATCAGGAGGAGGAGGACCATCAAAACGTAGCAAAACCTCCTCCTCGACGCGAGATCCGGATACACCGTCATCCGATGCTCGCTATGTGAGTTTAGGTGATCATGTTAATTTGGAGGATGAGGAGGAGGAGGAGGAGCAGGATATGCCTAGACCAGCCGGTAGAAAATCATCAAAGGGTGGGAAGGGGGAGTCGTCTTCGGCAGCAGGTGGTGCCTTGAAGGAAGATTTCGAAGAAATGAACCGTAGACTTCAAGATATTCGCGACCTTGGCCAAAGACGTTTGGAGACGATGCAGCAAAGAGTGGTCGAGAATAAAAGGTTTGTCGAGCTCCAAGAGGCGAGGCAAAGGGAAAAGGACATTGAGTTTTTGTCGAAATCGATCGAAGACCTCGAAGGAGACGCGCTACGCCTTGCAATGCCTCACAGGCAACAAATCCTGAAAAAATATGACCTCTAGTGTGTTTGGTTTTTTTTTTAATATTAGTTGTAATTTTTTTTTAATATTAGTTGTAATTTTTTTTTTAATTTTAGTTGTAACTTTTTTTTAATTTTAGTTGTAACTTTTTTTTTAATATTAGTTGTGTGTTTTTTAATATTATTTGTAATTTTTTTTATATTTATTTACCTTTTATTTTAATTATTTTGAGTTAAAAGAATAAAAAAAATAAAATCCACGTGGACCAATCAGATTCAGGGGCTTTATATATAAAGCCCCACCACTACACCCCTTTTTCAGTTTCTCTCTCCATGCTGACTCAGCAGCCACGTGGACCAATCAGGAAGGGGGGCTTTATATATAAAGCCCCCCACTACACATGCTCTAAGGGAGGTGTGTTAGTGAAGTCAGAGTAGGCCTTACTCTTGACGTCGGGTACTCGTTTGAATCCACATATTTATATGGGTAACGCTTTTTCTTTCATTTATTGTTGCTAATTTTTCATTAGTTCTGACAATTCAGGTGCATAATATCAATGTTGAGCATGACCCTAGCTTGTTGCTTAACATCAAGAGCTGTGCATTCATACCGTTAGTTATTCTCCAGCCCCCTTGGTTTGTTTTCATATCATTATCACTTGAGAACCAATTAGTTCTGGAAGTGTAATCATCTGTTTTTGTTGCAGAAACTTTATAACATGATCTTGATTAAACTGTCATATTGATAAAGCCCACAAGCAAAAACATCCTTGGACCTCATATATGATTTTCCTTAGACAAGTTATTTAAGGGTAGAAATCATATTAAAAGTAATATCTTAAATATAATTATGAAAAATATATTTTTAACACGTGGTATGTAGATGTAAGGTTGTCTACATCTTCTATCCTCATAGCCTACCTTAGTTTTGCTATTGGTGAGATATACCGAGTATGATGATATATATATTTATAACATAGGGGTCAATTTATTGCTACTAACCAATCCATGTTCCCATGACCTAGTGTTTGACCCTACAGAAGTGGGGCGGATTCACATCTTTACAAGTGCAAAAGTTGTTGTTCGGAAAAACGAACACAAACCAGATAAATTTTTATCCTTTTTTATGTGTTTAGGATTTATCTTTTTTTAGTATTTAGATTTTCTTTCTAAAGTTAATGTTCTTTTTAAATGGATAGTTCATATTAGGAAAAGAAAAAAGTGATTTATCATTTTAAAGCTTTGGCATCGAACTAGGAGAGGAGAAATTGGGGATGGCACGGCATGTCAGCAGCATGTTGACATGGAGTAGTTCTCCACCATGAGAACTGAAGCTTTGTAAGAGTGTCCACCAAAAGAAGAAGTAATTAGTCTACAAGTGTAATTGTGGGTGACACCGAAATAAGAATTGCTTAACCCTTGAAATGTAGTGTTTGAAGCAAAATCTACTGGATATGTTCGTTTTGGCGGTGGAGACGGTGTTTTAACAGGTGGTTTGGGGTCCGGTGATGGTGACAGATGATTTCAGAGGTGGGTCGGTTTCGGTACAGTTGGTTGTTTTGGTGAGAATGGGGACCATATTCTGTGATGGTTGTGCTGTAATTGAAGGTGGCGGTGGAATTCCATTATTGGAGACGGTGGTGGTATGGAAATTTAACGATAAAGCATTGTCGTGGTGAAAGACTTCCATGTGAGGCTTTTGAGTCCTCGATACCATGAATTGAACCAAGAAAACGGTTCGTCATCGAAGAACTCAACGTAAGCAAACCGATCTTCCTCATAAAATGCATACAAGGAAAAGAACCGTTCAACCTCACAAAGCCACCAGGCCGGATTCGAACCGGTGAAGCGAGAAAGAATCGTAGAGTCATTGAGTTCTTCCAAAGCCATGGAGGCTAAGGCTCAATGAAAGGCTAAGGCTCAATGAAAGCACCAATTGATAGGTTTTACAAAGAAAAACCTAGAAAACTTCTAAGAAATAAAGATGAAAGAGATACGGGTTCCAATTTTCTACTCCATTTACTCTAAAAGATAATGGCCTTTAAATAGGCTTACAAACTAACAAACACATGAATGAAAACGTGATATGTAGATGATAAGGGATCATGAGTAAACATGCATAAATGGAAAATAAGATTATCTCCTAATAACATGCAATAAATAAACGTGGCTAAATAAACGTGTCTTGCAATCTTCTACCGAGTCTTCTTAGGTCGAGTCATGGTGGGTCATGGGCATGATGGATCGTATCAAACAACTTATCCATTTGTACAAATTCAGAACTTCTATTTGATGCCAAAGCATGCTTTTTGTTTTAAAAAATGTCCCCACAAGTGGTTTGTGCCGGTCAAGTAAATTGAAACGAAGGCACTTATGAGTTCATACCACCACTCTCTTTCATATTGGCGTATATTACAACGTTAGAGAATTAGTATGAATTATTCAAGCTGAAAATTAGTAACACCCAATATTTTGAGCGACTAAAAGGAAACCATCAGGTTGATGAGGTAGTTGTTAGCTATGCACACACGACCACAGAGATAAAAACCAATGTAACACCTATAGCAATAGCGTATTTATGAAAACTGTGGTAGCGTTTGGTATGCAGGAATGAAAGGCGGAATGGAATGCAGCATTACAATGGAATGAAAAAAAAAGTGTTTGGTTGTTCAAGGTAATGGAATTATCCATTACCTCCTCCATTCCATTCCCTTTAAAAACCCCAAAATTCATTCCATCAATCCCCCCTGTTTTTTTTTCCATTTCATTCCCTCTGTCACCATTCGTCTGCACCGACCATCACCACCACCCACCTCTACCACCACCACTAGACCTGGCAATTTCAACCCATCTAGTTGAGTTTGGGTTATTTTGGGTTTAAAATTTGACCTTGTGGGTTGAAATGGGTTTATTATAATTTTCAAGGGGGTTAGGATTGGTAATTTTAATTGTAGGAAATAAGTAAGTGGGTCAGGATGGTTATGTCAAAAAACAAATGGGTCAGGATGGGTATTTTTAGATAATCAAATACAAATCTGAATTAAAACTCACCCAACACCAAAAGCGTTGATGCCTCATGGAAATAAATGTCATTAAAAAAAAAGTTATATCTTTTGCATTTGTTGATAATCCCGGTCGGTTCGAAACCGTTCGTGTCGATAACAGACGACCAGGTCGAAACAACACGAGTCGTTAACAAGACCGATCTCATTGAAACGTTCGAGTCGTTAGCGGGCTTGAACGAGTTGAAATGGTCTGATCGTTGGCAGGCCAGGTCGAGTTGAAACGGTCCAGGTTGCTAACGAGATCAGTCAGGCCGAAACGGTACGGGTTGTTACCCGGTCCGGTCGGGTCGAAACAGTCTGGGTCGCTACGGGACGGGTCAGGTTGAAACGGTCTCGGTCGGTACCGGGCCTGGTCGGGTAGAAACGGTCCGGATCGCTACCGGGCCCGGTCGGGTCGAAACGGTCCGGGTCACTACGGGCAGGGGCGGACCCACCTTTAGCCGGTCGGGGTCCCGGGACCCCAATCTTTTTTAAAAATTTAGTAGGAGCGATATATAAATTTTTTGAAGGACCCCATAAAAATATTCTAATGGAACCCATAGTATTAAAACCAAGCTTGTTGTAGTGGTAAAAGTGCTTCTTTTTTAACTAAAGCTCACTGGTTCGAGACCCTATACCTCCTGTTTTTTGTTAATTTCCCTCTATTAAATTGCAACATATTCGTGAGTTCATTTCTCTCCTTTTTTGGTTAATTTTCCTCTTTTTGCTTCACTAATACGGAGTATGTTGATTGTTTCACTATTAAAAAGAAGCGGACTTTTTTAAATTCTTAGTGGTAATATTGGAAACAATGTATTCTTTTGTATTTGATTTGTTTTACACTTAAATCACGGCCACGTTATCACACTATTAATAGTACTAGGTTTCAAAACGGCGCGTTGCGCCTAAGTTAAATCGGTATTAACGCGCCTAGTTAAATCGGTATCTAATTCTCTATTTGGGACGCAATGCAACGGGAGGATTTTCTTCCCTTTTTTTAAGGGACAACACAACACCATATCATTAAACCACAAAAAAAATGGCTAGCTAGAGGCTAGCGATACAGCCACCAAATAAAGACCAAAAAAAAAACATACAAAAACTCCAAAACTGAATCTATATTTATAACATCCGAATCTAGCGTCCTATAAAACCCAAACGACAATAGCATAACAAACCATTTAACCATACACTCGATATGTCCTTCGCACCCTTTTGATCACTAAGCGAATGAAGGTAATATTGACCCCCCTAAGCCACCAGATTACTTTCAGCCCCAAATTGTGCCTATAAGCAGCAACGAACACCCCAGTTTTCACGCAGCTCAGCTGACCCATAATCAACCCATTCCCGCTGCACATTCTGACCCATATTTGGCATAATTGGCCTTTAAAGCATAACAGGGTAACCAACTGTTTGTTATTACAAAGAAGGGTACATGTATAACATGTTGACAACTCATCAAGGAAAACCAATATATTAACACGCCATTAAACATACGATACAAAAAAGTACTACTTTGATCCTACTATGTATTCTGAATATTATATATTTAAATAAAAATTGGAAAGTATGGATACTAAATTCAAAGTAGACAGGTAGTCAAGAAGATATCTCCACAAACCAGTGAAACTATCAAAATACATCATCACTAATACATGTGCAAACCCAAAATTAAATTTCAAAATTGCATTTGAATGCTGATAATTTGCATCACATAAAACGGAAACTGTAAATGTGTCGGTTCACTATTTCATCACTTCATTCATTCGATTTAAAAAGTCGGTAAGGCACAAATACTACAAAAGTGTCGATGCTTAATTTGAACGTAACTTCACCTCATACTTGAATTTGCGCTTATGAATGACCTTGAACTTTCTAACATCCAGTATTGTCAACTCATCGAAGCCATATTGTCAACAACCATCGTCATCTAAAAACCAAAATGTACCCTTATAAAATTTAAAAGACCTATTATGTTTAGAGGCCCTAAAAGTTTGGGTTGTAGTCCATCTCTTTTAAATGCATTTTCTTATATACCACTTTAGAGGGGTGCTTATTTTATGAACATTTTATTTGACACCATTTTCTTCATCATCAATCTGAGATGACAGGTTTTCGAATTCTGAGTGATGACCTTAGTAATCATATTTATGTTATGATGCAAGATCATACTAAATATTTACCATATTTGTTTCTGACCAGCTCTCCCCCTGTAAGATTCACATCAGTAAAGAAAAAGTTGTCAAAATATTTAAAAAAAGGTCCATTAAATTAAGATGGTCAAATCTGCCTAGTGACAAAGAACGCTGAAGGATGCTCACCTTGCTTTCAAGGCTGAATCACAAAAGGATGACAGACCGAGCTTTCACATGCTGTTGTGGTTGCAATATCAAGTCGCAATTTAAATCAATTCTATTAGAATTAAAACACCACAATATTGTGCATTTGAATGGAAAGAGACGAAGCATACCAAAGCATGAACAACCTTAACTTGATGACGATGACGATGATGATGAGCTGGAAGCAGGAGCCGCTGGCTCTTAGTCTCCTGTCAATGCAATTATTATATATAAAAGGACCCTTTGTCGAGGCGTTGCTGTAAAAAACAAATGAAACCAGGTTCAGGGAATGACTATGAACAACTACATTGCAGCAATCAAACCGACGACCAAGACAAATAATGAATAAACGGCACAAATGCATCTATTTTTGCAACATGGTGTAACATAATCAAATAAAAAATTTTAAACAGAACACATACATTGTGAACCTAAGTAGACAATAAGATTCAAAATAGTAATGGCAGGACAGTTAACGAATTTGAGTTGTCATATTATCTTACATATCAAAAACCTGTTTTCTGAGGCGCGTTTTCAGCACGTACAGTTTCAATCATGTATAATACTGAGAGGACTAAGTAAACTAAAATTAGGAATTCTACGTTAATGGTTAAAGTTAAACGCCTATTCGAACAAAAATGTATGAAAAGGCCATCGCTGTGTTAAGAAACCTAACAACAGTTGGTTAATGCTGAGATGTATATGGATGAGATGAGTATGGTTCGGTTCGGTTTGGTTTGGTCTGGTTTGTGTTTAAACTTTAAGCGGCCATGGGATTAGATGTGTTGACCTAGAGTTGGGGGTGGGACTTTTAAGTCTTGATATGGAGGATTAAAGGGATAGTGAGCACACATTTTTACATTATAGTCCTTTTGTTCTCTGTTAGTAAATATTTTAGTTTATCTTTAATATACATTAGTGAACATGGAATCTTCTGATCAATACATCTTGAATTTAAAAACTACACTGATTATGCAGCAGATGCAGTTGTCATAACAGAAAAAAAGGTATCAAATGAGCGAACTGATATATAGGAGTGACGTTCTTATAATCATTACCTAATATTTTGTTTTTATCGCGCTGAATGGTCTAACAAATAATTATTGATTACTTGGCTAAATCTTTGTTTCCTATAGATATATTTATTATTGTGTTTATCCAAGCATCAAATATGTTTTGAATTTAAATACTACACTAATAATGCAGCAGATCCAGTTGTCTTAACAGCCAAAAAATAAATAAAAAAATGAGCGAACTGATATATAGTACGTTCCTATGATCATTACCTATTCTTTTGTTGTTATCGCGCTGCATGGTTTAGCAATAATTATTTATTAGTTGGCTAAGTCTTTGTTTCTTATAGATATATTTATTATATCAAAGCTGCCTGTAGAAATCACAGACCTCCTCAAATGTTGGTATTTATATCAAAGCTGGCTGTACAATCCGATTTAGAAAAAAAGTTTACGATTAAAAAGTGATGACGAACCACATGGCATTTCAAGTCTACAATCAATTTTCATACAAAAGTCACATAGAAATAATGTAATGAATGCTAAGTCATACCTATGACATACAAATAGAAAACTGGATCAAGTGAGAGCACAACGACCGCATAACAATCAAATAACCGCTATCCGCTATCCCGCCGAAAAGAATCAGATAATCACGTAAACTGGTGAGAGCACGACGACCGCATAACAATCAACCATACACATTTCTTCGAACACAATAGATACTATCGAACACAAATTAGCATCGAAAATTAATAAAACCACAATGCAGATACCAAAATATTCACTTAATAAAAGGAAAAGGGAATATTACTGTTAGCAAAATTAGATGCTATAGCAACTCCATCAACAAAATTATGTCCCAATGTCACTGCTAATAACCCCACATATGTCACCAACCATTTCCTTCTATTAATTTTAGCTGATTCAGCATCTTGTAACAAATCATTTCCATCTACATCAAACAATTGTAAAAGCTGCAATAGATAAACCAATAATATGAATACTGAATAATGAATACAAGTTACCAACCAGATACATGGATGGACTGTAGAATTCTGGATGGAAGGGCTCCAATTGGAAGAGGCAACACCATTTAATAGCAAACCACCTACAGCTTCTTCTGCAACAATATCCCGCTACACTTCATAGATTGTCTCAGTAAGTAGTATGATAATAATAATATAATGAAAGGGTATTCGAGAAAGATAACGGTTTTAACCAATTTACCATCCTATCCCATCTCTAGTCCCACCATTCATTTTCTTTCAAGGGTCGTCAAAAAGCCTTGACCATTCAAATACTCAATTTAATCCGTTACCAACCGGTAACCGTGAAAGCAACCCCATTTGCCACCTCTCGCTTAAAGGTGTAGAATTAAAGAAGATTACATATGATGATTTTGATCAATATGTGAATAATGCACCAAGATAATCAGAAGTTGTAATCAGCCCATAAGTCATCCAAACCCCATATCCAACCCAAAAATACAATACATGTAACTCAAAATCGAATGTATAGAAAAATCTCCATCCACAATATGTTATTTATTTTTAAAACTCCTACAAAATCATCATATTTATTTTTTTACTACAAACAAACCATTGTGCTTGTGAAAATTCAAAGACGAAGACCACAGTTGCCAAGATGAGAAATTGTAGATAACATTAAATCCCCTTTTAGGTAAAAAAATTTCTTTGACCAATTGAAACCAAACCAAATCCATACTGTCGAGTAAACAGAGCAACATTTCATGCCAGGCCTAATATGAATATCGCAAAACTAACCTCGAAGACGGGACACGTTCTTTCATAATTGTGTGCGTGACCATAAATGGCAATATCAACTTTATACTTTTGCCATAGTTCTTGAAGGCTCTCTCCCCATTGGTTCACCAAACGTTCCATCAACAGCAGAGTATGAAGTCGATGAGTACCCGAGAACGCAATGAGCAAGAAAGATTAGCCATGGTTGCTTTTGTCTATCTACGGTTGCAAAACACTCCTCAATGAATTTATACTGTTTGGTCCCCTCTCTCCAGTCATGTTCTGTGTCAGCTATACAAAACCTAAACATTCCACAGTCTGTACCTGTGACATGTGAATGCAATTTTTGTAGCACATTAAACAAACCATAGAAAATAAGACTGTAGAAAATTAGCTGATTGGTGAGAAGCCAGCTCACCAAAACTTTCTTTGGTTTTCAGCAGGAACATAAAACATGGTTTCAGCTAAAGCACCGCATTGGGCCAGTCAGGCTCATGATTGGTACTAAAAAGAATAAAGTTGTTAGAAAATTCTCAAAAGAAAACAAAATTATCAACATAAAGATTAACTACTTTTTTTAAACGGCTGATAAGATTAAATGATTTTATTTAAATCAAATGCAAAATAATCCAGTTGATTAGCAACCATTCCCATGTTGTTGTTATTGTTGACACCTGAAGTGGAACCTTTGCATTGATCTACCAGCTGCAAACCTTGTTTATGAGACGTCTGAGTAACAGCAAAATCCTGCAACCCCACATCACACTTTTAATAAGTCTGTACTATATTACCTACCTTCGTTCACAACAACACAGTGACTAAGAAAGCCCAATTATTGCCAAAACATAAAAAAGAAAAAACCCAATTTATAATCAAAATATGTAAAACAATCTAAAGTAAAAAAAATATAACATTAAAATTAAATTTTAAAAGCATCGATGCGTTTAGGTCCCAAAGCCATGTTGTGTCGCCTGAGGTAAAAGCTTTCCATACGTGAGGCATTGCTCTAAGTACAACTAAATAAGCTTTGCACAAAATAAAAAACTCCCTCGTCTCGTCTCGTCTCTTTTAAATATCACCCTCCTAAAACCCAAGTTTTGACCAAATTTGGCCCAGGGTTGCACGAGGCATTCTCCTAATTGGCTCAGACACACTTTTTAAAACCAAGGAGTCAAAACGTATACTCAGAACTACTCACCTCATGAAAAGCGGCATACTCACCAGCTTTTTGGCCATCAGGATCCGGTTTAGGAGCCGCTAATCCACTGGTCGCAAAAGCCTACTTATATTCTTAGAAAAAGGATCCATACTTCCACCCTACTCAAAAGTAACCAAACAAATCAATAACAAATAAGCGAATATTATAATCAATTCATCAGTTTGTCATACAATCTTCCATCATAAACATCATCATCGTCACCTGTTGCAAAAAAGAAGTCGGAGACGGCTGATTAAGCTCATTCTTCCACTCTTTAAGCATCTGATTAAGCTGCTCTTCATACACGGCCACATCCGCGTTGCGGGTCTCCTTCCTCGCACATTGCAGATCCATAAACAGGAGCTGCAGGTCCTCGACACGGCTGTTCGCGCTATCTTTAAATATCTGGTGTGACCCAGACTTACATTTTGCACCTTTCCCCATCCAAAACAACACAAAACAATAATATCCTGCAAGAAATGAACGGAACAAAGCCTAAATTCCCTAAATTTATCACGTAACATAATTGTTAATAAAACTAAAAACACATTACATTTTAGAATAACAGGTTGTGTTCAGATCAAAATGGGGATTTCTTTTTTTGAATTTTGCTTAAAAAGTTACGCCGCCCCCGTCAACCACCCTACTCCCATTCGTAATCACCACCACTACCGAACCCATATCCAAATTGATCCCAAGTGACATAAGCAAAATATACACGAAAACTAAACCTTAACCTATGAATCTAAATAAAATCATAAGATCAACACAAACCTGTAATTAACTGTAATCCAGAGGCAAACTGTCACCGACAACAGGCCCAAATCGCGCCAGAAGGAAGTGAAAGAAACTCGGTTTCAATTTTCAGTTTAGCAATTCGAAAACCCTAATTCGGTACGGAGATATTCAGAGAAGAGAGAGAAAGAAATCAATATGGTTCAAGTTTTTTGTTGTGAAATAAGCCACTGAACAACACGTACTCACAAAATGCCACGTGTTATAAAATAAAGAAGCCACATGCAAAAAAGGGAAAAAAGGGACTCCATATCCACTATTGCCAGAGTCGAACCTGGGACGTATTCGTTAATAGGCAGCAACCAAACCACCATACCAGCAGATCATATTTGATTTTATCTCAACCAACATATATTTATAAACTAACTAAAATAAAATATAATGAAAACACTGTTCAATTCCATTGGTTTATTAATATAGTATAATTCATATTATCAATAACGTTTAAATTTTTTAAATAAAAACATATGTATAATTAATATTTCCACACCATTGTTTTAGTTAAAATATCTCAACTCACATTTTTACAATTTCTTCTTTGTTAGCTTTAATTTGTCCACTTCAATCTACTTAGCCACTAGAACGGTACAAATAATTAAGCATAGTGTATACATAAATATTAGTAAGGTTTACAAAAAATGCTTATATATTATCCAACACGAACACAACAATCATTTTTTTTTCGTGTTATACCGCCACAACACATGAGGCATGTTCACTAGTTGGTCGCCCCGCCCTATCCCGAATGGCAACTAACCCGAAAATTCTAACATTTCATTGTAAAAAATATGAACACTGAAAAATATGGACCCCATTGAAGAAAAATCCTGGGTCCGCCACTGACTACGGGACGAGTCAGGTTGAAATGGTCTAGGTCGTTACCGGGCCTGATCGGGTCAAAACGGTTCGGGTCGTTACCGTGCCCAACTGGGTCGAACAGTCCGCGTCGCTACGGGACGTGTCAGGTTGAAATGGTATGGGTCGTTACCGGGCCCGGCTGGGTCGAAACGGTCCGGGTCGCTACGGGACGGGTTAGGTTGAAACGGCCCGGGTCGTTACTGGGCCTGGTCGGGTTGAAACAGTCCCGGTCGCTACCGGGCCCGGCCGGTTCGAAATGGTCTGGGTCGCTAACGGGCCTGGTCGTTGACGAGTCCGATCGGGTCGAAACGGTCCTGGTCGCTAACGGATCTGGTCAGGTCGAAACGGTTCGGGTCGCTAACGGGCCCGATCGAGTCGAAATAGTTCGGGTCGTTACCGGCCCCAGTCCGGATCGATAACATGTCAGTCAGGTCATTGACGGGCAAGGTCAAGTCAAAACGGTCCGATAACGAGCACGATCAGGTCAAAACGGTCCGGGTTGTTAACCGGCCCGGTTCGAAATGAAATATTTCAGATCCCTTAAAATTTTATTTTTAAGTTTGTTTTTGTTTTATTTATTTTAAATTTGTTTTTTTTACTTTTTAATTTTTTATTATTATTTTAATTTTTTTACAAAAATTTAATCTATTTTGATGTGAACCTATCCTAATCCAAACCATCCAGACCCAAACCCATCCTGACCCAACCCATCCTAACCCATTTATTTAATCTACCCATCTTGACCCAAACCCATCCTAACCGAAACCCATCCAGACCCAACAACCAACCCAACCCAACCTACCCATTTTGCCACCCCTAACCACCACCCATCGCCACCACCACTTAACGCCATCGCTGATCACCGCCATCAGCGACCACCACCAATCACTGACTGCCGCCACCCACCGACCACCACTCACTCTAAGTCACCGACCACCGCCACCCCACCCTTCGATTACCGCCATCACCGACCACCCTGCCACCCAATGCCAAGCGTCACTCCGCAAAGCGTATAATACATGTAGCATACCATGTTAAAAGTTATTTTCTATTCACAAAAAATATATATGAACATTCAGCAACAGGAACTGTAATTTGTCAAAACAACCGTAATGAAAAAAGATATACCAATAAAACTCACCATTCCAATTACATAATTTTAATTACAATACCAGAATAAAAAACATACAAAATACAGCCGAAACACTACAAAACGAAAAATGATTACAAATATACAAAATAGAAGTGCTCATACAAAAAACTCAAATACGACAGCAAAAGAGAACTAATAAAAACTAAAACATCTCTTCTATAAAACAAAATCAAAAATGCAAAACACAGCTGAAACAAAACAAAACAAAACCACAAGACTATAAGCTCGAAAAAAAAGAAAATATATACAATAATATGGGTCTAGGTAGCGGAAATATTAGAGACATATTATTTAAAGACAGACCCATCACATTTTGTACAGACTTCCTTATTATAACAAAATAGTTAATATTTTCCTTTGATTGTAAGAATCTTCAGGCAACATCAATTCAGACTTCATTAGCAACCGGAAAAAAAGGAAAAACAGAGAGCGAAGATTATTGAAGCCTAGTAAAACCAAATTTCAAACAAACTGTAAAAACAAACGATTATACATGTATATGGACAACATAAATGTTTAAAGGGGAACAAATTCAGATTGAAAGGGAACATTTAATGGACACATCAATAGAAAAACCAAAATTGAAGTAACAATAAGGAATACATGTATAATCGAGAATAGTAACCTAGGGTTTAATCTTACCTTAGATGTGTATATGAAAAACCATCGCCACCATTGTCAGCTTCCACCTCTCTCTACAACAAATCAAATATCAAGTGTGAAAGATAGAATAAAACACTGAAGTCGAATGAATTAAATAGATTGGTTATTACCTCTTTAGAGCAATTGGTGAGAACGCCGTGTAGACCAACCTTAACCGTCCAAATTCAATTTATTCGACTGCACCAGAGATGTGATTGAAATAAGTCCCTTAACCTGCTACATAAACATGAACTCATATTTTTTGGACTGCACCAGAGATATGATTGAAAAACTTGAACTTTGACGATCCGGGAGAACACGCTATACTAATGGCAATAGCAGCTGAAGAAAAAAACCAGCCACAGAATACAATTTCACATTGACATATTGTATCTTTGACTCTAAAAATAATATTTGCTAATAACTTCATAATAATGTATGTAAATTACTAAGCCAAGATACACGGATTTTGATGTATAGCTTGCTTGACCCAGCTTCTTGGCACCTGATGCCACATACATGCGAAAGCCAAATTTTAAAATTACTACATAATTTCAAGCATCTCATACATATGGAATTTTTGACCAAATATGTATTCGCTAGAATGGTAATAGCTTAATGAGACATTTTATCAAACATCTGGCATGCATTATTATTGAGTTAGGGTTAAAAATAATCAAGAGTACACTATATAAACGTCGAGTCAGATTCACAATGTTCATACGAACTTGCATCAAAACAACATGAATCTAATCTTGTGAAAACCTAACTTTGACCTGAACATCAAAATATTTTATGCTTAAAGCAAA
Source organism: Ambrosia artemisiifolia (assembly GCA_032199755.1). Taxonomy (NCBI): domain Eukaryota; kingdom Viridiplantae; phylum Streptophyta; class Magnoliopsida; order Asterales; family Asteraceae; genus Ambrosia; species Ambrosia artemisiifolia. The sequence goes on from CM063529.1 coordinate 13,228,138, forward strand.
AAAAGTTAACCAAAAATTGAACGGAAATGGCCATCTATTCTAGCAACAAAGATCTAGAGCCTGCATTTTCAAGCCAAAATAATTAACAAACTACACATAAACATACATCCACATAGATAAAAACCATCACCAAAATCCCAACGATAATAAATATAATCATCAGAGAATAGTCTATGTAGTTTAGAATCAAACCATAACTATACTAATCAATTAAATTAACACATTAACAGAAAAAAGTCTATAGCTTCCCCCTATTTCATCAAACTTTTGAATTGATTTCACCATCTCGATTGAAAATAGAAACTTTCAGGAAAATATATGTCGCGTTTAAGAAATCAGAAAGAAATAAAAGACAATCAGGAACGACTGTACCTTCAAGATGTGTAAACTGCAATAGTTGAGTGTTGAGATAAAAGCCGCCTTGGAATCGTGTTAGGGTTTAGATTGCTGATATCGAAGATGGAGACGTCTACGCGATGAGATGGAGAGGACGAAGATGGCTTAAAGTCTCATATTTTAAAACACAATCTAAACAATGGTTCTTCCATAGAACAATATAAACGATCCTGATTTAGAATACCACATAAACAGAAAACAAATAATCTTAATGAATCTTAATGATGAATAGGATATTCAAACAGATATTGAAGAATCGTTCAACTTAGGGTTTGGATTGAACACACGATTTCGATTAAACTGAAAATGAAATCGAATATAAGGTTAATCGATGAAAACGAAATCGAATAGAAGGCTACCTGATTTGGATGATAAGAATAGTTGGAGATGATTTGCAGTTAGTGTTAAAGAGAATGAATTTGTGTGAGGGAAAGAAGAGGTATCCATACCTGATTGAACATATCGGTTTTTATAGTAAGAAAACTCAGAGCTCCATATAGCCTTATGGATACCTCAAAACCCTCTCTAAGGGCTTCATTCAACCCAAGTAACCTCATTATTATATGGATAGAAAGATTAATATCGATTATTGCAGGAGGGTCTCATTGGCCAACAATGGTAGGAAGCCTCTTCTCCGGTGTTGATGTGTTCGAGCAACATAGAGACATCTTTCAGGTAACAATTGGGTGATTTAATCTATTTTCTTTTCCTACTACTCGATTTCTTTGTGATGAAGAACATACAAAAATTAACAGATGATGAAGATGAAGATGAGGATGAAGATACATCTTTCAGGTATCAATTGGGTGATTTAATTTAACTCCTCAGTGGATTCCTCAAGATGAGGAAGAAGAAGACGGATGGTTATATGATGAAGAACAGACTAAGGTGAATGAAACGTTGCTAATTTTCTTTTAATTTATTTAAAGTTACCTATACAAGTACACCAGTCGTTCAAATTAATTGTCAATTAAGAACCCTAACTCACTCTACACAAAAAATTAGGGTTTTTATTTTGGATTGCAAGTTGTTGAATTTGTAATCATGAGCACTGGAGATTATCTTAACCCACCTTCACCCTTGATAATACGTGTTCATATCTAGTTGTATATTCATTATCAACCACTAGGTGTTGAAATTACCTTTCCCTGTGCATATAAATTTAACTCTGTTTAGAAATAAACATTAGGTGTTTGAAAATTCTGAAAAAAAAAAAAAATACAATAAGTCTTGGTATGATTACTGAAATTACAAAAACATTGGTCAAACTTCCAACAGAATCTGTATATTGAGTTTTGATTAAGAGTGCAAGATTTGACTTCAGAAGTTCCTTATAATAGAATAGAGGGTGTATGTGCTAAGTAAGATATCCCCTTTTACTACTGTAAAATGATTGATGAAGCTCTGGTATAAGAATGTGACTGGTAAAAGTATATTGATATTAGTCATAGTTCATAAGAATCAATAATTATGTGTTTTGTAGGTGCAATACATCTCTTCTGATTGATTATTGTCTGAGTGCTGAGGAACATAAGTACATACTAATTGATGTTGGAAAGACATTTAGGGAGCAAGTACTCCGTTAATTCACTTTTCATAAGATTCCTCAAGTTGATTCTGTGAGTTTGATCTGTTTGAGGGTTTATTTAGCTCATATTATCTGTTGGAAATTCTTCTGTGGCACTTTTTTGGAAAATAAACTGTAGCTTAAGATGGAACATGTTGTTCTCTTTTACATGCATAAACGTTGGAGACTAATTTTAGTGCTAAACCTGACTTTGTTGATATAGGTCCAGGATCTGTACAAATCTAAGCCAATACGAGACAAGCAAATAGTGCGCATACTTGGCAAAGTTTGAATATTAAACATTTGTATCCCTTTAGTTATTATATTTTCCTTTATTACAAGGTAGAGGTGGCAAGATGGGCTAGCTGGATAAACGGTTGACGCGTGGTTTTTAGTATGGATCAAAACTGGCTGGCCTTGGTTGGGTTGACCCTTAAACTCTGTTTATTGTATTATTGTATACAATAAAGGCTTCGATTATTATTGCAAAAAAAATACTATCACAATAATTATCTAGATTTTTACCATAAAATAGGTGAAAAATTGTGTCTTTTACCTCCATTGCAAAGTATGGGGGAGTTGAATCTTTTTTTGTTGTTGAGCATTTTGTTTATATCTTTTTATCTTTACATTTGTCTAGTCAATTATTGAGCTTATGGACTATTAATCAATTAGTGGTTTGTTGACTGCCATTTTATTTGGTATTAACAGTGTTATTCTGTTGCAGGAAAAGAGATGCAAGCATTAAATATCTTAGGGAAGCCTTCATTAACCAGAAATCCAATTTCAATAACACAACAGAAGAACTGATTTTCAAAGGTGCAAATAGACAGGAAAATATGGTTCCTTCAGCAGTAGAATACGTAGGTAAATTTGATGTTACAATTCGATTGAAATCTTGAATTTGTTTTTTTATTGGTACAGGACTTATGGGTGATTGAAGAAAAAGATCCATGAGAGCATGGAAGTGCACCTACTACGTATTGCTTAACAAATTGAGGTAATGATGGAATCGACTTTTTTATGAATCTATGGTTGATTTATATTAATCCATGGACAACAGCAAGATGATAAGTCCATTTTTAATAAGCTAGCGCAATAGTGAATATGAAAGACTTACTAATTAGTATACGGCCTTCCTTAAATAATAGTGGCTTTCCACAAACAAACATAAATTTATAATGTTTTTAAGCTTCATTTTCCCACATCAGTTTAACATTAATATTTTTGTGGCTGATAAGTCAAACTTCTTTGGTAAAGAAATTTTGTGGCTAATAATTCAAACGTCTTTGGTAACAGTGGTGACAAGATGTTTTTTTTTTTTTTTCTAAATGGTATTCCAAGTATCTCATTGATCATGGTGGCAGGGTACTAGCCATGGCCAAATCGACCCTTAAAGGTGTCGCCACTTTTGTAAAGGTCCGTCAATTGTTCAACGCTAGTCAACTGTAACCAAATGATTCCTAAAAAAAATATATGGACGAACACTTAATATGTTGGTCCTTCCTTTAAACTCTCTCTGTGGGCAAATAGGTTTTTGTTACTTAAGAATATAGTTGGAACCAAAAACCTCATGGATTCCTTTTCAGAACATTGAATTCGGATGTTCATTCGAGTTTAACGGTTTGTATGCCTGATTTGACGACTGCAGGGTAACTTCCAAACAAAGTTAAAAATAAATTTAAAAAATTGTTTTAGCTTTCTATTCTTTTAAATTGTTAAAATATTATATGTTATAAGCATTTCTACAATTTGGAGGGACATTGATGAAATTAGGAATGTAAACAGCTATGGTATTTAAATTGATGAGAAGCAACATGTGTGAGTTTAAAAAATTGGTTTCCTCGAAATCCTAAGTCTTTTTGTCATGTTATTCTTGACATAAGTGTTTATTTATATTAAAAACCTAATTCCGCATTTGATCTGTTTTGCCTGCTTTTGTTTCGTTGTCACAAGCACAAACACTTATGATCACTACCTGATTCACGAGCATAATATTTTTTTCATTGGTACAGCAAGGTATACTGTAAGATCGTTGGCATTAGGCGTACTAAAAATATTGCATGCTATGTCATCGTTAGGGGAGACAATGCAATTCAGCTTTTGGAAAGTCGCTGAAGATCCATCATCTATCTCTATCTATCTGTGTAATATTGTGTCTATATACCATCCGATGCGAATTTTTAATGAATTAGTTTTTATTGTTTTGAGATTAGGTTTTGAAACAACTTAAAGCCAATCGCCTGTGTTTTCTAAGGGTAAGTTATATATTTCCTCAACTTGAAACCCGCATAGAACCACGCGGCTGCATCAAGTCTTTTTTTTTTTTTCTGTATTTCTGAAACACGTTAAACCTAATTTTATTTTTGTACGAAGAATTAATTGAGAAATAGTGTATTACCTTAGACATAGGGTCTTCAACCATCACAAATCGTCGTCAACAGAACACCTTCCAATGGCGCAGAAATTGATCTTGTATACGATTTAATATGAGTATGTAAAAAGTTTAGATAACAACACATGTAAATTAGAGCTTTATTATTATTGATAATTGATGAAATCGAGTGTTGCACAATTTGGATTGTATGAATACAAGAGCATAGGGATGTGTGTTCCATTTCCTAATGTTGTTATATTTCTACCTCAAATTAAAATGAGATTTCAGTTTTTATTTGTATTTTGTCTATCCAGTATTTTTTTTTAGATTATATTCTGTTTTGTGTACAAAATAGTTTTCCTATGGTGATGTTTATATGCATTATCATTGTTTGAGTTTGGGTTAGGCTCCAGGATATGAGCAAGGGAACTTCGTGGGACCTATAATTTTGTCTGGTGATACTTAAGATATGGAATGTTACAAGGTATATGTTTCTGATTGTATGGTTACAAATAGTTTTTTTTTTGTTTTTTGTGGTTTACTTTTAATAATGTTTATGTTTTTGTAGGAAGAGATCTTTGGTCTGATTCTTCTTTGCAAGCAGGTGTGTTAACAACCAGCTTACAAATAAATGCATTGATCATGCAGAACCTGTATTTTGAATTGAGTTATTGGTTCCATGCATGATACATCAAAATTAAGGGTGGATGATGGCTAGGTCGGGTAGCATGGGTAACATGCCAAAACGGGCTGGACCAGGTTGGGTTGACCTGGAACAATTTTGACCCAATGTTTTGAACTTACTAGGAATCCATCTTTGTTTTTTACTTTCTTTTTGGCCTCTGGGCTTTTTCATTGCTCAACTCAATATCTTAAAATATATTCCATGTTAGGTTTGGAACATAACCTGAATCAACCTGTTCGAATGTAAATCGTTAAAGTTTCCACCTCTAAACACAGGAACTCTTTAGAATATTACTAAACTTTTTGTGGTGTTTTTATGCAGACCATGAACTTTTGGAACTGGCAGCTTCTTTCCAGTCTATTACAGGTAAACCGGTAACCAAATACTTGAGCATATCAAGACGCTTTAGAAGTTCCCTTAGGACTGAAGAAAGGCCTAATTTTGTATCTGCATTTTGTCAATCCAACTGTGGGGATGTGAGCCCAAATGTGCTTGGGGCATTCTGCACCGATACCGGGCTACCCTGCGACTTTAATCATAGTACTTGTGGTGGGAAGAATGAGTTATGTTACGACCGAGGACCAGGGTTCGTATTCTTGATTTCTTATACATTCTAATTATGTGTTTTAAGATCATTGGGTTAACGAATCGACTTTAGTATATGGTTTAAAAAAACGCTTGAGGCGTGCGCCTCGAGGCGCGCCTCAAGGCGATTCGGTCTGAAAACGCTTCTGAGGCGGCGCCTCAGGTGTTTGAACAGTGGTATGTGCCTCACAGGACTGAGGCGTTATGAAAAGTTGCGCCTCAGGTGCGCCTCAGGGGGTTTTCAGGTATATTTTTGATGTTTTCGACTTTTTGTGACATTTTATGTCTTTTTTATGTGTGTTTTTGATGTTTTTGATGAATTTGATGATGAAATTAGTTAGCATTTTATTTTTTGAAAGATATATAATAATTTATTTAATTCCGCCTCGGGCTTACGCCTCGGTTCGCCTCGAGGCTTACGCCTCGTGAGGCGAAGGGAAAACGCCTCGAGGCTCGTTTCCGTTCTTTTAAACTTTGAGTATGTGTCGCAACTGACGGGGAGCACTTTCTTGTTCATTTTCCCGAAATTTATATAGTATTAAATAACAAGTGTTTTGTGCATAGTACTCTTGTACGCTGTGCTTAAAGGGTTGTTTGTGCATATATAGTTTATACCCTGTGCTTACTTGGTTTGTACCCTCACACCCTGTGCTTTAATATTAGAGAGAGATATGAGGGTTTCTGCCCTCCGACAACTATCGATCTGGATTGAGGGGGTGGTTCTCCACCCAAGTGGCATGGTGTTTGACGATCGGTAACGGCGTTGGACGATGTGGCTGCTGTTGCCAACCTGCTACCGGAAACGCAGAGTAATTGATATATAAGGGCTGAAAAGGGTTAAGAGGGGAGGAGGAGAGGGTCGCCAGAAGGCCAGCACTTCACGTCTGGAATCGAAACTTACAAGGCGGCAATGGTGATGGGTGAATAGGTTGGGTAATCAGATTTAGGATTTGTTATAAGAGGACACAAGATGTAAGTGCGCAACTGTTTTCGTCGCCACTTTGTGTTTAGCATCTGTCGGGACGTTACCTCGCAATCAATTGTCGTCTTCCGTCAGTAGGTTAAAGGTTGGTCTTTTATTGTGATTCCTTAATTTTTATTGTAGCTTTTAAATCTAATTTGGGTCTTGCTGTGAATTCAAATAGGGAAGAATCATGGTGGTTGGGTAAGGTTACGTGACTGGTGATGAATATGTTGATAATGATAACGATGCGGATAAGATACAAACACAAGACACGTAGGGATGATCAACTGGTTCTGACCCGTGATAAATAACCGTACAGCAACAGACCCGAAACCAGAACCTTTTAGTGGTGAATCTTAGACCCGAACTTGATAACCAATCATTCGGTTCAACCAGCAAACGAACAGACCCGGAACCAACCTGAAACCAGAACCTGTTGCTTGGTATCTTTAGCTGCTAATTTGGGTTGTGGATCGATTTATGTACGTAAGAACCATTTTATATACAGGGCCACATTAGAACCATTTGATGTATAGTATAGTAACAAATGAAAAGCTAAATGAAATAACCTGTCCATATGTTGGGACTTATTTAAGATGCTCTTTGTTTTCTCTTTACTTATGACTTCATCAATTGGTATCAAATTAAGTTTTTACCTCTGGGTTTTTGTGCATGTAAAAGAAATTTGTCTCTAAAAAAATGTGTGAAGATCATATCTCAACATTCAGCTCCTTCCTGCAGTTGCGCACTTTATTTTTAAATTTAAGTTGTAAAATACCAATAAGGTTATTATTTTATCAATTTGGGGCTGAAAATTTCTCAACCCATTGAAATTGTAACATGTTTAATCAGTTCTTCAACTTCTTATGTAACAACTCCCGCAGCAACGCGCGGGATTACATTCTAGTTATATAAATAAATAACAATTCCAAAACAATATTATTTTAAGAACAATCCATGTATTTGAATAAAATGATTTTGGAGGTTGTATGCATGTGGTTTCCAACCTGTTGCTGATTTTTTTATTTGAACTGCTTGAGATATACGTCAATCCCAAATTGACCCATCCCTAAATAAATGGCACAAGTTAATTCTAATTGTTCTTTGATATGCATACTGACATATAGCTAATTATTGATTCATGTGTAAACAAGGAGGTGGGAGTGAAACTGTTAAAACATGTCCTGCTGCAATGGGATTTGGATTTGGATTTGGATTTGCAGCTGCTACAACTGATGGACCTGGTGCTTTTGACTTTACACAAGGAGATACCTACCTCTGTAAGTAAAAAATCACCGTGTGGATAGTTTTTGTAGAGATGGAATAATGGTCAGGTCAGATCGGCTGGGTTGGATAACGGGTTGGGTTGAGAAGAAACACTTTTGTCCGAAAATTATTATCTTATACAACATATAAAACAAAAATATGATACATTAAATAAAATGTTTTAGGTTGTCGATATGAACTTTTTGGTTTTTGTAACATCGGCACGTTTCCTTTTAAGCTAATATATTTTGATTTTACCCGTATGACCTATCAAAGAAAATAAATCATTCAAATCAAGTCACTAATTAATAAACGATTCAATGAAATTGCCGCTTCTACTGTTGCGGTATCAAATCCTGTTTCAGTTAATGTGATGTTTTTTAAACTTATTTTACTTTGCTACACCATCAGGGGAATCCATTTTGGAAGTTGGTGCACCAAAGCCTATCCTGCTTGACATCGGGGAGATGAAGCAACAATATGACTGGGCGGTGAGTTGACTTTGTGAAAATATGCAGATTCTTAATGAACATTGATCAAATTACAATATTTTTCATTTGCTTCACAGCCATCAATTCTCCCAGTTTAGATACTAAAGATAGGTCAGATGGTTATTACCTGGAGGTATGTATATCTTTTAATAGCTTCACTTTTCCCTTGTATCTAAAGAGCAAATGACAGATAGTTCGATTTATATATGATCACCAAAATTTCATTTCATGGCCGTATTTACATGCCAACTTTATGTGATGAAAAATGTAAATGGGACCTTGTATGCCAGATCAAATAAAATATACAAAATATAAGCCAACTTTTGTATATCCTTCACTCCATTTCTTTACTTTACGCAGTTGTTTCATGTTAATGACACTCTTATTTTTATTTACTTGTATGTATTTTGGCTGGTGTGTCGTATTATAAAAAGTTGTTGGATGATTCGTCTGGACGGGACGTGCAGTTAAGGAGGTTGAGGTTTGATATTAGTTTAGTGGAGGAAAAGTATAAATAGTTGGTTGCTGCGAAGAAAGATGAGGCGAAGGAAGATGAGGTGAATTGTTTATGTCATATATTTACTGAAATTTGAACTTGAATTAGTTATTTGTATTGTGTTAAATTGATTTGATTTTCAGGACCTGTTGATTGAGCCCTTTCGACCGCGTGCTGATGATGACCTGGAAATGGTTGCTAATGCATTGTCTAATTCTAGCAGGTATGGAATATACGCGTATGTATGCGGTACGTAGTAACATAGTGTATATGTGTGTGTGGTACATGGTACATAATAACATAATAATAATAATAATAATATAATATTTCGAAGTAATTTTCCTTTGGGATGTTTGATGAATGCAACTTGAGTTAACTTTACAAATAACTATAAATTATGGCTTTACATTACATGTAGGCCATTACATTCCACAACTTGCTATTGCCCTTTTGGACAACAATGAACATTCCACTGTTTTCAAGTTCAACATCAAAGCAGTTGCTGTAAGATTTCTAACCATTTATATATAGTGCTGGATTTTTCTACTTTATAGCTTTATCCTGTTCATCCTTGTGAATTATGTTATAGGGTGACACTGACACATTATTGATTTATGTATATGTATTTGTTGAATCAGATCCGTAACCCGCTCCTTAAACTTGACCGCGATGTCCCAGCTGTATACGAATACTACTGGTCCCACGGGATCGGATGAAATTGGCCTTACTCTCATGAATAATTGTAGTTTTGCATCACCTCATAATGAATCTAGTCCATGTAATGATGCCATTTCACAAGCAAACAACATTATTAGTGAATATTATATATTAATAATTATGATGTGATTCTTGATGTATGCTATCCATCCATCGTAGAACAAGAGCTTCGTTTGAAGAAAGCGGTAACTATTTGCGTTTTTTTATCTTTTTTTGTAACTTTCCAGTTTTGATATTTGAATTTTTTGTTGATTTTTTTGTGTCTGATTATAAAGGCTACCAAGATAAGCTATGGAGTTGACTTTCCAAAAGCACATTTAATAATGCTTTTGATCGTTATTAGAGCACCCGTAGTGGGGCGCTATTTGTCAAAAAAAATGAAGTATAGCGCCCGCTACACCAACACACCCGGGCGCTATAGACCAATTTTGGCTAGGGGCTTTATGTTAATAACGCCGGTTCACTAATGGTTTGACCAATAAAAAGGCGCCACGTGGAGAGGTCAAACGGTCATATGACCGTTTCTTTCTTTCTTTGAACGGCTATTTTTTTGTTTTGAATTTTTATATATACACTACATATACACTACACAAATATATAAAAACACACACTCAAAACACATATATTCAAACACAAAAATACAACACTAGTTAAAAAAAATGGGTTCCCCCACGTCATCATCTGTTGCGAGAGAATATTATAAAGAGTTTCTAGCCGACGAGGGTGATTCAACAGACGAAGACTTGGAGCAAGATGCGGTTACGAGTGCGCTTGCGCTTGCGTCGAGATATATGGAACACAGTAGTGCGCCTACCCCTGCACCAAAACGTAGTATGCAGTATTACGAACGAGATCGAGTTTCGGCAAATGCTCGATTGATGAAGGATTACTTCGATGAAAACCCGACTTACCCCGATCCAAAGATGTTTAGGCGTCGTTTCCGGATGAGCAAACGTTTATTTCTACGTATATCCGGAGATTTGGAGAACGCGTTCCCTTACTTTCAACAAAAACCGGATGCTAGGGGGAATATGGGATTCACGTCTATTCAAAAGTGCACCTCGCCACTGCGTATACTCGCTTACGGCAACTCGACGGATATCAACGACGAGTATTTAAAAATGGCCGAGAAAACAACACGCGATTCTTTGGAGTATTTTTGCCAAGGTACATCACTTTTTTATATATTTTTGTATATAGTTAGATCAATTTTTTTTATATATAGTTAGATCAAATTTTTTATATATTTTTGTATTTAATTTTTTAGGAATAATAAAGTTGTACGGAGCCCGGTATCTTAGAAGGCCCACTTGGTACGACTTACAGAAAATTTACGAGGTGCATAACAATGAACATGGGTTACCAGGAATGCTGGGTAGCATTGATTGTCGTCACTGGCGTTGGTATAATTGCCCAACCGCTTGGCGAGGTCAATTCACACGTGGTGACCAAAAAGGACCATTAATTATTCTTCAAGCGGTGGCTTCAGTCGATCTTTGGGTTTGGTCGGCCTTCTTTGGTGTTGCGGGTTCATGCAACGACTTAAACGTTTTTGAGGGGTCGCCTATTATTGAGGATTTCATTTCTGGCCGGGCGGCAAAGGCGTGTTTTTACGCTAATGGAAACTACTACCCACACGGATACTATTTGGCTGACGGTATATATCCGAGGTATACCATTATCGCTAAGACCTTCAGTAACCCGTACGATGAAAAACGGGCACACTTCAAACAGGTTTAAGAGGCGGCGCGGAAGGACATAGAGAGATGTTTTGGGGTTCTTCAACAGCGTTGGCATTACATAAGAAATCCTGCTCGTGCATGGACCACAGACAAGCTGCGAGATGCTATGTATGCATGTATAATCATGCATAATATGATACTAGAAGATGAAGGTAAAGCGATATGCCAAAATTATGTACCGGAAGCCGTTCAGGATCTACCGCAAGCCAATCAGAAAGAAAGAATACAAAACGCATATGCACTTCGTGACCATGAAGCACATGACGAGTTAACGGCGGATTTGGTCCAACATGCGTGGTCGGTTAGGTATATTCCAAATGAAGGCGAAGGTGGAGGCGAAGATGAAGAAGAAGGTGAAGAGGAAGGTGATGATGAAGAAGAAGAAGAAGAGTACGATGAAAGCGAAGATGAAAATTAATATTACTTGTAATTTTTTTTATATTTATTTACCTTTTGTTTGTGTGTTTTTTAATATTATTTGTATTTTTTTTTAATTTAATTAATATTAGTTGTGTGTTTTTTAATATTATTTGTAATTTTTTTATATTTATTTACCTTTTATTTTAATTATTTTGAGTTAAAAGAATAAAAAAAATAAAATCCACGTGGACCAATCAGATTCAGGGGCTTTATATATAAAGCCCCACCACTACACCCCTTTTTCAGTTTCTCACTCCATGCTGACTCAGCAGCCACGTGGACCAATCAGGATGGGGGGCTTTATATATAAAGCCCCCCACTACACATGCTCTTAGCAATGTGTTGGAAACTAAAGTAAAGTTGAATTAGAAGTTTGTTTTGTCCATGGAATAAAAAGTTTGTTTTATTAAAAAAAAAAGAAATTAGTAATGAACACAACTTCTCAGGTGTAAATGGGCATTTTATATTCTATATCATTTTTTAAGACAATTATTCTTCAATTATAGAGATCGTCAACATTTTCTTAAGGTTTGTTTACTAAATACCAAATTAAAAAGTCAATCATTTGTTGCAAGCAAAGTCTGTTTACTAAGATCTGTTTCAGAGCAGTGGGTTTGTTAATGCGATATGTCTGAAACAGTTGCTACAAACTGCTATTACTAAGGTCTGTTCCATAATATATCTTACATTTGTTAATACACATGTATTCATTAATATATTTAATCTAACATTAGTTAGTATATCAAAGCTTAAAATATTTATACATCTAACATCTGTTAGTACAACAAAGCTTAAAATATTAATATATCTTACGTCTTTTATTACATATGTGGCCATTCATTGAATATTGAATGTTGTTTCCTATGCTTTGGATATTGTGTCTGTTGACTTGGATCCTGGTATGTCACGCGCCTCGTGGTAAAACCACGCCAATGGAATTTGAGGGTGTGACACATTGTTTAAGGTTAGGGGTTAACATTAAAGATACATTTGTTAATTGTTTTAGAGTAGGTGCTACCCAAAGTTATCCTGCATGTAACTGTAAAGCGCATCAGTCTATTTAATATGTAAAATTGATATGTCATATTAGATTTCTCAACCCGGGGACGCTCCCAGGGTATACTGGGTAAGGTGGTTGTTGTGGTTGTAAGTCACCAAGAGTAAAACACCCTTCATAGTTCATCTTGCACGAATTATACAATTTTGGATAGGATTTTACATGTAAAGAGAAATTATAACACAAATGAAAGATCAATGGCTTCAAAACCACTAAAACTAAGTACCTTCCATCCAATATGGTTATATTTTTTTTTATGTTGGTGATTAAAAAAATGTATGAAAAAGGGAGGGACTCGACACTACAAATATTAGGCCTGTAATTCTAAAAAAGCAGCACATGTTAGTAAATGAATTGTAACCAATGATAAACATAAGAAGAAAAACTAGAGCGAACTTTTGTGATGCTATGAACCCAATCAATGCTCATGTGTTATGAATAACTTATTTAACCACACAACATAAGTCAAGGATATGCGCTATAAACAATGTTATGTCAACAGTCTATTCACCAAAAAGCAACGCATGACCAGTGACCATATTACTCAGAACCACTTAAAGTGCTACCAAAGCAAACTGAGAAACAACGTTCCTGGTCTAAATTTAACTCGAGACGGTCAACCTGATGCTCCATTACTGCATATTGTGAATCAAACTATCCAACAGAGACAAAAATGTTCATTAACAACTAATAAGTAATGCATATATCCACATCATTAGTGACGTTATCACTCCATCTAAATCTCATGAAGCAATCAAACACACTATGACCTAAAACTTACACAACTCAAAAAAATAAATTGACATCAAATTCCAAGTACAGCCGAATATACATTGAAGTAAAAATAGCATAAAAATAAACAAAAAACGCCACAAAATTCAACAAGCATTGATTTCAGAATGAATTTCTACAATGAAGCAGAGGAGGTTAAGAAGATGACGACTCAACAAGAGATTGCTGCTTAAAGGAAATCAAGCCTTGGTGTTATCAAATTAGGCTGTTCCTGAAGATATAAAATCTCTTGCTGATGGATTTATAACTAACAAGCTCATGGGGCTGGTTATGGCAGGAGTGGTTTCAAATTTAACGAAGAAGAAGAGCAAGTTAGGAAAGCTGCAAAGAAAGCTCAGGCTAAAGAATATGGATTTGCACAAGATAAATCGATTTCAAAGGATTATGATGATGAATGGGCGAAAAGCAGGCAGTGATACTTCTCAAGCTGCCACCTTCTACCAGCGGTGTGATGCCAGGCATTCTTGGTACGGCCGGCAATGAAGGTGCTAGGGCTGTCACGGTTTCTCTTTGAATTATATGATATTGTTTTCAACAATAACATTACGCCCCACTTAGGGTGTGCGCATATAATGTATATATGTGTGGCCCTTGGGGGGCAAAAGTAAAGTTGCATTAGTTTTAACGTTATTTTACTAATTTCATGAAAATAACGTTAAAACGACGGACGGTTAATCATGCATCATGTGGTGGCGTTCAGTGGCGCAGGTTGCTTAGGGCGGGGAGGGGCGGCCGACCCCCCGGATTTTCGCGCAGAAGTTTCGATTATATAGTACCCGTATAGAAAATTTTGAAAATATAGGGTTTCGACCCCCCGAAACTAGTGACTTCCGAACCCCCGGTGACTTCCGACCCCCCGAACCTTCGGGTCAAGCTTCGCCACTGGTGGCGTTGATAGCCAAAAGACAAAGGGGTACATGCACCGATCGGGTTTGTCCCGATTGCTAAGTGTTCTGTGCATTATGTCCAAGGCTTGATACCAAACCACATCGAGCCGGGGGTCTCACTGGAAGCAGTCTCTCTATTCCCATGGGTTAGAGGTAAGGTTGTCTACATCTTATCCTCCTCAGACCCTACCTTAGCTTTGCTATAGGTGAGATTAACTGAGTATGATGATGATGACGACGACGACTTATATCTAAAAGTGATCATATGATTATCTAGGCATTTTCAGATTACAAAACCTAGTATAAATATTAATATAATGGTGTTTTTAACTACGAATATCAGACAAAAGAATTTAAACTCTTGTCAGGCTATGTTTTTTAAAGGGAAAATGACCAATATAGCCCAATGAGCCTGAACCGTCTCCCAAGGGGGCTTCCCGTTTCAGCCAACAGACGACCGCCACGTGGCGTTGTTGATCCCGAGGCTGAACCGTCTCTCTCCCCAGACGGTTCACACTTCCCCATGCCGTCTCAAGCCGTCTCGGGAACCGTCTGAACCGTCTGAAAATTGTATATAAATACCGGATTTCATTTAACAAAATTTGCACCAACCACCCTCTCCAAACCTTTCATCTTCCAAAATGTTTTTTGGTTTGCCAACCGAAGCCTACCGGCTTACGAAAATAATGTCCGATTACTTGGATTGTTGTTTCATCTGCGTACGACTACTTGGATTGTTGTTGCATCTGCGCGTGGGTTAACCCGTGTAATTTGCATCTACAATGTGGTAGTCTATTTTATTTGCAAGAAGAGTTCTTTGTCTATGTAGCGCACATACACCATTCAAACAAAGTTCTTAGTTCTTAGCAAGTAAATTTAGGAAGTTTGTTGTAATAGTATAGTTTGGGAAGTTTGTTGTAATAGTATAGTTTGTTTATTGTTATTGTAATAGTATAATTTGTTTATTGTTGTTGTAATAATATTGTTATTGTATTGTTATTGTAATATTAACGAAATATTTACTTTTATATAAAAAAACACTAAAAAAAACATAAATAAACATTAATAAAAAAAACATAAAAAACATAAATAAAATTAGATTACAAATAAACTAATTAAGATAATCCCTCATCATTTGCCAGGCGGACAAATGTTTAAATTCTTTGCCCTCCCCGTTTTTATACTGTCTTTTGGAGTGTCGAATTGACGTGTCTTCGGGAAAGCCATGGGGTACCAACTGAAGAGTCGCGTTGTGGTACCCGTTGAAGATTTGACATTTCGTTGTCAAATCATTCAATTTCCGGCTAAGTGAGTCCGTTGTCCGGTCAGACCCTCCAACCAGCCGGTTATACTCGTGTTGGATACGAAACCATGTGTTCGTTTGGTGGGTGCTCTCTTCAACGTGGCGCCAAGCTGATACAAGTGCAATCTCTTGTTCTTCTGTCCATCTTTGGGGTGCCATTTCTGTTAGACGGTGGTGGTGGACGGTGTGGTTGTGTGGTGGTGCTGCTACTGTTAGACGGTGGTGGTGGTGGTTTGGATAGTGCTGCTACTGTTAGACGGTGGTGGTGGTTTGGATGTTCTGACGGGAGACGGGAGACGGTATTTATAGGTGGTGACCTGGACACCGAAGCGTCGGTCGAACCATCGGGACTCACCGGAGACGACGTCTCGGGAGACGGCGAGTCACCATTGTAAAATGTGACCCGGCTTCAGACGGTTCCCGAAAGACCCGAAAGCCGGTTCCCGAAACACTTTGAGCCGGTTCAGACGGTTCCCAAGACGGCTTGAGACGGCAGGGACAGCCTCGGGATCAACAACGCCACGTGGCGGTCGTCTGTTGGCTGAAACGGGAAGCCCCCTTGGGAGACGGTTCAGGCTCATTGGGAGCCGTGTCCCGTCTCTCCTAAGGGGGGTGCAAGGTTCATTTGTGCAAATAGCCCGGTCAACGGGCTATATTGGTCATTTTCCCTTTTTTTAAATGTGATATAGTAAACATCATATTTGACAATTGGGTTCTTCATTAAATAAAGTACATAACTGTTTTATTAAAACAATAATAATAACATGGCAAACTGTCCATGTGAATGTCTTTGGGATGATATTCATAATAATTAGTAGTTACACCTTGAAAAGCAAGCAAACTGTTGACTTGGTTCTTAAGTTGAGCATTCGGTTCTGCAGATTGGACATAATTTCTTCTTCAACAGCCACTTCTTGATACAATCCACATGATAATCATGTTCACATTTCTTCATCCTTCCAATCTTATCTCCATTCATGTACTCTTCCTAATCAATCAAAAAACAAACCAAAACCATTCATAGATGATAATCAAACCCAACAATTTTCAAGTTAAAATATAGATTATGTATGTCTTACATGGCATATGACACAAGAAAATTCCTCCTGGCTTTCATCAGAACAGTGAACCTTTTCAAATATAAACTTTGAAAGGTTATCCTCTGGTAAAACCGCGCTAACATCCCCTATTCTCATTCTAATATTAAGCAATGTCTACAAAAAAAAGAAAAAAAATCCAGCATACTAAATTAAAAAGAAAGCAACAAACAAATAACAATAATAATAATAGTGATAGGTATATAACTAATAATTATCGTAACTTACATTGTCGATGTTTTGCCTCAAATTACTATATCGAGCAGAGAAGATCTCAAAACTGGGCGTTTGATCCACCATCATGCTGAAATATTGGCGACTTAGTATCAAGACTATAAAGTTGGTAGTTATCACGTTTCACTTGTGTTTCATTGGTTGTTAAGAGATAGATATTGTATGTATGCTCACAGTCACAGCACCATCCTCTTTAACATAACCCACGAAATAATCATAAGACAAATAGAACATAACTTTCAACAAGAAATTAAATATAAAATTTAACAAAGAAAATATTTTATGGAAGTCATCCCGAACAAATAAAACATAACTTTCAAGGGAAGGGGCAATCAATGTTTTCGGAAGAAAACATGACAAATAGTCAAATTACACAATTCATACCATAAGAAAAACCTAGGATAGGGTTTGGTTTTTCTCAAACATAGAGAGGCGGGGCAGGGTCAATAATCAACAGAACAGAACAGAACAGAACAAAACATAATGACAAGGATCAGCAAAACATAAAAAATTAACGAAACATACCGCTTATATGCGACAGACGAGCAGTCTCAACTCTCAAGGATCGACGGTCTCTGCATGATGAATTAGAATTTAGAAACGCAATATTTATTGAAACTTAAAGCAGTATATGTATGTATGTATGTGTGTAAATAAGTTCCATTCGATGAGATGAGGCCCATTACATATAATATAACCCCGTGTAAACTGTGGCCTGCTCGCAATAGACTTAGGCACTTAGCCCAGTTTTATTTTTATTATTATTTAAATATGTTTGAATGGGGAATATGTTTAAACTAGCTGATTACCCCAGAAAGGTCCCGGGGTTGAAAAATCTAATATGACTTAATAAAAAATTATAAAGGAAGAAAACCTAGTTAAAGCATCATTAAGATACGGACCTTGATCGGGGTTTTATCTGCTTGTACACATGAATCACCATGCGTCTTCTGATATTCATCCATCACCTAATCAACATGTGCATAACAAATTTATTGTATGACCAATTAAAGAGCATATAAAACCATTTAACTGGTGTTAAAACTTAAAATACAATCTATTATATACATGACATGACCGTGAAACAAAGCTCAAGTTTCGTCAAGGCGTGGCTAACCAGGAAAGACAACATCGCATGTGAGGTGCAAACAACAACAAAAACTAAATCGAAAGAACAAAAAAGACCATATCGTTACCTTAAGCGAAATTTGAGTTCAAATCACGGATACCAGCGTATGAGAGAAATTTCGATTCCGTCAGCTTCCTTTTAATCACAACATCAACACACCCACAATTAATAAAAAAATAAAATCAAATTAAATTTTATTAATTCAAATAAAAGTCAACATGGAACAACACACCTAAGCGACTTGATTAAAGATTGTTGGGTCTGCTGACCTGGAGAAGAACAGATGATAGAAAGCCAAAATATACTAAGTGTTGATCAAGAATAAATAACAGTGGTTACAAGAAAGCTTCCTCCAAAGAACTGCTGATTCCCAAACTGCTGATGCTTAAACAACTGATACAAGACAACTGCTGCTGATGAAAGGTCTGATGGATAAAGTCTGAAGAGTAAAAGTCTGATAAAGAACAAGTGCTGATCAAAGATCTGAAGAACAAAGGTCTGTTGAACCAACAGCACTTTGGTTCAACAGATGATAAGAAGACATCAGAGCTTTAGTTTAACAGAGTTTTTCTTTCAGTAGTTTCAATGTAACAGTAGTTTATTGTTTAACAGATGTTGTAGTTTGTTAGTCAGTTAGGGGTCGCTTTCTAGGTTACGTCAGCTAAGTGATCATCAGAGGTTTGTACTTGTCTATAAATAGAACAGTACTTGTACTGTTCTATTGGTCACTCGTCATTCTCTTTAGACAAACAAACTCTGAGTGATCAGGCTGAGGGGGAGCTATAATTGTACTATTGTAATCTTTCAGTTTAATGAAAGCATTCGATTGATAACAATTATTCTCTATGTTTTGATTATTCTTTATTCCGCTGCACTTTCCATTTATACTTCATTCATAATTCATAGTTAATCAAAACAATCCAATACTCAGATCCTAACAATTGGTATCAGAGCTTGGTCAATTAAATCTGATCTAATCAATCAATTTAATACACAGATCAGCTCACAATCATTGATATCGTTTGTTTGTCGGGTTAAAACAGAGTAATAGTTTATTTTCGTTTCAACAGTTAGTAAACAGACTTTGTTTTTGAAAAACCAAGAGAATGACTTCACTTAATCAAGATCCACACAACACTGGCACACACAACAAGCCTCCGATGCTTGTCAGGTCAGAATACAACATCTGGCAGCGTCGGGTAGCTCATGTGTTAGCACAACAGAACACAGGGTGCTGGAAATCGGTAGTATTTGGACCACATGTTCCAATGGTACCGAGTGCCGAGGATCCAAAGATCCAAGTACCAAAGAGTGTTGAGAACTACTCAGAGCAAGATTTTCAAAAAATCGAGCTAGATGCCAAGGCTTTCAGCATAGTAGCCATGGCACTGCCGAATGATATCTATGCCGGTCTCTTGCACTGCAATAGTGCTAAAGAACTGTGGGATGCTCTTAAAGAGCAATTCGGGGGAACTGATGATGTGATTGAAAACAACCGTGAAATACTTAACCAACAATATGAAACGTTTAGTCACATAAAAGGGGAGTCATTAACACAACAGTTTGAAAGGTTTAACTGTCTAATTAGTGAACTTAAACTGGTTGGTCTAACTTTTCCTAATTCAACACTGAATCATAGGTTTCTTAGATCACTTCAGGACAAATGGGACACTATAGCTATAGTTATGAGAAACTCTATCGGATTCAAAGACCTAACCCTGACCCAGCTTCATGGTAAGCTCCTGACTTATGAAAGGGAGCTTAACCAGAAAAAGAAGCTCCAGGACTCTGGCAAAGTGTCAGATGACTATGTATTTGGTAATACTGCACTGTTGGGTCAGGATGATGGTTCTGGAAGTAGTAAGGATCAGAGTTATGATCATTACATTGACATAACAACTGGTTTCAATAATGATTCTTACTCATCACCAAACAACTGTGCTTTCACAGCCAGTGGTGATATCCAGGCTTCTGATAATTCATCTTTTGTGTACAATGACTTGCAATACATTGACCCTTTGGACCTAGAAGAAATGGACATCTTACATCAGGTTGCCCTGCTCAGTATTAGAACCAATAACTTCTATAAGAAAACTGGCAGGAGGTACCCAGGTTTACATGGTGGGTCAAAGGTTGGGTTGGATAAATCAAAGATAAAGTGTTACAAGTGTCATAGAATGGGTCATTTTGCTAGGGAGTGTAGGAGTCAAAATGGAGTTCCTATGATCACCTATCCAAATCAAAGACCACAGACCAACACTTATCAAACCATTCCTAATGTACCTAATGTGCAAAACACTGCTCACTTTGCACAGACCCAAACCACTGTTCCTGTGCATTATGTCCAAACCACTGTTCCTCAGTATCACTATGTTCAAACACCTGTTGCTCAGGCCCCTGTGCCAATGACTGTTACTCCACCCTCTGCTCCTGCAGAGACCAGTCAACCAGGTCAACAGAGTTTCTTTACTCAAGGCTTTGTTGATTGGAGCAGTCTACCAGATGAGATAACAGATGACAACATTGCTCTAGTTGCTAACACTGAAAAGGATTTTTGTTTTATGGCACTAGAAACAATTGTTGAAGAGACTGATTCTGAGGAAGTGGTGTCTATGTCTGAAAATGTGACTGATGGTGTTGTTGGTGAGATTGTTTCAGCTGAAGAATCTGAAGTGGAGGTTGTGAATCTATCAGACCCCTGGGGTAGTGATGACTGTGACTGCCAGTGTAACTGTGCCTTGATGGCTGCTGCTAAGGTATCTCCTCAAATCTTAAATGACTTGTGCTCAGACAAATGTATTGTGGCATTTGCTAAGATAAAAGAGGTGAATGAAAACTTTAGAAAGAAAATTTTGGATTCTGAAATTCAGTTTGAAAAACTTACAAAAGAGTTAAAATCAAAAATATCTGAAAAAGAGTCTGAAATCAGCAGTCTAAAACATGAAGCAAGCATAACCAAAGACCAGCTTCAGACTATGATAACAAAATATCATAGTTGTAAGAAGGAGCTTGAGTCCACCCAAGTTGAATGTAAGAAATGGGTGGAATCATCAAAGGGTTTTGAGATGATTGTCAACCAACAATCTAAAAGTCATGTGAAATTTGGGTTTGGTTTTAAAACCACTGATCAAGTTTCACAAACCACTGACAAAAAGGAACCACAGTTGGTTGAGGTCATCCCTACAAACTCTAAAGGTCAAGAAATCAAGGTTACTGAACCCAATGGCAAGAAAATCATTCTTGAAAAGTTGGAAGGTACACCCTCATTTGATGAAATTGAGAAATATCAATTCAAACCAACATGGTCAGATGAGTGTGAAGTCCTTGAAAATTTCAAACCAATGACCTTCAAAACCTCTGATGGTAAAATGGCACCACAGGCCAAAGTTATCCCTCTAGTAAGTCTTCCAACAGATGATGAAACATCTGTTGAAAAGAAGAAAGAAAAAGGGAAAGCCAAGAACAACTTGTTTTGTGATTTTTGTGAAAAGAAGAACCATGTCACCAAAAACTGCTTTCTTCTAAAAGCATATGACATCAACAAAACAACAAGTTTAAATGATTCAAAATCTAAAGAATGTTCAATCTGCAAGAAAAAGAATCACAGAACAAAAGAGTGCTTATATCTCAAAAATTTTGATGAAAAGATAAAAGAGTATAAGGCTAAAACTCTGGAGAGTCAAGTGGTAAGTACTTCAAAAGGAAAACCCAAACAGACTTTTGAACCAGTTCAAACATCTGTTACCAAAAGTCTGAACAAAAACTCTGCTCCCAGAGAAGTTCAGGTAACAGATGCTCCACCTGTTAACAGATTACCAAGAGGATATGGACAACCCACTTGTCATCGTCTGCCACATGTTTATGAAGAGCCCAAGAGGCCTTCAAAACCAAAAGTGAACAGACACCCTCATGGTTTTCAACAACTGATAGGAAATGATCAAACATCTGCTGGACCAAGTGTTGACATACAAGCACTGGCAAATGGTCAACTGCAGCTGTTGAATCTAGTTCAAAAGCTAGTCCAAACCACTGATCATTCTCCTCAACTCAAGGCCGAGACAGCTAAGGACCCATCCAAAGCCAATTTGGTTTTGGACACTCACCAAAACTAAAATCTTTACTGATGTGCAGGGAGCTTCTGCTTGTTTAGACAGTTTATGGTATGTAGATAGTGGAGGCTCCAGGCACATGACTGGATGTAGAGCCCTTCTTCTGGACTTTCTTGCTCATGGAGGGGGTGATATATCCTTTGGTAATGATTCTAAAGGTAAAGTGTTGGGTTCTGGCACTGTCAAAGCAGGGAGGCTTAAGTTTGAAAATGTTAATCTAATAGACAATCTAAAATTTAATCTACTTAGTGTATCACAAATGAGTGACAAAGGCTTTGGGTCATTCTTCACTAAGCAAACTTGTAAGATTGTTGGCCCTGAAGCTGTAGAAAAGATTAACACCATCATTGCTGAGAGCAAAGCACAACTTGTTGCTCACAAAAGTGGCAATGTGTATGTGGTTGATATGTTGAAGGATAATCCTACTGCAAATGTCTGTCTGTTTTCAGCTGCCTCTACCAAAGAGACAAAATTGTGGCATAGGAGACTTGGTCACACCAACCTTCAAACTATCAACTCACTCTCCAAACAAAACCTTGTCAGAGGTTTACCATCAAAAGAATTCAAATGTGATGAGTATTGTGTTTCCTGTTTAAAAGGAAAACAACATAAAAGCTCTTACAAATCCATTGATGAGTCCAAAACTAGTCAGTGTTTACAAATGTTGCACATGGACTTGTTTGGCCCTGTAAAAATCATGAGTCTAAGAAGGAAAAGATTTTGTCTTGTCATAGTTGATGATTTTTCTAGGTTTACATGGACTTACTTTTTACACTCTAAGGATGAGACTGCAGGTATCTTGAAGGACTTTGTCACCAAAGTTGAAAAACAATATGACTTGCCAGTAAAAGTCTTTAGGAGTGACAATGGAACAGAGTTTAAAAATAAGGAGTTAGATGATTTCTGTGTGTCAAAAGGGATTGTCAGGCAGTACAGTATCCCAAGAACACCAGAGCAGAATGGGGTGGTTGAAAGGAAGAACAGGACTCTCATTGAGGCTGCAAGAACAATGCTAGCAGATTCTGGTTTACCTCTGTCCTTTTGGGCAGAAGCTGTAAACACTGCTTGCTATGTTCAAAACAGAATTTTAATCAACCCTAGACATCAAAAGACTGCTTATGAAATTCTGTTTAAAATCAAACCACTGATATCATTTTTCAAAGTCTTTGGCTGCCCATGTTTCATTTTAAATCTTAAAGATTCCATTTCAAAATTTGCAGCCAAAGTGGATTGTGGATATTTTCTGGGGTATTCTTCTATTGCAAAGGCCTATAAAGTGTTTAACACAAGGACTAAAACAATAGAAGAAACTCTGAATGTGAAGTTCAATGAACTTTCTTCTTTAAAAATCCCAGCAAACCCTGCTGAGTTGTTTGATTTAGATAAATTCAAATTTGAAGATATTGCTGTCAAAACTAACCCTGCAGGTACTCCACAATCTTCACAACAAGACTACAGAATAGATGTTGTGGTTCCCGACCACTACAAAGTCTATCCTGCATCAGAGGAAGCAGTGGTTCACAACAACTGTCAAAACTCTGTCACAGCTGAGTCAGCCACTGTTGGCCAGTCTTACCTTCAAACCACTGATTCACCTAACCAATCCACTGTCCACTCATCTGTTGACAAGAGTCAATCATCTGTTGACAAAAGTCAGTCCAATCTTACACCACTTGGACCCATTCCTCCACCTCCATTCCAAACATCTGTTGCCTCTTCAGAAGTGCCAACAGATGTTATGTCAACAGAGTCTCCAAACCTCTGTCCTTCACCACAAAATGCCATCATACCATATCAAGGAGATCTAATCTACCTAAGAGCTCATCCACCAGACCAAATCATTGGCAACATCAGAGAAGGTGTGCTCACAAGGAGCCAATCTTCAAACATCTGTCTTTTTGCAGGCTTTCTATCCCTTACACAACCTGTCAAGTACCAAGAGGCACTGAAAGACAACAGTTGGGTAGAAGCCATGCAAGAAGAACTCCTTCAGTTCAAAAGACAACAAGTATGGGAACTTGTACCACTGCCTAAGGATGTCTGTCCAATTGGCACAAAGTGGGTCTTCAAAAACAAAACTGATGAAAGGGGTATAGTTGTCAAGAACAAAGCCAGGTTAGTGGTTCAAGGCTTCAGACAAGAAGAGGGTATTGACTATGATGAAACCTTTGCCCCTGTAGCAAGGTTAGAAGCTATCAGACTTTTCTTAGCCTTTGCTGTCAACCACAACATCAAGGTGTATCAGATGGACATCAAGTGTGCCTTCCTATATGGCAAAATTCAGGAGGAGGTCTATGTATGTCAACCACCTGGTTTTGAAGACACATTCCATCCTGATCATGTCTACAAGCTTAACAAAGCATTGTATGGACTCAAACAAGCACCAAGAGCCTGGTATGAAACTCTCTCTACTTTTCTCTTATCCATTGGTTTCACTAGAGGTAAAATTGATAAAACCTTGTTTTTAAAATGGAAAGGAAAAGATTTAATGATTGTTCAAATATATGTGGATGACATCATTTTTGGATCCACATGTAATAAAATGTGTGAGGAGTTTAGGGAACTCATGACAGCAGAGTTTGAAATGAGTGCTATGGGTGAACTTCAGTGCTTTCTTGGTCTCCAAGTGAAGCAACTGCAAAATGGCACTTTCATTCATCAAAACAAGTATGTGAAAAACTTGTTAACAAAATTTGAGATGAATGATTGTAAGCCATGTAGTACACCCATGAGCACTGTCAAGCCACTCACTGATGATGAAAAGGATGAACTTGTTGATCAGACACACTATAGATGTATGATTGGGTCTTTATTGTACTTAACAGCATCCAGGCCAGACATTATGTTTGCAACCTGTGTGTGTGCTAGATCTCAGGCTTCTCCTAGAAAGTCTAACCTTATTGCTGTGAAAAGGATCTTCTAAATACCTAAAAGGTGCTCCCACACTTGGTATCTGGTATCCTGCTAATGGAAACATTGAGCTTTCAGGTTATTCAGATAGTGATTTTGCTGGCTGCCATACCACAAGGAAGTCCACATCAGGAGGGTGTCAGTTTCTAGGGAATGCCTTAGTTTCTTGGCAAAGCAAAAAGCAAGCAGCTGTTTCAACATCCACTGCTGAAGCTGAATACATTGCTGCTGCAAGCTGTACAGCCCAACTTATGTGGCTTCAAAATCAACTACTGGATTTTGGGATAAATGCACTGAGGACTCCACTCATGTTGGATAGTCAAGCTGCTGAAAATATCATCAAAAATCCAGTCTCCCACTCAACCACCAAGCACATAGATATCAGACATCACTTTGTCAGGGATAGCTATGAAAAAGGTTTGATTTCTCTGCACCATGTTCCAACAGAGGATCAGTTGGCAGATGTGCTGACAAAAGCTTTAGACACATCTACCTTCACAAATCTGATCTCTCGAATTGGAATGTTAAACATGGATTAAAAACAACAAAAATGTTTTCAATAAAAACATTAAAATGTTTTCAGAAAATCAAATTATGCTAAAATAACACTTTGGTTGAAAAATCTGTTTTAAAACCACTGATTCAGATAAAACAACCACTGTTTTATTAAAACCACTGTTAGTTGAAAAATCTGTTTCAAACATCTGATCAGGTAAAACAACCACTGTTGGTTGAAAAATCTGTTTCAAACATCTGATCAGATAAAACAACTGTTTTCATCAGTCTTTTGGTTAAACAACAGAGGTTGGCAACAGAGGTTTAACAAACCAGCTGTATGCCACCAGATGTTTTAACCATCAGATGTTTGCCACGTCTGCTCTCAAAAGCAGAGTTTTGCCACATCAGCGGTTTAACCAGAGCTTATAAAACCCTGTTCTTTCCCCCAACAGCAGTTTTACTGTCTCATTGTATTCAAAATACTAAAAACCGCTCTCGTCTTCCTCATAACCCTCAATCAAAGATCATCGCCTTCATAATCAAAATCCATTAAAATGGAACTCCAAACAAAAGCCACTCACAATTTCCTTCCATATTTGGTTAAAACCGAAGACAACACACCATTCCATTCCACCATTGACATCATCAATAACTCAAAATATAAAAATGTTCTTATTGCTGATGCCCCCATCTACCTGGAAACACTCCAAGAATTCTGGGCAACTGCTGAAGTCTTATACCAAGATAAAAAGCCTACGTCCATAATTTCAAAAATTGGAGACACCAGTATTGCCATAACCCCTGAAATCATATCCACTACCTTCTCACTGAACGACTTGTCAGGTATGGAAACTTTTCCAAAAACAGAGCTTCACACTGAGTTTCAAGAGAGAGGGTATGATGCTCAAATGACTGGTTCCACACTATACAAAAAGTTTTTCCCACCAGTCATGAAATTTTTCTTCCATACCCTTCTCCTCTGTGCCTCTGCTAAGACTACATCCTTCAATGAAATCCCATTGAGGATACAATACTTGGGATATGCTATGTTGTCAGACTCTGACTTCAATCTATCTCAGGGATTGTTTTCAGACTTGGTATCAAATGTGAAAGCCATAAAATCTGGCTCAAACAATGCTTTTCTGCTCTACCCTAGAATTCTAAGTGTAATTCTACAAAAGATTTTACCTGAAAAGGATTTTCAAAAGGGAGAGTCATTTAAAATGAAAAGTCTAACTGATGAAACTTTTACAAGAATGCTGGGTTCTTCAACCCAAGAAAAAGCAACAAAAGTTCAAAAAGTTTCCAAAACACAACCAAAGAGGACAAAGACAACAACTGTTGTTGAAACCTCTGTTGGTGAGCCCACTGCTCCTGGTGATCATGGCACTTCATCCAGTGCTGTGAAACCCACACCAGCCACCAAAAGAAAACGTCCATCCACCAAAACAACCACCAAAACCAAAAAGGGACTTCTGGAAGATGAGATACCAGAAGCTAACCCTGTTGCATCACCAAAGCAACATGAAACCACTGTTGTTACTTCCTCACAACAGTTGGAGATATCTCAACCAAAGCAAACTCCTCAAGATTCCTCACAAAAGGAACTTGTTGTAAGCCAAAGGGAACCTCAAACTGAGGCATATGAGTCACTTGATCATATGTTTACAAGCCCATCTCCCAGGGCTAATCAGCTTCTTACTCCACCTACATCACCACCACATGTCCCACAAACAATGCAACCCCTGTTTGAGGCTATTGACAAAACTCAGGACAACCCCAGTTCCTCTCCTTCACATATCACTGAGAGTATGCCACTACCAGTGACTGGGGCTGAGGAAAGTCAATCAGCCATCCCACAAACAGATGAGGAGGTTATACTCCCAGAAGTCAATGTTACTTCTGATGAGGTTTCAAGAGAAGCAGCTACTACTGCTGTAGAGACCATTGTCTCACAGCAGGACAGTGGTTACATTGCTAAGACTTCCTTGAAGGCAACAACTGATGAAGACACAATTGTGTCTCCTAAAACAGTTGGAAGTCCCCAGAACCAAGACAAAGGGGCAGCAGGTTCTTATTCTATGGACTCACCTCCTAGAACTGAACCAGCTAAAACTACCTCTGGTAGGGACTCAGATGAACCTATTAATTTGGGTGATGAGTCAAAACTACAAGAATTGACGGCTAAAGTTCAAAACCTTGAATCCTCTGTTGCTGACATCAAATCTGATGTCAAGACAATATTGGAGACATTGAACAACTTTACAAAAAGTCAACCATCAACTGCTGATGTTGCTAATGAGCTATGGAAATCTGTTTCCCCCATCATCATAGCTCATCGAAAATTAGCAGATCAGACACAGGAAACTTACATGACTTTGATCAGAAATATGGTGGATGCCAGATTTAATGACACAAAGGCTGACATCAAGGTGATTAAAGACCATCTGCTGAAGACCACTGGCTCTGCCCCTACCACTATTCTCAGAGATGAAGATGATGATGAATTCACTGCTGATGATGCCAAAAAGGGGGAGAGTGGCAGAGATAGGCTACCAAAACTTAATCCATTTGGTGCACCACCCTCACAAAAAGGGAAGAAGCCAACTGCTGACAAACCAGGGTCACCCAAATCAGCTCCACAAACTAAACAACCAAATGTTCAGATCCCTGTCTCTGAACCAGCAAAAGCATCAAAGGCAAAAGAAGTTGATACTTCAGCTAATGAAAAAGCTGAAAAGGCTGCTCAAGACAAAAGAAAAAGGGCTGACACTTTGGAGGTAAAAGCAGAGATGTTGGTGCAAAAGAAAAAGGAACAGCAGCAGGAAGTGGAAGATGTGAACACTTCAAAGAGAAAGAAGATGCCAGCCAAACACACCAGAAAACCACCTTCCAAACTAACTGCTGAAACTTCTGATGTACAAACACCTGTTACCACAACCACTGCTCCACAAACCACTGCCACCACAACCTCTGCTACCCAAACCACTGCACCTAAAACAACTGAAACTAAAACCACTGCTAAAACATCTGCACAACCCAAACCAGTCACTAAACCAACCACAACTCAACCAACTCCCAAACTTACTCCAACACAAACCACTGCCAAACCTACTTCAACACAACCCAAAACCCAAACAACTGCTGGTTCCACTAAAGGACCAACAGATGTTTCTCAAACCACTGCCTCATCCTCACCTTCACCCAAAATCTTGTATAGCAGAAAAAGGAAATCCACCTTTGTTATACAAGATGAAAACATCCACAACACACCACCTAACACCCCAATCTCATCCACACCAGTCAATGCCATTCCACTCACATCTTACTCACCACACACTGCCGAATTCAGATCACACAGACCACCACCAACCATCACTCCATTGGCTGAGAAGTATCCCCTTGAGTTGGATTTAATCAAGGGGGAACTTCAATCCTTCTATAATACTGATCAGCCATCAGAAAGATCCTTCCCATCTCTTAAAGGCTTCCCTGTTCCACTCAACATAGACACATATCTCAAATACAAGGGTGAACAGGCTGATGCTGTCATCAAAGAGAAGTGCAAAGGGAAGGATGACAGGACTGCTCAGGGCATCCATTCAGCAGAGCTTAGCAAACTCAGAAGGATTGAAGATTATGCTAAGACCCTGAGCAACTCCATGTCAACCATGCCTCTCAGCAGACACTTGGAAATGGAAGTAAGGGATTCACTGCTGGAACAGATCTTGGCATCCAAGCCTTATAAAGCAACAAAGAACCAATTTACAGGCTGGACCACACATGCTCTAAGGGAAGAACTAATCAGAATAGAGAACATGGCCAAGAATCCTCCTGCTAAAGCCTCTGCTCCTGATTTCAAAAAGGGAAGAGATGAAGCTAGAGCCTTGAAATTCAGAAGAATGAGACAAGAGCTTGTAGCAGCTAAGTATGGAGAGATGAAGTCTGTTGCCAGATGGTCAGAGATCAGGCTAATTGAAACATACAAAAAGCTTGAACAAGAAAGAAAGACCAATCCTGATCTTCCAAGAAAACCTGTGTATGATGATGCTCCCAAGAAACCCTCTCAGGCCTTTACATTAGATAGCTTGCTTGCAACCTCTGATCTTTCTATTGCTGCTCAAAGGCAATACAAGAAGCAGAAGGAAATGTCTGAAGAAGACACAAGAAAGTTCAATGAAACTTATGTAAAAGAGGGTCTCTTGAACCAACTTAGATTCTTCTCTGATCCTGTCACAGAGAAGTTCAGAGAACTCATTGGCAGGCCTCCATCTCCCAACTCATCCAAAATAAAGATGCATCCCAGTCACTCCTCTGACTCTAAAATTCTAAAATGAAAGTCTGATAAAGAGACCCATGAATTGACACTGATCAGGTCAGATGGTAGTGTTCAGAAGTTGAGTATGGATGATGCACCTGGCCTAAGTGCAGAAGATCTCCAGACACTTTTGAATCTGACACTGGATAGAGATGCTGAAGACCTCTTCTCTCTCAGCTTTGAATTACAATTGAAAGGGCAGATTAGAGAAAGTCTGATGAGGAATAAAGATCAAGAATAAAGCAGAGTTTTGGCATCATCTGTTCTAGGGGGAGATTGTTGGGTCTGCTGACCTGGAGAAGAACAGATGATAGAAAGCCAAAATATACTAAGTGTTGATCAAGAATAAATAACAGTGGTTACAAGAAAGCTTCCTCCAAAGAACTGCTGATGCTTAAACAACTGATACAAGACAACTGCTGCTGATGAAAGGTCTGATGGATAAAGTCTGAAGAGTTAAAGTCTGATAAAGAACAAGTGCTGATCAAAGATCTGAAGAACAAAGGTCTGTTGAACCAACAGCACTTTGGTTCAACAGATGATAAGAAGACATCAGAGCTTTAGTTTAACAGAGTTTTTCTTTCAGTAGTTTCAATGTAACAGTAGTTTATTGTTTAACAGATGTTGTAGTTTGTTAGTCAGTTAGGGGTCGCTTTCTAGGTTACGTCAGCTAAGTGATCATCAGAGGTTTGTACTTGTCTATAAATAGAACAGTACTTGTACTGTTCTATTGGTCACTCGTCATTCTCTTTAGACAAACAAACTCTGAGTGATCAGGCTGAGGGGGAGCTATAATTGTACTATTGTAATCTTTCAGTTTAATGAAAGCATTCGAATGATAACAATTATTCTCTATGTTTTGATTATTCTTTATTCCGCTGCACTTTCCATTTATACTTCATTCATAATTCATAGTTAATCAAAACAATCCAATACTCAGATCCTAACAAAGATTCACAAGAAACAACACGATTCTCAATTAATTATTACCAAACCAAACCCTCTCTAATAGATCCCAATTTTAGAACTCTCGGAAATTGAAAGATAGAGAACAAAGTTGCAAATAACATTCAACTGTTTGTAATCAATCAATAAAACAAATAGCAAAAAAAACATCAAATGTTTAGGTTGCTAGATCCGAACAAATAATAAACCTAGGTTAAATAATTCTACAATAATTTATTATTATTATTATTATTATTATTATTATTATTATTAAATCCAAATGAATAAGATGTTTTGTAATAAGAAACAATATCATATGAAAAGATAAAAGATTTTGAAACTTAAAATATATAAAAGGAGCATTGATGAATGAATAATTTGTGATATAAATATATATTTTTTTTAAATTCCCACAAGAAGCCACGTGGTACATTCAAAAAAAAGGAAGCCACCAATGAATGTCACATCATCAAACACCTTCTATATATATAACTAGGTGAACTCCCATGTGAACACACGGGAAGAAAAAGTCCTACCTTAAGGTCTGTTTAGTAAAGACAACATTAAGAACTCATTCGTCTCCTCCGAAGAACATCTGTTTAGTAGCATCTGTTTATTTATTTATAACAGTTATTATTACTACTGAAAAAATAAAAAAAATAAACAGACCAATTGTTATTGTCTGATTAGTAAACCCCAAATTAAACGGTCGATCTATTGTTAAAAATAAAAAGTATATATCGTAACGTCTTTCCCTTTCATGATACCAGTTAACAATACTGATTAGATGTTTAATAACTGCAACTGTTACAACAACCCAAACATAAATCTACAGACGGATTAAACGTCTGTTGAGATAACACATATAAATCTACAGACGATTAAAAGTCTATTGAATAAAACACAAAAGTTAATACGAGTCAACTTACCATCACAAAACATAAAAAACCATATATAATCTTGAAAGACATACAAAACTAAAAACAAAAATAAATATAATCAACGTTAAACATCAAGATACATAGCTAGTTAAAGGAATTAATAAACTTAAGCTTCAATTCCATTGACGCTTCAAGTTGTGCATGTAGATCTTTCAATTTTGCCAAAAAATCTGCGTCCTTACTCTCGGCCTCTGAATTGTACAACAACGCCAAATCACGAACAGCAGTCGAAGGCTTTGACTTCAAAATCCGTTGAACATCATACTATAAATAACTGTTTAAGTTCTGTCTTATGTAAATTCAAAATGAAAAGGTTGTTTAACTTCGTTTGGTAAAACGACGTTGTCACTAACAATGGTTATCTAAAATGCTTACCTAATAACCGTCAATCAAAATTTGTTAACGATCTGCTAAATTATATTTAAATTAATTTTAAACTTAAATTTAACTTATGTTGTTACGATTTTAAATTATTACTCTTACGTTTAATTGCAAAATACACCAAGCTCAAAATTATAATCATTAACTTTGGAATTCACGCCACTGAAACTGTTACAATGAGGAAGAGAAAAATGAACACATGAATGAAAATATTTGTTAGACAAACAGATATTAGAAACAAACAATTAATTTTAACCATCAACGAAAATTTCATTAGACTGTTTATCAAAATCTGTTGAGTAATCAAGAAATTTGTGAAACAGCAATTACACGATTCAACACTATTATTACAATTCCATAATTTGAATTAAATATTGAATTTAATAGAAATAAATACAAAATGGTAGACTTATAAAAGAACAAATACAAATATCTATAAAAAAGTATTTTAATAACAACAAAATTACAATATGTGACTTTACAAACTACATAGAAATACAAGGAAACATAAAAAAATCCTTCTACCCACCAAAGTCTAGATAATGATATTTCTTGTCAGCATCATTGAAACAAAAGCGGAAACAAAAAAACAATGAAAAGAAGTACATGACAACACCTATATGTGTAAAACACCACAAAACAAAACTGTTTACAAACATAAAAGATAGAAGTCTTCAAATAAAAAAAATTCCAATATTATTAGAAAAGTGAACTAATACACACAAACACATTCCCTCAATTAGACAACAAAATACATAGAAAATACAGCAAAAAAAAAATACAATATCTTAGAGAATGATCTTTCTTGCCAGCATCATCGGAACAAAACCACAAACAAAACAACGAAAAGCAGTACACGAACACAGCTCGTATTTAAATGTCATCCAACTCTAAAAGCCCTAAATATTGGATTAGGGACCTGCTGCTGGGTATATATATATATATATATATATATATATAATAATGGATTGCTGTTTCAGTTTGATTGTATGAATCATGGAAAAACAACAATTCCAACTTTCTTATCAATGAATTGTTGGTAATCTATTTTCCTTTGATTGTAAGAATATTTCAAAATTTGTGGAAAGACATTTGAAAGTAATATCATTATGCATATGCGATAGAGAGATGTATTGTGAGAATACTTAAACGAAAATATAAAGATGGAAAATGAATATTGGGAATTCCTCCATATTTATAGAGTGAATATACTAAGTATTTGTAAAATTGGTTTTCAACTTAATCAGTTGGATTTCAAGTAAATCTAAAGTTGTAAGTTACTTTTGGAATTTTTTACTTATTTTTTTACATAATGAAAGACAATTGTAACATCAATAATAATAATAATAATAATAATAATAATAATAATAATAATAATAATAATAATAATAATAATAATATAATGCTAATAAAGTAACTTCAAAATCGTATTCATTACTTTTAGGCATTTTTATAACATCCTTCAAACAGATGCATTGGGTTTTCAAGTTTTTTAAAAAGGGATTGTTGGAATTTCTTAATTTTACTCAAAATACCCGAGTCACACAAACATTAAAAATACAAAATACAAACAAAAACTACAAAATAAGACTGTTTACATACATACAAGAAGGAAGTCTTCTAACAAAAAAACTTCATTATCCCTACAAAAGTGAAGTAATACTAACTATGAAATTTGTTCCATGAACCTAAAAATTAATACAAAAGACATATAAAACATGAGCAAAAAATAAAAAGAACACAAAACCGAAAACAAAAAAAAACTATCAGATAATGTATTTAACTACTCAATAACCAGAGAAATATTATTTCTCTAATAAACTTGCATTTGGTGTCGTGATTTTCAAGTAAACATGAAACCATTACAATCACAAAAATAAAATAACAAAATAATGTTATAAATAACTTACTACTATAAATATTTTCTTTTGATTGAAAAATTGTAAGAATCTTCCAAGAACACCAATTCCAAATTGATTATTAATGGTTTATTGGAAACACATTTTTCTTTCATTAACAGAAATTTTGAAAAGACTGTTGGTAAGAAGTTTAATAAAAATAACATATTGCTGCATTTATCAGCCCTTGGTTTGATTATTATTATCTTATAAAAGAAGAGAAATAAAATTAGAAACTGAAATGATAATTTCCTTGCCTTTTATAGAGTCAAAAAAATATTAGTCTTTTCAAATACAAAAAATAAAATAATAAAATAATGTTATAAATAATTTACTACTATAAATTTAAACAATATTAGTCTTTTCAAATTCATAATTACAAAAGGTCCGGAACTTATAATTTTACCATAACAACTTTTCAGATAAAAGAAGTATATGGAAACATGCAAAATACGAAAGTTGTTAATGATATATGTACTTTATTTAAACTAGTGGGGAACCCGCGCGTTGCTGCGGGGCGATAATTTGTAGGGCGATACTCGTTACTGTTACTTTATCGATCCTCTCATGATATATTGTCTAATATCTCGTAGACAACAACATTAACCCGAACCCCAATAAAATAAGATACTACTCTAATTGCCACAGGTTGATTGAGGTATGAGTTGCATAAATCTTCTTTATTGTTGGCTATGAACTCCTAAAGCAAGGTTTAGCAAGACAGACAATCAGTCTAAAAACAATCAAAAGCACATACTAAGATCATCAGTTATAGTAACTTGCATAAAAAAACACTTCTTTTCATATGTATAAACTTTAATAAATAAATCTTCCAAAGGTTGACCAGCCTATTTTGATCAAACTACAAGATTAGTTGAATATCCATATAAGAATCATCAACAAATATGTAAATACCCTTGATGAAATATTCTAAAAAAACAGCCTCTTCGATCTGGAAAGTCAATAAATATGTAATACTCTTATTTTTACATTCATTAAGAAAAATACATTTTCTTTTACATTATATATTTTTTTGTTCACAAACAACCATATTTAGATTGAGGCGAAGATAACGCTTGAAGCTAACAATCAACAAAAATCATGCAAATAAGAATGATATGCATAAAAGAACTGAAGGGTACATCTTCAATGGTGTTACTATTCCGATCAAACAAATCTTCTTTATTGTTGGCAATGAACTCCTGAAGCAAGGTTTAGCAAGACAGTCAATCAGTCTAAAAATAATCAAAAGCACATACTAAGATCATCAGTTACAGTAACTTGCATAAAAAACACTTCTTTTCATCTGTATAATTTGTAATAAATAAATCTTCCCAAAGCTTTGCCATCCTATTTTGATCAAACTACAAGATTAGTTGAATATCCATATAAGACTCATCAATAAATATGTAAATACCCTTGATGAAATATTCTAAAAAAACAGCCTCTTCGATCTGGAAAGTCAATGAATATGTAATACTCTTATTTTTACATTCATTAAGAAGAAAATACAGTTTCTTTTTACATTATATATTTTTTTTGTTCACAAACAACCATATTTAGATTGAGGAGAAGATAACGCTTGAAGCTAACAATCAACAAAAATCATGCAAATATGAATGATATGCATAAAAGAACTGAAGGGTACATTTTCAATGGTGTTACTACTCCGATCAAGCATTGAATATGTACCAATCTGTCTTCCCCTATAAAAAGTCAAAACAGTTTCAGAGACATTCAATCAGGTGGTTTCGCTGGAAAACAACTTGTAATCCCACCAACGATATTGATAGGAAACGGGCTACAGCAAGAATGTGGAGATTGGATGTCTACCTCAGGTAATCGGAGAAAAAACCGAGCGAAATGAGAGCTAACCGGTTCATGAGTAGCCATGGCGACAGTTGCAGTGATTATGATAGGCAGTGACAGTGGTCGGTGGTATATGATTCCAGCAACAACAGCGAGAAGGAAAGTGGAGGTACTGAAACAACAAGATTGTGAGTGGGGCGAATTGAAGTTGCCATGCCATTTCTTTGATTGTGTTTGGCTATAAAAGTATACAAACAAAAAGCGGATTGTTAATATGAGATATGAAATGAGTGACCCAACTTCAAAGATGGTTGACAATAGGGCTATTTGAAGTTATAGAAATCACCGGAAATTGATGTTTAGTTTTCATCCCATTGATTCCATTTAATTTTTTATTTAATTACATTACTTTTCTTCTTCCAACATTAAAATGTCCATTAAATTTTAACTCAATGGTTATACGTAATGTTTTTAACTTTAAAGAAACTTACCCTATTCTTAATAACCATTAACCTCAACATTGATGGGTAAAAGACTAATTTACCCTTTTACAAATGCATCAAGTGTTTGTACTTTAGGCAATGAAATTTGTAATTACTTAACTTTGGTAGGAATCCTTCCCTCATTCTTTATATATTGTATAGATATTGTTTAACAACTAAAAAATATTAACACAAATTTACATATTATCATTATTTTTTTATTTTTATTAAGCAATAAAAAGTATTTAATTTATACTGATTTGAATTCATAAATGATATGAAGTATTTTATTTACATTATAACTTAAAAAAAGTAAATTATATTTTATAACAAAACAACATAAAATAATAATATTAATAAAGTAACTTCAAAATCGTAATCATTATTTTGGGGCATTTTATAAGATCTGTTGTCAGTAAAAACAATTGTTGTCACAAAAAAGTCTGTTAGTATTTTTATGAACGGATTGTGTAAAATCGTAGAAGGAAAAAAACCGTAAAAAAACTCAACGTCACATCATATTTAGTTACACAATTAAAATACAGAAACATTTTCAAATTGATAAATAAAATCTTAATATGTGTAATAAATGATGAATTTCGATACTTTATCACCGAAACAACTCTTCATATTGTATTTTTTTTTATTTAACAATCAAATTTCATAACAAACACAAATACTATTTATCAATATTTGTACAAATTTAAATAATTATATTATTTATGTATATGGATTATGAATTTTACTTTAATTGAAAAATATTTAATTACTTCAGTAAGTAACTTCAAAAACGTAATCATTATTTTGGGGCTTTTTATTTATTAATTGTTTATTAATATAGAAAAAATGACAATTGCAACAACACAATAATAATAAAATAATATTGTTAAAAAACTAAATTCAAAATCGTAATCATTACTTTGTGTCTTTTTATGAACGGAATGTGTAAAATCGTAGAAGGAAAAAAACCGTAAAAAAACTCAACGTAACATAATATTTGGTTACACAATTAAAATACATAAACATTTTCAAATTGATAAATAAAATCTTAATATGTGTAATAAATGATGAATTTCGATACTTTCTTACTGAAACAACTCTTCATATTCTATTTTTTTATTTAACAATCAAATTTCATAACAAACACAAAAACTATTTACCCATATTTGTATAAATTTAAATAATTATATTATTTTTCTATATGGATTATGATTTTTACTCTAATTGAAAAATATTTAATTACTTCAGTAAGTAACTCCAAACACGTAATCATTGTTTTGGAGCTTTTTATTTATTAATTGTTTATTATTATAGAAAGATAGACAATTGCAAAAACACAATATTAATGAAATAATATTGTTCAAAAACTAAATTCAAAATCGTAATCATTACTTTTGTGTCTTTTTATAACATTTGTTGAGTTTTCAACAGATGTTCTCAAACAAAAATCTATCTGTATTTACAAACAGATTCTGTAGATATTTAATAAATAGTGAACGGTGTTACAACAATGAAAACATAAATCAACAGATAATCAAGAGACATTGTAAAGAAAACCGCTGTTACTACGAACGATTTTCTTAATACTTAAGGGTGTTACAACCACGAGAAATAAATCAATAAACATTGAAAAAATATATTGCAGATAACAAATGTTAAAAACAAAAAGACAATTTTAATTGATGCGAACTACCTTATTTATAAATGTACATATAAAATGGTACACTTGTAAAAGAAAAAGTACAAATATTCTTAAAAAACTGCTTTGATATCAATAAACAAATTTACAACATTCAAATTAACAAACTAAATAAAAATCCTAATAAAATTCAAAGAACGCTTCTAAGAAACAACACTAAAGAATGATCTTCCTGCCATAGAATTCAAAACAAAAACTCAAACAAATCGAATGACAGTATTTAAGATCTGTTGCACTTGCATTAAATATAACTAAAACAAACATCAACAACCTTTTCTAGTCAAACATCATGAAGTTTAAGAATCCAGCCTAAACATCATAAACAGGATTTGCATGTAGTAATAATCGATTGATGTTTTTCTTTGACTGTAAGAATCTTCAAAACACAACAATTCGAAGTTCACTACAGACAGATTGTTGATAATCCTTTTTCCTTTGATTGTAAGAATCTTTTAGAATATTGGTGGAAAGAAATTTGATCGTAATATCATTATGACTAAGGGATACAAAGTTTGAAACTGAAAAAAGTGAAAGGCATATAAGATTAGGAAATGAATATTGATATTTCTTTCCATTTATAGGGTGAATAAACAATTTATCTGTAATTTTCAATTATAAATTTCAACTGTAACAACATCATTTATTACAAAATTAAATTTGTTATTAAAGTAACATTATAAGATATAATTAAATAAATAATTTTAACTTTATAATTAAAGTCTTTAACTTTGGAGTATTTTATTTTTATAAAAATATGTATATTTTATTTATTTATAATGTCGACTTATATTTTCAATAATATATAACTTTTGGAGCTTTTATAGAGAAAACACAATTACAACACAAAAATAATAACATTATATTTTTAATAAAATTAGTTCAAATGGTAATCATTAACTTTGGAACTCGAGCTTCTGTTGATATAAAAAAATCTCAATGATCCATTGTACAGTATAACAACATAAACAATTTGAGTTGTTTATTAAGAAAAAACATCCAAAACTCAACATACAACATTATTCATTACAGATATTTGTTGAAATTTTTTTTCATTACACAATTTAATATCGTCAACCTCTTTCTACTTTTCACCATGGTTACAAAACAATCGATTTAGCAACTACTAGAAAACAGCACATGCAATATACAAGGACACTTACTAATTAATATGAATATTTGTAAGAAACATCACTGAAGCTCATATTTTCAATACAAATTTACATAATAAAAAATTATAAATTAAAAAAATAGTATAGTAGAAGAAATAAATAAACTTAGATAGAGCTAAGTATTGAAAGTAGAAGCTCCAATGAAGTTAGTTACAAACGTTAATTAAACAAATACATTTATAGAGTTCCATTTAAATAAAAAGAATTTTATAATGAAAGCTTCAAGGGAAACTTATAACATAAGATTAATATATGAATTCCTAAAAGCATGGAAAACGGCTTACAGGGCAAGATTGATATAAATTGCCTCGGAATAATTCAGTTAATGTTATGATCAGGAGTTTGAAATATTACTAACATATTTGTCTAGGAACAGACAATAGGTATAACAAACGATCTTTTACTAAATAATAATAATACATATACATAATCTAAGTTGAGAAATTACATATAAAATACTGACAAAACATAAAACATAAAGAAGATATGTTATTGTCACGCAACTTTCTTATTTGTTATAATATACAAAACATCTCCTTTTTAAATTTAAAAAAAAAGTATTACTATAATAAAATAATATTTTTAATAATTTAAAATAGGAAATATTATTATTAAATTAAAAAATAATCCAAATTTGAACAAACTAACTTTCGAAAAAGTAATCATGTTTTCGACAATCGAGGATCTAAATCTTTAGGTGAGATTTGTTAAGGATCAGAACTGTACATAATTATTACCAACATGACACTTGCTTGTAAACAGATTATTCCCAACAAAGTGCTGTACTAATTTTTTTTATTAAAGTATTGTTGAACTGAATAGCATTTAAATCAAACAAACTCAACTAAAGATCTATACAGACACATGAACAGATGTATTTCATAATCTATTGCACATATTAAAAAACTGAAGAATGTTAACAGTAGATGTTGTTACAAATGTTCTTTACAAATTATCATCAACACACAATAAATTAACTACCTCTAAACTTAAAAAATGACAAACCATAAAAATTATAAATATACTAATAATATTATAATTGTACTTATAAATAAAAAGTGAAACAAAAAAACATAATACAATTTAAGCTTCAATAAAATATTCTACTCGTTCATTCAAATACATTATCCTAAGTCTAATCATTTTTCTAAATTAAGATGAAAACTGGTGCGGCTGGTGTTACTCATTCTTATCTGTTCCAGTTCTTCGAGAAAATCCAAAGCATTAGAATACTCTACCCTCAATCTATGGTATATACTCAACGAACCATCATCATAATACAACAACACAGCTTCATACTCATGAACATAAAACAATATTAGTACACCATATGGCTGAATCCAATCTTCATTAGCAATTATATCTACAATTTGCTCCATTTTGAATAAATTTTTATTTATAACTGAAATCGATTTTCAAGATCGTCATTATTATTTTTCATTCACCTCTCTTAATATTCTAAGCTGAATTTAATTAGAAAATACTATACAATTTTATTATTTAAAAAAATATTGGTTATTCTATATAATTTTATTTAATTTACTTTTAGATATAGCTTATAAGAGAAGCTATATGTTATGATTATACCTGAAAAAATAATTAAACAAAGACAGGTTTCTATATTAACTTTAAACGTTTACCCCAAAATTTAAATATGGGCGGCAAAAAATTGAACAGTTGTTACAAACATTATTAATATATTTATTCGGCAACAGATATTTCAATATTATATAAGTTTTTATATTTTTAGATGTATTATCTAACTTCAACATTAACATCAAATTATTGATTGTTTGAAAAGATTTTTCGAGGAAAGCAATTTCAACTTCAAAAGTAACATCGAATTATTACTAATACTTTGAGAAGTTTTAGAATGGATTTCAAAATAATATCATCATTAATATCTTTATTAGGAATATGAAGTAAAAAATTAGAATATCAAAATGCTTTTTGAAAAAAAGATATGAAAATACAAATGACACATTCTTAAATATATTATTAATTAATATTAATAAAAAAAGAAATAATAATAATAATCAAATATTGTTGACAAAAAACCCAAAACATCATTTTTAAATATATTTTGACCTGAACATCTGCTAAACAATATCTAAAACTCTGTTGCCATTAAATGATCATATGTTGAAATAGAAGCACCATCTGATGAATTGTATATGCCAAGTATAACATGATGATTACATTATACTGCAAAGTAAAAACAATGTATAATATTTTAATGTAACATTGCAACTTCATGAAATTTATAATCTTTTACATGAAAAAAGAAATAAAAAATACAAAAAAACGAATGAATACAACAACACACCCTTCCTTAATCAACATGTGGAATAAAAAGTTGAAACTCTATAAATACTCATTACAGATTTCATAACAAACAACGAATCTAGAGAATTATTAACGAAAATGCTAACAGGTCTAAGATATGGGAACTATTATTTCCAAATGAATAATTTTACAAATATTACCAAATTAACTGTTGATGCACTTTCTGTGGGCGTCACTGTCGAATAGACTAGGGTTGAGTCTTGTATTGTATTACATGAGATTGTGGTGATCCATAAGGGCATTTTATGGATCTGATGCATTTGTAAATATAGGCCAATACACAAAAGCCAGATTCGACCTTATAGAAGGGGTGAATGTGGAAAACTTCCACATTCGACCTCCTCATATGGTCGAAGGTGGAATTTGGTGTTGGACTATAAATAGCAATCTCATGTGTTGGTTTTCACTGGTAGATTTGAGTTTGTGCTTTGAATGCTCTCAAGGGGGAGGTCATGCCCGACCTCCCCCGGCCCCGAGATAGATGTTTATCCTACTGATGACAGTGTCTGTAACCGTTTCTGTAGTAATACGAATCTGTGATGACGTTGTTATCGTTAATTTCTGTCTCGTCTCGAATCTCCCGTCTGAAACTGAGCTGAATTCGCTTAATTGATCCACGAATTCGGTTCATAACCGAATTCTCAATTGGTATCAGAGCTTAGGCTCGATTTCACGATTGCAAATTGATTTGAATTGGTGAAACAGATTAGAATTCAGGTTTAAAGATCAAAACCCTAGAAATTTTGAAGCTTTTCATAAAAACATGGTTTTTGATTAAATTGGAGTTGAATTCGGTGTTGATTTCAAAAATTCTTTCACAGAAACTTGTCTAAAATCAATTCCGCACATAACCTATCCAAAATCATTACATTTGGTGAAAATTTTGTCAAAAATCGTTCAGATTCGTGTTCTTGAGGTTGAAAATGATGAACAGGTCTGCAATTGTCGAATGTGCAGAGAATCTGTGAGTACGTGAGGGCGAAAGTGGGATTTTTAGGTCGAAAGTAGCTTTTTCTTGGTCGAACCTAGGTTTGTTGTGTTGTTGTTTCACTTTCGGGTCATATTTTTCACATTCGGGTGATCGTGGGATCGAAGGTGGAAATCAGAGGGACGAAAGTGAAGGTTTTTGGTTGAAAGTGGACTTTATTTGATAGTTTCTACATTCGGGTCACACTTTTGGGCGAAAGTGAAGTTACCAAGGGCGAACGTAGAATTTTAAGGTGTAAAAAATTTCGAAGCC
This sequence comes from Ambrosia artemisiifolia, assembly GCA_032199755.1. Classification (NCBI taxonomy): domain Eukaryota; kingdom Viridiplantae; phylum Streptophyta; class Magnoliopsida; order Asterales; family Asteraceae; genus Ambrosia; species Ambrosia artemisiifolia. The sequence continues at coordinate 13,271,088 of CM063529.1, forward strand.
TGATTTCAGAAAATTTTTGAAATAATTTTTGTTGAAAAATGATAAATTACTTGACCATATCAAGAACTGATGAGCAGATAAGAGCTCAGATAGAAGCTGAACGACAACAATTACAAAGACAAAATTCTAAGGTTGACAATTTTTAGGGATTTCCAATTGTACATGTTGACAAGTGTGTTAACAGAGAAGGTGTTCAAAGTGATGTTGTGTGTTTAGTCAAACAAATGAGACATGATGATTCCAGTGAATTGTCAGAGAGTGTCTTGAGTTTTGATACGAATTCAGAACAGAGTGAATCAAGAGAGAGTGATATCTCAAATGTTGATGCAAAATCTGATAATGGTAATGAATCAGATGCTGAGGTAAGATCTAGTGTTGACTGTGCTAGTTGTTCTGAATGTGTCAAGTTGAAACGTGAATTGATGACACTTATTGAGGACAAACAGAACCTAGCAAATGAGCTAGAAAATTGTCAAAACCAAAATAAAGTTTTTGAAAAGAATGAAAAAGATTTGTTAAATAAAATTGAATCTTTAGAGCAAGAACGTTTAGAAATGAATAAAAGTTTTTCAATAAATAACACCACATCAGAGTTGAAAGACACAACATCTTGTGTTGAAGTTTCAAACTCTGAAGTGAAGTCCGATTCTAGTCAGAAAATTGAAAATGTGGTAGTCACTTCAGAACCTGAGTCTGATGAGAAAACCATATTTAAATTTCCTGATGGAATGGAAGGATCCTATATGTTGGTAGGACATGACAAGTTGATTCTCAATAAAGATTTTCCAATTGATAATATTGAACAATCTTTACTCAAATGTATATATGTTGATAATATCAATTTGTTAAATCAATTTAAACACCAATTTAGTCATTTGTCGTTTGAACTAAATCCTAACCAACATGAGGATCAAAAGAAAAACATTGAAAAGAAAAATGTTGAAAACAAGAAAGGTTCTAAAGTAAAAGGACCGAAAGCAAACAAATCGAAAGGAAATGATCAGATGAAAAATTCTCATCAAAAGAATTCAAGAAAGTTTTCATATAGATCATATGATTATTATGATTATTCATATACCTCTCGATTTGATGGTTATTGGAGAAACAACTCACCACAGTATTCTCATGGATATGTTGAATGGAGAAGCTGTTTTGAATGTGGTGAAGTTGGTCATATTGCTGCTCATTGTCCCTACTGGTATTGGGATGACGGGTATGCATGTGATTTTGTGGAATATAGGTCTTTTTATAACTGCGGAGAGTGTGGGCATTTAGTTGCTGCCTGTCCGTATGTTAAACAGAAAAGGACCGAAGTGAAATTTGCTAAAAATTCAGGCAATGTCAAAAAGTCTTTATCCCCAAAACCAATCAAGAAGAAAAAGGGGAAACAGGTTGTGTATGACAATCGTAACAAAATTGCCTTGAATAAAAATGGAGATTGTGGACGGGTTGCTGAGGTAAGGGGGGTTCTAAGGCTAAGCCTAAGAATAACTCTAAACCTGGGTCTTCATCAGTTAAGTCTGAGAAGATTCCAAACAAAGTTCAGAAGCAGGTTTCAAATAAGAAATCTGAAAAGTCAAAAATTAAAACAATTTCAACAAAATCTAAAATAAACTCTGAACGTGTTTGGAAACCCAAATCACTTTCTAAATCAATAGCAATTTCTACTTCAAATCAATCCATTGAAAAACCAATTGATTTTTCAAAAGGAGAATGGATTGATGTTCCGAGGATTGATGACCTTGGACGACCTATCATTGTGAAGGGATGGGTACCTCTTTTGTGCTAATTGTTTAACAAGTGTGCAGATTGTTCCAGACAGACCTATTAGCTATCTTTTGATAGTTGATAGTGGAGCATCTGTATACAAGCTATTTATTGGAGAGGTGAAGGTCAAGGAAGGGATATCGAAGAAGAAAAACATGATTTCAATAGAAAGGAGAGTGGTTGTAGTTTGTTTCCTACCTATGAAGCCGGAAAACGTTGCAATCTCATGCAATTGCTCTTAGGTGTTGGATTTCAACAACAGATACGACAAAACGGTTTATTCTAAACTCTCTTATCTTTGTTAATGGTTTGCTAATTGAAAGATCTTAATGAGTCTAGTAATCTGAGTGGAAAATGGTTTTTGAAACTGAATGAGTAAACCGCATCGGATATCATTTTATTTCATTTTTCTTCAAAAGTTTAAAAAAATCCAAAAATATGCTTATTTTTAGATTTTTAGGGGGAGAAAATTTCAGAAAAATCAAAATAAAAAAAATAGAAAATCAAAAATGAGTTTTCCTAGAAAAAGAGGAGATGATAGTACATCAGTGGACTGTCAGATTACTCTAAAAACAAAAATGAATTGATAAACATTGAGTAGCCACTACAATTATATATTGGTAGGCTTGAAATCAGAGTTTAAAGTTCAGCATGGTGATATAAACTTAAAATCAATAACTGATAATCATGTGGATCAATGTCTCGTTGGCATATGGTCTTAGTACCGAAATTTCGTTTGATAGACTGCCAAAATCAAAGGTTTCGGGTCGTTATATTGAAAGTTATCTGGGAATGGCCTAACTGATCTTTTGCTGTATTGATTTACAGACCTAGATTCAGTCAGGGTATCTTATTAAAAGAGCTAATAAAGCCAAAACCATAAGTTACCGAATGAGGAACTTAACATGTGTGATGATAATCAAAGATTATCTAATGCATCGTATCAATACAATGATGAAAGTCATGTATGATATTAGTCCTCACCCTGGTAGAGTGCACAAGTCACTTTGAAGCATTAAGTTGCTGACCTGTCACCACTGTGCCTCATACCTTGTAACTAACGGATAACTTTAGTATAATCACGCGTTACGATGAAGCTTTGTGCAATTCTTGATACGGGAATGTGTCGCGAGCGCGGGGACCATAGATTACTCAGTATCTAATATTACCATAATGTATCTAAAGTGCTGAGCAATGAATGATGATTTTGAATTTAAGTGGACAAACATACTGGTAATGGTTGTAGGATGCTCAATGACAAAAACAGAAAATTGATCAAAAAGAGTTATGACTTGACTGTTTCAATACTGATATGATCCTCTTACCGGAAAATTCACAAAAATATGTTTAGTTTACTTCTATGCAATTACATTTGAAAATCCAAAAAGATTTTTGGTGTGTTTTAGCATAAACTTTGAAAAATCAAAAAGTTTTGTTTCAATTTTATTTTCGATAACCGATGTGGGGATACTGAATGTGAAGGCTCAGATACTTAAAAGTTGAAAAAGATTGCAAATTTTAAAGTTTCTGGTACATATTGAAAATGTTTTATACTTCAGGGGGAGAACTATTGAGGGTCAAAAGGAATGTGAAGAGTACTTCCGAGATTTTTGTCGTGTCTAACGCTGGTTGTAGTTTGTGCAGTTTTTAGTAAATTTTTCTGCAGAATCAAACACAACAGGTGCACTATTCAAGACTCATCGACAAAGAGTGTAACTGAACAAGACCCAAACCTGAACATCAAGATCACCAGAACAATAGAAGCTAGTAAGAGTTTATAAAAGAAATGACTGAAGATTGAAGAATTCAAGATTATTGTCTATCTTCATCTTTGGACCAACAAATGATAAAGCCAAGATTTCTTGAGTCTGTCTGAGATTTCAAAGCTTACTGGAGAGATAGACAGGAACCTCGACACAAACGTGCATGAAGATGGAAAGTTTTCAAGTCGTTCAAGATGATGAGATCAAGAGTTGAAGAATTGATAACTTTCTGATTTGGTACATCACTAGCTAGGTCGAAGGGGGAGATTGTAAGTGCATTATTCATGTATGTCCCTAGCTAGTGATTCGATGCTGAATGTCGAAGGTTCGGATAATCAGAGATCGACCAAGATTATGAAGATGTTGAATATTACAAGACACATTCGTACCCATAGAAGGTCGAATGTAGCTCTGGAATGGTCGAATGTAGAAGTGATCAAAGGGAGTTCTAGATTCGTACTACGTGGAAGGGCGAATGTGGAAGAATTCCACATTCGACCTGATGCAAGGGACGAAGGTGAAAGCCTATATATAGGGAAAGTTAGTTATTTTGAAAGGAGAGTTTTTTTTAGAGTTAGTTATCATTTGAGATTTTCCCTAGAGTGTGTATGTGTGTTTTTCTCTGTATTAGGTCTAAGATTTCATTTGTAAACATCTTGATTTGATCTAATACAATGATTAAAGTTATGGAAATTGCTCGGTGATTCGTTATCTGTTTTCATCACGTTCGATTAAGTTTATTTCTTAATCATTTTGCACAATCGTTGGGGATTCCGCACCCTACGGTTGGTATTCGTGAGATCACGTTTCTTGATTACGATCCGAAACGAATTCTCAGTTTTTGGTTCGACCTAAAAATCCCACTTTCGCCCTCACGTACTCACAGATTCTCTGCACATTCGACCCTTGCAGAAAAACGGGAGGGCGAATGTAGCATTTTTAGGACGAACGTGGAAATTTTTTGGGCGAACCTAGAATTTTGTTGTGTTGATTTTCTACTTTCGGGTTAAAATTCCACTTTCGGGTCATCGGGAGGGCGAAAGTGAAGTTTTTAGGTCGAAAGTGACTTTTATAATTTGATTTCTACATTCGATACAGCTTTTGAGGACGAAAGTGAGAAATTTTGCACTTTCGTACCCACGTATACTCAGACAAGGACGAAAGTAGAATTTTAAGGGGTAAAAAATTTCGAAAATTTTATGGTATTTTTTGAAGATTTTCGGAAGAATGGTGATGATGTTTACCCAAATTGTTGAAGAAATGATGATGATGAAACGTTTTATTGTGGGGTAGTCATGAGAATCAACAGTATGATAATCAGATTCAATTGACTATTATGGGCCAGAACAGATATATTTTTATTCCGCAAGATGTGAACAGTCAACCCAGTTCCAGTGTGTTTCAAGGAACTTGTTCAAAAAGAGGTGTTATGAAAAAGGAAATCAAGTTTGAGATTTCAATGTTCTGAAAGTAATGAGGTATCCTAGTAGGAGTCATGTGGCACGTAGGTTCAACGAAAGTTTCAAGATCACAGTCCTGAAGAATTTCAAGAGCTATTAATAGATATTGTTGGCCCCGTCGAAAACTTCAGTTTCTGAAGCATTTCAAGTCCTCGATATATTGGTAGTTCCCGCTGAAAACTTCTGATTGCTTGATCCACTCGTCTACGGCTTGTATTCTGTCGAACAGATGAAGTTACTCAAGAACATGATTGATTTATTCTACGGGATCTCAGAGAAACTTGGTGAAGCATCAGTCAAGGGGGAGATTGTTGATGTAACAATGTGTCTGATACTTCAACAATAACTGATTGAAGATGCAAGTTGTGTTTAGGATTCGCCAGCAACGTCCAAGGGGGAGATTGTTGATGCACTTTCTGTGGACGTCACTGTCGAATAGACTAGGGTTGAGTCTTGTATTGTATTACATGAGATTGTGGTGATCCATAAGGGCATTTTATGGATCTGATGCATTTGTAAATATAGGCCAATACACAAAAGCCAGATTCGACCTTATAGAAGGGGCGAATGTGGAAAACTTCCACATTCGACCTCCTCATATGGGCGAAGGTGGAATTTGGTGTTGGACTATAAATAACAATCTCATGTGTTGGTTTTCACTGGTAGATTTGAGTTTGTGCTTTGAATGCTCTCAAGGGGGAGGTCATGCCCGACCTCCCCCGGCCCCGAGATAGATGTTTATCCTACTGATGACAGTGTCTGTAACCGTTTCTGTAGTAATACGAATCTGTGATGACGTTGTTATCGTTAATTTCTGTCTCGTCTCGAATCTCCCGTCTGAAACCGAGCTGAATTCGCTTAATCGATCCACGAATTCGGTTCATAACTGGATTCTCATTAACAATGTACATCTCCTAACTATTTCTATAATTCTGTTGAAAGAAAATAACCATGTGTTTGACGAAAGACTCCTAATATTCAAAGATATACGAACAAAATACTATATTATCAAGTACCAAGTAACGCATTTTACAATATTCGAGTTAATAAACTAAAACGAAAATTTTAACTTTGGTAGAATCCTTTCCAGAATTCAATACAAAGAAGGAAAGTATAAACATCTTATTCTACGTTTATGACCGAAAGACCTCTACCAGTTAGTGAGTAGGAACCTCTATCGATTGTTGAGTAGGTGCGATGGCCTCTACCAGTCGTTGAGCAGGTTGTTAGGACCTTTACTGACTGTTGAGCAGGCATGATGACCTCTACCAATCGTTGAGTAGGTTATTTGGTACTCTACTAATTGTTGAGCAAGTACTTCATTCTCTACCAGTTGTTGATTAAGTGTTAACAATTATTTCACACATAAATTGCAAATTGATAATATGTTTATATAGGCAAGTTTATAAGTGTAACAAGTATAGTATGTGAGTTGTAATTGTACAGATTTAGATTTTAATATGGCAATTAGTTCACATTTAACCAGGCATGTATTCAAGTGTTATGAACATACTAAATAACCAAACTCTCATATAAAAGATAAAATTTTCAATACTGGGATTTCTTGCTCGAATCAAAATGCGTCAATACATAGAATTTTAAAAGCAAAAAAAAAACATTCAAATGGTGGAGCTTGTCGTTAAGCAGCTGAAGGATCTTGATCTCGGTTTAAGTTAGGGCACCGGTTACGGAAGTGGTTTAGGTCTCCACATTCATAGCACTGACCATAGTTGTATCTGCCGGGACGATTAGGATTAGCAGCCGGAGCAGGGTTGGATGGTATTGGGGTTTGAGGCTTCATGACATGCGTTGACCAGATGGCCATACTTACCACAATTGGTGCACAAGCGACATGGTGAAACGGTGGGATGATGACATTTGCATATGTTACAGAAAGGAAAGTTTCCCGTATAAGGTTTCTTGTTAGAAGCTTGTGTAGTGAGGTTTGCATCAGGATCCCTGGTCTTGCGCTTCTGGTTCTCAGTAGTTACTGCGGCTACAATACTTACTTTCTCGCCTTTCCGAAATAAGGTCTCGTTCTTTATGTGATTGTCAGTTAAGGTAGCTGCTAGACGCTTGGCCTCTTCGAGGGTAGCAGGGTTCCTTCCCCACACCGTGTCCTGAATCTACATGGGTAAGCCGCCAATGTACTTTTCGATTGCAACAAGCAGGGGGTGACCTTATGTGGTAACAGTAGGCTAAGTTCGTGGAAACGAGTGTTGTAGGCAAGGTTTTCTCCACTGTCTTGGGCAAGATCGTGAAACTCATCTTCTAACTTCTTGATTTCATTACGAGGGCAGAATTCCGCCTTCATGATGTCTTTAGCTTGCTCCCAAGTCAAGGCCAGTGCGACTTCAGCTCCACGAGTCCGTTTCTCTTCGTTCCACCATGTGAGTGCCCGCTTGTGGAGGACACTCATAGCATAGTGAACTTTGAGGTTGTTAGGGCACTCGCTATTAATGAAGGTGTTTTCGATACCTTCGAACCACTGAAGGAGACCAGTGGCTCCTTCATCCCCGCTAAACTTAGGAGGGTTGCAAGAGTTGAAGTGCTTGAGGGTGCAAACAGGGTGGGCATTCCTGTTCCCATTGTGATTACCATTCCCGTTGCCATTTCCATTGCCATTGCCATTTCCATTCATTTGAACGACTTGAGCCACCAAGTTAGGAACTAACGTCGCTATCTGTTGAGCCATTTGCTGGGAAATGATTGCAGCGAGTTGGACATCGTTGTCATTTTTGTTGTTGTTGTTGTTGTTGATGATGCTTTCACCATCATGATCGTTGTTAATACGGGAGCTACGACGAGGAGGCATTATCTGTAAGAGGCACAATGAAGGTTTCAATGAGACATAGGATGAATCAAGGATAATGAGATGTAATAAGGAATGTAATCATTTACTCATTAATTAAAACGAATAAATGAAAGCGTTGACTTATCAAAGCTTCTAGATTCTAATAACATAGTGAAGACATGCTTTAGCCTATAAGTGAACACTCATCCCAAGAATTCCCAGGTGGCATCCGGGTCCCTCGTCTGATTGGGATATATGCGCAATGGCAGTCCTAGACAGAAAACTCATAATACATGCGTTCACCCTTCCATATTGCAAGTGTTCGTTATTAGAATATAGAGCTTCGACGAGATTAACAAGGCAGTTCAGGTTAGGATCTGAGAATTTTGTGCTATTAGTCTAAGGGTAGTTCCAGTGATGGAGAGCAATCATCTTGTAGGGGCTAAAGTAGGGATAAGAAGTAGGATGGAGATAGAGAATAGAAACAAGTAGGGTTGCAAGTAAAAGGAGCAAGTACCGGTTATAATCCTATGGTTATAGACTAGATTATTTTTATAATAACCTAATTCCCTATAACCATGGCTCTGATACCAATCTGTAACACCCCAACCGATGGCGGAAACATCGAGGTGTCACGTAGTGATGATTGTTCAATAGCTCATGGTACTAAATGGAAGTTGAATATTACTAAACAATTTACAATTTGTCATACAATTTAATACATAAACTTGATTTACACAAACTAGGTCCAAAGCTCCTATGTGATCCAAGACTTGTACAACTTCCAATAGCAAGTAAAACCTGAAACATGTTGAGTTGGAAAGATGGGGGGTCAACTATAAATAGTTGCTGAGAATACATAGGTTTTGCATATACTTGAAAACAATATGTTGTATAGCAATCATAGTTGATGTATAATAATAAGTAATGTAAAAATATGAGTCCGACATGTAACAATACGTCTTTTGTACAACCAAACCTTGTGTTGACTGATACCTAACTCGCAAGTTAGTAAAAGTGTAACTGTTATCGATCATCCCTGAATTTATGCGGGGGGATGGGTTTGTCAGACCTATAGCGCTATAATCTAAACAGGCGGCTTGATCAATGTTAATGATTGTACTGTGTCTTTTTGTTACAGTCACAAGTTTCAACAATGTAAGAATGACTAATTGCTAGTGTATAAAAATGTTGAACATGTTTCACCCAAAAAATGTAAAACAGAAAAAGGGGCTATGTAAACTCACCTTAATGCTAGTATTGAATCCCTTGATATAGAATAAATGTGGCTCGTGTGTATCCAAGTATCACCCTATTTTAAGGCAATAAATAAGTCTAAGTTTTTCTAGTCTATAAGTATTTCTGGGGTTTCTAATTTGGGAATTGATAATTGATTAATGATTAATTTAGAATAATTGTTAATGATTTAATGAATAAAGAAATAATTAATAAAAAGGATTTTTGACCAATCTTAATTAAAAGTAGTTGTATTAAAATGTAGTAAATGTGAAAATAATTTTTATAAAATTAGTTTCTTAACTAATGAATATATAATACATTAATACTTATTTGTCAAAATATAGTATTAATATCTAAAATATTAAAATTCATAAATTTCAAATCATAAATTTATATTTCTGATCTAAATGAATAAAAATAATTTATGTGAAATTTTGATGTAAAAATAATGAAAAATGAATTTATTGTGAATTATTTATGATTAAAATAGCATTAATTAATTAAAAATATTAAATAAACGTCTTTCTGAATAAAAATTTATTTCTGGAACATTTATTGATTTATAAGTTTAAAATAATTTTTGTGGAATTTTATAAAACTGTTTAGATATTTTTATAAAAATTTTAATTTATAAATGAATAAACTTGTAATAATTTTTATATATATTAAATAAATGATTTTTGAAAAACTAAAAATTGGATAATAAACTTCATCATCAGAATAACATAAAATAATTTTTATACAATTTATAAACCAGTTTTAGTATTTAAAAACTAATTTTTAAAAAAATAGAGAGTATAAATATAAGAGAAAAGGTCTAAAAAAATATTGTCTATGCCAGGTCTCGAACCCGGGTCCTTGGCCGGATCAGGAATTTAAATCACAAGTCTAGACCAGTTGGTCTGGACCCTGAGAACATAGATAATTGGTTTCAATTATTTATAAAGGTCTCATGAATCAATTCATAAATTGATTTAGAAAAAGGGGTGTGGAGACGGGATTCGATCCCTTGTCTACCACTGGTTCGTTGTTTTAACAAGCAGGGAAATTACCAACTGATCCACAGATATTTATTTAGATCTGAAATGAGTTTAAACCTTCGTTGTACTGTATCATTATCCCCCAAATTGTGCATAAGAACCCTAGCTATTTGATTAATACAAATACCAATCAATAACCACAGAAACGTTGGGGCTTTTGATTGTATGATGACGAAGAACAAAACCAAAAGTTTAATTGAAACTTAGAGAGGGTGTTAGTGCTCGATTGATCCGGTCGAAAGAAAATTCAAAAACGCGATCTAAACAGCTTGAGAGGTGTGTTTTAACAGAATTTGAAAGTGAGGAAATGATTTTCGGTGGGTTTAGCTACCAGAGAAGGGTTCATTTTATAATACTTCTTATGGATTGAACAAGTTTAAATTTTGAATTTTGAAATTTCAATCCATAACGAAATAAAAGGATTTCTGGTAAGTTTTATTTGAATTGGTGTGGGGATAAAGCCGAACTAACTGTTAACAACTTCTTTAAACTCGTGTATCAGGAAAAAAACATGGGATTTGAACTCAATTGAATGGATATTGATATGGGTGTTTGACTTTAATTAGTCAACTGATGTTAATAAAGAAAGCTTAAGTTCATTTCATGTTGGAATAATAACACAAACGAGCCGTGACTCAGCTGGTTGAGATGTGGTTTGGCTCTGTGGTGGACACGAGTTCGAGTCCCGGTCCGCACATTTTATTCTTAAAAAGATTTCTCATATTAAAACTATATATATATATATATATATAGGTAGAGGATCCTGTAGGGAAATTGGTTTGTGTGAGAAGTGTAGGAAGGATTAAGAATTGACATGTAGCCATCATGTTTTTGATTTTGGAATGATGTTTTGGGTTGTTTTGGCTTGAAAAACACTAAACACAACAATATACAAAAAATTAAAACACAATCCAATGTATTTTAGTCATTCAATTTAAATTAGAGATAAAACACCCTAGTAATTACTTAAAACACTCTGCTAAAGTGTTATTGACATAGTGTTTTAAGTTTTAAGCCTAAAATACATTGTTTTCGGTTATTAATTGTTATGTTTGTTGTTTTTCTAAGCAAAACAATCCAAAACATCATGAATACGTCCAAAAAAATGATGCATATGTCCAAAAAAATGATGCATACATATCAATTTTTAATCCTTCCTACACTTCTCACACAAACCAATTTTCCTACAGGAACCCTACCCTATATATATATATATATATATATATATATGATTATACTAGATTAAAAATGATGAGAAAATTTTTTAATATGCACAAAAATGTCAAGATCCAATGATTTTATCAGATAATTATTAGTTTAAGGTGTTTTTAAAGCATATATTGTTTTGAATTTGTGTAAAAATTATCAAAAGAAAAATTACACTAGGTAAAATGGTGGTTTTATTAATTAGAAATTTTGGGGGAATATGTGCGATGTTACAAACTAGGGCGACAATAATGAAACCCGATTTTCCCCCACCAATGAAGTTTTTCTTCCATACCCTTCTTATTTGTCTATCCGCAAATACGACTTCTTTTAATGAAATACCTTTGAACATACAGTATCTTGGGTATGCAATCTTAACAAACAATAATTATAATTTATCCAAGGCTGTATTCTCAGGTATAATTCGCAATTTCAAAGGCATAAACTCAACTCAAAGTAAGTCATTCTTACTGTATCCAAGACTGATAAGCTTCTACTTGAAAAATCTTTTGACTGAAGAGAATTTTAAAAAAGGTGAACCTACTACGATTAAAAGCTTGTCAGATAAAACTTTGAAAAAAAATGTTGCAATTTAAAAGCAAAGAAAGTGCAGTTTCAACATTTGTGGTTGCAACACCTGTTTCTGAAACAACTGCTACTACTGCTGTCCAAGATGCTACAACAACTGAGAAACTCACACAGATACCATTTCCTCTCCACTTCCTACAACTGAGAATCCACAATCAAAAGAAACTGAAACTGCGAACGTAACAACTACTGACACTATAATAGTGGACTATGTACCGGTTGGAAGTCTGAAGAACCAACAAAAAGAAGCATTCACCTCCTTTGACAATGACTCAACTGACGTGATTGAAAGAAATAGCATAACCACATCTGGTAGGATTTCTGATAATCCTATTAATGTATTTGATGACTTCGAATATCAAGAACTGACGGAAAGAGTCGGCAAACTTGAATCTTCAATGGAAGAATTGATTGAATTATACAATGGGTCACCAACATCTATTGCCAGTAAGATATGGGAATACGTTGTCCCAATTATCCAAACTCACAGAGAAATGACAGACCTTAATCATAATTCACACATGGCATTGATAAGAAACATGGTGGACGCTAGATACAAAGATACTCAAGCTGACATCAAAGCCATATAAAACCATCTACTAAAGACCACTGGCTCTGCCCCAACAATTTATGAGGAAGATCAAGAAAATAATAATGAAGCCAAAAATAAGAACAAAGCCAAAGAGAAATTAATAAACCCGCCACCTGACAAGGAAGCACAACCAAAGACATCAAACCCTTCTAATGTGCAAACAGATGATAATCCAGGATCTGTTACAGTCACTGTTGAGCATCAATCTACAGTGGCTTTAGAGAAAACAGTTGATGAAAGTGCAAACCAAAAGGCAGAGAAAGAGCTGTTAGTTAAGTTGAAGGCAAAAAAGGAGCGAGAAGCGAAAGCTGCCGCATTGATTAAAAAAAGAAAAGAGTTGCAAATGAAAGAGGAGGATATAGGCTCCTCAAAAAGAAGAAAAGTACAAAGAAGACATGCAAAAGAAAGCCTAACATTCCCTACAAACACTGATAGCCAAGAAACCACAGAAATACCAGACCAAACAACAATCCAAACAACATGTGTTCAAATTGAAAATGTACAAACTAATGTTGCCACCACAGATCAAACATGTATCTTCAGAGTACCAGAAGGGCTTTCAGATCTTGTCCTTGACTTAGAAGCAGTAAAACCTGAGATAGACTCTTTCGACTCAACAGATGATCCATTGTCACTGTCTTTCAAGTCTCTTGAAGGTTTTCCAAAGCCTAAGAATATTAAGGAGTATTTCGAGTTTAAAGAAAAACATGCTGACATGCTTTTAAAGCAAAAAAGTGTTGGAAAAATGATAGGGAAACACAACTAATTTTACAAGATTTATTCAGCAAAGTAACAATTTTAGAAGAATACTCAAGTAAGCTGTCGAAGACAGTCCCTAACAGGCCTGCTGATTCTGATATAGAAAACATTTTGAGAGAATGATATCTTAATGAAATAATGAAAACCAAAAGTTACAAAGCCATGAGAAGTCAATTTGCTGGTTGGGATTATAAGGCACTGGAAAGTGAACTTAACAGAATTAAAGAGATGGCTAAAGAACCTAATCGCAAACAAACTCCACCAAACTGGAAGAAGGGAAAAGAAACTGACCCTAAAAGACTTTTAAAGTTAAAAATAATAAGAAAGGAGTTGGTGGATGCTGGTTATGGACTGATGTCACAAGTTTGTCATTGGAAGGAATCAAAACTGATGGATTGGTACAAAAAGCTTGAGGAGCGAAGAAAAGTTGATCCAAGTCTACCAAGAAAGCCAAATTATGATGATGAAGACCAACCAGCTCGAAACAACAAAAAACAAAAAAACTCTGTTCTCAATAGATGATCTTATGACAGGCAGATTCGGCGAAATGATCGGATGAAGTAATCCATCAAAATCAAGAACAGAAAAGGAAGAGGCTGATAACGACAGTTTGTAAACAATGACAATTAATATAACATCTGTTTAAATAGCATCTGTTATATTTCGGCTGCTATTGACTGAAAATGAATATATGATCTATTTAAATACCATCTGTTATATTTCTGATGATACTGACTCTTAATAATGCTATTGAATAGCATCTGTTATACCTACGATAATATTAAATAGCAACAGTTATGTTTGATAATTTCGCAATACGGTTAAACAGTCTTTGATATTAACTAACAGATTATCTATACTTAGTACTGAATACTTCGTTGTAAAATCACCACAATGTAGTTCCATTCCAACTAATATACAACCAACTATAATACAATAATAATAATATCAAAAAATAATTTGTTGTCTACTAAATTGAAATTTAATAATCAAAAAGTTGATAACTCTTAGGCTTAGATCGCTTCTTCCGGGGTCCTTTGCATGTAGAGGATAGGTCTCCAACGTTTAGTTTATCAGAATCTTCAAAACCTCTTTTTCCATTGGGAGTTATAATACAATCCATTCCAGCATCGACAGTAGAGGAATCACCGGTAACAAACACAACATCCTTCAAATAATTCATAAAAACAAATAATACTCTGTTAAATAACAACAAAAACATAACAAACATCTTAATCAACTTACAAAAAAAATACTCACCTTTAACATCAGTTGGCTACCAGCCTGCTCAGATTCTGATTGGTTAACAAATTTGAAATCACAATATACCTGACTGACCTAAAGATTGTACATACAAAACAAACATACAAGTTTAACTGTTAAGACAACATTCAAAGGTAAAAGATAGTTAACAATTCCTAAAAATGGGTTTAATTTAATACCTCATCCACGTTATAATATCCATTACTATGAACGGCAATTAACTCAGAAATTACGACTAGATTATCACATATTTTCATGACTGTGTAGAGATGGTAGTCGTTTGTAAGATAGTATTCAGAAACATCAATTTTAGAAACCAAAATCTTATCAAGCAAGCGAAACAATTCTTAAGTCAAACTTCCACTATCACGAAGCTTTAACTGCCTTTCTGTTATACGACTTGCAGATGATCCGACAACTCTCATAACATCTCGGTCAAACATCACAAAGGATACACTACCACTCTCATCCTGAACCCTGACATGCACCTTGAACTTAAAACAGATAGACGAAAAGATTATCTAAAAACATACATACAGCTTCATTAAAAGCAATCATCTTATATAAAAAACAAATTGTACTTAATTAGATCTAAGTACATTGTAGTCATAGAGGTACAATGACATTCACACTTGGAATAAAACAAAGCAGAAGCAGGCAATTTGAGAGTTTCTTCAGTAACATTTTCATGAAGTTGTAAGAATTCTGATTTAGTAATCACATTCCCCAAACATCTGCGACACGCATCATAAAATCAACCATAGCCTTCTTGCACAATTTTAATTGTCGCAACTACAACACAACACATTGGCTGCCAAAAAATAGAAATAAAGCCTATATTACTTAACAAAAAAAACTGTAATAAGCGGAACAAATATTAATCATAATTAATGAATATTAAAACCGTATCAATCTCGATAAGCTTGTCAACACATTTCTTTTCAGAACCAACAATGAATTCCTGAAGCAATGGGTAAATAGAGTGTTCTGAAACTAATGTTTGAGAAGTAGAAGCAGCATCTTGTCCTTGCTTCAATATAAGACTAAAAAATAGTTGGAATTAATAAAACAAACCAAAAATTTATAATTTAATTATAAATCCATAAAAAATCACACTGAATTGAAGTGTGATAACTATTGTTATAAGAGAATTCAATCAAAGGGAAGTGCTTGTCCCAACCGTTGCGAAAGTCCACCACGCATGCTCGTAGTATCTCTTCCAATGCTTGGATGGTACGTTCACTTTGTCCATCCGTCTGTGGATAATAGGTTGTGCTCATATCTAAGCGAGTCCCCAAAGCATCTTGGAGAGTAGTCCAAAAACGAGAAGTAAATCGCATATCGCGATCAGATATGATAGATGTAGGCACCCCATGCCTAGATACAAGTTCCTTAATATATAGGGTAGCTAGACGCTCCAACTTGTCCGTCTCTTTGATTGCTATGAAATGTGCTGATTTGGTCAAACGGTCAACAATGACCCAAATCATATCGTATCCGCTGGATATTTTTAGAAGTTTGGTGATAAAGTCCATGGAAATCCCATTCCATTTCCACATGGGAATTTCCGGTTGCTGAAGAAGGCCCGAAGGTTTTTGATACTCAATCTTAACATTGGCGCACGTTAAGCACTTACTAACATAAGTGGCTATTTCAGCTTCCATGTTTGGCCACCAGTACAGAGTTTTAGGATCTTGGTACATTTTATCCGAACCAGGATGTACCGAATAACGAGAGGTGTGAGCCTTATCGAGCACTAGTTGTCTAAGTTCCTTTTCAGTCCTTGTGGTTTGCTCAAAAAATCTATTTCTGTCCAAAAGATTTTTTTTTTGTCTTTTTTAATCCAATAGTTTAGGTTGGGTATCTATTTCCGTCCATTCCACTAACTCATCCATTTTCTTTGTCCTTTTTTTGTATTTATACAATTGTACTTAATGATGGAGATTGTTGATGTTTGTTAGCTTATACTGCGAATTTGTAGTTGCCATTAAAGTTCTTTCGCTCAAATTTGTTTATTTTTTTGTCAGATCTGGATCCCCTTGTTTACGTATACATGACGAATACTAGATGTCTAAATCAAGAACGACAAATTAATCGGCAAATAAACGCATGTTTAGTATTTGTTCTTTTGTATTTCAGTTTGTGTGATGGATTAACAACTAGAGAATTTGAGGTGATTAATGGAAAAATTAATAGAGGTGGAAAATTTGAAATATCAATAATTTACTAGCGCATGATAAAAAAAACACATAAATTTCTATGAGTTCAAAACCGTCACATCGTTTGTGGTTTTCCATTTAAGTTAATGAGTTCAAAATCGGTCGGAATTTTAAGGAGGTGAGAGTGACAGAAGATGTGAAATATCCACCCGGTTTCTTATTCCGAGATAACCATAAAATATGATTATGTTTAATATAATCGGGTTTATATATTAATGTTGTAGAATAGAATTTAGGGTTTTTATATATTATTTTTTTAATTATAAGGGCATTTTGGTCTTTTCTTAAGAAATTAACAAAGAAAATGGATGAGGTTAGTGGAATGGACCAAAATAGATACCAAACCTAAACTATTGGATAAAAAAACACATAAATTTCTATGAGTTCAAAACTGTCACATCGTTTGTGGTTTTCCATTTAAGTTAATGAGTTCAAAATCGGTCGAAATTTTAAGGAGGTGAGAGTGACAGAAGATGTGAAATACTCACCCGGTTTCTTCTTTCGTGATAACCATAAATAAGATGAAGTTTAATATAATCAGGTTTATATATTAATGTTGTAGAATAGAATTTAGGGTTTTTATATATTATTTTTTTTAATTATAAGGGCATCTTGGTCTTTTCTTAAGAAATTAACAAAGAAAATGGATGAGATTAGTGGAATGGACCAAAATAGATACCAAACCTAAACTATTGGATTGAAAAGGACAAAAAATGGATGAGTTAGTGGAATAGACCAAAATAGATATCAAACCTAAACTATTGGATTAAAAAAGACAAAAAAAATCTTTTGGACTGAAATAGATTTTTTAAGCAAATCACAAGGACCGAAAAGGAACTTAACTCTTTTATATATTATGTCAGCTCTATATAATGGTTTATACTTATTTGATGAAAAATACCAATTTCAGTATATCACTAGTCTATTGTTAAAGTCAACAGATGATTGGTCTTTAGCAAACAACCATTAAAAATCTATGTGATGTCATTGTTAGTAGCAACTGTTTGAAAGAAACCGTTTAATTAACAACTGTTTGAATCAACAGTGTTTTAAAAAATCTGCTTAATTGACGCACTACTTTTGAACATATGGTAGCAAATACAGTTTTTCTTTCAACATTAGATTCACTTTTTAATTTCGTGATCCTCTTTTTGTTTCTAATATGTGTTATCTCAACAGAGCTTTAATCCGTCTGTAGATTTATATTTGTGTTGTTGTAACAGTTGCAGTTATTAAACATCTGATCAGTATTGTTAACTGGTATTGTGAAAGGGACAGACGTTACGAAATACACTTTTTCTTTTTAACAATAGATCGACTGTTTAATTTGGGGTTTACTAATTAGACAATAATAGTTGGTATGTTTAGGTTTTTTTATTGTTTCAGTAGTAGTAATAAATGTTATAAATAAATAAACAGATGCTACTAAACAGATGTTCTTTGGAGGAGGCGAATGAGTTCTTAATGCTGTCTTTACTAAACAGGCCTTAAGGTAAGACTTTTTCTTCCCGTGTGTTTCACACGGGATTCCACTTAGTAATAAAAATAATAACTAGGTTAGAGTCCCGTGTGGACACAAGGTGCATCCACATGTAAAATGAAAAAAATTCTATAAAGATCGTAGTATGCAAGTTGTTTTATTTATTGAAAAATGCGTAATACAATTCGTATGGATTTTGTGTCACATGGTTCTATCAAAAAGTAAAATGAAAATCCCAAATATCAATATTCTAGTATGCAAGTTGTTTACTTATTTTTTGTTAGGTTATACAATTGTTATGAATTTTGGTTAAGTGCAAAAATATCATATAATTCTTTTAATGTAACGCAATGATGGATGTATCAACAAACTAAACTTTTATTTGACAAAATTTATTATCAAAGACTTGAATCATATAAATAATATCATATTTATTCCAATGGAAGTCAAATGAACATGAACATTCAAGTGATTAAGACTTTCAAAGAAACATAAACTTAAAATAAAAAATAATAAGTTATTCACAAATCTTCAAAGATTTCTTTGTACACAACATTAGTTGTAACAGAGATGCATCCATGAAAGTGGCTAATGATGTGTAGGTTGTTATTGAGCTCGGCTCTTGAAACCTCATGATGATCTCCTTAAAGAGCTCGACTCTTGAAACCCCGCATATAGTTTCTATTAAAACCAAAAATATCATTTAAATTTAAAAATATATATTAATATGGACATTTTTTTATTTCTATTAATGTACAAATATGTAATAAAAAACACACGAAGAATGATGAACATGGTTTTAAAACTTAAAGAAAACACAGTGACATAAAAACATATTCATAGGTCAAAAGTCACTTTTAACAAAAATAAACAAAAGTATTAAGCTATAGCCATTACTACAAAAGGTGCTACAATACTCAAGACACTATATCTAAAATATTCTACGGTTGTCGTTTAAATGCTCAACGAATGAGTCGATTTTACTAACATGGGCACGTCGGGTATGGTGGATGCGGATGCCTTTACTTTAACAGAACTTGAGTAAAAAAAGTTCAATTCATTTCCGAATAGAGAGGTTACCGTACATATTCATAACAAATTACCAAAAAAGTTGAATTCATCAATGCCGACCCGTGCTGTTTTAATTTCCGAGGTACTGTTGTTAAAATTCTCAAAACGGATATTGGTCACTTACTACTCAGAAAGCAGTTGTTTTTTAGCCAAGGGTTTACAAAAACTGAACAAACCATATATTAAAAATCAATTCTATAAACACCAGTTCCATACCAACTTTTTCTTGAGCTGACTACAAATTTCGACTACTAACTACTTATACAAATATCACAAACTAACACCTTTTCTTAAGCTAAGAAAAAGGGGGGGAAATTAGACTTGGAAGCTTTTAATTATTCCCACCATTGATAAAGACCCGGATTGGTAACACAAATGCGTGTAAGTATGAAAAAATTAAGTGCATTTACCCAGAGTTTACTTACTTTTGATATTGTTGAAAAACTGATCGTCGATCAACCTTGCAGTTTCAGGCCATTGACATTTCACTATATTCTTGAAAATTACAATAATTAATATATTACATAGTACAAACAAACACCAATAATTTTCGGGTTGTTTATTAGGTATATTCAAATTGACCAAATATATAACTTAAATCTAACAAAATGAAACCACGTTTAAATCCTTTGTACCCAAATTAACGTATTTCCTAAAGGGTAAGTCTGCAAATCCATATTTACTATATGTTTACCTTTTTAAGAGACTATAACTAAGAGAAGAAAATAAAAATTAATTATCTATTTTGTATGAAAAGAACTACAGGAGAAAATACAATAAACATTCAATGAAGTTCATTCGTATGGAGATATTAAAAACCTTATTTGAACTGGAGTTTCCGTACTTCACGAACAATAAAGGGTCCACCTCCAACCTTAGCAATGACGTTAGCCACCATAACATCTGCCGCATAAAAAGGCACGCAATTTAGAGAAAACGTCATTAGGATATCATGTTAAAGATCTTAATTTTTTAAATTCATGATTTGAGACAAATTATCAATGCTAACCGTTGTTTCTCCAAAATGAAAGACACGGATACCAATCTTCAAGTTAGCATTTTGT
Organism: Ambrosia artemisiifolia; assembly: GCA_032199755.1. Lineage (NCBI taxonomy): Eukaryota > Viridiplantae > Streptophyta > Magnoliopsida > Asterales > Asteraceae > Ambrosia > Ambrosia artemisiifolia. The sequence continues at coordinate 13,291,393 of CM063529.1, forward strand.
CACGCTGACCTAAAAAAATGATATGACCAGGATAAAATTACAAAGAAATCGCACTATAAATATATAAGATTATAAGATACAATAATAAAAGATAAATGACTTATATTCAAGAAAAAAATCAACTCTCCCCATGACTACTTTCCAGAGGTACAACTCTCCTACTGATGCTTAATTAAATACCAAGTAAATTCTCTGTAACCAAGCATACCTAAGTAGCCAACTCATTACTCACAACCTTGGTTTAATAAAAAAACATTAGGCATGCGCATCACGTGTGCGAGGTGGTGCTTATGTACAACCAATTACTCTTTATTTGTAACCAGAAATTGTGTCTCTCTTATCTGTTATACTACCCTTTTTTATCAAGAAAATCTTTCATTGTTTGGGTTGTTTTAACTTCTACCATATAACTCTCATACGAAACCCTATGTTTCCTAACTTTGACCAATTTTGACCTCAAAATGCATGGCTTCAAAGCCCGAAGGCCCTTTACTAACCACCTCGTGCATAAAGCACGCTTTTTTTTAACTAAGCTTACAACCTTAAGCCTTACTTATAAAAATTTATTGATGATATATCCGGTGAAACTATGACTCGCAATCTTTATATCTTGAACGATTACTATCTAAATCTAAAAGATAACAGATCCACAGGTATATAAAAAGCAAACCCTTGCTTCCAATTTAACAAAGAGGAGAAATAGCTCACCATCTTTCTCGACCAATGATATGAAATGTCTCAATCCCCTTCCCACCCCAAAATAGTACTCTTTTGCTGGCATTTATAACTCCAAAAGGACGACTCATACACTACAAGTCAACATAATTTCAGTTTGACAAAAAAACACAATATATATATACACACACACACTATGAAATAGAGGTGGCAATTTTGACCATTCAATTATGAATGGGTCCATTCAGATTATATTTTGTCTCTAACTCGTACAACATACTAATCGTCCTTAAGAGTTAGTTTATTAAAATAAATAATATACTTTTTGTTATCATACTTAACACATAAATTATCACAAAAAAAGGGTTTAAAAATTAGACAAAAAGTGTGTGAAATCAACCAGCCCGACCCATTTGGACTTGTAAAAAAATATTTTTTTAACATGTAACCCAGCATGTACATATGACACCTCTATGGCTTATTTAAAACAATGAGGCACCTTTTTATAAGTTCGTAAAGGGCTAGGAGAGTAGAAATTGAGTAAAATTTGACACCTCTATCAACTCTAACGATAGCCACATCTCCCAATCCAATGGCAAAATTTGGCTTGTTTGTATGAAAATTAAGCTACAAATAAATTCCAAAACATATATCGAACCTTAATGGTCTGCAGGGATGTCACAGTTAGCCGCCGAGCGGCTCTGGAGGTTTTTCTTCCATTATTTGGAGGTTTTTCTTCCATTATTCCAGATCCTGTTGTTGCTAAGTATTTTGTCAGTCTTGTTTTACAGTTTTACGGTCTGCAAGAAATGTATGATCCAAAAAGTTATCATACGCTGCATCCCCAAGATTCTGCTGCTAACACACTGCGCAAAACAATTATATCCGCTTCAGATCAGATTTTCTAAAAATGTGCAATGCAAATGACATTTTTGTCCCAGACTCTTGTATTTCCATGGTAACAATGATCATTTTGCCATAGAATGCTGAAAAGTAAACTACTCAGCCTCCAGTCATATGCATATACTTTTAATATTGTCAAGATGGGTTATGAAAACAGGAAACCATTTCCAAGAACACCAATTCACAGTCTGACACCACAAAAATGTTACTTTGAAACTAAATACGATGTTGTGACACTAAACAGTAAACACTTACCAATGCCGACAATAAACACGACATGGCAAGACATCGTCTCTCCAGATTTTGTCAATTCCAAATCGTCCGTACAGCTCATGGTCCATATCTCCTAGCTTCTTGCCAAAATTTGGCACAGATGTTAGGTTTTAAAATACAATAATAAAAATAAGGGTGAAAACATTCACATTTACATTCAATATAGTGGAATAATGATTCATATCTGATATATTTTATCTACCTAAATACCTTAACATACTTTTTACCTTTGAGTAATAATGCATGACATACACATGCGTAACAGTATAAGTGCCGTTAAGTGTGTGTCTGTGTATGCGTGTAGAGTAATTAGTTATATATATATATATATTGTAAGGAAGTAGGAACAAAAAATTTTGTGCTGCTCCATTCTTTTATAGGGACCTCAATGATAGAGACAGATATATGTATACACTACACACACATACATTAAGGCAAAACACTATCATTATTCTATGACAACTCGAACAGACTATAGGTACCATATTTTTATTCGAACAAATAAACAATACAATTATGCTTCACATTATTGGTATCAAATGTTTAGTACTTTACCAACAGTCAAAAAAAAAAAAAGAAAAAGAAGAGCCTGAATTATGAAAATCAATCATCTTTTCTAACTAAATAATGCTATCAAATTTAACATTTAAAAGAAACTCACAACTCATAAACTACTGTGATTATACAATTTGGTTCAGAAGTAGTGTACCTTTACATCTATTATGGAAATACTCCTCATCAGTATAATGTGTACAGAGCACCTGTATCAATATTAAAAAAAGAAACGATTGGTCTTATAAGCGGGTTGAATAAATGCAATTTCATTATAATGTTATTATTTGTGAAATCGACACTTTATTTACCCTATCAAAACTAAAAGTGGAATTTGATTTTAATAATACAAATTTTGCGTCAATGGCCAACAATAATTTGTACTTAATTCTTAGGTACACTATGAAACGGCATATACAAATTCTTGCTTCACACATGTAATTGATAAAGAAAAGACACAGGTAATGATCATAATTAATCGACAACACTACTACCAAATCATACACTTGGTCTTTAAACTTTTAATTTAACTGATAAATAGAATTGCTCAAAGTGATCATGAATTCGCTTGTATCATAACACCAGTATTTTAATATGACCTTTGTAGATGCATGTTTTGCGACTAATGATTTGGATTGTGTCTTAACATATGTTAGAGTGTTTTGAAGAAGGGCGAAAGTGACTTTTGGAGGTCGAATGTATGATTTAAAGGGCGAAGGTGACTGATAGAAGGGCGAAGGAAGAATACAGAAGGGCGAAGGTAGGAAGCTAAAAGAAGATGGACACATTCGTACTTGGTAACAGGGCGAATGTGGACAAAGTCCACATTCGCACCTTGGAAAAGGGCGAAAGTGCAGACACTATATATAGTTTTGGCTCATTTTGTAAGTTAGAATAGTTGTTGATAGTGTGTGTGTTGAGGTCAGGTTGCTCTCTAGATTAAAGTCATGTAAAAGTGTTTAGATTAACTTGAAAGGTCTTTGTATGAACATTTTGAAACAAGTTATCTATGAAATGTTGATTGAAAAGGTATTTTACGTGTTGTGATTTGCGTATTATCATTTTGTTCAGTTCTAGGGTTTCCGCACCTGGAATTGTGACTTGTATGATCATATAATCCTGTTTTAGCTAAAATTCTTCATCTACAAAGTGGTATCAGAGCCATAGAGATCATACAACAACAAAATTGATAATATCAGAGCTGATTTGGACCTAATTTTGATCAAATTTTCTCTGTTTTTCAATGAAAATGGTTTTTGATACAATTTGAAGGTTTTTGATTTGAATTCGTGGTTAAAATCAAGTTTTCCAAGAATTAAAGTTGTTCCAAATCAATTCCGAATCATAACCTGATAAAGATCATCAAAATCCATAAACATTTGAAAATCTCAGATCAAAATAACCGTTTTTCAAAGTGTAACCGTTTTTCAAACATGTATGGGTCGAATCTAGAGAGCTGTGGGCGAACCTGGTTATTTTCTGGGCGAAAGTAACAGTTTTCAGGGCGAACCTAGGATTGTTGTGTTGTTAGTTCCATATTCGGGTCATAAATTCCACTTCCGGTTGATCAGGGGTGCGAAAGTGGAAAGATAGTGGACGAAAGTGAGAGTTTTTGGACGAGAGTGGAAAGTATTGTTGATTTTTCACATTCAGGTCTTATTTCTACATTCGGCTCTTCAGTTTTGGACGAAAGTAGAACTGTTTATGGCGAAAGTAGAAGGGTTTTTGGAAAATTTTCTAAGTGTGATAAATTTCTAAGTTTGTGAACATCATGTGGGGTTTTCCAACTACACCGAGACCAGGAACGACACAACAACAGCAGCAAGTGACTATGGACCCATGGACAGTGGCAGCTCAGAAATCGAACACTCAGTCGTCGCAGCCGATTAACTATACCTCAGAGCGTTGCATCTTTCGTCACAACAACCTGCAGCAGATTATTGGGGAGTAGCAGCCGCGGTGGTAAATACTCAAACTACCAATGCTATTTCTACACTAATAAATGACTTATCTTCAGGTAGCGGGAATCGGCCACCCAAGCTAATGGAGATGCAGGAGTACAATCAGTGGCAGAAGAAATTCAAGATTCATCTTGAAGGCATGGGGTTGGAAGGTACAGAGGCTTGGCAGATGATAGCTAAAGGATATGTTGCACCAATTTTGGAGAACACCGGTGAACAGGTTCCTTTGGAGAGTTTGACTGACGATGAGAAGAAGAAATTCGTTGTGGAAAAGAAGGCATATTCTCAGTTAACTCAGGCGATCACAAACGATTTGCTACATCAGTTTGGGTCGTGCACTACTTCTAAGCAGTTATGGGATGTGCTAAAGAATCGTCATGATGGTAACGAAAAGACGAGAAGGTTGAGGATGGAGGAGTTGAGAAAAGAATTTAAGAACTTCAGCTATGTCGGGAACGAGACATTGAAAGAGTTGACTCCTAGATATTGTCATTTACTAACTGAATTGTCTAGTTATGAAATACAGATTCCTATGACAGATCTGGTGGACAAATTTGCTGATGCACTTCCACCGTACTGGGATCAACATGTCGAGGTACTCAAAGAAAAGGATGCTTACAAGTATTGGACAATTAATGAGTTTATTCAGAAGCTAGAGAATAAAGAACTCGAGGAGAAGAGGAAAGCAAAGAGATCTGAGATTCCTCAGAATCCAGAGCTATATCATGGTGGTACTTCAGCAACTGTGGGAAACTCGAGTGTTGGTGGAACAGTGGCACCTCATATAGCTTGTATTTCAAGTGTCATGGAACCACCGAAACAACCAATCAACTACCTAGCACAAACTTCATCTTATTCACAACCATCATATACACCACCACCACAACAATACAATAATTCTTTCATTTCACCATTTTCTCCAATGCAGCAAGCTGCATTCTATTCTGCTAACCAACCACAACAACAACCTCAACAACAACCTTACATGACTCAAATGAATCAAGTGAATCAAACCAATCAGCAACCGGTAGTATTGGAAACATCCAATATGAGTAATGTGACTGTGGAGGTTGCTCAGCAACATATTGCGCTAGTCTCAGCAATGGTTGCTTCGTATAACGGTTTAGTTGCAAGTCAAATTGGGAATAACAACTTGACCAATGAAGACTATGCACAAATCGACAAAGAGGAGATGGAGCTGATAGACATTCAGTGGGCTTTCGCAAGCATTATGAGAAGGGCAACCGAGTTCATAGAAAAGACCGGGAGGACTGATTTGGGAACTTCTCCAAACACCACTTATGGTTTTAACAAGGAGAAAGTTACATGCTTTAACTGTGGAGGTAAAGGACACTTCAAAAGAGAATGCACTCAGCCACCTAAGCAAGGTAACAGAAATCCATTCAACTCAAATTACCAAAACTGTCAACAGCAGAACCAAAACCAAGTTTCTTTTCAAAACAACAACAACTATCAAAACCAAAACAATTACCAAAACCGACAGAACACCTCTAACAACAACCAAAACAGACAACCAAACACAACCACCCAGAACCAAACTCAATCACCAAATAACCCAAACTGAACAGTTATACCCATCACTACACCAAATGAGCAGCCACAGAATAACAATCAGAATCAAGCTTTGGTGATACAGAATGATGAGAGGTTTGACTAGACTGGAATGCAAATTGGTGTTGAGGAGATAACTACTGGTGGGAATGTGGCTTGTGTTGCCCGACAGGTTGATATCGAGGAGTCGGTGATAGTTGATCAAAATGAAGAAACTGAGAGTGAGGTTGAGGAATCAGTGGAAGAGATGAATGTGGAGATTGAGACAGTTGAAGCTCAGGTTGAAGAAGCAAGTTCAGGAGTGGTGATTGACTCGGTCACTGATGTTCCAGAAGAAACTGAGTCAGTATATTCAGATTCAGATAGTGAATCAGATTCAGAGGCAAGTGTTACTTCTTTGGATGATGAAATTGATCAGTTGCTAGCAGAAGCAGATTTTCTGAAGACCAGGAAGTCGTGCATAGTGGATGATGCTTTCACCAGAATCGATTATTCAAAATTCTTCGCTGGGAAGGAAGCTCATTTCGCTCTAATGGCCATGACAGATCCTCCAAAACAGGTAAGTTCTGAATCTAGTACTGATGTTACAAGTGATAAGTACTGTGGAACTTGTGACAGATTGACATATGAAAACAAAGAACTTCGCATTCAACGCGATAGTGCTATAATTAACTGTCAATCTGCTCGCAAGGAAGTGATTGCTTTTAACAAAGTACTTGATGGGTACAAAAAGGACATTTCCGACCTAAAGAAAAATCTTTCATTAAAACAATTAGCAATTAACAATTACATTAATGAACTTGAGAATACTAAGTTGGAAATGGCCACCATCAAGTGTTTTGCTGAAAAGGTCAACAAGAAATTAGAAAGTGACAAGCATATTGCTTATCTAGTTGACCGCATCATTGATGATCAAACCACAAGTTATAAGTCTGTGCCATCTCCGGTGCTTTTTGAAAAACACAATTGTCATCAAGTGACACCGGAGAGCTCAGTAAAATCAGACTCGGCATTGGAAAATGAATCCAATACTTCTAGTGTTGGTGATCCTCATTCCGATGTGAGACCGATTTTAGGTTTCAATGATGAGGGAGTAACTGTTGAAAATGATTATTCAGACTCTAAGAGTGACAAAAGTGATAATATGTGTGATATTCCAAAAGAAAATCACATTATTACTAATGAACCAGTGTCACCGTCTCAGCATGTTCATCCGATGGCTAACGCACATCGTGATAAGAAGTCTGAAAAGAAAGAGGTTAAAAAGGAAATGAGTGACAAACCAGTCAAGGTATTTTATCGGATGGAAGGATCTGATAAAATTATCTCTGACGAGGAATATCCAATTAAGTTTGCTAACTATTCCAAAATTGATAAAATTTGGCAAGAAAGCACAATATGGTTTCCAAAACATGAGAGAACAAATGAAATTCCACCAGAAATTCTAAAGAAACTGTATTTGGATGTTCCAAAAGAACCAAAGGTTCATGTCACCCAATTCATTAAACCGAAAAACAAAGCAAACAGTTTTCATGAGCCAGCCTACTCAAAGGGTCCACTTCCTGAGAGTTTAAGGCGTAGACAGTATGATGATCAATATCCTGTCAGAACATATGCTCAGCCGAATGCTCCAAATGTGTTTGAAGAATACCGTGCATGCTTTAAGTGCGGGGAGAGAGGGCATTTACTTGCTCACTGCCCGTACGTGAGGCACAAAAGGCACGAAGTTGAAGTTAGGCAATCCATGAGGAAACCGGTTGATAATCATTACTATCCACAAACACAATTTGTTCCAAAAACACAACAATTTTATAACCAAAACAACTTTTATCAAAAGAGGAATGATCGTCCATTTCAGTATGATCGTCGTAACCGGATAGCCATGGAGAAACCGTGGAGAAAACCAATGGTGAACACAACAAATGATGGACAAAGGGTTCCACAAAAACCTGCTGTCAAGTCAAATGTTGGACCTAAATCTGTTAAATCAGAGAGGGTACCCAAGAAAGTTTCATTTGTGAACGATGTTAAGAAAACGATTGAGACTCCAAAATCTCATATTCGTATTTTGAAACTGTAGAGGATGAATTAGACAACAATTACAGGATTATATGATCATACAAGTTGCTAAACCAGGTGCGGAAACCCTAGCTTAGAACAAACTGATATAAACTCAATCAAAACACAATCAAGATCATTTTAAAGGCTTTTCATAGATTAACTTGTTCAAATAAACGTTTACAGACTGATTACAGTTAATCTAGAACTCAAACTATCACTCTCAATCCTCTCAGGAACACACACACAAAACACACACTCTCTATGACTCGTTATACATTACAAAAACTTGAAATCTATATATAGTAGCTGTACGTTCGCCCAGTCACACTGGTCGAATGTAAGCTTGTTCTACATTCGCCCAGGTGAACTGGTCGAATGTATTCTTCTGTGCATCCCTGTTCCAGATTCGCCCATGACAAAGTACCTTCGCCCATTTCTTTTCTTCCTTCGCCCCTTCTGATACTCCTTCGCCCCTAACACATGTTAGTATCTAATCATTAGTCGCAAAACGGCATCTACAAACTCCCCCTCGACTATTGATTAGATCTTTTCCTATCTTCATCCATGGCTTTGTTCAGCAGCTTGATTCTAAGAATACTCTTCTGTTCTTTCGTCATTTCCGGCTCTAACTTTCTCTTTACCGGCTTTGACACATTCGCCATCTTCACCTTCTTGCCAAGCTTCCCTTCCAGATTACTTCCAGCATTGATATCATAAGCAAAGCAAACACCCACAACTTGTGTGTATTTCCTTGCTTGATCTGCATCGTTTGGCTCATGATGAATCGGATTATAGAATAACATGATGATGTCTTCGAAGGTGCAATTTATCAGCCACATAGGATCAAATACATGCACATGCTTGTATTTATCCTTTCCATCTCTCAACACAATCACCGCTTCTGCTTTCCTCCAGTCATAATACCAAAATATGAAGTCAGCACTGAAGTGTTGAGGCATAGGCATTAAAGGTATCTTCCTCATAACTTCAGGTGCCTTATATATCAAGGTAACCCTTTTCAACTTGGTTCGAGGATCAGTATCCCTGTGAACTTTCCTCCGGGGATATTGAGGCTTGAATCTATTCCATCTCGTCCTACTTTCCCAAACCAATTTGTCTGCACACCAACCAACATGAGTATTATTCACTGAAGCACCTGACATTGGGAATCTGCATAAATCTCTAACCGCCCAGTACGGTAGAGTTAGCAAATCAATGAATCTGTTAGAAATACAAGATTCCTGATTCCCACTTGGCAGCTAGACACTTCAGCCTGCTCAAGTATGTCCACCCAAGAGCTCTTCCTCTGAACTTAGCATTATGAAACCTATAGAAGTTTCCTTGAGCTTCAGGTTTAGGTCGGTTTTCATCCATCAATCTTAATTTCTTCAAATACTCTTTCAACTCATCAGACTTATTTGAAGATTCTGGCAAATCAGCTCCAAGTACTTTCTCAACAAACTCAGCACTTCTTTTCCTTGCCTTTCTCTTAGCAGACGTATTATGCCTTTCTGTAAAATCAGGAAACACCACGTCTTCATCATTTTGTCTGAAGTACTGTGGATATTCCTCATGTGTAATATCCTCTATCTCAACTTCCTCAAACTCAGGGGTTTCTTTATCATCAGAGTGAGTTCCAACATCCTTTTCAGGAATAGGTGGAATCGACTCATCAACAATGAATTCTTCAAACGTTTTCCCTACTCTCTGTGCAAGTCCATCCAATATCTCCTTTGCCACAGAAGCAGGTACTTCCCCCTCTTCAAGATCAGGATCGTTATATTCCAATTCATATCGCATATCATCTGTTTGGAATATTTCTGCAAAACGACCTGTGAACTCAATGGTCCACTCTCTCTTCTCTAACATGTCTTTGTATACTTGTTTTGCATCATCGGATAAAGACCTCACCTTTTCATTCCAAAACACAGTTTCATCATCTACATTCTCTCCCTTATTCTTAGAACTTGACTCACCTGTGTCTTTCTTCTTCTTAGAAGGTGGTCTTTTCTCAAATGTAAATTTAGCAGTATCATCTCCTCCATCATTGTCATCACTGCTACTACTATCATCATCCTTTTGACTTCCTGAACCTTCAGCATCATCATCATCATCATTGTTATCATCTTCATCATCACTTTTATCCGATTCTTCATTCTCATCATCCTCATCCTCCTCTTTGTCAGATTCAGATGGTTCAAAATCTACTTGTTCAACCTCTTTCTCAGTATCTTCTTCACCCTCCTTCAGCTTGGGTGCAATGTTGTACAAATCATCAATCAGATCACTAAGGCGTTTGTTTTCAGCCTTCAGCTCTTTGTTATCTTCTTTAATTGCCTTGTATCTATTCTTATTTCTCAAAACCTTACCTTCAAGCTTCTTATTCTTTGCTTCAAGCTTCTTTACCTTCTCATCTATCTCATCTTGATTAGATTTAGAAGCAACAACGATCTGAAGCATTTTCTCTTCATTTTGCTTAAACTTGGCAATCTCAGCTTGTTGAGCCACAAGCATCTTCATCATATCGTCCATTCTTTTGTTCATCTGCTTCATCACTTCATCATCCACAGTGATCTTCTTAGACTTGGACTTAGACTTAGATGGCTCATCCTCAACTACTTTTCCTTTCTGAGGCTTAGTAAACATATCAAGAACATTATCCAGTGCAATGTTGAACTTATCCACTGGTAATGTTGTTGCCTCCACAATCTTTTGCTTCTTAGCTGCTGGTGAAGATTGTTTAGATGATGTTCCAGCATCAGGTAATCTTTTTCCTTTCAACAATAAGTTCAACTCCTTCTCTCTGAGTTGCTTTGTGCTTGTTTTCTTAGCCATAGATTTGTGTTTGGGCTTGGGCAGATTCACTACAACTGTTTCTCCTTCATTCAATTCATCAAGATTAATAGTCAACCCTTCATCCTCAGCATCAACAGACTGCTTACTCTTCTGAGCTTCTTCTATTGATCTGTTCAAAGATTCAGACTCACCAACCAAAGTGGCCTTTTGTTTGGTAGTCCGGACATTCTCAGCATCCGAATCCCATTGTTCTTCAGTTTCTGTTTCCTCTGAATCAACCGACTCCTCATCTACCAAACTTGTGCCCTTTTTAGCAGTAGTCTTCTTCCTCACTGCTTGTTGTTTTGAAGTTCCCTGATCTGTCTTTCCCTTGCCCTTCCCTTTGGCTCCGGGATTGACAACTTGCCTTTTCCGTTTCGTGCTTGCATCAGCATAAACAAGTGGATCGTCATTGTCACTATCACTGTCTGGATGCCTTGCTAGATTCTTTCCAGGATCCATGTACTCCTCTCTAGCCAAAGCTCCAAATAGCCTTCTATAAGGTGGTCTCTCATTTTCAGGCACACCTTTGTAAGCTTTCATTCTTGCCAAGGTTCTAACATTCATATGATCCATAGCAAGTATTTGTGTCGGATCCTTCTTCAAGTTTGGATATTTGTGATCGAAGATCATCATCAAAAATCTAGGATAAAGCATGAAGTATTTCTTCTTCAAACCCTTCAACATCTCCAACATATGATCTAAGATCATCCCAGCAACGTTAAATGGTTTATTGAGAGTCAATGCAACCATTAACGAGCTTAAACTCTTTCTCATCACATCATAACCACCACTAACACATCCAAATACTAGTATGATGACGTGAGCAAAATACTTGAACTGTACTCCCAGCTTCCCTTTATACATAGAACCATCAGTAATCGGTCCTTTGTATTTCATCCTCAGAAAACACGCTTTCTGCTCAGTCCATGATAATTCTCTAGGATCCTCACTTGTTTCAAACTGGATCTGGAGTGCTTCTCTAATATCAGCTTCAGTGATAAACATCTCCATTCCCTGAATCTTGCTTCGGATGATAGTCTGATTATCAAAGTAATCATACTTGGCATTGTTATAAAAATCCTCAACTATATCCTTGTAGATAATAGTTGGTGTTGCCAATGCATAAACCACTCTACATCTCTTCAAGAACTTTATGATTTCTGTGAACTCCACATTCTTCTCCACATCTCCAAGATATGCACAGCAATTATGGGTTTTCTCAAACGGCCATTTACTTCCGCTAGATGATCCTTCTTCTTGCACATTCTCTGGAACTGGATCAGTCACTGTAGTCTCCACTGGAATCTCAACACTTGCTTGTTCTTCAGCCATCTGAAATGAAAAATCAAAATAAAACGTCAAAACACAAAATCGTCAAAAATTCAAAATTTTAGGTTTTTGTAATTCTACATTCGTCCAAAACAATATGGTCGAATGTAAGTAATTGTGGCCGAAGGTATAAAATATCTGGTCGAATGTAAACTGATTTGATTAAAAAAATTCATTCGCCCGTTTAATGTCTCCTTCGTCCACACTGATTCACCTTCGTCCACTTCTATGGACCGAAGGTGGAATCTGTTCAAACCCAAATTTTGAAAATTTTCCAAACAAGTTTTTAACCCCTAATTTTGATTCAATCATAATCTAATATGGCCGATCAAGCTTCGTGCATCATCAATTTGCCCTAACATTCATTTTACATCAGTTTTTAAACGTAATTAGGGTTTTTCTTGTTTTAATCGAACAATCAGTAACTAAACCCTGTTAATAACCTAATTCCTAATTCACTCTCCCCCTAAAACTGATGTGGGATGAATGTAAATCAAAATCAGGCATTAAAAGTCACTCAATCATCAAAAACTCTAAAACCCTAAGTCGGTTAAAGAATGAACGATTCCGGCTTCAATACTTGTCCATTACCTGTAATCTTTATAGAAAAATGATCAGTAAGAAGCTACGAACAAAAAGCACAATCAGGAAAATCAAAATCAACAAGGTCTGGTATGGAGAGAAATTTTGAAAAAATAGAATGAACTGGTCGAACCTGAGTAGGCTTATATATAAGGTTCCACATTCGTCCGTTTAGTCCGGTCGAATGTACAAGAATTCCACCTTCGCCCCTAATGAAAGGCACGAAGGTAAAATGGTGTTACCCGAATGTAAAATTTGAGTAAAAGCCACATTCGCCCAAACTGGAACGGCCGAACGTAAACAAAAATCCCACATTCGTCCCAAATTAAGGGCGAATGTAAAATGGAATTTTGAAAAATTTTGCCAAATTACAAATTCGAAACCCGTTCAACATTTTTTCAATCCGTTAAGCTTCCAAAACACAAAATTTTACTTTTTAGAATGATACAAAGCCCAGATGGTGTTGTCAAATCTCAGAAATTGACTATCAAGCATCCCCGGTTATCAAAAATAAAGCAGAAATGCAAAAATTTTGGATTTTTCTGAAATTTATCAAAAACACACCTAAAATCTTTTTGGATTTTGTATCTTTTTGACAATAAAAGTAAAATGCAGCAAAATAAAATGCAACAAAGTAAATGAAAGCAATAAACATTTTGTGAAATCCGGTCAGAGGATCATATCAGTTTTCTGAGAAATCTGATCACAGCGTTGATCTTTTTGTTTAATATTATCATTAGAAACAATATGTGATACGGCAATTGCTGATATTGTGGTCCACGTAAGCTCACATGCAGACAATTACGCAATGCTTTAAAATGATACGAGTTAGGTGTATTAGACTAACACGATGTGGTGCCCACACACACGACATACTCCCGTATCAAGTAATTGCACAAAGCTTCGTCGTAACGCGTGATTATGCCAGAGTTATCCGTAAAAGTTACAAAGTATATAGCGCAGAGGTGTACAGGTCAGCAAATGAATGCAGCAGAGTAACATGTGCGTATACACTAGGTTGAGGCTGATATTAATCACTGATTTGCATCAGATGATCAATACGATGTAATAATGATCTATGATCAATTAAAACATAAAGTTCCTCAATTCGGTAACTTCCGGTTTTGGCAATTAAGCTCTTTTAGCAAATATTCTGATAAAACTAGGTCCGTAAATCAATACGACAAAAGTTTATCAGAATATCCCGGATAACCATAACATAACGACCCGAAACCTCAGATTTTGGCAATCCTATCAAACGAAATTACGGTACTAAGACCATATGCCCATGAGGTGTTCAGCCACGAACGCGTAGTTCGTTATGTTTGTATCACTAATGCACGCAATATTTAGTCTACGAAGCCTATCAGCATATCACACGTAATCAACACACGCCTCATAAACTATACAATTCTTTAGCCTGTGTCAGATTCCCACTGATGTACTATCATTTCCTCTGTTTTACCAGGAAATCAATTTTTGATTTTCTAATTTTTAGGTCTTTTTGAATTTTATAATGTTTTTGGTTTTTCTGATAAAATGGCTCCCCCTAAAATAAAGAACATATTTTTGGATTTCCATTTTTCTGAAAAACAAAATAAAAACAAAATCTAAAAGAAACAACCCACTCAAAAGCATCAACTTCTTTGAGGATTAGACAATCCCCTCGAAAGCATCAACTTCTTTGAGGATTATGAAAGTAAAGAGAAATTCCCAATTAGCAAAGAGAAATTCCCAATTAGCAAAATATAAAAACTAAAAACTAAAAAGCGATAAACCGAGGTGCCGATTAGTCCTGTTTTTCCTTTATATTGTTTACTTTTAAAAGATATTCAAAACGTGAACGGTCAAAGGCTTTAGTAAACAAATCTGCACGTTGGTAGTCAGTGTGTATTTTGATCATATCGATCAATTCCTTAGCGTAACAATCTCGGATAAAATGATATTTGATCCGGATGTGTTTCGCTTTAGAATGATTTTCCGAATTTTTAGTTAATGCTATTGCGGCTTCGTTGTCACAGTAAATAGGAGTTTTTAGAAACTGCAAACCGTAATCCACCATTTGTTGTTGAATCCAGAGTACTTGAGAACAGCAACTCGAGGCTGCAATATACTCGGCTTCACAGGTAGATTGTGCTACGGAAGTCTGTTTCTTGCATTGCCAGGTGATTAACCTGCTCCCGAAAAACTGGCAACCAGCTGTAGTAGATTTGCTATCTTTGTCACAGCCGCCCCAATCTGCATCACTAAAAGATATGAAATCAAAATTATCATCATTAGGGTACCAAAGTCCTTTTGAGGGACAACCCTTCAGATATCGAAGGATACGCTTGACCGCCGTCAGATGACTTTGTTTCGGCTTCGATTGATAGCGAGCACAGAGACACGTTGCGTACATAATATCTGGTCGAGACGCCGTCAAATACATCAGAGATCCGATGATTGCTCTGTATGTAAAAGGATCCGTCAGCTCCCCCTTAGCGTCCACTCCAATCCCGTGATTGGGTTGAATCGGGGTATCCATCGGCTTTGAGTCCTCCATCTGGAACCGGCTCAAGATGTCGGAGACATATTTTGTCTGGTGAATGAAAATCCCGTCGGGTCTTTGGTCCACCTGCAAGCCTAGGAAAAACTGCATCTCCCCCATTGCGCTCATTTCGAACTTTTCCTGCATGACAGTTTCGAACTCCCTGCATAAAAGCTCGTTAGTTGAACCAAATATTATATCATCAACGTATATCTGTACTAGAAGCAAATCATCTCCCGTCTTTTTCGTAAAGAGGGTGCAATCGACGAGGCCGCGCTTGAATCCTTTGGTGATGAGGTATGTACTCAGCTCCTCGTACCACTGCCTCGGAGCCTGGTGCAAGCCATAAAGAGCTTTGTTCAACACGTAGACCTTATCCCGGTGGATTGGGTCCTCAAAGCCTGGTGGCTGCCCGACATACACCTCTTCCTTGACTTTACCGTACAGAAATGCGCTTTTCACGTCCATCTGGTAAACTTTGAATTTCTTATAAGAAGCAAACGCGAGGAACATCCGAATAGCTTCGATTCGTGCTACCGGTGCATAGATTTCGTTGTAATCAATCCCTTCGATTTGATGGAAACCCTGCACGACCAATCTGGCTTTGTTCCTAACAATTACCCCACGATCATCCTTCTTACACTTAAACACCCATTTGGTGCCAATCTTCTTTCTATCCGGCGGCAAATCTGTGAGCGTCCACACTCCTAATTTCTGAAATTGTAATAACTCCTCCTGCATAGCTTCCACCCAGGCATCATCCTTCAAAGCGTCCTTGTATGTCCTTGGCTCTACCTGCGACACATAACACGCAAACGACCAATCATTTTGACTACCAGATTGTTGAATTTTGGCATATAAAGCTAAAGCACCAAAACTCTCTGGCGTATTAACGCTTTTAAGCTGCCCTCTGGTCATAACACTACTTCCAGGATCACCGATTACTTGCTCCAGCGGGTGAATACGATGAATCCGAGATTCCGGATAATCAGGTACTTGCACTCCCGTCTGAATAGTCAAGTTCTCTACAGCATCCAGATCATGACCCGTATTTGATGATGAAGCCACATCAGAAGTTGGAGTTGGGTTCACTGGCGGTGCCTCCTGTTCTTCAACTTGATCAAGAATAGCTTCTTCAAATTGTTCATCTTCAGATTCTGAAGTGTCTAATGAAGTTGAAGCCTCTTGAAAAATCTCTTCTTCTTGTATAGGAGCATTGGTATCATTAGAAGCTGGTAGGGGGTTCACGGTGATCGGACGCACCAACGGTGAAGTTGTTGCATTTTCACACTCGTAAAGTAATCGAATAACAGCTTCTTCAACCAAGCTATCTAGATTGAATGATTCAAAGAAATCTTTGTAATCAAACATCCAATCAGGACCCGTGCCTTGAATATTTTGAGTATATCGTTGAACTTCCACGTTAGCCCAGTCTTCCACACGACGAGTACTCTTGTTGTATACCCGTTTGAGCGGGGTTGCATATCCAACAAAATAACCCTCCTCGGCTTTAGGACTAAACTTTTCACTTGGATTCAACATAGTGCAAGGCGCCCCGAAAGGTTCTAGATACTCTAAGTTCGGCTTCCTTCGGTGTAACAGCTCATAAGATGTTTTTCCAAACTTCTTCACTGTTAGAACCCGATTTAATGTGTAATTTGCTGCATAAATCGCCTCATTCCAGAACATTACTGGAAGATTTGAATCAGCAAGCATTGTTCTAGCCGCTTCAATTAGAGTCCTATTCTTTCGTTCAGCAACACCGTTCTGTTGAGGGGTATACGGAGCCGAATATTCATGATGTATTCCTTTGTTTTCACAAAGTTCATCCATCTTGGCATTTTTGAACTCCGTCCCATTGTCACTCCGAATTCTCTTTATCTTCACATTATAGAGATTCTCCAGTCGAGTGAACAGAACTTTTAGATTCATAAAAGTGTCGCTTTTACTCTGCAAACACATCACCCATGAAAATCTTGAGTAATCGTCAGTGACGACTAAACAATAAAGCTCTCCAAGATGACTATGGCGCTTGACCGGTCCGAAAAGATCCATGTGCAATCGCTCTAGTGGCATCTCAACAGAGTTAACCTTTTTCACTTTGTGGGACTGTTTGTGTTGCTTCCCCTTTTTACAACTTACACACTTGTCATTGAGATGGAAATGTTTCACGTTTACTCCCTCGACAAGTCCATTCCTCACAAGTTGATTCATTTTCTTCAGATGAATGTGCCCCATTCTTCGGTGCCACATTATCGATTCTTTCTCAGTCGCCTTGGACAAAAAGCATGTTATTTGCCCCTGTGATGTCATCGCCTTGGACATATCAAGAATGTATAGATTGTTGACGCGAGGTGCCTTCAACATTATCCACTCTTTAGGAATTGTAAAGCCCGGTTTCAGAATATAGCAGGATTTGTCATCAAAATGCACAGTAAATTTCTTGTCACAAATTTGACTGACACTCAACAGATTGTAGTCTATCTGCTTCACATACGATATCCGCTCAAAACTCACTATCCCATTGCTCACACTCCCTTCCATCGTGATATATCCACCTTTGTTTCCTGCAAACGCTACATACCCTCCATTGATGTTCTTCACGTCGAACAGCAACGCAAGATCCCCTGTCATGTGGCCTGAAGCTCCACTATCAACAATCCAAAGACTGCTAATAGGGCCAGCTGAAGCTCCCTGCACACAAAATGTAAATCAGTTAGTTCTTTCGGGGGACCCAAGCCTGAGTCTTGGGTCTTTCAACATCAGGTTTAACAATGACATTTTCACAAACATTTTTAACAACTTTTTGATCAATCTTTTTCTGATTGTTCAAAATCGTTTCCTTTTTCTCATTAACCTTTGAAGATGAGGCTCCTGGAGTACCATTGGGTGTCCAAGATTGTTCAGTTCTTTTCAGGATACGAATCTGAGACTTTGGGTTCTCAGTCATTTTCTGAACATTGTTAGCAAAGGTAACTTTCTTGGTAACCTTATCTGATTTAACAGACTTAGGTCCAACATTTGATTTGACAATTGGTTTTGGTGGAACCTTTTGCCTATCAACTGTTGAGTTCACCACAGGCTTTCTCCACGAGTTTTCCATCGCAATCCGATTTCTTCTATCATAGTGCATTGGACGAGTGTTCCTCATTTGAAAATTGTTATGATTATAAAACGGTTGTGGTTGTTGAGGAACAACTCTCCTATGAGGTGGCACATAATGATCAATCGGTTTCCTCATGGAATTCCTCACTTCTACCTCGTGCCTCTTGTGCCTAACATATGGGCACTGAGCAAGTAAATGCCCACGTTCCCCACACTTAAAGCACGCACGGTACTCTTCAAAAACATTTGGAGCATTTGGTTGAGCAAATGATCTAACAGGATATTGATCATTATACTGTTGCTTCCTTAAACTCTCAGGGAGTGGCCCTTTTGAGTAAGTAGGCTCATTGAAACCATTAGCTCTGTTTTTGGGTTTAACAAACTCTGTGACATGGACCTTTGGTTCTTGAGGAATATCCAAATACAACTTTTTCAACAAAGCTGGTGGAATTTCATTTGTTCTTTCATGTTTTGGGAACCAAATTGTACTTTCTTGCCAAATCTTTTCTATTTTAGCATAATTGGCATTTTTTATCGGAAAGTCCTCGTCAGAGATGATCTTATCGGATCCTTCCATCCGATAGAACACTTTGACAGGTTTGTCACATTGTTCGTTTTTCTCATTCTTTTCAAGATCTTTCTTAACCTCATTAAGATCTTTCTTCACAACATTCTTCTCAGACTTATTCACATGATGAATGTTTCTCATTGGAACAATTTGAGATGATGAAATTGGTTCATTTGTAATGATGTGATTTTCTTTTGGAATTTCACATGCATTAACAGTTTGGTTACAACCATTTTCATCACTCTCTGAATCTGAGTCAACACTTTCAGCAGTAACACCCTCATCATTGATTCCCAAAATCGGTCTAACATCGGAATTTGAATCACCAACACTTGAAGTGTTAGATTCATTTTCCGATGCTGAATCAGATTTTACCGAACTCTCCGGTGTCACTTGGTGACAATTATGGTTTTCAAAGAGAACCGGAGATGGTACAGCCCGATAGTTGGTTGTTTTATCATCAATGATGTGGTCTACCACATAAGCAACATTCTTGTAACTTTCCAACTTTTTGTTTACTTTTTCAGCAAAGCATTTGATGGCGGCCATTTCCAACTTGGTGTTTTCAATTTCATTGATATAGTTGTTTATTGCCAATTGTTTTAAAGACAAAGTGTTTTTCAAGTCAGAAATGTCCTTTTTGTAGCCATCTAATACTTTGTTAAAGGCATTCAACTCTTTGCGAGTAGATTGACTGTTCATGATAGCACTATCACGTTGAACACGGAGTTGTTTAACCTCCTCAGTCAATCTATCACATCCACCACAATACTTTTCACTAGTATTATCAGTACTACATGCAGAACTTACAGGTTTTGGCGGATCAGTCATGGCCATCAATGCAAAATGAGCTTCCTTTCCTGCAAAGAATCTGGAATAATCAATCTTTGTGAAAGCATCATCTGCAATGCACGACTTCCTTGTCATCAGAAAATCCGCTTCTGCAAGCAACTGATCAATATCTTCATCAAGAGAATTAACACTTGCTTCCGTATCCGAATCACTGTCTGAATCAGAGTAAACCGATTCACACTCCTCGGGAATATCAGAAACAGTGTCAATCACAACTCCAGAATTTGTTTCTTCATTTTCAACCACAACATTCACCTCAGAATTAACCTTAACAGGTTCAAAATCCCCATCCATCTCTGCCTCAGAATCATCACTATCAACCTCAGTTTCAACCTTCTTCTCCATCGTCACTGAATCTTCAAGATCAACCTGATAGGCAACACACGCCACATTTCCCCCAGTGGTGATTTCCTCAACACCTATCTGAATACTCGACTAGTCAAACCTCTCATCTTGTTGTGTAACCAATGCTTGATTGGTATTCTGTTGTTCAGCTGGTGTAGTGATTGGTATGACTGTTCGGTTAGTATTGTTTGGTGTTTGGTTTTGTGTCTGGTTTGGTGTGGTTGGTTGTCTATTTTGGTTGTTATTAAAGTTGTTTTGACGATTTTGGTAGTTGTTGTTGTTGTTTTGGGAAGAAATTTGGGTTTGGTTTTGTTGTTGACGGTTCTGATAGGTAGCATTAAATGGATTCCTGTTGCCTTGTTTTGGTGGTTGAGTGCATTCACGTTTAAAGTGACCTTTACCTCCACAATTAAAACAAGTCACTTTCTCCTTATTGAACCCGTAGGTTGTATTAGGAGAAGTTCCCAAGTCTGTTCTACCTGTCTTCTCAATAAACTCAGTCGCTCTTCGCATTATACTCGCAAATGCCCATTGGATATCAATGAGTTCCATCTCCTCCTTGTCAATTTGTGCGTAGTCTTCATTGGTTAAGTTGTTATTACCAATTTGACTAGCAACTAATCCATTATAGGAAGAAACCATTGCAAAGACTAATGCAATGTGTTGCTGAGCAACTTCAACTGTCACATTTCCAAGATTGGAAGTTTCCAAAACCACAGTTGGTTGATTAGGTTGGTTCATTGGTTGTGGTTGAGTTTGACCAGCAGTGTAAAAAGCTGCTTGTTGTTTTGGTGAGAATGGTGGAATGTATGAATATTGATATGGAACTTGTGGTTGTGGTTGTGATAAAGATGAATTTTGTTGATGGTAGTTAATGATGGGTGATTCTACAGCATTGGATATACAAGCAACATGTGGTGTAACTAGCCCTCCAGAACTTGTGCTTGCAGGAACTAAAGATCCTCCAAAGTATAAGTTTGGATTCTGAGGAATCTGTGCTCTCCTAGCCTTCCTCTTCTCTTCCAATTCCTTGTTTTCCAGCTTCTCAACGAACTCTTGAAGAGACCAGTATTGAAAAGCATCCTTCTCCTTTAGAACATCCACATGCTGATCCCAGTTAGGTGGTAATGCTTCAGCAAACTTGTCCACCTGTTTTGCCATAGGAATCTGTACACCATAGCTAGACAATTCAGATATTAAATGATTATATCTAGGAGTTAGTTCTTTCAAAGTTTCATTTCCAACATAAGAAAAATTCTCAAACTCCTTAACAAGTTCTTCCATCCTCAAATTCCGAGTCTTTTCATTTCCATCATGCTTCCTTTTAAGCATATCCCACAAAGCCTTAGAAGTTGTGCACGTTCCAAACTGATGCAAAAGATCATTTGTAATGGCTTGTGTCAGTTGGGAAAACGCCTTCTTTTCCACAGCAAACTTCTTTTTCTCATCCTCCGCCATGCTCTCCAATGGCACTGGTTCACCTGTGTTCTCCAGAACTGGTGGTGTGTAACCTTTAGCTATCATGTTCCATGCTTCAGCACCTTCCACTCCCATGCCTTCCAAGTGTATCTTGAACTTTTTCTGCCACTGATTGTATTCTTGAATCTCCATGAGCTTCGGTGGCCGAGTCCCGCTACCTGAAGACAAATCATTAATCAGTGTGGAAATAGCATTAGTAGTTTGAGTGTTTACCACCGCTGCTGCTACTCCCCAGTAGTCAGACTGTGGTACTGTAGGTGCACTCTGAGTCATGTAGTTAACCGGCTGTGAAGACTGTGTGTTAGTCTTCTGTGCTGCCACTGTCCATGGGTCCATCACCTGCTGTTGTGGTTGTGTAGTTGCTGGTGTAGGAGTAGTCTGATAACGCCACATTATCACGCACTTCGAGAAATTCAACACTTAGAAAAATTTTCCAAAACTTATCCTAGGTTCGCCCAGTTGTATTCAGGTTCGTCCCTTTTGATACAGGTTCGTCCAAAACAGTCACTCCCGAAGGTAAGATTTCACTAGAATGTAAAAATTCACAAACAACCTTCTACCTTCGTCCAAATAAACCTAGGTTCGTCCCTTTCTATTTCACCTTCGCCCGCACGACATCCCGAAGGTAAAAAGAATGACCTGAATGTGAAAAATTTAAGTGAAACACTCTACGTTCGCCCTAAAACCTCTAGGTTCGCCCGAAAAACTTCTCTCCTTCGACCTAAAACTCACACATTCGCCCACTAACTCTCAGGTTCGCCCATATCTGACATTTGAAAAACGGTTACACTTTGAAAAACGGTTATTTTGATCTCTGATTTTCAAAAGTTTGTGGATTTGATTGATCTTGATCAGGTTATGCTTCGGAGATGATTTGGAACAACTTTAATACTTGGAATTTTGAATTTTAACCACAAAATCACCTCTAATTCTTTCAAAAACACTCAAAAACCATTTTTAGTTGAAAACAGATGTGAATTGATGAAAATTATGTCCAAATCAGCTCTGAGTTTATCAATTTGTTGTTGTATGATCCTCTACGCTCTGATACCACTTTGTAGAGGATGAATTAGACAACAATTACAGGATTATATGATCATACAAGTTGCTAAACCAGGTGCGGAAACCCTAGCTTAGAACAAACTGATATAAACTCAATCAAAACACAATCAAGATCATTTTAAAGGCTTTTCATAGATTAACTTGTTCAAATAAACGTTTACAGACTGATTACAGTTAATCTAGAACTCAAACTATCACTCTCAATCCTCTCAGGAACACACACACAAAACACACACTCTCTATGACTCGTTATACATTACAAAAACTTGAAATCTATATATAGTAGCTGTACGTTCGCCCAGTCACACTGGTCGAATGTAAGCTTGTTCTACATTCGCCCAGGTGAACTGGTCGAATGTATTCTTCTGTGCATCCCTGTTCCAGATTCGCCCATGACAAAGTACCTTCGCCCATTTCTTTTCTTCCTTCGCCCCTTCTGATACTCCTTCGCCCCTAACACATGTTAGTATCTAATCATTAGTCGCAAAACGGCATCTACAGAAACGTTCGGAACAATCTTGGACACCAAATGGTACTCCGGGAGCCTCAACTTCAAAATCTAATGAAAAGATTGAAAAAGTTTTGAATGATCCTAAAAAGATCGGTCCAAAACAAAATGTTGAAGCAAATGATTCTTTGAAAAGTGATATTCAAAGACCCAAGACCACTCAGGCTTGGGTCCCCTGAAAGAACTAACTGGTTTACTTGATGTGTGCAGGGAGCTTCAGCTGGCCCTATTAGCAGTCTCTGGATTGTTGATAGTGGAGCTTCAGGCCACATGACAGGGGATTTAGCTTTGTTGTTTGATGTGAAGAATATTAACGGAGGGTGCGTTGCATTTGCCGGAAACAAAGGAGGATATATCACGATGGAAGGAAGCGTGAGTAATGGTATTGTGAGTTTTGAGAGGATATCGTATGTGAAGCAGATCGATTATAATCTGTTGAGTGTCAGTCAAATCTGTGACAAACAATTTACTGTTTATTTTGATGACAAATCTTGCTACATTCTCAAACCGGGCTTCGAAATTCCAAAAGAGTGGGTTATGTTGAAGGCTCCTCGCGTCAACAATCTCTATATTCTTGATATGTCCAAGGCAATGACATCCCAGGGTCAAGTGACATGTTTCTTATCAAAAGCGACTGAGAAGGAATCGATAATGTGGCACAGAAGGATGGGGCATATTCATTTGAGGAAAATGAATCATTTAGTAAAGAATGGACTTGTCGATGGCGTGAATGTTAAACATTTCCATTTGAATGACAAGTGCGTGAGCTGTAAGAAAGGAAAGCAACACAGACAATCCCACAAAGTGAAGAAAGTTAACTCTGTTGAGATGCCGCTTGAGCGATTGCACATGGACCTATTCGGACCTGTCAAACGCAAAAGTCATCTTGGCGAGCTTTATTGTTTAGTTGTTACTGACGATTATTCAAGATTTTCATGGGTAATGTGTTTGCATCAGAAAAGTGACACCTTTAATAATATGAAAGTTCTGTTCACTCGATTGGAAAATATCTATAGTCTCAAAATAAAGAGAATTCGGAGTGATAACGGGACGGAGTTCAAAAATGCAAAGATGGATGAACTTTGTGAAAGCAAAGGAATTCATCATGAATACTCGGCTCCGTATACCCCTCAACAGAACGGTGTTGCTGAACATAAAAACAGGACTCTAATAGAAGCGGCGAGAACAATGCTAGCAGACTCGAATCTTCCAGTAATGTTCTGGAACGAGGCAATTTATGCGGCAAATTATACACTTAATCGGGTTTTAACGGTGAAGAGGTTTGGCAAAACTTCTTATGAGCTGTTACACCGAAGAAAGCCGAACTTGGAGTATCTAGAACCTTTTGGGGCTCCGTGCACGATGTTGAATCCAAGCGAAAAGTTTAGTCCGAAAGCTGAAGAGGGATACTTTGTTGGATATGCAACCCCGCTCAAACAGGTATACAACAAAAGAACTCGTCAGGTGGAGGATTGGTTTAACGTAGAAGTTCAACGGTATACTCAGAATGTGCAAGGGATTGGTCCTGATTGGATGTTTGATTACAAAGATTTCTTTGAATCATTCAATCTAGATAACTTGGTTGAAGAGGCTGTTATCAGATTACTTTACGAGTGTGACAACGCAGCGACTTCACCATTGGTGCGTCCAATCACCGTAACTCCTCCAACAGCTTCTAATGATACCAATGTTCCTGTACCGGAGGAGGAAGTGTTTCAAGAGGCTTCCACAACTTTAGATACTTCAGAATCGGAAGATGATGGAGATTTCGAAGAGGTTATTCTTGAAAATGCAACAGAGGCACCGCCAGTGAACCCAAATCCAGATGTTGCTTCATCGTCTAACACGGGTCATGATCTGGATGCAGTAGAGAACTTGACTGTTCAGACGGGAGTTACTGTACCTGAACATCCGGAATCTCAGATTCATCGTATTCACCCGCTGGAGCAAGTTATCGGTGACCCTGGAAGTAGTGTAATGACGAGAGGACAGCTAAGAAGTGTTAATTCACCAGAAAGTTTTGGTGCTTTAGCTTTATATGCAAAAATACAAAAATCTGGTTGTCAAAATGATTGGTCGTTTGCATGTTATGTTTCGCAGGTCGAGCCGTGGACATATAAAGAAGCTCTTTTGGATGACGCCTGGGTTGAAGCGATGCAAGAGGAGTTATTGCAATTTCAGAAGTTGGGAGTCTGGACGCTCACTGATTTACCTCCAGGACGGAAGAAGATTGGTACCAAGTGGGTTTTTAAGTGTAAGAAAGACGATCGGGGAGTAATTGTACGGAACAAAGCCAGATTGGTAGTACAAGGTTTTCATCAGATCGAGGGGATTGACTATAATGAAATTTATGCACCTGTGGCGCGCATCGAGGCAATCCGAATGTTTCTAGCGTTCGCCTCCTACAAGAAATTTAAGGTGTATCAGATGGACGTCAAAAGTGCTTTTCTGTACGGAGTAGTCAAAAAGGAGGTTTACGTCGGTTAACCACCGGGCTTTGAAGACCCTATCCACCAGGATAAGGTGTACGTCTTGAACAAAGCACTGTACGGGTTGCACCAGGCTCCACGCCAATGGTACGAGGAGCTGAGCACGTACCTCATGTCGAAGGGATTTAAACGCGGACTGGTCGACTGTACCCTGTTCACGAAGAAAACAGGAGATGATTTGCTTCTAGTCCAGATATATGTTGACGATATTATTTTTGGCTCAACTAACGAACTTTTGTGCAGGGAGTTTGAACGTGTTATGCAGGAAAAGTTCGAAATGAGTGCGATGGGGGAGATGCAGTTTTTCCTCGGCTTGCAGGTGGATCAAAGACCAACGGGGATCTTCATTCACCAAACAAAATACGTATCCGAAGTCTTGAGCCGGTTCCAGATGGAGGATTCCAAGCCGATGGATACCCCGATTCAGCCTAATCACGGGATTGGAGTTGACACTAAGGGGGAGCTGACGGACCCGTTTACATACAGAGCAATCATCGGATCTTTGATGTATCTTACCGCATCTCGACCAGACATAATGTTCGCCACATGTCTCTGCGCACGTTTCCAGTCGAAGCCAAAACAAAGTCATCTGACAGCGGTCAAGCGTATCCTTATATATCTGAAGGGTTGTCCCTCGAGAGGACTTTGGTACCCTAATGACGATAATTTTGACTTTATCGCATTTAGTGATGCAGATTGGGGCGGCTGTGACAAGGACAGCAAATCCACGACAGCTGGATGCCAGTTTTTAGGGAGCAAGTTAGTCACCTGGCAATGTAAGAAGCAGACTTCGGTCGCGCTGTCTACCTGTGAAGCCGAGTACATTGCAGCCTCAAGTTGCTGTTCGCAAGTGCTCTGGATTCAGCAGCAGATGGTGGATTACGGTTTGCAATTTCTTAAAACCCCTATACACTGTGATAATGAAGCCGTGATCGCATTAACTAATGATGCGGGCAATCATTCTAAAGCTAAACATATCCGGATTAAGTACCACTTTATCCGTGATTGTTACACTAAAGAATTGATAGATATGGTCAAAATTCATACTGACTATCAACGTGCAGATTTGTTCACGAAAGCTTTTGACAGATCCCGATTTGAATATCTTTTAAAAGTAAACAATATTAAAGAAAAACAGGACTAATCATCACCTGGGTTTATCGTTTTTTTTAGTTTTTAAAAGTTTCTTTAAAGTTTATATAGTTTTTCAGAAAATTCAAAAACCCAAAAATATGTTTTACATTTTAGGGGGAGTCTTTTATCAGAAAAATCAAAAACATTGAAAAATTCAAAAAGCCATAAAAATAGAAAAACCAAAAATGATTTCCAGGATAAAAAGAGGAAATGATAATAGTACATCAGTAGGTATCTGACACAGGCTAAAGATATGTAAGGTAATATGAGGCGTGTGTTGATTACGTGTGATGTGCTGATAGGCTTCGTAGACTAAAAACTGCGTGCATTAGTGATACAAACATAACGAATTACTCGTTCGTGGCTGAACACCTCATGGGCATATGGTCTTAGTACCGTAATTTCGTTTGATAGGATTGCCAAAATCTGAGGTTTCGGGTCGTTATGTTATTGCTATCCGGGATATTCTGATTAAGCTTTTGTCGTATTGATTTACGGACCTAGTTTAATCAGAATATTTGCTAAAAGAGCTTAAATGCCAAAACCGAAACTTACCGAATTGAGGAACTTCATGTTATTACTGATCAAAGATCATAATTACATCGTATCAATTTACTGATGCAAATTAGTAGTTGATATCAGCCTCAACCTGGTATATATGCACATGTTACTTTGCTGCATTCGTTTGCTGACCTGTACACCTCTGTGCTATATATCTTGTAACTAAACGGATAACTCTGGCATAATCACGCGTTACGAGGAAGCTTTGTGCAATTTCTTGATATGGGAGTATGTCGTGTGTGTGGGAACCACAACGTGTTAGTATAATACACCTAAATCGTATCATTTTAAAGCACTGCATAACAGTCTGCATGTGAGCTTATGTGGACAACAATATCAGCAGTTGCCGGGTCACATACTGTTTTTAATGATAATATAAAACAAAAAGATCAACGCTGTGGTCAGATTTCTCAAATAACTGATATGATCCTCTTACCGGACATCACAAAATGTTTACTGTTTTGTTTACCTTTATGCATTTTAGTTTCATTGTCAAAAAGATACAAAACTCAAAAAAAGATTTTAGGTGTGTTTTGATATAAATTTCAGAAAAACCAAAAGTTTTGAATTTCTGCTTTAGTTTTAGATAACCGACGGTGTTTGATAGTCAATTTCTGGATTTGATGAAACCATCTGACCTTTATATCATTCTAAACTGAAATAATGAATGTTTGAGACTTAACGTGTTGAAAAATGATGAACGGGATTCGATTTCGTGATTTGGTAAAATTTTCAAAATTTTCCATCTCACATTCGCCCCTTAGATGGGTCGAATGTGGAAAATTTTACACATTCGTGCTTTTTGTTCTGGACGAAGGTGGGTTCTTTATAACTTACTTTCACCTTCGGGTCTATTTCACACTTTCGTGCCATTGAGTTGGGGCGAATGTGGAATTATACCACATTCGTCCAGTGCTAAAGGGCGAACGTGGCCTCTTATAAATACTCTTTCACAGGTTCGAACCCTCATTCTGATATTTTTCAAAAATTTTCTAAGTTGCAAGAACTTGTTGCCCTATTTCTTTTCACCCTATAATCTTGTTCCCTATCACTTGCTGATCATTTTTAGTGCATTTTTACAGGTATTGGCCATGTAATGAAGTCGTGATTGGGGTTTTTATTTTCGAACCCTAGACTGATTAATCTGGAATTACTTGGACTGTTTTAATACAAATTTTTTACAAGGATTCAATCCTTATTAGTTTTAGGGGGAGAGTGTGGAAGGAATTAGGTTAATTCGTTGTTTAAATAGGTTAATCGATTGATTAAGGCTTTCAAACCCTAATTCTAATAGAAAACCAATAAGAATTGAATGTAAATTGAAATTGATTGTTGAATAGGGTTAGTCGGTCATGTTAGGACTAGTGTGAATCAAAATCAGAAGCCAAAACAGATCAGTTAAAAATTTTTAAATTTTGGGTTAAACAGATTCACATTCGACCCTAATAAACGGGCGAATGTAGAAACAAAGGGACGAAGGTAAACCAGAACGGACGAATGTGAGTTTTAACTCAAAGATTTCCACATTCGGGCCTAATTTTACACCTTCGAACCATAAAATCCCACATTCGTACCAAGTATAACGGGCGAAAGTGGAATTTTGTTAAAAACTAAATTTTTTTAAGTTTGTCATTTTTGTGTTTTGACGCATTTTTCTGATTTGTGTTTTTACAGATGGCTGAACAACAAGAGAATGTTGAAATTCCTGTTGAAGATGTGATAGTTCAAGATCCAATTCCTGAAGCTGAAGAGGAGAATGTTCCGAAAGTTTGGTCGTTCGAACCTCAGCATAATTGTTGTGCGTTTGTTGCTGATGTTTTGAAGAACACAGAGTTTTCTGGAATTGTTGATTTCCTGAAGAGAGGCCGAATCATTCATGCTATAGCCACACCAGCCATCATATACAAAGACATTGTAGAAGATTTCTGGAAGAACGCGAGATATGATTTCTAGGAAGATAAGACGATTATCAGAAGTGTTATTCAAGGGATGGAGATGTTTATTACTGAAGATGATATCAGAGAGGCACTCCAGATCAAGTTTGAAGAGAGTACCGATCCTAGAGTTCTATCTTGGACCGAACAGAGGGTTTGTTTTCTAAGGATGAAGTACAAAGGACCGATAATTGATGGTGCACTTCATAAAGGAAAGCTGAGTGTGCAGTTTAAGTACTTTGCACATGTCATTATCCATGTCTTTGGATGTGTTGGTGGTGGGTATGACGTAATACGGAAGAGCTTGAGTTCATTAATGGTTGCGTTGACTCTCAACAAACCATTTAATATTGCTGGAATGATACTAGACCATATGCTGGAGATGTTGAAAGGTCTGAAGTCCAAGAAGTTTATTTTGTATCCAAGGTTTCTGATGATGATCTTTGATCACAAGTATACACATTTGAGGAAAGATCCAACAATGGTGATGGGTCAAGATCACATGAATATCAGAACGCTTGTGAGGATGAAAGGATACAAGGGTGTGCCTGATAATGAGAAGCCACCGAATAGAAGATTGTTTGGAGCTTTAGTTAATCCGGGTTACACTGACCCAGGATTGAACAAAGCAAGGCATGACAAGAGTGATTCTGATACGGATGATCCTTTAGTGCATGCTGATGCAAGTACTAAGAGGAAGAGGCAGGTTAAAAACGCTGGAGCCAAAGGGAAGGGCAAAGCGAAGATTGATCAGGGTGAATCTAAAAAACAAGGTGCGAGAAAGAAAACAACTGCAAAGAAAGGTACAAGTTTGGTAGATGAAGATTCAGTTTATTCAGAGGAGACTGAGGAGGAAGAGCAGTGGGATTCTGAAGAAGAATTAGTAAAGACTACCAAACGCAAGGCCACTGCGGTTGGGGAGTCTGAATCTCTCAATAAAACTGTTGAAGAAGTATTGCGGAAAAAGTCGATTGATGTTGAAGGTGACTTGGGACTAGATGTTGGAGATTTTGAAGGATCGACAGTGGTTGTAAACTTGAAGAAGCCCAAGCACAAATCGATGGCGAAGAAAGTTAGCACGAAGAAGCTTAGAGAGAAAGAGATTGAACTGTTGCTGAAGGGTAAGAAAGTACCTGAAGCTGGTACATCATCCAAGGTATCTTCACCTGTCACAAAGAAACAGAAAAAGACCAAAGAACCTGAAGTAGTACCTGATTTTGAAGCTAGTTTAGAGAATGTTCTCAATATGTTTAAGAATCCTGAGAAAGAAAAGACAACAGTGGTTGAGTCTTCCAAATCGTCAAAAGTTACTGTTTCTGATGATGTGATGAAACAAGTTAACAAAAAGATGGAAGACATGATGAAGATGATTGTTGCTCAACAAGCTGAGATCAATAAGTTCAAAAAGAATGAAGAGAAGATGCTTCAGATTGTGGTTGCATCAAAGACAAATCAAGATGAAATTGATAAGAAGCTGAAGCAGCTTGAAGAAGAGAAGAAAGAACTTGAGGTAAAGTGTAACAGAAACAGGAGAATGATAAAGCTTGTGAAGGTTGATAACAAAGAGCTGAAGAAAGAGAACAAACGAATGAGTGATTTACTTGATAAACTCAATGGAGAAGCTCCAAAGTTAAAAGATGGAGAAGAGGATAAAGAGAAAGAGGAGGAGCAAGTAGATTTTGAGCCCTCGGATGAAGAGAAAGAAGATGATGAAGAGGATGAATCAGAGGAAGGTTCTGATGATGAATCTGATAAAGATGATAAGGAAGATGATGCTGAGGGATCGAGTAGTAAAGATAATGATGAGAGTGATGATAGTGATGATGATGGTGGAGATGACTCAAGCAAGTTTACTTTTGAGAAAAGGAAGACTAAGAAAGGTGATGCAGGAGAGTCGAGTTCAAAGAAGAAAGCTGGTGAGAATGTAGATTCAGATGAGAGTATCTTTTGGAACGAGAAAGTGAGATCTCTATCTGATGATGCAAAGAATGTTTATCGTGAGATGCTTGAGAAGAGAGAGTGGACGATTGAATTTACAGGAAAGTTTGCTGAAATCTTTCAAACGGAGGATATGAGGTTTGAGTTAGAATACAATGATCCTGATTTAGAAGAAAGAGAAGTGTCTGCTGATGTGGCTAAGGAGATTTTGGAAGGAATAGCACAGCGAGTGGGAAAGACATTGGAAGAAATTATGGCAGATCAAATGATTCCAGGTATTCCTGAAAAGGATATTGGAAATCATTCTGATGATAAACATACACCGGAGATGGAGGATATTGAAATAGAGGATATTACTCACGAAGAGTATCCTCAGTACTTCAGAGAGAATAATGAGAATGAAGTATTCCCAGACTTCACCGAACTACGTCAAAGAGAAGCTAGAAAGAAAGCTGAGAAGCGTAGTGAGGAGTTTGTAGAGAAGGTATTTGGTGGAGATCAACAGAAACCGTCTAATTAGAATGATGATTTAAAGACTTTATTAAGGAAGTTAAAAGAAACTAACGACAAAAGACCTAAGCTGGAAGCTCAAGGTGATTTCTATAGATATCACAACCAGAAGTTCAAAGGCAGAGCTCTTGGTTGGAAGTATCTTGGAAGACTTAAATGCATAGCAGTCAAGTGGGAATCAGAAATTCTGTACTTCTACAGATTTCATGATCTTCTAACTCTACCGTACTGGGCGGTTAGAGACATTTGTAGGTTTCCAATGACTGGTGCTTCGGTGAATAATACGGCTGTAGGTTGGTTTGCTGATAGGTTGGTCTGGGAGAGTAGAACTAAGTTGAATATGTTTAAGCCACAATACTCGAGGAGGAAAGTTCATAGGGATGTTGATCCTAGAACGGGTAAGAAGCGGGTTACTTTGATTTACAAAGCTCCTGAAGTGATGAGGAAGATTCCTTTGATGCCATTACAACAACACTTCAGTGAAGACTTTATCTTCTAGTATTACGATTGGAGGAATGCAGAGGCTGTGATTGTGTTGAGAGATGGGAAGGATAAGTATAAGAAAATACACGTTTTTGACCCAATGTGGCTCATTAACTGTACATTCGAAGACATCATCATGCTTTATTATAACCCGATATACAGTGATCCCAATGATGCATCGCAAGCGAAGAAGTATCGGCAGGTTGTCGGAGTATGCTTTGCGTATGATATCAACTCCGGTAGCAATCTGGATACGAAGTTGGGCAAGAAGGTGAAGATAGCTGATATGCCGAAGCGATCTACGAAAAGAAAACTTGAGCCTGAGATGACGAAAGAACAAAAGAAGCAGCTGAGACTCAAGTTAATGAACAAGGCGATGGATGAAGCTAGAAGGCAATCCAATCAATAGTCGAGGGGGAGTTTGTAGATGCACGTTTTGCGACTAATGATTTGGATTGTGTCTTAACATATGTTAGAGTGTTTTGAAGAAGGGCGAAAGTGACTTTTGGAGGTCGAATGTATGATTTAGAGGGCGAAGGTGACTTATAGAAGGGCGAAGGAAGAATACAGAAGGGCGAAGGTAGGAAGCTAAAAGAAGATGGACACATTCGTACTTGGTAACAGGGCGAATGTGGACAAAGTCCACATTCGCACCTTGGAAAAGGGCGAAAGTGCAGACACTATATATAGTTTTGGCTCATTTTGTAAGTTAGAATAGTTGTTGATAGTGTGTGTGTTGAGGTCAGGTTGCTCTCTAGATTAAAGTCAAGTAAAGTGTTTAGATTAACTTGAAAGGTCTTTGTATGAACATTTTGAAACAAGTTATCTATGAAATGTTGATTGAAAAGGTATTTTACGTGTTGTGATTTGCGTATTATCATTTTGTTCAGTTCTAGGGTTTCCGCACCTGGAATTGTGACTTGTATGATCATATAATCCTGTTTTAGCTAAAATTCTTCATCTACAACCTTCCACTGCCACTTTATGCATATAAACGTACCATAGTAACATCCTTCGACTTACATTAAAAAAATATCATGTGGTAATTACATAGTATTAATACTATAATACTAACATTACTTTAGGATAAATCTTGATTAAGAATTCCAACATATACTCTAATAATTAAAATGTTAAATCATTGGAGTTGGTTTGCTATCATATCAGGAACACATTGATATATTCCTAAAAGATTGTCATTTTAAAATTAGTTTAAAAAGTTAAAAAAAATCTTTGAGACCATAATAAAATCTTTAATGATATTAGCTGCTAGTTATTTATTGTATATATATACCCATTGTTTAACTACATAAAATCTATTTATTTATATGATAAAATACTATTTATCTGCTACAAACATGGAAACCAATCATTTGATGAACTTAACAGCTAATTGCAAGCACAAATGAAGCTGTAATCCTAATTATTCATGTACCCATACACCCCTTTTACTTATAAATAAGCTAAGCAATTACCACCACCTTTATTGCATTGCAGTGATATGCCACAAGTTAGCATGGTGAAGAAGGCTTACATAATTGCAGTTGTTGCCGCCCTCGTATCCGCGGTCTCGGCTCAAGGTCTAGCACCATCTCCTGATGCAGGGGGGCTTTCTCCATTTCTGCTTCCGGCTTAATGATTAGCAACTTCTTTGCTTCTCTCCACTCTTGCTCTTATATTCAAATAACATAACCAATAAATAGAACAATGCTTCTAAAACCTGGAATATATCACTCAATTCCACTAATAAGAAGCAAAACTTACATGACGATTTATAGTTGTAAGAAATGTGCTTCTGATGTAGGGTTATCAACGGCACCAAAATGAACCCCCTATAAAAACAAATCCAAATCAGCTGAAATTGATACAATTAAAAATCACACACTTAGATAAATTGCTAAACCACCCATTAACAATAGAAAACACACCTTGATAATGTGAGGATATCTCAAAGTTGATGAAATTAAATATAGCAAGATCAATCACATGCTTACACTTAAAAAGAATTCAGCACTTAAAATTTCAAACAAATCCATGAATGCTAATACCAAGATTTTTATAAATTGAACAAAACGGGTTAATCATATCACAAAAACCCTAAACCCATTCTCTTAAAAATCACAATCCCAAACCTAAATTAAACCCATTCTCTTAGAAAACAACAAACGCTAAAACCGTTACAGTACAGGAAACAAAACTACGAATATGAACATTTAAACAGATCTGAAGATTTAAACCCTATCGGAAAGATAAAAAACGGCCGACGAAACAAAATCCCTAATATGGCATAGTAGAAAACCCCAATAGTAAATTAAATGGTAAAAAGAACAATTAATCAAAACAAAATACAGAATAGAAGAGGAACCAACTAAAACCAAATCTATAGGTACAAAGACACGGTACCTCAGTTGCCGATAGTTTTCCGTTCGCTTCCACTATTCTTTACCCAAAAAAATTGAACCAACTAAAACCAAATCTTTATCATGTCCTTCTCGACCCCTTTATCTCACCATGAATATCCAAACATTATTGTATTCTTTATTAAAAAAAACATTGTAACAAATTAATCATTTATAGTTGAAGCAGAAAGGTAATTACCTTGAGTATGGTGACGATTGTTCAAACACCGATGGGAATCAATGAATTAGAAGCCATTAATTGCTTGATGTTGTTCACCAAATGGTGCCAGAGATGCAAAACCAAAAAAATACGGGTCTTGTTTTAGTTAGGCAATCGAAAAAAGAACGTCTTGAATGTTATGTTTGAGTCTAGAATCGGTGATAGGAGGAGAAAATGAGAGATTCACGATAGCAGGAGAAGAGGGGGATGAAATTCATGAAAGCGGCTACGATAATGGATTAGGGTTTAGTAAAACCAATAGAAGGAAGAAGTCTCTAGGGGGCTGCCATTTTAGGGAAAAAATAAGAAAAAATGGTTTTTATATGGTAGTTATTGGATGTAAGATGGAGCTCCATATTTCAATTGGAGCCTAGGTGGACACTCTAGGGAGCCTCTATTTGACCCGAGATAACCTCAATAATTATATAGATAGAATAATAATAATAATAATAATAATAATAATAATAATAATAATAATAACAACGTTATTATATAGATATAATAGATTAATAACGTTATTTCGTTAACTTTCAAAAAGATTTGTATGGAGAGAGAAATTTTAAAATTTGAAAAAGGAATTAGACAACTTCCGATGATAATAGAATTATGTTTTGTTTGTTAATTTATTAATTATCTATTATCCGTTTTATATTACTAGTTAGGTGTCCGCGCAAACACAAATATTGTTAGGGTGTGCAAGGTTAGGTCGGTTCAGTTATTATCTTCAACCTAAACTGAAGTCATCGATTAGTATATTTTATTAGTCTCTTTTATTAACCATTCAGCTTTCGGTTCTTTAGTTTGGTTTATTGGTTGGATTAACGACTTTTTATTTGGTTCATTTAATTTTGGTTAAAAGGCAAAGCAAAAATCAGATATATATATATATATATATATATATATATATATATATATGAAATGAATGTATAAAATATGAAATATATGAATATCAAGTAAATAAATTCAAGAGTTGGTAATAGTAATGTTTTCAACAGTTATTGTTATATTTTTAAAGCTGTCAAATGTTACAGAAAAGAGAGTTGAACATAAACCAATACGAAGTTGTATTAGATTACTTAATTTTCTATTACGTTGAAGCCTACAAAAATATATTCAGAAATCTAAAATAATAATAACTAGTGTGTTAGTTACCCGTGCTTCGCTGCGGGACGCTCATCTCGTTATAGATTTGGTGGACATTAAAAATAATATTATTAGCGATAATAAGTGTCGTACCACTATCTAGCAATTTTCTCAATTATGTGGGCCAATAATATTCAGTTACGTTAGCAATTTTCTTTAAATAGGTGGGCCAATTACGTGGGCCAATAATCTTCAATTACTTGAGCCAAATAAAGTGCAAGTTGAGAAAAAATGAGGTACACAAGTTTTAGTGGCCAAATTATAAAAAAAATGAAGTGGCAAATTGGGAAGAAAGGAAGCACGCAATTTGGTGGCCAAAGTGTAAAAAGTTAAATGAAAAGAAAAGAGGGAAAAGAAAAAAAATAAAGACGATACTGTAAGAAAGCAAGGAATTTTGTGGCCTAAGTGTGAAAAGTCAAATTATGTTGGGACAGTTTGGTCAAAATTGGGAGGCGGAAAAAAATAAAGACGATACTGTAGAAGTGTCGCACATTTAATATATAGGAGAATAATAATAATAATAATAATAATAATAATAATAATTATTATTATTATAATAGTTAAATAAATAAAAAGTTAATAATAATAATAATTAAATAAGCTTGTAAATTAGTTTACTGAACACATAAAACTACAAGTTAAATGATTTATTAATGATCCCGTATTTATATGGGTTCGATGGACAACATAGTTTCTATAAGTTCCACTTGTTCTTAGGTATATCTTTAAAAGTTTCACATAGAGAGCTTCCATAAGGATGTTGTGGCTTTAACAACATGACATGAGGAAGTTTTAACCTATCCCAATAATTTTCACCCGAGGATCCACAAAGCTTAAAGATGCATTTGTTCCGAAGTTAGAGTAATAAGAAAAGAGTTAATAGCCAAAATCGTCCCTGAGGTTTGGTCACTTTTGCCACTTCAGTCCAAAACCTAAACGTCTTAAATCTGGGTCCGTAGGCTTTTGATTTTTTGCCACATTCGTCCCTGACACTAACCCAGTTAACTTATCTTGTTAACTCTGGGGGCATTTTGACTTTTTGCCTACCCATTTATTTTTAATATTTTTTTTAATAAGTGGGACCCACCTCCACACTCATCTTCAACCTCTAGATAAGAAAACCTCCAACACAACCACCACCAACACCACTCCTCTGCCTCTTTCTCTCTCTCTAAAACCCAACCACCACCAACACCACTCCTCCGCCTCTATCTTTCTCTCTCTTTAAAACCCAACCACCACCAACACCACTCCTCCGCCTCTCTGTAAAAACCAAGCCAACACAACCACTACTACTAGCACCACTTGATAAACACCACTTCCACCACCGTCTAACACAACCACCACCGCTGCAGATCCCCAACCTGCAACAAAATTTACAGAAAAAACCCTTAAAGCCCAACTTGTTCCCCTCCTGACCTCCACCGTCACCATCAACCAAACACCACCTCCTCCCTAAACCCACCACCATGAACGCGATTGAAGGATGAAGGTGTCGATGGCTTCAAGTATTGAAGAAAGACGAATAATCAAATGAAAAATCCTCAAATCCTATTATAAACCCGAACATCCTAATCCATCAATTACTTTCAAATCCGTTACAGATTATGAACGAATTCATAGGGGTATTATGGTTCCAGAAGTGGAGATGGTGACGGTGGTTTTGATGGGGTTACAGAAGTGGAGATGGTGACGGTGGTGGGTGTTTGATGGTGGGGTTATGTTCTCTCTCTGCTCTCTCTATCCTCTCTGCTCTCTCTCTCCTCTCTACTCTCTCTATATCCCTCTCTGCTCTCTCTCTCTCTCTCTCTCCTCTCTGCTCTCTCTCTCAGCTCTCTCTCTATCTCTCTCTGCTCGTATAAGCTTAACCACCATGAACTCAAAGGTTTTTGTTTTTATTTTTTTTTCTTGTATTTATTTACCTTTAAATACAAAATGTCTAAAATGCCCTCGAATTTGTATGCAAAAAGTCAAAAATGCCCCCAGAGTTAACGAGATAAGTTAACTGGGTTAGTGTCAGGGACGAATGTGGCAAAAAATCAAAAGCCTACGGACCCAGATTTAAGACGTTTGGGTTTTGGATTGAAGTGGCAAAAATGACAAAACCTCAGGGACGATTTTGGCTATTAACTCAATAAGAAAAACAACTCAATTAACATTCAAAAGGGAGCTATGGCTTTGACTTTTGACAGTAAAATATAGTAAGTACTCTTAGAACTTGGAGTTTATATAATTTCTTTGTTATTCAACCCCAATATTTGTATCAGTATAAGACTATGTGTTGTGGTTAGAGGCGAGCCACAACTTGATCCTATAATATTGTGTCAAGTAGGCGTCCACGTGTCACTGGCTCGCGACCGCAAACTGCTCACTTGATCCTGTGTGGCTTAAGGTGAGCGATAACTTTAATCCATTTTTTTAACATTAATTAAAAATATAAAAAACATATTATTACATAAAATTAAAAACAATAGAATAAATATTATTTAGAAAAATAGATAAATAAAAAAAATACAGTAGAAAGAAAAAGTAAAAAAAGAATATAAAATAAAAAAATAAGTTTTATTATATTTAAATATGTCACTTTTGACTAAATTTTTAGTTTTGATTAAAAAACAAAAAAAAAATCTGCACTCCATCTTTAAGAGCAACTCCATCTTCATTTTGCAACTCTGTTTCTTCACTTTGCAATTCCATCTTCACCGGTAAATGTAGAGGGCTCTCCAAGCCAAATAATAACCTGCATTAAAGATAAATCACAAACAAAAAGGTTAAACATTGATAAAAGCTAAAAACTACAACAAGCTTTAAAACCATTATCCATTTTTAGAGGTGACTAATTTAATTATGAATAGGTTGATTTTTATTAGGCTAAATGGATCAAATTAAAAGAAATAGGTCTAGAAGGATATTTTCTAATAATCTCTCAAAAACTATACGATTAAGGGTTACTGAACACAACAAACTGTTAACGTGACGTTTTCCATTTGGAACAAAAAAATCAATTTCAAAAATATATATTTGGCCATCAAATTGATTTGTAGCTGGTTCATAATAGTTGTACATTAGCATTAGGAACTCGTAAACACAGACTTTGAGACTCACAACCTCATTCATCCCAAACATAAAATAATTTCTGAACTTTAAAATGAATGAATGAATGGGTCAGAGCCATTTCAATATTTTTGAAAAAACTATTCATATTACTTATTTACTTTGAACGACTCTAAGTTATTGTGAGAACTCAATCGCTTGACATTATTCACAATACAATTTAGAATATATAGACCTATAGAAGGTCGAATAATAGGAAAGTAAATATTACACATTTAATATAATAACTACACATAATATCCGGAGTTGATTGCGCAAATCATTTAGTTGATGCATTCGGCACTTCTAGGTGATAACTTATGTTTGGCATAATCCCGTAGGTACGAAAAGACACGACACCCAAAAACACGAAAAGTTGAGTAAGTTGGGGTATGACCAAATGGTAGTTCAAAGGGTGATTTAAAATCTAATAAGGCCGTACGAAGACGGTTGATGATGAAGGTAGCTGATGAAAAAGCATCAGTCCATAAATTGGCGGGGGCATGGGAATTAAATAGCATAGTTAGACCGGTTTCAGTGATATGTCGATGCTTACGTTCGGCTTGACCATTATGCTCAGGCGTGTGAGGGCAGGAGAGACGATGATGGATGCCATGGTCATGGAAAAATTTTATGAACTCTATGATTTGTGAATTCAGTTCCACCATCGCTCTGAAAGACTTTGATGGTCCTAGACAATCGAAAAAGAAATTATCAAAACTACTAACCAATGAACCCAAAATCTATACTATATTATAATGCATGAGTCAAGGGTAGTTTAAGATACCCAAAAGTTAAGAACTTTGTTTTCTTAGAGCATTCACAATAGGTTCTCCATGTTTATGTGAGAGAAATCTCCATATTTTGATAAGTAGTAGTAAATGGTTGTGAGTGGAGGAGAGAGAAAAATTACTGTCCATCAGTAAATTTGGAGGAGACACTGTTCACCCTCCATAATTTTTTAATATTTTTTAAAGTGGTTGTGAGTAGAGGAGAAAGAAAAGGTAATGAGAAAAGTATAGAATAAGTATTATTAAATAGAAAGGAGAGAGAAAGGTAATGATTTTTAATGTAATTATAGAGATGGAGATAGAGTAGCTATTGTAAATCCTCTTAAACAACTCTAAAATAAGGGTAAAATAGTCATATAAACATTTTTACACTTTAATACCTCATCTTATTACACTTTAATCCCTTAAAGTTTACTAAACTTTTACTTATTTAAATTATAGTAAAACTTCTTTTCATTGTTTTAAGCAACCTATTCCCCATGATTTTTAAATATTCATATTTTTTTTCATACATTGATACTATTACAAAAAAAAAATTACATCATAATAATGAGCATTTTATTATTTTTAATTTTAGTATAGTATTGTTAATTTTTTTTAAAATTAAAATGTTTTATGTGTTACGTTATTAACAATATCTAGGAGTGAGCAATAACTGAACTGTTCACTGAAACCAAACAAAAAAAGAGACAAAACTAAACCAAATTCAATTGAAAACTGAATTAACCAACATCCGATTTAACTTAAAATCGGTTATCATTTTCTTTTTGTATCCTTAGTTAACCAAAATCAGTCTTATTGAAATGAAACCATTCATATATTCATAACAGCGTGCCAGCACGATGTAGTAGGGAACACGGGCACTTCTAATGGTGCATGGTTGTGTTCGGTTATTAGCCTTAACCGAAACAAAAATCGACATTATCGGTTTATCGATCTTATTAACCAACCAATTAACTGGTTTAGTCAATTTGGTTAGATTGTTGTTTTTAGTTCTTTTTTTTTTTTGGATGTATAAAAGATATAAATATAGGCAAAAAAATTTAACCAAAGTTTGGTTTTTGTTGTTAACCAAAATTAACTAAACCAGATTAAATAACCAATAATCTAACCATATAAATCGAACCAAATAATCGATTGTTTAACAAGATCGATTAACTGAAGACTTTATTTTTAGTTTCGGTTGATGCTAATAATCGAACTTAACTAAAGCACACACACCCTTAGAAGTGTTTGTGTTCCCCGCTGTATCACGCGGACACCCTACTAGTACATAAATACATATGAGATGCTTTTGTACAAAAGTTCATAGTTTCATAAAGCGTAAATGTACATGTGTTCATGAATGGTTAGACCTAGCAATATTGATCTCTCATACAATTTTAAGAAACGAGTAGAAATAAACTCTGTTGCAATCACCTGTCACTCGATGGTGGCTTTAAATCTAAACACCAATCTGTGACAGCTTCAAAAATTATGGTTACTGAGGTAAAAATGTGTCGGATTAGAAGTTAGTTTGTATAATTGACAACAAAGCTAAGTCCAGGCCATTTCTGTGTAAAAAAAAATACTTTAATTAAGTTTAATTCAATTGTTCAAATAAAGCAATGTAAGAGCTTGTTGTAATTAGCATTTAAACTATAGTTTCCTTTTTGGTTAATTTTTTAATCTGATCCATATCCATTAGGATGAATGGATAGTATATAACCCGAACCGACAAATTCAAAACTAAATGGGTCAAATGATCACCTTTAATGTTTTCTATCAACATTATGTTAAAAAGTCATCTTCCAAACTTTTGTTTTCATTGACTGGACTGGACGGTTCAGTTTGTTGCCAAAATTTGTCATTTTACGGTACCTACCGTGTAAGATTTTATGAACATGTACTTTATTTTCTCTATTAGACAAAACTTAAAGAACTTTGGTAAGCGAATCTTGATCGTCCATTTTGTGGTTTGTAGGGGTGGGATTAGACGTGTACAAAAAAACCGGTTTTGAAAACCGAACCGGAAAAAAAACCAGAAAACCGGTTAGACAAAAACCGGTTTTTGTTCAAACCGGTCCCAAACCGACCCGAGTCACCGGTTCTGTATAGGTTATAGGTTTTGGAGATTAGACCGGGTTGAAAACCGGTTTTAGGAACAAACCGGTTTGGGAAAAAAACCGGTTTTTAAGGAAAAAACCGATTTAGGCGATGTATTTGGATTTTGGATGACCGGTTTGGCAAAAAAAAACCGGTTTGTAAACCGGTCCTAATCGGTTTGGAAAACGGTGGTTTTGGATCCTGAAAACCGGTTCTAAAACCGGACCGGTTTTAGAAAAAAACCGATATCACCTTCAACACTAAAAACCGGTTCGGGTTAAAAACAGGACCGGTTTGAGAAAAAAAACCGTGAAGAAACACCGATATAACAGTATTCTAAGACTGAAGTACAAGTAAGGACGTGATTCTCATTAATGATTCAATGATTATTACAAGACTAGAATAGCTATTGTTACAGCGCTTCGACTATAATCTAATTCTCATAACTATGGTTGTCTCTCAATTTGTGATTGTTCATCCTCTTCTTCGTCTGACCTCATGGGGTATTTATAGGCCACCTGAGGTCTTCTGTGATTGGATGAGGGGAGAATGACAGCTGGCTGTACGATTGGGCCGTTGTCATCCTCTGTGCTGTTCCTTCGCTATTGGTCCACGTGTCTTTGTCTGTCCTTTCTTGTACTATTCTGTACCTCGTACCTGCAGGCGATCATGGAGCAGGGAATGGGCGTCTCTGATTGGCTGAACGTCCCTTTCCTGTCGGTTATTAGCTGTCAGCCACGAGGTGCTCCGCGCCGCTTTCTAGAAGCCCACGTAGGCCTGCTGTGCTGGCCTG
Source organism: Ambrosia artemisiifolia (assembly GCA_032199755.1). Lineage (NCBI taxonomy): Eukaryota > Viridiplantae > Streptophyta > Magnoliopsida > Asterales > Asteraceae > Ambrosia > Ambrosia artemisiifolia. The sequence goes on from CM063529.1 coordinate 13,334,158, forward strand.
TGTGGAGATGTGGGCACGTGCGCTTGCGCGGTATCATATCTCTTCAAGTCCCCCCAGTGTAGTGTGCTGTATGCGTTGCATGCAGGGCGCTGCACTAAAAGGAAAAGAAAAGAAAAAAAAAGAAAATTGGTGTGTTTTTGTTAGATGTTTAATTTGTTTGAGTGTGACTGCGCGCGGCGTGGTTGCCTTCCAAGTTGGCTTATTGCGCACGTCAGTAATTAATGCCCACATCAGATGTGTTAGGGCGCGGGGCGGATGGGACAGGTTGGTAGCCGAAAAGTCTCTGACGGTTGTACTGTTTGCAGAGGCTGGTGGGTCCAACCTGTCGCTTCGCATGCCCCTGATTTTCTCTCTCCTGACGTGTCCCCTTTTAATTGGTCGGTCGTGCCACACGACTGTAACCGTCTGTGTGGCACGTGACCTGTATATAAAACGTCCCTTCCTTCTTTCTTCTTCTTCACACTTGCATATTTCAAACCATTGGAGAAAAAAAAAATCTCTCTGCACTTTTTCGAGAACTAAATTCCTTATATCAAAAGAAACTTTCAACTTTTACAATGGAAAACGTCCTTCAGATCCCTAAGAAGAAACGTGGTGGTTCAAAGAGGAAGGACGATGGCTCCAAAAAGGGGCCGCCACACGCCGGTGAAGTAACGGCGGTGTGGGCAAAGGGGGAATTCCGTAAGTTTCGCAAGGAACATGGGTTTCCCTCTAGCTATGGCGTTGAGGCTCCTGCCCCGGACAAAACTATCTTGGAGCCTCCTGCTGGTAAGATTGGGCTATATGCCACATATTTCAGTGACTGTAACTTTAGGGTTCCAGTGACCCGTTTCCTGAAGACTTTCATTCAGACCGTCGGTGTGCATGTTAACCAGATTCATCCTGGTTTGATGTCTAGGCTGATGTTCTTCGAGTTCTGCTGCCACTCCCAGAAAATTGAGCCCTTGGTCGACATGTTCTACGTCTTCTACTCTCTCTGCTTTGTGGAGAGTTGGCTGTCTTGTCGTCCCCGCACATTAGTGGCCCCTTGTGCCAAGGCAGGGATGAAGAGCTTTCGCGACTGGAAGCCTAAGTTTTTCTGGATTAATGAGGGTGTTATTCCCATGGTTATGGGTCGCTTGAACCCGGATGATGGTGCGCCAAAGGCGGTGCTGATTGATTACAAAGAACAAGACTGGTTCCAAACCCTTACTGCACACCCAGTGGATCTGTGTGAGATTCCAGAGACGGCGCTGGTAATGGCGGGGATGAGCCTGAAGTATGATATTCAGGGGCGCAATCCTCACTTGACTGAGGATGGGAAAGGTATGTCTTCCAGTCTGTATTGCGCAGTGTGTTACCCTTGCATTTTTACTGACCTTTGTTTTTCTCTTTGTCAGATGTGGAGAGTTTGTACAGCTTGCTGTTGGGTGGTGACAACATGGGTTTCACCTTCAGGGAGCTTGCTGAGAATGAACTTTATGTACTGGAGAAGGCGTGGGATACGCTTGTACGTCCCCAGTTGGAGGTTGTGGCGCGGGGGGATGTCAACGCGTCCTTACAGATTACTGAGACAGGTGAGCCTTCTTCGCTATTTGATAACCCTTCTCCGGTGAACATGTTCATGCGGACGGGTTATCCTTTTATTGTTATTTCAAGTGATGAGTCATCTGACTCTGACGTGTCCTCTTTTCCGCATGTGTCGTCCGCAGGCGGAGGTGAGAAGGAAGCGCCGTCAACTTTTATTGTGGACGACAGCGGGGAAGAGACGGAGACTGAGGAGTTTGTGCTTCGTCGCGTGAGGCAGCCGCAGACTGGGGTGGCGCAAGGTGTTGTCCAAGGTGAAGGTTTTGCCTTTGTTTTAGACCATGAGGTCATTAGCAGGTATCTTCAAAATTACAACCCTATTGAACGAAGCTACGTTGAACTTTCAGATGCGTTCACGGATGAAGGGACTGCCTCGTTGAAGGATATTGCGGAGGGGGTGATTCTTCAAGCGCCATTGACTGTAGAGACGGCGATGGATCAGTCTACGCCTCAACAGACCCCGCAGAAGAAGAAGCGCTCGAGGCGAAGCAAGTCTCGCAAGTCTTCCACTGAGGGGGCGCATGATACTGGTTCCTTGTCCCCTATTGGGAAAAGGCAAAAGTTGGGCGATCTGGTACATAGCGCCGAAGATAGTTTGTTAGGTACGTTTCTTAGTGTTGTGGCGTCTATACTATGCCTTTGTCTTTATTCCCCCCTTTTTGACTTGTTGTTTTGTCTTATGTGTTTGCAGCTGATCTGATGGGTGAAGGGGCGCCCAGTCACGTGACTGAGGCTACTGTGCATGAAGGGTTTTTGGTCAACCCGACCGAGATTCAGAAGGTGCCTTCACCTGATAGGCGGGTTGTTACTCCTCCCTTGCAGCCTCTTTCGTCAAAGACTCCACCGCCTTCACCTGTTCATGATGTGGTCCAGCCCTCTCCCCCGCGTCAGACGACGCAACTTGATGACCCCCCTGTCCACACTACACCAGTGAACACTGATGCATCTGTGGGTTTGGAAGGGGAGACCCAGCGCGTGTCTCCAACAGACATTAGCGAGGGCGACGCAAGGGGGCTGCAAATTATGGATGACGACTCGAATGAGAAGCGTCCGGTTCCCGAGTCTGAGGCTGGTTTTTCAGGGGCTAGCCTTAAGAGTGCGGATGTTAACCCTGAGGAAATTTACATCCCCTCTTGGCAGCTGACCACCGACGCCCGGTTTGTGGATGTCAACAGTTGTAGAGAGCTGCTGGGGAATCTTGTGCCCCCAGCGGAGCGCGAGCACCAGGCCACTCGTCCTCATCAGGAGCTATTAGAGGACAATATGATGAGTTTGGCGAACCTGATATCCACCTCTGCTGAAATAGCCCGGCAGTGGGGCTTCTTGGCCCATGAGCGCCAGGAGTATGATAGCAAATTCAGTGAGGTTTGTGCGGAGCGCGACCGGTTGGCAAAGGAGCTGAAGCGGGCTAAATGGGATGCTGTGACATATCGTGAGGAACGTGACAAGCTTGATAAACACTTGTCCGAGCGAGAGCAGCAATGGACTGCTGCTTGTGCCAAAACCAACCGGACTCTGGAGATTGCGGCGCAGAAGCAGCAGGAAGCTGAGCGCTTGTGGGCTGATGCATCGCGGCAGATCCTTGAACTTAATGGAAAGTTGGATCAGCGCCGTGATGCCCTGGTTGAGGCTCGCGAGATGTTGAGGCAGAAGGATGCCAAGGTTGCAGAGTTGGAGGATAAGGTGGCAGGTTTAGAGGAAGCCAACCTGAAGCTTGAGCAGCAGAACGCTGACCTTGAGGGGGAAGCGTTGGATGTTCGTGACGAGGCGCGCCTGGCGCATGAAGACCGGGAATGGCTTATGACCTGTTGTGTCCCTGAGGTTCGTCTTTTGCTCTTACTCTTTAATTTCCTGTTGTTTTCTTTTTTATGATGCTTAACAGGTTCCTGTGTACATTTTATAGGTCGCTTATCACGTGAAGAACTGTGATGAGGCGCGCCAGGCGGTGGCCGCTGTGAATGCTGCTGCCAAATTGGTTGGGCGCAAGGCTGGGTTCCTCGAGGGGTTCCAGCATGCGAAGGATGGGAAAGCCTTGGAAGAGTTCCCCCTTTATAACAAAGACTTGGACACCCTGTTCGAGAAGAAGACGGCGGAGTATGACAATCTGAATGTTGAGTTGGTGGACTTTGTTGTGAGCCACCGAGACCAACCAACATGTCATACTCTGCGGTCGTCCTTTGAGAAGCAGGGCCTGACACACACAAGGCGCAAATTTGCTATGAAGAAGGCAGATGCAGGTCCTCAAGCGGAGGGTGAAGCGCCTGGTCCAAGTGAAAGGTTGGACCTGTCTGGCTCGGAGGATGAGTTTAGTGATGCTTCAGAGGAGGGCGGCGCGCCATAGGCCCAATGTGTTGTTATTCCCCTTCTTTTTTTTATAATCCTGTAATGATCACACAAACAGTGTGGCTTTTGGCCAGTTTAATGAAGGATTTCGTTTTATGCATCGTGTGTTTGTTTCTTTCTTTTTTTTTTTTTTTTTATATATGCAACTCGTGTGCCTTGTGTTTGTATACTATCGCGTAATGTTACTTTAGGATTAGGCGCTTTGGCCGTATGGTTTAGTCGCGGGCTGCGAGTTGTCTTGCAACCCTTTAAGTCATTGCATCTTAGCCAAGCAGTGTTTGAGTGGCGCGCTATGTGTTGGCCATATGGCGCGCCTGTTTAGGGGATTGCGAGTTATCTTGCAACCTTTTAAGTCATTGCATCTTAGCCATGCAATGTTTAAGTGGCGCGCTATATCTTAACCATATGGCGCGCCTGTTTAGGGGATTGCGAGTTATCTTGCAACCTTTTAAGTCATTGCATCTTAGCCATGCAATGTTTAAGTGGCGCGCTATATCTTAACCATATGGCGCGCCTGTTTAGGGGATTGCAAGCTGTCTTGCAATCTTTTAAGTCATTGCATCTTAGCCATGCAATGGTTAAGTGGCGCGCTATATCTTAACCATATGGCGCGCCTGTTTAGGGGATTGCGAGTTGTCTTGCAATCTTTTAAGTCATTGCATCTTAGCCATGCAATGTTTAAGTGGCGCGCTATATCTTAACCATATGGCGCGCCTGTTTAGGGGATTGCAAGTTGTCTTGCAATCTTTTAAGTCATTGCATCTTAGCCATGCAATGTTTAAGTGGCGCGCTATATCTTAACCATATGGCGCGCCTGTTTAGGGGATTGCAAGTTATCTTGCAATCTTTTAAGTCATTGCATCTTAGCCATGCAATGTTTAAGTGGCGCGCTATATCTTAACCATATGGCGCGCCTGTTTAGGGGATTGCAAGTTGTCTTGCAATCTTTTAAGTCATTGCATCTTAGCCATGCAATGTTTAAGTGGCGCGCTATATCTTAACCATATGGCGCGCCTGTTTAGGGGATTGCAAGTTGTCTTGCAATCTTTTAAGTCATTGCATTTTAGCCATGCAATGTTTGTTAAGTGTCTACGTTGTCGTGTGGTTATGCAATAATCAACAAAATGGAAGCTCCTGTTAGGGAAAAGAGAATGGTCATCATATTAAATGGCTAAATAGCCTTCATTACAGTTCATGCTAAACGATTACATATAACACTTTCGTAATTGAGCTGCATTCCATGTGCGTGGGATCAGCTTGTCCTCTAGTGTTGATAGTTTATATGCTCCTTTCCTTAGGACTTCGATGATGCGGTATGGGCCCTCCCAGGTGGGAGTGAGCTTGCCTGCTGGTAGCGCTCCGCTTGCTTCGTTGTTTCTGAAGACAAAGTCGCCGACTTTGAAGGCATTCAGTTTGACCTTGGCGTTGTAGTACATTTCCAACTGCTTTTTGTAGCTGGCCTCTTTTATCGCTGCCAAGTCTCGGCGCACTTCGAGCAAGTCTAAATTGGTGCGCAGCTCTTTTTCGTTGTCGGTGTGGCTTGCGGAGAGGACTCTTGCAGAAGGGCACCCTATTTCAGCCGGGATGACTGCTTCGGAGCCGTAGGTGAGGCTGAACGGGGTTTCACCGGTGCTCGTTTTTGTCAACGTTCGATTAGCCCATAGCACGCTCGGTAGTTCCTCCGCCCAGGCCTTTCCTTTCGTCCCTAGGCGCGCCTTGATGCCTTCGACGATGCTCCTGTTGGCGCGCTCAACTTGCCCATTACCCTGCGGGTGGGCGACTAATGTGAAGATGGGCTTGATGTGCAACTCTGTGTACCACTTTAGGAGTCCTCTATCTGCGAATTGGGTTCCGTTGTCTGTGACAATCTCCATAGGCAGGCCGAAACGGCAAATGAGGAACTCCCAAATGAATTTCTTTACTTGGCTTGCGTTGATCTCTGCTAATGGTTTGGCTTCTATCCATTTCGTGAAGTAATCGATTGCAACGATCAAGTATCTTCGCTTGCCTGTGGTCATGGGGAACGGTCCTACCAGGTCAATGGCCCATTTTTGGAATGGCCAGGCGGATGTTACTGGTATCAAGTCGTTTTTGGGGCGCATGGTGTTCAGCGCGTGGCGCTGGCAAGAGTCACATCGTCGTATAATTTCCAGCGCGTCCAGATGCATACCAGGCCAGTAGTAGCCAGCATTCATGATTTTTGCCACCACCATGCGTGGTCCCGCATGTATACCACATATCCCTTCGTGAATTTCCCTGACAAGGTAGTCTGCATCCGTTCCATCGACACACTTCAGCAATGGCCCCAAGTACGATTTTCGATACAACACTCCATCTTGCATTTGGTACTGCAGCGCTTTGTGTTGTATTTTTCTTGCCTCTGCGCGCTGATTTGGCAGTGTGCCTGTGGTGAGATAGGAGATAATGGGGGTCATCCAGCTGTCAATACCAGTCTGAATTACATGGACTTCCTTGGGCGGTACAGAAGGTTCGGCTAACACTTCAACGCGGACCTCTTTTGCTAAATGACCAAAATTTGTGGATGCCATTTTGCTTAGAGCGTCTGCCGGTTTATTTTGACTGCGACTGATGTGGTCGATGGTGCAGCTCGAGAATGTAGCCATTAATTCTTTTGCGTACCGGAGGTATGTCGCCATGGATGGGTCTTTGGCGTCGTACTTCCCAGTGATTTGCCCTGCTACCAACATGGAGTCTACGTGCGCGAAGACGTGCTTGGCACCCAGCTTTTGCGCGATGCGTAGGCCTGCGATGAAAGCCTCATACTCAGCTTCGTTGTTCGTTGTTTTGAACTCTAGCCGGATTGCGTAGGTGAATTCGGCCCCATCGGGGTGGACGAGTCTGACCCCCGCGCCTGCGCCATCATCGTTTGAGGCTCCGTCAGTATACAGGTTCCAGACTGCTTTATCCTCACACTGTTGCTGTGGGCCTTGCTCAGCTCTGCATTCCTCTATTTTTTCTTGCGGTACTTCGGCGATGAAGTCCGCCAGGACTTGTCCCTTGATTGCAGGTCTGGATTTGTAGAAGATGGTATGCTCACCTAGCTCAATTGCCCACTTTGCCAATCTTCCGGACAGTTCCGGTTTGGAGAGTACATTGTTCAGCTTGTAATCGCTAAGCACATTGATTGGGTGACCCTGGAAGTATCGGCGCAGTCTGCGCGATGCGTGCACTAGGGCTAGTACCAACTTTTCCATTGTGGTGTACCTGGTCTCCGCGTCTGTCAAGACTCTGCTGATGTAATAGATTGGCGTTTGGACCAGTTTGCGATCGACCATGAGCACTGCGCTTACCGCTTTTTCTGTGGCGCATAGGTACATTGTTAAGGGTTCTCGTGGTAAGGGCGCAGTGAGTGTTGGGAGGTCCATTAGGCAGGCTTTCATGTCCTGAAAAGCCTTCTCTGCTTCGCTGGTCCATTTAAACTGGCTCTTTTTCAGGCAGCTCTTTAGTGTTTCGATGAACGGGATGGATTTGGTTGCGTGGTTGGAGAGGAATCTGTTGATGGCGACCAAGCGTCCGTTCAAGGTTTGGACCTCCTTCAGCGTTGATGGAGACGGCATTTGTGCTATGGCTTGGATTTTTTCTGGGTTTGGTCGGAAACCATCTTTGGTGACAATTACCCCCAGGAATTTTCCCTCCTCCATTCCGAAGGCACATTTACTCGGGTTGAGTTTCATGTGGATTTCTTTCAGGTGTTTGAAGGTCTCTTCGATGTCTTTCAACATCTGATCCTCTTCTTTGCTTTTGATGACTAAGTCGTCCACATAAACTTCGAGGTTTTTGCCAATTTGTAGTGCAAACGCGCGGTCCATCAGCCGTTGGTAGGTTACGCCTGCATTCTTTAGCCCGAATGGCATCTTTGTGTAGCAAAAGACACCTTTGTCTGTTCGAAAAGCAGTTTTGTCTTCGTCCTCGGGCGCCATTTGGATTTGGTGGTAGCCTTTGTAGGCGTCCAGGAAGCATTTGAATCGGAATGGCGCGAGGGAGTCAATTTTCAAGTCTATCTCTGGCAATGGGTAGCAATCTTTCGGGCAAGCTTTGTTGAGGTCGGTGTAATCCACACACATCCTCCAGCTTCCGTTGCTTTTCTTGACCATGACTGGGTTTGCGACCCAGGTCTGGTATCTAGTTTCGCGCAGGATTCCTGCCTTCAGTAGCTCATTGACTTGCTCATTCATTGCTTTGGCTTTCTCGGCGCCCATACTCCTGCGCTTTTGCGCGATCGGCTCAACCGAGCGGTATGTGTTAAGCTTGTGTTGGGCGAGCTCTCGCGGGACCCCCACCATGTCTGATGGTTGCCACGCGAAAACGTCCATGTTTTTTCGCAGGAGCTGCTTTAGGCGTTCCCGTGTGTTTTCTGAGATGGCTGCCCCCAGTGTCACGGTCTGCTCTGGGAACTTGGGGTTAAGGATCCACTTTTCCGGCTCAGTGCGCGGGGTGGCCTTTAACATTTTGGCAGGGTGTGGCTCCTCCGTCATAACGCATTCTCTGTTGGCCCATATGATTGCTACGCCTGTTGGTGTTGGAAACCCAATGGCTCCGTGTATCGTTGATGGTACCATGTTGTAGGCAGCCATTGCTTCTCGCCCCAAAATAATGTCGTAGGTAGATTTCGTTGGCACAACAAGGAAGGTGACATCCTCTGTTCTTGAGTGCGCCTTGTCCCCCATCGTTAGACGGAAAGAAATTTCCCCCAGCGGTGATATGACCTCATTTGAGAAACCCATGATTGGGGAGTTGACTGGGCGTAGGCGTTGCTTGTCTTCCTCGTCTAGGAGGTTGAAGCATTGCTCGTACATTATGTCAGAGTTGCTCCCTGTATCAACCAGCGCGCGGGTGGTTCGATAATGATCAAAAATGGCCGTGATAACCAATGCGCGGGTGGATGAGGGTCCGCCTTTGACTGTTGGGAACTGTACTTGCTGTTCTCTCCATTCTGCCACTTGGTCAGGCTTTCTCTTCGTTTGTTTTCTTCTGTCAGAGTGGATCATCAGGCTGACATTTTTTATCTTCTTCTGCGGTGGCCCCTCTTGCTGCTTGCGCTCGACATTTCTTAGCAAATGCCCAAGTTTTCCTGATTTTAGGGCCTCTTCGATCGCTTGCTTCAATTGATAGCATTTGTCTGTGTCGTGCCCGATGTCTTGATGATAGGCGCAGAACTTTCCTGGATCTAGGTTGTCTCGTCTTTTGATCACCTTGGGCTCTGGGAAAGTTACGTTTTCTGTTGCTAACACCTGCGCTGGGGTTTTCGTGAGTGGGGTCCAGTTGTTGTGACTCCTCCTTCCTGACCTGTGGTCGTTCTGTGTGTTTCCTTTGTGGTCTGGGACCTCAGTGGGTTTGGTGTCTGTTTGGGCGCCTCCTTGGAGTCTGTTCCAAACAGAACCTCTTCCCCTTCTGTCCTGTCGACCATGCCTGGAGCGCGCAGCCTGCGCTTGCACGTCTGTGTACTGAGGTGCTTGTACTCGGTTCCAGACAGAGAGTTCTCTTTCTGTTTTTGCATATGTTTTGGCCCCTTTCATGATCTCATCCCATGTGTTGGGCATTCCGGTGCAGCCTGCTAACGTGCGGATGAGGGAGTCGCATCGTACCCCCTGGGTGAAGGCTGCTTTCATAAGTTCGAAACCGATGGGCCCAATCTGCAAAGCTTCCCTATTGAATCGGGTGATGTAATCCTCGATTGACTCATTGTCGCGCCGCCTGACTTGTAGGATGTCAGTTGAGTCGCGCTCTATTCGCTTGTTTTGACTGAAGTGGTCCGCAAACTTGTCGGTCAATTCCTTGATGTTATCTATTTTCCCATTTGGTAGGCTGTCGAACCATACCCGCGCAGCGCCCGTGAGCGTCTGCGCGAACATGTGACACCATGCTGGCAAGCTCCACTGTGCACATTTTCCTGCGACCTCGAATGTCCGCAGGTGATCGTCTGGGTCCCCTGTCCCATCAAACTTACCCAGCGTACTTGGGATTTTGGTTTTCGGTGGCAGGGGTGCCAGCGCAATGCGCGGGGTGAATTTTGACTTTTCCATGAACGATGGAGGATAATACGGTTTGGTTAGGTCGTCATTACTGGTCATAAAGTGCCCTCGCGCAGCGGTGTTGCTTAAGGGCTGGCTTATGTCACGAGTGAAGCGACTTTGAGACTCGTCCGAGTCTTCCCTCCATGTGGGGTCGGTTTCATGATTACTTCCGCCATTGTTCCTTGCTGTGTTGGACGGTCACTCGCTGTAGGAAAGCGTGCGGGCGGCCTCTCTAAGTTGCTGCTCTTTCATTTTTTGGAAGTATACACGTTTCAGGGCTTCCTTCTGCTGAGCATACCATACCTCCAGACTAACCATCGGCGCGGCATTTTCAGTTGGGGATACCTGATTCGTTTCGGCAAGAAACTGGAAAGAGGGGGTCTGTCTTGTTCCTGAAGATGGGGGTAACAGCTGGACCCGTGTTTGCTGCTTGTTGCTGAACGTCTGTTGTGTTCCCAGACTGGCCGGTGCCTCCCTGGGCAACGTCGGTGTCTGAGTTAGCATTTGTGAAGTTCGGTAACGGTGGTATGAGAGACATAGTTATCGTTTTCGAGAAATAGAAGTTTTTAATGTTCTTGGATGCTCAAATAGACGGATGGCGCCAATGAAGAAACACCGATATAACAGTATTCTAAGACTGAAGTACAAGTAAGGACGTGATTCTCATTAATGATTCAATGATTATTACAAGACTAGAATAGCTATTGTTACAGCGCTTCGACTATAATCTAATTCTCATAACTATGGTTGTCTCTCGTTTTGTGATTGTTCATCCTCTTCTTCGTCTGACCTCATGGGGTATTTATAGGCCACCTGAGGTCTTCTGTGATTGGATGAGGGGAGAATGACAGCTGGCTGTACGATTGGGCCGTTGTCATCCTCTGCGCTGTTCCTTCGCTATTGGTCCACGTGTCTTTGCCTGTCCTTTCTTGTACTATTCTGTACCTCGTACCTGCAGGCGATCATGGAGCAGGGAATGGGCGTCTCTGATTGGCTGAACGTCTCTTTCCTGTCGGTTATTAGCTGTCAGCCACGAGGTGCTCCGCGCCGCTTTCTAGAAGCCCACGTAGGCCTGCTGTGCTGGCCTGTGTGGAGATGTGGGCCCGTGCGCTTGCGCGGTATCATATCTCTTCAAACCGGTTTGTACATCTCTAGGTGGGATTCAATATAGGTGAGATCATGTAGGAATTGGACGACATGTTAGAAGCAAAAATGCATGACAGTTCTATGTAGCTTCAAATTTATAGAAAAGTAGAAGACTTAACTCTGCACGTACTTTGGGTATAAAAAAGATTATACTCATAGCTCCTCGAACACAAGATAACGAAAGGCTAGAAAAAACATACCTATCCGGCTTTTTGTTTTTTTCTACAAACCAATAGTTTTTTCAATAACTGTACATGCAAGTGTGTTTTTTTCCTCATTTTCATGTCAGACTGAGTAATGCAAGTTAAGGTTTCGCATTATGTTTATTTGGAGATATGAAGTTGGAATTCTGGACAAAATTCCATAAGTATACGTTCTTTAATTGATAATAATTGATGTTATTATATCTACAGGCTGACAAATTATATCATATTCCATATTACTTCAAAATATATTTAATTTTATGATTTTTAAGTAGGTATGATATTATCATATTTAAAATTAAAAAATGATATTGATCTTTTAATATAACTAAAAATGACATTCTTGTTTGTGTAGTATGTACAGACTATAGATAGCAAAATCCAAGGGTTCAAGGAAAAAGGGATCGAGCCAACAATTAACATGATGAGTTCAAGCAATAAAACCTGGATTGTATCTAATAAACATTAATAAAAGTGTACAACAATGACGTTTTCGAACCAGATTAAAGCCAAGGGAATATAAATCATGAAGTAGCCACACCGGAGGGATGAGGATGGAGGGTTGGGTGTGGTGGTTTCTCTCTAGGGTCTAAAAGAGAATAAAGGTTGAAGATGAGTAACCAATACACCGGTCATGGGTGGTGGTCTGAATGGAGAAGAGAGGAGGCGTGAGTGAGAGACTAAGGTGGTGAGGTTTGTGTAATGTGTTCTGTGTTCTCATGTTTTTATTGTGTGTATTGTTTAATGTGTAAAACCCTAGGTTTGAAAAAAAAAAAAAAAGAACAAAAACTAGAAAAAACATTAACTTGCAATATTCGAACCGGGTAAATTCGGTCTAACATAAAGTGTTTCAACCAATGGAGCACTCTATTACATTTGTAATGGGTTCCTTAACTTTTTTTCTTATGGGTTCCTTTCCAGTTTTGTATATACATTAACACTATAATTTCAAAACCGAATAGGTTCCCGGGAACCTATCAAAGAAGCCTAAATCCGCCCCTGTAGCTACAGATCGCGAATTTCAACCTAAACCTAGACCAAACCCTAACGCTAACAATGCAGAATCTATTTTATCCTTAACTTAATTACCGTGGCCATGGCTTCAACCGAAAAAATGAACATGATTGTTGTGTGCGCTTGAGAAATTATTGTTCACATCAATATTGTGTGTCGTTTTCATTCAAACTTCTCGAAGTTGGTTCAAATTTCGGCTCATAAATCAAAAGTCAAAATGCTTCATTTCTTGGACTAAATTGCAAACGCGAGTTTCCTACTAGTATATATATATATATATATATATATATATATATATATATATATATATGGGAAAGTTAATATGATAACACATATATGTCGTGCGAACCGCGAGAACGCTATTTAAAACCCTTCAAATTCAAAATTTCTTTTTGCACTTTCTTTGTTATTAAAATACAATCTCAATATACGAAAATAAATTATTTTACACATGTGTAAATTTACTGTTTATACATGTGTAAACTGTTTCATTTACACATGTGTAAAAAATATTTTTAGGGTGTTTTTTCAAGAAAAGATGAATTATTTGGAAAGAAAAATCATTTTTAATGTTTTATTTTAATTATAATTAGGTTTGTATTCGAAAAAAAGGTTATGATCGGTTTTCTCTTTTGTTCTCACGATATTTAGCGTTCTCAAGTATAGGTTCCTGTACAAGGTGCATTTTTCGTTCAAAAGTGTGAGAAGTCTATGTAGTCATTGTGTTTTAAATTTTGAGTATGATGTTTTCGATTTCTTTTGCATTGTACTATATTGAAAAACACCAAACGCAACAATTTAAAAACAATCAAATGTATTTTAGACATTAAATTTAAAATACACTAATTACTTTCTTCGCATGCTGTTTTAGATTGAATGTTAAGAAATACATTTATTAGTGTTTTAAATTGTTAAGTTTTGTGTTTTTCTATATAATACTATGTTAAAAGAATATAAAACATTATGCCTAAAATTTAAAACACAATGCCTTTATAGACCTCGCACACTTTGTACGAAAAATGCACTTTGTACAGGAACCTCACCCTATATATATAGTGGAGAGTTCAAATGAGAACAAATTATCTTGTAAGAAGAAAAAGAACAATTCTAAACCAATAGAAATTCTTCATTTAATAATTGTATTTAATGTTTAATAAGTTATTAATTTATTGTAAGCCCCCATAAATTAGTTAAATAAATGAAACTCATTTTAAAATATGTTTTTTTAAAGAAAACTTAATTACAGTGAAGGATAATTTCGATATGTGTAGGATATACGTATGATAAATTTCTATATGTGTAGAATTAACGTATGATAATCTTGATATGTGTAGGATAAACGTATGATAATTTTGATTAATGTAGGAAGAATTTTGATATGTGTAGGAAAATTTTTTATAATGTGTAGGATAATATGTTAATGACTAATTAGTTATGTCATTTGTTTTTTTTTTTTTGTTCTTACATTGAGTTTCTTCTCATTTGATCTTCCCCAAGGGGGATGATCAAATGAGAAGAAACTTAATATGAGAACAAATAGCATAATGATAAACATAAATATTTTAACTCTTCTTATATTAATTATTATCTATTTAATTAATTAGTTATTAACACTTTATCCTACACATTATCAAAATTTGTCCAACACATATCAAAATTTATCCTACATATATGAAAAATTATCATATGTTTATCCTACACATATCAAGATTATCTATCGTTTATTCTACACATATAAAAGTTTATACTATGCATATGCTAATATTTGTTCTTTTTCTGAACTTTCCAATATATGTATGTGTATTTTTCAGGACACAACCATAAAATCTCTTTACTAAGGCTAGGCAAAGGTTCACATTTATGTGAGAAGTATTGGGTTTGGGTGGCTTCTCATACGACTTGAATTTGCACATTTATATACAGCCAACTTCCGGTTACATTTAAATCATACTGAAATTTTGATGAACCAAACGCCCCATGGATTTTTTAGACGTGTGGGAAAGAAATTTCTTTGTTTACTCAAGTGATAATTTATAAGTCAATGGAATACTTTCGTTTTGTTTTTTAAATTCCCATGTGTGGGAAAGAAATTTCTTTGTTGGTATTTAGTTTTGTTAATTACGTGGGCGTGTACAATGCTTCTACGCCAATGAATTAATGTTAGTTACCAATTTGGAATTAGATAAAAGACGCATATATTCTTCAAACATGTGTTCTTTTTTATTTGACAACTAGATTAGAGACCCGTGAACTTCACGTTTAAATAAAAGATAAAATGAAAAGTTACAGAAGATGTAATGAAATGAAATAACTTTATAATATAGTTCCAGTAATCATATTTAACACATCATTTTTACAAAAACTAAAAATTCACATACTAAAAAGGCGTCGGGGTCTAACCAAGACGGCATGGCTGTACTTCTGACACCTCTAATCTATAGATTTTACCTACAATATTGAAGTGTTAAAAGCAATGCTCGCAAGTTCCCTTATGTTTGCCACTAAAATAAAATTAGATACAAAAATATAAAGATCAAACAAATACATTTTGTCTCGACTCTTTTATCTTTTTATAGATAAAAATATGCCGAACTACATAAAAATCTATCACTTCAATAATTATTGATTGTTTTAATAACATGATTTAGGAGGTTGTATGTATTGAAATAGCCTTTCAACAATCTACTTCACCCATTGGACCCACTTCCTTTTAAACTAATGTTCTATTATATTATTACCAATTTTGATCCATCCATAACCAGACTTCATCGATGGAGATAGGACCCAAAGTCTTGTGTATTAGGCATTGGGCTTGTTTTGTTTGCTGAACTCATTGGGGGTGGCTGCCAATGTAGAGCAAACCAACTTAAATTTAACAACGGATTCCTAGAAAATAAATTCATGACCGAGCTGGACTTTGAAGGGATATTTTATGAAATTTATAAGATTTTGTGTTTGTAGAGACTTCAACTCCATTTTTCATAGTTCTAGTAAAAGTAGGACTATTACTCTGAAAACAAAATGAATTAATAAACATTGAGTAGCCACTACAATTATATATTGGTAGGCTTGAAATTGAAGTTTAAAGTTCAGCATGCTGATATAAACTTAAAATCAATAACTGATAATCATGTAGATCAACGTCTCGTTGGCATATGGTCTTAGTACTGAAATTTTGTTTGATAGATTGCCAAAATCAGAGGTTTCGGGTTGTTATATTGATAGTTATCTAGGATGGACTGACTGATCTTCTGCTATAGTGATTAAAAGATCTAGATTTAGTCAGGGTATCTTTATAAAGTTCTTTAATGACAAACCTTAAGTTACTGAATGAGGAACTTAATATGTCTGATGATAATCAAAGATTATCTAATGCATCATATCAATACTATGATGAAAATCATGTATGATATTAGTCCTCACCCTGGTAGAGTGCACAAGTCGCTTTGAAGCATTAATTTGCTGACCTGTCACCTCTGTATCTCATACCTTGTAACTCACAGATAACTACAATATAATCACGTGTTATGAAGAAGCTTTGCGCAATTATTGATACAGGAATGTGTCTCGTATGCGGGGACCATAGGTTATTCAGTATCTAATATTACCTTAACGTAGTTGAAGTGCTGAACATTGAGTAATGATTCCGGGTTTAAGTGGACAAACATACTGGTAATGATTGTAGGATGCTCAATATATAAAAAACCAGAAAATTGATCAAAAAAAGTTGTGACTGATTGTTCCAATGCTGATATGATCCTCTTACCAGAAAATTCACAAAAATATGTTTAGTTTACTTTTATGAAAATCTATTTGAAAATTCAAAAAGATTTTTTGGTGTGTTTTGGTATAAACTTTGAAAAATCAAAATGTTTTGTTTCAATTTTATTTTCGATAACCGATGTTGGGATACTTAATGTGAAAGCAAAGATGCTCAAAAATTGAAAAAGGGAAAACAAATTGCAAATTTTCAAGTTTCTAGTGCATATTGAAAATGCTTAATAGTTCAGGGGGAGAAATATTGAGGGTCAAATTGGATGTAAAGATTACTTCCGAGATGTTTGTCGTGTCTAATGTCGGTTGTAGTTTGTGCAGTTTTTCATAAATTTTTCTAGCAGAATCAAACACAAGAGGTGCACTGCTCAAGATTCATCGACAAAGTGTGTAACTGAACAAGACCCAAACCTGAACATTATAATCACCAAAACAACTAATATCCAAACGAAGCTGAAGAGGAAATGATTGAAGATACAAAAAGTGACATCAGATTGTTCTCAGACTTCATCTCTGGACCATCAAAAGATAAAGCCAAGATTTCTTGAGTCTGTCTAAGACTTCGAAGCTGATTAGAGATAGATGAGAATTGATGAAGCTTCGACACAAAATTACAAGAAAATGGAAAGTTTTCAAGTCATCCGGAAAATTGATGAATGCAGAATTTGAAGAATTGATAGCTTTCTAGTTTAGTACATCACTAGCTAGATCCAAGGGGGAGATTGTAAGTGCACTTTCGTGTATGTCCCCAGCTAGTGATCTGGTACTGAATGTCGAAGGAAAAAGTAGAATATTCATTCTGGTCATCATAGGGTCGAATAAAAACAAGTCGAATGAAAACTATTGTTTTCATTCGAACCAATACAAGGTCGAATGGAACTGGTTCGGACCTTCGAGAGGTCGAACCAATTTGTCTATATATAGGGGATAAGTTAGAACTTTAAGAGTTGTTGATCATTTGAGCTTATCCCCAGTTTTGAGAGCCACTCTGTATTAGGTCTAGGCTTTGATCTGTAACATTCTACATTTGATCTAATACATGAGTAAAGTTATGGAAATTGCTCGGTGATTAGTATTATGTTTTCATTACGAGTCACGCGTAACATGGTTTGGGTCAAAGTCTACCTTAGCGAGTCACGCGTATAGTATACTTAACTAGGTCGGTTAAGTCGTGTTATAGTTCGGGAGTCATTAGTACAACCTAGAGGATTGTTAGATGTCAGCCATTAAACCAGGCATGCAAGGATTGACGATTCGTGGAATCGTCAAACATTAGTAGAAACACAAGTCTTGAGTCCCGGGAATTGGTGAACGAGTGTGTACGTGTCTGTTTGCATGTATTATATGACTATAACCTTTATGTGACTTGTCGGTATGTGAAAACGTGTTAACATATGTTAAAATGGGGTTTAACGCGCCAAATACACATGTCCAGACCTTGAGGGCGATTATGCAGGGCCCTGAAGGCGATTAGCCTTGTAATCGCCTATGTGAAGGCGATTAGGAGGAGTTCTGAAGGCGATTGGGCCCTAATCGCCTGATACTGCTGCGTAATCGCCTGACGTGTTTTAAACGACTAGAAACGCCTATAAATACCACCCTTGACCTCCAAAACACCTCTAATGCAACCCTAGCCGTCTCATAACATATCCCAACTCCTAAACACCCTCTGGAACATGTTTTAGCATCAAAACACTCATTTTCAAGCTTTACACATCAATTCCTCATAAAACCAAGGTGTGTTCTTCATCCCCAAACCTTTATATGATTGTGTTTTACTCCCTAAAGGTCCAGGCCTGATTTATAAACATTTGTGTCTTTGAAAACCTATGAAAATCGTTTTTAAACAAGTCCAAACCATTATGCATGTTATATGTGTTAAATATGATTAAAAGATAGGATTTTTATGATTCAAAAAGGATTGTTATCATGTTATCAAGGTGTTTACAACTTGTTTATGATAGGATGATGATGCCTTAGGAGTTTGGATGATTTTGGAGGTGTATTGTGAATATTGAGTATTTGACCCATTTGAATGAATTTGAATGATTGTGGATAATATGAGGTGTCTTGCTAGTTGTTTGATGTTAGGGTTTGTTGTAGAGTGATGCTAGAACAGTAGGGGATGATCGGACAACGTGATAACATGATGAAATCTGAGTATTTGCTATTTAGGGTAAAAGTTATGCATGTTGATGTGATGTTTTCATGCTAAGTATACTAATTTGGGAAAAGGCTTGCATTCGGGACTGGTTGAACGATGATAAGCTAGGGGTTTAGCTTGAAATATGTTTGATAATGTTGTATGATCGATATTTGGTGTTTCCACACGTTCCGGATCTGATTTGGAGGGTTAAACGCGCGAAAAACCAGAACAGATCTGCTGAAGGCGATTGGGGACCCTAATCGCCTATGCTATAGGCGATTGGGAGCCCAATCGCCTGATATGGGAGCCTAATCGCCTATAGTATAGGCGATTGGGGGCCTAATTGCCTTCATTTCATGCGATTGTGATCCTAATTGCTAGTTAAGTCCTGAATTGCATGTCTTACGACCTAATCGCCTGATAAACTCCTGAAATGCATACCTTATGACCTAATCGCCTGTTGACTTTCATAATCGGTAGTTGACTTTTCCTAATCGCCTGTACTGCTGCTGTAAGTGTATTTTGGCATTCCGAGACCCGCTTTGACACCTAAGAACATGCTAGGAACCCCGTATCATACCTGATAACTTGGTAACACGTGCTCAGGCTTATTTGTGTACTGTTTGAACTATGTGTTAGACTTGTTGAACTTTAACGTATGTTAAGTGTGATTGCATGACTATATGATTGAGAGTGCAAGTATAACACGGGAAGTCTCAGGTCACCAATGGGATGTCGAGTCTTGTACAGTTGGTTAGTTAAACAGTCAACGTGTTTTCAAACAAGCCTGGTTATGGTCTGGACATCTAGGGACTAACTAACCTACGGGTTATTAGTCTAAGTACTTGTAACTGTCATATGTTAGGTCGCTGCTTTACGGGGCTAGCATAGCTTGCTGATCTTATTCACTAGTTGAAGTAACGCAACCTAAGGTGAGTTCACGGCCCCACTTTAACTGGTTTTACTTTTGGGGGAGAAAACATGCGTTAAACTTGTGTTTGGTAACAACTGTCATACTATGGGTTACTTTGGGTTACTATACAATCTTTGGAAGTCCCGGGGGAAACCATGAATGTGCGGTGTAGCACAACGGGGAAATGTGGATAGATCTATTGGGCGTGACCTGCCCCGCTCGTCGGCTAGGAGCCGGCGGGTGCATATTGTCTCAAACAGGAACGATACATTATTCGGGCAATGCTTCTGGTATGCGTGTTAGTAATGGTTTTCCAATCGTAGTAGTGATAAAACATACGCCTAGCTAGCGTACTTTGGTTTACATATTTGCATAGTATGGACAGGGTGAACTTGGTACTTTTATTACAAACCTGTGAACTCACCGGCATTTTGTGCTGACGTACTTTTGGCATGTTTTTCTCAGGTCGCTAAGGTAGCAAACAAGGACTAGGGCGCACGCGTCTGCACGGCGTCTAGTTTAGGACCATGTCTTTCTTATGTTGAACTATTGAAATTACTTTTGGATTTTGATTTGTAACAAAGCTTCCGCTACTGTTAATGGTTTCGAACTTATGTTTTTAAAGATGCATGTATTCATATAGTGTTGTTTATTGTGATCGTTGACTTGGATCCTGGTTTGTCACGCGCCTCGCGGTAAAACCCCGCAGGTGGATTTTGAGGGTGGATTCCCAGGGAAGAGATTCAGAAATTGGAACATGAGGTTTGGAACCTCAAGATGGTTGGGTCTGAAATTGAAGAGTACACTGTGAGGCGTAACGAGCTGGCGGTGCTGTGTCCTAACTTACACGTACCAGAATACAGGAGGATCGAGCACTACATTTCGGGGTTAGTACCAGAGATAGAGGGATTAGTGGCTGCGGGAAATCTTCCCAACTATGCAGATGTGGTTCGGTCGGCTCATAGGATGACCAATCTGAAGGTGAATGAGGGTATTCTGCCTGCTCGTAGTGCAACTGTCAAGGCTCCAGAGAGTAACAAGCGCAAGTGGGAGAATGTGGGTAAGGGTTCAGCGTCAGCTCCGGCACAGCAGGGTAAGAAGTATGATGTTGGGGGTTCTTCTTCGTCGGGTTCTAAACAGGGTGGTTATGCGGGGAAGCTTCCAAAGTGCAACAAGTGTGAACGACATCATCTGGGGAACTGCGACCGTGGTCGTTACCATCGCTGCCAGCAGGTTGGGCATTATGCTAAGGATTGTAGGGTGAACCTGTCGTCTTCTCAGGGTCGTGTTGTTGTCCCTACCCCTACTGCTCAGGGGACTTCAGGGAAGCAGGGTTGTTACAATTGCGGTGAGGTTGGTCATTTCAAGAAGGATTGCCCGAAACTGAAGCAGGGCGGGGATGTGAAGAACGGGAACGGTAACGGGAACGGCGGGGGCGGTGGCAGGAACGCACGCGCCTTTGTCATTGGAGCCGCGGAGGCTAAACTGGATTCCGACACAGTTACCGGTACGTTCCTTCTCAATAATCGCTCTGTTACTGTTTTGTTTGATTCCGGTGCCGATAAAAGCTTCATATCTTTGGAAGTTAGCCGAATGTTAGATATAGCGCCTGTTCCTTTAGAGGCTAAGTATTTGATTGAGTTGGCTGACGGTAAGAAGATTGAGGCGACTTGTGTCCTTCGGGAGTGTCACCTAGAGTTGTCGGGTTTGTCTTTCCCCATTGACCTTATGCCTGTACCCTTGGGTAGCTTTGATGTCGTTGTAGGCATGGAATGGTTATCGTTGTATCGTGCGGAGATCGTTTGTTTCGACAAGGTTATTCGGATCCCTCTCCCGGATGGAGAATTTCTTTTGGTACGTGGTGAGAAGAGCGGTTCTCCGCTAAGTCTCATCTCCAGCATGAAAGCCCTTAAGTGTATTCGTAAGGGTTGTTCGGCCGTTTTGGCACTTCTTTCTGTTTCCTCTACCGATGAGAAGAAGATCGAGGATATCCCAGTGGTTCGTGACTTTCCTGATGTTTTTCCCGATGATCTACCTGGTCTTCCTCCCCATCGTCAGGTTGAGTTCGGTATTGATCTTGTACCGGGCGCAACTCCTATTGCTCGGGCCCCCTACGGTCTTGCACCTTCCGAGATGCAGGAATTATCTAGCCAGTTACAGGAACTCTTGGATAAGGGTTTCATCAGACCGAGTTCTTCCCCGTGGGGAGCCCCGATTTTGTTCGTGAAGAAGAAGGATGGAAGCCTTCGGATGTGTGTGGATTACAGAGAACTGAACAAGGTGACCATCAAGAACCGTTATCCTCTTCCTCGCATTGATGATCTCTTTGACCAGCTCCAGGGTTCTAGCTACTACTCCAAGATCGACTTAAGGTCCGGTTACCACCAGTTGCGCGTGCAGGAAGCTGACATTGCGAAGACTGCCTTTCGTACACGTTATGGCCATTTCGAGTTCTTGGTCATGCCTTTCGGTCTCACTAACGCGCCGGCGGTTTTCATGGATTTGATGAACCGCGTGTGCAAACCTTATCTTGATAAGTTCGTCATTGTGTTTATTGACGACATCTTGGTTTACTCCAAGAGCAAAGTTGAACATGAGGAACACTTGCGCTTAGTTCTGGAACTTTTGCGACGGGAACAGCTTTATGCTAAGTTCTCAAAGTGTGACTTTTGGTTACGTGAAGTTCAATTCCTAGGGCATGTGGTTAATGAACTAGGGATTCATGTCGATCCGGCTAAGATCGAGGCAATTAAAGACTGGGAAGCACCAAAGACGCCATCTGAGGTGCGGCAATTCCTAGGTCTTGCGGGTTACTACCGTCGTTTCATTAAGGGGTTTTCGAAGATCGCTCAACCCGTCACCTCTCTTACTCAGAAGGACAGAAAATTCGACTGGGGTGAACCGCAAGAATCAGCGTTCCAAAAGATGAAGTCCAAACTCTGTTCTGCTCCCATTCTATCCTTGCCTGAGGGCACTGAGGACTTCGTTGTTTACTGTGATGCTTCGATTCGGGGTCTCGGTTGCGTGTTAATGCAACGCGAGAAAGTGATTGCCTACGCTTCTCATCAACTTAAGGTTCACGAGAGGAACTATACAACCCACGACTTGGAGTTGGGTGCAGTGGTGTTCGCGTTGAAAATTTGGAGGCATTACTTGTACGGTACCAAATGCACCGTTTATACCGATCACAATAGTCTCGAGCATATTTTCGACCAACAACACCTGAACATGCAACAGCGTCGCTGGGTTGAACTCCTGAACGACTATGATTGCACCATTAAGTATCATCCTGGAAAGGCGAATGTGGTGGCAGACGCCTTGAGCAGGAAGGAAACAGCAAACCCACGTCGTGTTCGGGCGTTGCAACTCACTATCCACTCTTCTCTTCCCAACCAAATCCGTTCTGCGCAACTAGAAGCTTTAAAGGAGGAAAACCTTAAAGCTGAGACCATGCACGGTGCTGATAAACACCTCGAGCAAAGGCCTGACGGCTTACACTACTTCACAGAACGCGTATAGGTTCCGTTATTCGGGGGATTTCGGGAGCTTGTTTTGGATGAAGCTCACAAATCCCGGTATTCCATTCACCCTGGCTCAGACAAGATGTACCAAGACCTAAAGGTACTCTACTGGTGGCCAAACATGAAGGCTGACATTGCCTCCTACGTGAGCAAATGCTTGACCTGTGCCAAGGTCAAGGTAGAGTATCAGAAGCCTTCTGGTCTCCTACAGCAACCCGAAATTCCTGAATGGAAGTGGGAAAGGATCACGATGGACTTTGTTACTAAATTACCTAAGTCACCTAGTGGTTGTGATAAGATATGGGTGATCGTGGATCGGTTGACGAAGTCAGCCCATTTTCTTGCCATTAAAGAAACCGACACTATGGATCGTTTAGCTCGCCTTTACCTTAAGGAGGTTGTTTCTAAGCACGGGGTGCCGGTTTCTATCATTTCGGATCGTGATTCTCACTTCACTTCGCATTTTTAGAAGTCCTTGCACAAGGCCTTGGGTACCCAGTTGGACATGAGTACAGCTTACCACCCACAAACTGACGGGCAGAGTGAACGAACAATTCAAACCTTAGAGGACATGCTTCGGGCATGTGTGATTGATTTTGGCAAGAGTTGGGAGATTCACCTGCCGTTAGTGGAGTTTTCTTATAACAACAGTTACCAAGCGAGTATCAAGGCAGCTCCGTTCGAGGCACTGTACGGGCGGAAATCCCGGTCTCCTCTTTGTTGGGCTGAGGTGGGTGAGAGTCAACTCACTGGGCCTGAGCTAGTGTACGAGACTTCGGAAAAGATCGTACAAATCCGTAACCGTTTGGCAGCGGCACGGGATCGGCAGAAGAGTTATGCTGATCGACGTCGCAAACCTCTAGAGTTCCAGGTTGGGGACAGGGTGCTTCTGAAAGTTTCACCATGGAAGGGCGTCATACGCTTTGGAAAGCGTGGCAAACTTAACCCTCGGTACGTTGGACCGTTTGCAATCCTGGAACGGATTGGACCGGTGGCATATCGACTTGATTTACCGGCGGAGCTCGGTAATGTGCACAACGTCTTCCATGTGTCTAACTTGAAGAAATGCCTGGCTGACGAATCTCTTATTGTTCCACTAGAAGAGATCAGGGTTGATGATCGTCTTCGCATTGTGGAGGAACCTGTTGAGATCCTTGATTACAAGATTCGTAGCCTTCGTCGGAGTAAAATCCGTATTGTTAAAGTTCGCTGGAACTCGAACCGTGGACCGGAATTCACTTGGGAACGCGAGGATCAGATGAAGTCTAAGTATCCTCACCTCTTTCCTAAGCGCGCTTTCGAATCGCGACATGTTACTACTGTAGCTGAATGAATCTCGGGGCGAGATTCCTTCTAACATGGGGATGATGTGACAACTCGGGTAAATTCTCTCTTTTGGTTTCTATTCCTTGTCGTTTTCTTTTTGAGTTGTGTTAATTTTCGGGACGAAAATTCTTTTAACGTTGGGATGATGTGACACCCGGCAAACTCAGGTTAATAACATGGTTTGGGTCAAAGTCTACCTTAGCGAGTCACGCGTATAGTATACTTAACTAGGTCGGTTAAGTCGTGTTATAGTTCGGGAGTCATTAGTACAACCTAGAGGATCGTTAGATGTCGGCCATTAAACCAGGCATGCAAGGATTGACGATTCGTGGAATCGTCAAACATTAGTAGAAACACAAGTCTTGAGTCCCGGGAATTGGTGAACGAGTGTGTACGTGTCTGTTTGCATGTCTTATATGATTATAACCTTTATGTGACTTGTCGGTATGTGAAAACGTGTTAACATATGTTAAAACGGGGTTTAACGCGCCAAATACACATGTCCAGACCCTGAGGGCGATTATGCAGGGCCCTAAAGGCGATTAGCCTTGTAATCGCCTATGTGAAGGCAATTAGGAAGAGTTTGAAGGCGATTGGGCCCTAATCGCCTATAGCTATAGGCGATTAGGAGCCCTAATCGCCTGATACTGTTGCGTAATCGCCTGACGTGTTTTAAACGACTAGAAACGCCTATAAATACCACCCTTGACCTCCAAAACACCTCTAATGCAACCCTAGCCGTCTCATAACATATCCCAACTCCCAAACACCCTCTTGAACATGTTTTAGCATCAAAACACTCATTTTCAAGCTTTACACATCAATTCCTCATAAAACCAAGGTGTGTTCTTCATCCCCAAACCTTTATATGATTGTGTTTTACTCCCTAAAGGTCCAGGCCTGATTTATAAACATTTGTGTCTTTGAAAACCTATGAAAATCGTTTTTAAACAAGTCCAAACCATTATGCATGTTATATGTGTTAAATATGATTAAAAGATAGGATTTTTATGATTAAAAAAGGATTGTTATCATGTTATCAAGGTGTTTACAACTTGTTTATGATAGGATGATAATGTCTTAGGAGTTTGGATGATTTTGGAGGTGTATTGTGAATATTGAGTATTTGACCCATTTGAATGAATTTGAATGATTGTGGATAATATGAGGTGTCTTGCTAGTTGTTTGATGTTAGGGTTTGTTGTAGAGTGATGCTAGAACAGTAGGGGATGATCGGACAACGTGATAACATGATGAAATCTGAGTATTTGCTATTTAGGGTAAAAGTTATGCATGTTGATGTGATGTTTTCACGCTAAGTATACTATTTTGGGAAAAGGCTTGCATTCGGGACTGGTAGAACGATGATAAGCTAGGGGTTTAGCTTGAAATATGTTTGATAATGTTGTATGATCGATATTTGGTGTTTCCACACGTTCCGGATCTGATTTGGAGGGTTAAACGCGCGAAAAACCGGAACAGATCTGCTGAAGGCGATTGGGGACCCTAATCGCCTATGCTATAGGCGATTAGGAGCCCAATCGCCTGATATGGGAGCCTAATCGCCTATAGTATAGGCGATTGGGGGCCTAATTGCCTTCATTTCATGCGATTGTGATCCTAATTGCTAGTTAAGTCCTGAATTGCATGTCTTACGACCTAATCGCCTGATAAACTCCTGAAATGCATACCTTATGACCTAATCGCCTGTTGACTTTCATAATCGCTAGTTGACTTTTCCTAATCGCCTGTACTGCTGCTGTAAGTGTATTTTGGCATTCCGAGACCTGCTTTGACACCTAAGAACATGCTAGGAACCCCGTATCATACCTGATAACTTGGTAACACGTGCTCGGGCTTATTTGTGTACTGTTTGAACTATGTGTTAGACTTGTTGAACTTTAACGTATGTTAAGTGTAAAAAAGATTTGTCTTTGAGTCAAAATAAGCATAAACAGGCATTTGAAAGAAGAAAAAATTTCGAATTATATTTCTAAATTCTAATTATTGGAAATTTTTTTGAAGTCTGGCCGCGAAATTTTTTTGAAGTCTGGCCGCGAGGTTTGAATATTAAGTATGAATCATAGTTCAAATATTTCTTAATCTATTTCATATATTCCGTGTTCCAGATACTAGAATAAATATCCGACGAAGGAGAACCATCTCTATCAAGATGACAGACCCATTCTCTGTAGGATCAATTATAACAAGTCACACACTCATATTCCAGAAATACAGAAACAAAGAAATTCCACGGTCGAACTACCAAAATAGAATGAGCTAGAATAAAGGATTCTTTTTTTTTTTTTGAAAGCTAGGACTTGGGGGTTCTTATAGATCTAATTCTTCTTATAGATCTAATTCGTTGAAATTCCATCCAATAAAACGGAAGAATTATAAATCTCTAAAATAATAGATAGAAATATCGCAAATAGAGCCATGTCGAGTCTTGTACAGTTGGTCAGTTAAACAGTCAACGTGTTTTCAAACAAGCCTGGTTATGGTCTGGACATCTAGGGACTAACTAACCTACGAGTTATTAGTCTAAGTACTTGTAACTGTCATATGTTAGGTCGCCGCTTTACGGGGCTAGCATAGCTTGCTGATCTTATTCATTTAGGTGAGTTCACGGCCCCACTTTAACTGGTTTTACTTTTGGGGGAGAAAACATGCGTTAAACTTGTGTTTGGTAACAACTGTCATACTATGGGTTACTTTGGGTTACTATACGATCTTTAGAAGTCCCGGGGGAAACCATGAATGTGCGGTGTAGCACAACGGGGAAATGTGGATAGATCTATTGGGCGTGACCTGCCCCGCTCGTCGGCTAGGAGCCGGCGGGTGCATATTGTCTCAAACAGGAACGATACATTATTCGGGCAATGCTTCTGGTATGCGTGTTAGTAATGGTTTTCCAATCGTAGTAGTGACAAAACATACGCCTAGCTAGCGTACTTTGGTTTACATATTTGCATAGTATGGACAGGGTGAACTTGGTACTTTTATTACAAACCTGTGAACTCACCGGCATTTTGTGCTGACGTACTTTTGACATGTTTTTCTCAGGTCGCTAAGGTAGCAAACAAGGACTAGGGCGCACGCGTCTGCACGACGTCTAGTTTAGGACCATGTCTTTCTTATGTTGAACTATTGAAATTACTTTTGGATTTTGATTTGTAACAAAGCTTCCGCTACTATTAATGGTTTCGAACTTATGTTTTTAAAGATGCATGTGTTCATATAGTGTTGTTTATTGTGATCGTTGACTTGGATCCTGGTTTGTCACGCGCCTCGCGGTAAAACCCCGCAGGTGGATTTTGAGGGTGTGACAATTTCTTATTCGGTTTGCACAACGGGAGGGGATTCCGCACCCTACGGTTGATATTCGTGAGATCTGGGTTCGTATAAACGATCCTACATTGTGGGATATACCGGATTTTCCGCAAAATAATCACAATATAGATGCTCGTTTCCTGCAATGTGATCACGTCGAATAAACTTACAACGTCTTTGAATACATTGTCCTTCAACATCCTCTTCATTAAGATCATCATCACTATCATCATTAGAGGATAAGTTAGTCAACAATTTGCGAAAGAATGGTCAAGCCATATTGTCAAACGTGCAATAAACTCAACTTATTATTAAACCTGCAGAGGAACAAAAAGCAAAGTACAGTTATTTAATTACTATTCTATTGTCTACTAAATTATGATATACTATCTTATTCAAATATACAACTTTGGTTTAGCTGCAAAATAACTTTCACTAGAATAAAACAGATTATACTAGTGTTTCATAAGCAACACGGGTTATGTACATAATATGCAGCCATAAACTATGCTAATATGCAGCCAAAACTGCACATAATATGCAGCCAAATCTGTGTTAATATGCAGCCAAAACTGCGCATAATATGCAACCATAACCTAGCGTAATATGCAGCCATAAATCTGCGCCAATATGCAGCCATAACTATCATAATATGCAGGTAAACTGCACATATTATGCAGCCAAAACTACTATAATATGCAACCATAACCTAGCGTAATATGTAGCCAGAAATCTACGCTAATATGCAGCTATAACTACCATAAAATGCAGTCATAAACTACACCTATTATGCAGCCAAAACTGCACATAATATGTAAGATCCCACATCGGTTGTGTAAGGGAGAACAGAACTCCTTATAAGGGAGTGGCTACCCTCACTATCACAACGCGTTTTGGCCAGTCTTGCGGGGGTGAGACCAATGCAAAACCGTGAGCTGCGGCAAAGCGGACAATATTGTGGTATGGGTTACCTTGGGCTGTTACAGTTGGTATCAGAGCCGGGGCCCGGATCGATGTGCCAGCCGTGCCCGCGAGGACGCTGGGCTCCCTAAGGGGGGTGGAATGTAAGATCCCACATCGGTTGTGTAAGGGAGAACAGAACTCCTTATAAGGGAGTGGCCACCCTCACTATCACAACGCGTTTTGGCCAGTCCTGCGGGGGTGAGACCAATGCAAAACCGTGAGCTGCGGCAAAGCGGACAATATTGTGGTACGGGTTACCAGGGCTGTTACATAATATGTAGCTAAAACAATGGTAAACTGCATATAATATGTAGCCAGAAATCTTCTCACCTAAGTCATCAAATAAGATGAAAGTTGTCGACATTGATTCGCACATTCAGCTCAAAATCAGCATGGTAAGTTGCAAATTCTGGACATCATAGAACTGATTTGATGTTTGCTTTAATTTTATGAAAATTATGTTCTTTGTTGGTTGGTAAGTTTAATGCTATATAAAAGTTATGATTGTTAAAGATGGACATGGTCGTTTATGCTTATTGGATGAAACCAAGTGCTGGAATGGTCTTTTGTTAACATGTTATACTTTTTACATACACACCAAGTGCTGGCATGTAAAATGTATAAGAAATGTTGTAACCTAAACTATATTCCTTTTGAGTTCAGCTTATAACTCTTCGGTCAATTCGACGTGTTGACGCGTAACTCTTCGGTCGCTTATAGCTGCCTTTATATGGTCTACGCCACCACTAGGCGTTCGCCCCCCGAGCGGTCTCACGAACAACATGAGGGATGTAAACATCAAATCAGTTCTATGATGAAAGTTGTCGACACTGATTCACACATTGGGCTCAAACATCAAATCAATTCTATGATGTTGACACTGCTAATCCGGGTCAAACAATTAAACTAGCCAACAAACAAACCTTCGATCTTAAAAAAATCATACTTGCTATGAATGCTGTAACACATTAATACAATCAACTAAAGTAATGAAAATAGTAATTTGCAATAATTGAATATAGCCTAAATATACTTCAGTAGGCTACAACAAACAAAAGAAAAAGAGGGTTTTATACTTCAGTAGGCTACAACAAACAAAAGAAAAAGAGGGAAAACCTAAAGCATACATACAGATATGTATAACATATTAACATTCCATTGGATTTTCAGATGTTTACCTTTGCAATAACAAAGATGAAGGTGAGTGCTAGATTCCTGTTATGTTATGTAGAAACCAGATATTGTGGTAAGGGGGAAAAGATGAAGGGGTAGGAATGAAAAAGGTGGGAAAAAAATGAGATGCGGGAGGTTGGGAAGGCCAACATATATGAGAGCTCAGTATAGATTTTTGAGAAATTTTAGAAATGGGGTATGAAGATGAGGGTTAGAATAGAGTGAGTTTTTGTGTGATTTTCTTTAAATTTAAAAATTTAAGAATAGGAGTATGAATAGGGAATGGGTTGCTTTTTTTTTTGAACGGCCAACGAATCAATTTCTGAGCACTCTCGGGCACCCTTTGGCGAATCAGGTACTCGAGAGTACCCGGGCCACCAATTCCCGGGCAAACCTGACCACTCACTCGCCCGAAGACACGACAGTGAAATAATCGGTAAAACCGGTTGGAATCAAGATTCGAACCCAAGCCAATGGCCGAGTCATCTCTCATTTCCCTTCCACAAATGTTCTCAAAATATAGGTAGTGGAAATTGAACCTAAGCCTCCCATAAGAAACTTAAGACGAACCCATAAGAAACTTAATGTTCAAACATGACTAATAAATAAAGCCGGCTAGACATAAGAACAAAACTTTATACCACACAATATAATATAATATAATTTTTTATTACGTGTCTTCCCTTGGATACTCCGCGTTTTACACTGTGTTCCAGAGTTTCATTAAAGGATGGAAGAGAAAGGATTGGGAAGGAAGTGGGGAAAAAATGTGTTCCAGAGTTTTTTTAGGAGGGAAAGGGAGGGAATGAGAGGGATAATAAAGAGGTTTTTAGGCTGATTTTCAATCTTTCCAATTTGAAAGGAACCGGAGGAAAAGGAAGAGGAGGGAGATCCTTTCTCTTCCATCCTTTAATGAAACTCTGGAACAGAAGCATGTGAAAAACCCAAACCTTTTGACTCCCTTGTTCGCGTTTTCGTCTTCCTGAGAGATTCTACAGTACCATTTTCTTTCCCATTCTTTTATTATATTTTTTGTGTTTTCCTCTTCCTTCCTGAGAGATCTACCGTACCATTTTCTTTCCCATTCTTTTTATTATATTCTTTGTGTTTTCATCTTCATTCAACGGATCTTTATTTGTCACACCTTTTTTTTTTTTTATCATCATTTTATTTACATTTATTCTTATTCCATTGCTCTAAATTCCCAACTCATTTCATGTTTTAGATTCATTAGCCCCTTACAGTTAATTCTTGCATCAGGCTTTGGTTTCAATAAAGATATCATAAATCACACCAAGTTTGTTTCTTTTCTGTTTTCTTAATGGAAATGGATAATAATAATAATAAATCCCCAAACTCAAATGGGTCTTCACTTCCACCATCTGGGAGGCAATTAATCACCGACCCGGGTGGATTTGATTCGGGTGGGTTTAGTGATGATGTTAGCAGAATGAATGGCGGATAAGCCGCGGAGGAATTTGGGTCATCGGCGGGGTCATTCGGAGATTCTTACTTTGCCTGATGATATTAGGTTTGATAGTGATGTTGGTATAGTTGGTGGGTTTGAAGGCCCTTCCTTTTCTGATGAGGATTTGTTTTCCATGTATCTTGATATGGATAAGTTTAATAATTCTTCGTCGTCTGCGTTGCAAGGGAGTGAGCTGCCTTCTGCTGTGGTAACGGGTTCGGGGGTTTTGAGTTAGACACCAGCATAGTCAGTCCATGGATGGGTCTACTACTACGATTAAGCCTGAGATCTCCGCTTTTGAAGAGACTTCGCCTTCTGATGCTAAGAAACCCATGTCTGCTGCCAAGGTTGCAGAGCTTGACCCCAAGAGGGCGAAAAGGTAACTAAAATGAATTTCGTGTTGTTTCTTTCAGTATTATGCATTTAAGAAGACTGAATATGTATTTTTTGTAATCATTTATAATATGATTTCGAAAATCTCTGAGGTACATAATAAGTCAGAAGTAGAGGTTGCAGATATTGAGTTGTGTAATGGGTTTGGCTCGAAACTCGTTT
The DNA here is from genome assembly GCA_032199755.1 of Ambrosia artemisiifolia. Lineage (NCBI taxonomy): Eukaryota > Viridiplantae > Streptophyta > Magnoliopsida > Asterales > Asteraceae > Ambrosia > Ambrosia artemisiifolia. The sequence goes on from CM063529.1 coordinate 13,365,637, forward strand.
TGTTTAGATTTTTTAATAAATATTGGTGTCTCTAATATGATTATTGAAATTAGATTACTTTAATACTATACTAATCTAGTTTTGAATACACCAATTTAGGTGTTTTTTCGGCATTGAAAGCACACATTGGGTCACTAGGGATAAAACATAATCTAAATCGAGTAATCTACAAATTCATAAAAAGTTGGTTTGAAAATGCCACCATAGTTGAAACATGGAAGTATGGTTTTCTTCTTGTCCTCATGAAATTAAAATATTAGTATTGACGTCTTTCTTCATAAATATATAACTTTTATTTATTAATTTCATGCACCTTAACTTGAATTTCATGTATGTACTACGTACATTATGGCTACTGAGATTTCTCCTTTGACTTTGGTTTGGATGCAGGATATTGGCAAATAGGCAGTCAGCTGCAAGGTCTAAGGAAAGAAAGATGAGATACATTGCAGAGCTTGAAAGGAAAGTGCAGACACTACAAACAGAAGCAACTTCATTGTCTGCTCAGCTCACCCTTTTACAGGTTCGTCCACTATTTATATACATTGATTCTGTTTGCTAAAAGTTTTAACTTAAAAGACAACATGTCAAGCAGGTCGAGAGTCCATTGAGAATGTGTTCAAAACTTCAAATGCATAAAGCCTTCCAAATTGTTTTTTCTTTATGTATAGATGGTTATCTTTATAACATAATTTTTGTAATTATGTTTACCACATTAATTGTTCCCTAAAGTTAAAAATATGAACACTCTTTACGTGTTGTTTTGACCCATACATAATGTACCTCTTTGACCCTTCCCCAACCCATTCATTTTGTCACGACTCATCCCTGGGATCATCAATTGTTTCATTAGTGGCTTATATGGGTTTCTTAGCTTCTTAAGATCAAGGAGCAACAAGCTCACTTGCAAGATGGTAAATTTTTGGCAATCTATATATATGTTGCGTGGTGGTGATCTTGTAACAATTATTGGCTTGTATAATAAGCTTATTAACCATGTGAAATGATGCACTTGATTGTTTTATGCAGCTTTAAATGATGCACTAAAAGAGGAAATCCAGCATCTGAAAGCTCTTACAGGGCAGAACCTTCCAAATGGTGGAGCAGTGTTGAACTTCCCACCATCAAACCATCAGTTTTACTCCCAAAATCAAGCCATGAACACAATGTTAACCGCACAGCAGTTTCAGCAACTTCAGATTCAGTCCCACAAACAGCAGCGTCAGTTTCAGTAGCAACGCACTTCAGCAGCAACAAGAACAGCATTTGGCGCAAAGTGGTGATCTAAAAATGAGAAGCTCCGTGAGCGTCAAGGAAACATGGCTCAAATGGGCCCAAGGATTGTATAAGATAACTTCAGTTGGTTGTGCAAAATCTTGGTTAAATTGTGTCGGGTCATTCGTCAGATATGGTAGCTTTTGTTTATATGCATCTTTCAAGACCTCCATTCTAGGTATTTTATTCATTTAATTATTTTAGTTTCTTTTAGAAGGTGGATTTAAAATATATTTTGTAGCATTCATGGTGGACTGGCCATGCTTTGTATGAGCCTTGTAACTATATTCTTATTTTGGTTAAACTTATTGTTAGCTGTAGAGGTTGATCATCGTTTGCCTTTTGATGTAGTTTATTCATAATATTGTTGGTTGTAAAACGAATCTGACTTTCACTTTGATTAGCCAATCTCTATATATGTTCTGTTTTCTGGTTTCCTTTTGGTTTGCTTTGCTTCAGTACAGTCCGGCTAAGTCCCATTCCAAGCCGAAACCGACTGTCCCACATATCATATGCGATATAGATTAATTTTTTTTATTTAGTTCAGTGAAGGAGATCTCATGTCGACAAGTATTCAAATAATACAAGTTCCTCAAACAAATGCAGGCAACTTGTCAGGTGACCTAATAAACTTCCACATGCCACTGCTTGTTCTTCTTGAGTTGTGACAGTTTTTGGTCCCAGCTCTCTCCCCTTTCAACTGCAACCCTCTTCAATGTCTCTTGGATCCCAGGCATCATCCCTTTAAGCCCACAGAAATAAATATGAGCACCCTTATCCAGCAGTTTAAATATCTCATCACTGTATTCTTCTATTTTGTCCTGCACATACATCTTCCCTCCATTCTTGTTCTTTTCTTCTCTGCTAAGAGCTCTGTCATACCTGAAGTTATCAGGGTGGTCTGCAAGATACTTGCTGAACTCTTCATCATACAGAAGGCTGTCACTGTTGGCTACCCCCAAGAAGAGCCAAGCAAGGCCGTTGAATTTGTATGTGGGTACAGACTCCATGAACATTCGGCGAAGATAGCCTCTGTATGGAGCGACACCTGTCCCTGTAGCAATCATAATGTGGGTAGCATTTGGGTCCTCTTCAGGCAGAAGCATAATCTTTCCAGATGGACCTACCAAATAATGTTTCAACAGACGCAAGACATACTTAAACAAAAAAATGGAAACGAAAGTATTTAGGTCACGTTGATCGTGACTAGTAAGAACATTATTTCTAGTCTAGGACAGACATAAATTACTTTTAACTAGTATATGTGATTATGTGGTCACTGACAGTTACCCCTTGGTAAAAGTGTAAAACATGACATACAAGAGAGAGACGTGTTAGAGGTGGTAATATGGGTGGGTTGGGTGATGGGTCAAAATAGGTTTGGTTAGCAATCATGGTATAGGTTGAAACAGTTTGGGAATACTTTTTTGTATAATTATCAATGTCTATTGTCTAATATTAGAATAATGATCTAAAATTTAGAATAAATTGATTTAGGATGTTTTTACAAAAATAAGAAACACTTTGGATGGTTTATTTTCGGCTATCTTTTATTTATCTATTTGACTTAGTGGATCTGTTAGGTCAACGAAACCGAAAACAACCCATTAATAGGTCCAAATTCCCACCCTTTAGGTAACACAAAACAAAGAGAATATTCATCGATTTTAAAGATAAAAATTGGTACAGTGTTAATGGTTTAAACAGTAACCTGTAATCTTAACTTTATCCCCCGGCTTTGAGTCGCAGAGGAAGTTACTGCACACACCATTCTTAGATGGATCTTCTTTTCCTGTCTCCGGGTCATAATAAACAGCTCTTCGAACACACAAACTAGCTGTTTTCCCATCAAACGAGTCACCATACCTTGTTGAGGCTATTGAATAAAGCCGAACGTTGTGTGGGGCCCCAGGTTTCTTTGGGTTTTCTCCCTGTTTTGAGAAAAAAAAAAACATAGTTTGATATCAAAACAATAGCAGCTCATAGACATTTATACAACCAAGGCCACAATGAACAATTGAACATCACCTATGGATTTTCTAAATGAGTGAAACTAAATTTTTAACCACTGTACTTGTCATTCCTTGCAAACACATGAATTAGTGTCGGTCTTTTTATTTCGTGAAGCTATCATTGATATATATTTTCAAGAGGCTAAGCTATACTAATTAAATTAAATAGATACAAAAAAAACCTTTAGAATTGCTTTTACCCAAATAAGTTAGTTTATTCTCGTAAAGTTGTGGTTTATTATCGTAAAATTGCTTTGATCATGTATAATAATACCAATTTGTTTAAGAAAAAGTGTTGCAGGGCAGTCCAACCCATTTAAGTTTTAAACCCATGAAAAGGTTGGCCACCCCTAACATATCCTTTTTAGCATCCACTGAAGTCAAGAATATGAGAGAATAAAACAAAAAACAATCAAAGCAAGCCATTTCTTGAATTTAATCACTTTATTGTATTTTGTATATCAACCATCATAGTCATACTTCATGGCTTTTTGGTATATAATTTAAATGTTTTATATATTCGTAAGAGCACAGGATGTTGTGCATTTTAAAACAAGAAGGTAACGCTTGACTTACGGGTGGAATAACACCATAACTTTGTCCTTCCCAATAGGGAACATTGCCCCCATGATCAATTACAATATGACAAGTCTCTCCAGGCGCTTTCGGGCCTACAAGCCTTTCAACAGAGACAATGGTTGCAGTGTATGGCTCCTTTGGCTTGTATATGTTTAGTGGAGGTTCTTTTACATCTTCAAGATCTAAAGGTGAAACTGCAACTTTAGGTGCCTTGACATTTTGTGGCACTGACATAGACACTATGGCTCGGTAGCTTGACTGTGAACTCCTTGATTTTGGTGAGAAACAAGCCCATGGTTTATCACAAAAGCCAATCTTTTGGTTCTGGGTCTGCAACAACAACAGAAATTATCATCAAATCCTAAAATGAAAATTTGGTAGTTCTAGTTCTATCTGGGGTGAATCCAGTTCTATCTATATATTTTTTATAATTTTAGTCGTTCAATTGTATGACATTAAAAAAACATTTCTAAGTGAAAAATTATGGTTTCTTAAAAATGAAAATGATTTAGCAAGCTAAGAGTGGTGAAATTAGAGTATGATTACGAGTTTAATGTTTTAAAGAAACGCCTGAAGCGTGTGCCTCGAGGCGAGGCACTAAGAAAACGAGTATGAGGCGCGCCTCATCTAAGGGTTGAGGTGGTAAGGAAATGTGCGCCTCAGGGGGTTTAGGGTGTTTTTTTTTTTTTTTTTTTTTTGGAATTAATACTAAATTTTTATTCCAGGACAAAGAAAATTACATTAAGATAACGGGTAGGCGGGCAACAAGCTGCGCCGCCACCCCTTTCTGAATAGCAAATCCTAATCTGCTAAAAACGTAACCCTGCCCACCCGGAACCGAGACACTACTATGAATAACCCGCTGAACCCTCGTCAGGAAACGGATAGCCTCCGGTGCCAATGAGCCAAAGGTATCAAAAGCCAAGGGTACAAAAACATGTTGGTTCTCCTCGCAGGCTTTAGCATGTTTTTCTACCTTCTTTGTCTCTGCTTTCCGGGCCGCTTGCCCTGCTACAAAGCCACTATCCCTCAACCCAACTAGGGGAGATACACCCGTCAGGTCAACACAAGCATGCTTCCCCCCGGCCCACCCAAAGACAAGGAGATCTGCTGGTCGTAGGGTGGATCGCCCTTCTGCTGGATCCGAGAGGAAGTTCACAGGGGCCTCCTTTTTGGCTGAGATCCCAGCCCGTCTTAAAATATCCCACAGAATGTCTCGAACCCAATCATGCCGATATTTTGATGTGTGTTTTTTTATGCTTTACACTTTTTGTCTCAACTATTTTATTTTTCACTATGTTTTAGACTTTTATGTGTCAATTTATTTAATCTTTATAAGATATATATAGATAATTTTTATTTTATTTTTTTGTTACACCTTGGATTGTCTCGAGGCTCGTTTCAGTTCTTTCAAACTTTGATGAGTTTATATAGAATTGGAAATTTTAGGGCCCCATGACGTAAACGAGGCAAAGGAGCTATGATATAAAAGCTTGAATGAAGCGGAGCTTATAAAAGAGTAAGTTTGTATAATAAACTAGCCCCCGAGCTTCATTTATCGGGTTTAAACGAGCCTATCACAAGAAATAATAATTATGATCCAATTGTTTTTATTAATTAGTAAAAAAAAAGATGAATGCAACCGGAATCATACTTACTTACCTTGATAAATGCTTTCCGAAAGGATGAATCGTTATTAAGAGGGGTGGTTACGGAGCCCTAAAAAAAGAAAATTAGAATTAAAATTAAAATTGAATCAAAGATTGATTAATAAGCTAACAAGTAAGTAAAAAGTTATGTTACTTGATATAAATGGGTAGCAGCCATGATCGTAAAGCGAGTGAAGAACAAAAAGTGAATGTAGCAGTCAGTGTATATATGATAGATAGGTGAGATGGTTATATGATTGACGAACTTTTCGAGGGCGTCAAAGGGTAGGTTGCTGATGCTGCTGGCTGGCTCTTTGATGTTTGATTGTCGCACTAAACTGACTTTTTTCCTTTAACAATACAGCTACCTTAAAATATTCCAGAACCACCTTTTTATTACTGATTTACTGGTAAGAAACTCGCACGATACGGTGACGACCACAATTTACAACGCAATACTCGTTTTGTATTAGTTTATAAATTTTATCATGATGGATTGTATAATACGCTTATTAGTTTAATTATTCGTAGCATTAGTATAATTTATAGATGCTATAAGCCTTAAAGATCACAGTTAAATAAATAGTGAAGAACACGCAAATAAGAATATATCATTAATAAACCTAGTACTTAAAACAAGGGGTGTGCATGGGTCAGTTAACCATAACCGAGATTTCGGTTAATGGATATCCATAACCAATCGGTTATAGCGGTTTTGGTTAATTGGTTATGAGGTTATAGCGGGTTGTTATGGGTCGGTTAACCATGAAATTTGGCCTAGCTAAAAGTAGCTCAAAACAATAAAATTGTGCATTATCCAAGTCTAAAAGTTTGATTTTTCCGATTAAGTTATGGTTTGGTTAATTCATGTTTTTGCTCACCCCTACTTAGAATTAAAAATTCTATCCGGTCATAAACATAAAACTAACCCAAAAGTAAATTACAAAGAATTAAACACCAAACAAAGCTAGTGACTCACAACTAATTAAACCTCTAGAAGCTGTTTACTTGCAAATTGAAAAATACAGTCATAAATAATAATAATTTTCAATAGAAATATTTTGTATACTCCATTTGTACCTTAAAAACTCAATTCAATTTATTTATTTATTTCGTTATCAAGTTGGTGTTTATGATATTAGTACTTGTTGGGACGAAGATGATTGAAGAAACCACCTTTTGATAACCTTAGTCTTTTCCATATCTGCCTAAGTATAGAACTGCTGAAGAACAAATAGAAGAAGTACTGAAGAACAAACACAAAGTACTGAAGAGTAAATTCATCAGAAGTTCTGAAGTCTAACCAGACATTTCACTGAAGAACTACTGAAGACAAACTGCTCATCAGCAGTTTGTCACTCATCAGCACTTTCCATCAGAAGCTTCTAACCGACTGAAGGATCAGCAGTTTTACTATTATATTGTTTTGTTAAAGTCTTGATTTCAAGTTTCAATGTACAGACTGATGTAAGCTTATCTTAGCATAATATCTTTGTTAAATATCTTAGATTACTTCAGACTTCAGTTTAGTACATTAGTCTATAAATAGATGAGTTTATTCATCTATTTTAGACATGTGATTTTGTGTAATATCTTTGAAATTATATTGAAATCCTTCAAGCTTTAAACTTATAATTTCCACTTCACATCTGAGAAACATAAACTGCTATTACTGTTTTATACTTAGATAATTTATTGTTTCTCATTTACTATTCAGTCAAGGGGGAGTAATAACTCCTCATCAAAGTGATCTTTTAGACCTTTGAACACTTAACTTTCCGCTGCTTAAATAACTCTTATATAAATCTGATAAACACATAAGTGTTCATAGAAACAGCCACTGATCCAACAATTGGTATCAGAGCTTCTGGTTAATCTGATCAAAATCAATCTAACAAATTGAGATTCAGACACAGGCTCAATATTGATATTCAATAAAAAGGATAAAAGGCTCACTTTTTAAATCCATCACTTTAAGAAAGTATTGACAAATCCAAACTTCTTAAAAATGGACCCCTACAATACTGGATCTGCCAACAAACCTCCTATGTTAGTCAGAAATGAATATAACATATGGTCTAAGAGGTTGGCACACACTATTTCTCAAACCAACACTGGATGTTGGAGGTCTGTGGTTTTTGGACCTCACAAACCAGTTGTTACTGATCCAGAGGGTAAGACTGAAAGACCAAAGGATCCAAAAGAATACACGGAGGAAGATTTCCTAAAGTTTGAGCTTGATGCAAAAGCTTTCTCCATGTTGGCTATGGCTCTCCCAAACGAAATTTATGCTGGCCTTTTACACTGTGAAAGTGCCAAAGAGCTGTGGGATTGCCTAAAAGAGCAGTTTGCAGGAACTGCTGAGGTGATAGCCAACATAAGAGAAATTTTGGCTCAACAATATGAAACTTTTACTCACATAGAGGGTGAAACTTTAACTCAACAGTTTGAAAGATTTTCTTCACTCATATCTGAGTTAAAAATTAACAATCAGACCTATACAACTGAGTCTATGTTACATAGATTTTTAAGGTCTTTACCTTCAAAATGGGAAACTTACTCAATAGTCCTCAGAACCAGTTCTGATTTTAACACCTTGAACCTAACTAGGTTACATGGTAAATTATTAACTTTTGAAAGAGAAATCAATCAAAAGAAAAAGCTTCAAGAATCTGGTAAAACTGCTGATGACTATACTCCGGGTAGCACAGCCTTATTAGGACATGACTCACCATCCTGTTCTAATAATTTTGGTTCTTTTGACCACATTGACATAACAGCTGGGATCTCATCAGATGGATCTTTCCCAGCTTATGATAATGAAGAACTAAGTCAAACTGCTGACAACATGTGTTTCATCATGGATGATTTAAAATATTTTAGCAGTGATGACTTAGAAGAAATGGAAATATTACACCAACTGGCCTTGTTAAGCTTAAAAACTAACAAATTTTACAAAAGGTCAGGAAGGAAATTTCCAGGACTAAACAATTCAACAAAAGTTGGTTTTGACAAATCAAAATTGAGATGTCATAAGTGTCAAAAGTTGGGACACTTTGCTAGAGAGTGTAGAAGCTCTAGCTATAACCAACAAATGTCCCCTGGAAATCAATATAACCCCTCATACAATAGGAATAATGGAACTAATGGGAGTGCTCATTTTGTACAGGCACAAGCTCCAAATGTTCAATATGTGCCACAAGTACAATATGTACAGATGCCTGCTCAACAACAACAGCAGCTCATGCCTCCATTTCCAACTGCTCAACTTCCTGCACAAACTCAACAACCCCCTCAGCAACAAAGCTTATTTACCTCAGGGTATGTTGATTGGAGCAGTCTTCCTTATGACACGTCAGAATGCAGTCAGGATTCAGACAATAAGGTCTATGATGTCAACTGGGGAGAACCTGATAATGGCAGAAAGAATTTTGCCTTAATGGCTTTTGAAGGATACTCTTCAAATTCTGCTCTCACACAGGTATCACAACAATCTCTGTTAAAGCTTTGCACTAAATCTTGCAAAGAATCATTTGCTTTAATTAGAGAAACCAATGTGCATTTACAAGGCAAATCCAATGATATGGAAAGAAAATACACACAAATGAAGTGTGATTTGGAAAGAAAAGTCATGTTGAAAAACAAAGAAATTTCCAAACTAAATGATAAATCCATTGAAACAGAAGCACAAATTAAAACCATGATAGACAGCCTAAGAAAAGTCAGACAAGAGCTTGCTGACACCAAGGTTAATTGTGAAAAATGGGTTGAGTCTTGTAAAGGGTATCAAATGTTACTTAACAAACAAACTGCAGCCAATGTTAAGTTTGGCATTGGATATACCCACACTGAATCACCAACAGATTTCACCCACAAAACTGATAATGATGGGAAGAAATTGATTCAAACTTCTGATATGGAGGAATGCACATCCTACCATCAGAACTTCCTCAAAAAGGGAAGTACTGCAGAAGTTAAAACTACTGACAATAAGCCATCAGCAGTTTCAACTACATCAGGAGTTGAGACCCTAAAAACTGCTGATGACCTATTTCAAAAATCAGATTTTGTCAGTAAATTGCCTTCTAGCTCTCTTGATCTATCTAAAAGGAAAGAGAAGGCAAAAGCATGTGAGATATGTGGTCTGTTTAACCACATAACTGAACTTTGCAAATTTAGAAAGGTAAATCAGTTAAATAAACAAAGACAACAACTGATTGTGGGAAAACAGATAAAACAAGATTTTCAAAATACCTTTTTTCCCAACAAACAACAATCAAACAAAACCCTTTCTAAAAGGAAGCCTTTATCTCAACAAAGGTCATCTTCTCAAAGTTCAATTTCAGAAGTTTCACCTAACTCATCAGCAGATTCACAAACTGCTGAAGTTAAAGATTTGATAAACCTGGTTAAACTTCTGATGACCAAAGTTGATGGTGGAAACCAAAAAGAACCCACCATTGTTCTTAATAACAAATCCATTGCCAAAAAGACATGGATTACTAAAAATGGTCCACAACAAGCTGCACCTGTTCTCAAGAGCAAACCCAAAGCCAAACTGGCTTGGGTTGCCAAAACTAACTAATTTGCTATCTTGTGCAGAGAGTCTCCAGAGGTTTGAATAGCATATGGTATGTGGATAGTGGAGGCTCAATGCACATGACTGGATGCAGATACCTGATAAACAATTTTATCAGTCAAAGAGAAGGATCTGTGTCCTTTGGGAACAATGCCAAGGGATATGTGCTAGGATATGGCAATGTATCCTCAGGCAAAATGCAGTTTGACAAGGTCAATCTGGTTGAAAACCTTGAGTACAACTTGCTGAGTGTCTCTCAAATGTGTGACAAAGGATATTCTTCCTTTTTCACAAAGACAGCATGCAAGATCATATCACCAGAAGGCCAGAAGTTGATAGAGAAGATCATTGAAGATCATACTTTGCTGATTGCCAAAAGATGTGGCAATGTCTATGCAGTGGACATTGAAAAAGACAAAGTATTGAACAAGACTGCCTGTTTCTTCTCAAAGGCATCAACTTCAGAAAATGATCTCTGGCATAGGAGACTTGGCCATGTGAACTTTAAAACCATCAATAAAGTCACAAAAATGGGCTTGGTCAGAGGTCTACCTTTGAAGGAATATCAGTGCAAAGAACACTGTGTTTCCTGTCTTAAAGGTAAACAGCATAAGTCCTCTTATAAGTCTATTGAAGAATAAAAAACAACTGCATGTCTTCAACTACTCCATATGGACTTATTTGGACCAGTCAAGATTATGAGCCTTGGTAAGAAGAAGTACTGCTTGGTCATCATTGATGACTACTCAAGATTCACATGGGTCTTCTTCTTATATTCCAAGGATGAGGCAGCTGAGATCATCAAGTTCTTTATTCTACAAGTAGAGAAGCAATACTCTCTATCTGTCAAAGTCATCAGGAGTGACAATGGGACAGAGTTCAGGAACAAAACTCTGGATGAATTCTGTCTGTCTAAAGGGATTGTTAGACAGTTCAGCATTCCCAGAACTCCTGAACAAAATGGTGTAGTAGAAAGAAAGAACAGAACATTAATTGAAGCAGCCAGAACAATGTTAGCTGATTCAGGCCTACCTTTGTATTTTTGGGCTGAAGCAGTCAACACTGCATGTTATGTTCAGAATAGAGTTCTTATCAACAAGAGACATACCAAGACTGCCTATGAAATTCTTCATGGCATTAAGCCCCTTATCTCCTTCTTCAGGGCTTTTGGATGTCAATGTTTTATCCTCAACATCAAAGACTCTATCTCCAAGTTTGCTGCAAAAGTTGACACAGGTTATTTTCTTGGTTATTCTCCATTGAGAAAAGCTTACAAAGTATTCAATTCAAGAACCAGGATAGTAGAAGAAACACTGAATGTCAAGTTCAATGAATCAAAACACACTCTTATTCCAGCAGATCCTGCTGAATTATTTGATCTTGACAGTTTTCATTTCGGACCTGAAAAGACTGTTGAATCATCCAAACCTCCTCAAAATGGTTTTCAAGGATTTGAAGATGATAGTCCTGCACCATGGACTCCAAACACAGTCAGAAGATCAACTATTAAACCTTCAGAAGTTTCAATAGCTTCTACTTCAGGAACTACTGATGAACATTTTGAAACTACTGATTCAGCTGAACCTAAAACTCCTGAAGTTCAAATAACAGCTGAACCAGATATTATCAATCTCAGTGGTTTATTTGAAGAACCTGTAGAGCCATCATCAAGTACAGGTTTACAACAACTGATTGAACACAAGGATCATCCATTGGAACAAATCATGGGTGATATTGCATCAGGGGTACTCACAAGAAACCAGCTTTCCAACTTTTGCTTATTCTCAGCATTCATCTCTCAGTTGGAACCAAAGAAGTATCAAGAAGCCCTCAAAGACAACAATTGGGTGCAAGCAATGCAAGAAGAGTTGCTTCAATTCAAGAAACAACAGGTTTGGGAAATCTGTCCCTTACCTGACAACAAACAACCAATTGGAACAAGATGGGTCTTCAGAAACAAATCAGATGAGGCTGGTATGATCATCAAGAACAAAGCAAGACTAGTGGTACAAGGTTATTCCCAAGAGGAAGGAATTGATTATGATGAAACCTTTGCACCAGTTGCAAGACTTGAAGCTATAAGGTTATTTTTAGCTTATGCAATTTCCAACAACATTAAAGTTTATCAAATGGATGTCAAAAGTGCATTTTTGTATGGAAAAATAAAAGAGGAAGTGTATGTCTGTCAACCTCCAGGGTTTGAGGATCCTTCTCATCCTGATTGGGTTTACAGACTTGACAAAGCTCTTTATGGGCTAAAACAGGCTCCAAGAGCCTGGTATGAAACACTTTCCAACTTTTTACTAAAGAATCACTTCTCAAGGGGATCCATTGATAAAACTCTTTTCATAAAACATGTTGGAAATCATGTCTTACTTGTTCAAATATATGTTGATGATATCATTTTTGGTTCAACAAATTCAAAACTGTGTGAAGAATTTAAGAAACTCATGCAATCAAAATTTGAAATGAGTACAATGGGAGAATTGCAGTACTTTTTGGGACTGCAAATCAAGCAACAGTCAAATGGAACATTTATACATCAATCAAAATATGTTAAAGAATTATTGAACAAATTTTCTTTACAAGACTGTAAAACATGTTCCACTCCCATGACACCAATCACACAAGTTGAACCAGATGATCAAGGGAAACACATTGATCAAACCATGTATAGATGTATGATAGGTTCTCTTTTATACCTAACTGCTTCTAGACCAGATATCATGTTTTCAACTTGTGTCTGTGCTAGATACCAATCTGCACCAAGAGAATCTCATCTAATTGCAGTCAAAAGAATCTTCAGATATCTGAAAGGAACTCCTACTCTAGGGATTTGGTACCCTGCTTCAAGCAATACCAAGTTAACTGCTTTTTCAGATAGTGACTATGCAGGCTGCAAAATGTCAAGAAAATCAACATCTGGTGGTTGTCAATTCTTAGGAAACTGTCTGGTGTCCTGGCAATCAAAGAAACAAACATCTGTGGCAACTTCAACAGCTGAAGCTGAATACATTGCTGCTGCAAGCTGTACTTCACAGATACAATGGCTCCAATATCAACTGCTTGATTATGGAATCAAAGAGACCAAGACCCCACTTTTTGTAGACAGCAAATCTGCCATTAGCATCATTCAAAATCCTGTTCAGTTTTCAAAAACTAAACACATTGAAATCAGGTATCATTTCATAAGAGATTGCTATGAAAAAGGCAAGATTGAGGTGAAGCATGTCACAACAGCCAATCAAATAGCTGACATTTTCACCAAACCCCTTGATTCAACAACTTTTCAGAGGTTAGTATCCATGCTTGGGATGTTAAACTTAGAAGAAAGTCTGTAAGTGTTTCACTTTTTAGTTCTGCACATATTTTATTTTTCACTTACATACTTATCTGTCACAAACCTCTGAAGACCAAAAATTTGAGAAAAGAGAAAGTTCTGATGAACAAATTTTGAAAACTACTGATAAACATCAAAATGGGATATTTTCAAAATGGATGTAACTACTGATGAAAATCAGAAGTTAGAAAAGTGTTTTAAAAGTCATCTGCATCAGCAGTTGAAACTGCTGATGAGAAAACTAAAACCACTGATGAAGAAACCTTTCTTCTTCAGCAGTTTGACTAAAAGGGTAAAACAGACTTTTCACTCATCAGAAGTTTGACCTAGTCGGTTAAAAACCTCTGATAAATACCTTGTTCCAACACTTATCCATTCAAAAAGCAAAATTCCCTCTTTCTCTCTCAAATTCAAAGCAAAACCCCTTCTCTAACCTAAAAATCACTGTTCGATCAAAAACATCCATGGCTCTCGTGTTAAAACAGGGACACAACCAAAGAGGCTACTTTGTTAAAGATGAAGCCTGGTCCCAGTATGATGAGATACTTGATCTCATCATGAAATCCCAATATTATGATGCTTTCACCATTGATCCACCCATTCATGAAGAAACTCTTAATGAGTTCTGGGCAAATTCAGAAATGGTGAAGGTGAATAATGAAGTGATCTCCCTCAAATCTTCTATAAAAGGGAAACTGATGGCCATCTCACCAGAAACACTAAGCATCAGGCTTGGTTTGAAGGATTCTGAGGCACCTGAGCATATTCCAACCTCAGATATTCATCTGACCATGACAGAATGTGGCTATCAAGGTACTTTGGCACAAGCAACAGTTTACAAAAAATATTTTGACCCACAATATAAACTGTTATTTCATTATATTATTATGTGTCTTAGTCCTAAAACTGGGTCAATAGATCAGATGCCTTCAACTTTTCAACCTATTTTTCATTCCATCATAAATGAAACCTCTTTCAAGGCATCAAAACTGTTTTTCAATGAACTGGTTTTACATCATCAAAATGATAAAAAGAGATTTTTGTTGTATCCAAGGTTTGTTATGCAGTGCATAATAAAAGAACTTGGTGAGGGAGTACTTGAGGGAAAAACAACAACTTTAAATCCTTTAACTGCTCAAGTATTCTCTAGGCACAACAAACCAGCACTTTTGCTTGAAGATGACCAAGGGGAAGAACAACCCATCCCCAAGGAACCCACATCTTCCAAACCCAAAAAGATAACCAAAAAGCCTAAACAACAAAAACCAAAAACAACCAAGTCACTGAAAAAGAAAGTTCAGGAAGTGGAGAAACCTGAAACTACTGATGTGCAATCTGCACTTGAAAAGGAAGTGGCTGAAACATCCTCTCAGCACACTCCTTCTCCACCACCCAAAAGAAAACCTGTCACAGTTATATTTAAAAGAAAAAGATTTAAGAAACAAATAACTGTTGATCCTGCCTTTGAAACTACTGAAACTATTCCCACCCAAACTCCTGAACACCAACACATTACAACTACTGAACCTGAACCCTCACATACAACCATAGAAATTGCCCAACTTCTCTCAGGACTTAAAGGAACCCATTCACCACATGTCACTCCCCTTACAACACATCAAATTGGGGAGATGCCTTCAGAAGTTGACATGAATGTGGATCCCTTTAGCCCAACACAGAGAGATGAGGATGAACAAGGGTTTGTAAGCCCAAACTTGCAAACTTTTGATATTTTTGAGGCTGCTACTACTCACTTATCACCCAGTGGTGAACCTGAGGACAGTAGTAACATAGCTAAGACCTCAAATCTGGCAACTACTGATGAAGGCCTAAGGCCAGAGGTAGGAAAACCTCAGGACCAAGACAAAGAGGTTCATGAGACTACTGGTTTGGGTCCAGCTCATGATATAACTGATCCTGCCCTCTCTGAGGACACTATCAGGGATTCAGATGATTCCATTAAGTTGGTTGATGAATCACAAATTCCACAAACTGAATTGACGGTTGATATTGAAGGTCCTGCATCTAAGGTCTCCAAGCTCAAGAAGCTGGTCACCAAAGATCAGGTTAAAGACCAGTTAGCCCAAAAATCCCCACAACTGGCATCTTCAGAGCAATCTGAAGATCACCCAAAAATCACCCCTTCACCAAAACAACCTACCCAATTCACTGGGCTCACAAGCATAGACTTGAACCAACTATGCAGCCCAGATGGTCCCCTGTATCAGGCACTCAAACAAATAATCACTGATCAACTCAAACCCTTCACAACTGCTTGGGAGTTAAAAGCTAACAATCAGTTTGGGTTGATCAACTCGAGACTTGCAGAGTTGAACAAGAAAATGGATGAAACACAAGATCAACTTGCAAAATTGTCTGCTGCAACATCTCATTCCATTAGGCTTCCAGAAGTGGATGAAGCCAAAAAGGGGGAGATGATTAAGGAACCAACAGATGCTACACAAAGACAAAATCCTGATCAAGAAGCTGATAAACCAATACAAAGACCAGGAAAAGAAGTAGCACCAGAGTTCAAGTTATCTAAGGCATCAGAGGGAACTGCTGATTACATTTCTCAAACTACTGAAGACAATCCTTCAGCAGTTGTGACCAAACCTACCACATCAGCAGTTCTACCTCCTAAACCATCATCAGAAGTTCCTAAGGCAACTGAAAAAGACCCTGCTCCAACTCCTTTGCCTACAACAACTTCCACAGCTGTTTTAAACCCTACTCCCATCAGGATGTCGAAAGAATTATTAGAGAAGAGTTTGAAAGAAGCTGCCAAGAAGGCAAAAGAAGACAGAGTATGGAATAGCCTAGAAACAAGAGAAGACTTGAGCTTTGATGAAAAATTAATCAAGTATCAAGAAAAACTTGATGAGCTTGAGGCTGAAGAGAGAGCACTTGAAGCTGCTGCTGAAGAAGACAAAAGAGCACAGCTAATAGCATTCATCACAAAGAACTCCAAATCCAAACAAGTGGCCCTCAAGAAACTCTCAACACAAGAACTGACAAGAAGAGCTCAGATGCTATCTGACAGAATAGCAACTGAAAATGAGAGGAAAGCCAAAAGAGCTGAAGTGATTGAAGAATTAGTGGCTAATAACTATGGTTCAAAAGCCTCAATCAGCAAATGGAAAGAACAAACTCTCTATGAGGCTTACAAGAAACTCAAAGCAAAGAAAGCTGCTGAACCAGAAAGATTTGAAAGCCAAGAAGTCCAAACAACTTCTATTGTCAAAAGACCATCTGGTACATTAAGAAGGCCAGCCACCAAAAGAAAAGCAGATGGAGATCCCATTGTCAAGACTGACTTCAAGATGATTCTGTTAGAAGGAGATCAGTTGGTACATGGTGATTTTGATGTTGAAGAGAAACCCATCTTAACCCAATTCAGAGACAAGGCTACTTATGCTTATCAGTTACAACAATCCATTCAAGAAGAAACACATACAAGGGTTGTTACAGAGCATCACCTGCCCAATATGCCAATCCAAGGTGCTGCTGAATTACAAGGAAGTCAAGAGTCTCACCTGAGAGTCACTGAAATTGAAGACATTCCTCAATCAGGTCAACCTAAGGAAACAGGCTTGGTTTCCTATGCCTCTGACTTTGACAGGTCAAAGGTAAACATTGTAAAATGGTCATTTACTGAATCCAACTCAGTACTTGTGACCAGGAGAGACCGTTCAAGTAAGGTCTATAAAAACTCAAAGGAGTTGAGTGTTTTATCGTCCAAAGACCTTCTCACCATTCAACATTTAACACCTGAACTTGGTCCTCTCACTGAGCAACAAAGATGTACTCTTACCACCCGGATGACAGCAGAGATCTGGAGGATGCTAGAAGAGAGAAAAGGACAACAATAAAGGATAGATAAGGTTTTGGCTTCATCAATCCAGGGGGAGATTGTTGGGACGAAGAGGATTGAAGAAACCACCTTTTGATAACCTTAGTCTTTTCCATATCTGCCTAAGTATAGAACTGCTGAAGAACAAATAGAAGAAGTACTGAAGAACAAACACAAAGTACTGAAGAGTAAATTCATCAGAAGTTCTGAAGTCTAACCAGACATTTCACTGAAGAACTACTGAAGACAAACTGCTCATCAGCAGTTTGTCACTCATCAGCACTTTCCATCAGAAGCTTCTAACCGACTGAAGGATCAGCAGTTTTACTATTATATTGTTTTGTTAAAGTCTTGATTTCAAGTTTCAATGTACAGACTGATGTAAGCTTATCTTAGCATAATATCTTTGTTAAATATCTTAGATTACTTCAGACTTCAGTTTAGTACATTAGTCTATAAATAGATGAGTTTATTCATCTATTTTAGACATGTGATTTTGTGTAATATCTTTGAAATTATATTGAAATCCTTCAAGCTTTAAACTTATAATTTCCACTTCACATCTGAGAAACATAAACTGCTATTACTGTTTTATACTTAGATAATTTATTGTTTCTCATTTACTATTCAGTCAAGGGGGAGTAATAACTCCTCATCAAAGTGATCTTTTAGACCTTTGAACACTTAACTTTCCGCTGCTTAAATAACTCTTATATAAATCTGATAAACACATAAGTGTTCATAGAAACAGCCACTGATCCAACAGTACTAACTACGCTCTATGCTTGAAAGTGTAGTTTTAGTATTGTCTGGTTGTATACAAAATGAAAAAATGTTTCCAAATTGTAAACATCAACCAATAACTATCTATAGTATTTGATACAGTTTTATATAAATAGATGGAAATTCAAACATAGTGTCAAGCATAAGGTATCCAAAGCCCAAGCATTTGAAGGCATTTCCTCACCTAGAAGAAAAAAAAAAGATTTTGCTATTATAAGTTTATATTAAGGAAGATGTAATTTAAACAATGTTACATTCCAAAAGTGAGCCATGGTGTTAAGTGACTGCTAATTCTAAATTAAAAAAAAAACGAAACTAAAAAAAGAGTACAAAGGTAATGTCTTTGAATAATTTTGCCCAAGTTTGGTGGCCAGAGTGTATTAACTTGCATAAGTGCTACATAAGGTCGAATAAAGACTAGTTCTGTTGTGTCCTTAGATAAATGTCCAGCTATAATCAGGATGTAACATTTTTTTTCTGTAAATACAGATTCATATTAAAGTAACTAAAGAATAAGATACTTACCTTTATACGTCGTACCCATTGTTGACATAACAGCAAGTACCTACCCAACTACATTTTCTTTTTGAAATTCGGAAGCCTTGCCTTCCCATAATGTAATTTCAAACACAAATTCTCTGTTATGTTACAGTAAGAAATATAAAACTGTTAGCAAATTCCATTCTCATGTAGTGGTAAAGATGCTTAATTACTCTAATAATATACCTTTTGTCTTGAAGAGTGCTCTTAAGCAAGTTTTTGTTTGATCTGGATAAAACTGGTGCAAGTTTCTCCGCGCAACCGATAATACATGAAAAATAAACCACTTAGTTCATGTAAACATATTACACTTTACGCTTACGCCCTGCACCAAGAAAGCCAAAAAAGAAATTTATCATATTCTATTAAATCATACAAAAGATAAAAATCAACAATTCTATTGAAATCTAGAATCACCATCAACCAGACAAGACCCGACTTCGTATGCCATCAACTTTCCTTCATCGCTATAACCAAAGAAAAGATATAATTATACCACAAACAACCCAATAGTATAGACTAACAACGTTACATTAAGCCTCTTAGACTTTTCAAACTCTACAGAGCTTGTATATAGGAAGAACAGTGAATTACAAAATTTTATTTCATATCCTAAAAGACAAATGGTTAAACTATTAACAAAAACAAGAACACACCATGTATCTCATATTCTTGCCTATTACAATATACACGGTTTCAGTTACACTTTTGATTACCATTTATACTAATATTTTAGTTGATTCTTGAAATTGAATATATGTGATGTACAGGCAGCAACTTGGTTTAAAAAAGCGCGCCTCGCACAGTCTAAGCGCATCGCGCAAACCGCAAAAAGTTTGGGATTTTCGTACCCGAAGCGCACACTAATTATATAATTTTTTTATATATCCCATGAGTTTTTAGCTTAATTGACCTAAAAGATAGCTATAAATAAGGTTTTTATATGATTTTACCTATATGTACAAGCCAAAAACACCAAGGTACATTTTTATGCATAAAAATACATGGTGTACGTGAGGTGCACGCAGCAACTGAAATTTTACCAAAAAAGCGTCTGAGGCCCGCGCCTTTGGGAAATTGAGTAGGCGCAAAACCCTAAGGCGCCCTAGGCCGCGCCTTGCGCCTAGGCGCGCTTTTTAAAACCCAGGGCAGCAGTAGACAAATGTCCAATTGGTCTAATCATCTAATAAACAAACTCATCAATCAATTCCCTAAATTCTTAAAGAAAACAAATGAAACAAAATCCATACAAACAAGAGTTGAAAACTTAACGCGCAATTGAAATAAACCCCTAATTTTTCAAATGATGAAAAAGATTCGGCCAAAGACAGCATTAAAATTCTGAATCAAGATATGAAAATGATTATCAAAGATCACACCTGTTAAAATTGAATGAACAGCTAGTAATACAAGAAGAGGAATCAAAGTGAAGATCGATAAGAGAGAATTTCCACAGGTCTCACCACCGGTTTAAGGGGAGAACTTTGACAGTTCTTCCAAAATCTAGCTGCAAAAACACAGTTGTAACAGTCCGTTAGACAGGAAAAATCCAGATTCGTATATACCATGAACAAATTAACGTATATTTATTGAAAATTAACTTATATCTATCTTAACGCGCAATTGATTCTCACAAATATTGTCAAGCAGAAACAAAAATAGAACATAATCAAAAGTAAACCTACATAACTACAAATATAGCCAAATATTAATCGTGCACATATATCACAAATTCAGCAAAAAAAAAAGCTCAAAAATTGTTAACCCTTTAAAATCAAGTTGGTGTCCTCATCAGACGACTTCTGACATAAACCTATTAAAATAAAACCGATAAAAATAAGTTAAGTGAATAAAAAAAACTTTGAAGAATGCATATGTGAAAGCAAAACATACCAAAGAAATTAGTCTTTAATTGCTCAATATACTCATCTTTCAATAGGACAACAGATCTGCTAATAATGAGGACCTGCAACACCATGGAGTTTGAAACCCTAATCTACCTGAACCAGAGTTATCGCTTGCAGATCTGAAAGATGGAACACTACATTTTGGGTTGTCTCAAATCGCTGGAAAAAATAGTTTTGAGTCGGTTGAATCTGCTTTAACGAAGCAAGTTTCAAATGTCATAAATCTAAACACAACGAACAATTAAATATATATTAGAATCAACCAACCCTTACCTTTGTGTATGGAGGAAAACAATGAACAGAGGTTGTCAGAACCCTAACTGAAGTCGATGAACTGCGTTTGGACACCAACCACCACCATTTGTTGCAGGAGTTGCTACGAACGGCCACCATACCAACACGTTAGATTTGGTACTCCGACTTAAAGATCTGGTAACATAAGGAAGGAAGGAAGGAAGTGAAATGGGTATGGTTTTTGAGAGAGGGAGAGCTCTAATGTTTGAATTTTGAAAGGTGCTTTTGAAGAGCGGATGTGTGAGAACTTTGAAATGTTTGGTAGAAATCCAAATTTCAAAAGTTATAAAAAGTTGGAGCCAAATATGATTCACCATTTCAAGAAGAAGTTTTAAGGTTTTTGTGTATTAAATACTTGTACATAAAGCTTTAAAGTATTGTACCATGTAAAAAGACCAAACTTGCCCTTCCTATATGCTTATTAATATAGTATAGATTATTACCAGGTGAAATCCCGTGTGAAAATACAGGAAGACCAAATCGTACTTTAAGGCTTGTTTACTAAAATCAACATTAAGAAGCCAATCGTCTGCTACAAAGAAAACCTGTTTAGTACCATCTATTTCTTTTTTTAAAACAATTACTACCCAAAATATAAAAAAAAACATAAACAGGCCAACTGTTATGGTTTGTTTAGTAAACACCAAATTAAAGAGTCAATCTACTGTTAAAAGAAAAACTGTATTTCGTAACGCTTGTTCCTTTCACGATACCAGTTAATAATACTGATCAAATGTTTAATAACTGAAACTGTTACAACCACGGAAAGATAAATCTACAGACGGATTAAAGTTCTGTTGAGATAACACATATTAAAAACAAAACGAGGATCGCCAAATTAAGAAGTTAATCTAATATTGAAAGAAAAACTGTATTTGGTAACGTCTGTTCAAAACCAGTGCGCCAATTAAGCAGATTTTTAAAACACATGTTTGTAAAACACTGTTGATTCAAACAGATGTTACTTCAACGGTTTCATTCAAAAAATTGTTGCATTAAACAGTTGCTACTAACAATGACATCACATTTACATTTTTAATGTTTGTTTGCTAAAGACCAATCATCTGTTGACTTTAACAGTAGACTATTGATATAACTTATATCAGTATTAGTATACTCAAATTGTTATTTTTCATCAAATAAATATAAACCATTATATAATGATGACATAATATATAAAATAAAAAATTCAATATATTTGGAGCGATAATAATATCATATATATTTAAATAATTAATCTGTGGTATTCAACAGTTCCTTCAATCTTTTGTTCTTCTCTTTAAGAAAGTTTCTGTAGGACATACATATTTTTTGTATGTCTTCATTGAACTTTTCATTTGACCTTATGTTTTCCAGAAGAAATGAAGAGGCCATCCATCTTTCACTTAATACATCGGTAGCAATGACCTGATTAAATTTCAGGCTGGTCTTCCAAATGTGATGTTCAAGCAGGCGTGTAGCACCTTCAATTACTTCAAGAATCTCCAACTCTTTATCCTCTTTAAAACATTCCAAAAGAATTTTCTGAACCTCTAACATTTTTGACCATTTGTTGCTGCTGGAATCCATGTTAATAATATTTTTATAAGATTGATAAACCTATGCAAATATAGAAGGTAGTGTTTAAATAGTGTGCTATACAAAGAAATGAAAATCGAGTTTTATAGTAAAAAGAATGCATTAACTATAATGAATCTATTAACTACAATGAATTAACTATAATGAATCTATTAACTACAATGCACTTTTATTAATCTTGAATACATACTGTATTAATTTGTTTATTTTCCCACTGAAACAACTCTTCAAATTCTATTGTTTTTTAATTCAAATTTCAAGACAAACATAAATACTATTTACCAATATTTGTAGAAATATGAACATGTGATGTTTTACGTTTTTTATATTATAAATAATTGTTTAACTTCTGTCTTATCTAAATTGGACATGAAAAGGTTGTTTTATTTTTTTGTTTATATATGTAAGTAAAGATTATAAATATAAGTATATTATTTATGAATACAAATTATTAATCTTAGTTTGATTGCAAAATACTGAATTCTTACACTTGAGTTTATTTTTACGAATTAAAAAAAAGATGTATTAGTACATCATTTGATAAAAAGACGTTGTGAGTAACATTGGTTATCTAAAAATCGTTACTTAATAACCGTCCATCAATATTTCTTAAACGTCTGGTAATTTGTATTTTAATTAATTTTAAATTTAAATTATGTTGTTATGATTTTAAATTATTACTCCTACGTCTAATTGCAAAATACACTAAGCTCAATATCATAATCATTAAAGTTGGAATTCACCCCACTGAGGCTGTTGCAACCACGAAGAGAAAAATCAACAGACGAATGAAAATATCTGTTGGAACAACATTTATTAAAAACAAACAATTAATCTTAACCTTCAACAGAGGTTTCATTACACTATTTACCAAAATCAGTTGACTAATGAACAAATTTGTCAAACAGCTCTTATACGATTCAACCTTATTATCACAATTCCATAATTTGAGTTACATATGTAATCTAACAAAAATAAATACAAAATGGAAGACTTATAAAAGAAAAATACAAGTATCTCTAAAAAATTACTTTAATGACATCAGAATTACAATATGCGAGTTTACAAACTACATAAAAATACAAAGAAACATAAAAAAAAGTCTTCTAACAACCAAATCCTAGAGAATGATCTTTCTTGCTCGTATCTAAATATCATCCAGTTCTAAAAACCCTAACGATTGAAAATAGGAACTGGAATGGATTGATGTTTTCCTTTGATTGTAAGAAACATTGAAAAACATCAGTTCCAACTTCTTTACCAACGGATTGTTGGTAATCTATTTTCCTTTGATTGTAAGAATCTTTCGAAAAATTTGTGGAAACACATTTGAAAGTAATATCATTACGCATATGGGATGGAGAGATGTAAAGTGAGAATAGTTAAACGAATATATAAAGATGGAAAATGAATATTGGAAATTCTCCCCTTTAATAGGATGAATATACTAACTATTCGTAAAGTCCGTTTTCAACTATCAGTTGGATTTCAAGTAAATATAAAGTTGCAAGTTACTTTTGGTACTTTTTATTTATTTTTAATAGAATGAAAGACAATTGCAACACAACAATGATAATAAAATAATATTGTTAATAAAGTAACTTCAAAATCGTAATCATTATTTTTGGGCCTTTTTATAACATATGTTGAGTTTTCAACAGTTGTTGTCACACAAAAGTCTTTCAGTATTTACCAAAGGATTGTGTAATCTGTAGAAGGAAAAAAACCGTCAAAAAACTCACTGTAACAACATCTTTTATTACATAATTAAACTTGTTATTAAAGTATCACTATAAAGTTAAATTATAGAAATCTTTTCAACTTGATAAATAAAATTTTGATATGTGTAATAAATGATGAAACAAAACCGCCAAAGCATTGGTAATTATTCCTTACAAGTTTTACATATAATAAATATCCAGCTTAACATTAATATATTTTTGAATCACAAACCATAAACATAATAAACCAAATAACTACATTACAATAATATTCATATTTGAAAATGCAAGCATATAAAAACATTTAAATTTGATCATCTTCATCAGTTGAACTCCAATAAGAGATTGATTCTTCCATAACTTGTTCCACCTTCTTCTTCAAATACATTATCCTTGCACTGATCATTTGTTCCGGATTAAAATGAAATATATTCCAATTAATGTTGCTCATTGTTTTTTGGTCAAGTTCTTCAAGAAACTTCAAATCATCGGAATACTCTATTTTCTCCCGGAGGAATAATTTTTCAAAACCATTTTCATAGTTAACCATTACTATATCAAAGTCATGAGAGTAAAACCAACTTACAACATGAAGTAACTTAAACAATTTTTCATGTGGATAGGGTGGCCCACCTTTTTTTGACAGATTATCATTTTAGGCCACGTAGGATGTCACATGTGATGTCACGTAAGCAGTTAACTGAATAAGTTAACTGTGGTTAGTTTGGGACTAACAAAATAAAAGCATTGACAAGTTGGGACTGTTATCTTACAAGTTTCAAGTTGAGATTATTCCTTTCCAACCCCTCAAAGTTAGGATTATTTAATTCCATTTCCCCTATTGTTTATTATGACAAGTATAGCATATGACATAACCGTAATTTATTACTAGTAATTCATCATATAATGTTATAACTTATAAATGTTATTGATATATTTGAATACTATTATGTTCATATGCAACTACAAGATGTTTAGTAATGTGAAATTGTATATTGTATTTGTTTTACGGTTTTTGTTGTATTTGTATTATGCATTTGTAAATTGCAATTCAAATATGTAAGTTTACGTTTAAAGTTGTTTCGTTATTGTTTATTTTTTCCTTGAAATGTTCCAGATTTATACACACCGAAGCAAAGATGTTAAATTGCACCAGCTAAATAACACAAATTGAGTTAGCATGTATAGAATTAACCAACTTATGCGCCTAATAATCCAAGTTGAATAAGCTGTTATCGGAATCTTCAATTTACACAGAGTTTAAATGTTATAAATTTTAAGAACCCGTTCAAGCGGACGGGTATACTACTAGTGTATATTTATGAATTATGTATAGATATTTAATATTTATTTTAGTGGTATGGGCATTTATGTCATTTAACAAAATTTAATCAAGAAAATCTAACAGGAAAAAGTTGTACTCAAATGTTTCTGTTGTCCTGTTATCGTTACGCAAACACCAAACGGAACGTTGAAAAGGTTCGTACATCTGCAAGGAGGGTTAGGGTTAGGGTTTCTCTCAATCCATCCATTCATAATTTAACAATTGTAAAGGTTAAGTCATTAAAATTGTAGAAAAAGCAATGCTACGCGCATCTGGTAATCAAACCAGCACTAATCCTTCATCTTCGGTAAGCACTTTTTAATATATTTTCTAGATTAAATTGAGGGGAATAAAGGAACTCTTAATCTATACCGTCTTATCTTTAATTTATCTCAATTCAAAACAATTACAACCTTCTGATGAAATAAGATAAAAATCACTTAATTGTGCATTACAATTAGAAGTAGACAAGTTATTTTCTGTTAGATTGTCAACGAGAGTGAAACTGAAACGTAGGAGTATCGGTTGTTCGTATGGATTAATAGAAATCTAATTTGTCTAAATTTAGTGATTATTTATTTATTTATTTGTTTCCAGGTAGGGAAGTGAACTGAAATTGAGATCTGTTTGATTTTATTATATCAACCTTGCTTGCTCTTACTCTGATTTATTTATTTATTTATTTATTTGATGTTCTTAGATACTGCCACAACAGTTAGAAGGTGTTTTGAGATTGTTTATTCAAACACTTTATGCTTTAAATCAGAATCAGTTACAATGGCTTATAATGGTTGAAACTAGAATGGCTTGAATCATAAAATAAATATAAAAATTATAAAAAATAAAATAATTGACCCAAAAAGTCTAAAACATTGTAAAAACACTTCAAAAACAACCTAAACTCCATGAGGTGCACATTTTATTAACGCCTCAGCCCTTAGAGGCTTATCTACAAATTGAACCCCATGAGGTGCGACCTCAGACTCGTTTTCTTAGTGCCTCGCCTTAAGCGCGCACTCCTCAAATGTTTTTTTTTTAAACCACGATGGGAACATCACATGATGTGGTGATGACTGATGAGATCACTTCGCTACAGTTGATGATCTAATGCGCTGCGTTATGCATTAACCAGTATTTGAAGAAGTTGGACAGCGGATTGCAATTTGTGTGAGTTTTTCCTAATTTGGTTGAACAAATTTGACCTTCGGTTAAGCAATGGGTTTGAGTATTTGCACAAAAAAATGACTAGAGATTATGAGAATATCTTCCTTCTATTTTAGTGTTTAAGTTAACAATTTAAATTATCTCACATCGGCTTTTGTGATCAAAATGTACTGGAGCGCTTCATGCTTTTTTTAAAACAAAGGCTGTGATTTCAACTTGGTGACATTTTTTTGTATGCTGTATTAGCTTGAGGATGTGGATACAAAGGAGGATAGTGGTGCACCAAAAGGAAGTGATGCATTGCTTGAACCAGACCCTTCAGAGAAATCTGATAATATTGTTCTGCAAAAGCTTCTTGTGAGTTAACTAAATACATAAAAAAATCAACTTGTTGCAATTATGCACATGATCTCTTGTCTTTGTTAACAAGTTATTTATGTTTAGAGAGGGCCGAGGTATTTTGATCCCCCAGATAATAGCTGGGGAAATTGCTATAATTGTGGCGAAAGTGGCCATACAACTGCAAACTGTACATCAGCTAAGCGCAAGAAACCTTGTTTTGTTTGTGGGAGTTTAGAACACCATGTGAAGCAGTGCAACAAGGTGAGAGTTTCTAATATTTGCAAGTCCGTTTGAATATGAATGTTAAGTTTTAGTGATCAATGGGCAAAACAAAAACCAAACAAACATACCTAGTAAAATCCCACTGTTGGTAGGGTCTGAGGAGGGTAGGATGGGATAAAACTTTCCTCTACCTTGGAAAATAGAGAGGCTTCAATGGGCAGTTTTGTTTTTTCTTTGGATTAAATATATGGTTAACTCTACCGACTGAGATTTTAAGATGCGTATAGGAGTGACTCATTTCTTCTTTTTTTTTTATGCAGGGTAAAGATTGCTTTATCTGCAAGAAAAGTGGTCACCTTGCAAAAGATTGTCCGGAGAAATCCAATCGGGGATCTCAGAGCACTAAAATTTGTTTGAATTGTGGTGATTCTGGGCATGAATTGTTCTCATGCGAGAGCACATATTCTCCAGATGACCTCAAGGTCAGTACCATCACATAGTATCTTTTTGGTTTCACCTATCTACATATATGTTATTTGTTTCGTATAAAATTTCTTTTAACAACGTTTGTTGTTATCTACTTACTTTATGTTTCACATTTTCTCTGTGTACCAGGAAATACAATGTTATGTTTGCAAGTGTTTTGGCCATCTTTGTTGCGTAAACTATGCTGGTGAAGGCTCAACAGAGATTTCTTGTTACAGATGTGGCCAGCTGGGCCATTCTGGCCTGGTAATTTCTTCAAACTACACTCCACTAATTCAACTACTTACACAAATTGAATTGTTTGTGTCAATTTCTATTATAGAGGAAATATAGGGAAACATGTTCATTCATTCAACAAAACAAGGAAAAGCAATTGTACAAAACATAAGAGACCGACGATTAGTTATGCTCAAATCCTAGTTAGTGATAATTTATGTTGTAAATGTACATACGTCGTCAATAAGCTTGGATTCAATCATCCAGAGTATTAATAATCTTATCAAGTTAATAATCCTATTTTTACATGTTTTATTAGTTTCTCATGGTGGTTTTTCTGCAGGAGTGTGCAAGAGTGCACGCAGAAACAGCCAGTAAATGGTCTCCTAGTTCTTGCTACATGTGCGGTCAGGAAGCCCATACAGTATGTAGGTGCACTACTAATTCTAAGGTAATGGATTTTTTGCGTATATATATTATTACCCATTTTGGTTATCACAAATATTAACATAACTCAGTTGACCTATTAGTTAGTAAACGGGTCGGGTTCGCCTCTCTTCAAAGTATTTACTGTTGTCATAATAATTATTAAGTGGCTTATTTCGTTTGTTGAATTTGTAGAAGAGAAAGAGGAAAATGGATTCCTCAACCCCTAAGAAGAAAAAGAAGAAGAGTAAGACAAAGAATAAGAAGCAGCAGCAGCAGAAGAAGAACGACTCGGTGGGTAAATATGGAAACAATTTAGGAGCGAGATCCATGCTGCAACCATAACCATAACTATGACCATAACCATTACTATAACCATAACTATAACCATAATTATAACCGAAACCATAACCATAACTATGACCATAACCACGGGTGGGGATCTCCTATAACCCCTCCTATGTATATACCTAATGCTAGATTTCAATTCCATGGTAGCAATGGTTATCAATCTTACAACGATAGATTCCAATTCCATGGTGGCCATGGTTATCAGGCTTCCAATTATAGATTCCAATATCATGGTGGTAGCGGTTATAATCCAGGTTATAATAGTTCAGGCTTCCATAGCAATCCAGGAATGTTTCATGCATCAGGTTCTAATGGATTTGGAAATTCAAGTAATTATGGAAGAAGATAGTATGGTTGGTATTTTTGAGTGATGCAAGCCATATTGAACACAACCCAGACCTTTAGATACATCTTTGCAAAATAGGGTGAACATATGATAGCAACAACCCTTTGTTTTTTTGTTTTTTTTTTAATTCACAGTGTTTTCATTCTTTTAGGATCCTCAAAAGGGGTTTTTCTTTTTTTTTTTCCTTTTTTTTCTTTTGGTGAGAACACAAGATGTAACACATTTTTTTTTTATGTTGTGTAATATAGAAAGAAAAAAATAAAAGCACACCATTGGATTTTTTTTATGTTATGTAACATGTGAGAGTTGGTAATTGTCATGCTGGGTGTTGATTATTCAAAGGTTGAATAGGAGATGCTAGATATATTGATACTAGATTTAGTACCCCGCGTGTTATGGCGGAGGCACGTTAGTGACAATTTTTTGTCATATGCATTAGACTTAATAGGTTAGACCTCATCCGATGAGACTTTTTTGTCACATAAAATATGAGTTGGTTTTTAGATTATATGATTTTTAGAAAACAATCATATATATAATCCCCCCGTCCCATTTTAAATGTTCATTTTTGTACTTTTTGTTGTCACAAATTAAATTTCTATATGTAATCAATTTTCAGTTTTGTCCATAAAAGACAAAATATAATTAAAGATTTGAAATAATAACTTCAGGATATTATTGTCATTAAACATACAAACAAAGAATTCTTAATATGTGTGTTTGGGGGCCCATGATATCTAAAATGGGACGGATGGGGTATAAAGTTTGTCACTACCTCTTGGGATCTTCTCACCAAGTCCAATACTATATTTTTGGAGTAATGGAAATAAATAATCCCAACTATTGACTATTGGCCAATAACAGTGTCAATTACGAAAATAACCATTAGTGGTTCCAACTTTTGACATATTGGCCACCAATGGCCTCAGTTAGTCTGATCACTAACACCGTTAGTTGCATGCTGATGTGGCGTCACATCAGCAATCCACGTCATCGGACATGTGTGTTAAGTTGTGACACGTAGGACGCCACATCAGCAACCCACTAACGACGTTAGTGATTAGACAAACTGGTACCATTGGTGGCCAATATGTCGAAAGTTGGGACCGCTAGTGGTTATTTTCGTAGTTGGGACTGTTATTGGCCAATAGTCAATAGCTAAGATTATTTATTTCCATTACACCTATATTTTTTATCCAACCGTAACAATATTTCTTTATTTTTTAACACATTTTTTACCAGTTTTAATAACCAGCATGTATCATCATTATTGATAATAATAATGACAATATAATCCACCTAATATTCTAAGGGTGGATGGAGCGCTACCAGAATTGAGCACGGGTACCTTACTACCAGCACGATAACAGCGCCGCCACCCGTGCTGGTAGGGGTTCCGTGAACCGTTTTCTGGTTCTATCTAACGGTCTGGTAACTGTGTATTTTTTATTTTTTTATTTACTTTAATTTCTTTTTTATTTATTTATAACTATTTTAAAGCAACATTTTGTTAATTTTTTTTTACTTAAATCGTTTGTTTAAAATAAATGAAACCAAAAGTAAATAAAAAACATAAAACAATATTTATTAATATTAAACATAAATAAAAATACATAAAAACATAGAAGATAAAGCATAGAGTTGACATATGAGTTGTCAGGCCTGGAGATGCTCAAAGTTGCCGCGGTAACGAGCAACATAGTTCACCTGGGTCAACTCCACAGCCAACTCCGGCACAATGCCTGGGTGCCGGCTCATGGTGCGCTCATAGCAGGTGGTCCACCGATCACATTTGTTATTTAGATCGGTCCATTTTCTCTGTAGGTGTGGTTGTTGATGTTCAAGTGTGTTTTCACCAACCAAAGTCATTTCTTCGTTTTCGGTCCAGCGAGTCATTTTGAAGGTTTAAAGGTGTGGTTGTTGTTGATGTTCAAGTGTGTTTTCACCACCGTCGTTTATATACAAAAAAACCTCAACCGTATTGCATGTTAAATTGAATTTCTCTGACGGTTAGATAAGATCGATTTTAATAGGAATAAATTTTTTTGACCGTGTTGGGTGGAGACGTTGTGAGAAATAAAATCGACCTGACGGCTTGATGATAAAATTTATAAACCGTGTGAATTTAAAAAAAATGTTTGTATTTGTATTAAAATGAAAAAAAAAAAGAATCAGTGGAGTGTTGCCTACAAAAAAGTGTTTCGGTAAAATAAATCAGTGGAGTGATGTGACAGTGTATAATTGGTTAAAATCAGTTAAGTGAAAATTATGTTCTACATGCGCCCCTTGAGGCCTAAGATTTAGCATGATTAATAGTGAAAAATTAAACATGTAGCTATGTTTAATAACTTTAATGATTACCTATATAAAATTGTACCTAACAATCTACAACCCCTATGTTTTTAATAGGAATAATGGAAATAAATAATCCCAACTATTGACTATTGGCCAATAACAGTTTCAACTACGAAAATCACCAATATTGGTCCCAACTTTCGACATATTGGTAACCAACGGACCCAAACAAACGGAGGCTAACTCCGTTAGTATGATGCTGACGTGGCATGCCACGTAGGATGTTAGGTAGGATCATTTTGCCACGTAGGATCATCTTGCCACCTAAGCATGCCACGTCAGCATCACACTAACGGAGTTAGCCTCCGTTAGTTTGGGTTCGTTGGTTTCCAATATGTCGAAAGTTGGGACCAATATTGGTGATTTTCGTAATTGTGACTGTTATTGGCCAATAGTCAATAGTTAGGATTATTTATTTCTATTTTTCCTTTTTAATATGATTACTTCTTTGTTCACATTAACACTCAAACCCTCACTTGTACTTATACTTTATGCTTTCAACGTTTATATTTTTTATTCCTTTTTTTTTTTAATATGAATTTGTTGTTAAGGGATTAAGGAAATATTGTATATGTGATAAATGAATTGATGCAGTAGTATAATGCAACTGCATGGTCTGATGTTTTGATTTATTATCGCATTATTTTCTCCCTCAACCCCCTCTCTAGTCGTTAACTGAAAACGCCTCCAGCTCTAGAGGACCCCGAGCCACCCAGAAGGAAACTTCTCCGGTGATCCCAGGCTCGTAAGAGGACTTACCTGCCGACCACGGATGGATTCTTGGCCTACTCTGATGAGGACACCGACGACCAGGCTCCCTCTACCTTTGAGACTGGTGGTCCATCTCAGCCTCCCTCTGACACTCCGTTACCCACCGACTTTGAGCCAGCTCGTGTGCATCACTCCCTCTACTCCGTGCGGGATGTGGTTGGACGTCACGACACTGAGATTGGGGTGCTGCGGGCGAGAGTTCGGGAGATTGAGGATGATCTCTATCTGATGGGTCATACCCGGGATCCTATCCTCTATCGACTAGCAGAGTTGGGTACTCGCGTATATGAGGCGGATCAGGGACGTGCTGCAGCCGAGGAGCGTGTTGCCCAGTTAGAGGCGAGAGTGGATGACATCGAGGCCAGGATGACAGCCGCCGTTGCAGCTTTTTCCACTGCTTTCCCACCCCCGTCTCCTTAGGACGTTCTGTGTTGTATTTGATGTAGTAGTTGACTTGTTGTTGGTACTCTAGTAATATTATTTTGTATGGCATGAAACTAACTTGGTATGATTAACTATTAATTAGAGATTTGGTATTTTGGTTTCCTATTCCGTTGTTGTGTTGTGCTGTATTCTTGTGCTTGTTGTTTGTGATGTTTGGATAGTTGTTTGCTAGGTGCATATGTTGACAATATTATACAGTGATATGTGTCTCATTCTTTTAATCGTGTGTATTAGAAGAAACATGCCTCCCAAAAGGGCTACTCGTTCGTCTTCTGAGGAAGAAGCTTTTCCGACCACCTCAGCGGATCTAGCCAGGGTAATCACAGAGGCTATTGCGCAACATAAGGCAAACCGCGCCGATTCCAGTGGCGGTTCGGGCGCTGCAGGCCGACGCAGAACCCAGGACCCTGAGAATGGTAAAGCTTTTGCCTATTCCTTCCTTGTCTCGGTCGTTTCCTTATGCCAATCCTTTCGTTGAAGATCCAATCTTTCTGACGCTGCAGAAGTAGAGAATCCCATACGTGGGTATTCGTACAAGACTTTCATGGCATGCAAGACCTGGAACTTTCGTGGTTCAAAAGGAGCGATTGGTATTGTCCGATGGATTGAGAAAACGGAATATGTGCTCAATATTAGTGGTTGCTCGGAAGACCAGAAGATCAAGTACGTCACATGTAACTTCCAGGACGAGGCACTGACATGGTGGAACCTACAAGTGCAGACCTTGGGTCGCGAAGCTACCTACAATCTTTCGTGGACTGAGTTGAAGTCGATGCTGATGGACAAGTATTGCCCACGGAGTGAACTGCAAAAGTTAGAGACCGAGTTCTGGAACTTGTCCATGAACGGGGCCGATATCGCTGCCTATACCACCCGATTTCATGAGCTTTCTTGTCTAGTTCCACACATGGTTACCCCCGAGTTTAAACAGGTAGAGAGGTACATTTGGGGATTTTCTCCTAAGATCCGTAGCATGGTTACCACTGCTGCTCCAGCTTCCATCCAGCATGCAGTCACCCTTGTTCACAGCCTTACCGACGATGCGGTACGCATGGGATCCCTGACCCAAAAGGAATCCGACAAGGGTGAAGGCTCTGGAAACAAGCGTAAGTGTTCCCACTTCAAGAAAGGGAGAGGTGCAGAGGGTAATCCCAGCAAGAAACCCGAAACGGTCAAAGCTTTTGTTGCCACCGCTACTGACACTCGCAAGCCATACAACGGGCCCCACCCACTCTGCAACAAGTGCAAGTATCACCATGTGGGGACGTGCGACAGTATCAAATGCGAGAAGTGCAAGCGGATGGGACATCCCACTGTGCAGTGCCGGGCCAAAACAATTGTGGACTCTGACGGTAAGCCGGGACGTTTTGAGTGTGGATCTACTGACCATTTCAAGAAGGACTGCCCCAATTTGAAAGGCCAAGACGTGGGTATGGCATTTTTCATGGGAACTGATGACGCACGCGAGGATCCTAACGTAGTCACGGGTACATTCCTCATAAACAACCATACTGCTTCTATACTATTTGATACCAGTGCCGATCTAATTTTTGTGTCTACTGACTTTAAACGGACCCTCGGATTAGAGTCACATAAGTTGCATGAACATTTCTCCATCGAATTGGCCAATGGTAAGACAATTAGGTCCGAAGAAGTAGTTAGGAATTGTGCTTTAAGGTTAGGAGATAATGAGTTTAGTATCGATCTTCTGTCAATCGAGTTGGGAAGTTTCGACATTGTAGTTGGCATGGACTGGTTGTCGAAGAACCGCGCAGAGGTCGTCTGTTTCGCAAAAGTGGTTCGAGTTCCATTGCCCAGTGGAGAGGTCTTATCCATACAGGGGAGCGTAGGAAGACCCCGTTGCGATTGGTATCTTGCATGAAGGCTCAGAAGTGCTTACGAAAAGGTCATTTTGCTTTCTTAGCACTTATGCGTGAGAAGAAGCCAGAGGTGAAGAAGATCGAAGATATACCTGTCGTGAGAGATTTTCCAGAAGTCTTTCCCGGAGATCTGCCAGGATTGCCACCCCCGAGGCAAGTCAAGTTTTGTATTGATCTCATTCCCGGAGCTGTTCCCGTCGCACGTTCGCCTTACCGTTTAGCTCCGTCCTAGATGCAAGAGTTGTCTGACGAACTGCAAGAGTTGCTCGACAAAGGATTAATTCGACCAAGATCGTCACCCTGGGGAGCTCCAGTTATTTTTGTCAAGAAAAAGGACGGATTGTTTCGCATGTGCATCGACTATAGAGAGTTGAACAAGCTTACGGTGAAGAACCGCTACCCTCTTCCCAGGATAGATGATCTGTTCTGGTTATGCCATTCGGGTTGACCAACGCACCAGCAGTGTTCATGGATCTGATGAATAGGGTGTGTAAGCTTTATCTCAACAAGTTCGTGATCGTATTCATTGACGACATTCTGATTTACTCACGGACTCGAGAAGAGCATGAGCAGCATTTGAGAGCGATTCTGAATCTACTCAAGGAGGAGAAACTCTATGCCAAGTTGTCCAAGTGCGAATTTTGGATTCGTGAGGTTCATTTCCTCGGTCACATGGTGAACGAGAAGGGTATACATGTTGATCCAGCCAAAGTAGAGTCGATCAAAGACTGGCCTAGACCTAGTACCCCAACAGAAGTTCGACAATTTCTAGGGTTAGTTGGCTACTATTGGCGATTCATTGAGAATTTTTCAAAGATAGCCCACTCCCTGACAGTCTTGACCCAGAAAGACAAGAAATTCGAATGGGGAGATCCATAAGAATCATCTTTTCAGCTTCTGAAGCTCAAGTTATGCAGCGCACCGATTCTCTCACTTCCAGAGGGAACGGAAGATTTTGTGGTCTATTGCGATGCATCTCACCAAGGTCTCGGCTGTGTCTTGATGCAGAGGGACAAGGTCATAGCTTATGCCTCTCGTCAAATCAAAGTGCATAAACGAAACTACACAACCCATGATCTGGAATTGGGTGCAGTAGTCTTCGCGCTCAGGATTTGGAGACACTACCTCTATGGGACTAAGTGCAATGTCTTTAGTGACCATAAGAGCTTACAGCATATCTTTGACCAGAAGGATCTGAACATGCGTTAAAGACGATGGGTTGAGCTACTCAATGATTACGACTGTGAGATTAAGTACCATCCAGGGAAGGCAAATGTTATAGCAGATGCATTAAGCCGAAAGGAACGTGCCAAGACATTGCGTGTTCGTGCGCTAGGCATGACCATTCATAACGATCTCATTGCTCGCATTCGTCAGGCTTAGCAAGAGGCTCTTAAGGATAGCAATATCAGGCAAGAAGCTCTATATAGTCAGGTTAATCAGTTAGAGACAAAACCTGATGGGACAAAATATTTCTCGAACAGAATATGGGTTCCATTGTATGGAGGATTGCGTGATTTGGTCCTAGATGAAGCACATAAGTCCAAGTACTTGATACACCCTGGTGCACATAAGATGTATGAGGACCTCAAGCAGTTCTATTGGTGGCCTAACATCAAGGGTTGTATTGCGTCTTATGTCAGACGTTGCTTAACGTATTCAATGGTCAAGGCAGAGTACCAGAAGCCGTCAGGAATGCTCCACCAGCAAGAGATTCCCGTTTGGAAATGGGAGCAAATCTCTATGGATTTCGTCACCAAGTTTCCAAGGATATCTCCTGGTCATGATACGATTTGGGTAATTGTCGATCGTCTAACAAAGTCTGCGCATTTCCTGCCGATCAAGGAAACAGACAAGACAGAGAAATTATCTAGGTTATATATTAATGAGATTGTGTGAAGGCATGGTGTGCCTACTTCCATAATCTCTGATCGAGATAGCCGCTTCACTTCGAGGTTTTGGCAGACGTTGCAGGAAGCTCTTGGTTCCCGGTTAGACTTGAGCACCACTTACCATCCTCAGACAGATGGACAAAGCGAGAGGACCATCCAGACGCTAGAAGACATGATCAGAGCGTTTGTAATTGATTTTGGGGAAAATTGGGATACACATCTACCGTTGATCGAATTTTCCTACAATAACAGTTACCATACTAGCATCAAAGCTGCTCCTTTCGAAGCGTTGTACGGACGCAAGTGCCGATCGCCCGTGTGTTGGGCTGAGGTAGGAGACAAGCACTTCACAAGATCTTCCAGATCAGGGACAGATTGAAAGCTGCCAGAGACAGACAGAAGAGTTATGCAGATCAGAGACGTAAACCCTAAGAGTTTCAGGTGGGTGACAGAGTTTTGCCCAAAGTATCTCCATGGAAAGGAGTTCCCAGGTTTGGAAAACGTGGGAAGCTCAATCCCAGATACATAGGTCCATTTGAGATCCTTGCATGAATTGGACTAGTTGCATACAAACCTAAGCATGCCAAGTTAGCATCACACTAACAGAGTTAGCCTCCGTTAGTTTGGGTCCGTTGGTTTCCAATATGTCGAAAGTTGGGACCAATATTGGTGATTTCCGTAGTTGGGACTGTTATTGCCCAATAGTCAATAGTTGGGATTATTTATTTCCATTTTTCCTTTTTAATATGATTACTTCTTTGTCCACATTGACACTCAAACCCTCACTTGTACTTATACTTTATGCTTTCAACGTGTATCATTTTTTATTCCTTTTTAATGTGAATTTGTTGTTAAGGGATTATGGAAATATTGTATATGTGATAAATGACTTGATGCAGTAGTGTAATGCAACTGGATGGTCTGATGTTTTGATTTATTATCGCATTATTTTCTCCCTCAACCTCCTCTCTAGTCCTTAACTGAAAATGCCTCCTTCTCTATGTTATCCCTTCCCCCTACCTGATTATCACCGCCAATCACCATCCTGGCTAATCCCCACCATAAAAAAAAACAAAAGCTTATATCACGGGAGAAGACGGCCGAAACAACCACTCGTCATCAACAATCACCGCATTCTTGACAACCAACCCAGTCTTATCACCTTTGACTCCACCACCACCCAAAATCAGGACCGTCAACCGGAACCGCCACAACCCAATATTTCTCCCCACCATTAAACTATCTACTTCTCCTCTCTCTAAAAAGCAAAAAAAAAAAAAACCCTGCCACCACCTCGTCTCTGCCACCGACCCCACACCACCACCTACCGGTATCTACCACCTCGTCATCACCACTGTCTTTCTTATTTTCTTCAACATAACCCGTTGTTTCGTAGATGACAATCATCACAAATTATTTAATCAAACCTATAGAACAAAAGAAAAAGAAAGAAAAACTCAGATCTACAAATCATCATCGTCAACAAAGAAAAACAACGGCTCAGCACCGCTACGGATGCAACCGTAGTTGTCGTGCCAAGTAGCAGGCAACCATCATCGCCGACTAATGGCGGTTACCGAATCTGTAGTTGTTTCTCTCTCTAGAAAAATGATCCATCTCTCTGTTTTTTCTCTCTAGAAAATGAGACTAACTTAGGTTTTTTGTTGCTATAGCTGACGTGAACAAGAGCACCCCATGGATCCATAGACTGCTGGCCGAATAGACGGAAAGAAGACAGAGGTTTCGAGAGAGATAGAGAAAGAGAGAATTAACCATGAGAGAGAGGGAGTAAAGAAGGTACAGAAAGGAGAGAAATAAACATACCATATATATCAAAGGATAGTACAAACCTTGAAGCACAGCGTACAATGTTAATGCACATTAGAAGTAGCTAATTAGATGTGACACCCGTCGAAATCACAGGTCATATTCGTACACTTAGCTACATGCTTACAATGTTCATGGCATTACACGTCATCATTTGCATCATAGTTGGGCTATACAGGGTTCCAACGAGTCAATCCTGAGGCATATAGTCTAATAGGAGACCCGTTAATTAGTTCAAGGCCTCAGTTAGTCCTATAATTCATTATAGATTTTAGGAAATCCATGCAATCAAACAAGAATTCCAACTTGTTGCCCTGACAAGAACAAAAGCAAACAATGTTCATCTACATGAACTATCCATATGCATTGTCCAACAAAGACAATTAAACTCAAATTAACTTGTGTACAAGGGTATTAATTTGAATACAAATACATATGTACATCCATAGACAAGTTAATGTTTAGCAAATTCAAATTTATATATATATGTGTATACATATTCACGATCACACATACACACAATCACCAAGTTTTTCATGTTCTACACTTCAATTCCCCATGAAAACACCAAAATAGAATGAGGGACACACATTAGCTTATTCTTACACAAGTTGACTTCCTAAACCATCAAAAACACTATGTAGGAAATCGACCTACACACATGGAAATACATTGGGAATGAACAACTCCCTTGTCCATACATACGATTACATACACACACTCACTATACACTCACCATTCTTATCCATAACATACCACACATCCATGCCTTATACTAACATGGCAACAACACAATTCGTTGTTCAAATGTAAACTTGCTCGAGTCATCACCATCATCATCATCATCATCATCATCACTACTACTACTTTCATCATCTTTACTTTTATTTCCCGATCCACCCTCAGCATCATCATCCTTATCATTATCAGATTCATCGTCTGACTCCTCTTCTTCATCTTCTTTATCAGATTCTTTGTAATCTACTTGCTCCTCATCATTCTCTTTGTCTTCTTCTCCCTCTTTTAACTTAGGAGCTTCACCGTATAGTTTGTCAAGTAGATCATTCATCCTCTTATTCTCTTTCTTCAACTCCTTGTTTTCTATCTTTACTACCTTAATCATCCTCCTATTCCTGTTACATTTCGCATCAAGCTCATTCTTCTCATCCTCTAGTTGTTTTAACTTCTTATCAAGCTCATCCCGATTCGACTTGGAAGCAACAACAATCTGTAACATCTTCTCTTCATTTTTCTTGAACTTTTCTATTTCAGCTTGTTGAGCAACTATCATTTTCATCATTTCTTCCATCTTCTTGTTCACCTGTTTCATTACATTATCTGAAACAGTGACCTTTGATGATTTGGAAGATTCAATCACAGAAGTCTTTTCTTTCTCAGGCTTGAACATATTAAGAACTTTCTCTAAAGTAGATTCCAGATCAGGAACTACTTCAGGTCCTTTAGCCTTCTTCTGTTTCTTCGCAGCAGGTGAGGTTACCTTTGATGACGTACCAACTTCAGGCACTTTCTTTCCTTTCAGCAATATTTCAATCTCCTTCTCTCTCAACTTCTTCGTACTAACCTTCTTTGCCATCGACTTGTGCTTTGGCTTTTTCAGATTAACTACAACTGTTGATCCACCAAAATCTTCAGTATCCACACCTAACTCACCTTCAACATCAATTGGTTCTTTTTGTAACATCTCTTCCACTGATTTGTTGAGTGATTCAGACTCCCCAACAGCAGTGGCCTTGCGTTTGGAAGACTTTCTCACCAACTCAGTCTCAGAATCCCACTGCTCTTCTTCCTCAGTATCTTCTGAATCCACAGAGTCCTCATCAACCAAACTAGTACCCTTCTTCGCAGTACTTTTCTTTCTACCCTTCTGTTTCTTTCCAGAATCACTCTCATCAGCTTTCGCCTTTCCCTTCCCTTTGGCTCCAGCGTTCTTAACCTGTCTTTTCCTTTTAGTACTTGCATCAGCATGCACTAAAAGATCATCGTTATCAGAATCACTCTTCTCATGTCTCGCTTTATTCAATCTTGGGTCAGTGTAACCCGGATTCACCAAATATCCAAACAAACGCTTGTATGGTGGCTTCTCATTGTCTGGAATTCCCTTATACCCTTTCATCCGCACCAAAGTTCGGATGTTCATGTGATCTTGTCCTAACACCATCGTAGGATCCTTTCTCAAGTTCGGATACTTATTATCAAAGATCATCATCAGGAACCTGGGATACATCAAAAACTTCTTCGACTCCAATCCCTTTAACATCTCCAGCATGTGATCCAATATCATCCCAGCTATGTTAAATGGTTTGTTGAGTGTCAACGCAACCATTAACGAGCTTAAACTCTTTCTCATCACGTCGTATCCACCACTAACTGTCCCGAAGACATGTATAATCACATGTGCAAAATATTTGAACTGCACACTGAGGTTCCCCTTGTGTAAAGCTCCATCTGTGATCGGACCTTTGTATTTCATTCTCAAGAAGCAAACTCTCTGTTCAGTCCAAGATAGAACTCTGGGATCAGTACACTCTTCGTCTTTAATCTTGAGTGCCTCTCTGATATCTTCTTCAGTAATCAGCATCTCCATCCCTTGAATTATGCTTCTGATAGCAGTTTTACCCTCCCAGAAGTCGTATCGTGCATTCTTCCAGAAATCTTCTGCAATGTCTTTGTAAATAATGGCTGGTGTAGCAATGGCATGTATGATTCGACTCCTTCTCAGAAAATCAACAATCCCAGAAAACTCCGTGTTCTCTAGCACTTCGCCAACATAAGCACAACAGTTATGTGGAGGTTCAAACGACCACACTTTCGGTACATTTTCCTCTTGAACTTCTGGTTCAGGATCTTGAACAGCTACTTCCTCAACAGGAATCTCCACATTCTTAGGTTGTTCTGCCATCTGAAACACAGAAACACAAAAATACGTCATAATAATGAAAAATGACACATTTTGAAAATTTTTGAGTTTTAACCATTTCCACATTCGCCCACTTTATGAGGTACGAATGTGAGAAATTTTGAGTTCGAATGTGAGAAAAATAGTACGAATGTAAAATTTTCAGTTCGAATGTAAAATTAAATCCACATTCGTCCCATTTATTCCACGTTCGTCCGTTTCTAGTCACTTTCGTCTATCAAATTCCACATTCGCCCTAACTAACTGGGACGAATGTGTTCTGTTTTTCCCAAAAATTCAAACATGTTGTCTGTCGTGTTTAACACTCTGATTTTGATTCAATCATGGCCTAAAACATCCGACTAAGCCTATGCAACCATCAATTTTGTTGTTTATTCATTGTTTATTGGTTTTCAAAAGAAACTAGGGTTCAAAAGCTTCAATCCATCAATTAACAATCGTTTTTAATGTATTAACCCTATTTCTTTCTATACTCTCCCCCTAAAACGAATAAACATTGAATCCTAATCAAGAAATCAGGATAAAACAGTCCAAATTATTCCAGATTATAACAGTTAGGGTTCGGCTTTTAAAAACCCCAATTCACACGTCAATACCAGTCCATTACCTGTATAAAAAGTATGAAAAGGATCAGTAAATGGTAGGGAACAATAATCAATGATCAGAAAAATCAGGGCAAAAAGGTTTCCAGACTTTGAAAAATTTTGAAAAAATTTCGAATGAGGGTTCGAATGTGGTGATTGGTTTATATAGAACTTCGACTTTCGACCGTTCTGTTGGACGAATGTAAGATTATTTCCACATTCGACCAAAATTAATGACCCGAAAATGACAATCAAACACCGTCGGTTATCAAATCTCAGATTGTTTCATCAAATCTCAGAAAATGACCATCAAACACCGTCGGTTATCTAAAAATAACGCAGAAATGTAAAACTTTTGGTTTTTCTGAAATTTATATCAAAACACACCTAAAATCTTTTTGAGTTTTGTATCTTTTTGGAAAATTAAAATGCACAAAAGAAAATTAAAGCAATAAATGTTTTGTGAAGTCCGGTAAGAGGATCATATCAGTTGTTTGAGAAATCTGACCACATCGTTGATCTAATTTGTTTTATATTATCATTAGAAACAGTGTGTGACCCGGCAACTGCTGATATTGTGGTCCACATAAGCTCACATGCAGACTATTATGCAGTGCTTTAAAATGATACGATTTAGGTGTATTATACTAACACGTTGTGGTTCCCACACACACGACATACTCCCGTATCAAGAAATTGCACAAAGCTTCCTCGTAACGCGTGATTATGCCAGAGTTATCCGTTTAGTTACAAGATATATAGCACAAAGGTGTACAGGTCAGCAAAACGAATGCAGCAAAGTAACATGTGCATATAAACCAGGTTGAGGCTGATATCAACTACTGATTCGCATCAGTAAATTGACACGATGTAATTATGATCTTTGATCAATAATAACATAAAGTTCCTCAATTCGGTAACTTTCGGTTTTGGCATTTAAGCTCTTTTGGCAAATATTC
The DNA here is from genome assembly GCA_032199755.1 of Ambrosia artemisiifolia. NCBI lineage: Eukaryota > Viridiplantae > Streptophyta > Magnoliopsida > Asterales > Asteraceae > Ambrosia > Ambrosia artemisiifolia. The sequence goes on from CM063529.1 coordinate 13,408,274, forward strand.
TGATTAAACTAGGTCCGTAAATTAATACGACAGAGGTTTAATCAGAATATCCCGGATAACAATAATATAACGACCCGAAACCTCAGATTTTGGCAACTCTATCAAACGAAATTACGGTACTAAGACCATATGCCCATGAGGTGTTCAGTCACAAACAAGTAGTTCGTTATGTTTGTATCACTAATGCACGCAGTTATTAGTCTACGAAGCCTATCAGCACATCACACGTAATCAACACACGCCTCATATTGCATTACTATATCTTTAGCCTGTGTCAGATCCCCACTGATGTACTATCATTTCCTCTTTTTATCCTGGAAATCATTTTGGGTTTTCTATTTTTATGGCTTTTTGAATTTTTCAATGTTTTTGGTTTTTCTGATAAAAGACTCCCCCTATAATGTAAAACATATTTTTGGGTTTTTGAATTTTTCTGAAAACTGCAAAAACTTTAAAGAAAATTTTAAAACTAAAAAGCGATAAACCGAGGTGATGATCAGTCTTGTTTTTCTTTTATATTGTTTACTTTTAAAAGATATTCGAATCTGGATCTGTCAAAAGCTTTTGTGAACAAGTCTGCTCGTTGATAGTCAGTGTGGATTTTGACCATATCGATAAACTCTTTGGCATAACAATCAAGGATAAAGTGATACTTAATCCGGATATGTTTAGCTTTAGAGTGATTGCCCGTATCTTTAGTTAATGCGATTGCAGCTTCATTATCACAGTGTATAGGGGTTTTAAGAAATTGCAAACCGTAATCCACCATCTGCTGCTGAATCTAGAGAACTTGAGAGCAACAACTCGAGGCTGCTATGTACTCTGCTTCGCAGGTAGACAATGCTACTGAAGTCTGCTTCTTACATTGCCAGGTGACTAACCTGCTCCCTAAAAACTGGCATCCAGCTGTCGTGGATTTGCTGTCCTTGTCACAGCCGCCCCAATTTGCATCACTAAATGCGATAAAGTCAAAATTATCGTCATTAGGGTACCAAAGTCCTCTCGAGGGACAACCCTTCAGATATCTAAGGATACGCTTGACCGCTGTCAGATGACTTTGTTTCGGCTTCGACTGGAACCGTGCGCAGAGGCATGTAGCGAACATTATGTCTGGCCGAGATGCATTTAGATACATCAGAGATCCGATGATTGCTCTGTATGTAAACGGGTCCGTCAGCTCCCCCTTAGCGTCAACTCCAATCCCGTGATTAGGCTGAATCGGGGTGTCCATCGGCTTGGAATCCTCCATCTGGAACCGGCTCAAGACTTCGGATACGTATTTGGTTTGGTGAATAAAGATCCCCGTTGGTCTTTGATCCACCTGCAAGCCGAGGAAGAACTGCATCTCCCCCATCGCACTCATTTCGAACTTTTCCTGCATAACACATTCAAATTCCCTGCAAAGAAGTTCGTTAGTTGAGCCAAAAATAATATCGTCTACATATATCTGGACTAGAAGCAAATCATCTCCTGTTTTCTTCGTGAACAGAGTACAGTCGACCAATCCGCGTTTGATCCTTTCGACATGAGGTACGTGCTCAGCTCCTCGTACCATTGGCGTGGAGCCTGGTGCAACCCGTACAGTGCTTTGTTCAAGATGTACACCTTATCCCGGTGGATAGGATCTTCAAAGCCCGGTGGTTGACCGACGTAGACCTCCTCTTTGACCACACCATAAAGAAAAGCACTTTTGACGTCCATCTGATACACCTTAAATTTCTTGTACGAGGCAAACGCTAGAAACATTCGGATTGCTTCTATGCGCGCCACAGGTGCATATATTTCATTATAGTCAATCCCCTCGATCTGATGAAAACCTTGAACTACCAATCTGGCTTTGTTCCTTACGATCACTCCTCTATCGTCTTTCTTACACTTAAAGACCTACTTGGTACCAATCTTCTTCCTTCCTGGAGGAAAATCCGTCAGTGTCCAGACTCCCAACTTCTGAAATTGCAACAAATCCTCTTGCATCGCTTCAACCCAGACATCATCCAAAAGAGCATCTTTATATGTCCGTGGCTCGACCTACGAAACATAACATGCAAACAACCAATCATTCTGACAACCAGACTTTTGTATTTTTGCATATAAAGCTAAAGCACCAAAACTTTCTGGTGAATTGACACTTCTTAGCTGTCCTCTCGTCATAACACTTCTACCAGGGTCACTGATAACTTGCTCTAGCGGGTGAATACGGTGAATCCGAGATTCCGGATGTTCAGGTACAGTAACTCCCGTTTGAGTAGTCAAGTTCTCTACTGCATCCAGATCATGACCCGTATTAGACGATGAAGCAACATCTGGATTTGGGTTCACTGGCGGTGCCTCTATTGCATGTTCAAGAATAACTTCTTCGAAATCTCCATCATCTTCCGATTCTGAAGTATCTAAAGTAGTTGAAGCCTCTTGAAACACTTTTTCCTCCGGCGCATTGGTATCATTAGAAGCTGTTGGAGGTGTTACGGTGATCGGACGCACCAATGGTGAAGTCGCTGCGTTTTCACACTCGTAAAGTAATCGGATAACAGCCTCTTCAACCAAGCTATCTAGATTGAATGATTCAAAGAAATCTTTGTAATTAAACATCCAATCAGGACCATTTCCTTGCACATTCTGAGTATATCGTTGAACTTCAACGTTTGCCCAATCCTCCACCTGTCGAGTTTTTTTGTTGAATACCCGTTTGAGCGGGGTTGCATATCCAACAAAGTATCCCTCTTCAGCTTTCGGACTAAACTTTTCGCCTGGATTCAACATCGTGCACGGAGCCCCGAAAGGTTCTAGATACTCCAAGTTCGGCTTTCTTCGGTGTAACAACTAATAAGAAGTTTTTCCAAACTTCTTCACTGTTAAGACCCGATTTAATGTATAGTTTGCCGCATAAATCGCCTCGTTCCAGAACATTACTAGAAGATTCGGGTCTGCTAGCATTGTCCTCGCCGCTTCTATGAGAGTCCTGTTTTTCCGTTCAGCAACACCGTTTTGTTGAGGGGTATACGGAGCAGAATATTCATGATGAATTCCTTTGTTTTCACAAAGATCATCCATCTTGTCATTTTTGAACTCCGTCCCATTGTCACTCCGAATTCGCTTGATCTTTAGACCATAGATATTCTCCAATCGAGTGAACAGAACTTTCAGATTATTAAAGGTGTCACTTTTCTGATGCAAACACATTACCCATGAGAATCTTGAATAGTCGTCAGTAACAACTAAACAATAAAGCTCTCCAAGATGACTTTTACGTTTGACAGGTCCGAATAGGTCCATGTGCAATCGCTCAAGCGGCATGTCAACAGAGTTTACTTTCTTCACTTTATGGGATTGTTTGTGTTGCTTTCCTTTCTTACAGCTTACACACTTGTCGTTCAAATGGAAATGTTTAACATTCACGCCTTCGACAAGCCTATTTTTCACTAAGTGGTTCATCTTTCTCAAATGAATATGTCCCATCCTTCTATGCCACATAGTCGACTCTTTCTCTGTAGCTTTTGATAGGTAACATGTCACTTGCCCCTGGGTCGTCATTGCTTTGGACATATCAAGAATATAGAGATTATTGACTCGAGGTGCCTTCAACATAACCCACTCTTTTGGAATTTCGAAGCCCGGTTTGAGAATATAGCAAGATTTGTCATCAAAATAAACAGAAAATTGTTTGTCACATATTTGACTGACACTCAACAGATTATAATCAATCTGCTTCACATATGATATCCTCTCGAAACTCACAATCCCGTTACTCACACTTCCCTCCATCGTGATATAACCTCCTTTGTTTCCAGCAAATGCAACATAACCTCCATTGATATTTTTCACGTCGAACAGCAATGCTAAATCCCATGTCATGTGGCCTGAAGCTCCACTATCAACAATCTAAAGACTGCTAATAGGGCCAGCTGAAGCTCCCTGCACACATCAAGTAAACATGTTAGTTCTTTCGGGGGACCCAAGCCTGTGTGGTCTTGGGTCTTTGAATATCACCCTTCAAAGATTCATTTAATTCAACATTTGGTTTTGAATCCATCTTTTTCGGATCATTCAAAACTTTTTCAACTTTTTCATTTGATTTTGAAGTAGAGGCTCCCGGAGTACCATTTGATGTCCAAGATTGTTCCGAACGTTTCAAAATATGAATCTGAGATTTTGGAGTCTCAGTCGATTTCTTAGGATCGTTCCCAAATGAAACCTTCTTGGTTACCTTCTCTGATTTAACAGATTTAGGTCCAACATTTGACTTGACACCAGGTTTTTGTGGAACCTTTTGTCTATCAACTGTCGTGTTCACCATTGGTCTCTTGAATGGTTTCTCCATGGCTATCCGGTTGCGACGAAATATTGAAATTGACGTTCATTCCTCTTTTGATAAAAATTGTTTTGGTTAGAAAATGGTGCTGGTTGAGGAACAAATCGTCGTTGTGGATAATAATGATTGTCAACCGGCTTTCTCATAGATTGCCTCTCTTCAACTTCGTGCCTTTTATGTCTCACATACGGGCAGTGAGCAAGTAAATTCCCTCTCTCTTCAACTTCGTGCCTTTTATGTCTCATCGACGCCTTAAACTCTCAGGAGCTGGGCCCCTAGAGTAAGCTGGCTCATGAAAACCGTTTGTTTTTTGTTTCGGTTTGATGAATTGGGTGACATGAACTTTTGGTTCTTTAGGAATATCCAGATACAGTTTCTTTAAGATTTCGGGTGGAATATCATTTGATCTTTCATGTTTCGGAAACCATATTGTGCTTTCTTGCCAAATTTTATCAATTTTAGAATAGTTAGCATACTTGATTGGATATTCCTCGTCAGAGATAATCTTATCGGATCCTTCCATCTGATAAAATACCTTGACTGGTTTGTCACCTGAATCCTTTTTAACTTCTTTCTTTTCATACTATTTAACACGATGTGCGTTAGCCATCGGATGAGAATGTTGAGAAGATGACACAGGTTCATTCGTGATTATGTGATTTTCTTTTGGAATATCACTCACGTTCTCAACTTTCTCATTCTCAGTGTCTGAGTCATCAGTTACAGCAGTAACTCCTTCATCGTTCAAACCTAAAATCGGTCTTACATCGGAATTTGGATCTCCGATACTCGAAGTATTGGATTCATCTTCCGATGCAGAATCAGATTTTACTGAGCTCTCCGGTGTCACTTGATGACAATTGTGGTTTTCAAACAGCACCGGAGATGGCACAGACTTATAACTTGTGGTTTGAGATGGTTCATCAATGATGTGGTCAACGACATAAGCAATGTGCTTGTAACTTTCTAGCTTCTTGTTGACCTTTTCTGCAAAACACTTGATGGTGGCCATTTCTAACTTAGTGTTTTCTAATTCATCAATGTAGCTGTTAATTGCCAATTGTTTTAATGAAAGAGTTTTCTTTAAGTCAGAAATGTCCTTTTTATATCCATCAAGTACTTTGTTGAATGCAGTCACTTCCTTGCGAGCAGATTGACAGTTAATCACAGCACTATCACGTTGTACGCGAAGTTTCTTTGTTTCCTCTGTCAATCTATCACAAGTTCCACAATACTTATCACTAGTTATGTCAGTGGTAGATTCAGAACTTACCTGTTTTGGAGGATCTGTCATGGCCATTAGAGCGAAATGAGATTCCTTTCCATAGAAGAACTTTGAATAATCGATTCTGGTAAAGGCGTCATCCACTATACATGACTTCCTCGTCTTCAAAAAATCAGCTTCAGCCAGCAACTGATCAATATCATCATCTAGAGAAGTAACACTGATCTCTGAGTCTGATTCGCTTTCTGAATCGGAATATACTGACTCATTTTCTTCAGGGATATCGGTGACTGAATCAATCACCATTCCCGAACTTTTCTCTTCAGTCTGAATTTCAACAGTCTCAGTCTCCACATTCATCTCTTCAACTGATTCCTCAACCTCATTTCCAATTTCTTCAACTTGATCAACTATCACCGACTCCTCAATATCAACTTGTTGTGCAACACAAGCCACATTCCCACCAATGCTTATCTCCTCAACACCAATTTGCATACCAGTCCAGTCAAATTTCTCATCATTCTGTATCACCAAAGCTTGATTTTAATTGTTATTCTGTGGTTGCTCATTTGGTGTAGTGATGGGTATAACTGTTCTGTTTGTGTTATTTGATGGTTGAGTTTGATTCTGGATGGTTGTGTTTGGTTGTCTATTTTGGTTGTTTTGAGAGGTGTTTTGTCGGTTTTGGTAATTGTTTTGGTTTTGATAGTTGTTGTTTTGAAAAGAAACTTGGTTTTGGTTTTGAGGTTGGCGGTTTTGGTAGTTTGAGTTGAATGGGTTTCGGTTACCTTGTTTAGCAGGCTGAGTACACTCTCTCTTGAAGTGACCTTTTCCACCACAATTAAAGCATGTGACTTTCTCCTTGTTAAAGCCATACTGGTGTTCGGAGAGGTACCCAAATCAGTTCTCCCGGTCTTTTCTATGAATTCGGTTGCTCGTCTCATAATGCTTGCGAAAGCCCACTGAATGTCTATGAGTTCCATCTCCTCTTTATCGATTTGTGCATAGTCTTCATTGGTTAAGTTGTTATTCCCAATTTGACTTGCCACTAAACCGTTATAAGAAGCAACCATTGCTGAGACTAGCGCAATATGTTGCTGAGCAACCTCCACAGTCACGTTATTCATATTAGAAGTCTCCAATACTACCGGTTTCTGATTGGTTTGATTCATTCAAGTCATGTACGGTTGTTGTTGAGGTTGTTGTTGTGGCTGATTAGCCGAATAACATGCAACTTGTTGCATCGGAGAAAATAGTGAAATGAAAGAATTTGTGTATTGTTGTGGTGGTGGTGTGTATGATGGTTGTGAGTAAGATGAGGTTTGAGCTAGATAGTTGATCGGTTGTTTGGGTGGTTCCATGACACTTGAAACACATGCTATATGAGGAGCCACTGTTCCACCAACACTAGAATTCCCCACAGTTGATGAAGTACCAGCATGATACAACTCTGGGTTTTGAGGAATCTGAGATCTTTTGGCTTTCCTCTTCTCCTCGAGTTCTTTGTTTTCCAGCTTCTGGATAAACTCGTTGATGGTCCAGTACTTGTAAGCATCCTTCTCTTTGAGTACCTCGATGTGTTGATCCCAGTACGGTGGTAAAGCATCAGCAAATTTGTCCACCAAATCTGACATAGGAATCTGAATGTCATAGCTTGACAATTCAGTTAATAAGTGACAATATCTGGGAGTCAACTCTTTCAACGTCTCATTCCCGACATAGCTGAAGTTCTCGAATTCTTTCCTTAGCTCTTCCATTCTCAACCTTCTCGTCTTCTCGTTACCATCATGACGATTCTTTAGCACATCCCATAACTGTTTAGAAGTAGTGCACGATCCAAATTGATGTAGCAAATCATTTGTGATCGCCTGGGTTAGCTGAGAATACGCCTTCTTCTCCACCGCGAATTTCTTCTTCTCATCGTCAGTCAAACTCTCTAGAGGAATCTGCTCACCGGTGTTTTCTAATATCGGTGCCACATATCCTTTAGCTATCATCTGCCACGCCTCCATTCCTTCCAACCCCATGCCTTCAAGATGAATCTTGAATTTCTTCTGCCACTGGTTGTACTCCTGCATCTCCATTAGCTTGGGTGGCCTATTCCCGCTACCTGAAGATAAATCATTTATTAGTGTAGAAATAGCATTAGTAGTTTGAGTGTTTACCACCGCGGCTGCTACTCCCCAATAATCTGCTGCAGGTTGTTGTGAAGATGATGCAACGCTCTGAGGCATCAAACTCGTCATCGCTAAGTAATTAATTGGTTGTGACGACTGAGTGTTCGATTTCTGAGCTGCTACTGTCCATGGGTCCATGGTCACTTGTTGCTGTTGTTGTGTCGTCCCTGGTCTCGGTGTAGTTGGAAATCCCCACATAATGTTCACAAAGTTAGAAATTCAACACAATTGAAAATTTCACGAAAAACTTTCTACTTTCGCCCTGTATATCTCACTTTCGCCCTAAAAATGAGACCCGAATGTAGAATATCACAGATAATTCCCACTTTCGACCACTTTTCTTCACTTTCGTCCTCCTGAATCCACTTTCGTACCCCCGATGACCCGAAGGTGGAAATTCTGACTCGAAGGTGAAAAACTCAACACAACAAACCTAGGTTCGACCTGAAAACAACCACTTTCGTCCAGAAAAACTCTAGGTTCGACCTAAAACTCCCACGTTCGACCCATGCTCTCTAGATTCGACCCATACATGTTCAAAAAAATGGTTACACTTTGAAAAACGGTTATTTTGATTTGAAATTTTCAAAAGTTAATGGATTTTGATGATCTTTATCAGGTTATGATTCGGAATTGATTTGGAACAACTTTAATTCTTGGAAATGTTGATTTTAACCACGAATTATTGTCCAAAACCTTCAAATTGTATCAAAAACCATTTTCAATGAAAAACAGAGAAAATTTGATCAAAATAGGGTCCAAATCAGTTCTGAGATTATCAATTTGTTGTTGTATGATCTCTATGGCTCTGATACCACTTTGTAATTGAAGAATTTTAGCAATAGACAGGAAATCTGATCATACAAGGCACTATTCCAGGTGCGGAAACCCTAGAACAGAACAAAATGATAATACACGAATCACAACACACGAATTACCTTTTCAAACATCATTTTATAGGTTACTTGACTCAAAATGTTCAATACAAACGCTTTACAAGATAATCTATTGACCGTCACACACACTTAATCTAGAGAGCAACAACCTGACTCAAGCACACACAATAACCAACTGTTCTAACTTACAAAACAAGCTATAGCCTTATATAGTAACTGCACGTTCGCCCCTTTCTAAGGTACGAATGTGGACTTTGTCCACATTCGCCCATTACAATGGTACGAACATACAATCCTTAAGTGTAGTCTTCCACATTCGCCCTCTAATCTTTCACTTTCGACCTTCCATATCTACCTTCGACCTTCCTGATTCCACCTTCGACCTCCATAAATCTCTAACACATGTTATTATATACAATCCGAAGCATTAGTCGCATAAAGTGCATCTACACACCAAGTCAATACTAGTAAAGGTGTTGCAACAAGTATGGGAAACCATGAAGGCAGAAGTAGCAGATGATGGAATTAAGGATGTTCTGGTTGCCCATATCTAGGACAATCAAATATTGAAGATTGAACTTCAAGACATAAGAGATGCTTTAGGAGTACCTACTGAAACAGAGTATGATGTGTTACCTAGTGTTGAAAGGGTGGGTGAAGCTCTAAGGGAAATAGGATACAAGGCCAACTTCAACAAGTTAGGAGATTTCAAGATAGGAAATCTATCTCCTTTCTGGAGTCTGCTGTTTATGATCATAAACAAGTGCCTAACTTCGAAGATAGGAGGAATTGACCAGGGAAGCCAATATTCTTTGAATATTTTGTATGGCTTGGTCACTAGAGCCAAACTAGTTTATGCAGATTTGATCTGGAACCAAATCAAAAGGAGAAACCGAGACTCAAAAACAGTTAAGATGAGAAATCGTTTTAGGATCGTAAACACGAATCGTGATCTCACGAATACCAACCGTAGGGTACGAAATCCCCTCCGGTTGTGCAAAATGATTCAGAAGTAATCGGTAACGATCGTGATGAAAACATATAATGAATCACCGGGCAATTTTCATAACTTTACTCGTATATTAGATCAAATGTATAGCATTGTAGCTCAAAACCTAGACCTAATACAGAGAATATCACAAACTGGGGAAAAGCTTAAATGATAACTCACTCTAAAAATAACTAACTTTTCCCTTTTATATAGCCTTTCCATTCGACCCTTTGCTAAGGTCGAATGGGTTCATTTGACCCCTTGTGGGTTCGAATGAAGCTCTCTCTTTTACATTCGGCCAAACAATTTCCTCGACATTCAGTACCGGATCACTAGCTGGGGACATACATGAATAATGCACTTACAATCTCCCCCTTGGACCTTGCTAGTGATGTACCAAATCAGAAAGTTATCAATTTTTCAAGTCTTGCATTCATCATCTTGAACGACTTAAAAACTTTCCATTTTGATGCACGTTTGTGTCGAGGTTCTTGTCTATCTCTGCAATAAGCTTCGAATCTCAGACAGACTCAAGAAATCTTGGCTTTGTCATTTGTTGGTCCAGAGATGAAGACAAACAAAAATTTTGAATTATTTGTTCTTCAGTCATTCCACTTACAACCTCTGACTAGTTTCTGTTGTTTTGGTGATCTTGATATTCAGGTTTGGGTCTTGTTCAGTTACACGCTTTGTCGATGAGTCTTGAGCAGTGCACCTATTGTGTTTGATTCTGCAGAAAAATTTACTAAAAACTGCACAAACTACAACTGGCGTTAGACACGACAAAAATCTCAGAAGTAGTCTTTACATCCAATTTGACCCTCAATAGTTCTCCCCCTGAACTATTAAACATTTTTAATATGCACCAGAAACATGAAAATTTGCGATTTGATTTCCATTTTACCAGTTTTGAATATCTGAGCATTCACATTAAGCATCCCATCATTGGTTATCGAAAATAAAGTTGAAACTAAACATTTTGATTTTTCAAAGTTTATGCCAAAACACACCAAAAATCTTTTTGAATTTTCAAATAGATTTTGCATAAAAGTAAACTACACATATTTTTGTGAATTTTCCGGTAAGAGGATCATATCAGTATTGAAACAGTCAGTCAAAACTCTTTTTGATCAATTTCCTGTTTTTGAGATTGAGCATCCTACAACCATTACCAGTATGTTTGTCCATTTAAACCTAAAATCATCATTCATTGTTCAGCATTTCAGATACGTTATGGTAATATTAGAAACTAAATAATCTATGGTCCCCGCACACGCGACAAATTCCTGTATCAAGAATTGCACAAAGCTTCATCGTAACACGTGATTATATTGTAGGTATCCGTTAGTTACAAGGTATGAGGAACAAAGGTGACAGGTTAGCAAATTATTGCTTCAAAGCGACTTGTGCACTCTACCAGGGTGAGGACTAATATCATACATGACTTTCATCATAGTATTGATATGATCCATTAGATAATCTTTGATTATCATCACATGTTAAGTTCGTCATTCGGTAACTTAAGGTTTTGGCTTTATTAGCTCTTTTAATAAGATACCCTGACTGAATCTAGGTCTGTAAATCAATACAACAAAAGATCAATCAGGCCATCCCCATATAACTTTCAATATAATGACCTGAAACCTCTGATTTTGGCAATCTATCAAACGAAATTTCGGTACTAAGACCATATGCCAACGATACGTTGATCCACATGATTATCAGTTATTGATTTTATGTTTATATCACCATGCTGAACTTTAAACTTTGATTTCAAGCCTACCAATATATAATTATAGTGGCTACTCAAGTCACTTCATTTTGTTTTCAGAGTAGTCTGACAGTCCACTGATGTAGTATCATCTCCTCCTTTTTCTCCAGGAAAACTCAGTTTTTTTAATTTTGATTTTTCTGAAATTTTCTCCCCCTAAAAATCTAAAAATAAGCATATTTTTGTATTTTTAAACTCGGAATATTCCTTTGGAAAAATCAATTGGTTTTTCAATGGATTGATTTGAAGTAAAAACTGTTTCTGATTGAGAAAGTGATTTGGGTTTCCAAAGAAGTTCAGGTTTTCTTTTAGATTTCTTTTTCTTTGATTTTGTTTTGATTTTTGACTTTTCAGATTTCTTATTTGAAACCTACTTCTGAACTATGTTTGGAATTTTCTCAGACTTAATTGATGAAGACCCAGGTTTAGAGTTATTTTTAGGCTTAGCCTTAAAACTCCCCCTTACCTTAGCAACCCTATCAAAATCTCCAGTTTTATTCAAGGCAATTTTGTTGCAATTATCATATACAACAGACTGTTTCCCCTTTTGTTTCTTGAATTGGTTCGGGGATACAGGCTTTTGACATTGACTGAATGATTAACAACATTCACTTCTGTGCTTTTTTGTTTAACATACGGACATGCAACAACCAAATGCCGACACTCTCCGCAGTTATAACATGACCTATATTCTACAAAATCACAATGATACCTGTCATCCCAATACCAATAGGGACAATAAGCAGCAATATGTCCAACTTCACCACATTCAAAACAGCTTCTCCATTCAACATATTCATGAGAATATTGTGGTGAGTTGTTTTCCCAATAACCATCAAACTGAGAGTTGTATGAATAGTCATAAGAGTCATATGATCTAGATGAAAAATTTCTTGAATTCTTTTGATAAGAATTTTTCATCTGATCATTACCTTTCGATTTGTTTGGTTTTGGTCCTTTTGCCTTAGGATTTTTCTTTTTGTTCCCAGGCTGATCCTTTTTATTCTCATGTTGGTTAGGACTGAGTTCAAAATAAAGATGACCAAATTGATTTCTAAATTGATTTATCAAATCATTGTTATCAACAAAGATACAGTTAAGTAAAGATTGTTCGATATTATCAATTGGAAAATCTTTATTTAAAATCAATTTGTCATGTCCTACCAACATGTAGGATGCTTCAACTCCTTCAGGAAACTTGAATATGGGTTTCACTTCAGATTCAGATTCTGAAGTTGCTACCACATTTTCAGTTTTCTCTTCAAACACTGATTTCACCTCAGACTCAAGATCAACAACACAAGGTGTTATGACATCTAACTCTGATGTGAAATTATTCTTTGAAATAGTTTCATGGAGTTCTAAAATCTCTTTCTTAAAAGATTCAATTTGATTCATAAAATGTTTTTCATTATTTCCAAAAATTTTACTTTCAATTTTATATCTTTGAAGTTCATTTGCTAAGTTCTGTTTGTCCTCAAGAAGTTTCATCACTTCATTTTTCAATTTGACATTCTCAGAACAGTTAGCACATTCAGATTTTGAATTTACCTCAACATCTGCATTTTTACCATTCTTAGAATTTACATCAACATTTGATGTATCACTTTGTCTTGATTCACTCTGTTCTGAACTCGTATCAGAACTCAAATCACTCTTTGACAATTCACTTGAATCATCATTCCCCATTTGTTTGACAAGATATTCAACATCACTTTTAACACCTTCTTTGTTAACACACTCATTCACATTAACCATTTATCAGTTGATTGCACAGCTGGAGCTATTATGTTTCCCCAATAATCAACATTGGGTCGTGCAACAGATTGTTGAATCTTAGGTACAATGACTTGTCCCCATGGATCACCTTGAAGTTTTTGTCTTTGTGATTGTTGTATTGGTGCTTTTATCTGATCGTCAGTTCTTGACATAAGATAATGTAATTGATTTGTCATTTTTCAACAATGATAATTTCAAAAATTTACAAATAACGTGGGTTCGAACCAACAAAATACTCTCCTATTCTACCTTTCAAAAGGGTCAAATGAACATGAAACAGCTGGTTCGACCTCTTAGACAAGTTTGAATGAGTAACAGTTGTGAAAGAACTTGATTCGACCTGAATATGATTTTCGTTCGACCTCTCGTTAGGTCGAATGAACAAACACTGGTCGAATGAACAACACACTTTGAAAAATTTGATTTAGCCTAAAATTTTTTTTCGTTCGACCTAAAAATTTTTTGTTCGACCTAAACATTTTCTGGTTCGACCTCCCGATGCTCTCATTCGACCTTTTTAGGTCTGTTCATCATCTTCAACCTCAAGAACACGAATCAGATCGTTTTTTGACAAAATTTTCACCAAATGTAATGAAATTTGATAGGTTTTGCTTGGAATTGAATTTAGACAAACATTTGTGAAAGAATTTTTGAAAATAACATCAAAACAACTTCAATTCAATCAAAAACCATGTTTTTATGAAAAGCTTCAAAATTTCTAGGGTTTTGAACTTTTAAACCAGAATTTTAATCTGTTTTCATCAATTCAGATCAATTTGCAATCGTGAAATCGAGCCTATGCTCTCATACCACTTGAGAAATTATTTTAGGATCGTAAACACGAATAACAACCGTAGGGTGCGGAATCCCCTCCAGTTGTGCAAAATGATTCAGAAATAATCGGTAACGATTGTGATGAAAACAGATAACGAATTACCGGGAAATTTCCATAACTTTACTCGTATATTAAATCAAATGTATACCATTACAGATCAAAACCTAGACCTAATACAGGAAATATCACAAACTGGGGAAAAGCTCAAACGATAACTCACTCTAAAAATAACTAACTTTTCCCTTTTAAATAGCCTTACCATTTGACCCTTTGCTAAGGTCGAATGGGTTCATTCAACCCCTCGTGGGTTCGAATGAAGCTCTCTCTTTTACATTCGACCAAACAATTTCCTCGACAATCAGTACCGGATCACTGGCTGGGGACATACATGAATAATGCACTTACATAAGAGCATAGGTAAAGATACAGAAAAACATCTACATTATCCCACATTCTGATTGCAAAGAAGATTGAAGAAACCAAAATGCAATTCGAATTAAATGAGCTAATGTTCAACTCCACCATCATGCTAGTCTGGAAGGCAAAGATTAAAAAATGGAATGAGGAAGTTGAACTACCAAATCTAACTAGAGCCTACAGGTATGATCTCTTTTATACCCAAAAATTCCACAATCTTAAAGAATCACTTGAAACTTATGAATAAACAAGATAGCAACAGTCTTAAAAGCTTAAATTCTAAGTATGAAGATAATTCCTAAAATACCCCTCTAGTAGACAACTCCAGAACCACCAGCCGGGTGAGGACCTCCAAGGAATCCGCATCCAGATCAGCAATTATCCCTCTCCCTAATCCACATAACACACCACCAAATGTTTTATTTGAGTTACCAGCAATAGAAGGCCCCATAAATTTTAGTTCTGAATTTGTCTTAGAGGAGGAAACTGAAATCACAACAGGTAGGCACCATGAAAGTTGTACCACAAATCTGGTTTATGGAAAAAGGCATTTGTTGCCTACTTCAACAACTCATGGAGGACAAACCTCTAGGAATGTCCAAGGAAGTGAGGAAATCCTACTTTTGCATATGTTGCAAATCTCTGGTTATGAAAGGACTGTCACACCATCCACTGATGTTGTGATCACTTCATTCAAAACAGGAGCAGATGTGTTTGCTTCTGGTCAGTTAGATGGAACATCTGTTGCTCCAAATTTACCCAAAGTCTCGACCTCAGCAAAATCTAAAATTCAGATCTTTGCTGAATCTATCCAGGCTTCTCTTAAAAGCTTGCATGATGCTTTAGAGAGAAAAGAAGAAGAAAATGAGAAAGAACTGAAAGTGACGCTAGAAATCTTACTGAAGAATCAGGAGTCACAAAACTCTGACAGCCAAATACCTTCAGAGTCTGTGAACCAGAACACCAGCAAATTATCAGAGCTTGAGAAGAATACATCTGATCAACTCAAAGACATTCTCAAGCTAGTTCAAGAACAAGCAGAAGAACAAAAGACAAAAAACACCATCAACTAAAAAAGACATCAAAAGAAAATGAACAAATCAAAGTTCAGATCAATCAGCAGACAACAAAATGGGAAGAAACAGCTGAAGAGATAAAGAAGAATCTGGACTAGGTGAAACAGAAGGGGGATGCAACCATTGATCAAACAAAGCAGACCTTAGATATCGTGCAAGGGCAGTTAAGAAATTTACAGAGCCAACCAAAAAGCCCTCACCCACTGCTGAACAACAAGACAAATCTGAAGCAGCAGAGTTTACAAGATCTGATGTCCAAACAGCTGTTAAGGGTGCTGAGACTATTCAAGAACAACAAACAAAAGTCTCACCACAACTTGATGAAGGTAACAAAATGGTAATTTATCAACCTGAACAGGATGCCAAAAAGAAGAGTACTTTCACAGAAATGATAATGGAAGCCTCAAGGGTTGATATAACAGAGGAAGCCAAAAAGAAGATGAAGGCTACAACCTCTGATGCCACGATGAATACTTCAACACCTCAATGGAAGGTGGAGCCTCAAGTCACTAGACAAATAATCAAATTGAAAACTAGTGAATATGTATTCTCTGAATCACACTATAGAGAAATCTATAGAGAAGAAAATAAACAAATAGGAATATTTAGCCCACATTCTAGATTCAATCTCACCAGAAGAAAAGAAGATGATCAAACTACATTACCTGTGGAATAACTGGAAAAGCCAATCAAGAGGATTCTGTAAGTCAGAAGCCATGACACAACCAGTGGGATAACCACAAACAGGTATAATGAGTATGAGATTGAAAGAGATGACAGGTTGTGCACCAAGATAACCGATGGACAATTGGAAGGCCTAAATCCCAAAGACTTGATAATGATGAGAAATAAATTCATGGATGATAAGTCTACAAGTATCCAAGTCAGAAGAGCACTAGATGCAATTGCAAATGCAGCTAGCTACAAAACAACTCATGAGAAATGCTAAAAATGACTTTGATCTTGCCCTCAACCATCCCAGCATGCTACAAAAGATCAATCTAACTGCTCCCAATCAAGACATTCCATAAGAAGTGAACAAGCCCAGATTTGGTATGATTGTACTAACACCAGAGATTAGAATTATTTACAGGGATAACAACTAGAAGAAGAAAATGTTCAGAGTAGCTGAAATTAGCAAATATTCAAATATGACTTTGAAGTATTTGAAGACTTGCATGGAATCAGTGCAAGACAAACTGGAATTGACGGAGATTCTAGATGAAAAGCAGAAAATGGATGAGCTGATTGACACTGGGTAGAATCAAGAGACTTACTCAAGTCCATGCTGTCCACATGCACAAAGGTTGTTCCACACAAGAAGATGCTTAAGGATCATGACAAGCAAATCCTTTGAAATTGTTGAAAAAGTCTGTTTAGATATTAATTGTCAAAACTTTTAATCTTGTTCTACTTTGATTGTAATTGTTACCGTAGTTCTCTTTCAGTACTTCAAAATGATTGTTTTGTCTTTCAAATGTAATTGTCTAAATAGGCATTAGTTTGCTTACAACGCTTAGGGGGAATTGTTAAAACCAAAATGAGAAAACGTGAAGTGTTGAAGAAAACTAAAGCTAGGAATCAAGACTAAAAAGAACAACATCCTTGGAAGATTCCAAAACAAGAGAGATAAAGATCAAGAAAGATACAACAAGATGATCTCTCTAAAGAAAAAGACAATTAAAGACAAACACAACTCCTTTCAGATGAAAGCTGGGAAAGAAGAATGAAATCTGGGATAAAGGAACTAGATTTCTGGGACAAAACTCCGATATTGACTTCTTGACCAAATTCAAGATTTGGACCTCAGATTTTAGGAAGAAATTTGGAATCTTGACAAGTGGGAAAGTTAAAATACATGCACCTTATCCTGATCTATTATACGAAGACTTTCTATCCCTTGTCAACCTGCAAAACAACAAGTTGATAAATAAACAATTGTTTATTCATCAACTTTGGATAAATACTCCTGTATAGATAGAAGACATCATACGAAGGAGAAGATTGCCAAGGGTGAATGTGATAGTATGTGATATAAAAAAGCAAACATCTCCTCTCAGCTGATATATCTTTTTACAGATACTCCACACTATATTCACAACAACCATAAGAATTCTTTTGAGTCATTCTTTTGTAAAGTATAAACATGATCCTTGTCAAAAGGTGGTCACTATATAAAACTCAAAACTTCTTAAAACCTTGTGTGCTCTATTGTCTCTAAAAGTCTGATTTCTTATTCCGCACATTGATTACATATCTTGTGGAAATTTCATTGCCATTTGATTCAAAGTGAGGCTGATACTTCTAGGACCAACAATTTTCCTTTTTCCCTGACACTGCTTCTCCCTAGTGCATGTTGCGGTTCTAAAAAAAACGGTTCACCCTCCTCCTCAATTTCCTCATTGGTATCAATCAAGTCAAAATTTACCTGATCGTCAGAATATTGACTCAAAGATTGGGTGGACGATGATGTTTTCGACTTTTTTGATGATCGAGTGGGGGGGGGGGGTTGTATTCAGACAAGATGCAACTTCGAGCTACTCCTTAAAAGATCCCAAGGCTTAAAGTAGCCAAACGATCCTTTCTTTGCTTGGAACTCAACCAAAGCATCATGGTGGATTAGAGCTTCATATTTTTCACTCCCCCAATTAGTTTTCATCCGAATGTAGGTCTTATTGTACTCAGTTATTTTCACCCACATATCCGTCCACTTGCTCGTTATTTAATCCGAAGCTCAGTAGTCTTCCGGTTTACCTGTTTGTTTGAAAAACTTGTCCTGATTTTGAAACCAATACTCATTAAATTCTTGATAGTTTGCTAAAAACGTATAACAACCATTAAAAATATATTGTTAGTAAAGAATATAAAAGTGTTTTTTGAAAGCCAATGCTAACAATAAGCTATTTACCAACTAAAGGGTCCATGGTTACACCGAGCCAAGCACATGCCAAAGTGTATTATTTGATTGATTACCACGGCGTATATGTTTCTTGACCTTTGCGTCTCGAGCACCACCTTCGTTTTTGGTTGTGACTCAGAAACACTTGCAGGTTGAAGTGTTTGAGCTTGCAGTAAAAAACTCATCATGTTATGTTGAATTCTAAAGCATTCTACGACATGTTTTGTATGAAGTTAAAAAGATTATGATTTGAAATGTTAGAACTCGGTTAAAAAATCCATATTATACAGATAATTTAGAGGGTTTAGGTGTTTAGACAGGTTATGACTTGTCTGGGTGCTCGAAAATTGGGGTTGAATTGACTTCCATACGGATACATGTTAATAAATGGTATTTTGTTTTTTGAGTTGATTTGTGTGTGTTTGTGTGTGTGTGTCTGTGTAGCAGAGAATATAAGAATCGGGGTTTGTAAAAATGGTGATATTGGTTAGTTTAGATAGGTAGGTTTTTTATTTAAGAAAAAGATCTTTAGGAAAAAGCCTCCCATTTTTTTTTTGAAAAAACCCACCGGTTTGAGTATGAAATATTTGTCACCAAATCTAAATTTTACCCCAATCATGCTGAGGAAGCAGTGTACTGGTCGTGAACCGGCATGATAGATGGCATCAATGCCCCGTTATATTCGGTTTCGATTCCTGTGGAAAGAGCATATACTTTTACGAATAATAGGGCCATTGATTGTGGATTCGTGGGTGTGCATATAGAAACAACCTTATCATGATAAAAAGTAGTAACACGCCTATCTTTGACACAAAACAAATTGAGTAAAATGCTATCTTCATCCCTGAGGTTTGGCTACTTTTGCGACTTTCATCCAAAGGTTTGGTTTTTCGCATCTGGCTCCTCCTACTTTTCAAATCTTGCCATTTTCACCTGGCTCGTTAACTCAATCCCTTTATTCTGCTAATTTTTTTTATTAAAACCCAAAATACCCTTATTTATCATAATAAAAAAACAAATATAAATAAATATTATCCCATCCCATCCTACCCCCACTGTTTCCCAAATATCTCTGTCATTAGCTATCAAAAATAAACACAAAGACATAAACCATTAAGTGGGTGTTGGGGATTGCTTATTTAACTCCAAAAGTGCTTTTGGTCAGAAGTGATTATTGACTTATGACTTTTTTAAAAAACAGTTTAAAAAAGTGTTTGGATTTGCTTTTGTGATATAAGTCAAAGTTGTTTTTGTTAAAGTGTTTGGCTAAATTCATTGTGGAGAATGGTTGTATGGGTAGGTAGTGTTTTGGTAAAAAATCAACAAGTTAATTTTGTGTTCCAAATCAGTTTTATGAGGTAGAGTGCTATGTTGATTTAGTGAAAAATGTTATTGAAATCATAAATAAGATGTTGACATATAATTGAGGTGTAAATAATTTACAAAAAATTAACAACTATGGCCAAGATATCACTAAGATGAAAAGAATCAGGATAGTGACAGCCTTGGGATGACAACAAAAGCAATAATGAAAGAAATTAAGAACAAGACACAAGATGTACGAGGAAAGCCCTTGAACAGTTTAGATCGTCGGCATAAAACCTCGGAAGCAGATGAAAGTCCCTTGCCTTGATGTTTTTATTAATACAATGAATTTGAGTGTGTGTGTGTGTATTCGCTGAAATGATTGTGTTTTTTTCGTGAAAAAGTGATACTGGGTCATCCCTAAGTTGATCAGTCATGGTCCTATTTATATGGAAAAGAAATAACTAATTTCCCGAGACTCTCGCCTAGGTATAGAATAAGTCCATATAGCCGTTTGAAGTCTTCACACGTTTTTAGGAGCTCTACAGCTATCAACTGACTTCCGAAATAGGTGCTTGACCGATTCCTTCGTGTTTACGTAGCATAAACTCTGCAAAGGTAATATAATTTGAAAAAAATAATTAGTAGCATTCAGGATATCCGCAATATCTCATACTGTTGTATCCTGACCATGACAACATAATAGATTTAATCAGTATGTATCTTCATACATTCCAGCAGAATACATGTTCAAAATATTAGCACCAACAATTTTCCCCAAAATTATAACGTTAACATTCTAGAGATAAGGATATAATTTGCACAGACTCCACTGAAGTGCTAACGTTTCATCCTATCAGGTGATTAGACCCTCTGCTAAGATCGAGTCAGCTATTGTAGATTCCCCGTTACAAACCTTATCATACACCACTTCCATATGTAGTGGGTTATAATGCCTATAAACCCTCAACTTAATCTCCATCAGGATACATTTTCTTTTCTTCTACTTTATTTATTCCAACCTGCAAATAAGTCAGCCCACCATGGCTAGCAAGCGTACATGTTCATCCAATGCTGCTGGATAGTCCTGAGAATGAGGTATGTACATTCACAGACAGAGACATTGTTGTAGGTCCTTGGAATGGATCGATTACAAGTTAGATAAGATCTATCAAGGTGTGGAATCCCTTGAAAGACATTTATGCAAACGATGAATCAATCACAAAGATAACTCAATGAGAATACCAATAAAACGGCTTGTCTATTGATATTATTTTAGTGGAACCAATACCATTTACAAGCTAATGAATGACCCTGCTCATGAAGATAATGGCCCAGCTCATTAGGTGATATTTATACTTGCATGGGCTGATCACAGACTCATGAAGATAATGGCCCAGCTCATTAGGTGAAGATGCCAAATGGCATCTTTGCTCAACTCCAACTTCGCCTACCATCAATCTTCCTTTTCTATCTTCTTTGTTAACAATGTTTGCTAGCGTAAAACATAAAAGGCTATCATACTTGACTTATAACAACGTCAAGTATGTTACATTAAACCTATCAACCAAAACACAAACGATACTAATCTAGAGAAGCGTTTGTCACACAAACATGCACTAACAAACTCCCCCTTGACAAATGCTCTCTAGATCTTCAACCTTCTACAGCCTTCAGTCTTCAAGATAATGCCAGCTGCTGCCAACCTAAAACGTCTTATGCACACAAAAATCCACAACTCATTGATAGAGACAGTAATCTCTATAGTAGATTTGCTGTCTGTACAGCTTCTTCAAATAAGCTCTGGAGAGGTTCACAAGATGCATAGGGTCATAAAGTCTCAGCAGGTAGTTTCTTTTCTCCATGAGCATGTACATTGACGAAGATCATGCAAAAACCGATGTTGATGAGAGGTCTTTAGCTTTTCTCAATCAGGGACTGTCTCCTGAAGTGTCTGTTGGAGTTCGTGCTCATGCTTCTGCCAAAGAACTCTAGACTGCACTTACGAACTTGTATGAAGGGAATGGGGAGATGAAGGAGAGCAGAAGAGAGATGTTGAGCCAGAAATTCAATACCTTTAACCATATTCCTGGTGAAACTTTGGAAAGTCACATTCAGCGTTTCGTGGCTCTCGTAAGTGAGATGAAGGCAAATGATATGGTGTTGGACAATTCGGTGATGAACAAGAAGCTGCTGAACACATTGTCGAGAAACTGGGATTCGAATGTGACGTTGATCAAAAGAACAAAGGACGTGGGAAGACTAAGTCTGTCAGAGACTATCTCTTTGATCAAGTCATATGATTTGGATGATAAGCAATGTTATCAGGCACACACTGTAAGCTACAATAATGCAATTGTGGCCTCGTCAAGTAATGCTCTTATGTCTCAGGAGGAGAAGCAACGCCCGTCAGTTTACTCCTATCCTGCTAATGGATCATCCTATCCACCAATCTTTGTGGTTGCTCAGTCATCGAATCAAGTCAACCCTGTGACTTGTGGAGCTACTACTTTCTCAATCAACTCTTCCTCACAGGTATCATCCATGGCTGCATCTCAGGCACCTTTACCATACCGAAGGAGTTTGCTGAACACTTAGGGATGTTTGCTGGATTTATGAATTGCTACAATGCTTTTCTCTCCGGTCAACTGACTTCCAAGGATATTGGATCATGTGACTTGGATGATGTGAATCAGGACGATCTAGAAGAAATGGACCTGACTTGGCAGATAGCTATGGTAGTGCATCGAGCTTCAAAGTTTATCAAGAAGACATGGAAGAATGTGTGGGAGAATCCTACAAAGAATATGGGGTGGGAAAAGAAGAAGATGAGATGTTACAATTGTGATGAACCTGGTCATTTTGCTAGAGAATGTACCAAGCCAAAGAAAGAGACCACCACCACTGCTCCCACTATTACTGCTTCTGCCTCTACTCCAAGAACTCATGCTTCAGTTACTCACACTGAGTCGTCTGCTTCAGCTCCAAGCAATGCTATGGTGGTTCAAGAAGGAGTTGGTTGGGATTGGTCAACAGAATTTCAAGAATTGAAGATAACTAAAGATGCAATGTACATGGCTCAGATGGATGACAATTATGTGCCTTCGAAAAGCGAGGTATATTCTGATTTATTATCTGCTTTTTGTTTCACTGAAAAATGTAAATTGAAGGTTAAAGGGTTTAGGGAGGAAACTCTCTCTGCGTACAAGCAACTTGAATATGAAAAGATAGCCACGTGGGACATGAAACAAAAATTTATTTCTTACAAAGAAATGGTCGAAGCATAACAAAAGGATATCAAGCACTTGCAACAAGAAGTGAGTGAACATAAATGTCTCTATCTACACTTCAAACGTTTGTCCAATACTTTAACTGCCGAGTTGATTGATTTAAAATCAAAATTTGAAAATGCAGACTTTCATTTTAAAAAATTCAATTGTTATAGTTAGAAATTTGAGAAAATAATCAGTACTCATTTAAAGTTCCGACCGGAAAAGGAATTAAGGAATAAGGGACTGGGATTCGTGGAAATTCCTCCTTCGTTCAATGAAAATTATACCTCAATTCCAATGTCAGATGAAGAGTTGTTAGATCTACCCATTAAAGGATACAGTTCTCTAGTGGAAGAGCGAAAGATCAAACCATCAAGGGATCAGATTAAGATCACTAGACCTACGTCTGTTCCAATCAAAATCTCTAAACCCAAACCAGAAAAGCCTCAACCACAACAACCTTCACAAAAAGTTTTTGTTAAACCTCAATGTGCTGACAAGCAAACTAAAATTTTAGGTTTTGAGAAAAACAAAGAGGTTGATCGAGTTTTTGATGTAATGAAAGATAATTTACCAAATGAATCTAAAATTGAATTTAAGAATTAATCGGTACAAGATGATGGAAACGAGTGTGAAGAAACTGCTTCTACAAACTCAAGTGTGCCACATGAGTTTGATTTTTTGAAAGACTTTACAGAATTACTTTTAAAGAAAATGGCACAAACTGAAAGAAATTCAGCTGTTTCGAAGTCATGTTCAAGCAGTTCAGAAGTGAGTGAAGCCTTATCTGTTTCAGAGAAAATTTCTGCAGACACAAATGAATAAGAATATCAAACTTGCGAAACAGCTGAATCATCTGAGAACACATCTAAATCATCTGACTCAGTTCCAATTTCTAATTCTGAAGTGGAGAGTTGTAATTCTTCTGAGTCTCCTGTGATTGATGAGCATGTTAAAAATGATTGTGTGATTCTATCTAATGCTTTAGATACTGACTCCACTGACTCTTGTGCAGACAATGTAATTGTTGAGGATTGGGTAGACGATGGGGATGAAGTCAGTGATTCTGAATCAAATGAACTGAATAATAAGATTCAGAAAGACATTTTTTCAATTTCTGCTAAAGACAATAGTTTTTGTGTTGGTTGGTTTGTTTTGAGCATTAGACATTGTGATTTGACTACTTCGTTTGATTCTGTTATTTTATCTAATGCAAGTGATGAAACTAAAAATTCGTTGGTCAAACAAACAAGCACAAGTGGGGCTGGTAAATGTATTCCACCCAAACATGTTTTGCCAAAATACGAAAAGCAGAATTCGTCAAGGACGACATCACAAGGCCATCGGGCTCCATACAGATCTTGTAGATGTGAAAAGGCAGCAAAACTTCAAGGGGATCCACATGTGAAGCGCCAAATATGTTATACATGTGGAATGCCCAGACACATAGCCAGAAATTGTAAAACTCATTTGACTGTCTCTGAGAACAGGGAGCATCAGAAGGCTCCAAAAGGGAACATGAATCACTCGGAACTAATGAAGGCAAATAAGCCTAAAGCTTTGAGGAGTGATAAATCCAAGGTGAAGCCTTCTGATGAAGACTGGAAAAGAAATAAGAGGCTAAACATGATAGGTAAGATGCCTCCTAAACAAGTAGAAACCCATAAGGTATCTACTAATAGCAAGAAGAAAAAGGTTTCAAAAAGAAAATCATATTGGAAATCTAAGAGTTCTATTCCATGTCCTCCCCCATCTGTAGGATCATCATGTTCTGTGAATCAAAATAAAATTGTATGTAATGATAATTGTGAATCAGTTTCTACTGCCAACATGCACTGGATGGAAGTCTAGTATATGGACAAAAATGGGAAACCCAAAAAGGTTATGGCTTGGGTACCAAACATTAAGTAAGTCTGCATCATGTGCCGGAATGGCTATGGAGGAATATCATTCACCTCTGGTACATTGATAGTGGCTGTTCTCGACACATGACTAGAGACTTATCCCAGTTAACTGACTTGGAACGTTTTGATGGTGGATATGTCTCATTTACGGGAGGTGAAAGAGGCCAGATCACATCATGAGGGATAGTAAGAAATGGTGGACTCTGCTATACCAAAGTAAACTATGTTCCAGAGTTGAAACACATCCTTTTGAGCGTCTCACAGATATGCGATAATGGCTATTCAACCTTTTTCACTGATAAGGGATGCATGATTCTAAAACCTGGAGTAGTGATTCCAGATGAATGGGTTTTATTAAAGTCTGAATATAGAGGAAATGCTTATGTCATTGACATGAACAAACCTCCGTCTGAAAATGTTACATGTCTGTTTTCAAAAGTTTCTCAAGATAATGCCATACTATGTCATCGTCGTGTCAGATTTGCAAATGCTAAGAATTTAAACCGTCTTGCTAAATTGGAGTTGGTAAGAGATTTACCTGTCAAAGATTTTATAACTATTGAAAAATGTGTTGCTTGTGCAAAAGGTAAACATCATGGAAAGCCTCATCATCCTAAGTTGGTGAATACCATTGATTCTCTGCTTCAGCTACTTCACATGGACCTGTTTGGCCCAGTGAATGTTCTGAGCATTTCTCGCAAAGCTTATTGTTTAGTAATTACTAATGATTACTCACGTTTTACTTAGGTTCTCATTCTAGCTAACAAAAGTGAGACTGCAGAAATAGTTAAACAAATTATTGTTCTAATGGTGAATCAAACCAACATCAAGGTGAAAGGGATCCGTTGTGACAACGGGACTGAATTCAAGAATGCAGAATTAAACTACTACTGTGCTCAGAAAGGGATCGCTCGTCTGTTCAGCTCTGCAAGAACACTCAACAAAACGGAGTAGCTAGAGACGAAATACATTAATTAAAGCTGCACGTATAGTGTTATGTGATTCAAAGCTTCCGACTTTTTTCTAGGCTGAGGCGGTGAATACGACATGCTATGTGCAAAATCGTGTTCTAGTCAATAAAGCACGAAGAAATGCCTTACGAAGTCTTATTTAATACAAAACCCTCCATTAAGCACTTTCAAACATTTGGGTGTCCATGCACTTTGTTGGACCTGGAGGCAACACCTAAGTTGGATGCAAAGGCTGATGACTGCTATTTTGTTGGCTATGCTGGCAAAATTGCATATAGGGATATAATAAACAGACAAGACAGATCGTAGAGTCGTTTGACGTCCGTTGGCTAAAAGAAAATGATACAGATGCTCGAGTTGGTCCCGACTGGTTGTTTGATTATGAGTCTCTTTTTCAGTCTTTCAAGATCTTTAATGAAGTGCCTTCTAGTGTTAATGCAGATTCTGCAGGTCACTTCATGTCCATTGTTGGCACCTCATCCTCCTTGTTGGATAGTGCAGAGGATGAGGGGGATGTTGCACCTGGGTCTCCACCAAAGAATTCGGCAGACCCACTGGTACAACAAACTCCTCATGTTCTTCAATTTCTAACAACTGAGCCCGGCACTGCAGCACATACTGAAAACTCTCCCATTGGAGCTGAAGAGCCTTCACCACATGTAGATGATGAAGACCTGTCTGTTGATGATCTCACTTCCAAATTTCATGATCCTATTCCTCCTCAGTGCATTGTGGAGGAAGGTGATGATGAAGAAGTTGAAGAAACTGATAGTTCAATCATTCCAGACACTGCTATTCCCACTAGTGTTCAACGGGATCATCCAATTGAAGTGGTGATAGGTCCTGTGGATGCCGCTGTTCTGACAAGAAGTCAGACTGGCAACATCAACAAATGCTTGTACTCGTGCTTCATTTCAAAGATTGAGCCAAAGACTACTGCTGTGGTGTTACAGGAACCAAGCTGGGTTGATGCTATGCAAGATGAACTTAACCAGTTTGACAAGTTGCAAGTCTGGAGATTGGTGAAGCTGCCTCAGGGAAAACCTCCTCTTGGTACTCGATGGGTCTATAGAAATAAAAGAGACGACAGTGGGGTAATTGTTCTAAACAAAGCAAGATTGGTAGTTCAAGGTTTCAGGCAGATTGAGGGGTTGGATTATGATGAAGTGTATGCTCCTGTTGCTCGTCTAGAAGCTATCAGGATCTTTCTAGCATATGCATCATTCAAGAACTTTATAGTTTATCAGATGGATGTCAAGACAGCTTTTCTCTATGGAAAAGTTAAAGAAGAGAACTACGTCTCTCAGCCACTAGGTTTCATATATCCCAAATATCCAGGGCACGTCTACAAGCTTGATAAAGCTTTGTATGGTCTACACCAAGCACCTCGTGCATGGTATGCTACATTGAAAGACCACTTACTTGCCAATGGATACACTCATGGCATTATCGATCAGACTTTGTTTGTAAAGAGAGTAGAGGAAGACCAAATCCTTGTGTAGATCTATGTGGACGATATCATTTTTGGATCCACTAGTGATGCACTGTGTAAAGACTTTGAAGAGGTGATGAAGAGGCAGTTTGAAATGAGTGCATTGGGTGAAATGACGTTCTTTTAGGGGTTGCAAGTCCGTCAAAGCGCTGAAGGTATTTTAATTCATCAGGGCAAGTACGTGGATGATATACTTGCTATGTTTGGGTTTTCTGAAGCGAAGATTCATCACAGTCCAATGTCTGAAAGACCAGGTCTAACTCAAGATCTGGAAGGAGAACCTGTAGATCCAACCATGTACAGGTCCATGATTGGCTCACTTATGTACCTGTACGCTAGCAGACTAGACATCATGTTTGTTGTGTGCCAGTGTGCACGATATCAGGCTACTCCTAAAATATCTCATCTTAAAGCTGTCGAGAGAGTCTTTAGATACCTTAAGGGGAAACCCAAATTCGGTCTTTAGTATCCTAGGGACTCTCCATTTGATTTATTTGCTTTTTCTGACAGCGATTATGGAGCTTGTGACATTGACAGGAAATCCAACTCAGCGGGGTGTCAATTTTTGAGTGACATGCTTATCTCATGGAAATGTAAAAAGCAGCAAACAGTCTCCGTCTCAACTGCAGAGGCTGAACATGTTGCAGCTTCGGCGTGCTGCTCATAGGTCATTTGGATGCAGCATCAATTGGTGGATTACGGTTTGGATTTCTCTCATACTCCCATTTATTGTGACAATGATGCAGCTATCCAAATTGTGAAGAAACCAGTTTATTTTTCTAAGACAAAACACATTGCCATAAAAGAACATTTCATCCGAGACACGTTTAACCAGGGTTTAATTGTTCCTGATCAAATTCATACCGACGACAATGTCGCCGATCTTTTTAACAAAAACGGTTAGTCGAGCTCGTTTTGTCGCTCTTTTAGAACTGTTAAGGATGGTCCAGGTTGAGGACTGAGCCTGGTCAAACAAAATTATTTTTCTTCGTTTTTCTTTTATAAATTTGGTCTTTAAATTTTTTAAGCACAAATTTAAGGGGATGTATCCTCAGAAAAATACAAAAATAATAAAAAATAAAAAAAATTACAAAAATAGGTTTTTACAGTGCTGTCATGCGGGAAATGAAATGATTTTTCACAACTGGATTAAGGATGGCACATGTAAGACGAGTATCGAAATGGTTTGGGTCTGGTGTGATATACTGGTAGGCTTGGTCCTGTTGGCTGGAAAGATGACTGATCTTGTGAAGCACTTAAAGATAGGGAATGACCTCGGTAAGGAACATCACTTGGAATCAAGTACAATCTCTATTTGAAAGCTAGTGTGATGTCCCTTAGCATAACATTGTGGTCTAGGTCTGAAACCTTGTATGAAACACTCGTGTATCTCCTTTGTTTTGCGTAACCAAAGACCTGGAGATGCTAGTCAATAAAGAGGCTTCTGCCGCATCCAGAAATATGCTGACCTAGTCTCTTTGTTGTCGTGCTGTAGATCAAAATTTTCACCAAAAAGAGACCTTTGTGTCCAAAGATGTCCTTGCTGTCCCTCTGCTGCATCTAGAAATATGCTAACCTGGACACAGTCAAGACGTCATAAAAGAGACCCTCAAGAGTCCAAAACCCATAGCCTATATCATTTGAGAAATCATTTGATTTGTATACTACACCATATCTCTTACTGATCTATTCTTTTCTCTTCTCAACCCAGTCCCAGTCATGGTTTCAGAATGCTAGAACCGATACTGTGCAAAATATGCGATCGGGAAACTACTAGCATGATAGAGTGTACTGTTTATGATTATAGGATTTGACTGTGACTTATCTGAGTGCTCATTTTTAATAAACAAAACATGATAAATTGATATCACGTACTGTCATTCTAGAAGGCCTAAGGCAATAAGTTTAAGTGGATAAATATACCAGTAATTGCTAAGACCGACCTAAGTAGATCAGTGTTGATAAGTGTAGTCTGGCCTGAAACATAGTGATTTGATCCTGTAAGCAAATTTGTAATAAAACTTGTGTAAGTGTGAATAATTTTATTATCTTAGCTTGTTTTATATGCTTTTGTTTATTAAATTTTTGACCAGCTCATAATTTGACTTGGACCCATTTTTGTTAAAATTCACCTAAAAAAGCTTTTTGACAATATTGGGATTGAAGCCGGGCCAACCACATGCTTGGTGGGCCACACAAAACTCTCAAGGACAATTAAAAATCCATCATCTCATTCTCCAAGTTTTTTTTTGTTCCAGGAGAACCATAATCGAAAAAGGTAACTCCTTGATGTTGATAGTTGTGTCTGATTGTTCATCATTGTTGGCGAAAGAGTGACAATCATTAATGTTGATGATCGTCGATGAACTTCCGCTAAGGTCTTTCTACACTTGTTTTTATATATTGATCAGTCTAATGTATAATCGTTTGTTTAAAATTCTGTTTAGAAACCCTTAATTGCAGGGATTATATTTAGTTAAATGATAATGTTCTCACTGGTAAAGAAAGGAACGACGGCACATGAGGAGCACACAAAAGGGAATAAAGAACGAGTTGAAATGACAGATTTGCCCTCGGAAACTCTTGAGTTTCTCGAGAACCCTTTGTCACTCGAGAACTCCTTCGTCACTCAGGAATTCCTTTTGAAAATTTTTCCTTTGACATCTGAGAACTCTTTCACCACTCGAGAACTCAATTGTTATTCAAATTTGTATCTAACTTGGCTTGTTTGATGCAGAAATGGATAAGCATGTGCCTGACTTTGATAAAGATCATAACATTGTTTGCTACTTAGCTGATTTACCTGAGGACCACATGAAAGAATTCAAATCTCTTATCATGGAACTTAAAACTTGTCGAATTTTTCATGCTCAAAGGGAAAATCCGATGATTGTGAAAGATTGGATCATTGACTTCTGGGAGAATGCAACAGCCAAGAAGACAGACAATATTATTCGGTCAAGAGTTTGCGATACTGTGGTGACAATCAGTGAGAAGGATGTCAGAGATGTGTTATTGTTTGGAGACTTTCCAGATGATCCAGACATGTACAAAAAGGATCAAACTTTGCCCGTGGTTCAGAAAATGGGGTATGAAGGTGAAGATGGTCAGGTTCTCAAGAAGTTCTTTCCAAGCTACTGGAGATTGTTTTTTCACGTGTTCCTGATGTGTGTTGGAGGAAACAAGAGCAACTCAGATTGGATAAGTCAGAAATATGTGTCTGCCGTGATTGCCTTAACAGAAGGATGGCCATTCAACTACTCCAAGTGTGTTTTTGACGATATGTTGATGAATGTGAAGGAAATAAACAAGAAGTATTTCTATAAGTTTCCATGGTTTATTTAAATGATTCTGGAGACGAAGTATCCAAACTTAGAATGAACAATTGATTAGTTTGATAAAAAATTCATAGGCCATTCGGTGTTTGGGATAATGAAACAGTCAGGAAAAGGAGCTAAACAAGTGTTTAGAGGAATTCATCCTATGATCAAATTTGGGATATTCAGTGAAGTAGTTGAAGAAGTTCCAGTTCCTCCACATGCTAAAGTTGCTAAAGAACATGACGTACAGATCATAGATCCTCCTCTTGAGGAGCAGCGTTCACCACCTGAGAACATTGACTTAACAGATGTAGCTAGTGAAGATGAGGATATGACTGAAGAAGGTGAGAAAGGACATGATGAGGATAATGAGCAATTCAATGAGTTTAACTTTGATGATCTTAATGAAGAAGAGATTAATGAGTTTGTTATGAACAATTCGACATTGGAGCCAGAAGCTACAAATTGTGATGTGACTGTTCCCTCTGCGGATGTTTTAGCAAATATCCTAGATTCTGTACATGAAGCCAAACAAAGAAATTCCTCCTCAAATGTTCCAGCTGAGACCTTTGTTGATGCTGAAGAGAATGAAGATCCAAGTGCTGATCTTCAGCCTAAAAAAAGAAGCAAGAGAGATCCAAGACTGCGTGTTAATAAAGATGTTCCTGCCACAGAAACTACTAAAGAGAGTTTAAATGCTGCCTCTGTTTCTGCCGAGTTTTCAAGAATTCAAACTTCAGTTCCTATTGATATATCTCCTGTATCTGCTTCGGAATCTTTCTCACAGTTCATGATCAATGTTGGAATTTCAGAGCCTCTTGATGAAGTTGGAAGCTCATCTGCTGTTGGAGCTAGAAATCTGCTATTCAGTCAAGAAGATTTTGAGAAGGCTCAAGCGAGTTTCTTTGCTACTAGAGATAAAGAAAAGAATATACAATTTGATTATCAAACCATGGGTGAGAAAGGAGATGATAAAGAGATGACTGATAGTGATGATGATATTTTTGCCGAGGTGGATGTTTATCGATTACAATCAAGAGTTTTGAAGCTGGAGACAGATAACGTGTGCTTTCAGCTCAAGTTCAAAGCCTAATGGAAACAGTCACTAAGAAGAATCAGAAGACAGGTGAGCTGGAGATGAATTTGGGTGATGTGTCTGCAAGGGTGCTCAATTTAACCCAAAAGCTAGAGAATAAATTTGCAAAGATTTTTCTGAGACATCTTCATCTATGAAAACTATCATCACACCATCTGATCAGGAGAAAGAAAGAAAGGAACATGAAGAAAACATGAAGAAGTATTTTGAATATCAATCTAGTGCACGAAAGTCTCGTACTACAGGGAGTGCTTATGTGATTAAGAATACAGCAGAGCCATCTATTGATCCTTTTGATGAAATTGGCAAAATATTCCACAAAAGGATTCAGCGGCAGGCAAAGGTAAATTTCCGACATATAAAGACTGCTAAGTCATATGTGGAAGAGTATGAGGATGTTTTGGGTCTTGATGGTAAGCCGTTTCGAACGGTTAGGTGGCCTGCTACTCAGAAGATGAAGACTATACCTCTGAATAAACCCATGCACAAGGGATGTTTGAAGGACATGAAGTTCTGGGTGTATGATCCAACTACCCGATTGATGAATACAGAATCTCTGATGCTAAGGATCTGATGTCGCTGCATAAGGAAGATATCGATGTGTTGGTGCAACATCAGATTCAGTGTGATCCAAACTATGAGACTTAGGGGTGTTCTTTTTAACTGATAACCAATAACCGAACCGAACCCAAAGTTACCCGAACCGAGAAACTACCTTACCCGATTAACCCGAACCTGATTAAGTGCGTAATCGAACCCGACTAGAGTTTTTAGGGTCGGTCTTTGGATTAGTTTTGTATAATTCGGCTTGACCCAAATAACCCGAATAATTAAAAAAAATGATCCAGTTTCCATATATTTATGTATATCGGAGTAGTGTTTTTGTAGCCAAATTTGCAACTAAATATTGTAGCCCAAGTTGTGGTTTTATTTTGCACATATTATAGCCCAAATGAATAGAAATACGCAACCCAAATGGTTGGAAATATGTAACTCAAATACCCAAACCATTAAACCGATAACCATTTAATCTGACCCGAATAACCCGAACCCAATTAACCC
This sequence comes from Ambrosia artemisiifolia, assembly GCA_032199755.1. NCBI lineage: Eukaryota > Viridiplantae > Streptophyta > Magnoliopsida > Asterales > Asteraceae > Ambrosia > Ambrosia artemisiifolia. The sequence goes on from CM063529.1 coordinate 13,441,071, forward strand.
CATAACCGATAACCATTTAACTAGATTGGGTCGGTTATCGGGTAATATTTTCACACCTGAAAAACCAAATAACCCGACCCGAATAACCCGATAACCGAAAACCAAACCCGATGAACACCCCTAATGAGACTTGTGCTAAATCTTTTACTGGAGCGGTTGCTCAAGTGATCTATTTTGGATTAGGGGCTGATCAGAGGAGTAAGGTGGAGACCAGAATGTTTGGTCATTACATTGGAAAATCTCCTGAAGAAATGCAAGCTGCACTGGAGAAACAGAAGAAAGAAGCAGAAAAGAAGAGAAAGAGGGCAGCTGGGAAACGTGACAAGAAGTAATGAAACTATACCAAGACGACATAAACCTAGGGGATATTGTAAGGCCATGGTTTAGAGGTTTGCGTCTGTCTTGGCCCATTAGACGTTTTTGGGTAGTTTGGTCTAGTGGGTTAGTGGGTTTCGGCCATTGGGCCTATGTACTCGAACCGCCCTATGCTTCTATAAATAGGGGGTTCCTAAAACATTTTGGGTTGCTTGTTACTTTGCTAGTTTTTGCTTTATTGTTTCTTGTACAAGAATATAGTGTACCAGACGACTCCTAGATGTCGTGTGCACTTTTTGCAATACAATCATTCGGTTCTATTTTCTTCCTTGTTGTTCTTACATTTAATCTTGGTTCCGCACTCGATTGAGCGTGTTTGATACCCCGGAGAGGATTCTGGAATTACAAAACAGGCCTCTTTCATGGATCCCCAGCACCAATTGACTCAACTCCAGTACCCGACTCCCCGCTAACTTGTAGCGGGCGCACCAAGTATTGTTGAAGCACTTGGAGGCTCACTTCCCGCGGAGCAGTTAGGATCATTGTCAGGATAATCTTCACGCCTCTTCGACCTCAACTCATCACCTTTACACGTCACATGCTCTCCCTGAGCATTCAATTGCTTCATCAACTTAGCATTCCGTTAAAGAAGCTACTGGATCATAGCCCTATCCTTTGCCTGTAACTCTTATTGAACCTCAATATACTGCACAAGCTTGGTGATCGTCTGATTAGCAATCATCACCTGAGCGTACAACTATGCCACCCATCTTTCCAACTGAACAATCTGTGCTTTGTCTGGTAGTGAAGTATCTAAACTAAAATCCAGATCAGAAACATCAAACATGTGTCCCTCCGGTAATGCCTGGGTAGTAACAAGTATGGAGGGTGAGGCAACATTGGTTGTTTGGATAGTAGTAGGTGTGGGTAATGTGGTATTTTGGGTAGAGATTGTGAATACTCGATCAGAGTGTGGAGCAATCAGTGAACTTGGAAGCGTAGAAGCTCCAAGTGAAGATTCATCATCATATCTCTTCGTTTTCTCACCTACAGTGTCAGTAGGAGGAACTGACCTCTTTGGTGAATCAACAACAATCTCACTGCCTTTACCACTCGAATCATTATCTAAACTGGACGAAAAGGGTATGTACATAACACCCGAAGGCCCCTCTCCCCCATGAACTGTACCAGATGGACATGGGCGGTCCAAACCAATGTCTAACTGCTGTAAAAATTCATGACCAATATCTTGAACTTGCTCCTCAATAACTGGACCAGGCTGCGGAACAGGTTGTTCAACAACTGGTTCCTGTACCTATACTTATATCTGAGCTGCAACCTATTGTACCTGAACCTCAGGTTGCTGAACTGGAGGCTATTGTTGTTGTTGCTACTACTGTTGTTCAGGTGGTTCAAACCACACATCATTACAAGTGGTTGATAAGCGGGATCATTGAGAAACCCAAACAGTGGTGTCTCCTATGGACCCTCTGCAGCTGGTCTCTTTACCTTATGTATGCGACAATCAGGAAGAGTTCGACGTTCCACTGTCCCATCCTGAACAAACGGTGGAATATCTGGCAAATTGGGCATAAGAAACTTAAAGATAGTCATTAAGAATCTGCCATATGCGAGAAAACGGGTGTTTTTAGTAGCCCGAATCTGCTTCTCCAACTCATACAAGATCATATGAGAAAAAGAGAATGGTTTGTCGTAAAGCAATGATAGCATAGCAGACTGAATACTGGACCCCATAGCATCTGGTCCTGCCCGACGTGCCGGAAAGCAAACAATCATCACTGTGCATAAGCAGGCGCCATTGCCCGAACACATTGCTTTTGCTTAAATGATACTTCTGTATATCCCCAGAGTAACCCATACGTAAGAAAGCCCCCATCCGAAATTCTGCAAGAAATATCATTGGTCCATCTTCTTGATCAACAGTGCCAAGTCTCAGAGCCTGGCGAATAGTATCAACTAAAAACTGGATCACCTGATTGTTGATGGTAGCACGCATCATCGGTGGTTCTTCTCTGCAATCATACTTAGAGCGCTGAAAGAAAGATAGAATCCGTTGGTAATACTCTGCTTGCTCGCCTCTTGGAACCAATCCAAAAGCCCGGTTCTGGTTACTGTAAAACTCACGAGCTTCTTCTTCTGCCATGTTCTGCACTCAACATTAATCGTTAGGCGAAGTTCTGGTCGAAAAACAATTAAGTCCCTTGAATACAAACTGAAAAACAAAGATAGTCCTAAAGGCGAAGATGCCTTTGGACGTAGTTAGTTAGGAACGAAGATCCCATTTAAGCGAAGATGCCATCTAACGAAGATGATGGCATCTTCGTGGGAATCTGTATCTTCGTTATATCTGTATATTCGCCTGTTCATACGTCGATTGCACCACAGAAGATTATTCGATTTTTAACATGATCCGATCATCATGAAACAACCTAAAGCGTCTGACTAAGTGTAATATGTGATTAATTTTATGTTTTGAACGTCGTTTCATAGCTTATTGGTTAAGTTTTAGGTATAACTATCTATTATCAAACATTCGATTTGTACATGTTATTGGTAAGAAATCGTTGAAAAACGAAGATGCTGCCGAGTGTATTATTTTCGCCTGATAAATGAGGGTTTGAAAGAGATTAGTGTGTTTTGACTTTTTGGCCACTTTTTATACCCACTCGGCCGCGAAGTTACACAACGAAGATGCCTTAGGGCATCTTCGTCTACCCATCTTCGTTGTTCAGATTGGGCCGAGCCCAGTGTCGTTTAAAGACACGCCAATTGAGCCAGCCTAATTCAACGACAACTTATTGATATGATTCACAATTTTGGTCCTTTTGATTAAGGAACAAGCCCAAATTATTTAACTAAGTGGATTTTAAAGAAACGGTGACTTGGCTTTGTTAAAAATTCCGTCGGTAAGAAAACAAGATGTTTTCCCGAACAGTACGAGTACTCCCTTAGAATGACCATTCCCCGTGCATTAAGACCTGAAGCGAAAAATAGAAAAAAAAAATTCTTTTTTGAATTTTTATAAATAATTAAAAGAATTAAAGACACTGTTAAAGAGAAAAACAAAATAAAATGAAATAAAATAAATTCAAACCACGAACACTCTATTTTTGCTTAGACGTCACCGGCGAAAGGATCATATAAGCTAGAACAAGACTGAAAACACATGTTAGAAATGTTAAAGGTATATTATTAAAAGCATAGTCACAGTCCAATGCAATTACCAGTATATTGATCCACTTAAACAAACATACATCATTGTCGTCATAGCCTCACTTTTCTTATTATGATTAAGAGCATTAGACTGTAGGAACTGCGTTTCCTACAACATGACATACCCACCCCCCCAATCAAGGTATGCACAAAGATTCATCGTAGCAAGTGAGTATATTGTTGTTATACGTATACCTTACAAGGTACGAGACACACGGGTGTACAGACAACATATTTCTGGATGCAGCAAAGTGACGGGTGTGTACTATTAGGTACAAATTTTTAGCTTTGGGCTTTCGATGTAGCCTTTCAGCATAGGAGGATTTGGCAATTACCTTTGGATTTTGCTCTTTTAAGTTATCCTGGCTGTGCCTAGGTCAGTATATTTCTGGATGAAGCAGAAGGACAACCAGCTTATCCCCGGATAGGTCAATAATACAAAGACCCGAAACCTCTGATTTTGGCAATCTATCAACGCAAGAATTAAGACTATAAGATCGTACGCCGACGTTATGTTCCCCACATGTACCACAGTCCAGCTGGTTGTTATTATTATTAATATTGTTATTATTATTATTATTTTTATTATTATTATTATTATTATTATTATTATTATTATTATTATTATTATTATTATTATTATTATGGGCTGAGTACGCATTGTAAGTTTGCCTACTGGTATATCACTTTGATGGAGCGACAATCGCACTTAGCAGATTAAGTTCTCTGTTCTGTTTTAAGTGCGACAGTCAGGTAGCTGATGTACTACCATATCCTCTCTTTTACACAGTTACAACTCGTGTTTTTTAAACGAAATAAATACAAAAATAAGTACAAAAATACTTTAGTTACCTATGGGAAATGTAAAATCACTCAGGATTTCTCATCCCATTCAGTTGCACCAACACATCAAAACGAGCCCTGTCAAATGCCTTGGTGTAATGGTCTGCCAAATTCTCTTTTGTATCAACTTTTTCTAAATGAATCATTTTCTTTTCAAAACAATCTCTTATAAAGTGATGTCTGATATGAATATGTTTAGTTTTAGAAAAGTTAGTTGGGTTTTCAGTTACGATTATGGTGGCTTTATTATCAATCATAATGGGAAAATCTAGAAAATTCAAACCATAATCCCGCATTTATTGTTGTATCTACAAAACCTGTGAAGAACAACTACCAGCTACAACGTATTGAGCCTTGCGTGAGGACACCGCTACAGAGGTTTGCTTCTTGCATTGCCAGGATACTAATCTCCCCCAAGTAGTTGATAACCGCCAGTCGTTGACTTTCTGTTCTGGTTGCATCCTCCATAGTTTGAGTCGGTGCAGGACACGAGATCTAATCCACCATCTAATGGATACCAAAGACCTAATTTAGGTTTCCCCTTTAAGTATCTCATTATCCGTTTGACCGCAATCATATGTGACTCCTTTGGATCAGCCTGAAACCTAGCACAAAGACAAACATGGAAACATAATGTCATGTCTAGAAGCAGCTAAATACATAAGTGAACCAATTAGTGCCTTGTATTCTGTTAGGTCGACACGCTTGTCACTTTTTTTATTTGGACCGAGTCCGTGATTCACTGGTAGAGGATTAGCGTAAGCTGTGCAATCATTAATCTTGAAACAAGTCAGGATGTCATGCACATACTTAATTTGATGGATGGACATTCCATCTGTCTTCTGATCCACTTGCAGACCAAGAAAGAACTTCAACTCCCCCATTGCGCTCATCTCGAACTTTTTCTTCATGACCTGCTCAAATTCTTTGCATAAGTTTTCATTACATGATCCAAAGATGATGTTATCAACGTACACCTAAACCTGCAGAAAACCTTCTCCTTTTCTCCGAGTTAAGAGTGTACTATCTATCTTTCATCTCTCAAATCCATTGTTAAAGAGGTAAGAAGATAGTGTCTCATACCAAGCTCGTGGCGCCTGATGAAGTCCATAAAGGGCCTTATCAAGTTTGTAGACCCGATCTGGATATTCTGGATCAATCAACCCTGGTGGTTGTGAGACATTCTTGGACTTTCTGTACAGAAAGACGCTTTTAACGTCTAATTGATACACTTTAAATCCATTCTGAGACGCAAAAGCGAAAAACAGGTGAATTGCCTCTAGCCGTGCTACTGGTGCAAACACTTCGTTGAAGTCTATCCCTTCCTGTTGATTAAACCCTTTTACTACAATACGAGCTTTATTCTTGACCACTACACCATTGTCAACTTTCATGTTTCAAAAAACCCATTTAGTGTCAATTTCCTATGCACCCCAAGGGAGATCGACCAAGAATTGTCACGAAGATCTAGTTGATACGTTTTCGCTTAAATTTGTGATATAAAGTATTTAAGCACTTATTCACAATCCCCGAGTCTCTGATTCTTGCGTACATGCAGTTGGCAGTCGCAAAACTTCTTCTAGTCTGAACTCCCGCATTAGGATCTCTCAGTATATAATCAACTGGATGATCTTTATTTGCGCATGTTGAAATCACGTTGTCAACCGGCATCTCTTCATCTAAGTTGGAGCCAATTTCTCCTACAGCCACTTCATCATTAGTAGAATCTATCCCGAACGGGTTCGTGAAAGGTTCTTCTTCAGTGTCTGTAACTCAATCTGTGGATGAAGACTGATTGTTTCCTGAAGAGCTTCCATTTGCATCTGTCTTGTCCTTTTCTATAGAAATTGGGACTATTGATCGAGGTGAAACAATATTTTCATCATCCTCATCAACAATCACGAGTTCTTATACAGGTGGATCTACATTAAAGGTATGAGGAACATTAAAGGACATAAATACGGAATCATAATCGAACATCCAACTGGGTTCCTGTGCACTATTCAGTGGTGAGTAACTTGTTATTTCGATATTAAAAGCGATTTCTACTACACCCTTTGATTTATTATAAACATGTTTGTTTGGTGAGCCGGGTACATACGGTACCAACTCGGTTCGGTATCGGTACGGTACCAGTATGGTATCGGTATTTTACCTTAAAATACCGATACCATACCGATCCCGTACCGATACCGAAACCGAAAACCTCTAAATGTGAATACCGATATCGATACCGAACACCCTCGGTTCGGTACGGTATCGGTACGGGATCGGTTTGGGATCGGTATCGGTTCGGTATTCGGTACAATATGCTCATCCCTACATGTGACAACAGTCAATGAACCAGGTCAACACCCGTACATGTTTCATTTGTTACTTGTTTATATGTGCATATTTAGACATTTTATATACACTATACCCCCCCTAGTTTAGTAAAGCAAGAGTTAATCAGAAAACTCAACATAGAACACTTGTTTAGTCATACAACACCCGAACAATCACAAAAAACAAGCATTCAAAAAGGTTACTATACTCTAACATATGGTACTATCTCTTTAACACATGAACATGGAAACAAATCACTATGTTAAGATGCACAAAATACATGTTAATGTCATCATCCCGAGGCACGGAACTTAACTACCTCTTACCGTTATGAGACCGGATGATATTCCTATATCAAAGGGTAACTAGAGGCTACTTAGTGGACACAATGAGCAATCACAACACTATTAACACATGTAGGTCGACTAATTCACATAATACGTTAAGTCTTGGAATATAATAAAGCTATTTATCATGGGACTACACAAGCTATACTCACATGTACACAATCATATACATGCACACCCACGTATATATGAATATAGATTGTTTGTCACAAACATAGAATCTTACTCCTCCTACTAACTTATGGGAAACCTTACTCCTTTTGTTTAACCAATCACTAAGAGCCTTACACCATGCTTAAACTACTCTTGCCCCTTGACTAGTACCTACGGCCGAAAACCATACACCTATAATACTAGTCAACCCACCTAAACAAAGCTTTTTTCTTCCTCATCACACTTCCCTCTTCTCCTCTCCTTCTCTACAGCAGAAAAGGATCCCTGCCCTCAACCTCCGCACCCCTGCCCCGTCGCCCCCATCTCCTCCTCTGCACCCGCCTCTTTCTTTCCTGCTCTCTCCCTCCCTCTCTCTATGTGTGTGTGTGTCTGCGTAGATATAGAGAAGAAGGGGTGGGTAGGTAGGTGTGTGTGTGTGTCTGTGTAGAGATAGAGAAGAAAGGGTGGGTGGGTATGTAGGTATGTGTGTGTCGTAGAGATAGAGAAAGAGATGGGTGGATACTGGATTGGTAGGTGAGATATTCAAGTTGGGGTTGTGGTATTAATCTGTGCGTTTTTTTGAAGGATATTAATCTTTGGGTTTAATAATAGTAATAATAATAATAATAGAAGAAATTATGTATAAGATTTTTATTGATTAAAGTGGGTTTTTGAGAGTGGTCGATGTGTTATTGTTACAGGGATAAAATAGTCATTTTGCACACTCATTCAGACATACAACTAAACAACCATTACTGGTTCAACACTTACTGGTTCAGATCCTCATACCCATTAAGACCTCTTAGTGATTCAGCACTTACCAAACAGCCCCTAAGAAATCGGCTCACATGAAGGAAGGAAACAAGAAAGAGTTGACTTATCACACACTTACACCAAAATGGATACCTTCCAAGCCTTAAAACATTTCTATTCAAGTCAATACCTTTGTTTTGTCTAACCCATCGGCCTAGCCCCTAGGTAGCAAGAGCATGCTTTTCACCAAATGAGGAATAAAACACTTAAACATAACACAAACCCATTCAAGAACAACACCCATTCTTGTGTTTGTCTTCACCCCAATCAGCCTATAAAAGGGCTTGGGATCCAACCACAGATCTTGCACCACTATCTCACTAATACACTCCTCCTACTCTCCACCCATTCCTCTCGGCCGATCCATACCAAGAACAAGACTCCAAGAGCTTGGAAAGCTTTTTATCTTGGCTACTAATCTCGCATCCAAGTAGATAAACTCCCTTTCTATTTTTAATCCATCCTTATCACTACACCTATAATGTAATCCGACTACAGGTTCTTGTGGCATCATAAACCGGCCTTACACACACCTAGATAATGCACACTCATGTGAATATAGTTATTATGTGATCACATTGCTATGATATTGCACCTAGATGATAATCAATCGGCCTATGTCACTAGAACACTTGCGAGTCCACGGCTTAGAATTAGCAAGCTTATATCAAACACTAATGAGTCACAAAACCATTGAATTCGAGCTCCATTAGGAGCATTTGCTTCGGCCATGATTACTTAACATAAGTTTAGTTGTGCCAAAACATGTGTTAACTCTATGATGGACTTAAAAGGATTCTGAACATGTGTTACCTTACAAATGGTTTCAATAGAGGAAATAAACATATGATAAGTAATGTTCTCTCAAAAACCAACCACACATGGTGAATTGGTGCTAACATACGGCCCAAACAACATGTGGGACCCATTCTAGTTCACCATGGATGCTACATTTCAAAACACCAAAGTTTTGGAACTATAGAACACTAACGAATGGCATGTACACTAAAACACACTAAACACAACGAGCCAAAAGTGTCGGGTGAACAATTTGTATGATAAACAACCTCTGGATGACTTACCATGTCCATAATGATCACAGGGTATCATTTCTCAGGATGGTGACCACCTACAAGCTCACTAGACCTCTTACATCATCATCAGGTGAGTATTTCATGGCCCCATTTTACTATTTTACATTTTGGGGGAAATACATGCATCAATACTTGTGTCATTTTCAAGTGTGCGTATATTCTATCGTGACTACCATGTGGAACATGAGACATCTTGGTTCATGAGCTCACTAGTCCTCGTACAACGTTTACTGTAACCATTACCTAAACATTTAGCCATGGAACACTTTAATAGATCTATTGGGTTGACACCCCCACTCTTGGTTAGTCGCTCTAACCGGTTACATACAAAAGGGTGTTAGTATTCTACAATACAGACATTGTCTTTAGTGTAAAATGCGCGAGGCACAACAGTCAAAAGGTTCGGTTATGGGACTCATGGTTTGCACAGTGATCATTTGCTTAGCTAGCTTATGATTAGTCATACACGAATTACACGTTGGTTTTACATATTACAAACAAACCCATGAACTCACCGACATTATTGTTGACAAAAACTCTTTATGCATGTTTTCAGGTAACTAGTATGGAGGGCCACAAAGATTTGAGGGAAGGGTTCGAGCAAGCACTGCGTGGTACCACTACGATGGGTTTTCCTTGTCAATCGTATGTTATTTGATTTCGAGAGTAAGAGACAATATTCTCTTTTGTTAAACACTATGGTGATGTTTTAAATAATCAATAACAATATCCATCCTTCACGACAGTACTATTTAAATAAAATGTGTGTTGCTTGGACCTTGTGCTTGAAAACCTTTCGGTCGTCGCATCCCCGTGTTTCCGCCTTGGCGGGGTGTGACATCCCAAATGGCTCAAAATCTTTGATATTGGGTTTTCGACTATTCAAGAGTTCATAACATGTTTTATTGTGTTTCTTAACAGTCAGAACCCTATTCAAAATATGGCATGCTGTGTTCACAGCCTCCCCCCATAAAATGGACGAGAAGCTTAGAATTAGCCAGCATGGTCCGTTTTGATTCAATCAATGTCATATTTTTCCTCTCAGAGAATCCATTCTTTTGTGTCTCATAGGGAGCACTGAATTAATGTTCACTTCCTTTGCGAATGTAAAAGATTGAAAACGTGCTGTTCTTGAACTCCGAGCCGTTGTCGCTTCTAATTCTCTTTAATGTGGTGTTGAAAAGATTCTCTGCATGAAGTATGAAATTTGTCAAGATTTCTGCAGTTTCATCCTTCGAACCTAAGAAAAACACCCACGAGAATCTAGAAAAATCATCAGTAATCACAAGGCAATAATATTTTCCATCGATGCTCCAAACGTTCACCAGACCAAATAGCTCCATAAGAAGTAGTTCGAAAGGAGCAGAGATGGAATTTTATAGTTTTTGGGTGATGAGGCTTCTTGTGTTTCTTTCCCTTTTTGCAAGGGACACATTTGTCCTCAATCCCAAAACTTTTCAACCGAACACCCATAACCAAACCATTTTTGACGATGTAGTTCAATTTTCTGAAATGGATGTGTCACATCTTCCCGTGCCATAGTAGTGAATCTAATGAAGATGCTCTAGATAATAGGCATGTGGTCTCCTCTGAAGATTCGTCAGGCATACTCATATCCATGATATACGTGTCATTTCTTCTAGGAGCCCTCATGATTATCCACTCTTTTGGAATTACTACCCCTGGTTTCAACACTAAAGCTTCAGTCTTGGTGAAGTGAACCGAATGCCCCTTGTCACAAATTTGAGAGACACTCATGAGATTCTGCCTATAGGGCTGTTTCTGTTTATCTATACTATCTTATAAAGCATTTCACAAGGACCTCTTAATTTTTAAGTAATACAACTACAAAAGCTTAAAGTACAACACATAATGCATATAATAACTAATTTTTCAGGGTATTTATGTCTTTTCAAACATAAGTTACACATAAACCCCTTATTAGTTACAATTTCCCCCCTTTATCTATTTATACTATATTATAATTTTATACAATACTTACATATTTGCCTATCAACTTTACTTAATTTTTGTTTATTTAAATAGTAATTACACTTTTGCACCTTTATTTTAACTAACCACCACCCACGCTTTTTAAACGTTCATAACTTTTTCAGACGATAATAGTTTCTTAATATTATTACACCGTATAAAAGAGCACTTTATTCTCTTTAATTTGAGTATAGTATTGATGTAGTTTTTCATATAATATGATAGGTTTAAGTAATAACTGGAATGAAAACGAACTGGATTAGACGAAAAATAATAGTTACATGTTTTCCCTTGTTTTAAGGAACTACCACCATGTTTTTTAAATGGCCATAATTTTTTCAGTGGTTAACTTTTTTTTTAAATTATCTTAAAAACGAGAATTTTATTCTCTTTAATTTGAGTATAGTAATGCTAATATTTTTTTTGTAATTTTAAAAAGTTGATGTATTATGTGATTTACCAGGGCCACTCGACCATTTTAGGGGCCTAAAACGAATTTTGAATTTTAGGCACTTTTAGCATAACAGAGACCACAGTAAAAAAAATGCAACAGAAGATAGTTGGACTTTGATGATCGTGATTTTACGATTCAAGTATACGACCTTTCACCGTTACTACACAGTTTGATTCGATTTCCATTACTCACTTTCCCGCTTTCATTTTTAATCTAACCTTGTTGCCTCTTTTTGGAACGAACTACGATTCAATACTACATAAACAATTTCGATACAAATATAACATAACATCATAGAATAGGGCCCAAAAAAGATGGGGCACTAAGCTCATACTTTAGTACACTTATACTTTGGCCAAAGTTTAGTTTTGGTTATTAACAAATTAACTTAACTGGACTGAAAAACGACAATCTTATCAAATAAACAGAATCAATTAACCGATCGGTTAATAAGATTATTTAACCGTTGACTTTTGTTTTGGTTGAGCCTAATAATTGAATTGAACCATGCATACTGGTAAAAGTAGCTGTGTTCCCCGCCGCATCGCGCGAGCACACTACTAGTTTGGTCATAATGCATTTAGGGCCTTTGATTCTAAGGAGTGTAATATCCTCTGTGATTCACTAGCCCGTTATTTTGATTTTGAGGATACCTCCCTCTGTTAGAGTATCCATGAGTATAGTCATTTCTTGAAAAAAAATTGTTATTAGAATATTATCTATCCCAATAACCATTTTGAACATTATTGGCATTAGCAGGTGCTGCCTGCTTAGAAGGTTGAGCACCAGATGTGCTATCTTGGCCAACATATACCTATCTAGGGACAAGAGCATGCCACTAAAAATTTTTATTTACGGGTCGCTTGCCTGGATCCCTAGCCCCATCATCAGCTTCTTTCTCTAATTGTCTCTGCAAAGTTTTCTTTGCAGAGTTAATCACCTCTTTCATGCTTTCTGCTTTAGCAGGATTCTCACCTTTCTTCTCATCAGTTGATGCAGTGTTCTCTTTCTTCTTGACAGTGCACATGCTACCTACATGTCCTTTTTTATGACATTTAAAACATGATCGTTTCTCAAGGAGCTTTTTGTGTTGTCCCATTGAGGTCGATCCCTCATTGCTAACAGACTTGTGTGAAGTATTACCAGAACACTCAGCGTTACCCTGTTTGATTTCTTCTGTTTTAGCTTCTCCTTGCTTAACAAATTTAGGATTTTTCAAAATCATTTTTGGATCAGCCTTTTTAGTTTGAGTTTTAGAAATTATTGGTGTAACCTTTTCTACTGCAGTTGGATCACGTTTAACAGTATTAGTTTTATCAACCCCTGACCTCTTGGTGTTCTTGAACACTTCACCTGTTTCTTCATCCCCAGACATACTAGATGAACTACCACTATTAACACTATCCACATTTTCACTCACATTAACTTTCACTTCATCAAGCTTTGGATTACAAATTTCCTTTGTTACCTCCCTCTCAGTTGATAGAAATGAATAGTTTCTAGTTGTAGGAGGAGGTACATCTTGATAACCTAAGCCACCATTATCATCCTTCTGCTTCTTAGATTCTTTTCTATAGTCAATCGGGGCATTGATAAGATACTTAGAGCTTCTAACCTGATCTATCTACCTATTCAAATAAGTTACCTTAATTTTAAGTTGGTCTATTGCATTTTCCTTAGCAATTTCTTCTTTCTTATCAACTACAACCAACTGTGATAAATTAAGATAATCTATCTTTTCTCTAACCGTATAGTTCAGTTCTTTTAAATCTTTCTTAGCAGCTTTAAGGGATGATTTACGATTCCCTTCTCTTATCCGATTACTTAGATTGAACTCTTTCTCTTTATCTAGAAGCATAACTAGATCAGTGTTATGCTTAGCAACTTGATCATTTTCCTTCACAAGCAACATAACACGTTCAGCATAATCTATGCATTTATTGCTTGCTTCTACAACTAAAGATAAGGGAAGGATTAACTTTTTGGCGTCCGAGCTCAGGTCTGCCATGTAAGCCATGAATTCTTTAGTAGACATCCCTTCAGTTGATGCTGTTAGATCCAGCACCTGTGTAGATAACTCCTTTTCTGCTTCAACTTCAATCTTTGTTGTATCAGGTTCTTGTGCGTCACTTATAGTCACTTCTGTCTTGATCTTATCAAGCTGTTCGTCAGAAGCTTCCTCAACAGGTTTCTCTTCCTTCTCAGTTTCTTCTTCAACAGTCTCTGCCATGAGTGCATGGTTGTTTGACCCATCAGCGCCGTCTAGTACATTGCTCCAGTCATAAGTTCCATTAGGCTTGGCTACCATTAATGCCTTTAAGCTAGAGTTGCTCTGAGGAGGCACTACTGATGAACTTTGCCTTGTGATATTGCCCTGGTTTTAACTTTTGGGTCTGGCACACTCTCTGACGAAGTGTCCATACCCATAGCAGTTGTAGCACTTGACGTTATACTTGTCCAAAACGTGCTCTACCTCATACAAGCTTCTTTCCAGGTCTCTCTATAAACTTTCTAGCACGTCTTGTAATCATAGCAAGATTCCACTAGAGGTCCATTTCTTCCAAGTCATCCGGGTCAATCTGGTCATAATCTTCATCAAAGATTGCCAGGTCATTTATCTTCTCTTGTATGTAGTTCTCATATGATGCTACAAAGGAAGACAAAACTGCAAGCTGTTGTTCTGCTGATTTAATGCTCATGGGCATAGACTTGTAGGACTTGTGATCGCAACTAGAGTCAGATTTATTGGAGTCAGGAGCACTTTTTCCCTTGTCTTTGCCCGAGGGAATGTCTTTCACCTTCGTTAATTCACAAGAAACAGACACAAAGCAAATTTCACCATCAGAGTCTAACATTATATTTCCTGAACTGTGTCCTTAGAAGAATGCAGTTGCATTCCCACTGCTGGTTGATGTGCCACTAGATGAAGATTTGGATGACGATTTCCCATTATAAATTCTCGGATCTTGAACCTGATCAGAACAGGCATCCTTCCTCTTCATTGCCAAATCATAAGCTTTTAGCTTTCCTACTACATCGTCGAGCTTACACGAAGCGAATTCTGGATTCTATTTTATGAGATGATTATAAACTTCCCACTTCACGGGTAAAGCATCCAGAATCTTTGTGATCATCTCAACATCAGTGTGCTTAATGTTGTGGTTTTCTAGCTCAGTAACAAGATGATAATATCTCGTTATAATTTCCTCAAGAGTTTCACCAGAAAATGCCCTAAAGACAACAAACTGTTTCTTGAGAAAATCAACTCTATTTTGCTTAATGTTATCATTTCCCTCAAACCATTTTTCTAGAACTTCCCACGAAGCTTTTGCATCTTAGTATTTTCTAAAAGTGTGTAAAATTTCCATTGGCATACTCATAGTGATGGCAGCGTGTGCCTTGTTCTCAGCTTCGAACATCAACTTTTCTTCTTCGTCCATATCTTTAAAGTCTATCTTAACAGTCCTACCATCAACAGCTCTAGATGGTGTTATATAACCGTCTCGAATGAAAATCCATCCTCTCATCATATAGAACCTTTCCCACTATTCGAACCTGTCCTTCCACTAGTAATAGTCATTAACTGAAATCATTTTAGGTGGAGAATTTGACTTTCCTACCTCATAGTCCATTTCAAATAACCTGTTTATAGTCGACATTTTAATTCAAGTTCGATATGATTTAGAGTAATTTAAATGTCCAAGAACAAGTTATAGGTCCAAAGTCCAAGTGCAATGTCCAAATAATAGTCCAACAGTCAAATCGAAAAGGTTTCTGATTAACAACCGGTTTTCACGAAGATGGTAAGTCACGAAGATGCTTCACGAAGTTATAGCTTAACGAAGATATGGTTCCACGAAGTTAAATATTAAATGAATTAAATATTAAATGAAGATAAACACTAAAAGAAGATGATTTAAAAAAGAAGTTCGGGTAAAGAAGAAGTTGACTTTTAACCGAAGTTGCCTAACAACGAAGATATATTATCTTCGTTATAAACCCTATCTTCTCCTTATGAATCTGTTCAAAAACTAACTCGATTTTTTCAAACGAAAACACCTCCAAAACACACGAAACTTTCTGAAAAGTATTATCTTTGACTGAGAAAGATTTTAAGACTCGAAAACAAAAGTTTTGGACGTAAAAATATGTTCCAATCGATTCAATCTTTGCAATAATCGAGCTTCAACCGTACAATAGAGCATAAATGCTCTGATACCAATTGTAGGTCCTTGGAATGGATTAAATAAAAGCTAGATCAGAATCTATCAAGGTGTGGAATCCCTTGATAGACGTTTATGCAAACGATGAATCAATCACAACGATAACACAATGAGAATACCTATAAAACAACGTGTCTATTGATATTATTTCAGTGGAACCAATACCAATTACAAGCTAATGATTGACCAAACCTAGCCTACACCCTATGCAAGATATTTTTACTTGCATGGGCTGATCACAGACTCACGAAGATAGTGGCCCAACTCGTTAGGTGAAGATGCCAAATGGCATCTTCGCTTAACTCCAACTTCGCCTAACCATCCATCTTCGTTTTCTATCTTCTTTGCTAACAATGTTTGATAGGGTAAAACATAAAAGGCTATCATACTTGAATTATAACAACGTCAAGTATGTTACAATTAAACCTATCAACCGAAACACAAACGATACTAATCTAGAGAAGCGTTTGTCACACAAACATGCACTAACAATTGCAATCCTGCAGATGTTAGTCAAACATATTCTAACTTAACTTCCATACATAGGAAAGAAGGCCTCTTTCTTCAACCTGGATGACATTGACAGTCTGGAAACAACCAAGCCTGAGAAGCCCTCCTATATTACCCTCTCCAAGAAGTCAAGCCCTCCATCGAAGTCAAAAATGCCATCTCTAAAAAGAGGATGAGCTGCACTCCACCTATTGCTTAGCCAACCACTTTTGAGAATATGGGCTTCCACGACGACCAGGCCAACCTCAACCAAGTCTTCACTCAGGTATGATGACATCCTAAGAATGTTAACACAGTAGTATCCTAAAGTTATCTATTAATTACTTACCTGATATTCCTTCAGGGCCAAGAACACCTCTCGAAGGCCTTCAAAGCCATTACTATTCAGGTCCAGAAATCCATGAGCACGATTTCCGACCTTCGCATGATCTGCTTCACCAAAGAGGTTGATGAGGTCTGTAGCAGCCTTGGTGGTACTGGCTCGGGTGAAGATGGCCTTTCAGTCCAAATGATCCTTTCCTTGATAAAAGAGAATGGAACCTCAAGGGCTGGTAGGAAAGGATCATTGATGTGCCAAGATTTACACATGTTTTACAAGTGCATTAACACCCTTTTTTTCACTCAAAAATCATGCTTTTATCTTAAGTTGATCATAATTTCTCCTTCTTTGTTGATAATTGAAGGTTTTGAGGTCAAGTAATGAAAAGGGGAGAACAACGGCACAAGAGGTAAGGAATTGAAGACTTAGAGAGCTGAAACAGATGCAGCACGGCCTAACTCCGATCGTGCGTAGCCGTGCACCTGTCTCGGGTCAACAAGCCAACATTCCAAAGTCAAACATAAGCAGAAGTCAACCAGCACGGACGTGCCAACCCATGTGCACGGTCGTGCTCCCCTAAACATGTTCTCTCAGGCTTCAACTGACCAAAACTGACAAGACGGTTGGCCATGTGTCAAGCACGGGCTTGCTCATACCTGAGCACAGCCGTGCTCATTAACTGACTTGACAGAACCTACACGCAAGGATTCTACAACTTCCCTAGATGTCAAGCACGGGCGTGCTCAGCCTGAAAGGCCTATAAATAGAGACATCCACTCCTCACTTTGGCATCCCTCAACCCATTTAATTCTCTACCTTCTACATGAAGTTTCTGCTATCCTAGGGACTTTTAGGTGTCTTTTGGAGCTTGGGATCACTTCATAAACATCACATTTGAGAGAGAAACACCACAATATCACTTAAAACCACCAAGAAATTTCCATACAACCCTTACCATGTTTTGCACTCAAACCAAACCTTGTGAGCTTGTTGTATCAACCATGCTAGGCTAGATTTCTCTTTGTGTTGCTAGGGTGATGATGGAACTTGGTATGAATAAATAGTTTATTTTTATATTAAATTGGTGTTTTGTGTTATTAATAATTTCATCTACTACTTCTTTGTTTAATGAACTAGTTAATTAATCAATTTAGTATCTAGTCTTGTGAGTGTTTTTGTAGGAAGTGGAGGGACTTATGAGTGTACCCGTGGCATGTAAAAACACGCACACTTGTAAGCTAACCTAACTCCACGTGTAGAGATTAGCCCATTTGTGGATAGAAATATTCACACTTTGTGGTTCGATCGTCAACTATCAAAACTTCACTTAGGGTCGGTACGATCTATATACTTGGTCCTAGTGATAAGCTAAGACTTGGTAGTTCGACTTAGCTACATGGTCTATGTGTTAGCTTTGGCGCAAACCAAGGATTGGTGAACTCGTCTTAGAAGTAAACAGTCTATATTTATTTCTATTATTATATTGCCGCACAATTAATAATAGGTAATTCACATTTAGAAAAATTAATTATTTCAAGTAGGGGATGAACGTTTGCAGGAGGCTATGTCGCCTCTACCATATCAAGTGGTCGCTTGTTTAGCCATGCTCCAGCTGTTGACAAGTTATCCATAAAAGAATATAGTAGTTGAATGTCAATATCGCAACTATGGGAGATGTGTCTTTTGGGGTTGGGTTAACACAATCTTGGTCAATCCCTCCCTCATCGTTCAGAGGTGAGCTTACCTGGTCCGGAGACCCTCACAATAACTTTAAGGGCATAAATCATTTAGAGTCTAGTGTGGCTATACCTAGTTTTTAAACACTCCACTTAAATAAAAGTTTTCTATTATCTCATACCAAGTAAAATCAGATCCTGAAACAACACCTTTGTTTTGATATTGATTTCTCTTACATTTTAAATATCTCTTTTACTTTTCTTTCAAGCAACTAAAACTCTTTTAGTAATTTTTAAGAATCTGAGTAGTAAAAGTCGTGTCCTTGGATACGATACTCGGTACTTGTTCATTTCTACACGACGATCGATAGGTACACTTGCCTATTGTGTGGGTTTTAGATTGTCAAGCAACTATCATTTTATTCAATAAATTTAAAATTTGAAAGTGTTACACACCAAGTTTTTCGGCTTAAACTCTTTCACCATCAAGTTTTTGGCACATTCACCATCAAGTTTTTCACAGATGAATTAGGTGCGGAAACCCTAATTATCATGCAAAATGATATAAACCGTAATAGAAACACATTAGATTTCATTTTCAATACGTTTTCATTAACTTTAATCAAGATTTAACGGTTACATACTCAAAATTAACGAAACAGAACTTCTCAAACTTTTTCTGAAAACACACACAACACCTAGACACAACTAACCAACTGTTACAACTGAAAACAAACCAAACATATATATAGACATATTGTTTCGACCCTTCGAGGGTTTGAATCAATACGTTCGACCCATAGTTATCAAAAGCCATTGCCTCTTGCACCTAGATCTATTTTTTAGGCGAGGCAATGCATTTGCGTTTTGAGTAAAGGAAATTGCGCTTAATTCTCCAGGTGATCGTTTAGGTGCAGATTTCATCTAGATTCCCAAATTCTGGGGAATTTCCAGTAAAATTCGTTAAATTATGGCTAGGTTCCAGCCACATTTCTACTTTTATCTAAGGAAAACTATTTCTATACACTAATACGCCAATATTTTAGAACCTTTGATACTAACTGTTGGTGGTGAAAATCCTCAGGATGATTTTACCTCATATCCCTAATGTGCCATCCTCAGGATGCTGAAGGACTCAACTAACTTCAGGATGTAACAGTATTTCAGCATGTGCACATCCTGAGAATGAACTAACGAATTAGCTTTCTTGTGTGTGATTGCAGGTACAACTAAGTTATAATATGGATTTATAAATATATATATATATATATATATATATATATATATATATTCTCCAACTTCTATATTATAATTCTCAATTGAAGAAGTCAAAGATCAAAGTGTAACTCATGCAAAGCCACAGTCCAAAGTCGAAGATGAAGTCAAAGTTGTAACCGATACACATTAAATATCGGCGAAAGATATGGAAACAGCTGGGACAACGTAAACCTGAGGTGAAACTGCCACAACGGTCATCTGAAGACTTCAAAGACCTTAACTAAGTTAGCGGATCTCACGGGATTCGTTATTTATTGACATGTACTATATAAATGGGAGTGTTGGACGAGTATAGGACACATTGCTTACACTATAGTTACACACATACACCTAGCTGCTTAGACACACTCACACAATCATTGTAATCATAGAACACTCGTCCATTCACTCATCCAAAGTTGTATCTTTTTACCAAATTAATATTAACAAACAAGGCAGGGGCCTAGTCTCCTCCCGAGGTTTTATGTCGGCGAACTACAACTGATCAAGGGCTTTCCTCGTAGATCGAGTGTTGTTCTTTGTGTTTTACTACTTTATTTGTTCATTCCTTGAATTTGACAACAGTTCCATCCCTAGGATATAAGTGTCCATCCCGAAACAAACCTAAGCCATCTCGAGCATAGTTGTCACTTATTTATTTCTTTTCGCATCCTAATTAAGCATTTTCAGAATATAACTAGTTTTAACATTTGATTTACACTCTTAGCACTCTACCTCACAATTTCTAATTTGGAATACAAAATTATTTCTATTAGGTAATTTTTGACCAAAACAATTTGGCGCCCACCGTGGGGCAAGTGGTGCTATTTTAACAAAAAACTTTGTTAAAACTTTTTCTCAATTAACTCATTTTTACAAAACTTGACAACTATGTCTTCTTCCCAGAAAACTGTCTCTTCATCCATGCCATCTTCAACCTCTACCAGAAATACTGCATTGCCACCCCCACCTGCATTCTCATAGTGTGCTACTTCCCAGATTCCACCTAGACCAGCAATGGGGACATCTGGATCTTCTCCTGTTTTCGTATCGAATGATGAGATCCTTTCCATGTTTTCAATGGCTAAGGATCAAATGCAACAATAGCAGGAGATCAACAGAATGATAATGAGAGAGATACAATCCCTCAAGACATCCTCGAAGAGATCGACTGAAGACATGGGGACACCATTGTAGCCAAGAGTGTTGGATTTCAATTCTGGCATCTCTGGAGGTGTTCATCAAGGAGGTTTCATCCCCATGAGCACTGGGTTCTCTGCTCTAGAAACGACTACTGCACCCAGGATGGCAACTACCAGGGATCCAGGATATACACCTGGGCAATCCCAAGGATATAACAATAACGGTAACAATTTAAGTTCCAGTACTTTTACTGCTAATGACGTTGCTTATTTGCAGGATACAGGAATAAGCCCTTAGCTAGCAAGGGAGCTACAGAAGATCAAGGACATGGTATCGAGTGTGCCAGGGATAATGCAACCTATCCCTGAGGTATCCTCAGCATGCCATAGGGTGTCAAGATTTGCACCCCTCATATATGATGCAGAGATCCCAAAGCGGTTTCAAACTCCAAGCATGAAGCTCTATGATGGATCTATAGATCCTGAGGAGCATGTGGCTCAATATAGGGAAAGGATGGAAATAAATCCAATCCCTGCCAATCTGAAAGAAGCATGCTTATGCAAGGGATTTGGTTCAACTCTCACCGGTCCAGCCCTGAAATGGCTCCTAAGTGTTCCTCCCTATTCTATTACTTCTTTTGCATATTTAATTAACATGTTTAATAATCAATTTTCTTGTAGTCGAATGTTTGACAAGTGATCTATACAGGGTAACTCAACCACAGGGGGAATCACTAAGAGAATTCATTACTAGGTTTGGAAAGGAAGCACTTGACATCCCGAACCTGGATGTCACAACAGCAGTACAAGCATTCAAGATGGGGCTGCAAAGAGATTCACCATTCTACCAAGAGTTGGTGATGAATCCATGCAGGAACTTAGATGAAGTTAGGAACAAAGCTTTGAGATTCATCCGACTTGAGGATGATAAAAAGATACAAGAGAGGATAGAGTCATCCTCAAAAGATAACCATCCCAATCGAGGATAGAGATTCACATACGAACCATACAAGCATAAACCATATGCTAGACTTGATAATAAAAAGGTCAATGTGATAGAGGACGACGATGAGGATGATTGCCCTAAATTGTCAGATTACTGTTTTTCTGTGGATGTAACAGGATTGATGTATGCCATGAAGGATCTAGGGGACAAAGCAAGATGGCCGAAGAAAGATAACAAGACAGGATGGAAAGACAAATCCAAATGGTGTGCCTTCCAAGAAGATTTCGGCCACACCACTGAAGATTGCATCGCCTTAAGGAAGGAGATAGCATATCTCTTGAGCAAAGGTCACCTTAAGGATCTCCTGGGAAAAAGAAATCAAGGGCTCAGGATGGCACCAGCATCCCAGAAAGAGCAGCATCCCCACCTAAGGATGCTAGTATTATTAACTTCATTTCAGGAGGGTCAGACATTTGTGGAACCTCATATTCAGCTGCTAAAAGACACGCGAGGGAAACAAAGTCTGAAAAAGGAGAAAGACCAATGAAAACGACCATCCTGACAAACTCTAAAGTGATCAGCTATGAGGAAGAAGACCGAGACAGCATTCTTGACCCTCATCATGACGGTTTGGTTATTACTTTATATATTGCTAACCACTTTGTTCGCAGGATTCTCGTAGATGGGGGAAGTTCAGTGAATATCATCCAGCTTGAAGCTCTCAAAAGAATGAATATCCCGGAATCTGAAATAGTTTCCAGATCATCAGTCTTGGTGGGCTTCAGTGGGGAAACTAAGAGCACAGTGGGTGACATTAAGCTACCAGTATATGTAGAAGGAGTGAATTCTATCCAGAGATTTTGTGTGATAGATTCCCTATCCTGCTACAATGTCATCCTAGGGAGACCCTGGATACATGACATGAAGGCAGTCCCTTCAACATACCATCAGTGTGTGAAACTACCCACACCTTGGGGAGTTATGAAGGTCAACAGCGATCAACAAGAAGCTAAGGATTGCTATACGACATCAATGAAGGCCTCATCCCGACAAGCATAGCAATTACAGCAGGATGCACAGTGTCATCCTCAGGATGTTGAAGCATATCCTGACCAGGATGTAAAAGTCGTCTGCCTCGACGACAATAACAAGGATATCACTGTGCAAATCGGTAAGAATATCCCACATGATATTGAACAATCACTAATCTCATTTCTTAAATGCAGGATGTCTACTTTTGCATTGAAGCATGAAGATATGACTGGCATCTTTAAGGATGTCATCACCCACAAACTTGGGATTGATAAGAGTTTCAAGCCCATTCAACAGAAAAGAAGGAAGTTTTCTTCGGAAACAAATATCATCATACAGGAAGAAGTAGACAGGCTGCTAAAGTCCAAGATGATAAGGGAAGTAAAATTCCCGAGATGGCTGGCAAATGTTGTGGTGGTTCAAAAGAAAAATGGGAAATGGAGAGTGTGTGTGGACTATACAGACCTTAACAAGGCCTGCCCTAAGGATCCATTCCCATTACCACACATAGATTCGATGGTGGATGCTACAGCAGGCCACGAGATGCTCACATTCATGGATGCATCCTCAGGATTCCAACAGATACAGATGGAACCAGATGATCAGGAGGATACAACATTCATGACACCATCAGGTATATATTGTTATATAGCCATGCCCTTCGGACTGAAAAATGCAGGTGCCACCTATCAAAGGCTAGTGAACATGATGTTCAAGGAAAAGATTGGGGACACGATGGAGGTCTACATTGATGACATGGTGGTGAAATCCAAGAAAGCAGAAAATCATCTTCGGGATCTCAAAGAAATATCAAGGATGTGCAAAGGCTGACTGGCAGGATAGCAGCCCGGAATAGATTCATCTCAAAATCCTCAGAGTAATGCAAGGAGTTCTACGACATCCTGAAGAAGAATAACAAATTTGACTGGGGACAAAGACATGAAGAAGCATTGAAGAAGCTGAAAGATTATCTTGCAGCAGCTCCATTATTGATGAAACCTGAGGATGGAGAACCTCTCAAGCTATATCTTGCAGTTTTTGGGAATGCAATAAGTGCTGTCTTGGTAAAGGACTTCGAAGAGCAACAACATCCTGTCTATTATGTAAGTAAAACTCTACTAGATGCTGAAACCAGGTATTCACATCTCGAAAAAGTTATCTTAGCTTTAATAATGGCTTCTACTAAGTTAAGGCACTATTTTGAAACACATGGTCAAACTAATTATCCCATTAAGAATGTACTTAAAAAACCTGAAATGTCTGGAAGAATGGCAAAATGGTCAGTTAAATTAAGTGCTTTTGACTTAGAATATAAGCCTAGAAATGCAATCAAGTCACAGGCTCTAGCAGACTTTGTGGCTGATTTCAGTAATGACATCCTGAGTGAAGTAGAGTCTGAAGTTCAACAACTAAATGAAAATTTAGAAAAATGGACTCTATACATTGATGGTGCTTCGAATGCAAGAGGCACAGGTTTGGGAATACTACTAAAATCGCCACAAGGGGACAAGATACCTCATGCTATTAGATGTGCATTTCAAACAACCAATAATGAGGCAGAATATGAAGCTCTCATTGCCGGTTTACAACTTGCTAGAGACATGCAAATTCTTAATATTAAAGTCTTTGTTGATTCTTTATTAATTACTAACCATTTCAATGGATCATATGCAGTAAAGGGACAAAAGTTAGCCGTTTATCTTGAAATTGTTAAAAATTTAGCCACTTCTTTTGTAGAATTTTCACTAACACAGGTACCTAGGGAAGAAACTGCTGAAGCTGATGCCTTAGCAAACCTGGCATCCTCTTTAAATTTACCAGAAGGATTCAAGATTACCATCATCCACATCCTGAAACCAGCAATTGAAGTGTGGCATCCTGAGGATAGCCAGCCACATCCTGAGGATAGCCAGGCACATCCTGAGGATAAAACAGCCCATCCGGCGGATATCACTGTTTTAGCCACTCAGGTACAAGACGATTCATCATGGATGACTCCCATAATGAAATATTTACAAGAAGATGTCATTCCTGATGGAGAAAATCCAAAGGCTTTCAGGATAAAGGTATCTAAATTTACAATTATAGACAATATCTTATATAGAAAATCTCTTGCAGGTCTATATTTGAGGTGTCTCAACAAAGATGAAGCAAATGAAGTACTCAAGGATATCCACGAAGGAGATTGTGGAAATCATAAGGGAGGAAGATCTCTCTACTCGAAGACTTTGAGGACGGGATACTATTGGCCAACTATGAAGAGGGATGCCATGCTATATTCCCAAAAGTGTGACCCATGCCAAAGACACAGCAATATCCTTCACCAGCGTGCTGAACCACTACATCCTATCATTTCACCATGACCCTTCATGAAATGGGGAAGGGATATAGTAGGAAAGCTACCCAAAGCTCCTGGAGGAAAGGTATTCATGCTAGTAATGACAGACTACTTCTCAAAATGGATTGAAGAAGAGGCATTTGTGCAAATTAGAGATAAAGAGGTGGTCTCATTCATCAAAAGAAATATCCTTACAAGATTTGGAGTACCATCTGAAATTATTTGTGACAATGGCTCTCAATTCATTAGCAAAAGAACAACTGACTTTTGTGAGAGTTGGGGGATCAAGATGGTAACTTCAACACCAGTCCATCCTCAAGCTAATGGACAAGCAGAATCTTCAAACAAAATCATTGTCAACAACTTGAAGAACAAGCTTGGGGAAAAGAAAGGGAAATGGGCAGAAGAACTTCCATTTGTACTTTGGGCTGATAGGACTACTTCCAAGAATGCTACTGGTCAAACGCCTTTCTCCTTGGTCTTTGGAACAAAAGCGATGCTGCCAACAGAGATGGTCATGCCTACAGCAAGGAAACATCTTCAGGATGCAACTACCAATTCCGAAGCATTATTACAGGACTTAGAAACTGTCGATGAACTCAGGGATGCTGCTAAAATAAGGATGGCAGCATATCAACAAAGGATTGCAAAAGCTTACAACAAGAATATCAGGATAAGAAGATTTCAAGGAGACTTGGTACTAAGAAAAGCCTTCCAAAACACAACGAAACCAAGCGATGGTAAGCTAGCTCCCAAGTGGGAAGGTCCATACTTGGTCGATTCTGAAGCTGGTAAAGGAGCATATTGGTTATCAACAATGGAAGGAGAGATTCTACCAAGAGCTGGGAATGCTATTCACTTAAAATACTACCATGCCTAGGGATGCATGTGACTGATCTCTCTGGAAGAGAAACCATGATCCGAATTACAGGTGGGATGAAGGTGAGACTGATAGAGATGAATCATCTCCATATGTAAGTAATTATCCTTAATCTATTTCGATCGATTATATTTTCACTAAACATGGTCTAGAAATAGTCCATCCTGAGAATATTGCAGTACCATCCTGAAGATGGAATGCTTAGAAGACTAGAGGGTTGGCCACCCTCTCCTCCTTTAAGGTGTCCGACACCTTCCTAAGGTTTAAAGGTTTTCACCTTTCTCATTGGGTTAGCAACCCTCGCCTGGTGCGCACGTTGCCCATGTATATTTTCGGGATGGTGGGACCAGTTCATGTAAAAGTGGCTGATAATTTCATTATCTTTGAGATATACATGGAGCTCTTAAGGTTTAGACATTTTTCAATGTCTCTTACGTATTTGGTCTAGTCACCAAGGCCTTGTCGCCAGTTATTCCTAAGGGCCTTGTCACCAGCTAGTCTCAAGATGTTACATATTGGTCTTGTCACCAAGATATTACAAAGGGGTTTGATCCCAGTTAAACCAAAGGCCTAATTTGCCAGTATAATAACAAAGTTTTCCTTTACAGGATATTATTAAAACTCAATTCTTTCTTACAAAGGATTGTAGACTTAAAGTCTATCTTGAAGATATTACACTGGGGACATCCTCAGGATGCAAGACCATCCCAAGGATGAAGAAGAAACTGGGGACATCCTCAGGATAATGAAGACCATCCTGAAGATAACAAAGATTTATGAAGAATGTGGCAAGATCAGAAGAACTATTCAAAATACAAAAGGTATTTTTTTATTATTTCTTTACACCCCAAGTGTTTGCTAATGTTTGCAGAATATCAAAGGAAATAAAAGAACACAAAGATGATAGCGCCAACAGATTGTTACCATATATTATTAATGCATCATTGTCAAAATTTGATGTCAACCCCTGGCTTCATCCAAAACCAGGACCCATCCACCAGGGGTCAACATCTACGATCCGGGTCAATAAAAGATTTGGGGCTTCGTCTTGAAACCAAGATCCCTCCACCCCAAACCTTATAATATCCTAAGTTATTACACATTAATAATTGTCTGAAATTGTTCAAAGACTACCAACATAACCACAAAAGATCAAATAAAAAGTGGGCTCCAGCCTAGTCAACACATCCTTCATCGCCCACTGGAAGGTCCTTTACCACCTCAGCAATATTGGCCTATGCTGCCTTCACCTCTGCATCCTCAGGATCTTTGGCCACATCCTCAGGATGGACAACAGGAGCAGGCTCATAAACCACTTCTTTTCCGCCCAGGCTTTTGATTTTCTCCTTCCAGGCTTCGACTTCCCAGGTATTTTGAACAAAACCTGGATCCTTGGCCTGGAGAGCCGTCTTCACCCTGGCCTGAAAGACAGAAATAGTAGCAGATTTGATGAGCCCATTCCTGTGATCCTGTGCCTCCTTCTCCTGATCCAACATCGACTTTGCATGCTCAGCCTTCACTCTCTTCAACTCAGCTTCAGTCTCTACCAGCTTGCTTTCAAGATATTTGCCCTTATCATGAGAAATCTTTTGCACGTCTTCAAGCTTAGTCTGGGCCTCATGAAGTTCTTGAGCAACAGCATCCAGAGACTTTGACAGATATTCATGGCCCTAACAAGAAAAGAAAAGAAAAGGTAAGTATTCCTAACCTTTTTTTACTAACATATCAGTGATATACTCAGGATAGGACCATACCTGAAGAGTGAATTAGGAGATCTTGCTCAAAATATCATTACAGCTCAAACCCTCAAAAGGGGTGAGCTCCTGAGCAATGGCAATAGCAGCACTCCCCTTCCTCTTCTTTGAAGCAGCAGCAGCCCTAGACCTGGGAGGGTTAGATGAAGGAGTAGCCACCTTGGAGCTCGAAGGAGATGGAGAGGTCACTTTGGGTGCCTTGGCATCCATGCTGTCAATATCATCCAGGTCAGAGGAAGCCGGTTTCTTGGCTGAGGCTAAGATAATAACAGGGTTAGTAAATAAAATGATAAACATCCCCAGGATGTAACATAACATGCTCACCAGACATCTTAGAGGCTTGACTAGTGGTATAACTTTCTTCCACTTTGAAGGTCCTTATTGATTCAGGTAACATGTAAATAACTCAACACCGGAGAAAAGCGTCGTTCACAGGGGGTGGCGAACTTGGCAAACGAAGCACCTCTTAAACAAAAAAAATTCAGGATGTTACCAACTTCTGGATGTAACTAAATTTTTTTTCATAAAAACACTAAAAACGATTTTACCACTCTTTAACCAATAAAGAGGGATCTCATCCCCTTGGGGAATAGAGCTTCTCTTAACAAAGAAAAACTTCATTTTCCAATTTTTCTCAGATTTTACCACATTAAACAGAAAGGGTAGATCCTTTCTATAACTTGAAGAACATAACGGTGGGAACCGTGTGTCCTCAATTTATAAACATGAGCCAGGTCCCCCACTTGAAGATGGACACCATGATCCTCGACGAGCCTGCTACAAACCATCGGAATCTTCTAAAGTTCAGGCATGGCTTGGGAATAAGCCATCCCAGTCATATCAAAGAAATCTTTGATAAACTTGGGAAAAGGATACCTCAACCCTAGAAGGAATGGTAAATATAGGAAACAGGCCCAGGTAGGAGATGCAAAATCTGATCTTGCTTGAGAATCATAAGGACGAAACTCAGCAGAACTCGGGATGATTTTTTAGTTCTTTAGGGCTCGAATCTCCTTATCATCAAAAGAACACATCTCCTGTTCAGGATGACTCAAGAGGTTTTGGGGAATGAAGTCACTAGAAGTTCCCACACTCCCCGAAGCTCTTGTGGATCTTTTTGCCATCTTCGAAATATTACTAATATTTTGCAGGTGTAAAGAGAAAAGTGAAAGAAAGAAGAGAGAAATTACCTTCTTAAAAAATCAGATGTGATTATAAAGGAAGGGATAAGCTCTAGATATAGATGGCAGAAGATGATGATTGTAACGGTCATCACATAATTACCGCCGAGAAACTAGCCGTTGTTATCCTAACAAGACATCCCATCAGTCATCAGAGAAGATATTTAGATTAAAAAATATATTTACCTTGAAAGATATTAACGGTAACATATTTTTTGGGGACAATTGTTGGTGGTGAAAATCCTCAGGATGATTTTACCTCATATCCCTAATGTACCATCCTCAGGATGCTGAAGGACTGAACCGACTTCAGGATGTAACAGTGTTTCAGCATGTGCACATCCTGAGAATGAACTAACGAATTAGCTTTCTTGTGTGTGATTGCAGGTACAACTAAGTTATAATATGGATTTTTATATATATTCTCCAACGTTTATATTATAATTCTCAATTGAAGAAGTCAAAGATCAAAGTGTAACTCATGCAAAGCCATAGTCGAAAGTCAAAGATGAAGTCAAAGTTGGAACCGATACACATTAAATATCGGTGAAAGATATGGAAACAGCTGGGACAACGTAAACCTGAGGTGAAACTGCCACAACGGTCATTTGAAGACTTCAAAGACCTTAACTAAGTTAGCGGATCTCACGGGATTCTTTATTTATTGACAAGTACTATATAAATGGGAGTGTTAGACGAGTATAGGACACATTGCTTACACTATAGTTACACACATACACCTAGCTGCTTAGAAACACTCACACAATCATTGTAATCATAGAACACTCGTCCATTCACTCATCCAAAGTTGTACCTTTTTACCAAATTAATATTAGAAAAAATTACACCGTTAGTCCTTATGGTTTCCACCAAATTTCAATGTAAGGTATTAAGGTTTTATTGTTTCACTTTAAGGTATTAACCTTTTAATTTGTTTCAATGTCAGGTATTATGGACTAACCTAGTTAAAACTTAACTGAGTTTGAGGGGTATTATGGTCCATTCACCTGTTTATAAAGAAAAACAAAATAAAAGCCAAAACCCACTTGTACAAGACTCGAACCTGGGACCTTGGCTTATTAAAAGAACAGGCAAACCAGCTGATCTAAGCTACCAGATGGTTATTATTCCGGTCAGATTCTTTATAAATGAAATCGATGCAGGTCTTCTTCCTCAACTCAACCCAAGCCAAATCGATGCTCTAAAACGAATTATACCACATTCTGTCATCCCATTTACCGAATAATGTGGCATGTTTTTTACCATTTGTATCTTCAATGAACCCATGTACCTA
This sequence comes from Ambrosia artemisiifolia, assembly GCA_032199755.1. Taxonomy (NCBI): domain Eukaryota; kingdom Viridiplantae; phylum Streptophyta; class Magnoliopsida; order Asterales; family Asteraceae; genus Ambrosia; species Ambrosia artemisiifolia. Next base: position 13,471,193 of record CM063529.1, read on the forward strand.
TTCAAATTAAGCATCCAAATATAACATTAATTAACTACTCCTTTATGTCGACAAAACAAAATCACCCATTTTTATCATATTAACCTGGCGAGGATTTCTTTCAAGAATAGACTATTCTTTAAACCTGAGCTTGCAAGATAACTCTCGATTACCACGTATATGCATCAGTCCATGATGATCACAATATACTTTCCCCAAAATAAGGTTATAAATGCTGGTGGTGACCTGACAACAGCAGATGAACAGATATAAACTATGTAGAAATGAAGACATGAAATTTAAGTGCTTCAAGTACCTTACTCCATTGAAAAACCTCGCCGTCATCAAATTCTAGGGTCAAAACTCCAACCGGGTCAAGCTGAATCAATCTCCCCCAAAAAAAAAGGTTCGAGGGTTAGGGTTTGGTTTGGGTTGAATTGGGGAAGATGACCTGCATCGATTTCATTTATAAAGAATCTGATCGGAATAATAACCATTTGGTAGCTTAGATCAGCTGGTTTGCTTGTTCTTTTAATAAGCCAAGGTCCCAGGTTCGAGTCTTGTAAAAGTGGGTTTTGGCTTTTATTTTGTTTTTCTTTATAAACCGGTGAATGGACCATAATACCCCTCAAACTCAGTTAAGTTTTAACTAGGTTAGTCCTAATACCTGACATTGAAACAAATTAATAGGTTAATACCTTAAAGTGAAACAAATAAACCTTAATACCTTACATTGAAATTTGGTGGAAACCATAAGGACTAACGGTGTAATTTTTTCTTAATATTAACAAACAAGGCAGGGGCCTAGTCTCCTCCCGAGGTTTTATGCCGACGATCTACAACTGATCAAGGGCTTTCCTCGTAGATCGAGTGTTGTTCTATGTGTTTTACTACTTTATTTGTTCATTCCTTGAATTTGACAACAGTTCCATCCCGAGGATATAACTGTCCATCCCGAAACAAACCTAAGCCATCCCGAGCATAGTTGTCACTTAATTATTTCTTTTCGTATCCTAATTAAGCATTTTCAGATTATAACTAGTTTTAACATTTGATTTACACTCTTAGCACTCTACCTCACAATTTCTTATTTGGAATACAAAATTATTTCTATTAGGTAATTTTTGACCAAAACACTAACTAGATGATAAATAGTATTATTTTAATATATTTTTACTTTATTTTCTTGTTCGCTTTTTTTTTATCTCAGGCTCTCGCTTTTTTTGCGCCTCGAACCTAGGCCCCTAGCAAGACCTATGTGCCTTGAGTGGGCCTAGCGCCTTTGATAACTATGGTTTGACCTTTAATTATCACGAACCAACATATTCAACCTTCTACAAAACTGATTCGACCTCTTATATTTTGGTTCACACCTTCGATGACCTGACCCAAAAACATCTTATACCAAAAACTTTGTAATCTTCGATATTATCATTTAAATCCTAATAAAGCAGACACAAATATGCATCTACAAACTCCCCTAATTCAAATTACCAAAACCTTTGTAATCTTCGAAATTATCTTGTAAATCTGAATACAATAGACACAAATATGCATCTACAAAACTGATTTGACCTCTTATGCCATTGTTATCCATAATTTACAAGGTATGAGGGACAGAGGTGTACAGGTCAGCAAATCAATGCTACAAAGTAACATGTGCACTCTTACCAGGACGAGGCTTATATCAATCATGATTTTCATCATAGATATGATACGATGAATTAAATGATCGTTGATCTTTGTCATACATTTTAAGTTCCTCATTCGGTAACTTAAGGTTTGACATTTGTGCTCTTTTGAAGATATCCTGACTGAATCAAGGTTTGTAAATCAATACAACAAAAGATCAGTCAGGTTATCCCAAATAACTAACAACATAACAACCCAAAACCTCTGATTTTGGCAACCCTATCAAATGAAATTATGGTACTAAGACCATATGCCCATGAGGTGTTCATCCACTAGCGAGTAGTTCGTTGTGTTGTATCACTAAGGCACGCATTAATAGGTCTACGACGCCTACCAACACATCACACAAAGTCATCACATGTCAAATTTAGACATTTCAAATGTTTAGCTTGTGATAGATCCCCACTGATGTACCATCATCTCCTCTTTTTCTCCAGGAAAATCATTTTGGATTTTCTGATTTTTATGGTTTTTCAAAATTTTCAATGTTTTTGGTTTTTCTGAATAAGCTCCCCCTAAAATTAAAAACATGCTTTTGGATTTTTAATTTTTTTTAAAAAAGAAAAACAAAAGAAAAATTGATAAACCAATGAGGATTTCAATCTTGCTTTTATTTAATATCATTAGCTTTTAATAAAAATTTGAAGCGAAATTTATCAAAAGATTTAGTAAAAAGATCGGCTCTTTGATAGTCAGTGTGGATTTTCATTATATCGATCAAACCTTTAGAATAAAATGATGTACAATGTCTTTTGTGAATGCAATGGTTGCTTCATTATCACAATGAATGGGGGTTTTAAGAAATCGCAAACCGTAGTCGCACATTTGTTGTTGAACCTAAAGCACATGTGAATAGCAACTCGAGGTTGCCACGTATTCAGATTCACGCGTTGAAAGTGCAACTAATGTCTGCTTCTTGCATTGCCAGGTTATTAGCTTGCTCCACAGAAATTGACATCCAGCCGTTGTGGATTTAGCGTCAATATCACAGCCTCCGTAATCTGCATCACTAAAAGCAATGAGGTCAGAGTTATCATCACTAGGGTACCATAACTCGAGCGATGGACATCCCTTTAGACAACGTAGGATACCTTCAGCTACAGTAAGGTAGATTGTTTCGGCTTCAACTAGTATCTCGCGCAAAGAAATGTAGCGAACATTATATAGGGGCGGGAAGCGGTCAAATACATCAACGATCCGACGATGGCTCTGTTAATGTAGGGGAAACGATTTCCCCCTTAGCATCAACTCCAATCACGTGATTAGGTTGTATGGGAGCGGCAATCGGTGTTGAATCCTCCATCTAGAATCGGCTCAAGACTTCGGATACGAATTTTTTCTGGTGAATAAAGATTCCCGACGGTGACTTATCCACCTGCAATCCCAAAAAGAATTGCATCTCTCCCAGTGAGCTCATCTCAAACTTTTTCTGCATGACCTTTTCGAATTCCCTGCATAGACTTTCGTTAGTCGACCCAAATGTAATATCATCAACATATATTTATACCAGAAGCAAATCACCCTCTGTTTTTTTCGTGAATAGGGTATAGTTAACTGTTGGATGCACTTCAAAGTCGAAATGATAAGTAGCAAACTTAGTTTTTCTTAAGCAACATGCAAGTCATTCTCTTTCCTCCCATGATTTTCTTGTTGTATAATGTAGTTTATTTATATCTATGGTTTTTGTTTAGATTAATTATTTCATTCCATTTTAGTTTTTTTGAAGAAAGATCAGAGTTTGCTAAGTAGGTTTGTGTTTGATTTGGTATTTTTGTTTATAAAGTTTTGATTTTTATGTTTGGGGATTTTGTTTATAGGATTATGAAGGGAGGAATCGGAAGAAAGGATTGAAGGAAGATTCGTTGCTGTTGTTGAGGGGATTTGATTTTGTTGCTAGCTCGCTTTCGTAGCTTTCGAATAATCCTGACAATGCTTTTCAGGTTAGTGGCTTCATAATTATATATGATGTTGTTATTGATGTTGCTTTTAGAAAGTTATATGTGGTTGATTGGATTAGGTTTTATATGTGTTGTAGGATACTATTTATGTATGTTACAATTGAATGCATATGGTAAAAGTGTATAAACTAGGTTATAGTCAATACTTTTCAATTTGGAGAGTTGAGATTCTGGTTAGAAGTGTATTGTCCTGTGTATGTACTTTAGTTTTCCCGAAATGGATACTGCATTTGTTTATTTTTGTGTAGCTGTTGAGGTTTTGGTTTTGTGAGTGTATGCTAATCTTATGTATTTGTGATATTTGTATTTTTGAGTTAAGGATGCTGAACAATCGGTCCATACAAAACTCGGTTTCCAGTGATATTGCCTTCAAAATCGCTTCTTTACTTCATGTCTGTTGATTTATGTCCCTAATTTCTTTCCTTTCATTTGTTAATTTTAGCAATAGTACTAATAGTGTTTGATTTACTTTGTTTTTGTTTTTGTAGTTGACCAATGGAGGAAGATGCACGAGTAAGTGCTTTTAGTTTTAATTCATAGCTTGATTTTAGTTAGAATCCGTTTTTTATTAAATTCTACATATCTGATTTTAAATGGTTTAATTGTATGGTAATAACTGATTCATACTAAGAGTGAGGAGGAGGAGTTCAACACTGCGCCTCTCTCTGTCTTGATGATGAGTATCAAAAATAACACTTACATAATGTATGCTTTCATATAATTGATCTTTATTTTGAAGCCTTTTGTAGTTACTAGGATTATTTTTGGTAGTTAAAGGCACACTCAAGGCGCGAAGCCTATGCGCAAGGAGATTTTATGTCTGGTTCAGTGTGCCTTGCTGTAATCAAGCATGTTTGGCTAGGCCTATGATGACAACTATGATGAATTACCATAAGTTTCAACTTTCAATCTATATTTTACCTACTCTCCTAAATTTATAACAACAGTTTCATCTTATTGTTCCCTTATTGTTTTATTCTTGTCAGATGAATTCGATGAGTTATGCTTTGAATTTGGAATAGAGCTCGATGATGTGGTAAGCATTTGAATATGCAAGTAGTATGTGCATGATTTGTTGAGTTTTAATTTTTAAATATATGATATATAATAATAGACAACTAAGAAAGTGATTGTAAGAATTGAGAAACATTTAAACGAAGAGGACGAAATCGGTGGCACAGAGGAAATCATCTACAAAATTGACGTCCCTGCCAATCAATTACTATTTATTCGTGTTGCTTCTTTTTTTAACCTTTTTGACTTCATATTATTATTGCTACATGCTTTATATTAGAGTGAGGTTTGGCAAATAGATCATTAAGGCCATGGGACATCCTCTTCACATTGATTTTGAGATAATACATTAGATTTAAGACTTAAGAGTGCTTTCTTATAGCCAAGTTTAGGAGAAGGATGTAGGCTTATTGTGTTTTTCACCTCAAATGAACTCTATTTTTCAGTGAAAAATCGTATAAAATCAAATGCTTAACATAATATCCTAACCTTTGTTTAAAGGCGTGAGGCTCACTTATGCGAGAGAAGCAACGGTGTGAGGCCATAACCTCATTACAATTGAGAAGTTAAGTTCAAACTTCGAACAAAACAAAACAATTATGTGTGGCTTTTTTATTGAATGGAGAGGTCACTAGGTCATAGGGTATGACATATGGGTTTTTAGTAAAATATTTGATGTGGAATTTTCTAAGTAGATTTACTATGCTCATTTAAAATGCATATTTATAAAACTATTGAGAATTGATGTGATGTATGGCTTATTTAAGAATGGTTGCTAATAATTATTAGATGAAGCAAAAAAGTGATTTCATATTTGATGAAAGTCATAGTTTGTTTGTTGATAATTGTAATTAGGCTTATTGAGGAAAGAACCATTTATTTGTTATTGAACGAGCCATTTTCATGTAAGTATATTAACTACTAGTCTAACGGCCCATGTAACACACGGGGTTCAAAACTTATAGTATAAATCCTAATACATGAGATAAGAATTAGGGAATATCGACAAAATATAGATGTGTGCGGCTTTGAAGGTGTTTGAGAGCAGATAAATAATAGTAATAAACAATCTCGATTTCCAAGTAACCCCTAAATCAACTACTGTGGTAACACAAACTAGCTAATAGTAAACAACAGATGCCACTTACAACAAGAACATCATTTGGCTTCTTATTCATTAGAACTACATGGTAAAACATAGAAAACGATGAATAAGGTTGTATCTAAGCATAATGTAAGTATCAAGATTATACTAATTGCAAACAAAAAAAGAAGTCATAAACTCATATTTTGTCAAATACTAATACTACCCAATTGTACAGCTAACAAACATCAACCCAGTTCAGAATTTTGTATACTTATACGACTGAACAATCGAACATCAAAACCACAAAATACAAACACACATACAGACGTTTTGAAACAAATAAAGGATGACCTCAGAATAGCGAATCCAAATAATACTTAAACAAAATTACCAATAAAACTTAAATTGATGCACATCGTAATCGCTAAAATCACTTGATAATGGTCGGATTCAACCTGCTTCAAACTGAAATCGGATTAACAACACTTTAAAAACAGATCTGAAAAAATATAGTCGTTCTTTAAGTCAAAACCCTAAAACCGACAACTACGATGTTAAAAGTGATTGTAAAGCCAAATTAAACAACGAACATGTCAATGACAACAACACGTTTTACACAGATCTGAAAAAGGATATTCGTTCTTTAAATCAACACCCTAAAACCAATAACACCACTTTAAAATCTTTGTATCTGAGAAAAAAAAGATTAGAAAAACTTTCGTCGACATTGACATATAGTTACAGAATTAAAAATAAGCCGAATCAACCCATTTATAAGCAAATGGGCTGAACATGGCATGTCTAATAATATCTTACCTTTGAGCAGGAGATATGTAACAATCATTGCCAGTCTTGCATTTCCACCATGGTATTCCTGCAACAAAATTGTCAATTTAAAATCTATATAGAGAATGTACCTTTGCTTTATAGTTAGTGAACCAATGATATCTACGATGTTGATTGGATGTAGCAAAAGCAACATGCTCATCTAACAAAAACAAAGCACCAAAGAACTCACATACCCTGTTGTACTCGTCATTATCAAGATAGGACACATTGACAGATTTGATTAAACATATGACAAATACATTTGATGCCACAAACACATAACATAATTTAATTAAGAAGTCAATTTCAAAAGTCAAAGTTGGTTGTTTCTTTTTTCAAATTAAGTATGTCTGTTGATACTCATAGGCTATCTAAATGCATACATGCTAAAAGAATCAAAATCAGCCATACATAACCAACTAATGCGACATTGCATATCTATTATTATTTAAAATAATGAAAATATTGTTGGAGATCCCTGAAGAGTTGAGAATATAGATAGATGATTTCTAAGAGTCAAACCTAAGATATGATTGATGTGTTTAGATAATGTAAGTACCGAAAAAGCTCTAAAAGTTTTATGAAAGTTATTCGGCTCATCAACAAGGTACAAGATTTATTATCCATCTTACCACCTAACTGAAGTGGCTTAGCAATGATTGCAACTGACCAAATAAACAATGGGGTAAAATATGTTATAATTTATTGGAATTCTTAGGTGTATCCCTACCCAAAACACAAACACACAGTAAATAGAAGACATAGAATTAATAGTCATTTGCTTCCGGCACCTTAATAAAAACAACTGCATATTATATCATTACATGGAAGAATTCTTGAAGTGCTAAAGTCCATTACTTAGCAATAAAACTCAAAAAATTCAAATCTTTAACACATGAAGGAGGTAATTTGAACATGTGATCTAAAAGGACTCTTTTGTTATTTGAAAATTCATAATCAAGCTATTTCCTTGCACAAACAAGTAATTATGATTCCAAAAAAGAGAAAAAAAAATCAAAATTATACCTTGTTTAAATAAACACTACGGTACCAATGAATGTAGAAAATTTTTATTTATTTTTTATTTTTTATTATGTATTTGGTCTTTGCGAGAACCGCAAGAATCACTATACTAGTTTATTCACATGGTTCACTAAGTCAGTTCCAACAATGCACTTTTCATACTGAGAAAGAGGGATTGCTTGGCGTTGCATCAAAATTATAACTTGTTTAACTATTGTAATATAGTTTAGGAATATAATCTGCATTTGTCATTTATATGTCTTGTATTAAAAAACAACAGCCAAACATAATTAACAGATTACTAAATGGCATTACAGCAGCAATACAGATTAAAAAACAGCTTCAAACAGATTAACAAATTAATAAACAACTTCAAACAGATTAACAGATTACTAAACAACATTACAAACAGATTAACAGATTATTAAACAACTTCAAACAGATTAACAGATTAATAAACAACATTACAAACAGATTATTAAACAGCTTCAAACAGCTTAACAGATTATTAAACTACTCACCACCCTGTCAACCCGTTTGACAAGATAAGATAAATAGGTTAAACGGTTTATTTTAAATTACACGATTTTAAGCGTTTAAAGGTTAGGGTTGATGTTTGTAGTCCCAAAATTACTAGATCTTAAGTGTGCACTAGATTGTTATCAACTAGAAACACCTATTTGTTAGGTGTTTTAGTTGATTAATCAAGACAAGTTAAAGAACTAGATGAAGAATATAAGAACCGACACACAAGAAACATAAACACATGATTCCATTAATGATTCAGCAGTGAACAACCATGGATTCTACAGATAAGTTCGCACCTTTTAACTTGTGCTCTCAAAGATATAACAAAAACCCTAACCCTAGCTGCACAAATGAGGTTCTATTTATAGGAGAACCTGATGGACTGCGAACTTAACATTAAGTTCGCAGTCCCCGTCCATTAAGTTCGCAGACTAGGGTTTTCCTACTACAACTATGCTTTATTTACATAACTAACCCTCCAACTCTAACACATAACTAAACATGATTAAACCTGGTAACTGTGGTCTCATATTAACCCAACAATACTCCCCCTAGACCACAGCTACCAGTTCTACAAAATCAGTCTATCTCCACATCACTTGACTCCCCCTCTTGACTTGCTTGGTGTGCCGGGAGTGCTTGAACAATGCTCTCTTCAACAGTTGGATCTTCAGTACGAGGTTCTTCAGCATGTGTTACTTCAGCGTGTGGTTCTTCAGTGGATGGCTCTTGAATGAATAACTCAGCTAGATCTACAGTTGCTTGATCTTGCTGAGTTTCTGGGGCTGTACTTGGAGAGACTGGTGGGGTTTGAGAGGGCTCAATCTCAGGATCGACTGTTGCTGCAGAAGTCTGTGTTTGTACCTCTGGAATGACTTCAGCTTCTGATATCTTCGCAGCAGCAGCGGCAGCAGCTATTGCTCTGTCATCTTTGGCTTTATCAGCTGCGTTGATCCTGGCCACTAAATCAATCAGTTCTTGCTTTCGCTTCAAAGCTCTTTCCACAGCCCTTCTGAACAAGACAGCTTCCTCAAATAGCACATTACCAGCACCCACATTTATCTGATTCGCAAAAAGAGTAGTTAAATCAGAGGGATTCAGAGCAAACACATCTACTGGATCAACTATTCTCAACGCCTCAGAATCATCTTTTAGCTTGATCACAGCTTCACAAGTTCGGCTGTCATAGAACCACTTCTTGAACTCTGACAAAATCACAGGAAGCTCTGGACGGATGGGAACCCTAGTGACGACCTGGGGAGGGTCTATCACGTAGGTTATCATTCCCCGTCCAGTGGCTGGATCTATCCTCTTCTTTGACATTCTTCGCCTCGGCTTCTGTGGCTTCCAGTTCTTGAAGTCACGCGCACACTCGTCTTCTATAAACACAGAAACCATGTCAGCTGTGGAGTCTTGAGAGTGGTTGATGAAGGGTGTTCTGCACATCTCCCTAATATCCCATCTTGGGAGAGTCTTCAGGTTCGGTCTGCCCTTGAAGTACTGAATCACACCTCCTCTTCTTTTCACAAAGAACAGCCTTTTAAATCCATCATAGCCCCAACAGACAACTCTTTCTTGGTGAGATGCACGAGTGTGGTGGATGTTCTGGTGCAACGCAGGAATGGTGATTGGTCTTCTTGGAAACCAGCTTGATCTTTCAGGATCCAATCTGTACCCATCATCCATCTCATAAACTGTATTTTCTCCCGCACCCATTTCTACGAACGTCTCCGGCATCTCGTCCTCACTGATCTCATCAACGTCACTTTCTTCCTCCTTTCTTTCTTTCTCTTTTTCTTCTTCCATGAATTTCCCAAAATCAAATGCTTCATCAAAAGTCATTCTTGGAGCATCTGTACCCTGATTCTTTAACTCTTGAAGCATATCAAACATCTTCATTTGTACCTCAGTCTGAAACTTTATCAGATAACGCTGATCTTTAACCACCTTTTCAAGACTTCGGTTTTTGTGCTTCAATTTCTTCAGCTTCTTCCTCAATTCCTGATTGTTGTAGATCTGATTCTTTAACATACAAATTTCCTTAGCAGCATTCTTTCCCACTTCCTTAGATAGCGTCTCATATAATTCTTGATGCACTGTTTTTCGACGTGGTGCACCAGGAACAGATGAGGAAGGTACAGACTGTTTCTTCGCTGGAGGCTTGGGAATAGGAGGTCTTTCAGAGGAAGGGCCAGGCCTGGCAGTGGAGGGTCCTGGCCTGACAGTGGAAGGTCCAGGCTGACCCTCCACACCAAACATAGATTCCAGTATCTCTTCATTTTCCTGATCCTCTTCTGTCACAACCCGTGGCCTTTCAGACTCAGGCAACTGTTCTCTCCTTCTTCTTCTCTCTGCCTTTGCTAGTTCAGCACTTTGTCTGGCAGCTTCAGCCATCTCAAGTTCCTCAGGAGTCAATGATTCTCTCCCTTGCTGCAATAAACCAGTAGGCCTGTTTCGTTTAGTTGGCCTTTGAGGAACAGGATCAGATGCCACCCTTTTTCCAACAGTTCTTTCTCGGGCAACTTCCTCTGCAGTATGCTGAGGTACTGTAGCAGCAGGTTCAGTAGGAACAGGTTCAGTAGGTTCGGGTTCGGTTGTAGTTGGTTGTCGAGCTCTAACAGCAGCTTGTTTTCTTCTCTTGATCTCATTGTATAGCTTCATTATGACAGGATACCGTTGAGCAGCATACATACTTTCCAGCAAGGGTTCCCAATCAGGTGTGTTGCACTCAGTGAAGAATCGTGCACCTTTGGCGAAATTGTATTTATCGCCAAGGGGCAGATCCTAGTGTTGTGAGTTGATCATCATCTGAACGAATCTGGGATACATCGTCCACTTTTTCTTTTCAGCTTCAGCATTCTTCACCATACAGTCAAACACCAATCCAGACAGATTAAAAGGTTCATTCTTGCAGACTTTAATCATGGCAGTTGCCCAGTCAGGACTGAGTGCATTGTAACCCCCTTTTCTGTGACACAGAGACATCAGAAATACGTGACAAATAAGCTTCCAATCTCTGGTCAGCTGGCTCTTCTTGATATCACCCCTTGCATCAAAATCTCCTTTGTATCCAAAATTCATGAACTCTTGATGAATTTCAGTTTTTGGAAGAGATCTAACGGTTGCTGGTCGATCTTGAAATCTCAGAACATTTCTCACTGTATCTTCTGTAATTATCACTGCCTTGTTCCTCACTGTGGCTTTAATCCTCTTGACACGTGCCACGACCTCTACTTTAGCAGATCGCCAGAAGTCTTCAATGTGAGAGCTGTAGACTTGAACGTGCTGCTCTACCGCATATCCAATTCTGCTTCTTCAGATCCATGCAACAACGTCTCGAAACTTTGTATCATCAGTCTCCAGAATTATCGGTTGGTTGTGCATTCCTCTTGGATCCCATTCAAGAGCCATCTGTGTGGGACACGTGCACGAAAAGTAAGTTAGAACATTTGGATTTTGAATTGACTAATGACAGACACTTCATTTACTTTGACGGACGACGTACTTAGACTAGGTTTGATTTTAAGTTGGTTTCACGTGTGTGATTTATTTTATGGATTAGATTTTAAAGTGTATATGACATGTTTCGTTTTTCATTTTAATAGTCATTTGAGTCCAGTTACGGTTTACGGATGAATGAGTCAAGATACGTAGTCCGGTCAAATGTCATGAACAGTCAAGTCAATGGTCAAAATTTTGGTCCATCATTAAGTTCACACAATCTTAAGTTCGCAGCCCGAGTCTGATTGCATCTAAGTACTCAGCCTTGACTGAGTACTTGTTGCTTGGTACGCAGTTATCAGGATACGGGTAACTTAAGTGCGCAGTGAGATTACTCGGGCATGGTAACGGCTTGGGATAAGTTATCAAGTCTGCGTACTAGTCTAGTACGCAGACACTTAAACTTCCGTTTAAGATTTTAAGTCCACACCAAGGTACGCAGTCACTTAGGGTTTTGATTCTTGAGTCATATGATGCAAGTGCGCAGTCATATGAAACAAGTGCGCAGTTCATCAAGAATCTAAGTGCGCAGTTCATAAAACCCCAAATCCTCAACTGATTTCACAGATCTCACAAAAGAATCCTGTATATATAATGAAGATCTTATTAGAAACTTTGAAATACCTTCACAAACAAGCAATAAAGTGTATAGAATATATCAAACAGTGGGGTACAACGGTGGTTTGGTGGTGGATTGATGGTGGTATGACGGTGATCAGATGATGGAGACGGTGGTGATGATAAATTAGGGTTTCTTGAATTTTTGATAAAAAGATAAAATGTAAAATTTACAGCAGTATATATAGGTAAACTGGTTTGGGCCGCGTACTTGACCTTTAAGTGCGCAGGCCTAAAAGCCCAAGTCAAGTATGCAGCCCATTAAAGAGGAAAATAGGTATGCAAGCCCAAAAGCAAGAGAATAAGCTTTTAACCAAAGATTTGGGTTTAGAGATCAACCGTTTCTCACCTTTTGCATCAAGATCATACCAGTCATACCTGCCAGACCACATTTCAACTTTCCGTTGGATAGCTGTAGCCCAAGAAAAACTGTCGGTATATTTGTCCACTTAAATCCATGCCTCTCGTCTTTCAACATACTTTATATGATGATCTTTATCATGTTTTGGTAATATTGACGACATGTTAATGGACCCCACTTGTGCCAGGTGTAAGCCTACCAATCCTCAAGGTTTATTGAGATATAATGATGAGAGCTTCAGGTCTATGTTTCCATAAGTAGAGAAGATGATCATTATGTCAATCAGATGATGAGAGCTTCAGGTCTATGTTCCCATAAGCAGAGAAGATGATCATCTGATTGCTTTTTGAGCTATTTATATGTTTGCACGTCACTAACATTGCGTGTCTTTTGTTGCTCACTTTGATTTTAATAGCCCCGCTTTGGTAGCTTGCACTCTTAGGTGTCTTTTGATTGCTTATGCACAAAATTTTCTGTGTCTTTTGATCTCTCAACCTGTGTATGACCGGACTCAGCTTGTGCTGACCTGAAACACAGTGGGAATCCAGCACCTCGTGTAGACTTTTTAGTTTGTCATCTTTAGCAGTTTACTCAATTCCAGGCTGAATCTACCGACATGTCGTTGCTTGAAGCCACAACGTCCTCTGGGTCCTATTCACATGCTGACAAATATGATTAGTCTCTATCATTTCTTGACTGTTTTGAAAAAGTTTTTAAAACATGCAAATTTAGGGATCTACCGGTTTATTTCTCCCCCAAAAATCTTTATTTTATTTTAAAACATAAGATTTTTCTATAGTTTATTCACAAAGATTTTTTTTTTTTTTTTTTAAAATCATTCAAAGTTGATCATCTCTAACCATGTTACCAACTGATGAAAACGGGTTTTGTCGAAAGCTTTGGTAAAGATATCTGCCTTTTGATCAGCAGTATCTATAGGCAACACCTGTATGTACCCCTTGTCGTGCGCATCGCGAATTGAATGAATCCGAATTTCAATATGTTTAGTTTTCGAATGATCAATTGGATTCTTCACGATATCACGACAAGCATCATTATCAATGTAGATAGGGGTTCTCATGATATTCAAACCGTAATCCAACAGCTGATTTTGGATCTACAACACTTGACAGCAACAACTGGATGCGGCTGTGTACTCAGCTTGAGCGGTAGATATAGACACAGTGGTCTGCTTCTTGCTCTGCCATGACACGAGCCTGTTTCCCAGAAATTGACAACCACCAGAGACAGACTTTCGATCAATCCTGCAACCTGCATGATCACTATCAGAGTATGCAATTAAGTCAAAATTGTCACTCTTAGGATACCATAAACCAAGTTTTGGTGTTCCTTTGAGGTAGCGGAAGATTCTTTTTACTGCAGTTTCATGAGATTGCTTTGGATTTGACTGAAAGCGAGCACAGCATCCAACTGCCCACATGATGTCCGGTCTGCTGGCTGTAAGATACATCAAGGATCCAATCATAGAACGATAAGTGTGCGGGTTCACAGAGGGTCCTTCAAGATCTGGTACAAGCGTTGTTTGAGCTGCAAAAGGAGTGTTGGACGGTTTGCAATCCGACAGGTTGTACTTTGCCAGAATGTCTCTTGTGTATTTTGCTTGATGGATGAGAATACCGTCTTCTTTCTGTTGGACTTCGAGACCTAAGAAAAATGATAGTTCTCCCATCATGCTCATTTCAAATTGAGACTTCATAATGCTTTCAAATTCCCTGCACAAATTTTCGTCAGTTGAACCAAAGATAATATCATCAACATAAATCTGAACAAGGATAGAATGTTTGTTGAATTCTTTGGTGAACAGGGTCATGTCGATCTTCCCTCTCGTGTATCCATTTTGTAACAGATATGAAGACAAAGTCTCATACCAAGCTCTAGGAGCTTGATGGAGACCGTAGAGAGCCTTGTCCAACTTGTAGTATCTGTTTGGATGATGAGGGTCTTCGAATCCTGGCGGTTGGCACACATAGACTTCTTCTTTGATCTTCCCATATAAGAAAGCGCTCTTCACGTCCATCTGAAAAACTTTAAAATTTCGATATGAAGCATATGCCAAGAAGATGCGTATGGCTTCAAGTCGAGCGACTGGAGCGAAGACTTCCTCATAATCAATCCCCTCCTGTTGACGAAATCCTTGAACAACCAGACGAGCTTTGTTCTTGATTACCACGCCGCGTTCATCCATTTTGTTGCGAAAAACCCATCTTGTCCCAATAGGATATTTTCCTCAGCTATCAGTGCCTCCTCCTTTTTCTGATCATTCACCTTCTCATCAATTAACACACTCTTCAGTCCGGCATTCTTCTGCATTTCTCCCTTCAGAACCTCAGCAGATGACCCTTCAACAGAATTCACACTGTTAGAAGATTTGGTGCAAATTGTGGCCATCAGGGCTTTGTTAACTTCAATTTCTGCAGCAGCTGCCTCTTCTCCCCAGTCGAAATCTTCAACCACCAAAGCCTTCTGTGGTTCTTTATCGCTTCCTTCATTACCATCGGTTATGGCTACCAACCTCTTCGCAGGCTTGATTTCAGCTTGGTTCAATGTGGGGCATTCATACTTGAAATGCCCGAGCACCTTGCAGTTGTAACACCTGATCTTCGACTTGTCATACCCAGCCTTTCCCATACCCACTCTTCTTCCGGTTCTGTCTTGAAAACGCTTGACTCGTAGAGTGATCATTGCCATTTGCCACTTGAGATCCATCTCTTCCATGTCATCTGGGTCAACCTGGTACATATCCTCTGGGGACATCAACTCATTCTTAATCTCTCCTGTCTTCAAGGCTTCAAAACTGCTCATAAATGTGTTGAAAAGTTCCACATGTTCAGCAGCCAGCTTGGCAGCTTGTGGAGTTAGTGTCTTTGCCACCTTTTCAGAATACATTGGAGCTTTTCCAGAACTTGAACTACCCATCCCTGCAGAATCCACATAAGAATGCAACGAACTTGAACTCATATCACCAATTGGGGCCATTAAAGCCAGATTCTTCATAGTACTGCCAGGAGTAACCTTCGGGACAGTCTGATTCATTTCTCTCTTCGTAATATCCATTTCAAACGATTTCAGAGTGTTTATAAGATCAGCCAAAGTAGACTGAGCATCCAAGTAGTCCTTTTTGATCAACATACATTGGACACTCCACTCCTTTGGGAGAGAATCGAGCAGCTTCTTGATGGAATTGCGGTTGTTTACAGGAATACCAGCTTTCTTCATCTTAGTCAACAGATTCATGAACCTGTCTATATGTGACGACAGACTCTCACCACGGATACTTCCAAACATGTCGTATTCCTTTTGAATCATATCCTGTTTGTTTTGCCTCATCTCTGCATTTCCTTCATAATACTCGCTCAGAGCAAACCACAGATCATGCGCTGATCCGTATTCTTCAAACATATTGTATACATCGTTTGACAAAGCCATGGTGAGAGCACCATAGGCTTTGTGATCTCTCTGCAACAGTTGTTTGTCGAGATCAGTGTATGTAGTGGGATCAGTGTTGAACACTTCTCCTGCATCAGTGGTTCTTGTGGGAATGTGAGGTCCGAGCTGAACTGAGTTCCATTGGGTGTGATCGTTAACAAAATAGAAAGCTTTCATTCTGTTTTTCCATGTACCATAGTCTTCAGCACCCATCAACTTGGGAATACGTGTTATAGTGCCGGTTTCAAGTTCAGCTTGAGTTATGGGGTTAACTTGAAATGAGTTGTTACCAGACATGATTTAAGATTGATTTTAGATTGATTTTAGGGTTTTGATTAATTAGATTAGCAAGTTACAGTCCAAAGTCCTTGAAAAATCAAAACAGTCCACAAATTCGTAGTTCACAAGTTCGCAGTTACTAAGTACGCAGCAAGATCAAGTTCGCAGTTCCTTAGAAACCTGAAACAGTAAGAAACAAAGATGATAAGTTCTTGATTCTCCTGTAAGTGCGCAGTCCCTGTAGCACACACCCTGGCTTAAGTTCGCAGTTCAGCCAAGTCAGAGCAGCACAAGTGCTCAGTCTTTGACTGATCAGCCTGCGTACTAGTATAAGTACACAGACACTTAAACTCTCGTTTAAGATTTAAGTTCGCAGTAACCCTAGCCAAGTGCTCAGAAAATGCACCTTTTCAGTAAGTTCGCACACCAACTAGAAATTTCAGATAAGTATGCAGAAACCCTAGTTGTGGTGCCAGGAGAGAGAAAGCTGTAAAGCCTTGTGTAAATTTAAGTGCTCACACAGACACAAGTGCACACACTTTTAGACAAGTGCGTAGTTGTGGTTGTAATAAGTGCACACCTTGAAATGTCAAGTATGCAACTTATGAGCTAAGTACTCAACTCTTGAGACAAGTACTCAGAAGCAAGAAACAAGTACTCAATTTATGAGCTAAGTTCGCACATTAAGTACGCAACTACGGCTGTAATGCCTTTAAATTATATCAGAAACATGTCCAAGAGATTTTCAATTGATCTGAAGTTCTAGAATGATGTTTCTACTGAAAATAATACCTTTTAAACACCTTGGAAACACTTGTTCACCAGATTTTAAGGCAAAACTAATGAAAATATTCAAGGTTTGATAAACACTAAATTTTTGAAAAACTTGATAGCAAAAACTAACAAGGAGGGTTTTGATATCTTTAGATAGATACAATCTCGAGCACAGAGGCTCTGATACCAAATTGTAGTCCCAAAATTACTAGATCTTAAGTGTGCACTAGATTGTTATCAACTAGAAACACCTATTTGTTAGGTGTTTTAGTTGATTAATCAAGACAAGTTAAAGAACTAGATGAAGAATATAAGAACCGACACACAAGAAACATAAACACATGATTCCATTAATGATTCAGCAGTGAACAACCATGGATTCTACAGATAAGTTCGCACCTTTTAACTTGTGCTCTCAAAGATATAACAAAAACCCTAACCCTAGCTGCACAAATGAGGTTCTATTTATAGGAGAACCTGATGGACTGCGAACTTAACATTAAGTTCGCAGTCCCCGTCCATTAAGTTCGCAGACTAGGGTTTTCCTACTACAACTATGCTTTATTTACATAACTAACCCTCCAACTCTAACACATAACTAAACATGATTAAACCTGGTAACTGTGGTCTCATATTAACCCAACAATGTTTTTGACAAAAATAAAAATATGGCTCGTTTTCAAATCAAACAACTCAACCTGACACGATTTAAACCCCAAATTTTATGGAAACAATCACATGGAAATGAAAATTGTGAACACTTTGAAAAGGGTTTTTCTTACAGGAAGGGCTGTTGGAGCTTCTGGTGGAAGGTGGTACTCCGACGCTAAGGTTACAGTCACAGCCGTATCAATTATTGTCGCACCCTGATTAACACATTGGAATCTAAAGTCAATTACATTAGCCATTTGGTATTGTAATTGTATTCAGGTAGATGAAAACATTATCTTGCCAGCTAAATGTTAGTTACAGAAAGAAAAACAGCAGTGTTTACTCCTTGCGAGTTTGTGAAGGTAACAAACGCGTTTGGGGAACAGTCATCATCGTTGCTGCAAAGAAAGTTTGTATTTGTTGTTAATAGTAAATAAAGAAAAAACTCGAATGTGGAAATTGCCATACTAACCTTTGGACCTCAACATACACAATCTTTCCCAAAAATGTAAAGAACTCACTTACATCTCGCCGAGATGCCTTTAAGGAATGATTGCTAACTTTAATGATTTTTTGCCTGCACATATGGCACATACAGTTAGCATCATCTAATACAAAGGGTGTAATCAATCATGTAATTTCTTAACATGTTGACAGATTCAAGTTATTTCCTACTTTCTTGGGTAAGCGTTGGGAAACCATTAAGATAAAAAGGTTGTAATCAATCACTGTAATTACTCTTTATCAAAAATCAACCAGTGGCTAACTTCTGATGAAGGGGTTAGCCACTGACAAAAGTACTGATGAATCAGAAGTTAACCATTGATATAACAACTGCCGATAAAACCTTTGATGAGGTTATACCCACTAAAGAAGTGATAACCTCTGATGGGTCAAACCTCTGATGAAGCAAACTGTTGTTGACTCAATTAGTGGCTAACTTCTGATGAAGAGGTTAGCCACTGATTGAGTCATCAGCAGTTAACCACTGATTTAACAATTGCTCATAAAACCTCTGATGAGGTTATACCCACTAAAGAAGTGATAACCTCTGATGGGTCAAACCTTTGATGTCACACCCTCAAATTTCCACTGCAGGGTTTTACCGCGAGGCGCATGACACACCAGGATCTCATAGCCATAAGTCATATGAACGAACTCTAAATGCCCAAACCATTTAGTTCGTTTTCAAAAATCAAGTTTAGTTAAGCTGCGGAAGCGTAAACCAAATTTAAAACTTTTAGAAACCATGCGCAAAACAACGCGCCCAAATTAAAAACCATATGAAAGGAAATGTAAAAGCACGATATGTAATTTAGGTGTATGCCCAAGACCCCAAATGCAGTGAACGTGCGGTACTTCCTAATTGTGACACCGGAAGCTAACTACCTGCAAAAGTTACCAAAGTCGGTGAGTTCATAGTTTAAGTAGTAGGTATAAAGTTACCAAAGTTTTAAGCCATCAGTTTTAAGCTTGTCAGGGGTAGCTAACCCACTCAATATAACTAAACAGTGGTTATTGGGAAACATACAGATGTTATAGTGCCTCAACACTAGTGTCTATCAACACTAGTAAAAAAAGTGGTCAGAAGTTCATGCCCGTGACCCAAGCACCTCAGGCATGAGGTTGCTGCACAACCTAATAGCGCTAATAACTAATACCCCGTTCGCCTCCAGCGATTAACCCAATAAAATAGTAAGGACTTTCAAGATAGAGTGTTTAGTTCACAAGGGACAGTTAAGGTACAAAACTGATAAAAGTGTGATTCACATAAGGAATCGAAAACCCGACCCACACAAGGAGTCACAGCATCCCAAAACCTAGGATGTAAAAGTAGTCCTAAACTGGACTAGAAAAAGTTTAATAAGTTGTCTCAAACATGAGAGGCATGCTTTTGAGAAAAGAGTAGTGAAACTCACCTTAGGTTGCGTGCTAAAAATAAACCGCAAAGATAGCAAACGTGGAAGGTTACTCGCCTACCGATAACCTATCGAACACAAAGTTACGAGTGTTTGAGTGCGGTTACACATGCTGATTATCCTAAACCATCGTACTCTACAATGACCTAGGTGACATCTCATGCGATTGTACATGACACAATGAAACCATGCAGAACCCGTCAATCGTTGGTGATTAGTAAATGATGCAACATGTTAAGACTTTTAACACAACTAGTTCTCATCACACATTGCATACCATCAACCTATCATGGCATCTACACCATATAAATAACATATACACGTGTTTTCATATAGAATTTCATAACCTATAACTCATTAACGCACTCAAATCATCACATAATCAATATCTCGCAAATCTGCGTTTTCTGGACAGATTTTAGGGTATGAAATCCAATTTTTATAAAATATCAAATCAACTCCTCAAGTCCCCAAAATTTTACACGGATGTCCCATAAGTTTATACGTGACTCTAGTATCTTTATTTCTCGTCAAAAACACATCAATATTTTTATAAAATCTACTTTATTCCAGCCACCTCAGAAAGAAGTGCTGTTGACAGCAGCTTACATAAAAATTCATTAAAAATCATAGACTCATCCAAATGAGATGAATCCAATTGTAAAAGCTTGTACACTCAGAGACTCAACCTCTTTCCAAATTTCATGATCAACAGATTCGTAAAACTCAAGTTATAGCCCTTTAAAGTTGGTCCATTTTTCATATCCGAAAATCTGATTACACCTTTAAACTTATAAAATCATGAATACATATCAAAACAAGTCCAAAACACATGATTTTGGACTTTTTGAAAAGCTAACATCATAAGTTATGTTTTAACATCAGAAAACAATCAGATTAAACATGTTAATAATCGTATAACAGCCATACAAGTCGTTACAAATAATCTGCCAGAAATCAGATTTTAATAACATGCTTCTTATGAACCCTAATCATTCTTATTAACCCATAATCATACAATAAACTCATATTAACATAAACCCTAATCTTACACATCCATATTATCATGTTTAAACTCATGTATTTATGTATCACATACACTAGACATAATTTCTATCAACAATATTCATCAACAATCTCAACAAACATCCAAGATATCCAACATATAGCGATTTGCGATTTTAACATGCATGTTTCATAGTGTTTTTACAACTTTTCCAGCCTAAAATCTCATCATACAACACATAAAACACATACCATGAATTGCTAGAGTCCCTAAAATCCAATGTTTTTAAAACCGGACCGGATGTCGAACCGGTCTCCTTACCGGTTCACTGGTCGGACCGGATTTAAAAACCGGATATTGGACATATATATATACACACATATGCATATGGATATGTAATATATGTATGAAATTAAAAGAAAACAAAACAAGAAATATATAAAGTAGTAAATATAAGCCACAAGTGCAAACCTAACACCATTTTCTTTCTCTCTCCCTGCCCTCTCTTTCTTTCTCTCTCCTTGCCCTCTGTGTATTCTTTCCTTACCCAAACAAAAAATGAAGAACATTATTCCCAACAGCAATAACAATTACACACTACCATACGACCACCTCTGTCCACTACTGTTGAACATTGCAAGTATGTAAAGAGTTCGATTGAGGAAGAGAAAAATAAAGGGTGGAGACGGTAAACCTACGATGAAGAAGATGACCTGCAAATTGTTCGATTGAGGAAGAGGACCTTCGTTTGAAGCTATAAAGTAGATAATGGTTGGATCGTTAGAGGCTGTGAAGACAATAAGTTGGGCGGTTATTAAGGTTAATGAGTTGTCAGATCTACATCCGGTCCGACGTTTTTTCACCGGTTTTCCGGTCTGACCGCCGGTCCGACGGCCCAACCACCGGCTCGCTGCATAAGCGGTCTAATACCATGACCCGGACCGGCCCAGGTCCCGGATCCCGGTCCGACCGGCCGGTCCGGTCCGGTTTTAAAAACACTGCTAAAATCTCAAGATAGCACCCAAAATAGCTTGAACTAGTGAGGAATTGATGAAAATTGAGATTGAAAGGTGGGTGTGTGTGGGTTCTTTATTCACGGCGCCCTTAGGGTTTTTAGGGTGCATGTTTATTTTTTTTTATATAAATAATAAGCTAGGGTTAAGATCATGGGCCTAGGTTACGGGTTTATGGGCCTTTTCTTGATAAACAGGCCCGTTAATACGGTTTCAATCCCGAGAATAGTCTCGATAATATTATTCACACTAACTTATGTAAAAACTATTGTTTTTATCATCTCATAACATGTTAATTACAGAATGCACATAATTCGTAGGGTTTACGTACTGACTATCTATTAAAACAGTAATCCACATAAACATGTAATTCACATACGCATGTTAATTCATATTCATCATCATTCAATTGCACATATGATCATGCATGCTTGACAAATCATCAACGCTCGAGACACAAGACTCGTGTGGGTGTCATGGCAAAGACTTTCCTAATTTATAATGTACGTTAATATCATCCAACATATGTTATTATCCCATAACATATCGAAAGACCTTCTAAACTAATCCTAGTTAAGTGTTTAGTCACGAATGTAAATGCAAGTTAACTAGAGTTCAGTGAAAGTAATATCCTGAAAATGCGGGGTGTCACATCATCCCCAAGTTGAAAAGAATTTCGTCCCGAAATTCAGCAAGTAAACAGTGAAGCTAGTGTAAAAATATATGCTTGGTTACCGGATGTCACATCATCCCCAAGTTGAAAGGAATTTCGCCCCGAAATTCACTTTGAGTGAGTCGCTTCACGTTTAGAGTTTGGTCCAAGCGCATGTTCAGGTTCAGTAAAAAAAGATGCGGGTATTTGAGTCACATTTAATCCCTGCGTTCCCACGTGTATTCCGGTCCTACACGGGAAATTCCATCGCACCCTAACAATAGGTTTGGTGCTCTGTCTGAGTTTCTTGACGCCCCGCTCAAGAATCTCCACTGGTTCTTCCACGAACCGTGGCTGATCGTCCACCTGGATCTCCTCCCGTGGCACTACCAGTACTATATCAGATAAGCATTTCTTCATATTAGTTACGTGGAATACATTGTGCACCCTACTGAGTTCATCAGGCAGGTTTAACCTGTAAGCTACTGGACCAATCCTTTCGACAATCTCGAATGGTCCTACATATCACGGTTCAATTTTCCTCGTTTCCCAAAGCGTATCACACCCTTCCAAGGTGACACATTCAGTAATACCTTGTCCTCCAATCTGGGACTCCAAAGGTTTCCTACGCTCGCTAGCGTAGCTTTTCTGTTAATCACGAGCAGCAGCTATCCTGTTTTGGATTTGCACTATCTTCCTAGAAGTTTCGGGCACGAGTTCAGGACCTGTCAGCTGGTTATCCCCAACTTTAGTCCAGCATATGGGAGACCTACACTTCCGTTCATAAAGTGCCTCAAAAGGCGCACACTGAATCGAAGTGTGATAGTTATTGTTGTAAGAGAGTTCAATCAAAGGCAAGTGCTTGTCCCAACTGTTTCCAAAGTCCACCACGCACGCTCGTAGTAGATCTTCTAGTGTTTGGATGGTACATTCACTCCATCCATCCGTCTGAGGGTGATAAGCTGTGCTCATGTCTAAACGAGTCCCCAAAGCATCTTGGAGAGTTTTCAAAAAAAATGGGAGGTAAATCGCGTGTCGTGATCCGGTATGATAGAAGTAGGCACCCCATGCCTAGAGACAGTTTCCGTAATATATAGGCGGCTAGACGTTCCAACTTGTCCGTCTCTTTAATTGCCAAGAAATGTGTTGATTTGGTCAAACAGTCAACAATGACCCAAATCATATCGTGCCTGCTGGGTGTTTTAGGAAGTTTGGTGATAAAGTCCGTGGAAATACCATCCCATCTCCACATGGGATTTTTCCGGTTGCTGAAGTAGACCCGAAGGTTTCTGATACTTAATCCTAACCTTGGCACACGTTAAGCACTTACTAACGTAAGTGACTACTTCAGCTTTCATGTTTGGTCACCAGTAAAGAGTTTTGAGATCTTGGTACATTTTTTCCGAACCAGGATGTACCGAATAACGAGAGGTGTGAGCTTCATCGAGCACCAGTTGTCTGAGATCCCGAAACGTGGAATCCAAACCCGATTCATGAAGTACCAAAGACCATCTGTCCTCGGTTCTAGGTGCTTACCAGCACCGTACAAAGTTTCAAGCCCGATGTTTTCCTCTTTCCAAGCCACGCCCTGGGCTTCACGTATCTTATCAGGAAGATTTGAATGTATGGTAAGTTGTAAGGCTCGCACTTGTTTCGGTTTTGCTTCCTTACAGCTCAGGGCATCTGCTACTACATTAGCCTTCCCTGGTTGATACTTGATGGCACTATCATAATCATTCAGGAGCTCGACCCATCTACGTTGTCGCATGTTCAGCTCCTTCTGATCAAATATGTGCTGGAGGCTCTTGTGATCAGTGAAAATCATACACTTTGTCTCATAGAGATAGTGCCTCCAAATTTTGAGAGCGAAAACCACCGTTCCTAGTTCCAAGTCATGGGTGGGGTAATTCTTCTCATGAACCTTTAGTTGTCGTGAAGCATACGCGATCACCTTCTCACGTTGCATCAGTACGCACCCCAACCCTTGGATAGACGCATCACAGTACCCCACAAAGTCCTCTGTACCCTCCAGTAGTGATAATATAGGTGCACTGCAAGGTTTTGCCTTTAATAACTGAAAAGCAGATTTCTTGGGCATCTCCCCACTTGTAAGTAATCCCCTTTTGCGTCAAAGCAGTGAGGGGTTGAGCGATCTTTGAGGATCCCTCAATGAATCTGCGATAATATCCCGCAAGACCAAGGAACTGTCGCACCTCTATAGGAGTTTTAGGAGCCTCCCACTTTTTAATTGGATCAATCTTGGCGGGATCGACATGTATTCCTGCCTCGTTAACCACATGCCTTAAGAATTTGGACCTCGCGAATCTAGATGTCACATTCAGAGAACTTCGCATACAACTGCTCATTTCTCAAGAGTTTCAAGATCAGCTGCAGGTGTTGCTCATGCTCTTCCCTACTCTTGGAATAGATTAAGATGTCATCTATGAACACTATGACTAATTTGTCCAAATGAGGCTTGAACACACGGTTCATAAGATTCATGAACACAGCCAGTGCATTGGTTAGCCCAAATGGCATTACCAAAATCTCATAATGTCCACACCGAGTTTGAAAGGCTGTCTTCGTAACATCCTCCTCTCGGACTCTCAGCTGGTGATATCCTGAAGCTCCCATCCTTCTTCTTAACAAACCGGACTGGGCCCCCCATGGTAAAGAACTAAGTCTAACGAAAACCCTGTCCAACAGCTCTTGGAGTTGGGTAGATAGTTCTTGATGTTCGCCCGGTGTTAGGCGGTACGGTGCACGCGCAACAGGGACCGTTCCTGGTGCAAGATAAATTTTGAAATTCCACTTGACGAACAGGTGGGAGTCCAGGTAGTTCCTCTGGGAAGACATCTGGAAAGGCTCGAACTACAGGTATGTCCTCAATTTTTGTTTCAACTTTAGCTCGAATATCAGAATTGTTAGCCAATATGGCTGGGTAGCCCTTCCGAATACACTTCTGGGCTTTCAAGCAAGAGATTATGCCCATCATGGCACCACCACGATCACCATGGACAGATATGAGTTCTCCACTAGGGAGAGGGGTACGAACAATCTTCTCCTAACAGAGAATTTCAGCGTGTTGCTTGGACAACCAGTCCATGCCAACCACGAGATCAAAGCTTCCTAGGGTGACAAGTAAAAGATTGATGGCAAACAATTGCCCATCTAGCTCGAGCTTACAGTCACGATGAATATGGGTTACCTCAACAGGCTTCCCATCAGCTAACTCTATGATGTACGGGGTATCAAGAAGAGTACGAATCACTCCTAGTTGCTTGCTAAGTTTTGATAACACAAAACTATAGTCCGTACCAGTATCATATAGAATAGAAGCAAGAGTGTCGTTCAAGGAACACGCACCCGTCACGACATTATTACCAGTTCTAGCTTTCCCAGAGCCCATCACAAATGTTCTTCCACGAGCCCCATTGTTGTTGTTACCGTTGTATTTGTTGTTATTGAAGGACGTATACCTTATACTATTCCACGTTCTCTGGCTATCACAAGAAACGCAAGGTGATATACCATGCCTCTGAAAAGTACCATGCTCAAAAGTCTCACTAGGATGTTTGTGAGCTAGGTGAAGGATTTATTAGATTCTGGGTAGGTGAGCTGCAGTGCCCATGCCACGAACCTGTGGGCCAACCCCTTTGGTAAGAAGCTCGATCCGTTTGTAAGGTAGGCTAATTATGTTTGAGTATATAGTAGCTACCTCCTGTAGCTTGTTAGTGTAGGCATCTATCTCAGACCCAACCGTCTTTAGATAACAAGTTTCTAAATTCATCACGGGGGTTACATTCCCCACCCAAGTATCTATAACTCGTCGAGTGTGCATGTGGCATACATTACCCCATCCTGCCTGGGGCAAATGCACATGGCAAAGACATATACTATCGGAGTAATCAAGTAATCTCCTTCAGTCCTGTTGGAGTTATTGAGGTTTACAACCCCCAAAAGCCTTGGAAATATGCTAGCGAGTTGTTGATGCGGCATATGCGTTCAAGGAATAAGGAAGTTCAAATGCGAAAGTCAAGGGAAAAGAATGATTTAGCGGAATGGATCCTTTCTAGCTTGGAAAGGTATGAGGGCCTCAACCACCCTGTTGTTGCTCTTAAGATTTCACTCTTATCTAAGTTCACAAATGGGAAAGGAAATAAAAGAAAGATAAGAAAAGGTAAGAGCCAATCGTCGCCACGATCTGTCTAGATAGTAGAGCCTCCATTATGACTTTCCATGTGTTTGCCCTGCTCAGGTTTTCCTTTCGTCCCTCCTTCATTCCTTCTTCGCCGGTTTCAGTGTTATATGGATCTTGTCGCGTATAGTCTCCTACTCCGGTCCTGTGTAAGCCAGTTCAGTGATCGGCTGCACCACTCGTTCCTCCAATCGTGATCGTCAGTCATTAGTGGATATTGTGCTACGTCGTAGGCTTTACACCACTCCTCAAGAGTTTGAGTAACAAGTTCTGATCTGATGTGTCCCCGAGAATCAGGGATATGCAAGTCAAACGTTCGCCGCTTGTACTAGGCGTAAGGGTACTAAAGTAAGATATAAATTCCATATGAGTAGCCCAGTCTCGTCTGAGTTTCAAATAAGAGTATGAAGGATCAAATAACAAGGAACAGAAACTAATTGTCTCCATAAAAGAAAATAAGTCTCAGTATTTGACTTTCTTCAAATACGATTCGGTTTAATGATACCATGTCATGTGCATCGTGCAGCTTCCTGTGTATGTGCGCCACAACGCTCGCAAGGGCTCTCTCCCCTATACTATTGTTGTTTCCTCATCCACGAGGTTCGTTAGGATACTAATCCCAGTAATGCGCCACCTAGTGTAACCCTGGGTCCCCACCAGTGACGAGTTCAGAATCAGGTATAGGACTAGAAGATATCATATCTCCTAAGATCATGTGTTGTAGATATATGTAGCCAAAAGCTAATTGTGCACTTAAGCTGTGAGTGTACTAATGCTTATGCTATGATGATTATAGACTAGACTCAACATGCAGTCCTAGTTCACTATAACCAATGGCTCTGATACCAATCTGTCACACCCTCAAATTTCCACTGCGGGGTTTTACCGCGAGGCGCATGACACACCAGGATCTCATAGCCATAAGTCATATGAATGAACTCTAAATGCCCAAACCATTTAGTTCGTTTTCAAAAATCAAGTTTAGTTAAACTGCGGAAGCGTAAACCAAATTTAAAACTTTTAGAAACCATGCGCAAAACAACGCGGCCAAATTAAAAACCATATGAAAGGAAATGTAAAAGCACGATATGTAATTTAGGTGTATGCCCAAGACCCCAAATGCAGTGAACGTGCGGTACTTCCTAATTGTGACACCGGAAGCTAACTACCTGCAAAAGCATATATATCGTGTGTCAACATAAAGTCGGTGAGTTAACAGTTTAAGTAGTAGGTATAAAGTTACCAAAGTTTTAAGCCATCAGTTTTAAGCTTGTCAGGGGTAGCTAACCCACTCAATGTAACTAAACAGTGGTTATTGGGAAACATACAGATGTTATAGTGCCTCAACACTAGTGTCTATCAACACTAGTAAGAAAAGTGGTCAGAAGTTCATGCCCGTGACCCAAGCACCTCAGGCATGAGGTTGCTGCACAACCTAATAGCGCTACTAACTAATACCCCGTTCGCCTCCAGCGATTAACCCAATAAAATAGTAAGGACTTTCAAGATAGAGTGTTTAGTTCACAAGGGACAGTTAAGGTACAAAACTGATAAAAGTGTGATTCACATAAGGAATCAAAAACCCGACCCACACAAGGAGTCACAGCATCCCAAAACCTAGGATGTAAAAGTAGTCCCAAACTGGACTAGAAAAAGTTTAATAAGTTGTCTCAAACATGAGACGCATGCTTTTGAGAAAAGAGTAGTGAAACTCACCTTAGGTTGCGTGCTAAAAATAAACCGCAAAGATAGCAAACGTGGAAGGTTACTCGCCTACCGATAACCTATCGAACACAAAGTTACGAGTGTTTGAGTGCGGTTACACATGCTGATTATCGTAAAGCATCGTACTCTACAATGACCTAGGTGACATCTCATGCGATTGTACATGACATAATGAAACTATGCAGAACCCGTCAATCGTTGGTGATTAGTAAATGATGCAACATGTTAAGACTTTTAACACAACTAGTTCTCATCACACATTGCATACCATCAACCTATCATGGCATCTACACCATATAAATAACATATACACGTGTTTTCATATAGAATTTCATAACCTATAACTCATTAACGCACTCAAATCATCACATAATCAATATCTCGCAAATCTGCGTTTTCTGGACAGATTTTAGGGTATGAAATCCAATTTTTATAAAATATCAAATCAACTCCTCAAGTCCCCAAAATTTTACAGGGATGTCCCATAAGTTTATACGTGACTCTAGTATTTTTATTTCTCATAAAAAACACATCAATATTTTTATAAAAATTACTTTATTCCAGCCACCTCAGAAAGAAGTGCTGTTGACAGCAGCTTACATAAAAATTTATTAAAAATCATAGACTCATCCAAATGAGATGAATCCAATTGGAAAAGCTTGTACACTCAGAGACTCAACCTCTATCCAAATTTCATGATCAACGGATTCGTAAAACTCAAGTTATAGCCCTTTAAAGTCGGTCCATTTTTCACATCCGAAAATCTGATTACACCTTTAAACTTATAAAATCATGAATACATATCAAAACAAGTCCAAAACACATGATTTTGGACTTTTTCAAAAGCTAACATCATAAGTTATGTTTTAACATCAGAAAACAATCAGATTAAACATGTTAATAATCGTATAACAGCCATACAAGTCGTTACAAATAATCTGCCAGAAATCAGAATTTTAATAATATGCTTCTTATGAACCCTAATCATTCTTATTAACCCATAATCATACAATAAACTCATATTAACATAAACCCTAATCTTACACATCCATATTATCATGTTTAAACTCATGTATTTATGTATCACATACCCTAGACATAATTTCTATCAACAATATTCATCAACAATCTCAACAAACATCCAAGATATCCAACATATAGCGATTTGCGATTTTAACATGCATGTTTCATAGAGTTTTTACAACTATTCCAGCCTAAAATCTCATCATACAACACATAAAACACATACCTTGAATTGCTAGAGTCCCTAAAATCTCAAGATAGCACCCAAAATAGCTTGAACTAGTGAGGAATTGATGAAAATTGAGATTGAAAGGTGGGTGTGTGTGGGTTCTTTGTTCACGGCGCCCTTAGGGTTTTTAGGGTGCATGTTTATTTTTTTTTTTTTATAAATAATAAGCTAGGGTTAAGATCATGGGCCTAGGTTACGGGTTTATGGGCCTTTTCTTGATAAACAGGCCCGTTAATACGGTTTCAATCCCGAGAATAGTCTCGATAATATTATTCACACTAACTTATGTAAAAACTATTGTTTTTATCATCTCATAACATGTTAATTACAGAATGCACATAATTCGTAGGGTTTACGTACTGACTATCTATTAAAACAGTAATCCACATAAACATGTAATTCACATCAATCAATCAATCAATCAAGCCCAGTAAATCCCACAAATAGCAAAGCTATTGATAGGGTTTGGGGAGGGTGGGATGTAGGCAAACCTTACCTCCACCACTGGGGTGAAGAGGCTGCTTCCAGAGAGACCCTCGGCTCATAACACACAGTCAAATCCCCAAAAAAGGTATAGACACACACACACACACACACATGGACCCACACACATTCACACACACACACCCAACTACTCATAACAACATAGACAGTGAAAAGTGTGTATGAAAGAATAGACAAGTATAGCATCACAACTAACATAAAAATAAGCAAACAATACAAGAAGACAATATGTATACACTACGAAACATGAAGGCAAAAGTAAGACCCTACCACACACCTAAAAAAAACATATGTCCCAAATCCTAAAAATCTTTGACCTTAATTCTATGCCTCCATAAACTCCTATCGTGGACCATGTTCTCAGAGAGGTGCAACTCTAGTAAACATGTAATTCACATACGCATGTTAATTCATATTCATCATCATTCAATTGCACATATGATCATGCATGCTTAACAAATCACCAACGCTCGGGACACAGGACTCGTGTGGGTGTCATGGCAAAGACTTTCCTAATTTATAATGTACGTTAATATCATCCAACATATGTTATTATCCCATAACATATCGAAAGACCTTCTAAACTAACCCTAGTTAAGTGTTTAGTCATGAATGTACATGCAAGTTAACTAGAGTTCAGTGAAAGTAATATCCTGAAAATGCGGGGTGTCACATCTGATGAAGCAAACTGGTGCTGACTCAATTAGTGGCTAACTTTTGATGAAGAGGTTAGCCACTGATTTAGTCATCAGCAGTTTGCTTCATCTTAACGGCTGATGAAACCTCTGTGTACTAACTGAAATTCACATCAATAGTAGGTTATACACCTTCAACAAGTGTATTCTCAGGAATAGTAGGTTGCATACCTTCAATGGCAAGCTAGTGACAGATTTTAATACAACATCTCTATAGCTGAATCGAGTATTGTTCCACATACATAACTTCATGTTAATCTTGTTGGGTACCTTCGTGTAACAAAAAAAATATCTTTTTTTAAGACATCCGTGATGGCAATCTCAACAGAAAAAATATATATTATATATATAAATATATACCTCGACTTGATTTTGTAAGGACTAGACATAATTAATAATTTCATCCAACATAAGGGCCTTTCCAGTTACCTACATATCAATCAGTCCCACATGAGAATTAGAAGAAAATTGATGGCTGGATTTCACTTTCCCACGCTCAACATCTTTACTTGACCCTGTGATATCAAGAGCTTGTTTTTTAAAAGATGACGACTAACTCCAATTCTTTTGCACGTCTTTTTCCAGATGCTTTCGCAACTGCTGAATCAGAAGACTAGTCCTTTTCAGCTGAAGTCTCTGTGTTGTTCTTTTTTCGATTTACGATTTTAGCTTCCTCCAATTCGCATTTTTTTCGTCACATAACCAATCACCTTCTGTGACTTTATCTATCATTACTTTCATGCAGTAGCTGGTAAAATTTCCAAAAATCAACAATTTAACATCTTTATTAATGCAAAAACAATCACACTAAACTCAACAAATGACTTGCGTGTGCTCAGCACCATCAGGGCACCTACAACATATAGCAAGTCCTCACGCCCTGCAATCTCCACATATATCACACACTTTAACCTGTCATCAACAACTATTTAAGCAAACAAAGTGCAGTTATTTACATAACATACATTTTAACAATTTTGCAGAACAAAAGGTAGTGGTAATACTCACATCATGCTCCATAACATCTGATTCATCACTGCCATCTGTATGAGGACTTTGCAAAGATGTTTCTTCTTCTAGAGGTGTTGAATGTTCTTCATGCAGATTATCACCATCACTATTGGGTCCCGCTTCTTTATCTTAGCGTCGAGTCACTGTTTCCTTTTGTTTTCCTACACTAACCTTATTATTCTCATATTCATCAGCTTTGACTAAGAAGTCGAGGTATTTCGAATGGTTTGTTAAGTACATCTGAGAATTATTAAATAGGGCGCTCACCTAGCCAATGCTTAGAATCAATCCATACGCTCGTGAAGATTTTTCTGCATGGAGATGATTACGTGACCGTATCATATTCTTTATAATTGAATTATAATAAAAAAATTTAAAAACATGATGTAACAAAGAATGTACCTTCAGTGTTTCTTAATCTGTTATCATCATCTGTAAAGGATCGATTTTATAGAAAACACACAATAGATCGTATGCAATATGATAATCAATCAATCAGACACGTAAAAATCCATTTAAATCATAATTCTCATTAATAATCAAAATTGTTTTAACTTTAAAGACTCGATTACAATGATAAACACTCACATAGAACCTTCTAGACTCACTCCTAAAAACACCCACAAACACACGTGCAAATGACTCAACTACTTAACAACTCAAACAAACTTAACCTATATATAGACTGCACGTTCGACCCTTGCAATGGTCGAATGAGCACGTTTGACCCATACTGGGCTCGAACCAAAACATATAAACTAACAAAAACTTCGTTCGACCCATATATATTCTCATTCGACCCCATGACTGGTCGAATGAGTCTTCAGCTTCCAATCTTCAAAACTTAAATGCCTATTATTAATGAATACAAAGCGATAACCACACATAGTGTATCAACCAACTCCCCCTTGGCTATTGCTTGGATTGTTGTCTTTCATAATCAAGCACCTTGTTCATCAGTTTAATCCTAAATATCTTTTTTCTGTTTCACGCTCATTTCAGATTCTGCTTGACGTTTGAGCGATCCTTTCTTTACATCTCTTATCTTCACATAGTTTCCCAGAAACTTCTTGTAATCACATCCAAAGCGAAGCAAAAACATACAACCTTGTAAAATCTCCAAGCTTGTTCCAAATCCTCAACATCAAAGTGGATTGGATTGAAATAGAGCATGTTAATGTCATCAGCTGAACAGTTAATTAACGACATCGGGTCAAAAACTCTGATCTTCTTGCACATCAACTTAGGATCTTTGTCTCTCAGCACAATCACTGCTTCAGCTGTTTTCCAATCATAATACCAGAAATTGAAATCATTACTGAAATTCTGTTGGATTGGCATCAAAGGAATTCTTTTTATCACCACCGGAGGTTTATACTTCAGAGTCACTTTGGGTAAACCCGTTTTGGGATCTTTCTCATTCTTATGGACAATATGTTTAGGATATTGAGGCCTAAACATATTCCATTTTGTTCTGCTCTCCCAACTCATTTTGTCAGCAAACCACCCAACTACAGAGTTATTCACAAAAGCTCTACCTAAGGTATGCTTGCAAACATCCGTCACATCCCAATAAGGAAGTGTTTTGATATCCAGGAATCTATAGAAGTACAAAATTCCTTTCTCCCATTTAATTCCAATACACTTTAGCTGTGGAAAGTATTTCCAGCCTAAAGCTCTTAATTTGAAAATCTGATTGTGATGTTTGTAGAACGCACCCTGAACTCCTGCTATTGGTCTGTTTGCTTCCTTCTCTTTCAGGTTTTTCAGCATATCTTTCAACTCATCAGATCGTTTGTAAGGTTCTTTCTTGTCAGCATCCTTACCAAACACTTCTTCTAACACTTTCTTACCTTTTTCTTTTGCAATCTTTTCAGCTTCATTTAAAGTTTCTTCATTTAACTCAAGAATTACCACATTCGATTTCATTAGATAGTATTCTGGATATTCTTCATGAGAAATATCTTCTATCTCAATGTCTTCAAACACTGGAGCATCTTTATCATCCGAATGTGTTCCTGCATCTCTAACTAGAATGTCTGGAATCTGTTGTTCATTCATAATATCTTCCAGTGATTTCCCAACTTTATTTGCTAGTCCTTCAAGTATCTCATTAGACATAGCAGCAGAAAATTCACCATCCTCTAAATCAGGATCTTGATAATCTATCAAATATTTCATATCTTCACCCTCAAAGATCTCAGGAAATCTTCCAATTAGTTCAATAGTCCAGACATTTCTTTCAAGCATCTGTCTGTATAGTCTCTTGTCTTCCTCAGTCAAAGCATGTATCTTTTCTGTCCAGTAGATAGACTGAGCTTCATCAACCGTCCCTCCACCTTTCTTCTGCTTTGAGCTGGATTCTCCTTTACTGCTCTTTTCAGACTCTCTCTTCTTGAAACTGAATTGGCTTGTATCATCATTATTGTCATCAGAATCTTCATCACTTGACTCTTTATCATTCTTTGAACCTTTACCTCCTGTATGATCATCATCATTATCATCATCACCGTCATCATCAAAATCTTCATAGTCAACCTATTCTTCCTCTTTCTCATCCTCCTCTTCACCACCTACAAGTTGTGCTGCTTCAGAATAGAGTTTATCTAAAAGTTTCTGCATTTCCTTGTTCTTGCTCTCAATCAGTTTGATCTTTCTTTTGTTTTTCCTATCAGAAGCTTTGAGTTTTTCAATGGTTTCCTCTAACTCTTGTTGTGGCTTCTGAGATGACAGCACAATCTTCAACATATTGGCTTCATTTTCTTTCAACTGTTTTATCTCTGCTTGCTGTTGATTGAAAGCCTTCATCACATTACCAATCTGTCTGTTCACAACTCCATAACTTCATCAGAAACTGTCATTCTTGGAGTGGAACTTGATTCTGCCCTAGATTTCTTAGTCTTCTTTTCCATTTCTGCTACAACATTCTTCATGGTTGCAGAAATGTTTTTATGTCTCAGTGATGATGTTGGATCAGTTGTAGTTGTTTCATATACTTTCTTCTTTTTCAAACTTGGTGATGCTGCTGGAGTTGTTACTTTAGAACTAGTTGCCTCAGGAACTTTCTTTCCAAGTAAAAGTAGATCAATCTCTCTATTCCTCTTTTTCCTTGGAATTTCCTTCTTTGACATACTTTTCTTTCTACCTCTCACTATCTTTGCACCTGTGATTGGTGAACCTTGAAAATCATCCATATCAAATAACACTTCAGCATCTTCTCCAGTCACAGTCTTTCCATGCTGTTCCTCAACAATCTTATCAATAGCTTCAATTGTACTAATCTCAGCGGCCTTGGGATTAATTAGTAACCTTAATTGTTTCATCTTGTGAGTCCCATTCTTCCTCATCTGGAGTTTCCTCATTATCTGCTTCATCAACCAACATATTTTTTGCTTTACCTCTTTCCTTTGTCATCTTCTTTGGCTTTGTTTTTGTTTCAATCACCTTTTGTTTGCCCTTCCCAAACTTTGCACCACATTAATCACTTGTCTTTTTCTTTTTGCTGTTTTATCTACTGGACATAGTGGACTATCAGAATCTGATTCACTATTAGCATTTCTTGCTTTATCTTGACCTAGATCTTCATAACCAACATCTCTCAAATGTCCAAACAGATTCTTATTTGGCGGCTTTTCTGCTTCAGGTACACCCTTATATGCAATCACTCTGCTTAAAGTAGCTTGATTCATGTGTACTTAATTAATCACCTGCAGAGGATCTCTTCTCAAATCCTTGTATTTGTTATCAAATACCATCTGTAGAAATTTCGGGTACATCAAAAACTTATCACCCTTTAAACCTTGTAATACTTCCATCATGTGGTGGAATATCATCCCCGACACATTAAAAGACTTGTTTAGTATCAATGCAACCACCAATGAACACAAAATCTTTCTCAACTAATCGTAACCTCCACTAACTAGTCTAAATACATGTAGAATGTCATGTAACAAATACTTGTATGGTGGACACAGTTTGGCTTTGTGTAACATGCAGTCAGTGATTGGTCCATTATACTTCATCCTTAAAAAGCATTTTCTCTGTTCAGTCCAAGTCAACTCAATAGGATCTGAAGGAGAATCTCGTAATTGCAAGGCTTCTTTGATATCTTGTTCTGAAACTAATACCAGATGTCCTTGAATTCTTCTTTGTATCATCGACTTGCCTTCCTAGAAAGTAATAGTTGCATTCTCCCAAAAGTCAACCTGGTGATCTTTGTATAGTGTCATTTGTTGTGCTAGAGCATATACAACTCTGCATCTCTGCAGAAAGTTTATCATCCCATCAAATTATGCGTACTTTCCCATCGGACCAACATATGCACAGCAGTTGTGCTTCGGTTCAAAGTTTAACTCCTTGGGAGGTTCTTGCTCTTGAACTGCAGGTTCTTGGACATTTTGTTGTACTTCGTTAGCCATTTTATTTGCAAAACAAACAATAAAACAAAAAAAAAATTCCGTTAAAAGGGACAAAAAACTATAAAATTGGTACAAAATCAGCTTCATTCGACCCTTCGTGGGTTCGAATGAGACATGTGAATGTCGAATGTAGTTCAAACAAGTTCATTCGACCCTTTAGTGTTCATTCGACTCTATATTATGGTCGAACGAAAAACTGTTATGATGCAAAAGTTCCATTTTATTGTTTAGACCATTTTATCCTTAATTTTATTAAACATTTATCCTAAAACATCCGACTAACACATCCTAATCATCAATTTTAACGATTAATCAACAATCATTGGTTTTCCCCAAAAACTAGGGTTTCAATAATCAATTTGATTCAAATCAGTGTTTAGAACTTTGTTTTTGTGTTATTCTCCCCCCTAAAACCAACGATGTTGATTAATATAAGGTCAAATTCTATCCAGAAACATGTTAAGGTCATGAATCAGGCACTTAGGGTTTCAATCCTTCAAACAACGAATCTGAGTTATTCCTTGTATGAATACCTGTAATTTTGGTATATAAATTATCAGCAAAGTCCAGAGAACAAGATTAAATGATGTAAAATAGCAGGGCAACAAGGTGAGGTTAGAATGAAAATTTTGAAATTTTTTTGTGTAGGTTCGAATGAGGAATCTGATATATATAGGCACAGCTCATTCGACCCTTGCAGGTTTCGAATGAGAAAATTAAAACTTCATTCTACCTACTAAAAGGTTCGAATTAAATAATAATGGCTCGAATGAAATAATATCAAAAGAACTCTCTCATTCGACCTCTGTATAAGGTTTGAATCAAGCCCAAAAACTCTCATTCGACCAACCGAAAGGTCGAATCAAGAATTTTGAAAACTGAAATTTATCAAATGTCTGATTCAAATCCTGTTTTATCATTTTAGACCTTGAAAAACTTCAAACTTGCAAAATTTCTCATTTAAATGATACAAAACTCAGATTGGTTCGTCAAACTTCAGAAAATGATTGTCATCCAACATCAGATATCGAAAATAACACAGAAATGTAAAGATTTTGAATTTTCTAAAATTTATGCTAAAACACACCAAAAATCTTTTTGAGTTTTTGTATATATGAAGAAAATGAAAAATTAAAAGCAGTAAACATTTTGTGATTTTCGGTAAGAGGATCATATCAGTTTACAAGAAATCTGATCACACTGTTGATCTTTAATATATTTATCATTAAAGACAATGTGTGATTAGGCAATTGCTGATATTGTTATCCACATAAGCTCACATGCAGACCATTATGCAATGCTTTAAAATGATACGCAATTAGATGTACTAAAAACTAACAAGCTTATGGTTCCCACAGACAGGACATACTCCCGTATCAAGGAATTTGCACAAAGCCTCATCATAATGCGTGATTATGCCAATGTTATCCGTTACATTACAAGATACAAAGCACTGAGGTGTACAGGTCAGCAAATCAATGCTACAAAGTAACTTGTGCACACGTACTAGGTTGCGGCTGATATCAAACATGATTTTCATCATAGATTTGATACGATGCATTAAATGATCTTTGATCATTGTTATCCATTAAGTTCCTCAATTCGGTAGATTTAGGTTTTGGCATATAAGCTCTTTTTGCAAATATCTTGATTGAATCTAGGTCTGTAAATTAATACGACAAAAGATCAATCAAGATACCCCGGATAAGAATTAACATAACGACCCGAAACCTCAGATTTTGGCAACCCTATCAAACGAAATTACGGTACAAAGACCATATGCCCATGAGGTGTTCAGCCACTAGCGAGTAGTTCGTTATGTTTGTATCACTAAAGCACGCAGTGATAAGTCTACGAAGCCTACCAGCACATCACACAAAATCAACACACGCCTTATTAAAAACTTACAATTCTTTAGCATGTGTCAGATCCTCACTGATGTACTATCATTTCCTCTTTTTCTCCTGGAAAAATCATTTTTGGATTTTCGAATTTTCAATGTTTTTGGTTTTTCTAGAAATAAAAGCTCTCCCTAAAATTAAAAACATATTTTTGGGTTTTTGATTTTCTGAAAAAGTAAAATCAAAACTAAAAAATTTGATAAACTGATGTGGAGTTTAATCTTGCCTTTCTGTTATACCATTAGCTTGTAATAAAAATTCAAATCGTGATTTATCAAAAGCTTTGGTAAGCAAAACGGCTTTTTGATAGTCAGTGTGGATTTTGACCATATCAATCAAACCTTTAGCATAGCAATCACGAATAAAATGATAACGAACTCGGATATGCTTAGCCTTGGAATGATTGACAGTGTCTTTAGTGAGTGCAATGGCTGCTTCATTATCGCAATGAATGGGGGTTCTAAGAAATTGCAAACCGTATTCACGCATCTGTTGTTGTATCCGAAGCACTTGTGAACAGCAACTCGAGGCTGCCACGTATTTTGCTTCACATGTAGACAGAGCAACCGACATCTGTTTCTTACACTGGTAGGTCACGAGCCTGCTCCCCAGAATTTGAAATCCAGCCATTGTGGATTTAGCGTCAATATCGCAACCTGCATAATCAGAATCACTAAAGGCAATAAAGTCAAATTATCATCCTTAGGATACCATAACCCGCGTGACGGAGTACCCTTCAGATAACGAAGGATTCTTTTGACTGCAACCAGATGACTTTATTTCAACTTCGATTGATAACGTGCACAAATACATGTGGCGAACATTATATATGGCCGGGATGCAGTTAGATACATGAGAGATCTGACGATGGCACGATAAGTATAGGGATCAGCAAGCTCCCATTTAGCGTCAACTCCAATCCCGTGATTAGGTTTTATAGGAGTATCCATAGGCTTCGAATCATCCATCTGGAACTGACTCAAGATTTCAGAAACGTATTTCGTCTGGTGAATAAAGATGCTTGTTGGCAATTGATCCACCTGCAAGCCTAAAAAGAATTGCAGTTCTCCCATAGCACTCATTTTGAACTTCTCCTGCATAACTTTCTCAAATTCCCTGCATAAAAGTTCATTTGTAGAACCAAAAATAATGTCATCAACATATATTTGCACAAGAAGCAAGTCACCCTCTGTTCTTTTTGTGAACAGGGTACAGTCTACCAAACCTCTCTTGAATCCTTTAGAAAGAAGATAATTGCTCAGCTCCTCGTACCACTGCCTCGGGGCTTGGTGTAAGCCATATAACGCTTTATTCAGCTTATAGACCTTTTCCCGGTGAATAGGATCCTCAAAACCCGGTGGTTGGTTGACATACACTTATTCCTTCACCACACCATATAGAAAAACACTTTTAACATCCATCTGATACACCTTGAATTTCATGTAAGATGCATACGCAAGAAACATTCGAATTGCTTCAATGCGCGCAACCGGTGCATAGACTTCGTTATAGTCAATTCCTTCTTGTTGACTGAATCCTTAAACCACCAATCGAGCTTTGTTCCTGACGATAACCCCGCTATCATCTTTCTTGCATTTGTATACCCATCTGGTACCAATTTTCTTCCTGTCTGGTGGTAAATCAGTCAATGTCCAGACTCTGAGTTTCTGAAATTGTTGAAGTTCTTGCTGCATAGCTTCCACCTAAGATTTGTGTAATAAAGCATCCTTGTACGTCCGCGGCTCAACCTGCGAAACATAACAAGCAAAAGACCATTTATTTTGTTCACCTGTCTTATGAATCTGTGTATATAGGGCAAGGGCTCCAATATTTTCTGTTGATAATGCACGTCTTAGTTGTCCACGTGTCATCACACTGCTACCAGGATCTCCAATGATTTGTCCTAGCGGATGAATCCGAGATTCTGGATATTCAGGTACTAGAATCACCGCTGGAACATTCAGACTATGCTGTATCCCGATCATTACTCGTATTTGATGAAGATGTAACATCTGGATTTGGGTTCACTAGAGGTGATACTGTAGCATGATCTACGGTAGCTTCACTGAAAACTTCATCATCATCTTCCGACTCCGATATATCAAATGTTGTAAAAGCTTCTTGATAAATTTCTTCTTCTATCATAGGAGCATTGGTATCATTAGAAGCTGCTGGTGGAGTTACGGTGATCGGACGCACCAACGGTAAGCCACTGCGTTTTCACACTCGTAATATAAACGTAGTACAACCTCTTCAACAAAACTATCTAGATTGAATGACTCAAAGAAATCTTTATAGTCAAACATCCAATCGAGCCCACTTCCTTGAACATTCTGAGTATAGCGTTGAACATCCACATTCGCCCACTCTTCTACTTGACGAGTTCTTTTGTTAAATACGCGTTTAAGTGATGTCGCGTACCCAACAAAATAGACCTCTTTTGCTTTAGCTCCAAACTTTTCTGTAGGATTTAGCATTGTGCAAGGTGCCCTGAAAGGTTCTAGATACTCTGAGTTCGGATTATGTCTGTTAAGCAGTTCATAAGAAGTCTTTCCAAACTTCTTCACCATTAACACACGATTCAGAGTGTAACAAGCTTCATGAATGGCCTCGTTTCAGAACATTACTGGAAGATTTGAATGCGTAAGCATTGTCCTAGCCGCTTCAATTAGAGTCCTGTTTTTGCGTTCTGCAACACCGTTCTGTTGAGGAGTATATGGTGCACTATATTCATGATGAATTCCTTTTTCTTCACATAGTGCATCCATCTGAGAATTCTTGAACTCCGTCCCTTTTTCTTCACATTGTTCACTCTTGGAGTTTTAAGCATGATCCACTCTTAGGTATTTTGAATCCGGGTTTTAGAATATAGCAAGACTTCTCATCAAAATGTACAGAAAACTTCTTGTCACATATCTGAGATACACTGAGCAAGTTATAGTCAATCTGCTTCACATACGAAATCTTCTCAAAACTCACTATCCCATTGCTAACACTTCCCTCCATGGTGATATAACCTCCTTTATTTCCTGCAAATACAACATATCCTCCATTGATGTTCTTGATGTCAAAAAGGAGCGACATATCTTCTGTCATGTGCCCGAAAGCTCCACCGTCAACAATCCAAAGACTGCTCACAGGGCCAGCTAGAACTCCCTACACCAATCACAAAATTGATTAATTTTTACGGGGGACCCAAGCCATGTTGGTCTTAGGTCTTTGAGTATCAGCAAATGAAACATTCAAAGAGTCTTTCTATTTCTCACCAACATTTTTCTTCTCACTAACCGGTTTTTCTGAGACATTTGTGTTTAGAACTTCTTTTACCGGTTTAGAAGTTGAACTTGAGGCTCCAGGAGAACCTTTTGATGTCCAAACATTTTTCGATCGTTTGAAAATTCTAACTTGAGTTTGACATTTTGGTTGATCATTGTTAGAATTCTTTGAAACAACCTTAGGTAGAACAATTTTAGAAACCTTGGTTGATTTAACTACCGAAGGCCCAACATTTTGATTAACATGAGGTTTAGATTAAACCTTCTGTTTCTCAAAAGTCGGATTCATCATAGGTCTTTGATAAAAATTGTTGTGATTATGAAATTCCTTTTGATGATAAAAGTTTCTTTGAGGAACACCACCATTCGAATTTCTATGAATATGCCTATGTTCAACCTCTTGCCTTTTTCATCTCACGTATGTACAGTGAGGAAGTAAATTCCCTCTCTCCCCACACTTGAAACAGGCTCTATATTCTTCAAAGCAGTTTTCATCATCAGATCTAGCAAATGTGTTGACCGGATATTGATTCTTATAACACTTTTGCCTCAAACTCTCAAGAGCGGGTTCTAGTGAATAAGTCGGATCAACAAAAATATTTGCTTTATCTTTTAGTTTTATAAACTGTGTGACATGAACCTTTGGTGTTTTAGAATTATCACCATACAATCGCTTGATTAATTTGGGTGGCATATCATTTGTTCTTTCAGACTTAGGAAACCAAATGGTACTTTCTTGCCAAATTTTGTCAATTTTAGAGTAATTAGCAAACTGAATAGGATATTCTTCATCAGAAATTATTTTATCGGATCCTTCCATCCGATAAAATACTTTCACCGGTTTGTCATCACTTTTCTCATTCTTTTTCACCGATTGATTCTGATTTTGTTCAACTTTCTGAGAATGTTGTACCTTTTAGTATGACTCATTAGTTCGAATGTGATTTTTCGGAGGAATATTAACATTCGTTTTGGGTACCTCATCCTCAGTATCAGAATCATCAGTTACTGCCTCAACACTCTCATTGTTAATAGCCAAAATCGGTCTTACATCAGAATTTGGATCACCAACACTTGAAGTGTTTGACTCATTTTCTGATGTAGATCCTGATTTATCAGAACTTTTCGTTGACACAGTGTTCAAATTGTGATTAGCAAATAACACTGGAGAAGGTACTGATTTGTAACTCACATTAGGGCTTGGTTCTTCAATAATATGGTCCATGACATAGGCTACATTAAGATAAATTTCAAGCTTTTTGTTTATCTTTTCTGAAAAGCATTTCATTTTTGCCATTTCCAACTTTGTTTCTTCAATTTCATTAATGTAGTTATTAATGGCAGTTTGTTTTTGTGACAAAGTTTTAGTTAAATCTGAAATGTCTTTCTTATAATTATCTGCCAACCTATTCACATCTCTTTCTTTCTTGCGATAAGACTCTATAGCAGTTCTAGCGCTGTCAAGTTGGTATTTTAAATCCTTGAATTCACTTCCGAGTATATCACATGAACCACAATATTTTTCACTATTAGATGGATTAGAGTTAGAACTTACCAATTTCGGAGCTTCTGTCATAGCCATCAATGCAAAGTGAGCTTCCTTTCCTGCAAAGAATCTAGAATAATCAACTTTGGGGAAAGAATCATCCACCA
The DNA here is from genome assembly GCA_032199755.1 of Ambrosia artemisiifolia. NCBI lineage: Eukaryota > Viridiplantae > Streptophyta > Magnoliopsida > Asterales > Asteraceae > Ambrosia > Ambrosia artemisiifolia. Next base: position 13,514,155 of record CM063529.1, read on the forward strand.
TGCATGATTTCTTGGTCATCAAAAAATCCGCTTCTGCCAACAATTGCTCCATGTCATCATCAAGTGAATTAACGCTTGATTCAGAATCGGATTCACTCTCAATGTCAGAATACACAGAAACATGATCATCAGAAGAATCTGGAACATCTTCTTCAATCATGAACTCCTCTAGATTCTCATAATCTGTCTCATCAATCACAATCTCATCTTCAACTGTCACCGGCTTTTCCTCACTCGCCATTTCGTGAGCAAAACATGCAACATTGCCACTAGTAGTTTCCTCAATACTCAATTGCATTGTGTTCCAATCAAAACCTTCATCTTTCTGAATCACCAATGCTTGGTTATCATTCTGCTGTTGAGTTGTGTTTGGTGTAGAAACTAGAATAATAGTTCTAACTTGGTTTGGTGTTGTTTTGTTTTGGTTGGCAGTAAATGTTTGTCTTTGGTTGGAATTTTGTGGGTTATTTTATTAGTTTTGATAGTTGTTATTCTAGTTTTGAAACGTGACTTGGTTTTGTGATTGACGGTTTTGATAGTTTGAGTTAAGTGGGTTGCGGTTACCTTGTTGTTTTGGTTGGGTGCACTCTCTAGCAAAATGACCTTTGGTTCCACAATTAAAACAAGTAACTTTAGCTTTGTTGAAACCATAGGTTGTGTTGGGTGTAGTGGCAAGATCTGTTCTCCCGGTCTTCTCAATGAATTTTGTTGCTCTTCTCATGAAACTCGCAAACGCCCACTGAATGTCAATCAGTTCCATTTCTTCTTTATCGATCTGGGCATAGTCTTCATTTGTTAGATTGTTATTCCCAATCTGACTTGCCACCAGTCCATTGTATGATGCTACTAATGCAGAAACCAATGCAACATGTTGTTGTGCAACCTCAACAGTTACATTGTTCATGTTTGATGTTTCCAATACAATTGGACCTGCACTTGTAGTGGCTTGACTGACAATAGTTGCTTGTGGTTGTGGCATAGTCACTGATGATGTACCAAAATAGTTAGGAACTTGAAAGTTTGATGGAGGTGCTGTGTAAGATGGTGTTGCAAAATAATTTGGAGGTTCCATCTTTGAGACAAAAGCAGTTTGTGGTGCTGGTGCACCACCCATGCCTCCACTTGGAATGGAAGTTGTTGTAGAAGTAGTAGCAAAATAGAGTTCTGGATTCTGTGGAATCATAACTCTCTTTTCCTTTCTCCTAGCTTCCATCTCCTTGTTTTCTCACTTTTGGATAAACTCACTGATCGTCCAATACTTCTAAGCATCCTTTTCTCTTAACACATCCACATGTTGATCTCCGTACGGTGGTAATGCATCAGGGAACTTTTCAACTATCTCTGTCATCGGATAAGAAACTTGATTGTTTGACAATTCTGTCAAGAAGTGAAAGAATCTTGGAGTTATTTCCTTCAATGTTTCATTTCCAATGTAACTAAAATTTTCAAACTCCTTTTTCAACTCTTTAGTTCTCAACCTATGTGTCTTTTCATTCCCATCGTGTCTAGTCTTCAAAACATCCCAGAGTTGTTTAGAAGTAGTACATGTTCCGAACTGGTGTAACATATCAGTATTCAATGCCTGAAAAAGCTGTGAGAATGCTTTCTTTTCTGCTGCAAACTTTTTCTTCTCATCATCAGCCAAGTCTCCAAAGGTCGAACCAGTCTATCTTAGAGGTCGAATGAGAAAGGTAGGTTCGAATGAGAACACAACAAACTCTGAACGATGAACAAACACAGGTTCGACCCTAAAACTCACTTGGTTCGACCTAGAAACTCTTGGTTTGACCTAAAAACCACACACGTTCGACCAAAACATAACTGGTTCGACCCGACCCATTTCAAAAACCATTTTTCTTCAAGACTCACTCAATTGATCTGAATTTTTCAAAAGTTGATGGATTTCAATGATCTTTAGCAGGTTTTGCTTTAGATTGATAGGAGATTAACTTTTGTGAAAGAATTTTTTATTTTATCCATAAAAACAACTTGAAATCAATCAATCTCCATGTTCATGCAAAACACATGCAAAACAGATAAAATTTTGATGATTTTGAGTAAAAATCTAATGAAAAACTATCAAATTACATTCGTGTGATTGAGCAAAGCTCTTATACCACTTTGTAAAGGATCGATTTTATAGAAAACACAAAATAGATCACACGAGTAGAATAATCTAGGTGCGGAAACCCTAGATCGTATGCAATATGTTAATCAATCAATCAGAGACGTAAAAATCCATTTCAATCATCATTCTCATTAATGATCAAACTTGTTTTAACATTAAAGACTTGATTACAATGATAAACACTCACACAGAACCTTCTAGACTCACTGCTGAAAACACACACAAACACACATGCAAATGACTCAACTACTTAACAACTCAAACAAACTTAACCTATATATAGACTGCACGTTCGACCCTTGCAGTGGTCGAATGAGCACATTCGACCCATACTGGACTTGAACCAAAACATATAAATTAACAAAAACTTAGTTCGACCCATATATATTCTCATTCGACCCCACGACTGGGCGAATGAGTCTTCAGCTTCCAATCTTCAAAACTTAAACGCCTATTATTAATGAATCCAAAGCAATAGCCACACATAGTGTATCAACATCATCGGCATCATTAGACATGTTTGCTCCATCATCGGCATCATCATACATGATGTAGGGATGATATTGTGTAAATTGGACCAAACCACATTATAGATTTGTATAGCTTACTTTAAATTTTTAACTAAAATCATTGAACTAATTTGTTTCCAGTTTCCACCTTCTGAAATAAGACTTCTACCAAAACGAATCTACATGCTTAGTAAACAACATTTTCATATTCAACTAAATACTTTGGTTTCATCGTTTGTAATAATAGGAATCAAAACGCCCTAATGAATAGTGTTTGAGTACACTAATTGGTTCTCCATTGGACAGCCCTAAAGTAGGATATGTTTATCCTTAGCTTTTATTTTCCAAGTCTTTTAAGCTTTGAGTTATAATATAAGCTTTTACTTTTGCATACCAAAGTCTATTTTTCTATTTTTGTTTTCCTAATTATTCAATTCTAAATCATCATCAAACTTACATTTGGATCAATTATTATGCTTGCATAATGAAATTAATCTAGTTCATCTTTTCAAGTAATCAAACTTCAAAAGCACACTTTATATAAAACAATTCATGATAAAAATAATTATAATAATAATAATAATCAACCTATATTACCTAGAGTGAAGCTTTCTTTTGGACTCATCAACTGAAAGCAAAACTTGAACACCTTCCAAAAGATCCTCACCACTCTTCTCAAAAAACCCATAATGATAAACCTAATTAACACATTTAACAAAAAATCAAATACCAAAAACAGAAAAAGGTCCGAACTTTAAGTGTCTTGAAACAGATACATACAACCCCATTTCTTGATCGAACATCTTGAACCAAGAATTTGAACTGGGAAGAAGAAACATAAGTTATGAAGCCTGTGTCAGAAGGCTGGCCACCACCTTATGGATGAAAGATGGTTGACTCCAATATCAACACGTGTATGCCATCATTACCATGAAAAGAAGAGAGGAGGGTAGCAGTGGATTGGAGGTTGAACATATTGTCATGGTATAAGAGGGTTATTGGAGCTAGTTGTTGATGAAAATGATGATGATCCATGGTGGTGATTGGAGTTGGTGAAAAATATCAAGCATCGGATTGATATAAAAACACTGAAGAATAAAACCGATTCCGAGATCAGGATGAATGATGGCGATGTTCTTCCATAGATCGGCGAAGAAAACTGAAAAAGAAGGAGTGAGAAGGTAGGTGAGAGTGTTTGAGTGTTTGGTTTTGAAATTTGAAATGAAAAGGTTGAATGTGAATGTATAACCCAGAGTTTTGAATTGAAATGAAAAGAGATAGGGAAATGTGATGGGTCCGGTTAACCCGAAAAGATCCAAATCAACCAGAATTGAACACATTAGCATACTGAATGTGGTGCTGGCACGTATGCAACACGGTTCCCCAAATGCCCTCTCCTTTCTTTAACATTGTTCTTTTATTATATATAGAGATAACACTTACAGTTAGATGATAAAAAATATAATTATCAAACCCCTGAATGTTTTCGGGGTATAAAGCTAGTTTTTTATCTAAAATAATGAAATGCATTATGATAAAGTTTGAATTATAAACTACTAGATTATACCCTGGGAACGTCCCCGGGATTGAGAAATCCAATATTACATTTCAATTTTACATATGAAATAGAATGATACGCTTTACAGTTACATGCAGGAAAGCTTCGGGTAGCACCTAAAAAAACAACTAACAATGTATTTCCAATGTTAACACCTAACCTTAAACAATGTATAACTCTAATATTAATACCTAACCTAAAACAATGTACAACTCCAATGCTAACACATGTTGAAATAGAATTCATATTTACTGATTTGAACATAATTTGTGACTTACTTATACATGATTAATGAATTACCTGAGCACTTTGTGTTTTTTTCCTGTATGAACAAAACCCTACAAAAAATTTGTCGTTTTTTTCTCTGTTTTTATATAGCACTATGGTACTCGTTGGAAAGATAATAAAACGCTCATTAATTTGGTGTGATTTTTTTTCTTTAAAAAATCTCGTATATAAAAGATATTAACGTTTAAAAATTATGGGAGGAAACACATGGCATGCCACATGGCACACTCAAGGGGAATGATGCCTTCTTTGAATGCCATGTAGGATTTATTACTTTCAATTATATAACTGGGTGAAATCCCGTGTGAAAACACGGGAAGACTAAATCCAAGTAAAGTTGCAAATCCATTCATTGATGGTTACGCTTCTGCCACGCGTAATCACTGATTAATGAAACAACTAATGATTATCCACTGATGAAGCAAGCAACAGATGATGAAACAAACTTTAGATGACACGGGAAGAGTATCTTTTTTTAAGACAATTATACTCCTCCAAAATATAGAAAATATTAACAGACCAACTTTTATGGTTTGTTTGCTAAACATGAAATTAAGAGGTAAGTAATCTGTTGCAAGAAAATTGTGTTTAGTAACGTGTGTTCAAGTGCAGAGGCTCTGTTAAGGAGATCTTTCTACAACAGCTATTACTACAAACAATTGTTGATTCAAAAAGATATTCATTCAACAGTTTCCTTCAAACAGATGTTGCTTTAAACTTCACTTTATGTAATGTTATTCTATACTGTCCTTACAAACATGTGTTGAGTTGTCAACATATTTTTGAAAAAACTACAATAGCAATTACACTTACTGTTGGAATTCCTTAAGTTTACTGAAAATATCCGAGTTACACAAACATAAAAGATACAAAATACAGGCAAAAACAACAAAAAAAATTGTTTACAAACATACAAGAAGGAAGTCTTCTAAGAAAAAACTCCAATATCCCTACAAAAGTGAAGTAATACTAACTATGACATTTTTCCATCAGACTAAAAATTACATACAAAATACACGCAAAACATGACCAAAATACTTCAGCATTTTAATATCAACGATTTATAAACATAACATGAGAAATCTAAACGTATTATAGAATTGTACTATAAGAAAAAAAAAGTTCAGCATTTTAATATCAACGATTTATAAACGTAAATAGTTCTTACAACATGCACACAAATAAAAACCCTACTTACAAATTTCATAAATTAAGAAGGTAACATCAGAGTCTTACTTCTATTAAAAAAACTAATATTAATAGTTTTTGTATATCAAATTTTTGAAAACATGTACACCTACACACAAACACTGTTTAGTACATTCATTGGCTAACTAAAAAATCTTGATAATAAAGATTTAATTTATCATTCCATAACATTAAACTCAAAAATATAAAAATAAAGTTAAAAAATTAGAATAGGGTTTCAAAATAAAATTGAGGGTATGTTTGGTATGAGGTAATGGAATGGAATGGAGAGAGAATGAAATGGACGAGGTAACGGAATGGATCATTACCATTCCATGTCTTGTTTGGTTGCCATGTAGGAATGAAAGAAAACATTACTTTGTGTATGTGGCGGTAACGATGGTGGTGGGTGGTGGGTGGTGGTCAGTGGCGGTGATGGTGGGTGGTGATATGTGGCGGTAACGATGGTGGTGGGTGGCGGCGGCAGTGGTGGTGACGGTGGAACGTGGAGGTGGATGGTCGTGATGGTGGGTGGGCGACGATGGTGAGTAGTGGAGGGTGGTGGTTGGTGGCGGTGTGTCTCGGTAGCATGGTGGTGGGTAGTGGTAATGATGGCGATGAGTGGAGGTGGATGGAGGTGATAGTGGATGGGTGACGATGGTGAGTAGTAGCGGTGATGGGTGGTGGTGGGTGGCGGCGACAGTGGTGAGTAAAGGAAATTGTGATAAGTGACGGTGGCAGGTGGTGGAGGCTGGAGTGGGTAGGTGACGGTGGTGGGCGGCGTTGGGTGGTGTTGGATAGCGGCGGCGGTGGGTGGGTGGCGGGTGGTGGCGGTGGTTCGTGGCGGCGACGACGATGACGGTGGTGAGTGGTGACGACGGTGGTGGGTGGTGGGCAACGGTGGTAGGTGGTGGCGGCAGTGGTGGTGGGTGGTGGTGGTGGGTTATGGGGTTGTTAGTAATGGGTGAATAGGGATGGAATGGAAAAAAAACATGGGTGGGTGGATGGAATGGTTTTGAGGGAATGGAGTGCCTTGTGGAATGAGTGATTTCATTCCTTCAACCAACCAAACACACTATTTTTCATTACCTCGTAATGATTCATTCCATTCTCTCTTCCATTCCATCATACCAAACGCTACCTGAAAATAACTATAAACAAAACATGAGGATCAAACACATAACTTCAAACCATCAAATCACATATACTTTACCTACTAATCCATCAATATGACCTCCCTCTTTAGCTGGATTCGATCGGTTGTATATCTGAAATTTAAATATTTGAATTTGAAAAGTGTTTTAGAAATTTCAAAACTAATATAAACAATAAGCAATGGTTGTATTTGCTATGGAGTTAAGCTTATAAAGGAAGATACCTGCAGCTTAATTAATGAAACACGATTTTCTATGTTAATTTAAAAGTTCCCTCTTAAAATTTCAAAATTTAGGGGTTTAAGAATTGAAAACATTTGATCACAACATTTGTTGATTAAGTAAAGAGCTCAATTATTGGTCTGAACAGTTGTTCGTCTATCGAGGCCAACCAACAGATGTTCTTGAGGTCAACAGTGGTAAAAGATACTGGCCCACGTTTTTTCTTCAATATTTTAAAGTGATTGATGACATCATTATTCGCGTCATACACGAAATCGTGACTTATCTCTAAGCTTGTCACCTTAGCTTTTTAAGCACTCTATGCTTGCCAAGTTAGCTTTGTTACGTCACTCACGACTCTCCTATTATAGTGGGTACTAGGTTAGAGACCCGGGTGTACACCCGGTACATTCTCATGTCAAATGACAAAATTATTTTATAAAGATTGTAGTATACAAGTTTTGATTACGTATTACAAATTCCTATGAATTTTGGTTACTTGAAAAATGTCATAAAAAGTATAATGTAACCAAATAAATGATATATGAACTATGCAATGTTTGATTTGACGTCATTAAAAAACAAATAATGAAATGAAGATGTCGTCATATTTATTTTAACGACATGCAAATGAAGATAAAAATTATAAGTAAATAAATATAGTTTAACAAAACTACAACAAAAAAAATGAAATTAAACTGTTTAAGAAAATTTTGATTGAATATTTATTCACAAACTTTCAAACAATTCTTTGTAGACAACATTTGCAATTTAATTCTTAACTCTACATTCTTTTTCGATATTAGTATCTTCAGTCCATCTCTACTCTTGACTCTTGACAGCATGACATACAACTGACCATGTGTAAAAACGGGATCTTTCAAATACAGAACCACTCTAGATAGGGATTGTCCTTGCGAAACACAAAGCAAGAGGAAATTGTTTTCTGTTAAATTTGAAAGGAATTTTCTCATCATATGGGGATAGACTAATTCTTGTAATAAATATTTGCATTCCAATGTTACTCGCTGAAATTATTTTAGCTTTTATAACACGTTTCCCCATCAACCCAAGACTACTTAATTTTTTAAGATGGTATTGGCCACGTATGAAGCATGTATTTCTAACAATTATAAAGGAATACACTGTACTAATGAAAAAATAACGATATGAACAAAAAGTTAGGAAGCCATGAACATTAACTGACTTGCGAATGGCCTTTCAATTCATATTTTCTTGATTTTCGTTGGCTACTAAATGGAGTTTTGTCTTCATTACTATCTCCAGAGTGCACTTGTTCATCATGCTTTTTGTCCTAAGATTAAACAAAATTCATAATGAAGAATAAACAATAAATCTATAATCAAAACTGAAATAAAGTGAATAATGAATCATAGTAAGGGTGTTCATCCATTTATTCCGTTTGAAATAAACTGAAACCCAAACAAACCAAGTTCAGGGAGCTCAAACCAACCGAAAACCGAATTAAAATTCAGTTTTAATCAAATAAACTGAATAATACATTATTTGCTACTGTATTTTACATAAGATTAGGCTAAAGTTGTAACTGAATTGGCGAAGCGACAAAACTTAATGACCATTATATTTGATTTATTCGGCTTATCCAGTTCAAACATAATCCAAATTTCTGAAACCAAAAACACAAATCAGTTTCGACTGGAAACAATGGAATTTGATGGATACTCTTATGATAGAATTCAGAATCAACAGCTGCAGCTTGAGATTGCCATCTTTCAATGGCACTATGGTCTTTTATCCCTTCACTACCAGCACTATAAACCCATGCTTTTGTAAATATGCTCTTATCAACACCTGTACTTTCACCCAAAATCTGCAAAAGAATAAAGACTGATGAATTCGAGATTCTTTCTAGGTATCAAAACTGAACAAAATAAAGATATTATGATAATAATATGCTCATTATCATAACAAAACAGTTTACCCTCTTGGCCTTCTAAACTCGCCTACAATAACTCCAAACATTGAGCAAAAAATGTGGATAAAAATAAATCAACAATGAATGTTTGCCTTTTATAAGTAAGTTCAAGACCTTGTGTACATTACAATGAATGTTTGCCTATATGATCCATTTAGCCTACTTTAACCATTCAACCTAATATCATGATGCTATCACTTTTAAATCAAAATGATAGGTGATACCAAACATATATACTGAACACACATTAAACTCCATTTGTGGTTACCAGAGTATGTGTGTAATCATCCCATTCATAAGTTAATTGAGCAGTTGGTTCAGCAACTTTGTTGGCGCCATTTCTAATCGAGCAGCTGGTTCAGCAGGTGTCGAGTATCCGTCCTAACCACAAGTAAATATAGTGTTAATATGGCGAAAATACAAGATCAAAAATGAGCAGCTGGTCCAGACCATTTTTGGTTATTTAAGACTTGCTTTTGACTGGTAAAGAAATCAAAAACACAAAATGAAAAAAATAAAAACAAAATGGAAAAAAAAAAGAGAGGGACTTTTACCCTTCAATATCTGCCTGGAATAAAGAAACTTTGCAAATATAAATCTGGATTATTTGATTCTTCTTCAATGGTGATTCAAATAGAAACCCTAAAACCAAAAACCACGAATTGAAAAGTCATCTATACATATAAATCCTAAAGTGAAACGCAAATCTGTAAACATACGACCCATCAACGATTGTATGATGAAAAAAAAACCTAACTTTTGACAAACAGAAACCTTCAATTCGATAAATACAAAAAATGCAACAACATATTTAATTCATAACGAAATTGGAACCATTCAAAGCGAAGAAACTATATAGAAAAGGGCATACCTTCAACCGATTGAAATCTGCAACATGAATTGCTTGTTGATTACAGTCAAATTGGAAAAGGCAGGTATGAAATTATGTCGATTATAATAGAGGTTGGGTTTGGAGTTAGGGTTGAAAGAGAATGAGGGTGCCGTCATATAGAATAAAATAAACAGAGAAATGAAAGATTGTCTTACCTGAATATTAGGCGGTGATAAATAGAAAGATTAGGCAGAGGCGATGGTTTGGAAGAGATTAGGGTTGAAGGAGAAGGATCCTGTTTGAGAAAAGTTGGTTTATATACAAGATAGATTCGGAGCTCCATTTTCAATTGGAGCATAGGGAGACACTCTCAAAAGCCTCCATTCGACCCGAGATAACCTCAATTATTATATAGATAGATAGATAAGATTTTTATTTTGTTTTGTAAAGATGGAGGTTGATTTTATATAACGTTTCTAGAACGTTTCTTATGGAGCCGACCAATAAATAAATCACACGTTTGTTTGCTTGTAAATATAGTTAAGTGAGGGGGGTATGTATGGTAAAGTAGAGAGTAATTAATAAACAAAGTAGGAGTAAAACAAGGCTTAAAACTCGAAAAACTACTCTCATCTATCTCCTATTTATTTCCCTCTCTCTCTCTCTCTCTCAAACACACACTAACGCGTCTCTCTCTGTTTCTTATTAATCCCAGCTGTTGTTGATATATTAATATATAATAAAGTTGAAGTGTGTAATATATGTAAGTGTGAACACTTAATAATAATAATAATAATAATAATAATAATAATAATAATAATAATAATAATAATAAGTTGTAAGTTGTAGTATATGATTTGATTGGTTCCTGAGTCTCTTTCGTAAGTAGCTTCACTGACAAGCACCGAATCACCACTATCATTTTCTTCAAATCTCTTCTTCTTCTTCATCATCTGTTTCGTGTTTCTTATTAATAAAACATAAAATAATAAATAAAAAAAGCTAGATCTACGTCTCCTTTTTTATTTTAATTCTGTAATTATTAGGTTTTTCAATTCCGATTTCATCGCAATTCTCCTTCTTTTGATTTTTGTATTCAATTCGATTCTTCCATCATTTCTTGTTCTCTGACTGATGATTAGGAATTAATATTTCGTCTGCAAATTATTGAGGTAAAACCTCTTCTTCGTCTTTTAAGTTTTTATAATATTATTGTGTTTTCCTTATTTAAGTGTAGAAGTGTTTTGCGTGGGGTTTGTTTAACACACTTTACATGTTAGCTTGCTTTATTTCTATTACTTTGTTTTTCCTCACTGAAATCTGTTGCTTGTATTTATGATTTATAGTGAAATCTAACAACTATATGATCATTCAATATTTCCTTGCTTATCTGTTATTGAATTATAAGTTTTAAGATTTGGTGTCAAGCAATCGGGCTGTGGTAGCATATACGTTTAACGCGCTTGTTTTTGCTGTATTTTATGCATTACTTCTTTTAATGATCTAATATTTTATTTTTTTAAATAAGAAATGGTTAACGCCTGTAAGTGCAGTGATAGGTTACTATAGATTGTTGGCTAGGTTAAACGAATGTTTAAGAATAAAGTGCAAATTGGTAATTTGTATTAGGGAGAATGAGCCAGGCGAATGGGAACTGACTTCACAATTGATAATTACATCCAAGTAGTAGCACAAGTACATGTAAAGAAAACGCAGTTTTGTTATAAGCTGAATCTCTGATTGTTTGTTTGTATGTTATGAAGATGAGCAACGTGACAAGTGAAAGCGAGGAGGACAGGATAACGTCCGGAGATGGTGACGATTCTCCATCATTTGATGAAGTTAGCACTGAAAGGAACATGGTAGGAAACGGCACACTCAAGAAAGGTCCATGGACAGCTGCTGAAGATGCAATTTTGGTGGATTATGTGACCAAAAACGGAGAAGGAAACTGGAACACGGTTCAGAAGCATTCTGGGCTTTCTCGTTGTGGTAAGAGCTGTCGATTACGGTGGGCGAACCATTTAAGACCTGATCTAAAGAAAGGTACAATTACGCCTGAGGAGGAGCGCCGTATCATTGAACTTCACGCTAAGATGGGTAACAAATGGGCCCGCATGGCTGCTGAGGTACATTCCTTTTCGTCCTAGATTTGTTTTTTAAAATTGTGGTATGCTTTCCATTTTGCATTATGGTTTGTCTGCAATTTGTTACAGCTGCTTTATATTAATTGTTCTCCCCTAGGTGTGGTAGTCGCATACATAATAAACATGATTAGACATGCAACCTCGGCATCTATTTTTCTATGCTTCTCATTATTTCTATCTTTTTTCTGATATTTTATTTCAAAATTGTTGATGCTCTCCAACTTACAACAGAGTCTTTTAGATGCTTATGAGTTATGACCATCTAAATTACAAGGAGATACAATAGTTACATTTTGTTCAAGGAGACGCCCTTGCATACACTTATGTCAGAAAAGTTGATAGGTAGAACTAGCAAAATAACTAAATTTCTAATTTCTCACTTGCGTGTGGCCCTTTTGCAATTTCACACTAAAGGGTCTTTTATGGATGAAAGAGGAGCTCCACGGTTAAACAATGTTGGGAGGGGTTAATTCTTGTGGGCAAAACAGACAATATTGATTGGTGCAAGGGGCCAGCTGTTACATATGGTATTAAAGTTGCCATGTCTTGGTGGGGGCAAACCTAATTCCACATCATTGGTGAGAAGAGAGATGTGAAATAATGTCCTGCCTCAATTACCACCAACATTCCACGTTGACATTATGAGAGGACTCCACAATTAAGGTTGCTTGGGTGTAAGCAATTTAGGATAGGTGACTTTACCCAAGTTTTTCTCACTTGGGTAACCAAAATCAAAATCTTTATGCGTAAAGCAGGCAAACAGTGATGCTTTTGTTTTTCATAGTTTTTTTCTTATTGCCAACTTTCACAATCAAATAAGCATTAGATCAGGTGATATTTTTGTCGTTACTTGTGTTCAACCATGTATGGGAGTTATTTGTTTTTATATTTTTTAGACTATGTTTAGAATTACATTTGTAAAAAGCATTTTGGAATACGTTGAATTAGTAGGGAAGTCCGATAGGCTATCTAAGAAGGTGAAGGAAGATTACCACTAGAGCTCAATGAAATCTTCTAATACCATCAGTCTACGATGTATGTCGTCCAAAATTTTTCAAGTGAATGGCATATAGTTAGTAAAGGTGTTGCATAGTGGCTGTTTTTAGGGTTTTTGTGTTTGTGTTTGTTGGGGACCGGGGGTTTGGAAAGGATATTCTGGATCAACATATGGATTTAAAGTCAAATTTCAAATGCCCTAGTTACCTGAAAATTAACTTCTAATGTTTCGTTTTGCAAAAAATGGGGTCAGGTTGGATTTTTAGGCTGTTATTTATAATAGTAACATGCTTATGTTTATAATAACCGCTTTTTTTGTGGGGGGAATGGATAGCAATCTACTTTCTAAAATTTTCCATTTATAAAAACTCAGTGTCATTCTTTTATTTGGCAACTTTGAGGACCAAATTATAAATTCAGAATCTTGAGGGTGCTAGTTTGTTATCATATTCACATGTTTCTGATCCACCTATTTTCAAATCTGCGTACTTTTGACAATTTTTGGTCTTACATTAAATTGCTATGAATGTTTTATATTATTGATGGATTATTCCATATATTACTTGAATATCTTGTATCATGGTTAGTTTTTTAGTGGCCAAATGAAAACATTAGAAATGAAATGAGTGGCCTGAAGACCACTTAACAACCAAGTAAATGGACCGACTAACTCGGAAGCAAGTTCTAACCGTACGATAAGTTTGACTATATACCTTAAAATGCTCAGTCAAAATGGATCTGGTGACCCAACATTAGACTCTGTTCTCTCCATTAAGAGTTGACATTCTTATATAGTTACATATGTAAGGTTCATGTAATAACTTTTGGTTTTGCTTCATTTAAATATGGGGCTAAAAGATTTGAAGAAATCATGGATTCCAGAAAGTTTATACTTTATACAGTCCAAGTTTTGCCCCTTTATATAAGTTATAAACACCTGGTTTACACATATTTTTGGAATATTTATATAAGTCAAATTGTATATGCCGGTCCTGCGTCAGTACATCCACTTCTACATCATTGGCGAACAGTTATAGTTCGAGATTTTTGGATGTAAATTGCTATGTTCTGTAAAAAAAAGTAAGCTGTGAACTATGAACAGTAATAACCTTGAATAGGTTGCAATATTATGCATTTTACCCTTTTTATTCCTATGCCAAAGTTTAAGATGGCCATTAAACATAACTGTTAATCAAGGGATTATTCAGGTCATTTTGAAGGTTCTCTGGTTATTTTTCTTTTTTGAAGTGCAAGGGGAATTAGATATCGGATGAAAGCTTCGCTGCTGATGTCACTTGTTTTGAGTTCTTAAACGACATGTAAACTTGTTAGATTTTGTAACGAATAACGACTGCTGGAAAGGCGTTCTTACTGAGTATACTTCTGTTGAATAATTTGTCTTTCTGCTGTACGAGTCTATGATAATTCCTTTTTAATATTCAAATCTTTGTCGTTTGATTGTCCTTGTCAAAGAATATCTTTTTAGCTCTTTGTTCTTTTCTGTTTGACTGATAGTTTGGGTTCTTATGTAAGCAATTCTTTTGTTTCTGCTCATTTTTATCTATTCCCAAGCCAGTGCTAATGTAACAATTCATGATGATGTCCCCATAACAATGGTTGGATGGGGTGGGTGGCAGTTCTGGCCCAAAAAAATCAGTAAAATTTGGTGAATATTATAAACTTTGGGTTATTATGTAACATGTTTGTATTTCTTATGACTCAAAATCGGCTAAAGTAGTAAGTCACAAGAGTCCGGTTCTAAGCAAGCTGTAACTTGGCTGCATATATATTTTTTAAAATTTTACATATTTCATTCTTTAATTAAAGTTCATTTAACTAGTTTTTATTATATTTAAAGCATATTAATTATTCATAATACAGTATTGAATGAATCTATGTTATTATCAGTTTGCTACTTTGCTTTTGACATGATGCTACATTTCTTTTGTTTTATTATAGTTTTTGAATTGTCTTTAGTCTATTGGTGGTTTATGAAATTCAAAATAAAATGAATTCTTTATTGGGAAACCCTTGACCTGGTTTAAACCATGATCTGGTTGAGAAAACTACATGTTCTGGCTGACTATCCCATTACCCACCCTGATTAACTTGGCTCGACCCGTGACCTGGTTTCGAAGATCACATGTGTTTCATTACCCTGCCCGACCTTTCTTGTCACCTCTAGTTGGATGTGTGTTCAGTAGTTACTTCTAAGGTTGAGATCAAAACCTTTTTTCTAGAAATTTAGTTAATAATGATTATTGAAGTTTGCAGTTAAAAGTAACTGTACATTTCTGCTCAGAAGATGGAGATGAGTTACAGTTAACAGTGTTCATTGAAATTTGCACTTTTGTAAATTATTTTGTTGTCTTATGTGGCCTTGCACGGTATCATTCCTAGTGTATATGCAATTAAACTAGCTCAATCTCAATCGTCTGCAGCTTTCATTACTATTTTATTTACTGAAATTGCCATTACTTTTTTTTCAGTTACCTGGACGTACAGACAATGAAATCAAGAACTTCTGGAACACAAGAACCAAAAGAAAACAGCGCGCTGGATTACCGATTTACCCTCATGACATTTGTTTGCAAACACTAAATGACAATGCACAAACCCAAAACATGGTCACTTTTGATACGTCAAATGCTGAAATCTCACCAAATAATACCTTTGCAATTCCAGCTGTGGAGTTCAAGAGATTGGAACTAAATAAGGAGTTATATGTACCAAACATTCTTGATTCACCAGGAGGCAATTTGCTTGATCTTCCTGGAGGTAGCTTGATTCCAGATGCGCTGGGATCCAGCAACTGTAATGATGATTTTTTATTCCCAGTCCCAAAACGGGTTAGAAGAGCCGATGCTTATCCGGTATTTGATGGTGATCCTGACGAATATATCCGGACAGTTGGTCGATCTTTTGAGATCAATTCTTTGTATGATCAAAACATGAATGGTGGGGACATCCCATCATCATCGTCCTGCCTATTTTCAGGCAGCCATGCCTATTTTAACGGCAACACTTCTTCTTCTGAGCCCATTTCGTTGGCCCAGAAGCTGGAGCTCCCTTCAATCCAGTATTCTACCCAAATGGGTAGTTGCAATGCAGCACCTTCTTCCCCACTGCCTTCCCTTGAATCTGTTGATACCTTAATCCAACAGTCAGTTCTGATTGGTCAAACAAAGTCTGACAGAGACAGTGGGTTGTTAGATGCAGTGCTGTTACAATCCAAAAACTTGAACAATTCAAGTGCTTCACTTGTGCCTCGTGACATTCCAACCGACAGTTCGTCTCAGCCCGATGACTGGGAAGCGTATGGCGGGGATCCTTTGTCACCCTTGGGTCATTCTGCTGCTTCTGTTTTAAGTGAATATACTCCTCATATAGGTGGAAGCTCAGCTGATGAACATCAATCTGTTGAGGCCATTTCAGGTGACAGCTTCTTTTTATAATACTTGCAGTTTTTGGTCGTTCATTTTTGTTATACACACTTGTACAGTTTCAACTGCTTTTTGTTACAACTTACAACACAAAAATCAATGTGTTTCTTTTTATTTGTGAGGAGAGAGGATCTCACAGCTGTCTCCTAAGTTTATATATTTATAGATATACTTGAGAGACAGCTGTGGAAAACATCCCAAAACGCTAGAGGTGCCGGTTCAGTTAAAACATGTAATATTGGTACGTTTCAGAACGTGAACGAAACACAATTGATCTGTATAATATCTTTCTGTAAATAATAAAAATGTGCCAAATATGATTATAATATTATAATAGTAAATATAGTTTTTTTAAGATTGTCCAAAGGGGTTTTATTAGAGCCGGGGTCTCAGTGGGAGGAGCCTCTCTATCCCCTTGGATAGAAGTAAACCTTGCCCTTGTGCCACCCTTCCCACGGCACAGACCATACGAGTAGCTTTTGCTGTGTTTGTTTATTTAACAAGTATTATGCATTAAAAATATGTTTTAGCCAACTTTCAACTAGTCATCCCATTTCCTTTCCATCTAATCTTTTTTGAATTTACATGTTGACCTAGTAAAACAGAATCTGAATCGACCCATTCACCACCTCTAGTTTTGTTGTTATTGGGCATCACATCATAATTTTTGTTTGTGAGAGTTAGAAACTTGTCGTTAGAAATCCAAAGAGAGACTTTCATATATCCCCTTCAAAAGTAGGTATAATATCCGACGCAAATAATCATAATATCAAATATAACCATTTTCAAATTTATGTCATTCCTTCAAAATTTGCATTAGGAATTCAGAGTTTGGAGTGTAAGCGGGAAAAGGCTATATATAGTTGTCATATGATGTTATGCAAATATTGTGGCACTCTGTATTTAGTTTTATTTACAGCTAGTGCAAAACTTTGGGAAATATCTTAATTAGAACATCAATCTGATTGGTTCAAGTTTGGATGATTAGTTAAGCATGAAGCAGAGGAACTTAGTGCAAAGCAAGAGGACAAGAAACCGAACCACCTCAACTATTCAAGACCAGATTTTGTCATGGACAACTGGTTTGGTTCCGGTTCAAACGCTGCAGACTATACTAACAGCGACCAAATTCGTGCACTTCTTGGTGATGATTTTGGCTGTGACGTTTCACCATTTGACTACGGGTCTACTGGCAAATTGGACGACATTTCTGAAATCTGCAAAGGCTCAGGAAACCGTTAACTGTCGTAAGTCGTGTTTCAATTTTAAAAGGTGAACTAGTCATTGTATTGTGGTTAAAAAGGATTTTCAGACCATTTTTTGTTTGTTTTTTTAGAAGTATCTTGGACAGTTGAAATACAACTGGACCTTTGTGATGAATGTTAAAAGACTGTTTGTTTAGCTATATTTCCACTAAATGTGTTGAATAATAATCTCATGTACCTTTAGTTAGTTAGTATGTTTCTCTTACGTTTTGGATTAGGAGTTTTCTGAATTTTAAGTCTGCCGGTTGAGCGGGTTTGGGTCACATTGGGTTGTTTGAAAGAATATTAGTTTGGTTTGTGTCGGTTGTTCGAAAAAAAGTACATCAATCAACTAATAATTGTAATCATCTCCACGTATATCAAATATTCGAATACATTCTTCATCGAATCAGCAAAGAGCTTTATCATAAACACTATTATCTTTCCCTTGTACCAAAAAACTGCCAACTTACATTATTAATATATTGTTCACCACATCAGTAACCACCACTTTTAGAAAGAAAAAAAACTGTTTTGGCTTTAATCTCAGCCGTCCAAATCACACAGTTTTTTTACATTAAATCTGGACCATAATAATTGAGTAGTTATTGCCAGAATTTGAAAGTTATTTGAGATCAATGGAGGTTAAGCAGTTACCTAATATTTCTGCGTTTTTTACTCCGTGTCTCTTGGTAACCTCCCCATGTCTTCTGCAACCTCCATACTCGTATCTATTACTATGTTCATCATCTCCATCCCACTTCCCAACCATCCACCCCTCCAATGAACATACGTGCATAAACGAAGTAAACCGTCGCACGTCAAATCCGCTCTGGTGACATTAATCGTGGTTAATGCTACATAAGGTACCGCCTCCTTCACCCTCCGTTCCCAGAATCACAATTTGCATCCGCACTCGATCTTCTTTGCCCATAAGCTTCTTCCTTCCCTTTAGCATGCAATCAATGCTTTCATCCTGCTCAATGCATCTCAAATTATGCTCAGTGCTCTTGGATTTCACTATTTGACCGCCTAAATTCTCTTCAGTTTCATTCTTCTTGCCCTGATTTATTTTAGGGTTTCTTAATTTTGTTTCTCATTAACCTTAGTTTTGTGTTTGTTTCGGAATCGATGCCTGCTTCTCTTGTAGATATGACATGACTCACAAAATCGACACCATCCGTTTTTCCTCTGACAATTTGGGAGCATGTTAGCGATAGCATACGCCTTCTTCTTTACCGTCCAAGCGTCGCCGTCATCCTCGCAATACATAGCTTAGAGAAATGTTTCATTTAACGGAACCGTCCAAGCGCCCCCGTCATCGGTGAGCAAAACTGTTTTTTTATTTTCAAATCAGTCTTGCTTAATTTTGAACTCTGAACGCGAAAAATCATTTTGTTTTTGTAAATTTAGTTTCAGGTTATACAGTTATTGACGATGAGACGGAGTGTAGAAGGTAAAATAACCTGATTGTTGTGTGTACATTTAACATTTGTTCAATTTATGAATTAGTTGATGTGTGTTATGTTTTATCTAAATCCGGTCAAACAAAATTTAAAAAAAAAATGTTTGCAATAAAGGAATGTGTCAAATGAATCAGACTGGTCAAACGAGTTGAAAGCAAACCAAAGTCAAATTTTATTGCATATGACCTCCTAAAGATTACACATACTTCTGTAGAAACTTTGACTTTATTACACATGAACCTCCCAAATTCGTGAGTTTGGGTTTAGGTTTGGTATACACATGAGCCGGGTTAGTTTTGGGTTGATCCCATCTGTTTAGTTAAACGGCCCCGTCGAGTTTATGGGGTAACACGTGTAACACTTATATTTTACTACATTTTCTTTAAATATGTGTTTGTCATAATTCAACTTTGTTAGTGCATTTTATGTCAAGATCTAAAACTTACAAAGTTTACATGTATTCTATGTATCTCTTTAATTGGAATGAATAATAAGAATCGGATAGTTTTGTTCTTTTAACATCAAAGTTAACCAATTTCACAAATATGAGGTCCTATGATTATAAACGTTAAATTTTCATTTATTTTATCTTTTTTACAAGGAATTAGTTTCAATATATTTACCGTTTGGCCGGGAACTTTTTTTGAATTTATTGTTGCGCTCATTTGGTTATGCTTCTGGCTCTTCATTTTAAGCTAGCTCCTGTTACAGGTACGTTAATTTCTATAGTCGCTTCGATGAATTATTCGGTACTGCAATACTTGAATTTGAAAAGAGGGGTGATATAGCATCTGCACTAGCTGTGTTTGAAGCATCCAAACATTGACCGGATGTGCGAGTGCGTATGCTTGCCATACAATCATAGATGTTTATGGTCTTTGTCATGATTATTTGCAATCCAGGTTCATTTATGAGGTATGATCAAAATTCTATTTAAATTCTAGATAGTATTTTATACAATATTTTAGAGGGTGTGTGTTGATCATCAACTAACGGTCTAAATGATTTTAATGAAATCTTTTATCCTTAACTTAGTACAAGGGTGTAATGATCCGGACCTCAGATTACTTGTATTGTTTTTGGGTTTCCTTTAACCATTGTGGCCATTGTGGTGGTCAATGTTTATGCTAAAAACTTTAGCATCTTGACATAAATATTTGACATATGAAAATATTGGGTTGGTGGTTACTTAAGGTCCAAAGTTAGATTCTAAACTAAAAAGTGGAATCCAATTTGAGGAGTTCTATATTTTAGCTAACAATTATTGTTTTTTTTTTTTTTTTTTTTTTTTTTTTTTGCTAATAACTTGCATGTACGTTTTCCATTGTTTCATGTTATAGGTATTTCTTTTTTAGGGTTAGATGCTTAGTTTTAAGCATTTTCCGGTAAGTATTTAAGTTTAAAACTTGATGCTATAGTCGATTTATCCGCAAGTGGCATCTTTGAGTTGATTTGTTTATTCTAGAGGTGATAGTTTTGGTTGTTTTACTTATAAACGAGTTGATTTGGGTTATCGATAATAGTTGAGAGGGTTAACTTAAAGGATGTAACTAAAAATGGAAATGGGTTGAACATAATCTAACATATGTGATGATTAAAACTTTCTTAACTTGCTTACATAAGGTTTTGTAATTATATATTGCACATTAACTATTTATTTAATTACAAGAATGGATTAAGTTAAGTGTTTGACCCCAACCCGATCCATTTCATACTTATAGTTACTTATTTTGATATGTTAATTTAGCTAACCTTGATATAATTTTAATTAATATTTATTTATTTTTAAAGAACATTTTTCTTTTTAACCAATTAGTTTCAAATCATTAATATTGTTTTAAACCAGGTATAAGCCATTGCTTTTGTAAGCTACTATTTGAATAAGTTCAATTTTTGCCCAATATATGTGTAGGACATGAAAGCATATCTTTCATTTGTAAGATGAATTTTGAACTTAGAAACAACAATGAGGCTGCTGAATATGTTTTTATTTTACGTTTTAATATGCAAAGGGTCTGATTACAAGGTGCAATCATACTACAGAAATGGATAATTGCTTTCTTGAAATGATGTTCCATGAACGAGAAAGTAAAGTTTTATGTTTTCTTATGTTAATCAGAGTACAAGGTGCATTCCTACAATAGAAATGGTCTTTGCACTTTGGGGTTTATGGATGACCACTATACTGTTGAAAGTGCATTTTCTCCTTAAATCCAAGTAAGGCTATACAACCTTCATCTTTTTATTATTATATTATTTTACTATTGTTCACAACAAGAAAATCGTCCGTCAACATAACAAAAACTGTAATTTAGAGTGATCCTGGCCAGAATAATTGATTTAGTTATTTGTTACATTTGATCTGAGCCGTCCAAAGGGGGAAAATTTGGCGGTTTTATTTTTTCAACGCCAGTTAAGAAGTTCTATTTTTATGCGCTATAGTTCCTGAAAGTTCTCCCCCACTATCCCGTGATTCCAGTTCCCTCCCCTACAATTTCCCACCCTATATATCCCCACGTTCCCACAGTTTTGAGGTTTATTAACCTTTTCGGTGGTTTGAATCTTTGTTGCGGAAATCAACCATTGACAATAGGTGAATAATGCTTCAAATGGAGACCATAAAGCTACAAACCAACTCCGCCCCTTTCTTTACGCTACCAAATCCTTTCCTTGCGTGAGGTTTTATTTCAAATAATTAACTTCATTAATGAGAAAAAAAAACCATCACATTCATCCAATACCAAATGAGGAAGGAGGGCAATTTCCTCACGAAATTACTATTTTGAGGCGAACTTAAATTATTTTTGTGTCTAAACCTCTAGAGAAACAGCTTGGGTAGAGGTAACGACCATCAAAAAATTTTATTAATTTGGATCAGGTCATATTAGGTGTTATCGTATAAAATTATTTTTGTGTCTAAACCTCTGGAGAAACGTATGGCTATCTAAAATAAGATTACTAGATTTTAGGAGAGATACAAGAAAAGATATTTCACAACATACCATCAATGTGTTTAGATTGCTAAATCCAATTTAAAGTTTGCAAACGAACTGCTAAGAATTATAAATACTATATATAGAATAAAGTTGTTATGACTTATGACAAATGAGGAGAATGGTATACTTACCCCGTTGAAGATCCCAAGTACGTGATAAGTGCTGAATTTAGAAAGATAATAGGGGAGTAGAAAGAGTTTTTTAAATCTGATAACCATTTCAATTTCTTCGTGATCAGAAAGTAGCACAACTGTAACAAACTAACAGCTAAACGAGTTGTTACTATCTACGGTTTACTATCCTGTAGGACTATTTAATACACAAATAGCCCCTGTTTTGAATTACATTTTATGAAGATATTATCATTTTGTTCTTTTTTGTCGGTTTTTATTATTGTAGTATCGCTCGTATGTTTGATGGTTATTATTATGGTAGAGTACCCTGATAACAGAACGGGTATAAAACTAGATGAGCATCATTTGTTTGAAGTAGATTTTATGAGTGGGTTGTTGACTTATGGAGCTAAATAAATGAAACTTGGATGAAGGTATTTGCTTGTCTGCATGTCGTCTGGATACTATTGTATGTGATGTCCACCGTTGAATGCAACATGCTAATGTCTTGTGATGTTTGAGTGGGGAGATGTTCTTACCTAAGGATGAATGTGATTCATGGTTTTCCATTTCTCAACGGTGCGATCTATAACGAGACTATAATTTCGCTAGGTGTTTAGTAATGTGAAGTTGTATATTGAATTTGTTTTACGGTTTTTTGTTATCTTTGTTTCTTGCATATGCAATACAAATTTGTTATTTCATTAGTGTTTGTTTTTTCCTTGAAAATTTTCCGATCATACACAACGAATCAAAAATGTTAAAGTGAGCCAATTAAATAACAAAATTTGAGTTTACATGAATGAGAATTAATGAACTTATGCATTTACTAATCCCAATTGGATAAAATTTTATCGGGATCTTCAATATACACATAATTTAAATGTTTTAAATTTTAAGAACCCGTCCCAGCGGACGGGTATAATACTAGTTGATTGAGATGTAGATAAACGTAGTTACGAAGATATCCTCTAATTAGCTCTGTTTATTTTATTATTTGAGCATTTACTTGTGTTATTCTCTAAATATTTATTTATCTATATCTATAGTCTTAACAAATAACGATTTGTATGAGCCATGTGTTCCATTATCTTTTTTTTTTTTTTTTAAAAAAATTCAACTTCATTCAACACGTTATGGATGCGTCCTCAAAGCGAGGACCTCTGGGAATAATTTACAACATATACAAGAGCAAGACACACCACTCGGCCAAGGATAAATCCATTAATTTAGATCTATAAAAAAGACAAGCTTTTGATATTCGAAACAACAACTCTACCACGAACCGTTTTGCCTAGGAATACTTTATCATTTCTTTCAGACCATATACATCACAAGGAACAACAATAATACCATGAGTGATCCGCTTCCTCCATTTGCTTCCACCCGTATCTTTGTAAAATTTCAACATTTGAAAGTGAACTTTTTTGAGGTATTTACATGCAAAGAAATAAAAGTAAAAAAATAACCCTAAATATTTGGATCTTATCCTAATACGACATTTTTTTTAAACAATTAAAAAAGGATCTTTCAATCGAGATTCTGAAAAAGAAACAAAGGGTTTTCGAGATTTTAATTAAGTAGTTTACAGAGTAGATATGGTTTTTATTATGTATGTTTTAAATGTTAAGAACTTGTTAGTAAAAAAAAACATTAAGAAAGAAATCGTCTGCTGTAAAAGAAAACCTATTTATTACCATCTGTTTGTTTCTTTAAAACAATTACTTTAACGTCTGTTTACTAAAATCAACATTACGAAGCCAATCGTCTGCTGTAAACAAAACCTGTTTACTAACATCTGTTTCTTTCTTTAAAAAATTACTACATAAAATATGAATAAAAGTAAACAGACCAACTGTTATGCTATGTTGGTAAAAACCAAATTAAAGAATCAATCTACTGTTAAAACAAAAACTGTATTTCGTAACGTCTGCTTCATTCACAATATCAGTTAGTAATAATCATCAGATCTTTAATAACAGAAACTATTACAACTACGGAAACATAAATCTAGAGAGAAATTAAAGCGCTGTTGAGATAACACATATTAAAACAAAAAAGAGGATTAGGAAATTTAAAAAGTAAATCTAAAGTTGAAAGAATGAAAAGCATATTTTGTTTAAAACACTGTGTTTAAAACACTGTTGATTAAAACAAATGTAAATTCAACTGTTTAGTTAATTTTACCACTGAAACAACTCTTCAAATTCTTTTTATTTTTATATACAAATTTCCATACAAACACAAAAACTATTTACCAATATTTGTAGAAATATGAACGTGTGATGATTATTATAAATAATTGTTTAAGTTCTGTCTTATGTGAATTGAAAATGAAATGGTTGTTTAACTTCTTTGGTAAAGAGACGTTGTCACTAACAAAAGTTATCTAAAAATCCTTACCTAAACAGATGTTACTTCAACGGTTGTTTAAAACAGATGTTTCAAACAGTTGTTCTCGTAAACAGTTGATACTATAAACTATAACAGATTTATATTTTTAATGCTTGTTTACTAAAGACCAATCATTTGTTGATTTTAACAATAGGCTATTTAATCAGTTTTATTATACTGAAATTTGTATTTAGAACAATAATAATACCAAATAGATTTCAATAATTAATCTGTGGTTTTCAACAGTTCGTTAAATCTTTTTTCTTCTCTTTAACAAAGTTTTTGTGAAACAGCTGTTATACGATTCAACCATATTATTACAATTCAATAATTTAAGATAAATATTTAATATAAGTAAAATAAATACAAAATGGAAGAGTTATAAAAGAACAAATACAAATATCTTTAAAAAACTACTTTAATAACAACATAATTACAATATGTGATTTACAAACTAGATAAAAATACAAGGAAACATAAAAAAAATCCTTCTAACACCCAAATCCTACAGAATGATATTTCTTATCAGCATCATCGGAAGAAAATTACAAACAAAAACAATGAAAAGCAGTACACGACAACAGCTCGTATTTAAATGTCATCCAGTTCTAAAAGCCCTAAAGATTAAAAAGACAATCTCTTTGTTATTCAACCCCAAAGGGACAGATGATTCTCACACTTATGCGTAAATCAAGGAGATTCAGGTAAATATTCATCAAGACCTTTGGCAATGAAAAAGCCAACATCCAGGATGATAAATCTAAAATCCCTAAAGATTGAAAATAGGGAATCTGTGCAGCATATATAGATAATAATAATGGATTCATGTTTTCCTTTGATTGTATGAATCATCGAAAAACATCAATTCCGACTTTCTTATCTACGGAATGTTGGTAATATATTTTCCTTTGATTGTAAGAATCTTTCAAAAATTTGTGGAAACACATTTGAAAGTAATATCATTATGCATATGGGATGGAGAGATGCATGTGAGAATAGTTAAACGAATATATAAAGATGGAAAATGAATATTGAGAAGTCCTCCCCTTTTATAGCTTGAATATACTAAAGTAAGGAAATGAAAAAGGCTAAGGCTCAAAAATGGGTGACTAGGTGTGTGGAAAATATCTGGAAGGCCAATGATAACGGAATGGGTGAGTCCTAGGTGCCTAGATCATCTTCACACACTCCCTTATGATGTGGTTTTGCCACACATAAGCCACACAAGTTCTAATCGGGTCATGCCAATCGGGGAATATCTCTCAAGTCAAATGAACGGGCATGTATAGTGTTGGATCAGTGGTCTCTTATATCAGTTTAAGTATTAGAACACTTATGTGTTTGCAGTTATATCAAAGTTATTTGCACAGCGGAATGATAAATGTTCTAAGTCTAAGTATCACTTTTCAGGAGTTATTACTCCCCCTTTACTAAGCAGTTAATGAGAATCAAAAGCAATTCAAAGTATAAAGCAATAAGTGCAAGTATTGAATGATTCTCAGATGTGAAATGGATAATAAGTTTATAAAAGCCTTGAAGGATTTTCAATTTAAATCAATGTTATCACATGTCTAAAATAGATGAATAAACTCATCTATTTATAGACGAATACACAAGACTGTTGTAGTAAGTAATACAAGATATTTAGCTAAGATATTATACTTAGGATAATGCTTACAACAGGCTGTAGCATTGAAACTTGTTCCAAGACTTTAACAAAACATTATTATACTAAACTACTGAAGTCTGAGTCGGTTAGAAGATAAGATCAACAAACTGCTGATGAGAAGACAAACTACTGATGAGTAGTTTTGTCTTCAGCAGTTCTGAAGTGAAGTGTCTGGTTAGACCTCAGAACTACTGATCAGTTTGCTCTTCAGTACTTTGTTGATTTCTTCTTCAGCACTTGTGTTTTCTTCTTCAGCAGTTTCTTCCATACTTAACAGAATATGATTTGGACTAAGGTTATCAAAAAGTGGTTTCTTCAATCCTTTTTGTCCCAACAATCTCCCCCTAGATTGATGAAGCCAAAACCTTATCCAATCTTTATTTTTCTTCATTCTTTCTCGCTTCTAATATCCTCCAGACTTCTGCAGTCATTTTGGTAGTAAGCGTATCTTTTTGTTGCTTTGACAAAGATCCTTGTTCAGGCTCAAGATGTTGAATGGTGAGAAGGTCTTTAGTTGACAGTATGCTCAACTCCTTTGAATTTTTGTAGACCTTGCTTGAACGATCTCTTCTGGTCAACAACACTGAGTTGGAATCAGTGAATGACCACTTAACAATATTCACCTTAGACCTGTCAAAGTCTGAGCATAGGAAACCAAGCTAGTTTCCTGGGTTTGTCCTGAAGATTGAGGTATGTCTTCTATTTCAGTGACCTTCAGGTGAGATTCTCTGCTATCTTCAAGACCAACACCACTTTGAGTTGCAAATTTGGGTAAGTGATGTGTTGTTACAACTTTGGTGTGAGATTTTTCTTTGATTGTATGTTGTATCTGGTAAGCATATGTAGCAGGATTCCTGAATTGTGTGAGCAGAGGTTTTTCTTCTATATCAAAGTCTCCATGTACTAACTGATTTCCTTCTAACAGCACCATCTTGAAATCAGTCTTTACATTTTCCTCTTGCTTCCTCTTTCTTGTAACAGGTTTCTGTAGTGCACCAGATGATCTTTTGATTATTGAAGTTTGTTGGGCTTCAGGAGTTTTGAATCTATCTGGATGTGCAGCTTTGCTGGCCTTGAATTTCTTGTAAGTGTCATAAAGAGTATCTTCTTTCCATCTTGACACTGAGGCCCTTGAACCAAAATCATTTGCTACAAGTTCATCAATTATTTCTGCTCTCTTAGCTTTTCTCTCCTTTTCAGTTGCCAACCTATCAGCTATAAGTTGAGCTCTTCTTGTCAGTTCCTCTGTGGAGAGTCTGTTTAGAGAAGCTTGTTTAGCCTTTGAGTTCTTTATTATCATTTGTATAAGCTGTGCTCTTTTGTCTTCTTCAGCAGCAGCTTCTTTGGCTCTGTCTTCAGCTTCTAACTCATCAAGTTTTTCTTGATACTTGACAAGTTTTTCTTCATAGCTTAGATCATCCCTTGCTTCCAGGCTATTCCATACTTCATCTTCCTTAGCCTTCTTTTGAGCCTCTTTCAAACTCTTCTCTAAGTATTATTTGGACATTGAGATTGGAGTAGGGTTCAAAATGGTTGTTGTAGCTTCATGTACAGGCTTTGGAATGTTGAGAATCCTATTAGGAACCGAATTCACGGATCAATTAAGCGAATTCAGCTCGGTTTCAGACGGGAGATTCGAGACGAGACAGAAATTAATGATAACAACGTCATCACAGATTCGTATTAATTCAGAAACGGTTACAGACACTGTCATCAGTAGGATAAACATCTCGGGGCCGGGGGAGGTTGGGCATGACCTCCCCCTTGAGAGCATTCTAAGCACAAACTCAAATCTACAAATGAAAACCAACACATGAGATTGCTATTTATAGTCCAACACAAAAAACCACTTTCGCCCCTTTGTATAGGTCGAATGTGGAATGTTTCCACATTCGCCCTTTACCTAGGGTCGAACCTGAACTTTGTGTATTGTCCTATATTTACAAATGCATCAGATCCATAAAATGCCCTTATGGATCACCACAATCTCATGTAACACCATACAAGACTCAACCCTAGTCTATTCGACAGTGACGTCCACATAATAGTGCATCAACAAATGTGAGTTGGTTCTTGATCAGTTGCCTTGAAAGACTATCCTTGATCAGTCTTGGAAGTTAAAACTTCTAAAGGGTTGATTGTACTGATTCTTGTCACAACTACTGAAGGATTGTCTTCAGCAGTTTGAATATAGTCTTCAGGAGTTTCTTTAGTTTGCCTTAGTGATGGTCTAAACTCTTGAAGGATCTCTTTTCCTGGTCTATGAGTTGTCTTTTCAGCAAGAGATACTTCAACTGGTTCCTTAATCTTCTCCCCCTTTTTGGCTTCATCCACTTATGGAAGCTTCAAAGTTTGAGAAGTTGCAGCAAATAATAATGCAAGTTGTCTTGTGTTTTGATCAATCTTCTTGTTCAGCTCTGCAAGTTGTGTATTCTGCACCTCAAATTGTTCATTTGTATTGAACTCCCAAGTGGTTGTGAAGGTTTTGAGTTGCTCAGAGATAATGTTGGTTATTATCTGGTACAGGGGACCATCTGGGCTGCATAGTTGGTTCAAGTCCATGCTGGAAAGCCCAGGGAATTGGGTAGGCTGTTTAAGTGAAGGGGGTGTTTTTGGGTGATCTTCAAAGTGTACTGAAGATGCCACTTTAGGGGAATCAGGGTTTAAATGGTCTTTAACCTGATCTTTTGTGACCAGCTCTTTGCTGTTTAGGCTTTTTGGATTTCTTAGCTTTGGGTTTTGAAGATGTGGGTTCCTCAGGGACTGTTTCTTGTTCCCTTTGGTCATCTTCTGGCAAAAGTGCCGGTTTGTTATGCCTTGAGAATACTTGTGAAGTCAATGGATTTAAAGTTTTTGACTCCCCCACAAGTACTCCTTCACCAAGTTCCTTTATTATGCATTGCATAACAAATCTTGGGTACAGTAAAAACTTTTTCTTATCATTTTGGTGATGTAACACCAACTCATTGAAAAATAATGAAGATGCCTTAAAAGTTGTTTTATTTATTATAGAATGAAAAATAGGTTGAAAGGTTGAAGGCATCTGATCATATGATCCAGTTTTGGGACTTAAACACATTATAATATAATGAAATAACAGTTTATATTGTGGATCAAAAAATTTCTTATAAACTGTTGCTTGTGCTAAAGTACCTTGATAACCACACTCAGTCATGGTTAGATGAATATCAGAAGTGGGAATATGCTCAGGAGCATTAGTATCATTAAGGCCAAGCCTTATTCCCAATGACTCTTATGTGATTGCCATGTGCTTCCCTTGAATTGTTGAATTGAGGGAAATCACCTTGTTGTTCACTGTGACCGCCTCTGCATTTGCCCAGAACTCATTAAGAGTTTCTACATGAATGGGAGGATCAACGGTGAAAGCTTGATAATATTGGGATTTAACGACCAAATCAATGATTTCGTCATATTGGGACCAGGCTTCATCTTTCTCAAAGTAGCCTCTTTGATTATGTCCCTGTTTTAGAACAAGAGCCATGGTTTCTTTGATCGAACAGTAATTTAGGTTAGAGAAGGGGTTTTGGTTTTGCTTTGAGAGAGAAAGAGGGAATTTTGCTTTTTGAATGGATAAGTGTTTGAAAAAGGTATTTATCAGAAGTTTTTAACCGACTAGGTCAAACTTCTGATGAGTGAAATGTCAGTTTTACCCTTTTTAATGAAACTACTGATGAAGCAGGTTTCTTCATCAGTGGTTTTAGTCATCTCTTCAGTAGTTTTGAAACAGCTGATGAGAATGACTTTCAAAACACTTAAATAACTTCTGATAATCATCAGTAGTTATTTCTTTTCTGAAATTTTCCTTTTTGATGTTTTTCAAAATATCAGTAGTTTCTCTCTCTTTTAATTATTCATCAGAGGTTTTGTGACAGATAAGTATGTAAGTGAAAATAAAATATGTGCAGAACTAAAAAGTGAAAACACTTACAGACTTCCTTCAGAATTTAGCATCCCAAGCATGGATACTAACCTCTGAAATGTTGTTGAATTAAGGGGTTTGGTGAACACATCAGCTATTTGATTAGCAGTTGTGACATGTTTCACCTCAATCTTGCCTTTTTCATAGCAATCTCTTATGAAATGATAGCTGATTTCAATATGTTTAGTCTTTGAGAACTGAACAAGATTTTGAATGATGCTAATGGCAGATTTACTGTCTACTAAGAGTGGAGTCTTGGTCTCTTTGATTCCATAATCAAGAAGTTGATATTGGAGCCATTGTATCTGTGATGTACAGCTTGCAGCAACAATCTATTCAGCTTCAGCTGTTGAAGTTGCCACAGATGTTTGTTTCTTTGATTGCCAGGACACCAGACAGTTTCCTAAGAATTGACAACCACCAGATGTTGATTTTCTTGACATTTTACACCCTGCATAGTCACTATCTGAAAAAGCTGTTAACTTGGTGTTGCTTGAAGCAGGATACCAAATTCCTAAAGTAGGAGTACCTTTCAGATATCTGAAGATTCTTTTGACAGCAATTAGGTGTGATTCTCTTGGTGCAGATTGGTATCTAGCACAGACACAAGTTGAAAGCATAATATCTGGTCTAGAAGCAGTTAAATATAAAAGAGAACCTATCATACATCTATACATGGTTTGATCAATCTGTTTTCCTTGATCATCTGGTTCAACTTGTGTCGTTGGTGTCATGGGAGTGGAACATGATTTACAGTCTTGTAAAGTAAATTTGTTTAATAATTCTTTAACATATTTTGATTGATGTATAAATGTTCCATTTGATTGTTGCTTGATTTGCAGTCCCAAAAAGTACTGCAATTCTCCCATTGTACTCATTTCAAATTTTGATTGCATGAGTTTCTTAAAATCTTCACACAATTTTGTATTTGTTGAACCAAAAATGATATCATCAACATAAATCAGAACAAGTAAGACATGATTTCCAACATGTTTGATGAAAAGTGTTTTTGTGACACCCCGCATTTTCAGGTTAATACTTTTACTGAACTCTAGTTAACTTACATGATATACTCTAGTTAACTTACGTGTCGTACATGGTTAGATACTTAACTAGGGTTAGTTAAGTAGGCCCAACATATGTTAGATGATATTAACATATGTGTTAAATAGGAAAAGCATTGTTTAACACACACACGAGTTCTGTATCCCGAACGTTGGTGAATTATGTGACATGTATAATTATAATATGTGCAATTAAATGGTGATGGATGCGAAGTGCCTGCTTGTATGAATTACGTGAATTATGTGAATTATCACTTGACTGACGATTAATATGTAGACCATGCAAGTTACGTACACGTCATGACTAATATCTTATGTAACAATAAAAACAACGGTTTTTATACAATTTAGAGGGATTATTATTATTGGGTCCGGTATTGGGCTAGTATAGTCTTAACGAGTCAAGATATTGTGCAAGAGGGGCCCTAATACCCAACTACTTGGGGAACAAGCAACATTATCCTATAATTATAGTTCAAAAAAAAAAAAAAAAAACCCTAACCCACCATATGTTTGCGCCGTGAGCATCCCTCAACCCCACACCCTTCACTTTTCAATCAATCAACTAATCTCACACCTAATCAAGCTAGTTCGGGTTTGATCTCAAGGCTCTAGGGAGTTTTAGCACCACAAGGTATGCGATTTATATGTTCTTGGATAGATTATGTTAATTGAAAAACTTTAAAAACTCTAAAAACTCTATACATACAATCGCATATATATGTATGTAAGAGTTCTTGATTGTTCTTGTTGATTTAATGTTAATGGTTGTTGTTAGTTGCCATGATTAGGGTTTTTGCATGATAATATATGTGTTTAATCATGAGAGTATGGATTATGCATGTGTTAGAGATTTTTGAGCATGATTAGGGTTTGTGAATAACTTGGGCTGCAAGTTTTAAATTCTGGCAGATTCGTTTGGACGTTTTGTAGGGGCTGTAATGGGTTGGTAAATTGATAGTTTTGATGATTTCTTTGCATGATTGTGTTGTACATAGTCTTAGCTTTTCATAATGGGCAAAAACATCAGATTTGGACGTCGGTTGAGTCGTTTTTGGAATTTTAATTGATTAGGGGTCATATCAGATTTTCGGAACTGAAAATTGGGTCAACTTTAAATGGTCATAACTGGAGATTTACAAAGAATTAAGTTATGAAACTTTTACAGTAGGTCAACATTGGAAAAACTCGGCTTTTCCAAGTGGATTCATCCCGTTTGGATGAATACACAATTTTTGGGAATTTTTCTACTAAACTGACCTGTTGCGGAAATTTTCTGGACATAGCTGTGTTGTACGAATTTTTATAATTTTTGTGTTTGGTTTTAAGACAAAATAAAAATAGGGGTTTGCAACTGAATCCCCATGTGTACTCAGTAAAAATTTGGGATTTTAATTCATTCATTAAGTGGGTTAAATGATGCGTTTTTCACAGCGCACAATCTGTCCTAAAAACGCAGATTGTGTACGAGGTCTTTATGTGACTATTTGGAGTTGTATGTGGTATGTAATTGACACGTACTTGTGTGGAAACTTGTATGAGATGTATTTGATGCGTTAAACTCATAATAATCACCATGATCACCAACGGGATACGTAGGACATACTTGTGCATGTAGAGTCACTAGGTGTCACTACACGGTTTTGAACTTTTGAAAGTTTCGAATAAACGAATTATATGGTGTATTGGTTATGCACATGTACTCACATAGTGACACATATAATAGGGAGTCGGTAGCGAGTCTCTATTACGTTGGAGTTTGGATATTTTGCTTGCAACCTAAGGTGAGTTTCACTACTCTTCTCTCAAAAGCATGCGTCTCGAGTTGAGACAACGTAATTAACTTTTTCTAGTCCGGGTTGGGACTACTACTTTCTAGTCCGGTTTGGGACTACTTACACATCCCGGGTTGGGATGCTATGGATCCTTGTGTGGTTCGGTTTTTACTAGTTCGCAAACTGTGTCCTTGATGAACTAAACCAACTCTATCATCTGTAAGTCCTTCACATACCGAACGAGTTGCCGGGTTATGGCAAGCGGGTTATTAGTTGATAGCGCTATTAGGTCTGACAAACCTCACACCGGCTCGGGGGAGTGCGGGAGTGAACTATAACTTAACAGATTTTATCATTGTTGATAGGCAATGATGTAAGGCATGCGGCTCACATTTGTGGCTACACGTACATCAGCAGTTCGGTATATCGGTGTTAGTTATCATGAATGGGTTAGCTACCCTTGACATGCGATGAACTAGTGTTTACACGGTTCTTGGAACCAACTCAATTACTTGTTTACATGGTTTTGGAAATCAGCGCAGTTACATACTCATTTACTTTACTTAGTGAACTCACCAGCATTGTTTGTTGACCCACGATTTACATGCTTTTGCAGGTAGTTAGCTTCCGGTGCCAGGATTAGAAAGCACTGCACACTTCACTACATTTGGGGTCTTGGGCATACACCTAAATTACATATTATGCTTTTACATTTTCTTTCATATGGTTTTAATCTGGGCGCGTTGTTTTGCGCATGGTTTCTAAAAGGTTTAAATTTGGTTTACGCTTCCGCAGCTTAACTAAACTTGATTTTTGAAAACGAACTAAATGGTTTGGGCATTTAGAGTTCGTTCATATGACTTATGGCTATGGGATCCTGGTATGTCATGCGCCTCGCGGTATAAACCCCGCAGTGGAAATTTGAGGGTGTGACAGATTGGTATCAGAGCCATTGGTTATAGTGAACTAGGACTGCATGTTGAGTCTAGTCTATAATCATCATAGCATAAGTACACTCACAACGTAAGTGCACAACTAGCTTTTAGCTACATATATCTACGACGTATGATTTCGGGAGATATGTTACCTTCTAGTTCTAAAGCTAATTCTGAACACGTCAATGGTGGGAACCCAGGGTTACACCAGGTGGCGTATTACTGGGAGTAGTATCCTAACAAACCTCGTGGATGAGGAAACAACAATTGTACAGGGGAGAAAGCCCTTGCGAGCGTTGTGGCGCACGTACACAGGAAAGCTGCACGATGCGCATGACGTGATACCATCAAACCAAATCATCTGTGAAGAAATTCAAATACCGAGACTTATCCTTTTTCACTGAGCAAGTAGACAATTAGTTTCTGTTCCTTGTTACTTGATCTTTCTTACTTCCATTTGAAATTCAAACGGAACTGGGTTACACATATAGAACTTATTTCTTACTTTAGTACCTTACACCTAGTGTGAACGGGCGGACGTATGACTGCATATCCCTGTTACTCATAAGTATATGGTAGATTCATGGGAACACATTAGATTGGGGCTTGTTACACACATTCTTGGGGAGTTACGAAGGTCTGTGATGCAGTGCAACATCTCAAAGGAAGACAAAATCTACTAGTGACTGACAGTCACGATTGGTGGAACGAATGGTGCTGTTGACCATTGAGCTGAGTTACACAGGACCGGAAAAGAAGACTGTACGTGATGAGAACCATATAACATTGACATCGCGAAAGAGGAAGGATAAGGGATGGAAGGGGAACCTGAGCAGGACGAGCACATGAGAAGAGAGGATGAATGATCTACTATCTAAGACAGAGCGTGGCGACGATTGGCTCTTACCTTTTCTTACCTATCTTTTCTTTCTTTTGATAAGACTGAGTTCTTATGATCAACGATAGGGTGGTTGAAACCCTCGCATCTTTCCAAGCTAGTAAAGATCCATCTTTCTAAATCAATCGTTTCCCTGACTTCCACATTTGAACTTTCTTATTCCTTGAACGCACATGCCACAACAACAACCTACCATCATATTTTCAAGCCTTTTATTGGTCGTAAACCTCGATAACACTAACGGAACTGAAGGAGACCGTCTGATTGCTTCGATAGTATAAGTAATTTCCATGCGCATTTGCCCTGGGCAGGATGGGGTAATGTATGCTACATGCACACTCGATGAGTTACAGATACTCGGATGGAGAACGTAACACCCTGTGATGAAACTTAGAAATTTGTTATATATAGACGGATGGGTCTGAGATCGATGCCTACACTACCAAGCTACAGGAGTTAGATACTTTGTGCTCGAATCTAATTAACCAACTTTACCAGCGGATCAAATTTCATACCAAAAGGGTGGGTCCCTCATATTCATGGCTTGGCCACTGCAGCTCACCTACCCAGAATCTAACAAATCTTTCACCTGGCTCGCAAACTCATTGATGAAACTGTTGAGCATGGTACTTTTCCGAAGCATGGAGCTTCATCTTCTACTTTTGGCGATAGCAAGAGAACGTGGGATAGTGTGAGGTACAAGTCCTTCAACAAACAACAACCACAACGGTAACAACAACAATGGGGCTCGTGGAATTGCAATTGTGATTGGCTCTGGGGAAGCTAGGACTGATAACAATGTCGTGACGGGTACGACACTCTTGCTTCTATTTTATATGAGACTGGTGCGGACTATAGTTTTGTGTCATCAAAACTTAGCAAACAACTAGGGATGGTTCCTACTCTCCTTGATACCCCGTACACCATAGAGCTAGCTGATGGGAAGCCTGTTGAGGTATCCCACACCCATTGTGACAATAAACTCGAGTTGGATGGGCAATCGTTTGCCATCAACATTTTACCTATCACCCTTGGAAGCTTTGATCTCGTGGTTGGCATGGACTGGTTGTCCAAGCAACACGCTGAAATTCTCTGTCAGGAGAAGATTGTTCGTATCCCTCTCCCTAGTGGAGAACTCTTATCTGTCCAGGGTGATCGTGGTGGTGCCATGGTGGGCATCATCTCTTTCTTGAAAGCCCAGAAGTGTATTCAGAAGGGCTACCAGCCATATTGGCTAACATTTCTGATACTCGAGCTGTAGTTGAAACAAAAATTGAGGACATCCCTGTAGTTCAGTATTTTTCCAGATGTCTTCCCAGAGGAATTACCCGGACTTCCACCTGTTCGACAAGTGGAATTTCAAATTGACCTTGCACCAGGAGCCGCCCCAGTTGCGCGTGCACCATACCGCCTTGCACCAGGCGAACTTCAAGAACTATCCACCCAACTCCAAGAGCTATTGGACAGGGGTTTCATTAGACCTAGTTTTTCACCTTGGGGAGCTCCAGTCTTAATTGTTAAGAAAAAGGATGGGAAATTCCGTATGTGTATCGATTACCGGGAATTGAACAAGGTGACAATTAAAAACCGCTACCCTTTACCTCGTATTGATGATTTATTCGACCAGCTCCAGGGGTCGAGTTTCTATTCCAAGATTGACTTGAGGTCGGGGTATCACCAACTGAGAGTACGAGAGGAGGATGTGCCAAAGACAACCTTTCGAACTCGTTATGGGCACTATTAATTTTTGGTAATGCCCTTCGGGCTGACCAATGCACCAGCCGTGTTCATGGACCTCATGAACCGTGTGTGCAAACCCTATTTAGACAAATTTGTCATAGTGTTCATAGACGACATTCTGATCTATTCCAAGAGTAGGGAAGAGCACGAGCAACACCTGCGACTGATCTTGGAACTTCTGAAAAATGAGCAATTATATGCAAAGTCCTCTAAGTGCGACTTCTGGATTCGTGAGGTCCAATTCTTGGGTCATGTGGTGAACGAGGCAGGAATACAGGTCGATCCCGCTGAGAGTGACGCGATTAAAAGATGGGAGGCTCCTAAGACTCCCACGGAAATCCGGCAATTCCTTGGCCTTGCAGGTTATTATCGAAGATTCATTCAGGGATTCTCAAAGATCGCTCAACCCCTTACTGCTTTGACACAGAAGGGGATTACCTACAAGTGGGGAGATGCCCAAGAATCTGTTTTTCAGTTACTAAAGACTAAACTTTGCAGTGCTCCAATATTATCACTACCTGAGGGTATGGAGGACTTTGTGGTGTACTGTGATGCATCTATCCAAGGTCTCGGGTGTGTTTTGATGCAACGCGAAAAGGTGATCGCATATGCTTCACGACAACTAAAAGTTCATGAGAGGAATATCCCCACCCACGACTTAGAACTGAGAGCGATGGTCTTCGCTCTCAAAATTTGGAGGCACTACCTCTACGGGACAAAGTGCACGATTTTCACAGATCATAAGAGCCTCCAACATATATTTGACCAGAGGGTGTTAAACATACGACAACGCCGATGGGTCGAACTCCTGAATGGTTATGACTGTGCCATCAAGTAACATTCAGGGAAGGCTAATGTAGTAGCAGATGCCCTGAGTCGTAAGGAAACAAAACCCAAACGAGTGCGAGCCTTGCAACTTATCCTACAACCTAATCTTCTTGTTAAGATACGTAAAGCCCAGGGCGTGGTTTTGAAAGGGAAAACATCGGGTTTGAAACCTTGCACGGTGCTGATAAGTACCTGGAACGGAGGACATAGGGTCTTCAACACTTTATGAATCAGGCCCGGATTCCACGTATTGGAGATCTCAGACAACTAGTGCTCGATGGGGCACACACCTCTCATTATTCGGTATATCCTGGTTCGGATAAAATGTACCAAGGTCTCCAAACTCTTTACTGGTGACCAAACATGACAGCTGAGATAGGCACTTATGTTAGTAAGTGCTTAACGTGTGCCAAGGTTAGGATTGAATATCAGAAACCTTCGGGCCTACTTCAGCAACCGGAAAATCCCATGTGGAGATGGGATGGTATTTCCATGGACTTTATCACCAAACTTCCTAAAACGCCCAGCGGGCACGATATGATTTGGGTCATTATTGACCGTTTGACCAAATCAGCGCATTTCATGACAATTAGAGAGACGGACATGTTGGAACGTCTAGCCGCCCTTGTATTACGAAAATTGTCTCTAGGCATGGGATGCCTACTTCTATCATATCGGATCGCGACGCGCGATTTACTTCCCATTTTTGGGAAACTCTCCAAGATGCCTTGGGGACTCGTTTAGACATGAGCACAGCTTATCACCCTTAGACGGATGGACAGAGTGAACGTACCATCCAAACACTAGAAGATCTACTGCGAGCGTGCGTGGTGGACTTTGGAAACAGTTGGGACAAGCACTTGCCTTTAATTGAATTCTCTTATAACAATAGTTATCACACTTTGACTCAGTGTGCGCCTTTTGAGGCACTTTATGAACGGGAGTGCAAATCTCCCATATGTTGGACTGAAGTTGGGGATATCCAACTGACAGGTTCCGAACTTGTGCACCAAACTTCTGAGAAGATAGTGCAATAGAAAACGGATGGCTGCTACTCATGGCCGACAGATAAGCTACGCTGATAAGCGTAGGAAACCTTTAGAGCTCCGGATTGAGAGCAAGGTACTATTAAAGGTGTCACCGTGAAAGGGTGTGACACGCTTTGGAAAACGGGGGAAGATGAACCTGTGAAACGTTGGACCATTCGAGATTGTTGATGGGATTGGTCTGGTAGCTTACAGGTTAAACCTGCTTAACAAACTTGGTAAGGTACACGATGTATCCCACATATCGTACCGAATCTATAGAAAATCCTGTTGGATACAACACTGATGGTGCCACTGGAGGAGATCCAGGTGGACGATCGGCTACGGTTCATGGAAGAACCAGTGGAGATTCTTGAGCGGGGCATCAAGAAACTCAAACAAAACACTATACCTTATTAACGTACAACGAAATTCCCGTCTAGGACCGGAATACACGTGAGAACGCATGGATCAAATGCGGCTTAAATACCCACACCTCTTTTCTGAACCTGAACCTGAACATAGATCGAACGCTAAACAAAAAGCAGCTCTTTCAAAGTGAATTTCGGGGCGAAATTCCTTTCAACTTGGGGATGATGTGACATCCGGGAACCAAGCACACATTTTTATAGCTGGCTTTATTGTTTACTTGCTGAATTTCGGGACGAAATTCTTTTCAACTTGGGGATGATGTGACACCCCGCATTTTCAGGTTAATACTTTTACTGAACTCTAGTTAACTTACATGATATACTCTAGTTAACTTACGTGTCGTACATGGTTAGATACTTAACTAGGGTTAGTTAATTAGGCCCAACATATGTTAGATGATATTAACATATGTGTTAAATAGGAAAAGCATTGTTTAACACACACACGAGTTCTGTATCCCGAACGTTGGTGAATTATGTGACATGTATAATTATAATATGTGCAATTAAATGGTGATGGATGCGAAGTGCCTGCTTGTATGAATTACGTGAATTATGTGAATTATCACTTGACTGACGATTAATATGTAGACCATGCAAGTTACGTACACGTCATGACTAATATCTTATGTAACAATAAAAACAACGGTTTTTATACAATTTAGAGGGATTATTATTATTGGGTCCGGTATTGGGCTAGTATAGTCTTAACGGGTCAAGATATTGTGCAAGAGGGGCCCTAATACCCAACTACTTGGGGAACAAGCAACATTATCCTATAATTATAGTTCAAAAATAAAAAAATAAAAACCCTAACCCACCATATGTTTGCGCCGTGAGCATCCCTCAACCCCACACCCTTCACTTTTCAATCAATCAACTAATCTCACACCTAATCAAGCTAGTTCGGGTTTGATCTCAAGGCTCTAGGGAGTTTTAGCACCACAAGGTATGCGATTTATATGTTCTTGGATAGATTATGTTAATTGAAAAACTTTAAAAACTCTAAAAACTCTATACATACAATCGCATATATATGTATGTAAGAGTTCTTGATTGTTCTTGTTGATTTAATGTTAATGGTTGTTGTTAGTTGCCATGATTAGGGTTTTTGCATGATAATATATGTGTTTAATCATGAGAGTATGGATTATGCATGTGTTAGAGATTTTTGAGCATGATTAGGGTTTGTGAATAACTTGGGCTGCAAGTTTTAAATTCTGGCAGATTCGTTTGGACGTTTTGTAGGGGCTGTAATGGGTTGGTAAATTGATAGTTTTGATGATTTCTTTGCATGATTGTGTTGTACATAGTCTTAGCTTTTCATAATGGGCAAAAACATCAGATTTGGACGTCGGTTGAGTCGTTTTTGGAATTTTAATTGATTAGGGGTCATATCAGATTTTCGGAACTGAAAATTGGGTCAACTTTAAATGGTCACAACTGGAGATTTACAAAGAATTAAGTTATGAAACTTTTACAGTAGGTCAACATTGGAAAAACTCGGCTTTTCCAAGTGGATTCATCCCGTTTGGATGAATACACAATTTTTGGGAATTTTTCTACTAAACTGACCTGTTGCGGAAATTTTCTGGACATAGCTGTGTTGTACGAATTTTTATAATTTTTGTGTTTGGTTTTAAGACAAAATAAAAATAGGGGTTTGCAACTGAATCCCCATGTGTACTCAGTAAAAATTTGGGATTTTAATTCATTCATTAAGTGGGTTAAATGATGCGTTTTTCACAGCGCACAATCTGTCCTAAAAACGCAGATTGTGTACGAGGTCTTTATGTGACTATTTGGAGTTGTATGTGGTATGTAATTGACACGTACTTGTGTGGAAACTTGTATGAGATGTATTTGATGCGTTAAACTCATAATAATCACCATGATCACCAACGGGATACGTAGGACATACTTGTGCATGTAGAGTCACTAGGTGTCACTACACGGTTTTGAACTTTTGAAAGTTTCGAATAAACGAATTATATGGTGTATTGGTTATGCACATGTACTCACATAGTGACACATATAATAGGGAGTCGGTAGCGAGTCTCTATTACGTTGGAGTTTGGATATTTTGCTTGCAACCTAAGGTGAATTTCACTACTCTTCTCTCAAAAGCATGCGTCTCGAGTTGAGACAACGTAATTAACTTTTTCTAGTCCGGGTTGGGACTACTACATTCTAGTCCGGTTTGGGACTACTTACACATCCCGGGTTGGGATGCTATGGATCCTTGTGTGGGTCGGTTTTTACTAGTTCGCAAACTGTGTCCTTGATGAACTAAACCAACTCTATCATCTGTAAGTCCTTCACATACCGAATGAGTTGCCGGGTTATGGCAAGCGGGTTATTAGTTGATAGCGCTATTAGGTCTGACAAACCTCACACCGGCTCGGGGGAGTGCGGGAGTGAACTATAACTTAACAGATTTTATCATTGTTGATAGGCAATGATGTAAGGCATGCGGCTCACATTTGTGGCTACACGTACATCAGCAGTTCGGTATATCGGTGTTAGTTATCATGAATGGGTTAGCTACCCTTGACATGCGATGAACTAGTGTTTACACGGTTCTTGGAACCAACTCAATTACTTGTTTACATGGTTTTGGAAATCAGCGCAGTTACATACTCATTTACTTTACTTAGTGAACTCACCAGCATTGTTTGTTGACCCACGATTTACATGCTTTTGCAGGTAGTTAGCTTCCGGTGCCAGGATTAGAAAGCACTGCACACTTCACTACATTTGGGGTCTTGGGCATACACCTAAATTACATATTATGCTTTTACATTTTCTTTCATATGGTTTTAATCTGGGCGCGTTGTTTTGCGCATGGTTTCTAAAAGGTTTAAATTTGGTTTACGCTTCCGCAGCTTAACTAAACTTGATTTTTGAAAACGAACTAAATGGTTTGGGCATTTAGAGTTCGTTCATATGACTTATGGCTATGGGATCCTGGTATGTCATGCGCCTCGCGGTATAAACCCCGCAGTGGAAATTTGAGGGTGTGACAGTTT
Organism: Ambrosia artemisiifolia; assembly: GCA_032199755.1. NCBI lineage: Eukaryota > Viridiplantae > Streptophyta > Magnoliopsida > Asterales > Asteraceae > Ambrosia > Ambrosia artemisiifolia. The sequence goes on from CM063529.1 coordinate 13,556,124, forward strand.
TATCAATGGAGCCTCTTGTGAAGTGATTCTTAAGTAAAAAGTTGGAAAGTGTTTCATACCAGGCTCTTGGAGCCTGTTTTAGCCCATAAAGAGCTTTGTCAAGTCTGTATACCCAATCAGGATGAGAAGGATCCTCAAACCTTGGAGGTTGACAGACATACACTTCCTCTTTTATTTTTCCATACAAAATTGCACTTTTGACATCCATTTGATAAACTTTTATGTTGTTGGAAATTGAATAAGCTAAAAATAACCTGATAGCTTCAAGTCTTGCAACTGGTGCAAAGGTTTCATCATAGTCAATGCCTTCTTCTTGAGAATAACCTTGAACTACCAGTCTTGCCTTGTTCTTGATAATCATACCAGCTTCATCTGATTTGTTTCTGAAGACCTATCTAGTACCAATTGGTTGCTTGTTTGGAGGTAAGGGACAAATTTCCCAAACCTGTTGCTTCTTGAATTGAAGCAGCTCATCTTGCATGGCTTGAACCCAATTGTTATCTTTGAGGGCTTCTTGATACTTCTTTGGTTCCAACTGAGAAATAAAGGCTGAGAAAAAGCAAAAGTTGGAAAGCTGGTTTCTTGTAAGCACCCCTGATGCAATATCACCCATGATTTGTTCCAATGGATGATCCTTGTGTTCAATCAATTGTTGTAAGCCTGTACTTGAGGATGGCTCTGGTATTTCTTCAAATAAACCACTGAGATTGATAATATCTGGTTCAGCTGTTGTTTGAGGTTCAGGAGTTTTTGGTTCAGCTGAATCAGTAGTTTCAAGTTGTTCATTAGCAGTTTTTGAAGTAGAAGCTTGTGAAACTTCTGAAGGTTTAAAAGTTGATTTAATGACTGTGTTTGGAGTCCATGGTGTAGAACCATCATCTTCAAATCCTTGAAAACCATTTTGAGGAGGTTTGGATGATTCAATAGTCTTTTCAGGTCCGAAATAAAAGTTGTCAAGGTCAAAGAGTTCAGCAGGATTTGCTGGAATAAGAGTGTGTTTTGATTCATTGAACTTGACATTCAGTGTTTCTTCAACTATCTTGGTTCTAGAATTAAAAACTTTGTAATCTTTTCTCATTGGAGAGTAACCAAGAAAATAACCTGTATCAACTTTAGCAGCAAACTTTGAGATAGAGTCTTTGATGTTGAGGATAAAACATTGACATCCAAAAGCCCTGAAGAAGGAGATAAGGGCTTTATGCCATGAAGAATTTCATAGGCAGTCTTGGTATGTCTCTTGTTGATAAGAACTCTATTCTGAACATAACAAGCTGTGTTGACTGCTTCAGCCCAAAAATACAAAGGTAGGCCTGAATCAGCTAACATTGTTCTTGCTGCCTCTATCAATGTCCTATTCTTCCTTTCCACCACACCATTTTGTTTAGGAGTTCTGGGAATGCTGAATTGTCTAACAATCGCTTTAGACAAACAGAATTCATCCAGAGTTTTGTTCCTGAACTCTATCCCATTGTCACTCCTGATGACTTTGACAGAGAGAGAATATTGCTTCTCTACTAGTAGAATGAAGAATTTGATTATTTCAGCTGCCTCATCCTTGGAATATAAGAAGAAGACCCATGTAAATCTTGAGTAGTCATCAATGATGACCAAGCAGTACTTCTTCTTACCAAGGCTCATGATTTTTACTGGTCCAAATAAGTACATATGGAGTAGTTGAAGACATGCAGTTGTTTTTGATTCTTCAATAGACTTATAGGAGGACTTATGCTGTTTACCTTTAAGACAGGAAACACAGTGTTCTTTACACTCGTATTCCTTCAAAGGTAGACCCCTGACCAAGCCCATTTTTGTGACTTTATTGATGGTTTTAATGTTCACATGGCCAAGTCTCCTGTGCCAGAGATCAGTTTCTGAAGTTGATGCCTTTGAGAAGAAACAGGCAGTATTGTTCAGTACTTTGTCTTTTTCAATGTCCACTGCATAGACATTGCCACATCTTTTGGCAATCAGCTTCTGGCCTTCTGGTGATATGATCTTGCATGCTGTCTTTGTGAAAAAGGAAGAATATCCTTTATCACACATTTGAGAGACACTCAGCAAGTTGTACTCAAGGTTTTCAACCAGATTGACCTTGTCAAACCGCATTTTGCCTGAGGATACATTGCCATATCCTAGCACATATCCCTTTTCATTGTTCCCAAAGGACACAGATCCTTCTCTTTGGCTGATAAAATTGTTTATTAGGTATCTGCATCCAGTCATGTGCATTGAGCCTCCACTATCAACATACCAAATGCTATTCAAACCTCTGGAGACCCTCTGCACAAAATAGCAAATTAGTTAGATTTGGCAACCCAAGCCAATTTGGCTTTGGGTTTGCTCTTGAGAAGAGGTGCAGCTTGTTGAGGACCAATTTTTGAAATCCATGTCTTTTTGGCAATGGATTTTTCATTAAGGACAAGGGTGGTATCTTTTTGGTGACCACCATCAACTTTGGTCATCAGAAGTTTAACCAAATTTATCAAATCGTTAACTTCAGTAGTTTGTGAAACAACTGATGGGTTAGGTGTAACTTCTGAAGATGAACTTTGAGAAAAAGACTTTTGTTGAGATAAAATCTTTTTCTGAGAAAGGTTTTCACTTGGTTGTTGTTTGTTAGGAAAGAAAGTGTTTTCAAAATCTTGTCTAATTTGTTTTTCCACAACCAGTTGTTGATATTTCTTATTGAACTGATTTCCCTTTCTATATCTGCAAAGTTCAGTTATGTGGTTAAACAGACCACATATTTCACATGCTTTTGCCTTCTCTTTCCTTTTAGATACAGCAAGAGAGTTGGAAGGAATTTACTTACAATATCAGTATTTTTCAATAGGTCATCAGTAGTTTTCAGGGTCTCAACTCCTGATGTAGATGAAACTACTGATGGCTTATTGTCAGTGGTTTTAACTTCTGCAGTATTTTCATTTTTGAGAAAGTTCTGATGGTAGGATGTGCATTCCTCCATATCAGAAGTTTGAATCAATTTCTTCCCATCATTATCAGTTTTGTGGGTGAAATCAGTTGGTGATTCAGTGTGGGTATACCCTATGCCAAACTTAACATTTGCAGCAGTTTTCTTGTTAAGCAGCATTTGGTATCCTTTACAAGACTCAACCCATTTTTCACAATCAACCTTAGTGTCAGCAAGCTCTTTTCTGACATTACCTAGGTTGTCTATCATGCTTTTAATTTGTGCCTGGGTTTCAATGGATTTATCAGTTAATTTAGAAATTTCTTTGTTTTTCAAAGCAATTTTTCTTTCTAAATCACACTTCATCTGTGTATATTTTCTCTCCATATCATTTGATTTGCCTTGTAAATGCACATTGGTTTCTCTTATTAAAGCAAAAGATTCTTTGCAAGATTTTGAGCAAAGCTTTAAAAGAGATTGTTGTGATACCTGAGTTAGTGCAGAATTCGAGGACTATCCCTCAAAAGCCATTAAGGCAAAGTTCTTTCTGCCATTGTCAGGTTCTCCCCAGTTGACATCATAGACTTTGTTGTCTGCATCCTGACTGCACTCAGATGTGTCAAACGGAAGACTGCTCCAGTCAACATACCCCGATGTAAATAGACTTTGTTGTTGAGGGGGTTGTTGAGTTTGTGCAGGTTATTGAGCAGCTCGAAAAGGAGGCATTTGTTGCTGTTGGTGAGCAGGCATTTGAACATATTGTACTTGTGGCACATATTGGACTTGCGGAGCTTGTGCCTGTACAAAATGAGCACTCCCTTGAGTTCCATTATTCCTATTATAATTGGGGTTAAATTGATTTCTAGACATGGGTTGGTTATAGATAGAGCTTCTACACTCTCTAGCAAAGTGTCCCAACTTCTGACACTTATCACATCTCAGTTTAGATTTGTCAAAACCAACTTTTGTAGAGTTGTTTAATCCTGGAAATTTCCTTCCTGACCTTTTGTAAAATTTGTTAGTTTTTATGCTTAACAAGGCAAGTTGGTGTAAAATATCCATTTCTTCTAAGTCATCACTGCTAAAATATTTTAAGTCATCCATGATAAAACACATGTTATCAGCAGTTTGACTTAGATCTTCATTGTCATAAGCTAGGAAAGATCCATCTGATGAGATCCCAGCTGTTATGTCAATGTGATCAAAAGATCCAAAATTATTAGAACAAGATGGTGAGTCATGTCCTAATAAGGCTGTGCTACCTGGAGTATAGTCATCAACAGTTTTACCAGATTCTTGTAACTTTTTCTTTTGATTGATCTCTCTTTCAAAAGTTAGTAATTTACCATGTAACCTTGTTAGGTTCATGGTGTTAAAATCTGAACTTGATCTGAGGACTATTGAATAAGTTTCCCATTTTGAAGGTAAAGACCTTAAAAATCTAAGTAACATAGATGAATTTGAGTAGGTCTGATTATTAATTTTTAACTCAGAGATGAGTGATGAAAATCTTTCAAACTGTTGAGTTAATGTTTCACCATCTACATGAGTAAAAGTTTCTTATTGTTGGGCTAGGATTTCTCTAGTGTTGGCTATCACCTCTTCAGTTCCTGCAAACTGTTCTTTTAGGCAATCCCACAGCTCTTTGGCACTTTCACAATGTAAAAGTCCAGCATAAATTTCGTTTGGGAGAGCCATAGCCAACATTGAAAAAGCTTTTGCATCAAGCTCAAATTTTTGGAAATCTTCTTCAGTGTAGTCTTTAGGGTCTTTTGGTCTCTCAGTTTTACCTTCTATATCTGTTACTACTGGTTTGTGAGGTCCAAAGATTACAGACCTCCAACAGCCAGTATTGGTCTGAGATATGGTGTGTGCCAACCTTCTTTGCCAGATGTTATATTCATTTCTGACTAGCATAGGAGGTTTATTAGCAGATCCAGTATTGTAAGGGTCCATTTTTAAGAAGTTTGGATTTGTCAATACTTATTTAAAGTGATGGATGAAAGAGTAAAAGTGAACCTTTTAATCCTTTATTGAATATCAATAAGAGCCTGTGTCTGATTCTCAATTTGTTAGATTGATATTTGATCAGATAAACCAGTTGCTCTGATACCAATTGTTGGATCAGTGGTCTCTTATATCAGTTTAAGTATTAGAACACTTATGTGTTTGCAGTTATATCAAAGTTATTTGCACAGCGGAATGATAAATGTTCTGAGTCTAAAGTATCACTTTTACAGGAGTTATTACTCCCCCTTTACTAAGCAGTTAATGAGAATCAAAAGCAATTCAAAGTATAAAGCAATAAGTGCAAGTATTGAATGATTCTCAGATGTGAAATGGATAATAAGTTTATAAAAGCCTTGAAGGATTTTCAATTAAAATCAATGTTATCACATGTCTAAAATAGATGAATAAACTCATCTATTTATAGACGAATACACAAGACTGTTGTACTAAGTAATACAAAATATTTAGCTAAGATATTATACTTAGGATAATGCTTACAACATGCTGTAGCATTGAAACTTGTTCCAAGACTTTAACAAAACATTATTATACTAATCTACTGAAGTCTGAGTCGGTTAGAAGATAAGATCAACAAACTGCTGATGAGAAGACAAACTACTGATGAGTAGTTTTGTCTTTAGTAGTTCTGAAGTGAAGTGTCTGGTTAGACTTCAGAACTACTGATCAGTTTGCTCTTCAGTACTTTGTTGATTTCTTCTTCAGCACTTGTGTTTTCTTCTTCAGCAGTTTCTTCCATACTTAGCAGAATATGATTTGGACTAAGGTTATCAAAAAGTGGTTTCTTCAATCCTTTTTGTCCCAACATATAGTATATATGTGATGGTGTGCTCGATAAGGCTTAATACTCACATGTAAGGGTAGGGGTTATTTAAGGAATTGGAAACACCTCAGGCTGTCCTGTTGTCTACCAAAAACCTCCCCAATCTCCCGCAAAGTTGTTGGGCTGACTCAAAGGGTTTGAAAATGTTTTTGTTTCCAAAAACTCTTTTAAAAACATTGCCTTTTTGTTACGATTTACTGACTGCTTTGAGGTGTTTTGAATTTTACAAACACCTCACACTTAATTCTTTTACACAGTTTTAAATTTATGATAATAGTATATGTGTGTGCAAAGAAAAAGCGGGCAAGTCAAAAGGAACAAGTATCTCCCCTTTTTGTCTTCCAACAGTCCACGTGCGGTCGATCCCTGCAGCTGCCTCTACATGGATACGTGCATGAGAGAAACCACTTGGCATGAACTTCAATAGTTTATTAGTACTAAAATAGAAATAAAAATAAAAACAAGCTACTTGTCCTAATGCCGAGAGGGCATACCTGGGTGATAGAAAGTATCAAGAGTGAACGATCATATCTGATGGTTCTTGACTGACTCATCTACCGTATGCACCAACCTCTCAACTTATTCGTCCTAAGCTACTGAATCCGGGCTGCCTCCACGGTAGCGCCACGGTTTACGTCTTTGGCTAGACAAAACGCGTGATGCTCAGATTGCCTCCTTCCTTGCCCCTAGGCAATGACGGTGTTCTTCTTTCGTCCTTTCCTTCTCTTCTAACGGTTGTCCCAGTACTCATCTATCCACTTGGTATTGTCAAGCCCCACTGCTGATTCTTCTAGTGGTACTACTGGTGCACCTTTGGCTTTCTTCAGTTGATAGTCAAGTTGTCTATCAATGAAGTGGGCTACATTAAACGGATCTTCAGGCGCGTATTCTCTTCCACCTGCCGTGTAGTGCAATTTATTGCTCCCAACCCGAAGTGTCAGAACCCCCTCACTCATAACTATGGTAGCTCTGGCGGTGGCTAAAAACGGTCGGCAGAGAATGAAGGGAGCATGACTCTTGCCCATGTTGAGGATGACGAAATCTACGGGAAAGACAAATTTTCCTATCTTGATGAGTGGATTTTCAATGACTCCCTCAGGCTTCTTTATGGAACCATCTGCCAACTTAATCGTTGCTGTCAACGGTCGCGGTTCTCCCAGATTGAGTTGCTTGTAGATATAAGTGGGCATAACATTCACACTTGCACCCACATCTACTAAGGCATAATTCGTAGGCAAGTTGCCTATGGATCATGGCAAAGAAAACTTCCCAGGATCAGTCAGCTTTGGAGGAAGATGTTGCTGGAGTAATGAAGCGCACTCTAGTGTGTTTCCCTTGACTGATGCCTTGAGATTCCTCTTGTTGCTCAAGAAGTTCTTTAGAAACTTGGAATACTTAGGCATTTGCTGAATGACTTCTATCAAAGGCAAGTTGACATGGATCTGACTTAGGAGTTAGGTGAATTTCTGGTACTGCTCATCCGTCTTTTGCCTCATCAATCGCCCTGGGTAAGGTATGTTGGGCCGATATTCCCTCCGTACTGTCTTTGATGGTGGTTCAGGTGGTGGAGCAACTAGAGGGTTTTGGTTGATTGGGGGTGCTTCATTGATTGGCATTGGTGAACTGGCGGTCGAGTTTTCTGGTGCGGTGACATTGGGAGTTGTTATGGTTGGAGTGGGTTCAACGGGTGGTGGGATGGGTGGTGTAACTCCTTCGTTGGCTGGTACCGCTGGTTCAGGATAAATGCGGCTGCTTCGAAGAGTTATGGCACTAACATTGGCTTTTTGGTAGGTTTCAGTGTTGCTTTGAAGGCTTCCGACGGGTCTTTCTGCTAGAGACTTGGCCATTACGCCCAGCTGGACCTCCAGGTTTCTGATGGTGGACTCTAGTCCTTGAAGTCTCTTGTCGGTGTTGTTGAACTTCTCGTCCATGTGTGCTGCTGATCGGGCTTCAAGCTTTGAAAGTCTTTCATCTACGGATGGGTAACTGTTGTTCGGAGGGCGTTGTTGGTAGTTCTGTTGACTATATCCGGGTGGTTGCATGGTGTTGTTGTTGTTTTTCCACCCGAAGTTTGGATGATTACGCCAACCGGGATTGTACGTGTTGTTGTAAGGATTGTTTGGCAGGCGGCTTGTACCAATGAGGTCAACTTGTTCCACGGTGGCTTGAGGAAGACTCCCGTCTTGTGGCTGCAACTCGGTAGAAGTGATGGCATTGACTTGTGCTTTGCTCAACTGGTCGAGGCGAGTTGAGAGTGCCTCGATTTGAGCTTGCAAAGAAGTGGTGGAATCGATCTGATAGAGGCCGGTTTTTGATGGCCGGCTTCGAGGGTTGTACCACTGATAGCTGTTAACTGCAATTTCTTCGATGAGATCATAAGCTTCCTGCGGTCTCTTGTTCCCAAAAATATATCCTGTGGTTGCGTCTAGCGTCTGCCTTGCTTGTTTCATCATCCCATTGTAGAAGGATGAAACTTGTAGCCAAAATTCAAGACCATGGTGTGGGCATTTTCTCAGCATATCTTTAAATCTCTCCCAGGCTTCATAAAGTGACTCTCCCTCTTCTTGACAAAAGGTGGTGATGTCATTTCTTAACTTTGCGGTTTTGGCTGGGGGAAAATATTTTGAGACAAACTTTTGGGCAAGGTCATTCCAAGTGGTAATGGAACCTGCGTGTTGTGAGTTTAACCACGCTTTGGCACAATCCTTTAGTGAGAAAGGAAACATGTGAAGTCAAATAGCGTCAGGAGTGACGTTATGAACTTAAAAGTATCAAAAATTTCAAGGAAATTTGCAATGTGAGCATGGGGATCTTCACCGGAAAGACTGTGAAAAGTGCAGTTTTGTTGTATCATGTGGATGACATGGAACTTAATTTCAAAATGGTCAGCATCAACGTTGGGTCTAGCGATGCTAGGGCCCAAGGCATTGATGGAAGGTCTAGCAAAATCTGAGATGGTTCTATCAACTTGTGCCATTTTTAATCTTTGTTCTTTTCTTCTAGCTCTAAAATATCTTTCGGGTTCTTCAAGAGGAGGTGTAAGAAGTGGCGAAGGACGCAAGTTCATACACTAGTGAAGAACCTTTTGTAAAAACACTTAAGAAATTTGAAAATGTAATTTTGAGAAAACCTTCTTTAAAACAGTCGTGTCCACGACAACGACGCCAAAAACTTGATGCATGCTGGTTTCAATAAAAACTTAACATCTTTTCAAAAATGAGCAAATCCCGAGAGAAATGCTAAGAGTGGTGATGAAAAGGTGAGTAAGTTGGAAAACAATTAGGCACTTGCAAGTTTTAAATTTATAATTTAAAACAATAGTTGGTCAACGTTCTAGACCCAACACAATAGGCAAGCACACCTATCGTGTATAGTATAGAAATGTGCAAGTACCGAGTATCGAATCCGTGGACACGATTTTTCCTACCCAGCATCCTAAAATTACTTAAAAAAAACTTTTTAATAACGTGGAGAAAAAGCAAAGTAAAGAGAGAGATGTAAACTTTTAAGAGAAATCAATGACAAAACAATGGTGTTGCTTCGGGATCAGATGGAACCTGGTATGAAAAATAGTTATCTTTATTTTAAGTGGTGTGTTCGAGCTGCGCACTTATGCCTAACTTATAAATGCTATAGCATTTTCTAGAGGTGACTGTTATCGCAAAAGCTGTACAAACAACTGTGTTCTTAAGGTTATTTTGAGGGTCTCCTGACCTGGTAAGCTCATCTCTCAACACTGAAAATAAAGTGACCCGAGACTGTGTCGACTCAACCCCGAATTACCCGCCTCCCAATGTTGCGATATAGACATCTAACCATTTAAACTTTTATGAATAATTTACCAGTGGCCGGAGCATGACCGAATAAATTACCACTTAATATCATAGAAGGGTCGTGACCAAACGGAACACGTGCACCTTCTACTTGATTTAATTAATTTATCAAAAAGTGAGTGATCTATTATTAACTGTGTGGCAATATAATAATGAAAGAAAATACAGACCGTTTTCCCTCAACACGGGTTCATCAAACCTTAAACTGCGCCAAGGCTATCACATAGACAATGAAGCAAAGTCGCAAGGATAAATTTTGACTTATCACTAGGACCAAGTATAAAGACCGTACCGACCCTAAATGAGATCTTGATAGTAGAGGATTAAGCCACAAAGTGTGTGTATTTCTACCCCCAAATGGGCTAATCACTACTCACGAGATTAGGTTAGCTCACTAGTGCATGGGTTGTTACACACCATGGGTACACTCATAAGTCCTCCCACTTCCTACCAAGACACCCACAAGACCAATGACTAGATGATTTATTAATTAGATCATTAAACAAAGTTAGAATAGTTAGAATTATTAAGAACACAAAACACCACTTGAAAATAAAAAGATAAACTATATTAATTCATACCAAGTTTCCATCATCACCCTAGCAACACCAACAGAAATCTAGCCTATCATGGTTGATACAACACGCTCACAAGGTTGGGTTTGTGTACAAGACATCATGAAGGTTGTATGAAGATTTCTAGGGGATTTGGGTGGTTTTGGTGATTTCTCTATCTCTCTAGGTGTTTATAGAGTGATCCCAAGCTCCAAAGGACACCAAAGATCCTCAAAGAAGGCAGAAACACTCTGGAGAAGAGTGGGGTTTCGAGTGAGAAGGGATGCTTCAAAATGTGGGGTGGAGGCCTCTATTTATAGGCATTTCAGCTCAAGCATGCCCTTGACAACATTCCGGCACGCCCATGCCAGACAATAGGTACTGTTGTAGAGTCCTTGCATGCAGAATTGTCTGTACCAGGGGAAAACACGCCCATGCCATCACCATTGGCACACCCGTGCTTCTTCAGAAACTCAACCGTTTTGTCAATCTTGGTCAGTTTTTGCCTTGGAGAACACGTTGGAGTAAAGCACGGTCGTGCCATACACCTGAGCACGCCCGCGCACACCCTGAAAAACTGAAAACTACCTCTTTTGACTTGGAGATGTTGACTTTTTGACCCGGGAGGGTGGCACGACCTTGGGCACGGCCATGCGATGTCTGGCAGGTCTTCAAAGTCTTCAAATCTTCATCCGTTTTGTGTCGTTTTCTGCGGTTTTTCACTTCTTTTCATCATCGGACCTCCGAACCTGCAATTATCGACAAAGAAAGGTAAATCCTCATAAAACAGGGATAAAAGCATGATTTTAGGTATAAAATGGGTGATAATCATAAGTGAAAACATATCAATTTCTCGGCACATCATAACATCTCACACTTGAGCTTTTGCTCATCCTCAAGCAAACCGAACATTAGGCAATTCTTTTTGGGATAAAAATTGCCGAAAATCTCGAGATAGTCAAAAACTATCTTTTAAAGAGATTTGCAATGGAGGATGAAGCGAGAGTAGGGGAATTGGAAGTCCAACACAAGGAAGCAGGTGCAGACAAGATTGAAGAAAACATGGACAGAAGTGGAGTGATGAATGAAGAGGTGCAAGAAGGACGGAAAGGATCAGACTGCGGCAACTAAGAAAAGGAGGTAGTAATATCTCTGTTGCCGTTTTTCACGAGTGATAGCCCCCCAATGGCTGAACTTGTTCACGACTCATGGGGTAAAGCGTATCACTCGGAGGATCACTTCACTAGGAGGAAGTGGCGTTATTTCGGCAATCCACTTGTGGTGTGTCGGGGTGTCCGACTTCTTCACTACTTGCACATAGTGAAGTTTGATCCAGGAAACTTTAAGTGTTGGTGGTGCGACTCGTCATCACCTCTAGAATGTTTCCTTGTCCATCCCAAAATCTTAAATTGCGGGATTGAGTAGTATTTCCGGGGCTAGCCCGATGAAGAATAAGTTAAGAGGTTGGTGCACACGGTTAGAAAAGCAATCGAGGACCCTCAGGTATGATCGTTCACTTTTATTTTTCTAACCGCCAGGTATGCCCTCTCGGCACTAGGACTTAGTAGTTTATTAGTAGTAGTTTTTTTATTTTTCTTAGTATGTAGATAGCTATATATATCCATGCCAGGTGTTCTATCTCATGGCTCGATTTCAGATTATGCCCGAACAGTTTCGCGCCTATTAGGGAAAGACGTAACTACGTCCCACTTAATTCTTAGCATATACTTTTTACAAAATCATAATTTCAAAAATATGCTAAAGAATTAAGTGTGAGGTGATAAAATTTTGAATTTTACCACCTCTTGAGCCAAGCAAACAAAAACCTATTTAAAAGGCAAAAGTTTTCAAAATGTTTTTTTAGAGTAATTAAAAACATTTTTCAAACCCTTTGAGTGCACCCCAAAGACCTGAACAAGAGATTTTGGGAGGTGTTGGCATCGCCGAAAGAACCAACTCAAAGTGTCTTTTACTTCATATTCGAGCGTCTACCGCTTCCATGTGAGTATCTTGAGCCTTCTCGAGCACACCCACTTGCAGATACCACTGATGCTCGTTCATTTGACTCGGAGAGATATTCACCCTTGACATGTTACAGCTAGAACTTGTGCAACTTATGCGTTTCAAGACCGCACTTGAGGTGAGAGATTGTAAAAGTGATCAAGGCACCTAGGACACACCCCTTGCGTCTTTCATTAGCCTTCCATAAATTTATCCCTCACCTAGTTACCCCACTTGAGCCTTAGCCTTTTCATTTCATTCATCATACTTAGACCCTGTCGTGATCTTGGTAAAGAAGGCATGCTGCAGGCTATTGGGACACTCTTGGGCAGTTTCGAGATGAAGAAGAATAGACCAGACGTCACGGTGTTCACCGAGAAAATTTTTGGCAACCAAAAAAAACAACCATCCAGAGTTAACATACCAGAGAATAAGTTTAACCAGAAGCAACACTTATGTTGTTCTTGTTAAAAAAATTTTGAAGAATAAGTCAAAAAGCACAACAAAGAGCGTGCTAAAAGAATCATTTCTAGTTGAAGATTTATTTCTAGGACATTCCTAGCGGATGTGATTTGGTTTGAAGGCCGAAAGATTCGTAGAGTAGGGACGTTAGAGTAGTAAGTTTCCAGGGAGAGGAGTTTCATTAAGCCCATCATTTAAAGTTTGACATCTACCCATTATGTCATAGTCGCTGCCCGAGCCAGACACGACAGTAGACTCCCTTCCTACCCATTTACCACTACATCATTTTCACCCTTAAAAAGACCTTGTGATTTGCAGTTTCTCACCATTTTATAGCGGTGGAGATTCGATTGCCTTGGGATGAATCTGAGTGATCACTCCCCAAATAACACCCGAGTGAAATAGTGAGAAAAATAAGAAGTAAGACACTTGAGGGACGTTTGATTAGGCGCACCAAGGCTGTCTGAAACATCTACCAAGGATGTGTTGAGTAGGTGGGACTCATAGGAGGTAAGTTGTTGTGACTTGTCACACCACACTCACCTATTTTACTCTACTTTCGTTGCCTAGGTTTGGTTTGTTTGGGGACAAGCAAACGTCTAAGTGTGAGGTGATATGATGTGCCGATAATTTAATGTGTTTTACATATGTAATTATCTTCCTTTTTGTACATTTATTGTGCTTTTATCTTTATAAAATATATCTAAATCGTTCCTATGAGATAAATGCAGGTTCTTGGAGGAAAAAAGGAAAAAAAAAAGGCACGTTTTGAGTGGAGAACACGCTTCTAGGGGACAAAAGGGCATATGGTACAACAACCTTGTCTCCCACATGCAAGTTTTGAAGGCTAGGCAGGAAAACGACATGGAAGACAAGGAATTGAAGACTTTCGAAGAAGTTTCAGATGCAGCACGGTTGCGCTCTGACCGTGCACGGCCGTGCAACTGTTCCGGGTCAACAAGTCAACAGGAGTCAAATTTGAGGTTTTCTGATGTGCACGGGCGTGTCCCAGTGTACGTCATGGTCGTGCTTTACTCCAGCGTGTTTTCCAAGGCAAAAACCGACCAAAACTAACAGCGAGGGTACATAAGCAGGCAAGCACGGGCGTGCCAGACAAAACAGGGAACATTTCTACGTAAAGGACTCTGCACAGTACGCGTTGTCGAGCATGGGCGTGCCAGAACGTTGTCGAGGGCGTGATGCCTCTGATTTGCCTATAAATAGAGGCCTCCACCCCTCATTTTGAGCATCCCTTCATCCATCCCATTTCACCCGAGTTTTACTCACACTTCAGCCACCTTGAGGGTCTTGCAAGTGACCTTTGGAGCTTGGGATCACTCCATAAACACTTGTTGATTGAGAGTTGAGAGAGAGATCACTAAAACTCACCCAAACACCTTCTTTAATCCCACATACACTCACAACTATGTGTTTTTCCAACACCAATTATAGTGTGCAAGTTGTACAGCCAATGTTTGGCTAGATTAATTAGGTGTTGCTAGGGTGAAGATTTATCTTGGTATGGATTATATAGTTTTTATTTGATTAGTGGTGTTGTGTTCTTGTTTAATTCTTTTCACTTAAAACTTTGTTTGATGAATTAATTAACTAATTACTTAGTCTTTGGTCTTGTTGGTGTCTTGGTAGGAAGCGGGAGGACTCGTGAGTGTACCCATGGTGTGTAACAACCCATTCACTTGTGAGCTAACCTAATCCCGCGAGTAGTGTTTGGCCCATTTGTGGGTAGAAATACACACACTTAGTGGCTTAATCCTCTACTATGAAGATCTCAATTAGGGTCGGTACGGTCTTTATATTCGGTCCTAGTGATAAGCCAAGGCTTAATCTTGCGACTTAACTTCATTGTCTACCTGATAGCTTTGGCGCAGGTTAAGAATTGGTGAACCTGTGTTGAAAGAAAAAAGTCTTCATTTTCTTTCATCATTATACTGCCGCACAGTTAATGATAGATCACTCACTTTTTAAAAGGGTTAATTGGTTCAAGTAAAAGATGCACGTGTGCCGGTTGGTCACGATTCTCTTATGATATCCAGTGGTTTCTTGTTCGGTCATGCTCCGGCCACCGGCAAGTTGTCCATAAAATTTTTAAGTGTTTAGATGTCTTTATTGCAATATTGGGAGGTGGATCATTCAGGGTCGGGTGCACACAGTCTTGAGTAGTCCATTTGTCATTGTTGAGAGGTGACACCGGTTCGGGAGACCCTCATATTACAACAAGAACACATCTCGTCTTGCGATAAAAGTCACCGCTGGAATATGCTGTAGCAACTCCATGTTAAGCATAAGTGCACACTTGTTCACACCACTTAATTAATTAACTACTATTAATCCGTCCCAAGATAAAGTTGGATCCTGAAGTAGCACTTTGTGTCGGTATTGATTTTTATTCTGGTCACTCTCACTCTCTTTCTTTATTTTATTTTATCTTTATCAAAGCAACTTAGGACTAAGTAGGGGAAGTCGTGTCTTTGGGTTTGATACTCGGTACTTGCTGGAAGTCTATACTACACTCGATAGGTACACTTGCCTATTGTGTGAGTTTAGAAAATTCACAACTATCATTTTATTTTATAAATTTAAAACTTGAAAAGTGTTTTAACTTAAAGTTTTGACTTAAACTCTTTTGGATCAAGTTTTTGGCGCATCCGCCAGGGGCTTGTTTCCATTAAAAGTTAATTTAAGTCATAAAAACCTTTAATCCACATGACATCAAAACCCTAAACGCCTCTAAGTGCTCTTTCTCAACCATAAACACCTAGGGATGAGTTTTTGACCTTGTTTTTAATAATCTAACCTATAAACACCTTTTATATCATAAACAAGAGAAGATCTAAGGTGTGTTCTTGATCTAAAATCCTTTTCAAGCATTTTTAATTCGTTTTTATTAAACCCTAAAGGTCCAGATCTGTCCTAAGATGGGTTTCATGAATAAAAAACTTTCTAACATCTTTCTAAACAAAACCTCATCCTTTATAATGAGTTTTTATACAAAATAGCTTGTGTGCGAAACTTTGGAGAAGATCGTACAGATTCATAATCTTATGGCAGCAGCTCGGGATCATCAGAAGAGCTATGCCGATCATCATCGCAAACCTTTAAAGTTCCAGGTTGGGGACAAGGTACTTCTAAAAGTTTCTCCATGGAAGGACGTCATACGCTTTGGAAAGTGTGGCAAACTTAACCCTCGTTATGTCAGACCGTTTGCAATCCCAGAACGGATTGGACCGGTGGCATACAAGCTTGACTTGCCGGCAGAGCTTGGTAGTATTCATAACGTCTTCCATGTGTCTAACTTGAAGAAGTGTTTGGCTGACAAATCTCTTATTGTTCCTCTCGAAGAGATCAAGATTGATGATCGTCTGCGTATTGTAGAGGAACCGGTTGAAATTCTTAGTTATAAGATTCGTAGCCTTCGTCGGAGTAAAATCTGCATTGTTAAGGTTCGTTGGAATTCTAATCGTGGACCGGAGTTCACGTGGGAACGGGAGGATCAGATGAAAGCTAAATATCCTCATCTTTTTTCCTAAACGCGCGTTTGAATCTATACACGTTACCGCTAAAGCTGAGTGAATCTTGGGGCGAGATTCCTTTCAACGGGGGGATGATGTAGCAACCGGTAGATTTTTCTTTCTTTTCATCTCTTTCCTTATTAGCATCGGGCAATTTTCGGGAGGAAAATTCTTTCAACAAGGGTATGATGTGACACCCGGCATATTCAGGTTAACATTTTCAAACATATAAGTCTACCTTAGCAAAAAACATTTATTAACGTACTTAACTGGGTCAGTTAAGTCGGGTTACAGTACTTATTGTCAAGGGTTCAATGATTCGAAGGATCACTGGAGTTATTTTATGTACAGACGAGTCTTAAGTCCCGCTGTTGGTGAATTACATGAATTGAATTAAGTGACAAACATAGATTGATCCATATATGTTTTATAATGTGCAAATACGTGTTTAGATGGTGTTTATATGATTTTATATGCTTAACATATGTTAGGATTGCATGTTCATGTGTTAGAATGTGTTAACATGTGTTAAAATGCGTTTAAACGACAAAACTATAAAAATGAGAAAATAAGGAAACTGGTTCGACCCATATGGGGTGCGAACCAACATCCTGGTCACTCATTCGACCTCACTTCAAACTCGTTTGACCCCTGCAGGGTGCGAATGAACATGTAGTATAACTACCAAGATTTGCAATTTTTCATCGTTTCACAAACCCTAAACGCCTCTAAGTGTTCTCTCTCAACCTTAAACACCTAGGGAGGAGTTTTTGACCTTGTTTTTCAGAATCTAACCTACAAACACCTTCTATATCATAAACAAGAGAAGATCTAACGTGTGTTCTTGATCTAAAATCCTTTTCAAGCGTTTTTAGTTCATTTTTATTAAACCCCAATGGTCCATATCTGTCCTAAGATGGGTTTCATGAATAAAAACCTTTCTAACATCTTTCTAAACAAAACCTCATCATTTATAAAGAGTGTTTTTTACAAAATAACACGTGTCAATGGTGTTTAATGATTGTGTTATGTGTTGTTTCATGATTGAATGTTGTATAGATGTTATAACAATGATCTAGGACTGTTATTGA
The DNA here is from genome assembly GCA_032199755.1 of Ambrosia artemisiifolia. Lineage (NCBI taxonomy): Eukaryota > Viridiplantae > Streptophyta > Magnoliopsida > Asterales > Asteraceae > Ambrosia > Ambrosia artemisiifolia. The sequence continues at coordinate 13,573,357 of CM063529.1, forward strand.
TGATGGTTTATGATTATCTTAGGTTACAAGTTGTTGGATGATGATGTTTTGCCCATTTTGGGGATTTTGTGTTAGATCTAGGGTTTGTTCATCATGTTATTGTTAATGGAATGATTAGGGGTTTTCATATACATGATAATCTAAGCATGTTGATCTGATTGTTAAGTGGTTTCGACAAGTTTCCATTTTGGGTAAAGTTTACATGCATTGATGTGACATTTCCATAATTTGCCATTTTGTGTAAGTTGTAAAACGGATTGATTTTGGAGTAAAATTAGAAGGGTTTTGTGGGAATAGGTTAATGATGTTTGATTGCTGTGATTTGTGGCCTTTCGTGATGTTTTCGGACTGTTTAGATGCGATTTGGTGCGTTTTATGAGAAATGTGCAGCACGTGGTCAAACCAAGAAACTCATTCAACCCTTCGTGGGGTCGAATGAACTTCAAAAGGGTCTAACCAACTTCTATCAGGTCGAAGGAACCTTATTTTGGACGAATTAACATGTGTTAAGGTCGAATGAACATGTGTTAGGTCAAATGAACATGTGTTTAGGTCAAATTAACATGTGTTAGGTTAAATGAACTTGTGTATGGGTCGAATGAACATCATATGGGTCGAATGAAGACCCATATGGGTCGAATGAACTTCCAAACATACTAATTCGACCTTACTATCTCATATGTACGATTTTTGTTGCAAACTAGGTGTTTTATGCTTGGAACTTGTGTGTTAACCTTATATACTTGATTAATTGATGTAATGGGTACCAACGGGATGTCAGGTCTGTCTGGTGTGTCGGATCAATAGCCAAACACGTTTTCAAACAAACTTAGTCATGATTTGGACAATCGGGGACTAAATAACCTTAGGTTTATTAGTTAAAACACTTATATGAGCTTTTATGATAGATTCTAGGTATTAGGAACTATCAAGACTTGTTGGTAACTCTTTTATGTAGAAGACGCAACCCAAGGTGAGTTTCACAGCCCCACTTTTACTAGTTTTACTTTCGGGGGAGAAAACATGCTATGAACTTGTGTTTTAGAACTTGTGTCATATTATGGTCGGCTTTTGGGTTACTATACGGTTTGTTAAAGTCCCGGGGGAAACCATGAATGTGCGGGGTAGCACAACGGGGGAAATATGGATAGCTCTATTAGGCGTGACCTGCCCCACTCGACGGCTTAGAGCCAAGCGGGTGCATATTGTATCGACCAATGCTAAACATCTTCGGGCAGCTTAAACATCCAGACTAAACATTTGCTAAACGCGTCCAGTAATGGTTTCCAATCATAGTAGTAGCAGAACTTACGCCTAGCTAGTGTACACTTGACATAGTATTGACATGATTGAACTTGGTACACTTCGGGAACATTTTATAAAACTTGTGAACTCACCAACATTATATGTTGACATCTTTTGGCATGTTTTTCTCAAGTTGTTAAGGTAGCAGTCAATGGACTAGGCGCACGGAGTCGTTGCACGACGTCTAGGGTTTAGTGCATGTTTTCAATAAATTCAGACTACGTCATTTTGTTTTACGTTGTAAACATATTTCAGCTTCCGCTAAGACTTGTTATGAAATTGCATGGTTCTATTAACGTATCATTTACATTTAGATGTCGTTTATTGTGATCGTTGACTTGGATCCTGGTATGTCACGTGCCTTGTGGTAAAACGCTGCACGTGGAATTTGAGGGTGCGACATCACAGAACTGTCCACAGCTTAATAGATTATATTTCAATCCTTCAACATATGAAATTTTTCTATGGTAAGTAGCCTATAGTATTGTTTCCATAACCTAAGGTTCTACCTTTTATTCCATTCCCAAAGTTGACCAGTTGACCAACTTTGGCTACGTACCTACTTAATAGACTCTTGTTTCCTGTCATGTGCTTGGAGCTTCCAGAATCATTATACCAAATCTGGTGCACATGAGGGTCCTGTAATGTTAAGAGTTAGAGATTTTTTGGTGCCCATCTCTTGTTGGGTACTGATTTAAAGTGCATTTTCTGAACATTTGTTTTGTTCTTCATATCCTTGCAGATTTTAGCTGCAGGGACATGAGAGTCCTTGTTTGTTTTCCTGGTGATGTGTGCTTGGACTACGTTCAGAATTTGAGCACAAATGCAACAATTGATATCAGATGTTTTATCTGATATTGATTTCCAGATTCCTGGATATTCTTGATCCATTTTTGGAAAGTTAAGGCTTGTTTCTGTTTTCAATGATCTGTGTGGCTCATTTATATTTGACTTTTCAATACCAGATGTATCTTCTTTGGCTTTTGTGAAAACAGTTTTGGTGTTTGAGCTTGTCCTTTTTACATATCCTAAGCCTTGTCCATAATTTCTAGGTTTAGCTTCAATGTAGTCAATAAAATCTTTGGTTGAAAACTTTTAACATTTATTGAGTTGTCTTGTACATTTTTGTACAATTGCTGCGTTTCAATTTCATAAAAACGAATTTTTGCTTTCAGAGAAAGGTTTTCTTTTTCCAGAATTTTTTCTTAAGATCATTAGACGTTTACATTTCTGCATTTTATATTTGTTTTTGCAAAATATACAAAAACTCAAAAAGATTTTAGGTGTGTTTTAGCATAAATTTCAGAAAAACCAAAATTTTTACATTTCTGAGTTATTTTTGATAATTGATGGTGTTTGATGGTCGTTTTCTGAAACTTGATGAACCAATTTGAGTTTTGTATCATGTAAATGTGAAATAATAATTGTTTGAAGCTTAAAATGTGTGAAAATGATTGAACGGGATTCGATTTTGAGATTTGGTAAATTTTCAGAAATTCCAATCTTCATTCGCCCCTTCGTTGGGTCGAATGTGGAATTTTTGGTACATTCGTCCGTTAATTTTGGTCGAATGTGAGTGTTCTGGTGTTGTTTTATACATTCGAACCCTTAATCTACATTCGAGCCTTTCATTAAGGTCGAATGTAGACTAAGCTTCACATTCGCCCTACCTTACTGGTCGAATGTGGCCGTCTATATAAACCCATTTCTTCATTTGAACCCTTATTCAAAATTTTCAAAAATTTCTGTGATAACCAACCCTTGTTGCTCCTGATTATTTGACCTTGGATTATTGTTCTCTACTGATTTCTCATCATATTGATATCAAATTTGCAGGTATTCACCCACAAACAAAGTTAGATTAAGGGTTTTTGTGTTCGAACCCTTGAACATGATTGTTGGACTATGTTTAATCGTTGTTAATCAAAATTGTTGGTTAGGTTTGAGTTTTAAATAGTTTTAAGGGGAGAATAAGCAACAATCTAGTGTTATTACAGATTAATTGAGTGTTTTTTATCTTTAAAAACTGATAAGACCTAGATTGTTAATAAAAACAATCTAAAACTAAATAAATGAATCAATTGACTATGTAAAAGGCTTAATCGGTTGTTTTAAATGATAAACAAATGAAATGTACAGGTTAAATTGGTCTAGATTGAAGTTTTGATGTTTGGTCATATGAACTGGTACATTCGACCAAAAAGAAGGGTCGAATGTGACTTTTTGGGCCGAATGTGGTTGTTCACAGGGACAAATGTGGAAGAAACGGATGAATGTGGAATTTTATTCATAATTTTTAACATTCGAACTCGATAATTCACATTCGAACCTCAGGAATTCTTCATTCGTACCCCCGTAGGGTCGAATGTGGAATTTTGAAGACCAAATTTCAAAATTTGACAATTTTGTTCGATTTTAACAAATTTTCAATGTGTCGTTTTTGCAGAATTACAAATGGCTTAACCACAAGCTGAACCACAAAATGTTGAAGTACCAGTTCAGGAAGAATTGCCATTCGAAAGTGCTCACAACTATTGTGCATTTCTAGGGGAAGTGAAGAAACACACAGATTCTCTGGGATTATTGATTTTCTAAGAAGAAGCAGAGTCATAGATGCATTAGCTACACCTGCTATCATTTACAAAGATCATCAAGAGGATTTCTGGGGAAATGCAAGATTTGATTTTTGGGACGATCGAACAACAATAGTAAGCAACATTCACGGGGAGCTTGCTATTGTTACAGAAAGTGACATCAGAGATGCATTGAAGCCAAGAGATGAACCGACTGATCCTAGAAGCTTATCATGGATAGAACATAGACTATGTGTGACACCCCGCATTTTCAGGTTAATACTTTTACTGAACTCTAGTTAACTTACATGATATACTCTAGTTAACTTACGTGTCGTACATGGTTAGATACTTAACTAGGGTTAGTTAAGTAGGCCCAACATATGTTAGATGATATTAACATATGTGTTAAATAGGAAAAGCATTGTTTAACACACACACGAGTTCTGTATCCCGAACGTTGGTGAATTATGTGACATGTATAATTATAATATGTGCAATTAAATGGTGATGGATGCGAAGTGCCTGCTTGTATGAATTACGTGAATTATGTGAATTATCACTTGACTGACGATTAATATGTAGACCATGCAAGTTACGTACACGTCATGACTAATATCTTATGTAACAATAAAAACAACGGTTTTTATACAATTTAGAGGGATTATTATTATTGGGTCCGGTATTGGGCTAGTATAGTCTTAACGGGTCAAAATATTGTGCAAGAGGGGCCCTAATACCCAACTACTTGGGGAACAAGCAACATTATCCTATAATTATAGTTCAAAAAAAAAAAAAAAAAAAAACCCTAACCCACCATATGTTTGCGCCGTGAGCATCCCTCAACCCCACACCCTTCACTTTTCAATCAATCAACTAATCTCACACCTAATCAAGCTAGTTCGGGTTTGATCTCAAGGCTCTAGGGAGTTTTAGCACCACAAGGTATGCGATTTATATGTTCTTGGATAGATTATGTTAATTGAAAAACTTTAAAAACTCTAAAAACTCTATACATACAATCGCATATATATGTATGTAAGAGTTCTTGATTGTTCTTGTTGATTTAATGTTAATGGTTGTTGTTAGTTGCCATGATTAGGGTTTTTGCATGATAATATATGTGTTTAATCATGAGAGTATGGATTATGCATGTGTTAGAGATTTTTGAGCATGATTAGGGTTTGTGAATAACTTGGGCTGCAAGTTTTAAATTCTGGCAGATTCGTTTGGACGTTTTGTAGGGGCTGTAATGGGTTGGTAAATTGATAGTTTTGATGATTTCTTTGCATGATTGTGTTGTACATAGTCTTAGCTTTTCATAATGGGCAAAAACATCAGATTTGGACGTCGGTTGAGTCGTTTTTGGAATTTTAATTGATTAGGGGTCATATCAGATTTTCGGAACTGAAAATTGGGTCAACTTTAAATGGTCATAACTGGAGATTTACAAAGAATTAAGTTATGAAACTTTTACAGTAGGTCAACATTGGAAAAACTCGGCTTTTCCAAGTGGATTCATCCCGTTTGGATGAATACACAATTTTTGGGAATTTTTCTACTAAACTGACCTGTTGCGGAAATTTTCTGGACATAGCTGTGTTGTACGAATTTTTATAATTTTTGTGTTTGGTTTTAAGACAAAATAAAAATAGGGGTTTGCAACTGAATCCCCATGTGTACTCAGTAAAAATTTGGGATTTTAATTCATTCATTAAGTGGGTTAAATGATGCGTTTTTCACAGCGCACAATCTGTCCTAAAAACGCAGATTGTGTACGAGGTCTTTATGTGACTATTTGGAGTTGTATGTGGTATGTAATTGACACGTACTTGTGTGGAAACTTGTATGAGATGTATTTGATGCGTTAAACTCATAATAATCACCATGATCACCAACGGGATACGTAGGACATACTTGTGCATGTAGAGTCACTAGGTGTCACTACACGGTTTTGAACTTTTGAAAGTTTCGAATAAACGAATTATATGGTGTATTGGTTATGCACATTTACTCACATAGTGACACATATAATAGGGAGTCGGTAGCGAGTCTCTATTACGTTGGAGTTTGGATATTTTGCTTGCAACCTAAGGTGAGTTTCACTACTCTTCTCTCAAAAGCATGCGTCTCGAGTTGAGACAACGTAATTAACTTTTTCTAGTCCGGGTTGGGACTACTACTTTCTAGTCCGGTTTGGGACTACTTACACATCCCGGGTTGGGATGCTATGGATCCTTGTGTGGGTCGGTTTTTACTAGTTCGCAAACTGTGTCCTTGATGAACTAAACCAACTCTATCATCTGTAAGTCCTTCACATACCGAATGAGTTGCCGGGTTATGGCAAGCGGGTTATTAGTTGATAGCGCTATTAGGTCTGACAAACCTCACACCGGCTCGGGGGAGTGCGGGAGTGAACTATAACTTAACAGATTTTATCATTGTTGATAGGCAATGATGTAAGGCATGCGGCTCACATTTGTGGCTACACGTACATCAGCAGTTCGGTATATCGGTGTTAGTTATCATGAATGGGTTAGCTACCCTTGACATGCGATGAACTAGTGTTTACACGGTTCTTGGAACCAACTCAATTACTTGTTTACATGGTTTTGGAAATCAGCGCAGTTACATACTCATTTACTTTACTTAGTGAACTCACCAGCATTGTTTGTTGACCCACGATTTACATGCTTTTGCAGGTAGTTAGCTTCCGGTGCCAGGATTAGAAAGCACTGCACACTTCACTACATTTGGGGTCTTGGGCATACACCTAAATTACATATTATGCTTTTACATTTTCTTTCATATGGTTTTAATCTGGGCGCGTTGTTTTGCGCATGGTTTCTAAAAGGTTTAAATTTGGTTTACGCTTCCGCAGCTTAACTAAACTTGATTTTTGAAAACGAACTAAATGGTTTGGGCATTTAGAGTTCGTTCATATGACTTATGGCTATGGGATCCTGGTATGTCATGCGCCTCGCGGTATAAACCCCGCAGTGGAAATTTGAGGGTGTGACAGATTGGTATCAGAGCCATTGGTTATAGTGAACTAGGACTGCATGTTGAGTCTAGTCTATAATCATCATAGCATAAGTACACTCACAACGTAAGTGCACAACTAGCTTTTAGCTACATATATCTACGACGTATGATTTCGGGAGATATGTTACCTTCTAGTTCTAAAGCTAATTCTGAACACGTCAATGGTGGGAACCCAGGGTTACACCAGGTGGCGTATTACTGGGAGTAGTATCCTAACAAACCTCGTGGATGAGGAAACAACAATTGTACAGGGGAGAAAGCCCTTGCGAGCGTTGTGGCGCACGTACACAGGAAAGCTGCACGATGCGCATGACGTGATACCATCAAACCAAATCATCTGTGAAGAAATTCAAATACCGAGACTTATCCTTTTTCACTGAGCAAGTAGACAATTAGTTTCTGTTCCTTGTTACTTGATCTTTCTTACTTCCATTTGAAATTCAAACGGAACTGGGTTACACATATAGAACTTATTTCTTACTTTAGTACCTTACACCTAGTGTGAACGGGCGGACGTATGACTGCATATCCCTGTTACTCATAAGTATATGGTAGATTCATGGGAACACATTAGATTGGGGCTTGTTACACACATTCTTGGGGAGTTACGAAGGTCTGTGATGCAGTGCAACATCTCAAAGGAAGACAAAATCTACTAGTGACTGACAGTCACGATTGGAGGAACGAATGGTGCTGTTGACCATTGAGCTGAGTTACACAGGACCGGAAAAGAAGACTGTACGTGATGAGAACCATATAACATTGACATCGCGAAAGAGGAAGGATAAGGGATGGAAGGGGAACCTGAGCAGGACGAGCACATGAGAAGAGAGGATGAATGATCTACTATCTAAGACAGAGCGTGGCGACGATTGGCTCTTACCTTTTCTTACCTATCTTTTCTTTCTTTTGATAAGACTGAGTTCTTATGATCAACGATAGGGTGGTTGAAACCCTCGCATCTTTCCAAGCTAGTAAAGATCCATCTTTCTAAATCAATCGTTTCCCTGACTTCCACATTTGAACTTTCTTATTCCTTGAACGCACATGCCACAACAACAACCTACCATCATATTTTCAAGCCTTTTATTGGTCGTAAACCTCGATAACACTAACGGAACTGAAGGAGACCGTCTGATTGCTTCGATAGTATAAGTAATTTCCATGCGCATTTGCCCTGGGCAGGATGGGGTAATGTATGCTACATGCACACTCGATGAGTTACAGATACTCGGATGGAGAACGTAACACCCTGTGATGAAACTTAGAAATTTGTTATATATAGACGGATGGGTCTGAGATCGATGCCTACACTACCAAGCTACAGGAGTTAGATACTTTGTGCTCGAATCTAATTAACCAACTTTACCAGCGGATCAAATTTCATACCAAAAGGGTGGGTCCCTCATATTCATGGCTTGGCCACTGCAGCTCACCTACCCAGAATCTAACAAATCTTTCACCTGGCTCGCAAACTCATTGATGAAACTGTTGAGCATGGTACTTTTCCGAAGCATGGAGCTTCATCTTCTACTTTTGGCGATAGCAAGAGAACGTGGGATAGTGTGAGGTACAAGTCCTTCAACAAACAACAACCACAACGGTAACAACAACAATGGGGCTCGTGGAATTGCAATTGTGATTGGCTCTGGGGAAGCTAGGACTGATAACAATGTCGTGACGGGTACGACACTCTTGCTTCTATTTTATATGAGACTGGTGCGGACTATAGTTTTGTGTCATCAAAACTTAGCAAACAACTAGGGATGGTTCCTACTCTCCTTGATACCCCGTACACCATAGAGCTAGCTGATGGGAAGCCTGTTGAGGTATCCCACACCCATTGTGACAATAAACTCGAGTTGGATGGGCAATCGTTTGCCATCAACATTTTACCTATCACCCTTGGAAGCTTTGATCTCGTGGTTGGCATGGACTGGTTGTCCAAGCAACACGCTGAAATTCTCTGTCAGGAGAAGATTGTTCGTATCCCTCTCCCTAGTGGAGAACTCTTATCTGTCCAGGGTGATCGTGGTGGTGCCATGGTGGGCATCATCTCTTTCTTGAAAGCCCAGAAGTGTATTCAGAAGGGCTACCAGCCATATTGGCTAACATTTCTGATACTCGAGCTGTAGTTGAAACAAAAATTGAGGACATCCCTGTAGTTCAGTATTTTTCCAGATGTCTTCCCAGAGGAATTACCCGGACTTCCACCTGTTCGACAAGTGGAATTTCAAATTGACCTTGCACCAGGAGCCGCCCCAGTTGCGCGTGCACCATACCGCCTTGCACCAGGCGAACTTCAAGAACTATCCACCCAACTCCAAGAGCTATTGGACAGGGGTTTCATTAGACCTTGTTTTTCACCTTGGGGAGCTCCAGTCTTAATTGTTAAGAAAAAGGATGGGAAATTCCGTATGTGTATCGATTACCGGGAATTGAACAAGGTGACAATTAAAAACCGCTACCCTTTACCTCGTATTGATGATTTATTCGACCAGCTCCAGGGGTCGAGTTTCTATTCCAAGATTGACTTGAGGTCGGGGTATCACCAACTGAGAGTACGAGAGGAGGATGTGCCAAAGACAACCTTTCGAACTCGTTATGGGCACTATTAATTTTTGGTAATGCCCTTCGGGCTGACCAATGCACCAGCCGTGTTCATGGACCTCATGAACCGTGTGTGCAAACCCTATTTAGACAAATTTGTCATAGTGTTCATAGACGACATTCTGATCTATTCCAAGAGTAGGGAAGAGCACGAGCAACACCTGCGACTGATCTTGGAACTTCTGAAAAATGAGCAATTATATGCAAAGTCCTCTAAGTGCGACTTCTGGATTCGTGAGGTCCAATTCTTGGGTCATGTGGTGAACGAGGCAGGAATACAGGTCGATCCCGCTGAGAGTGACGCGATTAAAAGATGGGAGGCTCCTAAGACTCCCACGGAAATCCGGCAATTCCTTGGCCTTGCAGGTTATTATCGAAGATTCATTCAGGGATTCTCAAAGATCGCTCAACCCCTTACTGCTTTGACACAGAAGGGGATTACCTACAAGTGGGGAGATGCCCAAGAATCTGTTTTTCAGTTACTAAAGACTAAACTTTGCAGTGCTCCAATATTATCACTACCTGAGGGTATGGAGGACTTTGTGGTGTACTGTGATGCATCTATCCAAGGTCTCGGGTGTGTTTTGATGCAACGCGAAAAGGTGATCGCATATGCTTCACGACAACTAAAAGTTCATGAGAGGAATATCCCCACCCACGACTTAGAACTGAGAGCGATGGTCTTCGCTCTCAAAATTTGGAGGCACTACCTCTACGGGACAAAGTGCACGATTTTCACAGATCATAAGAGCCTCCAACATATATTTGACCAGAGGGTGTTAAACATACGACAACGCCGATGGGTCGAACTCCTGAATGGTTATGACTGTGCCATCAAGTAACATTCAGGGAAGGCTAATGTAGTAGCAGATGCCCTGAGTCGTAAGGAAACAAAACCCAAACGAGTGCGAGCCTTGCAACTTATCCTACAACCTAATCTTCTTGTTAAGATACGTAAAGCCCAGGGCGTGGTTTTGAAAGGGAAAACATCGGGTTTGAAACCTTGCACGGTGCTGATAAGCACCTGGAACGGAGGACATAGGGTCTTCAACACTTTATGAATCAGGCCCGGATTCCACGTATTGGAGATCTCAGACAACTAGTGCTCGATGGGGCACACACCTCTCATTATTCGGTATATCCTGGTTCGGATAAAATGTACCAAGGTCTCCAAACTCTTTACTGGTGACCAAACATGACAGCTGAGATAGGCACTTATGTTAGTAAGTGCTTAACGTGTGCCAAGGTTAGGATTGAATATCAGAAACCTTCGGGCCTACTTCAGCAACCGGAAAATCCCATGTGGAGATGGGATGGTATTTCCATGGACTTTATCACCAAACTTCCTAAAACGCCCAGCGGGCACGATATGATTTGGGTCATTATTGACCGTTTGACCAAATCAGCGCATTTCATGACAATTAGAGAGACGGACATGTTGGAACGTCTAGCCGCCCTTGTATTACGAAAATTGTCTCTAGGCATGGGATGCCTACTTCTATCATATCGGATCGCGACGCGCGATTTACTTCCCATTTTTGGGAAACTCTCCAAGATGCCTTGGGGACTCGTTTAGACATGAGCACAGCTTATCACCCTTAGACGGATGGACAGAGTGAACGTACCATCCAAACACTAGAAGATCTACTGCGAGCGTGCGTGGTGGACTTTGGAAACAGTTGGGACAAGCACTTGCCTTTAATTGAATTCTCTTATAACAATAGTTATCACACTTTGACTCAGTGTGCGCCTTTTGAGGCACTTTATGAACGGGAGTGCAAATCTCCCATATGTTGGACTGAAGTTGGGGATATCCAACTGACAGGTTCCGAACTTGTGCACCAAACTTCTGAGAAGATAGTGCAATAGAAAACGGATGGCTGCTACTCATGGCCGACAGATAAGCTACGCTGATAAGCGTAGGAAACCTTTAGAGCTCCGGATTGAGAGCAAGGTACTATTAAAGGTGTCACCGTGAAAGGGTGTGACACGCTTTGGAAAACGGGGGAAGATGAACCTGTGAAACGTTGGACCATTCGAGATTGTTGATGGGATTGGTCTGGTAGCTTACAGGTTAAACCTGCTTAACAAACTTGGTAAGGTACACGATGTATCCCACATATCGTACCGAATCTATAGAAAATCCTGTTGGATACAACACTGATGGTGCCACTGGAGGAGATCCAGGTGGACGATCGGCTACGGTTCATGGAAGAACCAGTGGAGATTCTTGAGCGGGGCATCAAGAAACTCAAACAAAACACTATACCTTATTAACGTACAACGAAATTCCCGTCTAGGACCGGAATACACGTGAGAACGCATGGATCAAATGCGGCTTAAATACCCACACCTCTTTTCTGAACCTGAACCTGAACATAGATCGAACGCTAAACAAAAAGCAGCTCTTTCAAAGTGAATTTCGCGGCGAAATTCCTTTCAACTTGGGGATGATGTGACATCCGGGAACCAAGCACACATTTTTATAGCTGGCTTTATTGTTTACTTGCTGAATTTCGGGACGAAATTCTTTTCAACTTGGGGATGATGTGACACCCCGCATTTTCAGGTTAATACTTTTACTGAACTCTAGTTAACTTACATGATATACTCTAGTTAACTTACGTGTCGTACATGGTTAGATACTTAACTAGGGTTAGTTAAGTAGGCCCAACATATGTTAGATGATATTAACATATGTGTTAAATAGGAAAAGCATTGTTTAACACACACACGAGTTCTGTATCCCGTACGTTGGTGAATTATGTGACATGTATAATTATAATATGTGCAATTAAATGGTGATGGATGCGAAGTGCCTGCTTGTATGAATTACGTGAATTATGTGAATTATCACTTGACTGACGATTAATATGTAGACCATGCAAGTTACGTACACGTCATGACTAATATCTTATGTAACAATAAAAACAACGGTTTTTATACAATTTAGAGGGATTATTATTATTGGGTCCGGTATTGGGCTAGTATAGTCTTAACGGGTCAAGATATTGTGCAAGAGGGGCCCTAATACCCAACTACTTGGGGAACAAGCAACATTATCCTATAATTATAGTTCAAAAAAAAAAAAAAAAAAAAACCCTAACCCACCATATGTTTGCGCCGTGAGCATCCCTCAACCCCACACCCTTCACTTTTCAATCAATCAACTAATCTCACACCTAATCAAGCTAGTTCGGGTTTGATCTCAAGGCTCTAGGGAGTTTTAGCACCACAAGGTATGCGATTTATATGTTCTTGGATAGATTATGTTAATTGAAAAACTTTAAAAACTCTAAAAACTCTATACATACAATCGCATATATATGTATGTAAGAGTTCTTGATTGTTCTTGTTGATTTAATGTTAATGGTTGTTGTTAGTTGCCATGATTAGGGTTTTTGCATGATAATATATGTGTTTAATCATGAGAGTATGGATTATGCATGTGTTAGAGATTTTTGAGCATGATTAGGGTTTGTGAATAACTTGGGCTGCAAGTTTTAAATTCTGGCAGATTCGTTTGGACGTTTTGTAGGGGCTGTAATGGGTTGGTAAATTGATAGTTTTGATGATTTCTTTGCATGATTGTGTTGTACATAGTCTTAGCTTTTCATAATGGGCAAAAACATCAGATTTGGACGTCGGTTGAGTCGTTTTTGGAATTTTAATTGATTAGGGGTCATATCAGATTTTCGGAACTGAAAATTGGGTCAACTTTAAATGGTCATAACTGGAGATTTACAAAGAATTAAGTTATGAAACTTTTACAGTAGGTCAACATTGGAAAAACTCGGCTTTTCCAAGTGGATTCATCCCGTTTGGATGAATACACAATTTTTGGGAATTTTTCTACTAAACTGATCTGTTGCGGAAATTTTCTGGACATAGCTGTGTTGTACGAATTTTTATAATTTTTGTGTTTGGTTTTAAGACAAAATAAAAATAGGGGTTTGCAACTGAATCCCCATGTGTACTCAGTAAAAATTTGGGATTTTAATTCATTCATTAAGTGGGTTAAATGATGCGTTTTTCACAGCGCACAATCTGTCCTAAAAACGCAGATTGTGTACGAGGTCTTTATGTGACTATTTGGAGTTGTATGTGGTATGTAATTGACACGTACTTGTGTGGAAACTTGTATGAGATGTATTTGATGCGTTAAACTCATAATAATCACCATGATCACCAACGGGATACGTAGGACATACTTGTGCATGTAGAGTCACTAGGTGTCACTACACGGTTTTGAACTTTTGAAAGTTTCGAATAAACGAATTATATGGTGTATTGGTTATGCACATGTACTCACATAGTGACACATATAATAGGGAGTCGGTAGCGAGTCTCTATTACGTTGGAGTTTGGATATTTTGCTTGCAACCTAAGGTGAGTTTCACTACTCTTCTCTCAAAAGCATGCGTCTCGAGTTGAGACAACGTAATTAACTTTTTCTAGTCCGGGTTGGGACTACTACTTTCTAGTCCGGTTTGGGACTACTTACACATCCCGGGTTGGGATGCTATGGATCCTTGTGTGGGTCGGTTTTTACTAGTTCGCAAACTGTGTCCTTGATGAACTAAACCAACTCTATCATCTGTAAGTCCTTCACATACCGAATGAGTTGCCGGGTTATGGCAAGCGGGTTATTAGTTGATAGCGCTATTAGGTCTGACAAACCTCACACCGGCTCGGGGGAGTGCGGGAGTGAACTATAACTTAACAGATTTTATCATTGTTGATAGGCAATGATGTAAGGCATGCGGCTCACATTTGTGGCTACACGTACATCAGCAGTTCGGTATATCGGTGTTAGTTATCATGAATGGGTTAGCTACCCTTGACATGCGATGAACTAGTGTTTACACGGTTCTTGGAACCAACTCAATTACTTGTTTACATGGTTTTGGAAATCAGCGCAGTTACATACTCATTTACTTTACTTAGTGAACTCACCAGCATTGTTTGTTGACCCACGATTTACATGCTTTTGCAGGTAGTTAGCTTCCGGTGCCAGGATTAGAAAGCACTGCACACTTCACTACATTTGGGGTCTTGGGCATACACCTAAATTACATATTATGCTTTTACATTTTCTTTCATATGGTTTTAATCTGGGCGCGTTGTTTTGCGCATGGTTTCTAAAAGGTTTAAATTTGGTTTACGCTTCCGCAGCTTAACTAAACTTGATTTTTGAAAACGAACTAAATGGTTTGGGCATTTAGAGTTCGTTCATATGACTTATGGCTATGGGATCCTGGTATGTCATGCGCCTCGCGGTATAAACCCCGCAGTGGAAATTTGAGGGTGTGACACTATGTTTTCTACGGATGAAATACAATGGACCAATAACAGATGGTGCTTTGAACAAAGGGAAATTATGTCCGCAGTTTAAGTATCTAGCTCATGTTATTATACATGTGTTTGGATCAGTTAGAGGTGGATATGATGTGATGAGGAAGAGTCTGAGTTCATTAATGGTTGCTTTGGTGTTGAACAAACCATTCAATGTTTCGGGGATGATTCTAGATCATATGCTTGAACCTCTGAAGGGTTTGAAGACAAAGAAGTTCTTGATGTATCCCAGGTTTCTACAGATGATTTTTGATAATAAGTATCCGACACTGAAGAAAGATCTAACAAAGATTCTAGCTCAGGATCACATGAACTTGAACACATTGATCAGAATGAAAGGATATAAAGGAGTCCCTGAGAATGAAAGACCACCTCACAAGAACTTATTTGGACACTTGATTAATCCAGGATATAAGGATCCATGTAAGAACAAGGCAAGGAATGTGAACAGTGATTCAGATAACGATGATCCTTTGTTTCACGTTAATCCAGAAACAAAGAGAAAACGTTAAGTGGTGAATGCTGGTGCAAGAAGTAGAAAAGGGAAGGGCAAAGCAAAGATTGATGAAATTGATCAGACTAAGAAGCAAACAAAAAGAAAGAAAAGTGTTGCAAGGAAAGGTACTATGTTAGTTGATGAAGAATCTGTTGATTCTGAGGAGACTAAAGAAGATGAGAGATGGGATTCTGGTGATGAGACTGTAAAGACCTCTAAGCCCAAGGCCACTGTGGCTGGAGAGTCTGAATGTCTAAACAAAACTATAGAGGAACAAGGTCCCATTGATTTAGAAGGAGGTGAAGGAGATCTTGGTTTGGGAGTTGAAGACTTTGGTGGTTCTCCTGTTGTTGCTGAAAAACAGAAGAAACCAAAGTACAAGACAATGTCAAAGAGAGGTGAGAAAGAGAATCCTAAGAAGATACGAGCAAAAGAAGTTGAATTCTTGCTTAAAGGAAAGAAAGTTCCTGATGATGTTGGCACTTCGTCTATAGTATCTTCTCCAGAACCAAAGAAGCAGAAGAGGTCTGATAAAACAACAACAGAATCAGTTCCTGATTTCAATACTTCTCTGCAGAATGTTTTGAATATGTTACAGAAGAAACAGAAAACTCCTGAAGCTGAATCGTCTACTCCAAAGGTTTCTGTTTTAGATGATGTGATGGAAGTTGTGAATAAAAGATTTGATGAGATGATGAAGATTATCAATGCACAACAAGCTGAGATTGAAATGTTCAAGAAGAATGAAGAAACAATGTTGCAGATTGTTGTAGCATCTAAGACTAATCAAGATGAATTGGAGAAAAAACTGAAAGTGCTTGAAGAAGAAAAAGAGGAAATTGAAGCACGCGACAAAAGAAATACATGAAGAATCGTAACAATCAGAAATGCTAATAAAAAGATGCATGAAGAAAACAAGAGGATGACTAATTTGTTAGACAAATTGTATAATGAAGTTCCTCAACTGAAAGAAGGAGAAGAAGAAAAGGAGGAAGAGGAAGAGAAAGAGCAAGTTGACTATTAAGATTCACTAGATGAAGATGATGATGATGAATCAGACGATGGTTCTGATGATGATGATGTAGATGGTAAGTCTGGTGAGAAGAAAGATGATGATGAGGAGAGTAGTAGTTCTGATGATGATGATGTCAGTAAATTTAGTTATGAGGAGAGAGAATAAAAAGGGAGATGCAGGTCAATCAAGCTCAAAGAAGGAAAAGTCTGGAGAAAACGTTGATGATGATGAAGATATCTTTTGGACTGAAAAGATTAAAGCTTTATCTTCTGATGATAAGAATTTGTACAGAGAGATGTTGAGCAAGAAGGTAGGGACAATTGAGCTAACTGGAAAGTTTCCAGAGATTTTCAAAGCTGATGATATGAGATACGAGTTAGAGTATAATGATCCAGATCTAGAAGAAGGTGAGGTGTCTGCTGCTGTGGCAAAGGAAATTCTTGAAGGCATTGCAATGCAGGTTGGTAAGACACTTGAGGAGATTATGACAGAACAGGTGATACCTGACATTCCTGAAAAGGATGCAGGAAATCATTCTGATGAACAATCATTTGAGAAGGAAGAGATTGAGATAGAGGATATTACACACGAAGAATATCCTGAGTATTACAGAGATAGAGATGATGAAGTATTCCCAGACTTGACAGAAGTGAACTTGAAAGAAGCTGAGTATAGAGCAAAGAAGAAAAGTGATATGTTTATGAAGAATGTGTTTAAAGAAGGCAATCAGAAACCAACAGTTGAACAAAATGATAGTCTGAAGACACTATTGAAGAATCTGAAAGAATTAGATGAGAAAAGACCGAAGCCTGAAGCACAAGGTGGGTTTTATAAGTACCATAATCAGTTGTTCAAAGGCAGAGCATTACGTTGGAAGTACCTGAGACAACTAAAATGCATGAAATGGGAAAAAGGAATTCTGTACTTCTACAGATTCCATGACATTCAAACTCTACCGTACTGGGCGGTGAGAGACATATGCAGGTGTACATTGTCTGGTGCTTCAGCTAACAATGATGTAGTTGGTTGGTTTGCTGATAAATTGAGTTGGGAAAGTAGAACGAAGTGGAATGTTTTCAAACCACAATACCCCAAACGGAAGGTTCATAAAGAGATTGATCCGAAGACTGGATTGAAGAAGGTGACGTTAAAGTATAAACCTTCGGTTGTAATGAAGAAAATTCCTTTGATGCCGATTCAGCAGCATTTCAACTCTGAATTCGTTATGTGGTATTACGATTGGAGATCAGCAGAAGCTGTGATAGTGTTGAAGTATGGGAAGGATGCTTATAAGAAGATTCACGTTTTTGATCCGATGTGGATCATTAACTGTACATTCGAAGACATCATCATGCTCTACTACAATCCAATATACTGTGAACCAAAGGATGCTGATCAAGCTAGAAAGTATCAATAGGTGGTTGGAGTTTGTTTTGCGTACGACATCAATTCTGGAAGTAATTTGGAGAAGAAACTTGGTAAAAAGGTGAAGATGAACGAAGTGCCGAAACATTCGACTAAACGAAAGCTTGAACCCGAAATGACGAAAGATCAGAAAAAGCAACTTCGAATAAAGTTGATGAACAAAGTGATGGACGAAGAGCGAAGGCAATCCAAGCAATTGTCGAGGGGGAGTTTGTTAATGCATAATGTGCGACTAATGCTTTGGATTGTAAATATAAAGTTTTGTTATTGTGATCGTGGGGGCGAACGTGGAATAGAAGAAGGGCGAATGTGGAAAAGCTTGGGCGAATGTGGATAGATAGGGGCGAATGTGAAGACTGAAGACTGATGTGCTTGATTCGTACCATATGTGTGGGCGAACATGCACATTCGACCCTTACGGGAGGGCGAATGTGTAGTAGTATATAAGTGTGAACTTTGTTTTGTTTTGCAACTTTTGGTCATTGGGTGTCTAGTTTTCAGTCTAGGTTTTCTCTCTAGGGTTTGATCATTGTCAAAGTGTTTTATTAACTTGTAAACTCAATTGTAAAGATTTCTATGAAGTTAATTAATGAAAATGGATATTGAAAAGGTGAATTTGATTGTTTGATTCATTAGCTATCATTTTGTAACTGATCTAGGGTTTCCGCACCTAGATTGATAGACTTGTATGATCATCTAAACAGTTTTTGTCAAAACGATCCTCTACACGAAGACGCGCCTCCATGTATGGCGAAGCTCCGCCATGCTTGGGAAGAGATTGGCAGTGGATCGATTGGTGAGCTTTATCTGGGTACGTAATATGTTTCTGCCTTTTTTTAACCTTTAAGTTTAGAACTTTTGTTAATGCCTGTTTTTAGTAAGCGAACTGTGTCCTGTTCATGTCTAGTTTGTAGGTGTCAAGTTTCGGCGACTGTGGCGTGAAGACGAACTAGGGTTCAGCAGTGAACTCTCGACTGGGTTCTTTGCTTCTTCTCTGCTCTCCGCTAAACGCAGGTTTAGCGACAACCCCTCATCATCTTCGTTTGTTTTATTTTACTATATTGGTTTACTCTGTATTTTTGTTTCAAGAAACTCAGTTATGGGTCTATTGATTTTTTATTAATAAGTTCATGTAGATATGAATTAGGTGTGCCTTATCGTGTGAATAAGATGGGAATTTTTGAAATATTTTTGAAGGTTTCTGATCTCACTCGCTTCTCAAGAACAAGAATTTAGATGATGATTGGTTTGTTTTCTTGTGATTAGATGCCAAACATTATGGTAAAGAGTTATTCGTGGGGCTATATAAGGTGATTAGTGGTAGAAGAGGTGAATAGCAAGGTGGTGGTGTTTCTCTGTTTTTTTTTTCAGCCTGCCTATTCATACTATTTATGCTTTTTATTTTCGTAACATGATGACTTATTCAAATGAAACATAGGTGAATCGAATTTTCTTCTCACAATTTCTCATTATCTTTTATTCATTTTGCTAATTTCTTGATACGGTATAGTGTGTGTTATTTGCGGCTTCTTTTAGAGTGTTTAAAGAAGTTATTGTTTGATCAAATTTGTTGGTTTGAAACTTTTGGGAGACACAATGGTCCGTTGTGTTTTTGTTTGATCAATTATGTTCTGTTTTTGGTTCTAGGTTTCAAGATTTGAAGGATCTGTTTTTTAGTACAACGTATTTGTGATAATTTTCTTCAGCATGTCTATATATTTCTATAAACATCTATAACCAAAAAGGACATTTTAAGGCTTAACTTATGACAAATTGAGTGTTCTCAAAAGTGAATTTATATAAGTAATCTTAGGTGTTCATACTTTTAATTTGTTTGAAGTTAAAATTTGTGATTTTTTTTCTTGACGTGTAACTCTAAAGCAATGTGTGCAGATCCTGAAGAGATTATGAAATATCTTGATTTGGATTTTTCTTTCCACAACTACATTTATAATAAAAATTTTATTTTTGTCTTCTTTATCTCACCGTAAACACAGAAATAATAAGTCATCAAAAAACTATTGAGATATATTGTCTTTGATTTTTCTGTTCATGACCGTCGTCTCAGATATAAATTTCATTTTCTTATTCTTGCTTCTGTTACCATAAAAACAGAAATAAGTAATTCATTCTCTATGCTAACACCATATTTTTTGTTTTAGTTTCTAGTAATGATCATGCGGATCTTCATAATCAACTATGGCATGAATGTGTTGGCCTGACCATTAAAGTTCCTCAGATAGGTGACAGGGTTTTCTATTTCCCTCAAGGCCACCATGAGCAGGTTTGTTTTTCTTTGTTAATCTGGATAATACATGTATTCAACGCATGTAGTAGTTAGATTGAATATTTGAGTAATCATTTGTAATCTTATAGTTCGAGCATGTTTAATGCGCGTTGAATTTCACGGCTCATTATTTAATTTTCTTAATGTTTAATTTTGTTTATTTGTTTATTTGACCAAGTTAAAATGATTATTGAAATAGTTGTGTGTTAATGCTAACTAGTAGGTTATATACCCGCGCTTTGCGGCGGGACACACTTAGTTTTAATAAATTTTAAGTGAACTCATAAACACAATGATAACAATAATGTTAGTTACGGAAATTCGGTCAATGTTGGTTTTCAAAAATTAATGTTCCAACAGGTATTGATATGCGTTCGGTTCGGTTAATTAAGAATTTTGATTGATATTTTGTTAGATAAATGGGGAAAGTATCTCAAAATATTATTTAGATAAATTTAACTTTGTGAGTTACATTTACTTTACAAAGAATGTATATAATCTTTAATGTATAACATGAAAGATTAGTTATGGAATTATAGAATATTTTTTTTCACTATTACAAATCTCGAACTAAAAAGCAAACCTTTATTAAATATTATATTTTAAGCATTGTATTCATCAAAATCCAGCTACCACTCAGAAACCAACCCATAGTTTTAAAACATAGAGAAAGCAACTTTCTTTATACACCATCAGATCAAAAGAAAACTTTAGAAAAAAGGTAATAAAACTCCTGGGTTTTCAATATTCTATTTACACAATCATCTCTCTACACACACGCACTACCATCCCCACCTTAAGATTTGGTCACCACCATTTCCGGTAACAGAAACCTTCAGCCGCATCGGCGCCACCAACTTCTGATTTCTATACAGCCACTTTTTCACTATCCGGATCCAAGCTCCCACCCAAACAACCAACCCTACCGCATAGAATCAACTCAATCTTCTTCGTGTACACCCTCAGCCACCACCACCGGCCGATTGCGACAACCAAACCCCCATAGCAACCACCAACCACCACCGGATGGAGAGGCTAACGGTGAAGAGGATAAAATTAAGAGACAATGAAGAAGAGAAAAATGGTGTTAAAGAGAAGATGAGTAACCCTCAGCCAAATCCGACAACGACATCGGCACGACGACGGTAAACCGGGTCACTGTTTACAACGATGATTTAGAGATCGTTGGATCTGTGAAGAAGAAAGATAAGGCTTTACAAAGAAGGAAGCAACCAACATCGTGAAGACGAAGATGGTGTTGACTGGAACAGCAAGCGGCGTTCATCATCTCAAAATACCTCTATATTCTCTGTCTTCCTTCTTTTAAACCCTTTCTACACCACATATTTACGGAGATACCATCTTATTCATTGGTCCAATGAGGAAGAGCCACACAATGAAAAATTCAATCCTATGAGATTTAAACATATTTGAATGAATTCATCGCCTTTGTTTACCCCTCCTGTAGCCCTTTATAAGCTTTATGCACATGCCGGAGGTGGGTGGCTTCGCTGCCGGAAATTATAACAGTCACCAGAACTCCTTTTTCTTCGGTCACCAGAACTTTGTATGGTTTACGTATGTGTGTCAGTGTGTGGTGGTGTAATAGAAAATAAAATGGTCGTGTCCAAATATGAAGAGGACCTGTGAAGGAGACACATGTGATTAAAGCCTGAACACGGCTTATGTTGGAGACGCGTGGAGAGCATGAATCAGCTAGTCATGTTGTGCTGGCAGCTTCAAAGCTAAAGATGAGGTTGTGCTGGCAGCTTCAAAGCAAAAGATGAATTAATAGTATTAATAATATAATAATAATAAATCTACTGTTCAAATAAGATTGATTATTAATAGTATCTAATTATTATTATCATTAATATTATTATAGTTCATTTAGACTGTGTGTTGTGGTCGTGGTTATCACCCGGGTTTATCACCCGGGGTGATCCAATAATATTGTGCCACCTAGATGCTCACTAGGTAGTAGATAAAGCCCCTCCCTTAGTAACTTGACCCTGTTGTGGGGCTTTATCCACATTGGGGCTTTATTGACCAAACCCACACTTGGTTTTTATTGCTTTAGCTCTTCTTAAACATCTGACCTGCTGATGTTGAATTGGACTATTGGAGGCATCGAGGAGGGCGAATTAATAAGTTTCTTTGCAACAAATAATCCATAGGTCCCACTTTCTTTCTACTTTTGTAAGTTGCATCTTTATGATCTTTTTCTGTATTCAGGTAACCAACTACAATCATGAGTTTCATCTCCATTGTATTCTTGAGTGGTATAAAACTACCCTTTTTCTTGACTTTAGATATTCACATTGCTTACTCTATGGACCTAACACTTTTGATTATTGGTGGAAATTGCTTCTCATCAGGTCACAAAGAAGCAAAGAATGCCCAAAATGTTGGCAAGTGATTGTGTTGAAGGATCCAGCCAGGTACAAAATGAAAATTGAATCTTTGATCCTATATTCTTTGTTTCAATTGTATCTTTAAATAACTAGCTTAATTGAGTATACGTATATAATATTTTATTGTGTTAAGCGTGAACATATATATAAATTAGAAGTATGAGAGCAATGCATATTGAGAAGGAGAGAGATATGGTGAGAGGTGGGAAGTAGAAAGGTCCTCCAGAATGAGGGGTTAAATGTTAGGAACTTAATGGAAGTTAGATGACATCACAGGCCATTGTGTTTGTTTAGTAGTGTATGAGCATGTAACTTACTCGAGGGAAATATTAGGAACAAACAATTTGAAGTTTATTGGGCTATTGGCACATCCACACCAGCCAACTTCTTTTGTCTTTATACACTGGTTCAGGCTGTGGTGTTACATGATGGGTGCGTTTTTGAGCAAACAACAGAGGTACAAGAATATGATCTTTTGCCATATTCATCGTCAGGAAAGATTCAAACTCGGCCAAGTATTACACTATAAACAATCAATATGAACTGTGGCTTATAGGTTTTAGGTATAGTCAAGAAAATTTAGAAAACTGAATATTGAAAGAAAACGGCATTAAAGAACATCATACTCTTAAAGTTAAAACTGGAAACGAAGAAAAATGGAAAAAAAAGCAAGTAACACATAAGAAAACAAAGAGATGGTAGTTCAAAAGAAGATAAATCGAGAGTGAACCTAGGGATGATATGTATTGGACCATTTCCCTTTAACTGATCTTAGCTATTAGTTGTAGGGAAAACCATGAAATAATACTTTTACAAGACCCCCTCGGTGCAATTTAGAAATATATGTTTGAATGGTATCTATGCAAGTTTTTTTCAAACTTCTATAGTGTACGCAAACTATTCATTGTGTAGCAATTAGCGATAAAAAACTCAGGAAAGCAAGGACTATCTTGGAAGCTGTCACAGCCCTCCACTAGGGCGTTTCTAATGTTTCAAGCTTAGAAAACTAATGCGTTGAAGATATGGTACTAAATCTGCCTTGGGCTGTATGCAACAGCAGAAACCCATTTAGATGACACAAGACAAACAACAGAAAGTTGTTAATCACATACTTGATACTTCAATGCCCTATAATTCCTTTCTTTTTATACAATTTTGGAACTTATTAGTGTGCAGGATATGATAAAAGATTATCGCAATAATAGGCTGCAGTGGAACATAATTGTGCAACAGGATCCGGAACAGCAGCAACTAAAGGAAATGTTTGCAGTACTGTAAAGATAAATGGAAATGGGAAGGAAATGAGGATGGATTACACCTCCAAGTAAAGACAGATTTATATCACATTTTCTTTCGAAAACATTTGTAAAAATCAACATGTATTAAAATCTTTTGCTTAGACTTCAAACATGTAATCACTAACGCTATAATCCGAATATGGTATCTCAATATCTCATGTTTGTACACATTGCAAAACCGCAATCAAAACGCGCAACGCACGTCGCTAAAAAAACCTAGTTTATTTAATGATTATACTAGGAGTAGGGTTTATTGATCCCATATAGCCATATACTTATCTCACATACATTATTTATTTTTTGGGAATAACAATAAAAAACCATATTAAACTATCGAAACACATTACTGAACGTTCACGAACATAAATGAACACGTTACCGAATGTTCACAAACATAAACGAATTAACGTGAACTCTGTTCATGTTTGTTCATTTAACTTAACGAACAAAATTTTTTGTTCGTGTTCATTCATTTATTAAACGAACGAATACAAACGAAGTTCCCACCGCACGGTTCATGAACTGTTCGCTGAAAGTTCAGTTCGTTTGCAGCCCTACCTCCATTTACATTTTGGGGCTCGAATTGCAAAGCCCACTATCACCACATGTCAACTCATACACTCAACCCAAGCCCCCACCTCACTCCCATAGTCTAATGTGCATCTCTGTCTATATATTTATTATTGAAGTTGAAGTTAGTTTTTTTTTTGAAAGGCCAATTGGAATCACTCACAGATCACTGGAGTATCATCGTGCCGCTAGTGTTACCACGCGATCATATTCCACCACCAAATCACCAATTGAGGAGAAAACTCAGAATTATGAGAAAAACCCCCTTGTGAGATTCGAACCTAGGACCTTATAGTCCCTAAGTCTTATCCCACTATCAAGATGCCACTGAGCTATAATGCCTTTGGCAGTTGAAGTTAATAATATGAAAATATCGAGCGGTAGGAGCTCTTAATAAAAATTAAAACACTTTGGTGCACATAAAATGTAAAGACATTTAATACAACATTTAAAATGAAATTTAATACCTATCATCATGACTCTTCTTCTCCGTCCTTTGACATACAAAACAAGAGATTCTCCCTAGTTTTTACCGTCACACATTCCATTTACACCAAAAGTACCAATATCAAGTTATAATCTCAAGAGTTAATTACGTGGTGGTCCATGTGGTAACCATATATTGCAACGTTGGTCCTCAAAATTTTGAAATTACATCGATGCTTCCGGTGATATGCATTTTGTAACAATGGTGGTCATTACCCCTAACAGTCGTTTATTTTTTCATTGAAGACAAATAAAATTACTTATTTATCCTTAATAATAAAACTAAATAACAAAAGATAAACAACCCACCCACCCTCCTTTTTCAACCCATCTTCATCTTCAACATCTTTTTTCACTACCACTATCCCATACACAACAACCATCTTCCTTCACAAACACCGTGAATCACCACCATGAATTATCACTACACCACCACCGTGAATATGCTAAAATATAATTAAATGGGGAGCCCAAAAAATCACAAACCACTACCACCTAATCTCCATGTTTATAGCCACCGCTATATTCCGGCGACCTACCACCACCACACCCCGACCACAAAACCACCATTCGAAACCCGCCGTCCACAACACCAACCTTTTCCCCTGATAACTATCGACCCTTTTGTTCTCAGATCTAACCAACCGAGTTCACCTTACCCACCTGAAAACATATACCATCAATATATGAGTGTGGTTCAACAATGGTGAATTGGGTTCTGCCTAATCTGTTTCTCTCTCTAAAATTTTTTTTCTCTCTCTAGCAAGATTCTGATTAAAGGGTTTATGAAATTTTGGAGAAAATGGGGTAATCTTTATTTGGGAGGATTTGGGAGAATGCTGATGAAGCCTAAATTAATTGCTCACGTTTAGAAGCTCAATTGGTATTGAAGGTAGTTGTTGATGGGGATGGTAACTTGTTGTGAGGAAGAAGATGAAGGTGAGGGTGGAGTGAGTCAGGAAGAAGATGAGGGTGGGGGTGGTTTTGATTTAAAATTTAATTAATCTTTTAGTTATTTAAGTGTTTTTGTCTTTTAGTAGGGGTATACCAGATATTTTACATCAATTAACGGAGAAATTTAACTACCGTTAGTAATAAGGACCATCTGAGTGCTAGATTATATACCTCCAGTACCATCCGTGTTAACTGAGGGCATATATGCAATATGTGGATATCACAGGGACCATCCGTGTAATTAACTCTAATCTCAAACAACATTAGATGTTCAACCATTTACCACATAAAAACTTTAGTTTTAAATATATTTAGTAAAAAAAATAATCAAAATTAACCCCAGAGTCTCATTTTCCCCAATTAGACATACATTTTAGATTGCTATTTAATCCTTTCTTCCATAGTTTTATTTATTTTTATTGAGCTCTTCAACTTTTAGCATTTATCTTTACACCCTTTAAACTTTCTAAAGAATTTATAAAATGTCTTTTTGAACTCATCGATTTTTACGTGCTTATTTTTATGTACGTGAGCCAAATATAATTCGTTTTTTATGCTTATTTTTATGTACTTTTTTTGTATAAATTTTGTATAGAAATGAGTCAGGTCAAATTACATTTTCACTAGCCAGTATAAATTCGAGTTACTTTACATCTCGAAACCGCCGCAACACGTGGTACCATTCTTTAAAGTAAACAACACTATTTCTTACGTTTATTTTTAAGTATGCTTAGTTATAAATTCAAGTTGGTCTATGTTTTGACGTAATTTTTTGTCGGTAATGAGTTATGTCATTGGTTTAGACATTTTATTTTCTTAATCTACAATGTGTTTTTTTTTAAACTAAACTTTCAGCATTGACACTTACACCCCTTCAACTTTTTAAAAACTTTGTAAAATCATTCCGATTTTCTCGAGTTTACGTGCTTGTTTTGACTCTCTTGGTAACGAGTCGGGTTAAATATAATATGTTTTCATGTCCGTTTTCTATTAGGGTGTGTTGTGATATTAATTTTGTTCAGAAACGAATCAGATCAAAGACTATACCAACACGCAATGAGTCAAAATAATAGTTATTAATAATATAAATAAAGGACCGGCAATTATTTCCACATGGATATTCAAAGAACGGTAGCTATAGCTACAAATCTAAAGTAGGTATTCATGTTTGGTAGATCACACGGTCCAACTTTATTATTATCTGACAACAATCTTTGAAAACGTTATTATTATTATTATTATTATATAACTATCCACCACCAATCAACCACATCACTCACCTGTATTACCATCACCATGAAGTTGACGACAATCCTCACCGGATGTTTCCTTCTCCTAGCACTTTATTGTGGAGTGGACCCGTTCCGACACAGTGCAATCGTTGATTTTCCTGAGTTTGAGGCGGTTAAAGTGGAGCTGGTGCCGTGGTCTGAAGTGCCTAAGGATAAGGACAGTGAGAATAAGCTTGTGAAGTCGGAGATAAAGTTTTTGAATGAGGTTCAAGGGCCGGAGAGCGTTGCGTTTGATCCGAAAGGGGTCGGGCCGTATACGGGTGTTGCTGATGGTCGGGTTTTGGTTTGGAATGGAAACTCTTGGTCTGATTTTGCCTATACTTCACCCAATCGGTAAGTAATGTTATGTGTTTTTTGCAAACTTACTTACCTGTTTATTAATGTCATTATTGCTTTTGAGTTCAGTTTCAATTGGCAGAATTTTTTTATCTATTACAGTAGCTACCATGGATAATTAAATGGTGTTTTATTTTAGGGTTTTGCCTTTTGAGTTGTAAGCGGATCATGTATTGTGTTACTTGAGATCGGAAGCTCGAGTAAGCTTGTGAGGTTAAGACTATCCACATTGGTGAACATTTGGTTTGATTGGTTGTCAAAAAAAAAAAAAAAAAAAAAAAGAAAGAAAGGAAAAATTCATTTCAATCCTACTGCCTGGTTTGTGAGGCAACCAATATATATAAATTTATTTTTGCATAATGTCTATTATTATATTTTAAATAACGATGAAAGTAACTAAATATTAACCATAAATTTAATGTTAGTTATCAAGGTTGGTTTGTGATTAGGAGGTACTATTTAATTTTGTTTCACTTTTCATCTCTACCTTTTCTTCTTTTACAACTCTGTCAAAAAGCCATTTACTTTTCAAAATTTTCAGCTTTGGTTACTTGTGCGTTTTATCTTTTACATTGCCCGCCTGCCCGCTATCTTGATGTAATTTTTCGCGATTATGTTTTATTAAAAAGATAATTAAAAACAAAAAAATAAATAAATAATCAATGAGCTGAACTTGAGCTTGAAAAATTAGTCGCGAGCTGAGCTCAAGCTTTGAGACTAGAGTTTGAAACCAGCTGAGCTTGGGCTTGACTCGGCTTGTTTACACCCCTGTATATAACATCAAATCAACAATGATGCGTGATTAGTGTTAGTGCATAGATCTGCCCATCTTGCAAATGAATAAACACACATAATTGTAATTGTATATTTTGCTAGTGATATATTTCATCTGCAATGAGGTTTATGTTTCAGTTCAGAATTGTGTGACCGGAAACCAACAATCATGGGTTACATGAAGAATGAGCATATATGTGGTAGACCTTTGGGGCTGCGGTTTCACAAAAAAACTGGTGATTTGTATATTGCAGACGCGTATTTTGGGTTGCTAAAGGTTGGGCCTGATGGCGGGCTGGCCATGCCTCTAGTAACCGAAGTGGAAGGAGTTCCTCTAAAGTTCACAAATGATCTGGACATTGATGATGACGGAAATGTATACTTTACAGATAGCAGCACAAAGTACCCTCGAAGGTAACATTGTTCTTGATTGTAGTACCTTGTAATGTAATGGCATCAAACGCGATTGGTTATGTTCTTGCAAGTAGATTATCTAAATACAGAGTAATTGCATCCTTTAAAGCCATAAGGTGTTCCTGCCCATACCCATGCTGGCCTTAAGGTGTAGATTTAGGAGTAGGATTAGAGGGTCTGTTAGTTAGCCGTTCCCAAAAAAAAAAAGTTACAAAACTTGCAAATAGGAGAAGACACACATGCTAGCGCGAGTTCTTTCTGTTTTAAAGAAATCCAAATCCATCCATTCTTAGTCAGAAGGCTTTAAAACACAGCATGCAGGCATTGTGTTCCTGCATACAAATAGCAATCGGTGTTTTCTGGTCTTGTTGATTATCAAAAACCTTAGTACCCAAATTGTTGTTCAAAATTTCACACATTTTGGCTTATTGAGCTCATCCATTCTGCACATAATTACTGCAACGATTTATTAATCTACACTTCCACCTTATTTTAATAATTGTTATAACCACTTGGGGAATTTAAGTCCCAACAACTCTTATTTGTACCTAATTCTACTCAACATCCAAGTAAACAGCATACATACATGCTTTTACTTTACCTTACTTACAATGAACATCTATCTAGTAAGTTGTTAATATGGTCATTAGTAATGTTAAGCCTAAACCATAGCAAAAGTAGATAGGTAAGGCCACATGACAATTAAATGGCATAGCACACAACACATAGCTTTATGATTCTGTATAAAAATATATTTCTTTTATGTATATTGTATTTGGGAAAACACAGTGTACTTACCTTTGCAGTTAAAGTTATTTCTAATGCCAAATGTAGCCAAGCCAAGTCAACACATGAATTTCATACAACACAAAGTCAATCACTTGATGCATAATGCACATTATGGTTCTAAAGACAAATCCTCAGTTCACCAATTTGAGTCTTTTTGACCAAGTCTTGATTTAATATGCTAGAACACCTGTGTACATCAGCCATTTTTTTTAACTTAATGTTAACAATTCACAAAATTTTAAACCATTTTGACACATTCACCTTCTTACGGAATATATATTTTGAACAATGGTTGACCAATTTGGTCAAATTAGTCTTGAATCACCAATTTGTTTTTCAGAATCCTTCTGATACGAACTTAATCGTTAACCAATTGATCCAAAGAAAATAGATAGGAAACTTGAAAGAAATATAGAGGGATATTAGACTAACTCATAATTTTCATTCCTGATTATAACATTAACATACTTGCCCTTTTATAGGCTTAGTTACAACCAAAAGAAATTAACAAGCTTAACCCACTACTAAACTTAAGCAAATAATGAATACTTAATTGGAAGAAGGTGGTCAAACACCACTAATTAGGTATTATTCTTTGACTCCAACTTTATTGGAAGAAGTGGTCTAACACCACTAATTAGGTATTATTCTTTGACTCCATAAATGACTCACAACTACTAAGATGTTGAACGTGGCATGCATGTGGTCTACTACATGGGTAGCACATGTCAGGCACATAACACCTTCAATCAAACATATAGATCATGGCAAGGAAATACTTCTCCACCTTTGCTTTTACATATTTAATATTTCTTTCTGCATTTAGAGATTGTGACCACTCACCATTTCATTAATTCGATTTATTGTCTTATGTAAAAGTGAATGAGATCTATTTGGTCAAAGGCGCATTGGCCCTTATTAAATTACAGGAAGAAACCCTAGGAAATCCTACAACGGGCCATTGAGCCGTTGATTAATAGACTAAATACAATATACACAAGTAACATCTTTTAACCGCTTTTCATCTTAAATCACTTAAAGTTTAAGTTTAATAGATGACATGTGTGTATGTACGTACACTAAGTCACTAATTATACCTCGGCCCTCACTGAACGAGTTGGTTCCGTTTATTCTATATATATATTCAGATCTTAACAGGTTGGCCGTCATATCATTTATTCCTTATACAGTGAATCGTTTGACCATATGTGTTAACCGTTGTAAGCTGAATTATAATATATACTAATACTAATGCTATTTATTTTCAGGAACTTTATGCATGTAGTTTTCTCAGGAGACGACACTGGCAGACTTCTGAAATATGATCCCGTCACAAAGAAGACAAGTGTTCTTCTTCGCAACCTCCAGTTCCCTAATGGCGTGTCCCTAAGCAAGGATGGTTCTTTCTTCATATTTTGCGAGGGGTCCAAAGGCAGGTGAGAAAGCACCTTACCTTACTAAATGAATTACCTATTTCCCATTGCATTGCTTTGTTTCAAAGTATTAATTGTGTTGCATAATTATATATCTAAATACATACACATATAACACTAATCACACACTTTTACTCAACTCATTTTTTATAATTGTAAAATTTACTTATAAAAATTAATACTTCTTTAGTGTACATATAGTTTGGGTGATTTTGGCATATTTGACTAGGTGTGTAAACGAGCCGAGTCAAACCCTCGTGTTCGGCTTGGGATCAACTCAGTTACTATTTTTAATTAATAATTTTATTTAGATACATTTATATTAAATATCATATTTATAGTTATAACTTTTATGTAGAATATAATATATATACATTTATAAATAGTCTTTAGTTATCTTAATCTTGGTTATACGTATGATAATAATAATAATAAAATAAGAAATATATTAATAGTAGGCTTACTTAAGCTTAAAGCCTAGTCAAAGCTTGATATAGAAAGCTTGGTCTTGGACTCGATCCCGTTTTGTAAATGAGTAGCTGATGAGCAACTCGGCTCTTTTACCCCCCCCCCCCCCCCCCCCCCCCCCTCCCTCCCCTCCCTTGTTTGACTCATTTCCTTTTAAACTATTATCTATGAATTTTCCCTTGACCCGCATGAAGTATATGGATTTAATTAGCCACATGTTGATGTAATTGTGTTTTTAGCCAGCAACATTCATGATTTGATGCTGTAGGTTAATAAAGTATTATATAAAGGGAGAGAAAGCATGGACATCCGAAGTTTTTGCGATTCTGCCAGGTTTCCCAGACAATGTGAGGACAAATGAAAAAGGTGAATTTTGGGTGGCAATTCATACTCGTCGGTCAATGTACAGTTACATAAGCGGCATATTCCCAAAACTTAGAATCTTTTTGCTAAAGCTACCTATCCCGATCAAGTTTCAATACCTTATGACCATTGGCGGTCGGCTTCATGGTCTAATTATCAAGTACAGCTCGGATGGCAACATCCTACAGGTATTGGAGGATGCACAAGGTAAAGTGGTAAAAGCTGTGAGTGAAGTTGAGGAGAGAGATGGCAAGTTATGGATGGGGAGTGTCTTGATGTCGTTTATTGCGGTATATGATTTGAACTGAACACTGTTTAAGTACGTCTGTATTATGTTTTACGTTATGTAGTTAAAGACGGTTACTAGTATGTCGCAATTCCCTTTTTAGTTATACTTAACATGATGGAACTTAATCCAAATATTGATTTAGTGATGTGGTTTATTAATTTGGTACACCTGCAAAACGAACATGTCACTTTAAGACTATTAGGTGTGGTAGAGGCAAGTCTTGGGAGGACTTACCGCCACGTCAGCCAAAAATGCCCCCCCCCCCCCCTCCCCCGTGGTGGGTGGTTAGTATCTCACCGCCGCATCATCATCATCATCTTCTTCACTGCAAGCTTTCCCTACAGTTGAGCTTGTTCTTCCTCCACAAACAATCAAATCAACCAACTCAACTTTTATAAACCAAGTGACACACTGTGTTCATAGTTCTTTCATTACTTCATCTTCACCAAACACACATCACCCCCAAAAACCCATATCATCATCACCCCAAAATCCCCTTTCATCCTCTTCAATCATCTTCATCATCTCCTCATCAGCAGCACAACACCACCATCGTCTTCATTTGCAGCACAACACCACCGTCTTCATCAACGGTCACCGGAGCCGCCACCACAGTCATCGAAGCAGTTGCAGGTTATAGAATTTTTTTTTTAAACAAACAGTCATGTGACCGCTGTAAGGGACCCACGAAACCAAACCACCAATCATCACACCCCGCTTCACCGTCTGATTTTAGATGTTTTGGACGGGTTGGGGACGGCCGGGGCGGTGTTGGCCGGCCCAAGGCGCGGTCGACGACCCCAAGCTGTGCCCCATACTTGATAGTCCAAGATGTAGAACCTAGGATTAAATTATCATTTTTAAGACGACCTAAACTAGTGCGTTTTTTACGTATTTATCGTTCACGTGAACAGAACATTTTCACGTAAAAAAAGATTATGTGATGACATTTACCAAGTAAAAGATTCCTTAGTCTTCCGAATTTAAATTTACAACTGAATAATAACATTATTCTCATGGCTTTGTATCGTAGTATCTGAACTCAACATTGTCATGGAAGCATAGGAAAATAAAAAAAAAACCCAACAAAAAAGCAAATGAAACGGTCCGTTAATGGGTTCGGTCCCGTCAAAATGGTTCGTATCATTAACGGGCCTGATCGGATTGAAACGGACAAGGTCGTTAACGTCTTGGTCCGGAAAATTTTAGTTTTTTTTAATTTTATTTTCATTTTTTAAATTCTTATTTATTAATTAATATTTTTAATATTTTTTATGTTTAGTTATGTTTATTATTTTTAAGGGAGGACGGGGCACTAAGCTTGATTTAAAAACGATTTATCCTATAATTATAACGTTGATTCATATAATTATGTTTTACTTGTTTTTTTATTGTTAATCATAATTTTGTTTTTCAATATCTAGATCCAATAATAATGTTTTAATATCCGAGTCAAGAACAATCGGTGGTATACCGATTTGAAATACCGATTTTTTTAATTTCAAGTTTAACAATGTTTACATTAGTTGATGTGGATTTCAACTGATTTTGAATCTTTTCTTACCTGATTTAAATTATGATTCATTTTTTTGCTTCTTATTAGGATTCAGTTTATGGTTCTTTTCCTAATAAATTGCTTATGGTTCTTTTCCTAATAAATTGTTGGGTTAGTGTCATCGTGTCAATATACAGAGTAATAATCATACCGTGTTTTAACATTAAATAAACTAGTGGGTTGAGAAGGTGTTTTTGGTTACTTGCATCAAGGTCGCACGTTTTATAACAAACCTTAAGGACTAAGGAGCGTCAAATTTAATGGGACATGATGGGTGTTAATTTATGTTACAATGTGAAACCGTTATCCAAGTGCAGTTAGGAAGAACAAATGGCTCGGTATCGTATATAGATGCATTAATGAACAATTCCATATTTAATTGACAATTTTTAAAATTCCTTCCACCAAACTTAATTAATTTTTTTTCTTAATTGACATGTTGACCTCAAATTAGTGTTACGGTCACCGGCTTCAATATTTAATTGCTTTTTAATGACAATTTGATTGTTTCTTATAGGTATTTTATTTATAAGCTTCATTATATTTATATGTTTTATATAAAGCTACTAATGAATAAATGGTTATGTACCCTTTTAAATACCCATGTTAATTTTATGATTAACTTATAGATTTAATATTTATACTAACTTACTCATCAAATTAATATGTATGTTCAAGGTCTACAACATTCAATTGGGTATTTATGGTGTTTATGAAGGGGTTACATCTTCATATGAGTACAAAGAGTGCATAAGAGATATATACAATTAGTATTAAAGGTTGTACATGAGGGCATAAAAGGAAGAAAATGACAAAAAAATTAGAGACTTGTAAAGGACTCTTGGTATACGATCTTAACTTTGGACAATTTAGACATATTTGCCCATGCCTCCTCCTTTATAATGTAGTATAGATAATACATAACTTTATTTTGACATTTGAATCATTTTCTACTTTTTATTTGAAAAAAAAACCAAAACAAAAAAACAGGATTTGATCCGAACACACAAACATTATTATGTCTTATCACAATGGACCTCAATTCTTCAAGGTTTTGCATGACCCTTCGTCAACAGTTTTGGTAGGCTTGATATTTTATGTTCATATGCCTATTTAATTTAAAAAATCATTCTTTCATTTTTAATGTTGTTTTTTACATGCCTTTCCAGACTGTGCCGAAGGTCATGAACAAATTTCTATTGT
The DNA here is from genome assembly GCA_032199755.1 of Ambrosia artemisiifolia. NCBI lineage: Eukaryota > Viridiplantae > Streptophyta > Magnoliopsida > Asterales > Asteraceae > Ambrosia > Ambrosia artemisiifolia. The sequence goes on from CM063529.1 coordinate 13,608,106, forward strand.
TTAAAAACATACACAACAGTGATGTTGCAGTAGCAACATACGAAGGACAATCTTGGTTGATCCGATTAAAGTTGATAGATGATGTATTTTTGTTTTACTAATGGATGGTCTAAAGTTGTTCATGATTTGTGATTTTGCAATTAATAAGTTTTAGTGAGATGTAGCAGTTTTAATGTTTATTGACATTAAAATTCTTCCTTTTTTAAATTTATGATATATAGTAAATGATTGTACTTATTCGCAGAGATGAATGTATTCATTTAAATTGACCCTCATTAAATTGTTAATAAATGCTAACCAAATCAATCATTCAATTGACAATAAAATAGTAAATGATTGACATTTTTAATCTAACATTTTTCAACAATTTCATACGATAAACACGATAATTAAGTTAATAATTAATATAAAGAAAAATCTGATTATCACTTTCATTTAACAAATTTTACGAATTTAGGCTGGAATCCAAATTTGTAGCAATAATCTCGAATTTAAACTTATATATGCACGTTGATTCTCATTCAATTGTCAATAAATGGTAATTTATAGAGATAATGCGTTTATTCACATTAATTCTCATTCTATTGTCAATAAATGCATGCTAACGAAATCATTAATTCATTAATCAACAAATTAGTAAATGATTGAAATTTTTAATTTAAATTTTGTCAACATTTTCATATGATAAAGTCGATATTTTTGTTAATGAATAATATAACTTAAATTTGATTAACAGTTTCCAAAAATTTATACAATGTTCAAATTAATAATAATAATCATATTAAGCTATTCAATTAAATACCATTATATGAAAATTCACGATTTGGGGATGAAATTCAATATTCGACTCATATGTGTTATGCAAGACATATTATTATTACCAAGACTATAATTTTATATTAGTGTAATATTTTCATATATTTACATTAATAAAAGTGTTTTCCAAAATATGTATATATATATATATATATATATATTAACAATAGTTTTGTTTAATATACTTTTTCTCTTTATTTTAAAATTTCTAGAAAAACCAAATTATATCATATAATTATAAATATTACAAAAATTTTAAGAAAGTCAATTAATGATAACAAAATCAATCATGCACTAATTTTGGTAAATGAGAATAAAAAAACATGAATGTATTAATTTAAATTGAATCTCATTCAATTGTTAATAAATGGTAATGAAATCTATCTATATAATAAATAAAAATACATCTCGGGTCGAATGGAGACCTTAGAGAGGGCCTCTAGGATCCAAATTGTTATATGGAGCTCCATCAACTTATCTTTAAAAGCCGTTTTTTTCTTCATTCTACATTCAATCTTCATTTTCCTTGACAAGTCTTCCAAATTTCATTCTCCATTCTTCCATCCGATTTTATTCGAGGTAATATTGCATCATTTTTTCTCAATCTTCATTTTTTCTTTTTCTTTTCATCTTGATTCCCAATATTCTACTCCTGAATAAAATCATTTATGTTCATACAGTACATTTAGCTATTTTTTTTTATCAATTTTCATTCTCCATTCCTTAATCAAACCATTTCGGATATATGCAGATATTTAATTTAATGTAATCGTATTTTTTTTATTTCTCATGTATCATGAATCCATGATGCTTGGTATATTCATTCTTATTTTTGATTTATGCATGTATATCATTGATTTATGAATGTATATCATCGATTCCTGGTATATTCATTTTTTTATTTCTGATTCCGATTTATTATTTTTTATTTTTTATTATACAAAATATTTCATTTATTTATGTATATCATCGGTTTAAGCATTTATATAATCCTAAATATATTGAATCATGATTCCTTGTTTATGCAGTTTTATTTTTCTTTGAAAAGGTTTATGCAGTTTTACTTCTGATTTGAACAGGTATATCATCGATTTAAACTCTTATATAATCCTAGATAGATTGTAACGATATTATATGTTTTTTTGTAACAATATTATAGTAAAATTCTAAACTATCTGTACATAATGATTTTGTAACACCCCAAAATTTGATAATTAGCGTTTACGCTAATAAGGGTAATAACCGGCTTAAATCCCAATCTACAATACTAAATAATCTCGGATAAACAATAGTTGGGAATTAATCTCGTTAGTCAGGATAGGTGACTAACAATACAAAAGGCTTTATAAAACTAAGCGGGTTAGCAAAAGTTAACCAAAATCCAGAAGTGGAGGGGCTAAACCTGCCAAAACCTTAAAGTTGTGTTATATGGCAAAGAATAATGCAGGGAATTCATTCCCTTTCTCTCAAAACTCACGATCTAAATACACACACACACACCAAACCCTAAAGAACTCAAGAACAAGCATAAATCAAGGTGGAATCAAATGGCTTTTGATTGCATTAGCCCTAAAGCGAATCATTCAAGCATAATACACACCAAGATAACTTTTATTTGGTGATTTTGTGCATACTTGAGATGGGTGTAAATATAGTTGCTCTAAAAACGTGAATTAAGGGCTTGTAAAGGTTACTCTAATATGAGGAAACCATAATACGTGATGAATTGTGTGTGTTAAGCAAATTCCTTATGAGAAGATTATATCTTTGTAAATTCATGTTATAAAATGAATGGGGTTTCTTGGTGGATTGGTAGGAACCACCTTTAAACCATAAAATACTAGCTTTTATTAATGCTTATCAATGATAAACTATGAATAAGATGTTTATTTGAATGCTAGTAATGTTAATCTTGGTCAAGAATGGATCCATGAGATCCTTAAGTCCTAAAATTAAAGTTAGGAAAATCACGCCTACCAAGTGTTTGATAAAATGCCTCAATGAAACTCGATTTCACTTGGGCATAGATAATTTGGTGAAAACATGTATGTTGGTAAAACATGACCAAAAATGCGTGTAGACAAGTAAAGACTAGGTTCTAACAACCTAAGTGATCATTCACCTCATAGGTGCATATACAAGAGACTTTGGATAGCCAAGGAGTCTCTGATTGGGGTAAAGTGGAAGCATGCATAAGGTAAGTCACTCGATGGCTTAAATCTCACTAGTTGTAGGGGTGTCACAAAAGAAGCTTAACGAAGTTTGTTAATTGTAGAAAACGGCCTTAGATGAAGGTTGTCAATAGCCCAATTAGGCTAACGGGTCAATTGATTAAGAACACTACTTAGACAAGGGCCTAAACCGCGGGTAATCATTATGCCGATGTTGATTGTTGTTATTTGCTTGAGTATATCCGTAGACTTTATGCTAATAATCTCAAGCTAGTTTAGAATCAAAAAGGGTCGCGAACTAAGGAAAGTCACAACTATGACTTCATAAACATATACATATATGCATAAGTAGGAGAGTATAACAATGAGGATGTCATGTAATCGAGATAATGTTGTGACTCCCAAGGGGTATGAAAAACATTGGATAAACAAAATCATGTCGCGAGTCATAAGGGCCGCGCGAGCAAGACCGAGAGAAGTGGCACATGTGGCCATGGACACGAGGCATCGCTATCACGGCAAAAAAAAATGACTTGGTCGGAAAGTCACTTAGTCGAGTCGAGGCTTGACAAGTATACATAAATCACAATTAGAACTTGGGAATTATAAAAACTCATGTTTTCAACTTATGCAAACGTTAACGGGTCAAGTATAAGAGGATTCCAATCACTATGGTAATAGTGTTAGAAACCGAATAAGGTATTGCACTCGAGATTTAGTCACCTATAAACTATGCTTGGTGACCCATAAATGAGTTCTAAGAAGTCCCTAAAATGGTTTTGAAGTTTCATGAAAAGTGCAGCCTCGAGCAAGGAAAATGGGCAAAAATGCTAAATAAAAACGTGCAGCCATTTCTGAGTAGAGTAGGGATACGCCCAGGAGAGTAGGGCTACGGCCACTCTGTTGTCAAGTTATCTGAAATCATGGAATCCTGCTGCCATATGCCCCAAATACGCCCAAAACCCCATTTTGAGTAAGAGTAGGATTACACCCATGGGAGTATGGATACGCTCCTGGGTGTTTTTCATGCTTATCATTGACTTGTTTAAACTAACTTTTGGGTTGTTTTAACCGTGTTTAACCCCCAGGAAATCATGTATGTGATACGGATGATGATCAAGACTCGAGCAAGAACCGAACGTATTAGACTCGACTGCTTCCGCAACGCTTAAACTTAATCTTTTGAAACTTGGTTTTTGGAAGGCGTTTTGTTGTCGTGTTCGACACTAACTAGACTATACGTATGTTTTGAAATGTAATGTGTATGTGCTAAAAACTTATGAAACACGTTTAATATGTAATGCTTTATTCATAAACTTCCAAACTAAGTTTATTTCCTCGTAAATTATCGTTTAATTACCCGTTTATCGGGCGGGGTCTTACAAGTGGTATTCAAAGCCCAAGGTTAAACGAGTTGACCGTTCGGTTCAAGCTGATCATCAATCCAGTTAGGAATTCATTTCCAAAGTTATATTAATCTAGTCGAAATGTTATGTATCATGTATGAACATGAAATCAATAAGGAATAAATCATGAGAAAGGTGCTTTAAACAATTCAAAACTTGGAAACACACCAATTACACGGTGATGGTGGGCCTAGGCCCAGCCAAAACGGAAATTGGAAAACATGATTGCATTTGCAAAACAATGCAATCTGATAAAAAAACGAAATCAACATACTAAAGCAAATTAACAAAAGAGATTTCATTAAATCAAACAGGCGACTGGGAATTGTCTATTTGGGAAGTATCGTGATGAACGCGACGAGATCACCAGTGTCATGTGCGAATTGCTTACCCTGGCCAGGTAAGTGTTAAACACATGATACGATGGGCTTCTTGTGTTCTTTATGCATACGTCCCATGTAGCAAGGACTAGGTCCGGAGAAATGGGCATGTGAAACTTCCGACTATATGACTCGCGGGGTCATAGAACGTGGGAGTAATGCCGAACCAATAAAGGTCTGGTAGACCGGGTATGTAAAACTGATGCATAAACGACCCGCGGGGCCATATAGCCAAATGTATTACCACAATGTTTACACGGATTAGTAAATAGACTTGAACCTTAATCAAGGTTGAGTCATAAATAGATTCAGTTCGGAAATATACTTGAACCTTAATCAAGGTTGAGTCATAAACAGATTCAGTTCAGAAATAGACTTGAACCTTAATCAAGGTTGAGTCATATACAGATTCAGTTTGGAAATAGGCTTGAACCTTAATCAAAGGTTAAGTCATAATAAAACTCGAACCTTTATAAGAGGTTAAATCCGCAACTAGACTTGAACTTTAAACAAGGTTAAGTCATAATAAAACTTGAACCTAGCTTAATCAAAGGTTAGTCATAATCACATTCGGGCCTCAATAAATATTAATCCGTAAAAAGGACTTGAACCTTAATTAAAGGTTAAGTCGTAAACACACTCAAATCGTAATCAAGAGTTAACCCACAAATAGACTTGAACCTTAACCCAAGGTTAAGTCATAAATGCATTCGAACCATAACCGAAGGTGAATTCCTTAATGGAATTGAACCTTAATCAAGGATTAAATCATAGACAAATCTGAACCCTATCTAAGGGTAAACACTAAATAAATCTGAATCAAACTCGAGAGGTTAATTCGTATAGCAACGTGAACCACTTAACGAGGTACAACAAGGGTAAGATTCGAACCTTGTTTAAAGGTTGAACTATAAGTAAACTTGAACCTTATTCGAAAGTTTCGTTAAACCTAGACTCGAATTCTATTCGAAAGTTGAATCAGACACCAACTAGAACCTTGGTTCGGTCGGACGAGTAAAGAGTATGAAAAACAATATTGGCTTATCATAGGATAGCCATGACAAATTCAAAACGAAGACTGTAACAGAATCCGTGAAAGCCTACGGGCAAATGTGAACCATGCGTCACACCAAATCATAATGAATTCGTGAAAGCCTACGGGCGAATGTGAACTACGCGTCACACTAAACAGGAAAACAAACGAAAGTAAAAGCCTGCGAGGCAAGTGTGAACTATGATTCACACCTCTGAACTAAGAACACAGATGTAAACCGCAAGACGATATATTAAATAAATAAAGAGACGAAGAAAATGCTAAAGAAAAAGGGGCTCGTAGGAGACCCCAGAAGTCGTAGGTGGACCCTCACAAAGAAACCGATCACAGCTTCTAGCTGCAATCATAAAAGAACAATGATAAATAATGTGACCTAATCGAGGTACGTTAAAGCAAAGAGAGCGGAATTAACCTCATGGGCATTAGCACATGATGGGTGAACGAACAATCAGAGGTCTAAAATATATAGATGGCTTAGAATCGAATAAATGAAGGCAATGCCTTAAACCAAACGCGGTCTGCTAGACCACTATGCATGCAAATCCTAAATAAAGAAGATATAAGTAAGTAGACTTGTGTGAATAAACATGGTAATATAACACCATGAAGCAAAGACGAGTAAGAACCCTTTTTAATGAAACACTGAATCGATCTAATGGTCAATAAGTCCTAAAGGACACAAATAAGCAGAAACGGGTCATAGTTCAGTAACGGGCCTTACAAGGCTAGACCAATAAAGAAATTTCCTTAGATTCAAAGTGTTCCGAGGAATTAAATAAAAACATAACCCGGAAGGGGACGTGAAGACGGGGTTTTATATACGAAATAATACCTAGATAACTAAAAGAGTCGGAAGACTCGGGTTAAATCTCAAATAAGATGCTTGCAAGAGCTCGAAATATAAATTTGAAAGGCTAGATAAGAAAGGGTCACGAAACCTATGCTAATTATTTTGATAGGATAAAAATCCTAAAAGCCCGAAGCATTGGGGCAAAAGATAATAGGTGATCAGTCGCCTAGAATTTATTTCGACTAAGAGTGAAACTCAGATACTAAAATTCGGATTAGATAACACCAATGTGAGTTAAGAATGCATGAGATAGGCGAAGATCTATCTGAGGTATTATATGGAGGATTCCATGGAATATTCTAACTCTAAATGAGTAATGCGAAATACTAGCCTAGCACTGAACCTGGACATATGCACGTTGCAAGATCCCACATCGGTTGGGAAAGGGAAACAAACACTTCCTTATAATGGGTGGGATACCTTCTCTGTCGTACGCGTTTTGGCCAGTCCTTTGGGGGTGAGACCAATGCAAAACCCTGAGCTTGGTCACAGTCTAATACGACTGGGCGGGCAAAGCAGACAATATACGATACGAGTTACCTTGGGCTATTACAGCCTGTTAAATGAAAGTCGGACTTTTATAAAGTCCAACAAATCTTAACTCAGAAGTTTGACAGACGGTGTGTAGAAACACATCATAAGTCGCAGTCCTGAGATTGGATGACTAACTAAAGCATGTGACTTATGAAACTAAGTCTATTTGTAACTGAAAACCCGGATGAATTAACTATTCACAGAATTGGCAATTGGATAGTAACAGAATGAATGTTGAACCATTAATAGTCTAGTGATAGCTAAGCGATCATTAGAAGGTTCAAACGGGTCAAGTGTAGTCATCACGACTGGGACCCAGAAGAATACCTAAATATAACTAAGCCTAGAGGCAGGTGAAAACACTATCAAAAAGGACACGCGGTGTCTAGGTCAAGGAAAACGTGAGGCATGGAAAGGACTCGATACTTTTCAGTAAAACCATGGCATTAAAAGAGGCCTTTGAGCCGAAATCAAACTGAAACTAAAACCACGTTGAATATGGGTGACGACTTTCAGGAAGCCGTCATGATAGCCAAACCCAATGTATGCCACAGTGCATAGAAATGATTCTAAGTAGAGTAAATAATCGAATGAATACTCTAAGCCCTCGGAGACTTAAGGGTTCCAAACACGCAAGGGAGTCAAATCGATTACTCATAGGCAAATAATGACACCTGCGGGTGCCTAATCTAGAATAATTCCCGGTAAGGGTAAATGAATGTTTATACAAAAGTCTAGAGACAAAATCAAATTCCATTAAGATAACCCTCATCATGTAAGGATAAAACTCAAGGTTAACCATGAGGCGTGACCCATGGGAATTCATATATATATATATATATATATATATATATATATATATATATATATATATATATATACACACACACTATATTAATAAGCATATAGGAAGGGTAGAAATGGTCATTTGCCACTTTTAAGAGATGTACAAGCCTCAAAAGCATGTACAAGTCCTTAATGCAAAGGAATAAAACAAGGTACATGAACTAAAGGGGAGAACCAAACTCCCAACCACGATCTCCAACCAAAGAGTACAAGTCTTACAGCATATGATACAACTCCTAAAGCCTCAAGAAACACAATCCACCTAAAAAAAACTCCTCCAATAGGGGAGCACTAGAAGGATTATAATCCGAACCATCCATCCTCACACAGATCATAATCTTGACCATCCATTTTAAAAACCTACAAAGCTTTTCCTTCTCTCTTTCACGTAAACTCATTTTCATTTCTCTCTCTACTCTCAAGAAATCTAGGTTCCTCCTTCACTCCTGATAGGGTTCAGGTGATACTACTTTAATTGATTTCTGGTGGCAGGTGGAACTTTCAGGTATGTTCTAAGCCCTTCTTCATCTTAATTGTATATGTGATTTCAACAAGTCGTGGCCAACACGTTGTTCTTAAAGGTTGTATTTTGGTTTCGCCTTCGGTAATTAACACTTATAAAAATAATTGAAATTTAATACTTGATTTCGGTTGAATTTACTGTGTTTTTTAATGCTTAAAGTTGTGGCTATCAAGTTGTTTATACAAAACAAAGATGAATGTTGGAGTGAACACAAACGTGAGGCCTATGAAATCTTTGTTAAGAGATACTATATTAGCTTCAAATTCGGTTAATGTAAAAGGAATTGTGGATTTTTATGTTGTGTTTTTTGATAAGATTGACAAAAGTTGGCTTCTTCAAATCTTATCCACACTAGGTGTTTGATGAAATGATTGAGTGAAGTTTTTATTAGGTTGTGGTTCTTTTCTTGTTGGAGGTGATTTGGATGTTGTTTATTTACATTTTTTCTGCTTATACCTGTTGAAAGGGTTGATTTGCAGATGCAAATGGAGGGTGAGAAAAAAAAGCATGAGCACTTGCATTTGCTGAAGAGGTTCATTGGTTCAGTGAGAGAGATTGGTCAAATGGGTAAGATTATGGCGGAAACATTGGTGGGCGAAGCAGGTACATACCTTAACCTTAACAATCTAAAAATAAAATAAAAGAGACTTTGTTGTTGCTGCTGGTTCAGTGTTTTAGCGTCATGATGGGATACAAACCTCAAGAAATGGATGAAATTATAATAATAATCTACTTAAGTACCATCCGGTCTCATGAAAGTGACCATAGAAGAACACACTCTTGGTCTGTGTATATATTCAAATCTGAGTCTTTATTTGAAGCCAATGTATATACATAAAAATCTATTCATTAATTGTTTCATCTATAGATGGGAGCTGCCTATAGCTGGTGGTTATGGCATGCAAAAAAATGGTAATCATGGGAGATCTTTAAATGAAGAAATAGATTCATTAGCACTATTTATCGGACTAGGAATCAGTCATGTATCAGCCACATATGTTACCATTAATCAGTTATTACTTATTAGTATACAACTCACACTTAGTTAAAAAAATTTGATGCATTAAGATATAAAGATTTGGTACATGGCTGGTTTTCTTATTCTTTGCTACTTCCTTGGGTGACATGAAGCAATAATGTTTTAAAATTTAAATCAACATCCCGGAACTTCTATTACCTATTCATATCCACGTATAAATTGTATTTCTAGGTAACTTTATTAATATGTTAGTTCTAGGTACCGTTGCGTTTACGTTTCTCTTTAAATTTTGTTAATTATTGTTCTGGTCGCCGCAAAGCGGGGGTGAACCCACTAGAGAATTGATAAATTAACTGATAACGAGTACCCCGTTATAAATTGTTGTTGTCCCGCGGCATTGCACGGGTTTCATACTAGATATCCTTAGTACCCTCTCCAGGCTCTCTTAGATACTATGGTTTAGGGCTGGAGAACGAGCCTTATACACACCGTGTCAACGCCATCATGCCTCAGGTGAGATTTCTATTTTTTCTTAATGTTTTAATTGAGTTTGATATGTGATGTACATCATCATGAATGTCTTGACCTGAACTATCTAAATTATGTTTAATTTGCAGGTATTACTATGATTATTGTGACACTTACTTGACTCATGACTCTGTAAGCAAGCCATTAAATAAAATACTGTTAATGGTTTTGAAATTAATATCTCCTGTTACAGTTTATTTGAACACCTTGTGTGATGTGTTATGCTTAGCCAATAGTAACATTTAATTACTGTAATCCAAATTGTTTTCTATTATTAGATACCTTAGTTGTAAAAGATGCACATGAGGCGGCATCTCATGGTCAAAATTAGGATCTGGAGGCTGATATATAAAAATGATAGAATAGACGGAAAAGTTATGAAAAGCTTAGTTGATAAAAAGGTTGATATGTAAAACAGATAAGGGAGACAGGAGATGTGGAGTTTGGATGTAAATAAAGCTTTTTTGGTTGTACATAGAAGAATGCTTAATGTACGTGAGGCGCGCCTTTTGGCTTATGGGACCTAAATGCCTTGGAGCTGCTCACGCCTTTCGGCTTATGAGACCTAAATTGTGTTGATACTAAAAGCGGGTGTAAGTTAATTACTTTTGCAAGTGATATAAAGTGCAAGAATGTGTTGGTTAGTTCTTGGAATTGGCTTTTACCTTGTTGACTTGCGTCCTTTAATCCAACATGGCAGGAAATTCCTCATGATGATCCATCTGCTTCTTTTTTCTTTGATACTGGAGGAATTAGACACTGCTATCTTGCACCAGTGGTGGTGAATGAACATTTCTTAAATGTTGCTATATATTAAATTGATCTTAAATAATTTTGTATTTTTCTTAACGAGTAATTTATTAAATTTCATCTATAAGATTACCTATCTTGCAAGTTTCAAAAGGGGTTCCGGTGAATTCGATCGTTTGTGATAGATGCGGGTGCGACAATGAAGATATCAATAATCTTTTTTTCAGTTGTATCTGGGCCAAAAGTATTTGGTGGCAAGTGTTGGTCTGGATTAGGATCCCTTTCCCGTTAGAGTGACAAAGCATATCGGACTTGGTTAAATATTTTATGGATAGCCCGGGGTCGAAGAAATGGAAGAAAACGGTTCATGCTATCATTATTGCTACGATTTGGGCGGATCTGGTCGGCTCGCAATCTGAAAGCTTTTGAGGATATTTTCATTCCGACTGTGAAGACTGTTAATTTTGTGAAGGAAGATGCGTATTTTTGGGTGGCGAATCGATCGAACTTGGGTCACGTGTTGGGAAAATGGCTTAGGTTTGATATTGTAGAATTGTTGCGAGTGTTTTGTTTGTTTCTGTTTTCTTTGCGGTTTGTTGTATCCCGGACGCCTGCTCGGTGGGCCTTTTTATTTATATAAAAAGTCGTTTGTCGTTAAAAAAAATATATCGTAGGAGGAATGAGGCTACTATCTGTGAGAAGGTTTTGATACATTTCGAATTGTACATCCCATTTTGATCGGCTCACATTAAGTAAACTAAACCCATAACCAAATCATTCTATCTGTAGAGGAAGAATTTGACAACAATACAGGATTATATGATCATACAAGTTGCTAAACCAGGTGCGGAAACCCTAGCTTAGAACAAACTGATATAAACTCAATCAAAACACAATCAAAGTCATTTTAAAAGCTTTTCATAGATTAACTTGTTCAAATAAACGTTTACAGATTCAATACAGTTAACCTATCACACAAACTATCACTCTCAATCCTCTCTGGAACACACACACAAAACACACACTCTAAATGACTCGTTATACATTACAAAAACCCAATTTCTATATATAGTAGCTGTACATTCGTCCAAACTGACTGGTCGAATGTAGCTTGTTCTACATTCGCCCATAACATATGGTCGAATGTATCTTCTGTGTATCCCTGGTTCCAGATTCGTCCACATTAAAGCTTCCTTCGCCCCTTTCTATGTTACCTTCGCCCATACTACTCTCATTTGCCCCTTAACACATGTTAACATCTAATCATTAGTCGCAAAACGGCATCTACAAACTCCCCCTCGACTATTGATTAGATCTTTTCCTATCTTCATCCATGGCTTTATTCAGCAGCTTGATCCTCAGTATACTCTTCTGTTCTTTCGTCATCTCCGGCTCTAACTTTCTCTTTACCGGTTTTGACACATTAGCCATCTTCACCTTCTTGCCAAGCTTCCCTTCCAAATTACTTCCAGCATTGATATCATAAGCAAAGCAAACACCCACAACTTGTGTGTATTTCCTTGCTTGATCTGCATCGTTTGGCTCATGATGAATCGGATTATAGAATAACATGATGATGTCTTCAAAGGTGCAATTTATCAGCCACATAGGATCAAATACATGAACATGCTTGTATTTATCCTTACCATCTCTCAACACGATCACCGCTTCTGCCTTCCTCCAATCATAATACCAAAATATGAAGTCAGCACTGAAGTGTTGAGGCATAGGCATTAAAGGTATCTTCCTCATAACTTCAGGTGCCTTATAAATCAAGGTAACCCTTTTCAACTTGGTTCTGGGATCAACATCCCTATGAACTTTCCTCCGGGGATATTGAGGCTTGAATCTATTCCATTTCGTCCTACTCTCCCAAACCAATTTGTCTGCACACCAACCAACATGAGTATTATTCACTGAAGCGCCTGACATTGGGAATCTGCATAAATCTCTAACCGCCCAGTACGGTAGAGTTAACAAATCAATGAATCTGTAAAAATACAAGATCCCTGATTCCCACTTAGCAGCTAAGCACTTCAGCCTGCTCAAGTATGTCCACCCAAGAGCTCTTCCTCTGAACTTTGCATTATGAAACCTATAGAAGTTTCCTTGAGCTTCAGGCTTTGGTCGGTTTTCTTCCATCAGTCTTAACTTCTTCAAATACTCTTTCAATTCATCAGACTTAGTTGAAGATTCTGGCAAATCAGTTCCAAGTACTTTCTCAACAAACTCAGCACTTCTTTTTCTTGCCTTTCTTTTTGCAGACGTATTATGCCTTTCAGTAAAATCAGGAAACACCACATCTTCATCATTTTGTCTGAAGTACTGTGGATATTCCTCATGTGTAATATCCTCTATCTCAACTTCCTCAAACTCAGGGGTTTCTTTATCATCAGAGTGAGTTCCAACATCCTTTTCAGGAATAAGTGGAATCGACTCATCAACAATGAATTCTTCAAACGTTTTCCCTACCTTCTGTGCAAGTCCATCCAATATCTCCTTTGCCACAGAAGCAGGTACTTCCCCCTCTTCAAGATCAGGATCGTTATATTCCAATTCATATCGCATATCATCTGTTTGGAATATTTCTGCAAAACGACCTGTGAACTCAATGGTCCACTCTCTCTTCTCTAACATGTCCTTGTAAACTTGTTTTGCATCATCAGATAAGGACCTCACCTTCTCGTTCCAGAACACAGTCTCATCATCAACATTCTCTCCCTTTTTCTTAGAACTAGACTCACCTGTGTCTTTCTTCTTCTTAGAAGGTGGTCTCTTCTCAAATGTAAACTTAGCAGTATCATCTCCTCCATCATTATCATCACTGCTACTACTATCATCATCCTTTTGGCTTCCCGAACCTTCAGCATCATCATCATCATCATTATTATCACCTTCATCATCACTCTTATCCGATTCTTCATCCTCATCATCCTCATCCTCCTCTTTATCAGATTCGGATGGTTCAAAATCTACTTGTTCAACCTCTTTCTCTGCATCTTCTTCACCCTCCTTCAGCTTGGGTGCTATGTTGTACAAATCATCAATCAGATCACTAAGGCGTTTGTTTTCAGCCTTCAGCTCTTTGTTATCTTCTTTAATTGCCTTGTATCTGTTCTTGTTTCTCAGAACCTTACCTTCAAGCTTCTTATTCTTTGCTTCAAGCTTCTTTACCTTCTCATCTATTTCATCTTGATTAGATTTAGAAGCTACAACGATCTGAAGCATTTTCTCTTCATTCTGCTTAAACTTGGCAATCTCAGATTGTTGAGCCACAAGCATCTTCATCATATCATCCATTCTTTTGTTCATCTGTTTCATCACTTCATCATCCACAGTGACCTTCTTAGACTTGGACTTAGACTTAGATGGCTCAATGTCAGCTTCTTTTCCCTTCTGAGGCTGTGTAAACATGTTCAGAACATTATCCAGGGCAATATTGAACTGATCCACTGGTAATGTTGTAGCCTCCTTTGTCTTTTCCTTTTCGTGCTTGCATCAGCATAAACTAGTGGATCATCATTATCACTATCACTGTCAGGATGCCTTGCTAGATTCTTTCCAGGATCCATGTAATCCTCTCTAGCCAAAGCTCCAAATAACCTTCTGTAAGGTGGTCTCTCATTTTCAGGCACACCTTTATAAGCTTTCATTCTCGCTAAGGTTCTAACATTCATATGATCCATAGCAAGTATTTGTGTTGGATCCTTCTTCAAATGTGGATATTTATGATCAAAAATCATCATAAGAAATCTCGGATAAAGCATGAACTTCTTAAGCTTCAATCCTTTCAACATTTCTAGCATATGATCCAAAATCATTCCTGCAACATTAAATGGTTTGTTGAGAGTCAACGCAACCATTAATGAGCTCAAACTTTTCCTCATTACGTCGTATCCACCACTCACACATCCAAACACCAGTATAATGACGTGAGCAAAATACTTGAACTGCACTCCCAGTTTCCCTTTATACATAGAACCATCAGTGATAGGTCCTTTGTATTTCATTCTCAGAAAACAGGCTTTCTGCTCAGTCCATGATAATTCTCTAGGATCCTCACTTGTTTCAAACTGGATCTGGAGAGCTTCTCTAATATCAGCTTCAGTGATAAACATCTCCATTCCTTGAATCTTGCTTTTAATGATTGTCTGATTGTCAAAGTAATCATACTTGGCATTGTTATAGAAATCCTCAACTATATCCTTGTAGATAATAGTTGGTGTGGCCAAAGCGTAAACCACTCTGCATCTCTTCAAAAACTTGATGATCTCAGTGAATTCCACATTCTTCTCAACATCTCCAAGATATGCGCAACAGTTATGAGTCTTCTCAAACGGCCATTTAGAACCGCTTGATGATTCTCCTTCTTGCACCGTCTGTGGAACTGGATCAGCAACTGGAGTATCCACTGGAATCTCAACATTAGCTTGTTCTTCAGCCATCTGAAATAAAAAATCAAAATAAAACGTCAAAACATGAAATCGACAAAACTTGAAAATTTTTGACTTTTGAAACTCCACATTCGCCCATAAAGAATTGGTCGAATGTAGATTTTTATGGTCGAAAGAGTAAACATTTGGTCAAATGTAATTTGTTTTGATTAAAAAGATTCATTCGCCCATTTTTAATGCTACCTTCGTCCACTAGTTCTACCTTCGTCCGGTCGATGACCCGAAGGTGGAAACTGTTTGAAACAAAAATTTAAAATTTTATCAACTCTGTTTTTAACCCTTAGTTTTGATCAAAACCTATTCTAATATGACCGATTAAGCTTCGTGTATCATCAATTATATCATCAATTTCCCTTATCATTCATCTTACATCAGTTTTTAATAGAAATTAGGGTTTATATTATCTCATTCGATCAATCAACAATTAATCCTTGTTAATATCCTAATTCCTAAGACATTCTCCCCCTAAAACTGATGTGAGATAATCGTGTATCAAAAATAAGCCTTAACAAACACTGGAAATTCAGAATCCCTAAACCCTAAGTCCGATACATAAATCAGACGATTCCGGCTTCATTCCATAGCCATTACCTGTAAAACTTATATGAAAACGATCAGTGATAAGTAAGGATCAAAACGCACAAGCAGAAGTTACAAAAGCAACAAGGGTCTGGTTATGAAGAAATTATTGAAAAAATAGAATGAACTGGTCGAATCTGGTTTTGTTTATTTATAGACTCCACCTTCGCCCGTTATGTTTGGTCGAATGTAAAAATTTTGCACCTTCGCCCCTAGTGAAAAGCACGAAAGTGAAACCATCTCACCCGAAGGTGGAATTTGGCTGCAAGCCACATTCGCCCAAATAAAACAACCCGAAGGTGAAACAAAAAGTCCACATTCGTCCCAAATTAAGGGCGAATGTAAAATGGAACTTTTGAAAAATTTGCCAAATTACAAATTCGAATCCCGTTCAACATTTTTCAATCCATTAAGCTTCCAAAACACAAATTTTCACTTTTAGAATGATACAAAGCCCAGATGGTGTTGTCAAATCTCAGAAATTGACTATCAAGCATCCCCGGTTATCAAAAATAAAGCAGAAATGCAAAAATTTTGGATTTTTCTGAAATTTATCAAAACACACCTAAAATCTTTTTGGATTTTGTATCTTTTTGACATTAAAAGTAAATTGCAACAAAATAAAATGCATCAAAGTAAATGAAAGCAGTAAACATTTTGTGAAATCCGGTCAGAGGATCATATCAGTTTTCTGAGAAATCTGATCACAGCGTTGATCTTTTTATTTAATATTATCATTAGAAACAGTATGTGATACGGCAATTGCTGATATTGTGGTCCACGTAAGCTCACATGCAGACAATTACGCAATGCTTTAAAATGATACGAGTTAGGTGTATTAGACTAACACGATGTGGTGCCCACACACACGACATACTCCCGTATCAAGTAATTGCACAAAGCTTCGTCGTAACGCGTGATTATGCCAGAGTTATCCGTAAAAGTTACAAAGTATATAGCACAGAGGTGTACAGGTCAGCAAATGAATGCAGCAGAGTAACATGTGCGTATACACTAGGTTGAGGCTGATATTAATCACTGATTTGCATCAGATGATCAATACGATGTAATAATGATCTATGATCAATTAAAACATAAAGTTCCTCAATTCGGTAACTTCCGGTTTTGACAATTAAGCTCTTTTAGCAAATATTCTGTTAAAACTAGGTCCGTAAATCAATACGACAAAAGTTTATCAGAATATCCCGGATAACCATAACATAACGACCCGAAACCTCAGATTTTGGCAATCCTATCAAACGAAATTACGGTACTAAGACCATATGCCCATGAGGTGTTCAGCCACGAACGCGTAGTTCGTTATGTTTGTATCACTAATGCACGCAATATTTAGTCTACGAAGCCTATCAGCATATCACACGTAATCAACACACGCCTCATAAACTATACAATTCTTTAGCCTGTGTCAGATTCCCACTGATGTACTATCATTTCCTCTGTTTTACCAGGAAATCATTTTTGATTTTCTAATTTTTAGGTCTTTTTGAATTTTATATTGTTTTTGGTTTTTCTGAAAAAATGGCTCCCCCTAAAATAAAAAACATATTTTTGGATTTTCAATTTTTATGAAAAACAAAAAAAAAAACAAAAATTTGAAAGAAACAATCCACTCGAAAGCATCAACTTCTTTGAGGATTAAACAATCCCCTCGAAAGCATCAACTTCTTTGAGGATTATGAAAGTAAAGAGAAATTCCCAATTAGCAAAGAGAAATTCCCAATTAGCAAAATATAAAAACTAAAAACTAAAAAGCGATAAACCGAGGTGCCGATTAGTCCTGTTTTTCCTTTATATTGTTTACTTTTAAAAGATATTCAAAGCGTGAACGGTCAAAGGCTTTAGTAAACAGATCTGCACGTTGGTAGTCAGTATGTATTTTGATCATATCGATCAATTCCTTAGCGTAACAATCACGGATAAAATGATATTTGATCCGGATGTGTTTCGCTTTAGAATGATTTTCCGAATTTTTAGTTAAAGCTATTGCGGCTTCGTTGTCACAGTAAATAGGAGTTTTTAGAAACTGCAAACCGTAATCCACCATTTGTTGTTGAATCCAGAGTACTTGCGAACAGCAACTCGAGGCTGCAATGTACTCGGCTTCACAGGTAGATTGTGCTACGGAAGTCTGTTTCTTGCATTGCCAGGTGATTAACCTGCTCCCGAAAAACTGGCAACCAGCTGTAGTAGATTTGCTATCTTTGTCACAGCCGCCCCAATCTGCATCACTAAAAGATATGAAATCAAAATTATCATCATTAGGGTACCAAAGTCCTTTTGAGGGACAACCCTTCAGATATCTAAGGATACGCTTGACCGCCGTCAGATGACTTTGTTTCGGCTTCGATTGATAACGGGCACAGAGACACGTTGCATACATAATATCTGGTCGAGACGCCGTCAAATACATCAGAGATCCGATGATTGCTCTGTATGTAAAAGGATCCGTCAGCTCCCCCTTAGCATCCACTCCAATCCCGTGATTGGGTTGAATCGGGGTATCCATTGGCTTTGAGTCCTCCATCTGGAATCGGCTCAAGATGTCGGAGACATATTTCGTCTGGTGAATGAAGATCCCGTCGGGTCTTTGGTCCACCTGCAAGCCTAGGAAAAACTGCATCTCCCCCATTGCGCTCATTTCGAACTTTTCCTGCATGACAGTTTCGAACTCCCTGCATAAAAGCTCGTTAGTTGAACCAAATATTATATCATCAACGTATATCTGTACTAGAAGCAAGTCATCTCCCGTCTTTTTCGTAAAGAGGGTGCAATCGACGAGGCCGCGCTTAAATCCTTTGAAGATGAGGTATGTACTCAGCTCCTCGTACCACTGCCTCGGAGCCTGGTGCAAGCCATAAAGAGCTTTGTTCAACACGTAGACCTTATCCCGGTGGATTGGGTCCTCAAAGCCTGGTGGCTGCCCGACATACACCTCTTCCTTGACTTTACCGTACAGAAATGCGCTTTTCACGTCCATCTGGTAAACTTTGAATTTCTTATAAGAAGCAAACGCGAGGAACATCCGAATAGCTTCGATTCGTGCTACCGGTGCATAGATTTCATTATAATCAATCCCTTCGATTTGATGGAAACCCTGCACGACCAATCTGGCTTTGTTCCGAACAATTACCCCACGATCATCCTTCTTACACTTAAACACCCATTTGGTGCCAATCTTCTTTCTATCCGGCGGCAAATCCGTGAGCGTCCAAACTCCCAATTTCTGAAATTGTAATAACTCCTCCTGCATAGCTTCCACCCAGGCATCATCCTTCAAAGCGTCCTTGTATGTCCTTGGCTCTACCTGCGACACATAACACGCAAACGACCAATCATTTTGACTACCAGATTGTTGAATTTTGGCATATAAAGCTAAAGCACCAAAACTTTCTGGCGAATTAACGCTTTTAAGCTGCCCTCTGGTCATAACACTACTTCCAGGATCACCGATAACTTGCTCCAGCGGGTGAATACGATGTATCCGAGATTCCGGATAATCAGGTACTTGCACTCCCGTCTGAACAGTCAAGTTCTCTACAGCATCCAGATCATGACCCGTATTTGATGATGAAGCCACATCAGTAGTTGGAGTTGGGTTCACTGGTGGTGCCTCCTGTTCTTCAGCTTGATCAAGAATAGCTTCTTCAAATTGTTCATCTTCAGATTCTGAAGTGTCTAATGAAGTTGAAGCCTCTTGAAATATCTCTTCTTCTTGTATAGGAGCATTGGTATCATTAGAAGCTGGTAGGGGGTTCACAGTGATCGGACGCACCAACGGTGAAGTTGTTGCATTTTCACACTCGTAAAGTAGTCTAATAACAGCTTCTTCAACCAAGCTATCTAGATTGAATGATTCAAAGAACTCTTTGTAATCAAACATCCAATCAGGACCCGTGCCTTGAATATTTTGAGTATATCGTTGAACTTCCACGTTAGCCCAGTCTTCCACACGACGAGTTCGCTTGTTGTATACCCGTTTGAGCGGGGTTGCATATCCAACAAAGTAACCCTCCTCGGCTTTAGGACTAAACTTTTCGCTTGGGTTCAACATGGTGCACGGCGCCCCAAAAGGTTCTAGATACTCTAAGTTCGGCTTTCTTCGGTGTAACAGCTCATAAGATGTTTTACCAAACTTCTTCACTGTTAGAACCCGATTTAGTGTGTAATTTGCTGCATAAATCGCCTCATTCCAAAACATTACTGGAAGATTTGAATCAGCGAGCATTGTTCTGGCCGCTTCAATTAGAGTCCTATTCTTTCGTTCAGCAACACCGTTCTGTTGAGGGGTGTACGGAGCCGAATATTCATGATGTATCCCTTTGTTTTCACAAAGTTCATCCATCTTGGCATTTTTGAACTCCGTCCCATTGTCACTCCGAATCCTCTTTATCTTCACATTGTAGAGATTCTCCAATCGAGTGAACAGAACTTTTAGATTAATAAAAGTGTCGCTTTTATTCTGCAAACACATCACCCATGAAAATCTTGAGTAATCGTCAGTGACGACTAAACAATAAAGCTCTCCAAGATGACTATGGCGCTTGACCGGTCCGAAAAGATCCATGTGCAATCGCTCTAGTTGCATCTCTACAGAGTTAACCTTTTTCACTTTGTGGGACTGTTTGTGCTGCTTCCCCTTTTTACAACTCACACACTTGTCATTCAAATGAAAATGTTTCACATTTACTCCCTCGACAAGTCCATTCCTCACAAGTTGATTCATTTTCTTCAGATGAATGTGCCCCATTCTTCGGTGCCACATTATCGATTCTTTCTCAGTCGCCTTGGACAAAAAGCATGTTATTTGCCCTTGTGATGTCATCGCCTTGGACATATCAAGAATGTATAGATTGTTGACGCGAGGTGCCTTCAACATTATCCACTCCTTAGGAATTGTAAAGCCCGGTTTCAGAATATAGCAGGATTTGTCATCAAAATGCACAGTAAATTTCTTGTCACAAATTTGACTGACACTCAACAGATTGTAATCTATCTGCTTCACATACGAAATCCGCTCAAAGCTCACTATTCCATTGCTCACACTCCCTTCCATCGTGATATATCCGCCTTTGTTTCCTGCGAAAGCTACATACCCGCCATTGATGTTCTTCACGTCGAACAGCAACGCAAGATCCCCTGTCATGTGGCCTGAAGCTCCACTATCAACAATCCAAAGACTGCTAATAGGGCCAGCTGAAGCTCCCTGCACACAAAATGTAAATCAGTTAGTTCTTTCGGGGGACCCAAGCCTGAGTCTTGGGTCTTTCAACATCAGGTTTCACAGTAACATTCTTACAAACATTTTCAACAACTTTTTGATCAATCTTTTTCTGATTGCTCAAAACAGTTTCATTTTTCTCATTCTCTTTTGAAGTTGAGGCTCCTGGAGTGCCATTGGGTGTCCAAGATTGTTCAGTCCTTTTCAGGATACGAATCTGAGACTTTGGGTTCTCAGTCGGTTTCTGAACATTTTTAGCAAAAGTAACTTTCTTGGTAACCTTATCTGAGTTAACAGACTTAGGTCCAACATTTGATTTGACAATCAGTTTTGGTGGAACCTTTTGCCTCTCAACTGTTGAGTTCACCACAGGCTTCCTCCATGAGTGTTCCATTGCAATCCGATTCCTTCTATCATAGTGCATTGGACGAGTGTTCCTCATTTGAAAATTGTTTTGATAATAAAACGGTTGTTGTTGTTGAGGAACAACTCTCCTATGAGGTGGCACATAATGATCAATCGGCTTTCGCATAGAATTCCTCACTTCAACTTCGTGCCTCTTGTGCCTTACATATGGGCACTGAGCAAGTAAATGCCCACGTTCCCCACACTTAAAGCACGCACGGTACTCTTCAAAAACATTTAGAGCATTTGGTTGAGCAAATGATCTAACAGGGTATTGATCATTGTACTGTTGCTTCCTTAAACTCTCAGGGAGTGGCCCTTTTAAGTAAGTAGGCTCATTGAAACCATTAGCTCTGTTTTTGGGTTTAACAAACTCTGTGACATGGACCTTTGGTTCTTGAGGAACATCCAAGTACAACTTCTTTAACAAAGCTGGTGGAATTTCATTTGTTCTCTCATGTTTAGGGAACCAAATAGTACTTTCTTGCCAAATCTTTTCAATTTTAGCATAATTGGCATTTTTAATTGGAAAGTCCTCGTCAGAGATGATCTTATCGGATCCTTCCATCCGATAGAACACCTTGACAGGTTTGTCACATTGTTCGTTTTTCTCATTTCTCTCAAGATCTTTCTTAATCACATTAAGATCTTTCTTCACAACATTTTTTTCAGACTTATCCACATGATGAACTTTTCTCATTGGAACAATTTGAGATGATGAAACTGGTTCATTTGTAATGATGTGATTTTCTTTTGGAATTTCACATGCATTAACTGTTTGGTTACAACCAATATCATCACTCTCTGAGTCTGAGTCAACACTTTCAGCAGTAACACCCTCATCATTGATTCCCAAAATCGGTCTAACATCGGAATTTGGATCACCAACACTTGAAGTGTTAGATTCATTTTCCGATGCTGAATCAGATTTTACCGAACTCTCCGGTGTCACTTGGTGACAATTATGGTTTTCAAAAAGAACCGGAGATGGTACAGCCCGATAATTGGTTGTTTTGTCATCAATGATGTGGTCTACCACATAAGCAACATTCTTGTAACTTTCCAACTTTTTGTTTACTTTTTCAGCAAAGCATTTGATGGCAGCCATTTCCAACTTGGTGTTTTCAATTTCATTGATGTAGTTGTTTATTGCCAATTGTTTTAAAGACAAAGTGTTTTTCAAGTCAGAAATGTCCTTTTTGTAGCCATCTAATACTTTGTTAAAAGCATTTAACTCTTTGCGAGTAGATTGACTGTTCATGATAGCACTATCACGTTGAATACGGAGTTGTTTAACCTCCTCAGTCAATCTATCACAAGCACCACAATATTTTTCACTAGTATTGTCAGTACTACATGCAGAACTTACAGGTTTTGGCGGGTCAGTCATGGCCATCAATGCAAAATGAGCTTCCTTTCCTGCAAAGAATCTGGAATAATCAATCTTTGTGAAAGCATCATCTGCAATGCACGACTTCCTAGTCATCAGAAAATCTGCTTCTGCAAGTAACTGATCAATATCTTCATCAAGAGAATTAACACTAGCTTCCGTATCCGAGTCACTGTCTGAATCAGAATAAACCGATTCACACTCCTCAGGAATGTCAGAAACAGTATCAATCACAACTCCCGAATTAGTCTCTTCATTTTCAACCTCAACATTAACCTCAGAATTAACCTTAACAGGTTCAAAATCACCATCTATCTCAGCCTCAGAATCATCACTATCAACCTTAGTTTCAACCTTCTCCTCCATCGTCACTGAATCTTCAAGATCAACCTGATAGGCAACACACGCTACATTTCCCCCAGTAGTTATCTCCTCAACACCTATCTGAATACTCGACCAGTCAAACCTCTCATCTTGTTGAGTAACCAATGCTTGATTGGTATTCTGTTGTTCAGCTGGTGTAGTGATTGGTATGACTGTTCGGTTAGTATTGTTTGGTGTTTGGTTTTGTGTCTGGTTTGGTGTGGTTGGTTGTCTATTTTGGTTGTTATTAAAGTTGTTTTGACGATTTTGGTAGTTGTTGTTGTTTTGGGAAGAAACTTGGTTTTGGTTTTGTTGTTGACGGTTCTGATAGGTAGCATTGAATGGATTTCTGTTGCCTTGTTTCGGTGGCTGTGTGCATTCACGTTTAAAGTGACCTTTACCCCCACAATTAAAACAAGTCACTTTCTCCTTATTGAACCCGTAGGTTGTGTTAGGAGAAGTTCCCAAGTCGGTTCTACCTGTTTTCTCAATAAACTCCGTTGCTCTTCGCATTATGCTCGCAAAGGCCCATTGAATATCAATGAGTTCCATCTCCTCCTTGTCAATTTGTGCGTAGTCTTCATTGGTCAAGTTGTTATTACCAATTTGACTAGCAACTAACCCATTGTAGGAAGAAACCATTGCAGAGACTAATGCAATGTGTTGTTGAGCAACTTCAACTGTCACATTTCCAAGATTGGATGTCTCCAAAACCACAGTTGGTTGATTAGGTTGGTTCATTTGTTGTGGTTGAGATTGACCAGCAGTGTAAAAAGCTGCTTGTTGCTTTGGGGAGAATGGTGGAATGTATGAATATTGATATGGAATTTGTGGTTGTTGTTGTGATAAAGATGAAGTTTGTTGATGGTAGTTAATGATGGGTGAATCTACAGCATTGGATATACAAGCAACATGTGGGGTAACTAGCCCTCCTGAACTTGTACTTGCTGGAGCTAAAGATCCTCCAAAGTATAAGTTTGGATTCTGAGGAATCTGTGCTCTCCTAGCCTTCCTCTTCTCTTCCAATTCCTTGTTTTCCAGCTTCTCAATGAACTCCTGAAGAGACCAATATTGAAAGGCATCCTTCTCCTTCAGAACATCCACATGCTGATCCCAGTTTGGTGGTAATGCTTCAGCAAACTTGTCCACCTGTTTTGCCATAGGGATCTGTACACCATAGCTAGACAATTCAGATATCAAATGATTATATCTAGGAGTTAGTTCTTTCAAAGTTTCATTTCCAACATAAGAAAAATTCTCAAACTCCTTAACAAGTTCTTCCATCCTCAAATTTCGAGTCTTCTCATTTCCATCATGCTTCCTTTTAAGCATATCCCACAAAGCCTTAGAAGTTGTGCACGTTCCAAACTGATGCAAAAGATCATTTGTAATAGCTTGCGTCAGTTGGGAGAACGCCTTCTTTTCCACAGCAAACTTCTTTTTCTCATCCTCCGCCATGCTCTCCAATGGCACTGGTTCACCTGTGTTCTCCAGAACTGGTGGTGTGTATCCTTTAGCTATCATGTTCCATGCTTCAGCACCTTCCACTCCCATGCCTTCCAAGTGTATCTTGAACTTTTTCTGCCACTGATTGTATTCTTGAATCTCCATGAGCTTCGGTGGCCGAGTCCCGCTACCTGAAGACAAATCATTAATCAGTGTGGAAATAGCATTAGTAGTTTGAGTGTTTACCACCGCTGCTGCTACTCCCCAGTAGTCAGACTGTGGTACTGTAGGTGCACTCTGAGTCATGTAGTTAACCGGCTGTGAAGACTGTGTGCTCGTCTTCTGTGCTGCCACTGTCCATGGGTCCATCACCTGCTGTTGTGGTTGTGTAGTTGCTGGTGTAGGAGTAGTCTGATAACGCCACATTATCACGTACTTCGAGAAATTCAACACTTAGAAAAATTTTCCAAAACTTATCCTAGATTCGCCCAAAATGTGCTCAGGTTCGTCCCTTTTGATTCAGGTTCGTCCAAAACAATCACTCCCGAAGGTAAGATTTCACTAGAATGTAAAAATACACAAACACTCTTCTACCTTCGTCCAAAAATCCTAGGTTCGTCCGTTTGAGTTTTACCTTCGTACCCCCGATCTCCCGAAGGTAAAATTTGTAACCCGAATGTACAATATTCAAACAGAAAATTCTAGGTTCGCCCTTAAACACCTTGGTTCGCCCAGAAAAACACTCACGTTCGTCCTAAAACACACACGTTCGCCCACAAACTCCAGGTTCGCCCATATCTGAACTTTTGAAAAACGGTTACACTTTGAAAAACGGTTATTTTGATCACTGATTTTCAAAAGTTTGTGGATTTGATTGATCTTGATCAGGTTATGCTTCGGAGATGATTTGGAACAACTTTAATACTTGGAATTTTGAATTTTAACCACAAAATCACCTCTAATTCTTTCAAAAACACACAAAAACCATTTTTATATGAAAACAGATGTGAATTGATGAAAATTATGTCCAAATCAGCTCTGAGTTTATCAATTTGTTGTTGTATGATCCTCTACGCTCTGATACCACTTTGTAGACGTCACTGTCGAATAGACTAGGGTTGAGTCTAGGTATAGTGTTACATGAGATTGTGGTGATCCATAAGGGCATTTTATGGATCTGACGCCGTTGTAAAATATAGGACAAAACACAAGCCAAGTTCGACCATTACACACTGGGCGAATGTGGAAGGTTTCCACATTCGACCATCACAAATGGGCGAATGTGGAAATGCTCCACATTCGACCATTGATAAGGGGCGAACCTGGAACTTGGTTTTGTACTATAAATAGCAATCTCATGTGTTTGTGATCATTTGGTGATTTGAGTTTATGCTTTGAATGCTCTCAAGGGGGAGGTTATGCCCAACCTCCCCCGGCCACGAGATTGATGTTTATCCTACTGATGACAGTGTCTGTAACCGTTTCTGTATTAATACGAATCTGTGATAACGTTGTTATCGTTATATTTCTGTCTCGTCTCGAACATCCCGTCTGAAACGAGTTGTTTACGCTTATTCGATCCGCGAGTTCGGTCCATAACCGGATTCTCAATTGGTATCAGAGCCGTGGTACCGATTTGAACGATCTAACAGTCGTTTGAATCAATCACAGCTCGTTTTTACTGTTTTCAGACGTAAAATTCAGATTTTGATTGAAAGGTTGAAACCCTAGAAACCCTAGATTCTTAATTGGACCCGAAATCATGTGATTTTTCCATGTTTTTGTGAATTCGAGGGTTAGGTTTTCATTTCCGCACCTTTCTGAACAAGTTTCATCATCAAATTCAAAGGATTAGAGTGATTGTGGACTGATTCGAAGAAAATTTTGATCAAGAACACATGCAGTCTGCACATTCGCCCCTTTTAGAGAGTCGGGTGGGCGAATGTGAAATGTTACTGGGCGAAGGTAACATTTTTTTGGACGAACGTGGAGAGAAATTGGGCGAACCTGGAATTGTGTTATGAAAATTTTCACATTCGGGTGGAAGATTCCACATTCGGTTCGTCGGGCGGGCGAACGTGGAATCATAGTGGACGAAAGTGGAATTTTTGGGCGAAAGTGGGAAGCTTTAGTTGATATTCTACATTCTGGTTACTATTCTACCTTCGGGTCAATAAAAGTGGGCCAAATTGATTGAAGAATTGATGATGATGAAACAGTTTTAATGTGGGGTAGTCATAAGAATCAACAGTATGATAATCAGATTCAAATGACTATTTTGGGCCAAAAACAGAACAGATTTTTATTCCGCATGAAGAGAACAGTCAACCCAGTTCCTGTATGTTTGAAGGAACTTGTTCTGAAGAGTTGTTAAGAAGAAGGAAATCAAGTCTGAGATTTCAATGTTCTGAAAGTAATGAGGTATCCTAGGAGGAGTCATGTGGCACGTAGGTTCAACGAAAGTTTCAAGTGCTGAAAACTTTTGATGGCTTGATCCACTCGTCTACGGCTTGTATTCTGCCGAACAGATGAAGTTACTCAAGAACATGATTGATTTATCATACGGGATCTCAGAGAAACTTGGTGAAGCATCAGTCAAGGGGGAGATTGTTGATGTAATGATGTGTCTGATACTTCAACAATCATTGACTGAAGATGCTAGGAAAAGAGATGAATGTGACGAAAAGAATGTGTTAATGCAATCGCAGTCAGCACAGATGAAGAATTTCATAGAAATACTAATGTTCGAGTGGATTGTTTTGCACATAGTCACATTTGAGATGTTTAATTGGGTACTGACAGTTAGACTTCTCCAGTTGGTGTGAAGGGTGATGCAAAGGTTAAGTGCAGATATGAGACATAAATTAGTGGTGGTATCTACGTGTTATGTTGAATATCTGATCGGTCAGTATGGAATCCTTCTAGTAGGGGTCTTATCAGGCTAGTTGGATTGCGCGTGATGTACTTGGTCAAGATGACATCCCTGGGTACTGATGCTACGAGACTGCAGTGCATTACATTGTCGACTTCACATTGGCGTAACTAGGTGATCTGGTGCAAATGATATACGTGGTCTAGTTGACTTCCTGCGTATTGATGCTGAGGGTCCGTAGTGCATTACTTGGTCGGTTCACGAAGGATATTGTTTTTCTAACTCAATGCAATGGTGCATGTATTGAGGGGGAGACCTGTGATTCTGATGTGTTGATGTGCAAGAGTTTTTTGTGGATTCGCCAGCAACGTCCACAGAAAGTGCATCAACACTATCTTCTCACATTATATAACTAGGAACCTAACCACAAAATGAAATCTTATAAAAAATAGTAATAATAATGTCACGTAATTAAATTGGTTACTTTGGATTCCCAAATATATACCGTTTAGTTATGTAGTGTTTATGAATTAGTATATAATAATAAAAACTAAACTTAAATTGCAAAATAAACGTTTCATGAAGGTTCTACTAAATAAAAACAACACAATGAGAAATGATATATAACCTAATCTAGATTATGGAAATATTGTAGGAATTCGTCACGCTGATTCAAGTTTTATGATTTATATAGGTTTCTTTAAATTGCTAATATCTAGATTATGGAAATATTGTAGGAATTCATCACGCTGATTCAAGTTTTATGATTTATATAGGTTTCTTTAAATCGCTAATAAGGTACGGATTCTTGTTTCATGAATAAGAAAACTATTATAAACGAGTACCCCAACACATAGTGTCGCCCCCGTCGTACGCTAATAAACATGTCTTTAAGAAGATCCGTCGTAGAAGGTCTTGCTCGTGGTTGATCAACATTCGTGTAGTTCAAGATCATTTACATTACTAAATGCTTGAGGCATAATACCAATGCTACTAACTCGAAAAATTTAAGAAAAATAAAAAAATAAAAATAATAAACTTTTGTAAAATGTTGAACGAATAAGAAAAGTAACAGAAATTTTATACAATATATCTCGAGATGATTGATAAACTAAAAGAAATGAGTGTCACGTTGAAAATTATTGCCTCCCGACATCTCGCGCGCTGTTAAGTATCGCCGCCACATCGCGCAGGTACCCTACTAGTATATATATATATATATGAATATCCGGTTTCGAGGACGAAACCCTTTTTAAGGGGGGTAGAGTTGTAACACCCCAAAATTTGATAATTAGCGTTTACGCTAATAAGGGTAATAACCGGCTTAAATCCCAATCTACAATACTAAATAATCTCGGATAAACAATAGTTGGGAATTAACCTCGTTAGTCAGGATAGGTGACTAACAATACAAAAGGCTTTATAAAACTAAGCGGGTTAGCAAAAGTTAACCAAAATCCAGAAGTGGAGGGGCTAAACCTGCCAAAACCTTAAAGTTGTGTTATATGGCAAAGAATAATGCAGGGAATTCATTCCCTTTCTCACAAAACTCACGATCTAAACACACACACACACACACCAAACCCTAAAGAACTCAAGAACAAGCATAAATCAAGGTGGAATCAAAGGGCTTTTGATTGCATTAGCCCTAAAGCGAATCATTCAAGCATAATACACACCAAGGTAACTTTTATTTGGTGATTTTGTGCATACTTGAGATGGGTGAAAAATATAGTTGCTCTAAAAACGTGAATTAAGGGCTTGTAAAGGTTACTCTAATATGAGGAAACCATAATACGTGATGAATTGTGTGTGTTAAGCAAAATCCTTATGAGAAGATTATATCTTTGTAAATTCATGTTATAAAATGAATGGGGTTTCTTGGTGGATTGGTAGGAACCACATTTAAACCATAAAATACTAGCTTTTATTAATGCTTATCAATGATAAACTATGAATAAGATGTTTATTTGAATGCTAGTAATGTTAATCTTGGTCAAGAATGGATCCATGAGGTCCTTAAGTCCTAAAATTAAAGTTAGGAAAATCACGCCTACCAAGTGTTTGATAAAAAGCCTCAATGAAACTCGATTTCACTTGGGCATAGATAATTTGGTGAAAACATGTATGTTGGTAAAACATGACCAAAAATGCGTGTAGACAAGTAAAGACTAGGTTCTAACAACCTAAGTGATCATTCACCTCATAGGTGCATATACAAGAGACTTTGGATAGCCAAGGAGTCTCGGATTGGGGTAAAGTGGAAGCATGCATAAGGTAAGTCACTCGATGGCTTAAATCTCACTGTATACCTTGTATGCTTATATGCTAAGTTATATCTTGGATGTATATTTGGAAACTAGTTGTAGGGGTGTCACAAAAGAAGCTTAACGAACCTTCTTAATTGTAGAAAACGGCCTTAGATGAAGGTTGTCAATAGCCCAATTAGGCTAACGGGTTAATTGATTAAAAACACTACTTAGACAAGTGCCTAAACCGCGGGTAAACATTATGCCGATGTTGATTGTTGTTATTTGCTTGAGTATATCCATAGAGTTTATGCTAATAATCTCAAGCTAGTCTAGAATCAAAAAGGGTCGCGAACTAAGGAAAGTCACAACTATGACTTCATAAACATATACATATATGCATAAGTAGGAGAGTATAACAATGAGGATGTCATGTAACTGAGATAATGTTGTGACTCCCAAGGGTTATGAAAAACATTGGATAAACAAAATCATGTCGCGAGTCATAAGGGCCGCGCAAGCAAGACCGAGAGAAGTGGCACATGTGGCCATGGACACGAGGCATCGCTATCACGGCAAAAAAAATGACTTGGTCGGAAAGTCACTTAGTCGAGTCGAGGCTTGACAAGTATGCATAAATCACAATTAGAACTTGGGAATTATAAAAACTCATGTTTTCAACTTATGCAAACGTTAACGGGTCAAGTAGAAAAGGATTCAAATCACTATGGTAATAGTGTTAGAAACCGAATAAGGTATTGCACTCGAGATTTAGTCACTTATAAACTATGCTTGGTGACCCATAAATGAGTTCTAAGAAGTCCCTAAAACGGTTTTGAAGTTTCATGAAAAGTGCAGCCTCGAGCAAGGAAAATGGGCAAAAATGCTAAATAAAAACATGCAGCCATTTCTGAGTAGAGTAGGGATACGCCCAGGAGAGTAGGGCTACGGCCACTCTGTTGTCAAGTTATCTGAAATCATGGAATCATGCTGCCATACGCCCCAAATACGCCCAAAACCCCATTTTGAGTAAGAGTAGGGCTACGCCCATGGGAGTATGGATACGCTCCTGGGTGTTTTTCATGCTTATCATTGACTTGTTTAAACTAACTTTTGGGTTGTTTTAACCGTGTTTAACCCCCAGGAAATCATGTATGTGATACGGATGATGATCAAGACTCGAGCAAGAACCGAACGTATCAGACTCGACTGCTTCCGCAACGCTTAAACTTAATCTTTTGAAACTTGGTTTTTGGAAGGCGTTTTGTTGTCGTGTTCGACACTAACTAGACTATACGTATGTTTTGAAATGTAATGCGTATGTGCTAAAAACTTGTGAAACACATTTAATATGTAATGCTTTATTCATAAACTTCCAAACTAAGTTTATTTCCTCGTAAATTATCGTTTAATTACCCGTTTTTCGGGCGGGGTCTTACAGATTTATGCATGTATATCATTGATTTATGAATGTATATCATCGATTTCTGGTATATTCATTTTTATATTTCTGATTCCGATTTATTTATGTATATCATCGGTTTAAGCATTTATATAATCCTAAATATATTGAATCGATTATTCCTGATTTATGCAGTTTTATTTTCCTTTGAACAGGTTTATGCAGTTTTACTTCTGATTTGAACAGGTATATCATCGATTTAAACTCTTATATCATCCTAGATAGATTGTAACAATATTATATGTTTTTTTGTAACAATATTATAGTGAAATTCTAAACTGTCTATACATAATGGTTTTGTAAAGGTTTTCAGTGATTGGATGGCCTGATTTGCTTGAATCCGAAGGTATTGCTATTGGCGAATATTGTGTATTTAAATGGTGTTCAATACAGCGCAGGCTGTTTGTTACTAAGATTGCACCACAAGAAGTCATTGTTTTTCAAATTTCACATATCAAATTTTAATGTTTTTAATTTAATTTATTCGAATTATTGTATTTCAAATTTATGTTTAATGTTATTGAAATACTTCGATGGTTTTCGAAATTTTGTTTAATGTCATTTATTTATATGACCGAATTTATTGTCATTAATTCAGCATTAATGTTATTTACTTACAATAATAATACTTGACTGATTTTAATGTCATTTAATCTAGAATTTGAATATTAATCATTGTTATTTATTTACATTAATTTATATGTTGACCGAAGTTAATGACATTTATTATTATCATTTAACAATTTACCGAATTTATATTAACATCATAATGATTGTTATTAACTTGAACGTCAATTTACCAAATACTAAATTAATGATAAATTACAATGTTTACAATATTATGATGTTAATGTAATTTCTAACACGTTAATTTATAGTGTAAATTATTTATAAGTCATAATTTTAATAAAACTATTCTTTTACTCATAATTTGTACGTTGACCGAAGTTAATGACATTTATTAATACGTTGGCCGAAGTTAATGAAATTAGATTACCATCATAATAATTGTTATTTAATGTTGTTTTGACTAAATAAATAATGTCCAGTCAAAAATGTTTATTTTTCCTACTAAATTTAAACTTGAAAGTCAAAAATGTTGATTTTTCCTACTAAATTTAAACTTTAATGTCAATTTACCAAATACTAATTTTATTTGAATATCAATTTACCGAATTTAGATACTAATTTAAACTTTAATGTCAATTTACCGAAATTAGATACTAATTTTATTTAAATACCAATTTAAACTTTAATGTCAATTTACCGAATTTAGATTATCATCATAATAATTGTTATTTAATATTATTTTGACTGAATAAATAATGTTTAGTCAAAAATGTTTATTTTTCCTACTAAATTTAAACTTGAAAGTCAAAAATGTTAATTTTTCCTATTAAATTTAAAATTTAATGTTAATTACCAAATACTAATTTTATTTAAATATCAATTTACCGAATTTAGATACTAATTTAAACTTTAATGTCAATTTACCTAATTTAGATAATAATTTTATTTAAATACTAATTTAAACTTTAATGTCAATTTACCGAATTTAGATTAGCATCATAATAGTTGTTATTTAATGTTATTTTGACTGAATAAATAATGTTCAGTAAAAAATGTTTATTTTTCCTACTAAATTTAAACTTGAGAGTCAAAAATGTTGATTTTTCCTACTAAATTTAAACTTTAATGTAAATTTACCAAATACCAATTTTATTTAAATATCAATTTACCGAATTTAGATACTAATTTAAACTTTAATGTCAATTTACCGAATTTAGATACTAATTTTATTTAAATACTAATTTAAACTTTAATGTCAATTTACCGAATTTAGATTAGCATCATAATAGTTGTTATTTAATGTTATTTTTGTCACACCCTCAAATTTCCACTTGCGGAGTTTTACCGTGAGGCGCGTGACAAACCAGGATCCAAGTCAACGGTCACAATAAACAACACTACCTTAGCGACCTGAGAAAAACATGCCAAAAGTACGTCAGCAATAATGCTGGTGAGTTCACAGGTTTTAAATAAAAGTTACCAAGTTCCAAAAGTGTACCAAGTTCAACTTGTCAATACTATGAAATGTTCAACCAAAGTACGCTAGCTAGGCGTATGTTTTGTTACTACTACGATTGAAAAACCATTACTAGACTGTTCCTAATGTTCAGCCCGACTGTCTTCTACAATGTTACCAATGTTACCAGTTCGAGACAATATGCACCCGCCCGGCCCTACAAGCCGTCGAGTGGGGTTTCTCCCCCCCTCTTACAATATAACATACAATATATGCAATCAACACTTAACACGTGTTAAAGTTCACCAAGTCTAGCATACAGTTTAATTAGTGTATAAATAAGTCCGAGCACGTGTTACCATGTTACTAGGCATGTTACGGGGTTCCTATCATGTTCCTAGGTGTCAAATCAGGTCTCGGAATGCCAAAATGCACTTACAGTAGCAGTACATGCGATTAGGAAAAGTCAACTAGCAATTAGGAGGGGTAATCGCCTACCTTATAGGCATTTAGGCTCTAATCGCCTATAGCTATAGGCGATTAGGCCCATTCTAGTACCTTATAGGCGATTAGGCCTATACCACATGCATTTCAGGATCTAACTATTGATTAGGATTGTAATCACCTTCAGCATAGGCGATTAGGCCCCCAATCGCCTACCCTATAGGCGATTAGGCTCCCAATTGCCTACCTTATAGGCGATTAGGACTCCTAATCACCCCTTGCAGTTCTGTTCCGATTTTTCGCGCGTTTAACCCTCCAAATCAGATCCAAAACGTGTGGGAACACCAAATATCAAATCCAAAACATTAATAAACCTATTCCAAGCAAAACCCCTAAATTATCATCATTCTAACAGTCCCGAATGCAAGCGTTTCCCAAAAATAGCATATTCAACATGTAAACATCACATCAACATGCAAAGTTTGCCCTTAATGGCAAATATCCAGATTTCATCTCATAATGACGTTGTTCGATAATATCCTACTATTCTAGCATCATCCTAAAGCAAACCCTAATCTTAAACAATCAACAAAACACCTCATAATATCATAGATTCCAAATAATCCTTCAACCGGGTCTAAACAT
Source organism: Ambrosia artemisiifolia (assembly GCA_032199755.1). Classification (NCBI taxonomy): domain Eukaryota; kingdom Viridiplantae; phylum Streptophyta; class Magnoliopsida; order Asterales; family Asteraceae; genus Ambrosia; species Ambrosia artemisiifolia. Next base: position 13,642,517 of record CM063529.1, read on the forward strand.
CTATTATCAACAATACACAACTATAACCATCCAAACTCCTAGGATAACATCATAATGACTCATACTAGTTAGAAACAAATCAATAACACAAGAACAATCATATTTCAATAATAAAAATCCTATCTTTATATGAATATAACAAATATAACATGCATAGAGGTTTGGGTTTGTTTAGGGACTGTTTTTAATAGGTTTTCAAAGACACAAATGTTTAGAAATCAGGTCTGGACTTCTAGGGATCAAAACAATAACATACAAAGGTTTGGGGATGAAGAACACACCTTAGATTTGTAAGAAAATGAGATGTAAGGCTTGGAAAGGTGGGTTTTGATGCAAAAACGTGTTCCAGAGGGTGTTTGTGAGTTGGGAGAGGTTATGGGACGGCTAGGGTTGCACAAATTATGTTTTACAAGTCAAGGGTGGTATTTATAGGCGTTTCTAGTCGTTTAACACACGTCAGGCGATTATGCAGCAGTATAGGCAATTAGGGCTCCTAATAGCCTATAGCTATTGGAAATTAGGGCCTAATCGCCCTCAGGGGCTCTCTAATCGCCTTCAGCATCAGGTGATTACGCGTTATCACCTACAATGTCATGCAATCACGTGTAATCACCGTTTTAACACATATAAACACGTATTCACATACCGACAAGTCACATAATGATTATACACACATAAATCATGAAAACAAACACGTTCACATTTGTTCACCAATTCCCGGGACTCGACACTTGTGAGATTACCAAAGTCCGGCGATTCTACGAATCGTCAATCCTTGTACCCATGGTTATGGACCGACATCTAATGACCCTCTAGACCGTTGTAACGACTCCCGAACCATAACACGACTCAACCGACCCAGTTAAGTATAATGTACGCATGACTCGCTAAGGTAGACTTTAACTTAACCAATGTTATCACCTGAGTTTGCCGGGTGTCACATCATCCCCACGTTAAAAGAATTTTCGTCCCGAAAATTGCACAAGGCCCAAAAAGGAAAACGATAAAGAGATAGAAACGAACGAAAAGAAAATTTACCAGAGTTGTCACATCATCCCCACGTTAAGAGGAATCTCGCCCCGAGATTCATTCAGCTGCACTGGTAACATGTCTTGATTCGAACGCACGCTTAGGAAGAAGATGAGGATACTTAGACTTCATCTGATCCTCCCGTTCGCAAGTGTATTCCGGTCCATGATTCGAGTTCCAACGAACCTTAACAATACGGATTTTACTCCGACGAAGGCTTCGAATCTTATAATCAAGGATCTCAACAGGTTCCTCCACAATGCGAAGACGATCATCAATCTTGATCTCTTCTAGCGGGACAATAAGAGATTCGTCAGCCAAGCACTTTTTCAAGTTAGACACATGGAAGACGTTGTGTACACTACCGAGCTCCACCGGTAAATAAAGTCGATAGGCCACCGGTCCAATCCGTTCCAGGATTGCAAACGGTCCAACATATCGAGGGTTAAGTTTGCCACGCTTCCCAAAGTGTATGACGCCCTTCCATGGTGAAACTTTCAGAAGTACCCTGTCCCCAACCTGGAACCCTAATGGTTTGCGACGACAATCGACATAGCTCTTCTGTCGATCCCGTGCCGCTGCTAAACGGTTACGAATTTGTACGATCTTTTCCGAAGTTTCGTACACCAATTCAGGCCTAGTGAGTTGACTCTCACCCACCTCGGCCCAACAAAGAGGAGACCGACATTTCCGCCCGTAAAGAGCCTCGAACGGAGCTGCCTTGATACTAGAATGATAACTGTTGTTGTAGGAGAACTCCACTAATGGTAGATGAGCCTCCCAACTCTTGCCAAAGTCAATCACACATGCCCGAAGCATGTCTTCCAATGTTTGAATCGTCCGCTCACTCTGACCGTCAGTTTGCGGATGGTAAGCTGTACTCATATCCAATTGGGTACCCAAGGCCGTATGCAAAGCCCTACAGAAGTGCGAAGCGAAACGAGAGTCACGATCCGAGATGATAGAAACAGGCACCCCGTGCCGAGAGACTACCTCCTTAAGGTAAATACGAGCCAACCGCTCGAGTCCGTCCGTTGCCTTAATAGGTAGAAAATGTGCCGATTTTGTCAACCGATCGACAATCACCCAAATCATATCACACCCACTTGGTGACTTAGGTAGTTTCGTGAAAAAATCCATCGTGATCCGTTCCCACTTCCATTCAGGAATTTCAGGTTGCTGCAGGACACCAGACAGCTTCTGATACTCCACTTTGACCTTAGCACATGTCAAGCATTTGCTCACGTAAGAGGCTATATCCGCCTTCATGTTTGGCCACCAGTAGAGTATCTTCAGGTCTTGATACATCTTGTCCGAGCCAGGGTGAACAGAATACCGGGATTTGTGAGCCTCATCCAAGACAAGCTCCCGTAATCCCCCGAATAGTGGAACCCATACACGTTCTGCGAAGTAGTGTAGGCCGTCAGGCCTAAGTTCAAGATGCTTGTCAGCACCGTGCATGGTTTCAGCTTTAAGGTTTTCCTCCTTCAAAGCTTCTAGTTGTGCAGAACGGATCTGATCAGGCAGAGAAGAATGGATGGTGAGCTGCAAAGCCCGAACGCGACGAGGGTTTGTAGATTCCTTCCCGCTCAAGGCGTCTGCTACCACATTCGCCTTGCCAGGATGGTACTTAATAGCGCAGTCATAGTCGCTCAGAAGTTCAACCCAACGACGTTGTCGCATGTTCAGGTGCTGTTGGTCGAAAATGTGCTGGAGACTCTTGTGATCGGTGTAGATGGTGCATTTGGTACCGTACAAGTAATGTCTCCAAATTTTCAACGCAAACACTACTGCACCCAACTCCAAGTCATGGGTGGTATAGTTCTTCTCGTGAACCTTAAGTTGACGAGAAGCGTAGGCAATCACCTTCTCGCGTTGCATCAACACATAACCGAGACCCCGGATAGAAGCGTCTCGCCGCAAAAGTCACACTTCGAGAAACGTGTTGACTGTTTAACCGACCATACTGAACAAGACTCAACATCCCATTGGTGACCCGATACCCCATGTGTTAACCTCGTACAATATAACATACAATATATGCAATCAACACTTAACACGTGTTAAAGTTCACCAAGTCTAGCATACAGTTTAATTAGTGTATAAATAAGTCCGAGCACGTGTTACCATGTTACTAGGTGTCAGATCAGGTCTCGGAATGCCAAAATGCACTTACAGCAGCAGTACATGCGATTAGGAAAAGTCAACTAGCAATTAGGAGGGGTAATCGCCTACCTTATAGGCATTTAGGCTCTAATCGCCTATAGCTATAGGCGATTAGGCCTATTCTAGTACCTTATAGGCGATTAGGCCTATACCACATGCATTTCAGGATCTAACTAGTGATTAGGATCGTAATCACCTTCAGCATAGGCGATTAGGCCCCCAATCGCCTACCCTATAGGCGATTAGGCTCCCAACATGCAAAGTTTGCCCTAAATGGAAAATATCCAGATTTCATCTTATAATGACGTTGTTCGATAATATCCTACTGTTCTAGCATCATCCTAAAGCAAACCCTAATCTTAAACAAACAACAAAACACCTCAAAATATCATAGATTCCACATAATCCTTCAAACGTGTCTAAACATCTATTATCAACAATACACCACTATAACCATCCAAACTCCTAGGATAACATCATAATAACTCATACTAGTTAGAAACACATCAATAACACAAGAACAATCATATTTCAATAATAAAAATCCTATCTTTATATGAATATAACACATATAACATGCATAGAGGTTTGGGTTTGTTTAGGGACTGTTTTTAATAGGTTTTCAAAGACACAAATGTTTAGAAATCAGGTCTGGACTTCTAGGGATCAAAACAATAACATACAAAGGTTTGGGGATGAAGAACACACTTTAGATTTGTAAGAAAATGAGATGTAAGGCTTGGAAAGGTGTGTTTTGATGTAAAAACGTGTTCCAGAGGATGTTTGTGAGTTGGAAGAGGTTATGGGATGGCTAGGGTTGCACAAATGATGTTTTACAAGTCAAGGGTGGTATTTATAGGCGTTTCTAGTCGTTTAACACACGTCAGGCGATTATGCAGCAGTATAGGCGATTAGGGCTCCTAATCGCCTATAGCTATTGGCAATTAGGGCCTAATCGCCCTATGCTATAGGAGATTGGCACCCTAATCGCCCTCAGGGGCTCCCTAATCGCCTTCAGCATCAGGTGATTACGCGTAATCACCTACAATGTCATGCAATCACGTGTATTCTCCGTTTTAACACATATAAACATGTATTCACATACCGACAAGTCACATAATGATTATACACACATAAATCATGAAAACAAACACGTTCACATTCGTTCACCAATTCCCGGGACTCGAGACTTGTGAGATTACCAAAGTCCGGCGATTCTACGAATCGTCAATCCTTGTACCCATGGTTATGGACCGACATCTAATGACCCTCTAGACCGTTGTAACGACTCCCGAACCATAACACGACTCAACCGACCCAGTTAAGTATAATGTACGCATGACTCGCTAAGGTAGACTTTAACTTAACCAATGTTATCACCTGAGTTTGCCGGGTGTCACAATTTTGACTGAATAAATAATGGTCAGTCAAAAATGTTTATTTTTCCTACTAAATTTAAACTTGAAAGTCAAAAATGTTGATTTTTCCTACTAAATTTAAACTTGAACGTCAATTTACCAAATACTGAATTTGTGATAAATGTGTTTTTGAATGCAAATTACAATAATTTTATTTAAATCCAGAAAAAATTATTTATAAATAATGTCATTGATTATTATACAAAGTTAATGATTTTAATTTATATGTTGACCGATGTTAATGACATTTATTATTATCTTTTAACAATTTACCGAATTTAGATTAACATCCTAATGATTGTTATTTAATGTTATTTTGACTGAATAAAATAATGTCATTGATTATTATACAAATACTTATCATAATTAAAAAATGTATATCATAACTAAAAAAAAATGAAAGGACGATGTGACAACTGGCAAAATTAAGGTAATTCCGTACTAATTAATTATGTGTAACTAACGTAATTAAGTGCAAATTCGTGTTAATTGTTTATCTGATGCCTTAGAGAATAGCAAATTCCCCATAAGATGCATAGGAATGCACATGTTTAATGTTGAAGCACGACGAAATCGCGTGCAAATAAACTTGTCCAGAACGGACGTTGGTGATTACCCGGTAAAAATTAAATAGCCGAAAATGATTCCGGACACCCAGGATATAAAATAAGGGGTATTTTCATGAAATATAATGTGTTTTGGAACTCCAAAACCATAAATGAAAACTCTAAATACAAATCTCCCGGTAACTCTAAAGTGCGCGTACCGCACCCGGTACAAGTATAACTTGTAATTTCACCCAACGAAAGCCTAACTAACCAACCAACACTTAAACTAGGCTATGTTTAAGGGTTATTAGAGGCTATTATAATGTCTGGATAACGCATAATTAAAATCCGATTAGAACCCGAACGAAACCCGAACGTTATGTTTGAATCATAACCAAGCTAGCTAGTAAATATTTTATGTTGTGGACCCCACAAAATCTCCCAACCCAACCGGCCCAACCCCCTCACCACTCTCATAATCTTCTTTTTTGTACCACTAAATTTAGGATGGATTTTGAAAGATTATAAGCATAGTGTGGTGAGATTTTTGAAGGGATTTTTGTGTCCTTGTGAAAGATTATAAAATCCTCCATAACCTTAGCAAACTTTCGGCCAACACACCCCCCATATCTACTAAGATCATTTTTGTGTACCCTTTCCCTGATTTAAGGGATTGGAGATTTGATTATAGAATTTTAAATATAGATCTTGTGTACTTGAGTAATCTTGGGAGATTTATAAAAGGATGGATAATCTACATCATTTCATGAACTAAAACCTTTCCTTGTTTCCTTGTCTTGGCCGTAAGAACACACACACACATACACATTCATTTTTCAAGTTTCAATCACTAAGTTCATCCATAAAACTTCCATCTCCAAACCCCTAACTGTGTGTTTCATGCTTGGAGCTTAACCACATTGGAAGAACACACTAAACCACTTCAAAATCAAGAGTTTATACTTTCCCTAGCCTTGTGCTAGTTGTAAGTGTTCTTCATCTTATTTTTATTCTTGAAAATTTATGTTTAGTTATCTAGAAAGCAAGTTGTACATGGGTTAACATAATGGAACTTTACATGATAAAACATATGCTTTTCAAGACTAAAATGGAAGTGTACAAATGATAATATGGGCCGTGAGTTTGTAGATGGTTGTTATTGTTTTTTTTGTTAGCTATGAATATAAACTTAATCATACACATGTTAAAGGTTTAAACATAATATTTAACCAAGGTTTGAACATGATATATTATATGTTTTTACAAGTTTAACAAAGGGTCATAAAGAGGATGCTTGGGCCGTGAGTTTGGCTATAAAATGTTAGTGTTTTTGTAGTTTCCAAAAGTTCACATAAACTTGAATAAAATGATGATCTAAGTATAGTTGGTGAATGTAACTTGAAAACACTTAAAAGTGGTTTAAATCATCATAAAATGATCATCTAAGACTTGATATAGTGTTGATCTTGTTAGAAAATGTAATACATAAAGTTTACGTATTCAAAGTTTACGAACTTGAAAAATGCAAAGTTGGACTTATTGGACATATTACACTAAATACACTTATTATTATCCTTAATGAGGTTATTATAGACTATTAAAAATGTTGACTCATAATAATAATCTACCATCACAAAGTTGACATAATAAAGTTTACTAGTTTGGTAGAAAATTGTCACTTTTGAAAGATTAGGAAGGGAATGTAACTTTGGAAAGTTAAAGGATTATTTAGTAACTTTAAAAGTTGAGGGACATAAAATGTCATTTTAGAAACTTGGAACTAAAAATGTGACTTTGGAAAGTTAGGTGTCAAAGATGTAAGATATTAACTTTCCAAGGTTGTTGTGTAAAAAGTTAATAAATTACAAATGTATATTTTGTATAAAAATGTATTCTTATAAAATAAGGTTTTATAAAAAAATATATAGATTTCCAAACATGTTGGAAAATATAAAAACAAAGGTTTTTATAATAAAGATAGATAATTTAAAGGCTTGATGAGAACTTGTATAAAAATGGACACTTTTATATAAATGGGAATATAAAAGTGTTGGAACATTTTTATGTTACAAGTAATCAAGTCTTGGTTATAACATACAAGTATTTACCCCTACAAAATTATATATACAATTTATACCATTCGGGACACTAAAATAGATAAGTTTAAAGGATCGGATATGGACGTGTTCATGTTATGACGTGTTAACGGACTAAAACGTAAAAACGGACGAATAAGTATTTGTGTTATTGCGTCTAATTTGGAAATGAAAACATATATTTTAAGGATTTAAAATATGTAATGTGGGTGAAAATACGTAACACTTTCCTAAGTGTTGGAAACTTATTCGTGGGAGAAAATAACGTAAATAATCTAACGATTAAGCGTTTAAAACAAGCATATGGACTTGACAATGAAAATATGTTATCAAATCGACAAGATCCTAGTATATTTATTTAGTGGGAAAGTAAATATACGGTAAAGTGAGTCGAATTGAGTATTGAAAGTGTTATATCGAATCGACAAGATCCTAGTATATTTATTTAATGGGAAAGTAAATATACGGTAAAGTGAGTCGAGTCAAAACACACGCACTATAGACTTAGTGATTTATACGTCTAGGACATTTGTAGGTGTTTGACCTTGGACGAGCTATTCTCTGAATTTGGATTTGCATACTTTGCTTGAGGTGAGTTTCACGGCCCCATTTTACTGTTTTTACTTTCGGGGGAAAGCTATGTTATGTTAGGGAAATATGTGATATGTTGGATACTTGAGTTTGTTGTTCGCCACTCGGGGTTGAGTCCTCGCCACTGTAACCATTTATTCGTGTGTATGTGTGAAATCGAAAACCGAAGGAATATTTGGATAGTACTATTGGTGCCTGACAAGGCCCACCCCTAATCGATAGCGTCGATTATGCAACTGTGTATGCCTGGGGTGCACGTATTCTGAATTAAGTTGTTATTTTCTGAGGAACAACTATGAGCGGGGCATTGCTAGTCTTGGTTTGGTTATGGGCTCAAGTAGATTGTAGGAACTTGCAACTCTTACAATAATCACTACTCGTGTTTATTTCCCAAAAATGTTATTGTTGAAATGTTTGTAAACTAAAACCTGTGAATTCACCAATATTTATATATTGATGATTTTTAACATATCTTTCAGGTAATTAATCGATGGAAGGTCGTATGGCTAGTACGGGCGGGGATCTTACATAACGTCGGATATTTTGACGGGGTTTCACTTTTATTTTCCATGGGGTTGGAATATATTTGAGAAACCTCTACTTTTGATTTGAACTGTGTTTGTTTAAGAATGTATGAACTTGAAAACTTGTTTCGACGTGTTAAATAAATGATCCCTTTTTCTTAATTACTTATAGTTTGTGTTAATCTTGACTTTATTCCCTTCGAACGTCGCGCCACGCGTCTCCGCCATTGGCGTGGTGTGACAGACGATTGCTGTTGAAAGCTCACAATGAGTTATATACCCATAGAACATAACTCAACAATCACAATTGCCATCTTACCGGCTTTGTTTGCCGTAACTACAAGTTTTGTTACCTTTTCTTAATTAACGTAATTTTATAACAAAACTAGCAAGACGCTATAGGCACGTTTTGTTAAATAGCTAGTAATTAGATTTATCAGTTTTCTTTTTTACATCTCAAGTTGATCCTAGGTGCACCTCTTTAATATTCTTGAAACGTCGGCTGTGCATATAGATGAATGATTTAAAACTCAATGTCTTTACCAACTATAATACATTAAAAATACTGAAACGTGTGTTTCTTTTCATGAAATTTAGCTATTAATTGTGATAAATGTTGACCATACCTATATACGTTTTAGAATTTGTGATAAATGATAGTTATTGACAATTGCAATTATATCTCTATTAAGCATTTAGCATATATTTAAGTCACCATTTCAATCTTTCTATTTTTGTATTTCATCTATTTAATTGCACGGTATCACATTGATCACACTTGCTATACACACCATAAACAGAACGTGGAACAATTCGAAAATGTAAGTATTATAAGAGAAAGATTCATGCAATAATTTTGGTAAACAAAATGTATTTAATAAATATAATTTAAATCTATTCTTTTAATAATAAATATAATTTAAATCTATTTAACAATTTCCTAAAATACATAATATATTGAAAATAATTTTCAATGATATTACTAATATAATGACTTTCATTTTAATATTGTTGACCGATAAACATAAAAACTTTTTACTGTTTTTGTTACTTTGATGGAGGTCAATTCTTTGACTTTATTTATTTTTCATGTCTAACAATACAATTATTAGTAATTAGTAATGAAATTAGTAATGAAATATCATTTTACGTTATCAGTAACAACATTAACTAAAAGGCGATTCATAATAGTAAAAAACCTCATTTTTTCATGAAATCCTTCATCATTGACTACATTAACTAAATATTGTTTCGGTGGTACTAAGAATAAGAATATTAAGTCTTTCATTTAAATATCTTTGACAGATTAACATTATCATATTATGTTTACAAAGAATTATCCTTTAATCAATTGTCATGAAACGCTAACCATCATAATGATTGCAATAATTGTGCTAATTTTAGGCGTCATTGACCAAATCACGTAAATTACTAGTCCTTCCATTTTTATAATTCAACTATATAAATAAATCCGACTTATTCGATCAGAATTGATCGAGACACAATATTCCGATTGTGGTAGCATTGAAACAGGTCAAATGGATAAAAGGTTGCTCTATAAAAAACCTTCCATTTTGACATATTATTCAACCCATCCACGTTGCTATCTTTACTCCTAACGAGTTTCTCATGTAGGGTTTAGTATTGATTTTTCACCGTGGTTTTAGCTTGATTTTTAGGTCATTGGTTATGAGTCAAACCGTCAAAACAGTTCAGGGTCTTGAGGATATATTTACCTTAAATTCTTGATGATAATACAGTTACAATGCCAAATGTCTTTCTTTTCCTCATCAGAGTTTTTTTTGACAAATTTTACTGTTTTTTTATTCTAATGGTTCAGGGATCCTATAAGTGGACTGTCACACCCTCAAATTTCCACAAGCGGAGTTCTACCGCGAGGCGTGCGACACACCAGGATCCAAGTCAACGGTCACAATAAACGACGTCTAAATGTAAAAACATATGTAAATAAAACCATGCATAAGATTCAAAACCAACATTTGAAAGTGCGGAAGCATTTAAGGTTTACAAATCATGAGTAAATAAAGACATGAGTTCCAAAGTTTAACAACAAAAGACATGCATAAATGACCCTAGACGCGAGTACGACTCCAGTGCGACTCCGTGCGCCTAGCCGACAGCTGCTACCTTAGCGACCTGAGAAAACATGCTAAAAGAGTCAACATATAATGCTGGTGAGTTCACAGGTTTTATTTAAACGTTTAAAACAATCCTTGAAAGCCGTTACCGTTGCTGTTACTACTATGCTTATGTGAACGCTAGCTAGGCGTCATGTGATATTACTACTACGGGAGAAACCATTGCTGACTGTGTTGTTACTATGTAACTGTGTAACCCTTATTTACGGACTACCGTCATCGCCGGTAGGCCTTGTGTGCTTAGAGACAATATGCACCCGCCCGGCCTCCAGCCGTCGAGTGGGGCTTGTCAGTTCCCAATAGCGCTATCCACATTTCCCCGCCATATACCCATGTTAGTGGTTTCTAAGGGACTTAGATGAACCGTATAGTAATAAGATGTTAGCCATAGTATAACATGAAAATGTGTATTAAAAGAGTTTAAGCATGTTTCTCCCCCGAAAACAAAAACCGTAAAATGTGGGGCCGTGAACTCACCTTAGGTTGCGTCTTCCGTTAATGAGTAAACTGTTATGTGATATGATAGCCCCAAGTAGTGGCGACCTATCATAAGATGTGTGTAAAGTTAGACTAATAACCCGTTGGGTTCATTAGTCCCTAATGTCCAGTCCATGACCATTATGTGTTTGAAAAATGCGTTTGACTGACAACCAGACTACATGAGACAAGACTCGACATCCCATTGGTGACCCGACATCCCACGTGTTCATCTTATACACTAAAGCTTACAATTCATGCAACCAATACTTAACACGTGTTAAAGTTCAACAAGTCCAACATATAGTTCAAATAACGCACAAAAAAGTCCGAGCATGTGTTACTATGTTACTAGGCATGTTACGGGGTTTCTAGCATGTTCCTAGGTGCAAATCGGGTCTCGAAATGCCAAAATACACTTACAACAGCAGTACATGCGATTAGGAAAAGTCAACTAGTGATTAGGAAAGTCAACTGGTGATTAGGAAGGCTAATCGCCTTCCCTAAAGGCTATTAGGCTCTAATCGCCCTCAAGCATAGGCGATTAGGCCTATTCTAGTATACTATAGGCGATTAGGGCTATAAGACATGCAATTCAGGGTTTAACTAGTGATTAGGATCGTAATCACCCTCAGTGAAGGCGATTAGGCCCCCAATCGCCCTCCCTATAGGAGATTAGGACCCTAATTGCCTTCAGCATAGGCGATTGGGCTCCCCAATCGCCTTCAGTGTGGCTGTTCCGATTTTTCGCGCGTTTAACCCTCCAAATCAGATCCGGAATGTGTGGAAACACCAAATATCAATCATAACACATTAACAAACATATCTCAAGCAAAACCCCTAAGTTATCATCGTTCTAATAGTCCCGAATGCGAGCGTTTTTCCCAAAATAGCATACTTAACATGTAAACATCACATCAACATGCAAAAACTTGCCCTAAATAGCAAATATCCAGATTTCAGCACGTAACAACGTTGTCCGATAATATCCTACTGTTCAAGCATCATCCTAAAGCAAACCCTAACATCATATGACTAACAAAACACCTCATATCATCCTTAATCATTCAAACTATTCAAATGGGTCAAAATACCAAATATCAATAATACACAATCACGGACCTCCAAACTCCTAAGTTAACATTATCATAACCCATTTAGGTCAGAAACACATTCATAACACAAGAATAACCATGTTTCAATCATAAAAATCCTATCTTTAATCAAATACAACACATATAACATGTATAAAGGTTTGGGTTTGTTTAAAAACGGTTTTTAATAGATTTTCAAAGACACAATAGTTTAGAAACCAGGTCTGGACCTTTAGGGAACAAAACATAATCATATAAAGGTTTAGGAATGAAGAACACACCTTGGATTTAGGAGAAAATGATGTGTAAAGCTTGGAAATGTGTGTTTTGATGCAAAAACGTGTTCCAGAGGGTGTTTGTGAGTTGGGATAGGTTATGGGACGGCTAGGGTTGCACAAATGGTGTTTTAGAGGTCAAGGGTGGTATTTATAGGCGTTTCTAGTCGTTTAAAACATGTCAGGCGATTACGCAGCAGCTACAGGCGTTTAGGGCTCCTAATCGCCTATAGCTATAGGCGATTAGGGCCCAATCGCCTTCAGGAGTTCCTAATCGCCCTCCCTAACAAGCGATTAGGAGGCTAATCGCCCTCAGGGGTGTCCTAATCGCCCCCTATGTCGTGTAATCACCTATAACGTCATACAATCGCGTGTAATCGCTGTTTTAACATATGTAAACACGTATACACATACCGACAAGTCACATAAAGATTATAAACACATAATTCATGAAAACAAACACGTTCACACTCGTTCACCAATTCCCGGGACTCGAGACCTGCGTGTGTTAAAACCCTAATGATCCTCCGAATCATTGATCCCTGAACAATACTTAACGCGACTCGACTCGACTGACCCTGTCATGTGTAATGCATGCACGACTCGCTAAGGTAGACTTACTGAGTTTTAAAAAAGTTAATAACCGGAGTTTGCCGGGTGTCACATCATCCCCTTGTTGAAAGAATTTTCGTCCCGAAAATTTCCCGAAGTTGAAGAGAAAGAAACAAATAAGAAGAAAAATTTTTCGGGTCGTCACATCATCCCCCTGTTGAAAGGAATCTCGTCCCGAGATTCTTTCGGTTTCAACAGTGATGAGTGTCGACCTCTGTGTGTGCCCAAGTAACGTTTTCCCAAAATGCAACGAAAGGAAGGTCGTGAACCAAAATGTGATACTAACAACCGGGAACCCACTTCCCCAAATGTGAATACAAGACAAGAGACCCCCCGATCGAAGGCCTACTGGAGACTACTATGGTCGGTATAACTAACCCACCGGTACCGTCCAAGCAGCATCTCCAAAGGACCCCCCATCGACCCAAAGAATGAGAAATAGTGACCAAAACCAATAACAAAACACTCAACGGATACGAAATGCACAACGATGTGGATAAAGGTAAAACCAAAGTATAACGAGAGATAAGAGAGAATACGTACGGGTAACAGTGTCTGGGTCCTCCTGGCTCTCTCTAGCACCGATAACATAAGCATGAGCACGAGTAGCCCAACCACCGCCCACGTTGTCTCCATCCTTCCCTGCAGTCCCTGAGCCCCCTTGGTTCAACTTTGGGCAATCTCGCTTGAAGTGCCCTGCTTCCCCACAGTGGTAGCAACCCTGGTTCCCCTGAGGAGCAGGGGTAGTAGTAGTAGCTGTCTGAGTCGGTCTGGACGAAAGGTTGACCCTACAATCCTTCGCAAGATGCCTCGTCCGCTGACAATGCTCACAACGAAACCTATCACGAGTACCATAATGATGAAAACCACACTGTCCACACTTAGGGCTCTTCCCAGCATACCCTCCATGTTTCTGATCTGACGCTGACCCTAAAGCTTCAGCCTTCTTCGCTGCCGGCTGTCGCTGAACCACCGCTGAACTCTTCTCCACACTCTCCCACTTCCTCTTGTTTTCCACCGGCGCCTTCACAGTAGAGCCTCTAGGAGGCAAGACACCCTCAGTAATCTTCAAATTGGTCATCTTGGTAGCCGACCGCACAGCCTCAGACATGGTAGTAGGATCCCTCGTAGCCACCAACCCCGCAATCTCTGGCACCAAACCTGCAAGATACTGCTCTATCCTCCGATACTCTGGTGTCGATAAACCTGGACACATCACCGCTAACTCGTTGTGTCTGATCGTGTACTCCTCAATCTCAGAACCCACCATCGTGAGATTCCCGTATTCCTGTTCCAACCTTTTGATCTCCTCTCGCGGGCAGTACTCAGCCTTCAACCTATGCACGAAATCCGCCCAAGGCATGGTGTTGGCCTCCCTGAGACCAAGTGTCTGAGTGACGCAGTTCCACCACGTCAGGGCGGGTCCTACAAAAGTCCCCGAAGCAAACTTTACCCAATCCGCCGCTGGAGTCTCACATAAAGCAAACACCGACTCAGTCTTCTCCAACCACCTAAGCTACTCCACAGCTCCCTCTGTACCTTGGAAGTTGAGGGGCTGACAATCCTTAAACCGCTTATAGGCAACTCCCGCCTGTACCGGAGGAGCGGTAGCACCCATAAAGGTCTGCTTGGCAGACTGGAAGGCAGCCAGTGCAACGCCCAACTGTTGCTGCATCATCTCACTGAGTTCATCATATGTCAGGGTGATGTTACCACCACCCCTCCCATCGCCAGTGCGTCCTCCACGTCGTCCCCCAGTACGTCCTACAGTGCGTCCAGACATCTTCTGAGAAAGACAAGAAACAAACACTCAGACCCATCACCAACGCTAAACCAAGAGAATACGAAAAGTCTAGGATCGGGTCCAAATGTGACCATTAATCCCAACCCGAGATCCACCAGGTCTTCCATGCATTTCAACTTATGATTTCGTGTGCACCCGAAATAATAAATTGCCCTACATGGTCCTCTAGGCGTGCCCCGAGCTCGAACCTCAAGTCACCCGATACCCACATCTTAGAAAGAGACAGCCAACTCAAAAGATCAACAACGAGTTCCTTCGGCTACAAACCCGATGGAGAAGATAAAATGAAACTAGGAATGACCAAGAATGAGATAGATAATATGACACTGTGTGAGATAGATAATTCGTTTGACAGCTTTAAGATGACTCTGTTTCGGCTTCGATTGGAATCTAGCGCAGAGACATGTTGCAAACATTATATCTGGACAAGATGCAGTCAGGTACATCAAAGATCCGACGATGGCTCTATACGTGAAAGGATATGTAAGCTCCCCCTTAGCGTCAACTCCAATCCCGTGGTTAGGTTGAATTGGGGTATCCATAGGCTTTGAATCTTCCATCTGGATCCGGCTCAAGACTTCAGATACGTATTTCATCTGGTGAATGAAAATGCCCGTTGGCAATTGATCCACCTGCAAGCCTAGGAAAAACTTCATTTCCCCCATTGTGCTCATCTCGAACTTTTCCTGCATGACTCGTTCAAAATTTCTGCATAAAAGCTCATTAGTAGATCTAAAAATAATGTCGTCAACATATATCTGAACAAGAAGCAAGTCACCCCCTATTCTTTTTGTGAACAGGGTACAATCTACCAAACCTCGTTTGAATCCTTTTGAAAGTAGGTACGTACTCAGCTCCTCATACCTTTGCCGTGGAGCTTGGTGCAAACCATAAAGTGCTTTGTTGAGAATATAAACCTTATCCTGGTGGATAGGATCTTCAAAGTCTGGTGGTTGACCAACGTATACCTCTTCCTTGACCACACCGTACAAAAATGCGCTTTTCACATCCATCTGATACCCCTTGAACTTCTTGTAGGAAACATACGCTAGAAACATACGAATAGCTTCTATACGCGCAACCAGTGCATAGACTTCATTACAATCTATTCCTTTACTTTGACTAAATCCCTGAACGACCAATCGAGCTTTGTTTCTTATGATTACGCCTCGATCATCCTTCTTACATTTAAAAACCCACTTTGTGCCAAGCTTCTTCCAACCCGGAGGTAAATCTGTTAGCCTCCAGACTCCCAGTTTCTAAAACTGCAACAATTCCTCTTGCATTGCTTCAAGCCACGCATCGTCTAGTAAAGCATCCTTGTATGTTCGCGGCTCAACCTGTGAAAATACCAAGCAAAAGACCAGTCATTTTGACAACCACATTTTTGTATTTTAGCATACAGGGCTAAGGCTCCAATATTATCATGTGAAGTTGCACATCGGAGTTGTCCTCTAGTCATAACACTGCTTCCGGGATCACCAATAACTTGCTCAAGCGGATGAATCTGATGAATCCGAGATTCCAGATGATCAGGAACTTAAACTCCCGTTTTAGTAGTTAGATTTTCTACCAAATCAAGATCATTACCCGTATTAAACAAAGAAGCAACATCTGGATTTGGGTTCACTGGTGGTTCCTCCGTAGCATGATCTAAGATAGCTTCACTGAATACGTCATCGGCATCTTCCGATTCTGATGAAGCAAGCGTAGTAGAATCTTCTTGGAAAACCTCTTCTTCATTAGCAGGAACATTGATATCATTAGAAGCTGCTGGAGGAGTTACGGTGATCGGACGCACCAACGGTGAAGTCACTGCGTTTTCACACTCGTAATAAAGTCGTAAAACAGCCTCTTTAACCAAGCTATCTAGATTGAATGACTCAAAGAATCTTTATAATCAAACATCCAGTCAGGGCCACGTCCTTGAACATTTTGAGTGTAGCGTTGTACTTCTACGTTCGCCCACTCTTCAACCTGTCGAGTTCTTTTGTTGAATACCCGTTTAAGTGGGGTTGCATATCCAACAAAATATCTCTCTTCACCTTTTGGTCCAAACTTCTCTGTCGAATTCAACATTGCACAAGGTGCCCCAAAAGGTTCTAGATACTCTAAATTTGGCTTTCGTCTATTTAACAGCTCATAAGAAGTTTTGCCAAACTTCTTCAACGTTAATACACGATTCAGTGTGTAACAAGCTGCGTAAATGGCTTCATTCCAAAGTATCACTAGAAGATTCGAATCCGCGAGCATTGTTCGTGCCGTTTCTATTAGAGTCCTGTTTTTCCGTTCTACAACACCGTTTTGCTGAGGAGTGTATGGTGCACTATACTCGTGATGAATTCCTTTGTCTTCACAGAGTGCATCCATCTGAGAATTCATGAACTCCGTCCTGTTTTCACTACGAATTCGTTTGATCTTTAAGCCGTAGATGTTTTTCAACCGGGTGAACAGAACCTTCAGATTATTAAATGTCTCACTTTTGTGTTGCATGCACATCACCCACGAGAATCTTGAGTAGTCGTCTGTAACCACAATACAGTAAAGCTCTCCATAATGACTTTTACGCTTGACAGGTCCGTAAAGATCCATACGCAAACGTTCAAGTGGCAATTCTACAGAGTTTACTTTCTTCAGTTTGTGGGACTGTTTGTGCTGTTTCCCTTTCCTACAACTCACACATTTATCATTCAGATGAAAATGCTTCACATTAACCCGTTCTACAAGCCCATTCTTCACTAAATGATTCATCTTTCTTAGGTGAATGTGTCCCATCCTTCTGTGCCACATAATCGTTTCATTTTCTGTAGCTTTGTATAGAAAACACGTGACTTGGCCCTGGGTAGTCATAGCCTTACTCATATCAAGAATGTACAAGTTGTTCACTCTTAGTGCTTTTAACATGATCCACTCTTTTGGAATGACGAAACCGGGTTTCAGAATATAGAAAGATTTATCATCAAAGTGAACAGAAAAGTGTGTGTCACAAATCTGACTGACGCTTAACAGATTATAATCGATTTGCTTCACATAAGATATTCTTTGGAAACTCACGATCCCATTGCTAACACTCCCTTCCATTGTTATATAACCTCCTTTGTTTCCCACAAACGCCACATATCCACCATTGATGTTCTTTATGTCAAAAAGCAACGTTAAATCTCCGGTCATGTGCCCAGAAGCTCCACTGTCGACAATCCAAAGACTGCTAACAGGGCCAGCTGGAGCTCCATGCACACATCACAAAACAAAGTTAGTTTTTAACAGGGACCCAAGACTGTTTGGTCTTGGGTCTTTGAATGTTAGGCTTCAAAGAATCACTCTCACTAACACTTGGTTTCGAATAAACCTTTTTCAGATTATTCAAACCTTTCACATTTTCATTTTTCACATTGGTAGTTGATGTAGAAGCACCTGGAGAACCCGATGGTGTCCAAGATTGTTCAGAACGTTTAAGTATCCTAATTTGAGATTTTTGTGTCTCAGTAGGTTTCTTTGTGTCATTCGTGACTGAAACTTTCTTGATTACCTTATCTGATTTAACAGATGCAGGTCCAACCGATGATTTCACAGCCGGTTTTGGAAAAACCTTTTGCTTATCATTAGTTGTGTTCACCATTGGTTTCTTCAGTTTCTTCTCCATGTCAATTCGGTTTCTGTTATCATAGACAATTGGTCTGTTTTCCCTTTTGTTATAAAACAGATTTTGATTATATAATTGTTGTCTTTATGGGAAAAATTGTTGTTGTCATTGAGATCTAAAATGTTGCTTTGGAGGAACACATCGTTGCCTATGAGGAACAAATTGTCTTTGTGAATCAATATGTCTATGATCATTCACCGAATTCCTAAACATTTGCCTCTGTTCAACTTCGTGCCTTTTGTGTCTCACATACGGGCAATGAGCAACTAAATGCCCTCTCTCCCCGCATTTGAAACATGCATGGTATTCTTCAAACACATTCTTAGCATTAGGTTTAGCGAATGAATTGACCGGGTATTGATCATCAACACACTTTCGACTTAAACTCATTGGAGCGGGTTCCTTTGAGTAAGCCGGTTCAATAAATCCGTTTACCTTTTCTTTCGGTTTAATGAATTAAGTGACATGAACTTTTGGTTCTTTTGGATTATCACAATACAGTTTCTTTAAAAGTTCAGGAGGAATATCATTGGTCCTTTCATGCTTAGGAAAGCAAATGGTACTCTCCTGCCAAATTTTCTCAATTTTGGAATAATTTGCAAACTATATTGGATATTCCTCATCAGAGATTATCTTATCGGATCCTTCCATCCGATAGAAAACCTTGGCTGGTTTGTCAACTGATTCATTTTTATCATTCTTCTTTACTGATTGATTCATTCTATGTGCATTTGCCTGAGGATGTGAAACCTGAGAAGGTAACCTTGGTTCATTTGTAATAATGTGATTTTCCAAAGGAATATCACTACCTTTCTTAGGTTTCTCATATTTAGTATCTGAATCATCAGTTACTGCTGTCGCTCCTTCATCATTCAATCCAACTATCGGTCTCACATCGGAATGAGGATCTCCAACACTGGAAGTGTTAGATTCATTGTCCGATGCGGAGTACGATTTTATTGAACTCTCCGGTGTTACTGAATTCAAGTTGTGATTTTCAAATAACACTGGAGAAGGAACAGATTTGTAGTTTGCACTGTTGGATTGTTATGGTTCTTCAATAATGTGGTCAACAACATAAGCAACATGCTTATAACTCTCTAACTTTTTATTGACCTTTTTAGCAAAACACTTGATAGTAGCCATTTCCAGTTTTGTTTCTTTAAGTTCATTAATGTAATTGTTAATGGAGGTTTGTTTTAAAGAAAAGGGTTTTCTTTAATTCTGAAATGTCCTTTTTATACCCTTCAAGTGTTTTATTGAATTCATGAGTATCCTTACGATAAAATTGAATGTTGATTCTAGCACTCTCAAGTTGAACCTTGAGTTGCTTGTTTTCCTCAGTCAATCTATCACAAGTACCACAGTATTTATCACTACGCATATCAGTTGTAGAGTTAGAACTTACCGATTTCGGCGGATCTGTCATAGCCATCAGTGCAAAGTGAGCCTCTTTCCCAGTAAAGAATTTAGAATAATCAATCTTCGTGAAGGCATCATCAACTATGCACCATTTCTTCGTCATCAGAGAGTCTGCTTCGGCTAGTAATTGATCAATCTCATCATCCACAGAATTAATGCTTGCTTCCGAGTCAGCTTCACTTTCCGAATCAGAATAAACAGATTCAGGTTCATCAGAAACATAAGCAACTGAGTCAATGATAGTTCCCAAAATCTTCTCAGCACTTGTGTCTTCAACTTTGTCAGCAACAGAAACCTGAACTTCATCAACCATCTCCTCAATCAGAACCCCAGACACTTTTTTTGAATCCAAAACATCTTCAGCTATCACCGACTCCTCTAAATCCATCTCCTTAGCAAGACATGCTACATTCCCACTCGTAATCTCCTCAACTCCCAATTGTGTAGCAGTCCAATCATAACTCTCATCCTTTTGTATCACCAAAGCCTGATTCTGATTCTCATTTTGAGGTTGGCTATTTGGTGTAGAAATAGGAATAATGGTTCTGGTTGGGTTATATGTAGTTTGGTTTTGAGTTTGGTTGGATGTAGATGCTTGTTTAGATGTGGTATTTTGAGAGGTGTCTTGTCGGTTTTGGAAATTGTTTTGTTGTGAATAGTTGTTGATGTTTTGTCTTTGATAGGTAACCTGGTTTTGTGATTGACGGTTCTGATAATTGGAATTAAAAGGGTTCCTGTTACCTTGCTGCATCGGTTGAGTACACTCTCTCTTGAAATGACATCGAGTACCACAATTGAAACACATTACCTTAGCTTTGTTGAAGCCATAGGTAGTATTTGGTGAGGTAGCAAGATTAGTTCTTCCGGTCTTCTCAATAAATTCTGTAGCTCTTCTCATCACGCTTGCAAAAGCCCATTGAATATCTATCAATTCCATCTCTTCTTTATCTATCTGAGCATAATCTTCATTAGTCAGATTGTTGTTGCCTATCTGACTTGCCACAAGTCCATTGTACGAAGCGGCCATTGCTGAAACTAAAGCAATGTGTTGTTGTGCCACTTCAACAGTAACATTATTCATGTTGGAAGTTTTCAACACGATCGGACTCTGGCCTGATGAAGCTTGTGTCATTGGAGGAACATACTGCTGTTGTTGAGGTGTATTCATGGTTGATGTGTAACATGCTGCAGACATTTGAGGTAGGGATGGCAAAAAAACCTGAGCCCGGCGGGTATACCCGAAACCCGATGTATTTGGGACGGGTATACCCGATACCCGACGGGTATGGGACAGGTTTGGTATTAGAAAAAAGATATTTTGCGGGTATGGGACGGGTATGGTATTAGGTGATACCCGACCCGATTACCCAAAATTAAATACCCATCTACCCGAAACATATACCCGAAAACTTTTAAGTTTTATATATATCTTTTAAGTTTCATTTGACTCAGTTCTTGCAAATGAACTTGTGCAGTTATATAAAACTCAAAAGAAACATCATGAGTTAGCACTGTTTGCTAACAAGTTCTTATATCATGTAACTATTGGATTATAAATGAATATCCAAATGTTAATGTAGACTACTATTGATCACATATCGAAGTTAGAAGAAAAGGGATATGTTGGGTGATGCTATTAAATGGGATTAAGGGTTGCAATTAAACTCATGATCCTTGAGGTAAGTTTGAAGGGATATGAGGAGTGGTCATTACTTGAATTTGAATATGTGAAATGGGGTGTCTGCCTAAAGCCTGTTGCGACAATTTGGCACTATAAAAAATAAAAATAAAAATATATATATGGATGCAAATACCAACGGGTATACCCAATGCCCGCGGGTATGCTCTATACTCGACGGGTAATACCCGATAAATACCCGACGGGTAATGGGACGGGTATGGTATGGGATTTTATAACCGGGTATGCGTATGGTATTAGCCATACCCGACCCGTTGCCATCCCTAATTTGAGGTGGAGGTGGTATGTAAGAGTTTGTTATATATGTTGGTGTGTAGGTTGAAGTTTCTGCAAGATAATTGATTGGGTTTCTTGGTGGTTCAACAACACTGGAAACACAAGCTATATGAGGTGCAACACTTCCACCAACAGTTGAACTCGACATAGAAGAAGATGAAGTAGCATGATACAATTCCGGGTTCTGTGGAAACTGTGATCGTTTAGCTTTTCTGTTCTCCTCCAATTCTTTGTTCTCCAACTTTTGAATAAGCTCATTAATGGTCCAATACTGATACACATCTTTTTCCTTCAAGACTTCAATATGTTGACTCCAATATGGAGGCAATGAATCAGCAAACTTGTCTACCAATTCTTACATAGGAATCTTGATATCATAATTTGACAATTCTGTTAATAGATGGCAGTATCTTGGAACAAGCTCTTTTAAACTTTCATTACCAACATAGCTGAAATTTTCAAACTCTTTCTTCAGCTCTTCCACCCTCAATCTTCTTGTCTTCTCGTTACCATCATGTCTGTTTTTCAACACATCCCATAACTGCTTTGATGTAGTACACGATCCAAACTGATGTAGTAAATCAGTGGTCAAAGCTTGGGACAGTTGTGAAAAGGCTTTCTTTTCCACTGCGAACTTTTTCTTCTTGTCTTCTTTCAACTCTTCAAGTGGAATCTGGATATCGGTGTTCTCAAGACATGGAGCAACGTATCCCTTTACTATCATTTGCCAAGCTTCACTTCCTTCCAAATCCATGCCCTCTAGATGAATCTTGAACTTCTTTTGCCGTTGATTGTAGTCAGACATTTCCATCAACTTTGGAGGATGATCCCCACTGCCTGATGATAGATCATTAATCAATGTGGTAATCGCATTAGTTGAGAATTCGTTTCGGATCGTAATCAAGAAACGTGATCTCACGAATATCAACCGTAGGGTGCGGAATCCCCTCCGATCGTGCAAAATGATTTAGAAATATACGTAATCGATCGTGATGAAAACAGATAACGAATCACCGAGCAATTTCCATAACTTTACTCTTTGTATTAGATCAAATCAAAGATGTTACATATGAAATCTTAGACCTAATACAGAGAAAAACACACATACACAAACTAGGGAAAAGCTCAAATGATAACTAACTGACTCTTCAAACCAAACTAACTTTTCCCTATATATAGGCTTTCCACCTTCGCCCCTGTCGTATGGTCGAATGTGGAACTTTTCCACATTCACCCTTCTAATAAGCTCGAATGTAACCTTTTCTATTATTAAATCCACATTAGACCTAGACAACCTACATTCGCCCCTCCGACTGGTCGAATGTATCTTCAAGCTTAAGTCTTGGTCGTTTTCTGATTATCTGAACCTTCGACATTCAGTACCGGATCACTAGCTGGGGACATACATGAATAATGCACTTACAATCTCCCCCTTGGACCTAGCTAGTGATGTACCAAATCAGAAAGTTATCAATCCTTCAAGTCTTGATCTCATCATATTGAACGACTTGAAAACTTTCCATCTTCATGCAAGTTTGTGTCGAGGTTCTTGTCTATCTCTGTAGTAAGCTTCGAAATCTCAGACAGACTCAAGATATCTTGGCTTTGTCATTTGTTGGTCCAGACATGAAGTCAGACAATAATCTTGAATTCTTCAATCCTCAATCATTTCTTTAACAACCTCTTACTAGCTTCTGTTGTTCTGGTGATCTTGATGTTCAGGTTTGGGTCTTGTTCAGTTACATGCTTTTTTGATGAGTTTTGAATAATGCTCCTGTTGTGTTTGATTCTGCAGAAAAATTTACTAAAAACTGCACAACCTACAACCAGCGTTAGACACGACAAAAATCTCGGAAGTACTCTTCACATTCCTTTTGACCCTCAATAGTTCTCCCCCTGAACTATTAAACATTTTCAATATGTACCAGAAACTTGAAAATTTGAAATCTTTTTCAACTTTTAAGTATCTGAGCATTCACATTCAGTATCCCAACATCGGTTATCGAAAATAAAATGGAAACAAAACCTTTTGATTTTTCCAAGTTTATGCTAAAACACACCAAAAATCTTTTTGAATTTTCATATGGAATTGCATAAAAGTAAACTATACATATTTTTGTGAATTTTCTGGTAAGAGGATCATATCAGTATTGAAACAATCAGTCAAAACTCTTTTTGATTAATTTTCTGTTTTTGACATTGAGCATCCTACAACCATTACCAGTATGTTTGTCCACTTAAACTCAAAATCATTATTTATTGCTCAGCACTTTAGATACATTATGGTAATCTTAGATACTGAGTAATCTATGGTCCCCGCGCTCACGACACATTCCTGTATCAAGAATAGCACAAAGCTTCATCGTAACGCGTGATTATATTGAAGTTATCCGTTAGTTACAAGGTATGAGGCACAGAGGTGACAGGTCAGCAAATTAATGCTTCAAAGCGACTTGTGCACTCTACCAGGGTGAGGACTAATATCATATATGACTTTCATCATAGTATTGATACGTTGCATTAGATAATCTTTGATTATCATCACACATGTTAAGTTCCTCATTCGGTAACCTATGGTTTTGGCTTTATTAGCTCTTTTAATAAGATACCCTAACTGAATCTAGGTCTGTAAATCAATACAACAAAAGATTAGTTAGGCCATCCCCAGATAACTTTCAATATAACGACCCGAAACCTCTGATTTTGGCAATCTATCAAACGAAATTTCGGTACTAAGACCATATGCCAACGATACGTTGATCCACATGATTATCAATTATTGATTTTAAGTTTATATCACCATGCTGAACTTTAAACTTTGATTTCGAGCCTACCAATATATAATTGTAGTGGCTACTCAATGTTTATCAATTCATTTTTGTTTTCAGAGTAGTCTGACAGTCCACTGATGTACTATCATCTCCTCTTGTTCTCGAGGAAAACTCATTTTTGATTTTCTATTTTTTTTATTTTGATTTTTCTGAAATTTTCTCCCCCTAAAAATCTAAAAATAAGCACATTTTTGGATTTTAAACTTTTGAAGAAAAACAAAATAAAATGATATCCGATGCGGTTTACTCATTGAGTTTCAAAAACTATTTTCCACTCAGATTACTTGACTCAATAAGATCTTCAATTAGTAAACCATTAACAAAGATAAGAGAGTTTAGAATAAACCGTTTTGTCGTATTTGTTATAAAAATCCAAAACCTGAGAGCAATTGCATGAGATTGCAACGTTTTCCGGCTTCACAGGTAGGAAACAGATGACAAACAGTCTCCTCTTTGTTGAAATCATGTTTTCCTTTTTCAATATCCCTTCCTTGACCTCCACCTCTTGTAGTTCCAAAGTACTAGATCTTAATAGTGCAAAAGATTGTTATCACTTAGAAACACCTATTGTTTAGGTGTTTTAAGTGATTAATCTTGAACAACTAAGAAACTAGATAAATCTTAGAAAACCGACACACAAGATAAACAAAGAACATGATTCCATTACTGATAGATCATCAAAACACCATGGAAATTACAGATAAGTACGCACCACTATTCTCTTGTGTCACTAAGATCACCAAAAACCCTAACCCTAGAGCCGCACACTAGCATCCAATTTATACAAAAGGCTGATGGGCCTGCGCACTTAGCTAAGTGCGCAGGGCCCGTGTCTTAAGTGGGCAGCAGCTAGGGTTTCACATAAACTTTGACATAATTACATAAATAGTCCTTAAACTTACAAACTACACAATAAGCTATCAAAAAGTCTTCATTCTGGTAACTGTGGTCTCTACAGAACCCAACAATACTCCCCCTAGACCACAGCTACCAGATCTTCTCAATCAATCGACACGTCACTTGTCTCCCCCTCTTCTCTTTCTCTCTGTGCCGGGAGTGCTTGAATAACGGCATCTGCAACATTTTCTTCACTGACTGGAGGATCTTGAATAAACATCTCAGCAAGATCTTCTTCGATGGTCTGTGGATCTTGAACAGTTACGGTTGCCGGTTCTTCTTGAGTAGCCAGATCTGGATCAGAAGTTGCTGGGGGGGCTTGAGTAGACGCTTCAGGAGCAGGTTCAGTCTCAACCTGAGAAGCTTCTGCAGCAGCAGCTTTGGCAGCTTTTTCTTTCTGTTCTTTTGCCATGTCAGCTGCATTCATTTTATTCACCATGTCCAGCAGTTCTTGCTTAAGTTTCAATGCACGATCCACTGCTCTTCTGAATAGCACTGCCTCTTCAAACAGGACATTACCAGCTCCTACATGAATTTGGTTGGCAAACAGCATGATCAGGTCGGATGAATTAAGAGCAAAGACGTCCACCGGATCAAGAATTCTCATGATCTCTTCATTATCCTTTGATTTGATCACTGCTTTACCAGTCAAGCTATCGTAGAACCATTTCTTGAAGTTTTTCAACAAAACTGGAAGCTCCTCTTGGATTGGAACCCTAGTGACGACCTTAGGAGGGTCGATCACATAGGTGATCCTACCTTGCCCAGTGGCGGGATCAATCCGTTTCTTCGAGATGCGGCGTCTTGGCTTCTGAGGCTTGAAAGTCTTGAAGTCAGCATCACACTCTCTTTCTATCATTCTAGCAAGCATGGTACCGATAGAGTTGGGGGAGAGACTGCAAGTCATGCGAGCCTTGGAAATACTGAATGACTCCCCCTCTATGCTTGATCACAAACAAACATTTATCTTCATCATACTTCCACGAGATGATTTTCTCTTGATGAGCTTCCTTAGTGTGGTGAATGTTCTGGTGGAAGGCTGGAATCTTGATCTCTTTTCTAGGCATCCATGTGGACCTTTCAGGGCTAACCTTGTGACCATCAGTCGTCTCATATACTGTAGCCTCTCCTTCACCAAATTCAACAAACGTTTCTGGCATCTCATCCTCACTGATCTCATCCACATCACTTTCTTCAGCAGCTCTTTCTCTTTCCTTTTCCTCTTCAAGAAACTGTCCAAAATCGAACAGCTCATCAGACGTCATCTTTGCTTCAATGTTCTGGTGTTTCTGTAGATCTTGAATCATTTCGAACATCTTCATCTGCACTTGGTTCTGAAACTTGATGAGGTAACGCTGATCTTTCACAATCTTTTCCAGATTCTTGTTCTTATGCTTTAGTTTCTTCATCTTTTTCTTCAGTTCTTGATTGTTGTGAATCTGGTTTTTCAATGTGCAGATTTCTTTTGCAGCAGTCTTTCCCACCTCTTTTGCCAAAGTCTCATACAGTTCCTGATGCACAGGTTTGCGACGTTGTGCAGCAGGAATCGAAGAGGATGGTGCAGTTGGTTTCATTGCAGGAGGTTTAGGAACAGGAGCTCTAGCAGTGGACGGCCCTGGTTGATCTTGACTGCCAAGCATTGATTCGAAAGTTTCTTGGTCTTTTCTTTCTTCTTCGGTTATTACAGCAGGACGCTCGTATACAGGAAGACTTTCTCTTCTTTTCTTCCTTTCAGACTTCTTTGCTTGAGCCACATCATGCAATGCTCGTGCCAGATCGAGCTGTTCCTCTGTTTGGCTGTCTGCCATTACCTTGGTCTTACTTTTCTTTGATGTTTTGGAGGGAGCCTCTTCAGTTGCTGGCCTTTTTCCTCTTGCTACTTCTCTAGCCCTTTCTTCAGTTGACTGAGGAGCAGATGAGGGAGCAGCTTCAGATGGACCAGTTTCAGCTGCAGCTTTGAGACGAGCTTCCTCAGCTCCCTGTTTCTTCTGCTGGAGTTTTTGATACAGGGCTTTAATACCTGCATATCTTTGTGCAGGATACATGCACTCAAACATTGGCTCCCAGTCAGGAGTGTTGCATTCTGTAAAAAATCTTCCGGTTCTGGCAAACGTGTACACTTCATCTTTGTTCTTAGGCAGATCGTCGTGTTGTGCATTTATCATCATTTGCACAAATCTAGGATACATGGCCCACTTTTTTGACTTAGCTTGTGCGTTCTTTATCATAAAATCAAGAATCATCCCGGACACATTTACCGGTTCATTCTTGCAGATCTTTATCATAGCACTTGACCACTCCGTACTGAGGGCATTGTACCCTCCTTTTCTGTGCGACATGGACATGGTGAAAACATGGCAGATAACTCTCCAATCACGTGACAGTTCACTTTTCTTTACATCACTTCTTGTGTCGAAATCTCCTTTGTATCCGATTCTCTTGAATTCTCTGAGCAGATCAGCTTTGACTAGTTGCTTGAAGCTTCCAGGTTGATCTCCCATCTGCAACGCTCTTCTGACGGTGTCTTCTGTGATGATTACAGGTTTGTTTCGAACCGTTGCATTAATTCTCTTGACACCATCGACTACTTCAACTTTTGAGGATCTCCAGAAATCTTCAATGTGGTCAGTGTATACTGTCAGATCATGTTCTACTGCGTGTCCAATCTTGCTTTGCCGAATCCAAGCTACAACATCTCTAAACTTGTGATCGTCGGTCTCGAGATTTATAGCTTGGTTGTGCTTGCCTAGATTATC
Organism: Ambrosia artemisiifolia; assembly: GCA_032199755.1. Taxonomy (NCBI): domain Eukaryota; kingdom Viridiplantae; phylum Streptophyta; class Magnoliopsida; order Asterales; family Asteraceae; genus Ambrosia; species Ambrosia artemisiifolia. The sequence goes on from CM063529.1 coordinate 13,670,834, forward strand.
CCACACAAGTGCCATCTGTTTCAAGTCACGTGCACGAAAAGCAAGTTAGAGTTCTGATTGCAGGCAAAACTACCGACGATTGAAATCTCAGACGTAGACAGACAACGGACTTAGACTATTTTAGGTTTTTTTTAAGGACTTGTGTTTTGGTTAGACAATTGATTATGTTCGACCTCTCGTAGTCACAAATTTTCTGCACGTTTGACCATTTGCAGAAAAACGTGTTCTTCTTCAATATTTTCTGCAAATCAGTCCCTAAACACTCTAAAACTTTGAATTTGATGATGAAACTTGTTCAGAAAGGTGCGGAAATGAAAACCTTACCCTCGAATTAACAAAAACATGGAGAAATCACATGATTTTGGGTTCAATTAAGAATCTAGGGTTTCTAGGGTTTCAACCTTTCAATCAAAAACTGAATTTTAACGTCTGAAATCATGAAAACGAGCTGTGATTGATTCAAACGACTGTTAGATCGTTCAAATCGGTACCACGGCTCTATTACCAGTTGAGAATCCGGTTAGAAACCGAATTCATGGATCGAATACGCGAAAACAACTCGGTTTCAGAAGGGAGATTCGAGACGAGACAGAAACATACGAAAACAATGTCATCACAGATTCGTATTACTACAGAAACAGTTACAGACACTGTCATCAGTAGGATAAACATCTATCTCAGGGCCGGGGGAGGTCGGGCATGACCTCCCCCTTGAGAGCATTCTAAGCACAAACTCAAATCTTCTAATGAAAACCAACACATGAGATTGCTATTTATAGTCCAAAACACAAAGCTAAATTCGCCCCTTGATGGAGGTCGAACCTGCAGATTCTGCAGGTTCGCCCCTTCTCTAAGGTCGAACCAAACTTTAAGTTTTGGTCTATATTTACAAATGCATCAGATCCATAAAATGCCCTTATGGATCACCACAATCTCATGTAATACAATACAAGACTGAACCCTAGTCTATTCGACAGTGACGTCCACATAATAGTGCATCAATAATCTCCCCCTTGGACGTTGCTGGCGAATCCACAAATCTCTTGCACATCAACAGTCAAAATCACAAGTCTCCCCCTCAATACATGCACTATTGCATTGAGTTAGAAATACAACATCCTTCGTGAACCGACCAAGTAATGCACTACGGATCCTCAGCATCAATACGCAGGAAGTCAGCTAGACCACGTATATCATTTGCGAAATCTGCGAGCCGCTGAATTTCAACCAGATCACCTAGTTATGCCAATGTGAAGTCGACAATGTAATGCACTGCAGTCTTGTAGCATCAGTACCCAGGAATGTCATCTTGACCAAGTACATCACGTGCAATCCAACTAGCCTGATAAGACCCCTGCTAGAAGGATTCCATACTGACCGATCAGATATTCAACATCACACGTAGGTACCCAATTAAACATCTCAAATGTGACTATGTGCAAAACAATCCACTCGGACACTGGTACTTCTATGAAAATCTTTATTTGTGCTGACTGTGATTGCATTCATACATTCTTCTCTTTGAATGTTCTTGAGTAACATCATCTGTTCGACAGAATACTAGCCGTAGACGAGTGGATCAAGCAATCAGAAGTTTTCGGCGGGAACTACCGGTACAACTGTGGACTTGAAAAGCTTCAGAAACTGAAGTTTTCGACGGGGCCAACAATAACCACCAACAGCTCTTGAAATTCTTCAGGACTGTAATCTTGAAACTTTCGTTGAATCTACGTGCCACATGACTCCTACTGGGACCCCTCATTACTTTCGAAACATTGAGATCTTAGTCTTGATATGCTTGTACATAACAACTTTGTTTGAACAAGTTCCTTCAATCACTATAGAACTGGGTTGACTATTCTTATCTTGCAGAATAAAAATGTATCTGATTTTTCTGGCCCATAATAGTCATTTGAATCTGATTATCATATTGTTGATTCTCATGACTACCCCACAATAAAACGTTTCATCATCATCACCATTCTTTGTAGAGGATCGTTTTGTCAAAAACAGTTAGGTTTGATCATACAAGTCTCTATTCTAGGTGCGGAAACCCTAGAATAGTTACAATGTGATAGTTTACGAATCAAACGCACAAATTCACCTTTTCAATTGTTGTTTTCATTAATAATTTGTTAACATATGATCACATAAACGATTACAAGTTAATCTGACTGATTTCAAATACACCTGAACACTAGAGAGCTCTAACCTGACACACACATTCAAAATGATCAAAGTTACAATGAAAAATAACATTTAAGCTTATATAGGACTGCACATTCGCCCCATGCGTGAGGTTGAATGTGGCTTTTCTCTACCTTCGCCCTTCAGACTGGTTCGAACCTGGAATCTGCCTTTGTAAATTCTACATTCGACCACTAGACTCTTCATTCGCCCCATCTATAATTCAGGTTCGCCCTTTCGTATTTCTTCAAAACTTGTTCTAGTTGCAATCCAAAGCATTAGTCGCACTATATGCATCAACAAACTCCCCCTCGACTATTGCTTGGATTGCCTACGCTCTTCGTCCATCCCTTTGTTCAACAGCTTCAAACGAAGTTGTTTTCGTTGATCTTTAGTCATTTCTGGTTCCAATTTTCCCTTCGTTGAACGCTTTGGCACTTCATTCACCTTTACTCGCTCACCAAGTTTCTTCTCAAGATTACTTCCAGAGTTTATATCATAAGCAAAGCAAACTCCAACCACCTTTCGATATTTTCTTGCTTGATCTGCATCATTAGGATCACTATAGATCGGATTATAGTATAGCATGATGATGTCTTCAAAAGTACAATTTATGAGCCACATTGGATCAAAAACATGTATCTTCTTGTAAGCATCCTTCCCATCTCTCAACAAAATCACCGCTTCAGCATTTCGCCAATCATAATACCATACAACAAAATCAGAACTAAAATATTGTTGTATTGGCACCAACGGTATCTTCTTCATGACAACCAGAGATTTATACTTTAAAGTCACCTTCTTTCTTCCAGTCTTTGGATCTATCTCTTTGTGAACTTTCCTTCTCGGATACTGAGGTTTAAACAGGTTCCACCTCGTCCTACTCTCCCAAATAAGCTTATGAGCAAACCATCCTAATACATCATTATTCGCTGAAGAACCAGTCATAGGAAACCTGCATATATCTCTCACCGCCCAGTACGGTAGAGTCTGTAAATCATGGAATCTGTAGAAATACAGAATTCTCTTTTCCCACTTCACAGCTATGCACTTCAAATACCTTAGATACTTCCATCCCAATGCTGTGCCTTTAAACAGTTGGTTGTGATATTTGTAAAATCCTCCCTGTGCTTCAGGCTTAGGCCATTTCTCATCCATTTCTTTCAGTTTCTGCAGCAAAGTCTTCAAACCATCACTTTGCTCAGTAGTTGGTTTCTGATTGCTTTCTCCAAATATGTTCTTCACAAATTCTTCACTTTTCTTTTTAGCTTTCTTTTCAGCTTCTTTCAAGTTCACTTCTGTAAAATCTGGAAACACTTCATCACCATTATCCCTAACATACTCAGGATATTCTTCATTCGTGATGCCTTCAATTTCAATATCTTCAACCTCAGGAGTATGTTTGTCATCGGAATGATTACCAACATCCTTCTCGGGAATATCTGGAATCACCTGTTCAGTCATAATCTCCTCCAGTGTCTTACCAACTTGCTGCGCTAATCCTTCCAATATTTCTTTTGAAACTGCAGCAGACACTTCACCCTCTTCAAGATGTGGGTCATTATATTCAATCTCAAATCTTATGTCATCTACTTCAAAGATTTCAGGAAATTTTCCTGTAAGCTCAATAGTCCAAACTCTTTTGTTGAGCATCCCTCTATACACATTCTTATCATCAGCAGACAATGCCCTGATCTTTTCTGTCCAGAAAATATCATCATCAGCATCTACATTCTCTCCAGATTTCTTCTTAGAACTTGATTGACCAGAACATCCTTTCTTTGTCTGTCTCTCTTCAAACATAAACTTACTCGTATCGTCATTATCATCATCACTATCACTATCTTCCTCGTCATCTTTCTTTTCTCCACTCTTCCCACTATCATCATCATCATCAGAATCATCATCCGATCTCTCATCATCTCCTTCTTCATCAGATGAGTCACCATAGTCTAGTTTCTCTTCTTCGTCTTCTTTATCCTCATCTCCTTCTTTCAGTTTAGGAGCTTCATTATACAGTTTATCAAGCAACTTACTCATTTTCTCATTATCTTTCAACAACTTCTTATTATCAATCCTTATCCCTGTTATCAATCTCCTGTTCCTCTTACATCTTACATCAATTTCATTTTTCTCTTCTTCTAACTTTTTCAACTTCTTTTCAAGTTCATCTTGATTTTCTTTTGCTGCCACAACAATCTGCAACATAGTCTCTTCATTCTTCTTGAACTTTTCTATATGTGCTTGTTGTGCAGATATCACCTTCATCATTTCTTCCATCTGTTTATTCACAACTTCCATGATAATATCAGAAACTTTCACTTTTGGTCTAGAAGATTCAGCTTCAGGAGATTTCTTCTTTTTTTGGAATAAGTTTAACACATTCTCCAAAGTAGTATCCAGATCAGGAACTACTTCAGGTTCTTTTGTAGTCTTTTTCTGCTTTTTGGCAACTGGAGAAGAAACTTGTGATGATGTGCCGGCTTCAGGAACTTTCTTTCCTTTTAATAGCATCTCAACTTCTTTCTCTCTCAATTTCTTAGTATTTTCTTTCACATCTCTTTTCGCCATAGACTTGTGCTTGGGTTTCTTCAAGTTAACAACAACAGTAGAACCATCAAAATCTTCAGCACCAAGTCCAAAATCAACTTCTAAATCAATTGTCTCTTTCTGCAATTGTTCTTCTACAGATTTTTTCAATGATTCAGATTCTCCAGCAACAGTGGCCTTGCGCTTGGAGTTCTTCTTCAAAGTTTCAGCTTCAGAATCCCAACGTTCCTCCTCTTCTGTCTCTTCAGAATCTACAGAAGATTCCTCATCAACCAGTTGGGTACCTTTCTTAGCAATGTTTTTCTTTCTTTTCTTTTGTTTCTTAGCTGGTTCATCTTCATCAACTTTTGCCTTGCCCTTCCCTTTGGCTCCGGCATCTTTAACTTGTCTTTTTCTCTTTGTTGTTGCATCAACATGAACCAATGGATCATCTCTGTCAGAATCACTGTTAGTATGCCTTGACTTGTTCTCTCCTAGATCAGTATATCCTGGATTGATTAAGTGTCCAAATAGATTCTTGTGTGGTGGCTTCTCATTATCAGGAATCCCTTTGTATCCCTTCATCCTTATCAATGTCTTCAATTTCATGTGATCCTGAACCAAAATCTTTGTAGGATCTTTCTTCAAATTCAGATACTTCTGATCAAAAATCATCATCAAGAACCTGGGATATAACAAGAACTTCTTTGTCTTTACACCCTTAAGTGGTTCATTCATGTGATCCAGAATTATTCCTGCTACATTGAATGGTTTGTTCAACGTCAAAGCTACAATCAATGAGCTCAAACTCTTTCTCATAACATCATAACCTCCACTCACCGTTCCAAACAGATGTATTATCACATGAGCAAAGTACTTGAACTGAATACTCAGCTACCCTTTGTGCAAAGCACCATCTGTAATAGGTCCATTATATTTCATTCTCAAGAAACATAATCTCTGTTCCATCCAGGAAAGACATCTAGGATCAGTACATTCTTCATCTTTCAGTTTCAATGCTTCTCTTATATCATCTTCTGTCACCATCGCTAGTTCTCCCTGAATATTGCTTACGATAGCTGTTTTATTATCTCAATAGTCATATCGAGCATTTCTCCAGAATTCTTCAACAATATCCTGATAGATTATTGTAGGTGTTGCAATAGCATGAATGATTCTGCTTCTTCTGAGAAACTCCACTATCCCAGAGAATTCGGTGAGCTTCTGTACATCTCCAGCAAAAGCACAGCAATTATGAGCGGGTTCAAATGGCCAAGCTTCCAAAACATTCTGAACTGGAGCTTGTTGTTCTGGAACTTCAACATTTTCAGCTTCTTGTTCTGCCATTTGAATATCCTGAAACACAACACATTGAAAATACGTTAAAAACAATCAAAAACAACAAAATCTGAATTTTGGTTTTCATAAATTCCCCTTTCGCTCCTTCGTCGGTTCGAATGTGAATTTTATAAGGTACGAAAGTGACATTGAAGGTTCGAATGTGAAAACTTTGGTTCGAATGTGAAAATTTTTAAAACCAAAATCCACTTTCGTCCTTTAGATTCCACTTTTGACCGTTTAATTGTTACATTCGACCTAAACTTCCAGGTTCACCCCTTCAGATCAGGTCGAACGTACAAGTTTATATTTCAAAAATTCAAACTTGCAATCTGTGATGTTTTAACTTCTATTTTTGATTGAAATCCCTTCTAACATGACCGATTAAGCTTATTCAATAACCAATTTACACAATTATTTAGTTGATTTTGACTTTACCTAAAATCTATTTCATTAAAAACTCAGTGAAAACGATCCAAATATTCAGTATTAGGATTCGGCGAGAAAAATCCCAAATCAAGCATCTATATGAAGCCACTACCTGTGTTATAGTAAGGAAAAGAATCAGTAAAACACTAGTAACAATAAACAGGGATGAAAAGAACAAGGGCAACAAGGGTTTGTTATTTGAGAAATTTTTGAAAAACTGTTCATATGCAGGGTCGAATGAGGATCAGATATATATAGGGTAGCCACATTCGACCGTTTCATTAGGACGAATGTGAAGCTATTTCCACTTTTGACCCTACTTAAATGTTCGAATGTGGGAATAGGGTTCGAATGCAAATGTTGTAGTTAGAACACTCACCTTCGTCCATTCTTATAGGTTCGAATGTAGCAGATTTTCCACTTTCGACTCAATTAAGGGACGAATGTAAAATGGAAAATCTGAAAATTTACCAAATCTCAAAATCGAATCCCGTTTACACAGTTTTCAACAATTTAAACTTCAAACATTCATTATTTCACATTACAATGATACAAAACTCAGATTGGTTCATCAAATTTCAGAAAATGACCATCAAACACCATCGGGTATCAAAAATAACTCAGAAATGTAAAAATATTGTTTTTTCTGAAACTTATGTTAAAAACACACCTAAAATATTTGTGAGTTTTTGCATCTTTTTGTAAAACAAATGTCAAATGCAAAAAATGTAAACACAAAGCAATAAATGTTTTGTGATTTCCGGTAAGAGGATCATATCAGTTTTTGAGAAATTTGATCACACCGTTGATTTGTGTTATATATTATCACTAGAAACAATGTGTGATCCGACAACTGCTGATATTGTTGTCCACATTAACTCACATGCAGACCGTTATGCAGTGCTTTAAAATGATACGGTATTAGATGTATTATACCAACACGTTTATGGTTCCCACGCACACGACATACTCCCATATCAAGAAATTGCACAAAGCTTCCTCGTAACGCGTGATTATGCCAATGTTATCCATTTAGTTACAAGATATATAGCACAGAGGTGTACAGGTCAGCAAATGAATGCAGCAAAGTAACATGTGCATATATATATATCAGGTTGAGGCTAATATCAATCACAGATTTTCATCAGTGAATTGATACGATGCAATTAATGATCTTTGATCAATAATAATCATAAAGTTCCTCAATTCGGTAACTTTTAGGTTTTGGCATTAAAGCTCTTTTAGCAAATATTCTGATTGAATCTAGGTCCGTTAATTAATACGACAAAAGTTCAAACAGAATATCCCCGATAACAATAACATAACGACCCGAAACCTCAGATTTTGGCAACTCTATCAAACGAAATTACGGTACTAAGACCATATGCCCATGAGGTGTTCAGCCACTAACGAGTAGTTCGTTATGTTTGTATCACTAATGCACGTAGTAATAAGTCTACGAAGTCTATCAGCACATCACACGAAATCAACACACGCCTCATATTGCATTACATTTCTTTAGCATGTGTCAGATCCCCACTGATGTACTATCATTTCCCCTTTTTACTCCTGGAAATCATTTTGGTTTTCTATTTTTATGGCTTTTTGAATTTTTCAATGTTTTTGGTTTTTCTGAATAAAGACTCCCCCTAAAATGTAAAACATATTTTTGGGTTTTTGGATTTTTCTGAAAAACAGTAAAAAGTTTTGCCAAACTTCTTCACTGTTAACACCTGATTCAGTGTATAACAAGCTGCGTAGATCGCTTCGTTCCAGAACATTACTGGAAGATTGGAATCTGCGAGCATTGTTCTTGCCGTTTCAATAAGAGTCCTGTTTTTCCTTTCAGCGACACCGTTCTGTTGAGGGGTATACGGAGCAGAATATTCATGATGAATTCCTTTGTCTTCACAAAGAGCATCCATCTATGCGTTTTTGAACTCCGTCCCATTGTCATTCCGAATTCTTTTGATCTTTAGACCGTAGACATTCTCCAGTCGAGTGAACATAACTTTCAGATTGGTAAACGTATCACTCTTATGCTGTAAGCACATCACCCACGAGAATCTTGAAAAATCGTCTGTAACCACTAGACAGTAAAGGCTCTCCTATATAACTTTTACTTTTGACAGGTCCGAATAGGTCCATGTGCAACCGCTCAAGTGACATCTCAACAGAGTTTACTTTCTTCAGTTTGTGAGATTGTTTGTGCTGCTTACCTTTCTTGCAACTCACACACTTGTCGTTTAAATGAAAATGTTTGACATTAACACCATTGACAAGACCGTTCTTCACCAGATGATTCATTTTTCTGAGGTGAATATGGCCCATTCTTCTATGCCACATTATAGATTCTTTCTCTGTAGCCTTCGATAGAAAACACGTCACTTGGCCCTGAGTTGTCATCGCTTTCGACATATCAAGAATGTAAAGATTGTTAACTCTCAGTGCCTTTAACATGATCCACTCTTTTGGAATTTTAAAGCCTGGTTTAAGGATATAGCAAGATTTGTCGTCGAAATGCACAGAAAATTGTTTGTCGCAGATCTGACTGACACTTAATAGATTGTAATCAATTTGCTTCACATAGGAAATCCTTTCAAAACTCACTATCCCGTTACTCACACTTCCCTCCATCGTGATGTAACCTCCTTTATTTCCCGCAAAAGCAACATAACCTCCATTAATATTCTTCACGTCAAACAATAGTGCTAAATCACCAGTCATGTGGCCTGAAGCTCCACTGTCAACAATCCAAAGACTGCTAACAGGGCCAGCTGAAGCTCCCTGCACACATCAAGTAAAATCATTAGGTCTTTCGGGGGACCCAAGCCTGCCTGGTCTTGGGTCTTTGAATATCAGCTTTCAAAGATTCATTCACATCAACATTTGGTTTTGAATCAATCTTTTTCTGATTGTTCAAAACTTTCTCATCTTGAGATTTTTCATTTGACTTTGAGGGAGAAGCACCTGAAGAACCCGTAGGTGACCAAGATTGTTCCGGACGTTTTAGAATTTGAATCTGAGTTTTTGGAATCTCAGTTGATTTCTTAGTATCATTTTTAAATTAAACTTTCTTAGTTACCTTCTATGATTTAACAGAGACAGGTCCAACAGTTTCCTAAAATATATACAATATTCAAAATAATTTTCAATGATAATAATAATATTACGTCTTTCATTTTAATATCGTTGACACATAAACGTTATCTCTTTTTAATTTTTGTTACTTTGATGGAGGTCAATTTTTTGACTTAATTTATTTTTCATGTGTTACAATACAATTATTAGTAATGAAATATCATTTTATAGTATCAGTAACAACATTAACTAAAATCCGATTCATAACAATAAAAATCGTCATCTGTCATGAAATCCTCGATCAGTAATAACATTAACTAAATATCATTTCAATTATTATAATAATATCAGTAAGAACATTAACTAAAAGCCGTTTCATAACAATAAAAATCCTCATTTGTCATGAAATCCTCAAACAGTGTAAAGGATCGGATTTAAAGAAATCAAAGAATTTACTACACAAGTAGAACAATCTAGGTGCGGAAACCCTAGATCGTATGCAATATGATAATCAAACAATCAGAACACATAGAAATCCATTTTAATAACCACTTCATTAATAATCATTCAATCCTTTAACATTAAAGACCTTTGATTACAATGATTAACCTAGCTCAGAAGGTTCTAGACTCTCTCTGAAAACACACACTTTCACACACCAAATAACACAACTAACTAACTTGCAAAACAAACTTAAACCTTATATAGACACTGCACATTCGACCCCTGCATTGGTCGAATGGCCTGGTTCGACCCTTACTGGGCTTGAACAAACAAAACTAAAGATAAAATCTTTCATTCGACCATCTTTAATCTTCATTCGACCCCACGATGGGTCGAATGTACTTTACAAACTACCATTCTTCAACAATTAACGCTGTTTATTGTAGAATCCAAAGCGATAACCACACTAATGTATCAACAAACTTCCCCTTGGCTATTTCTTGGATTGTTGTTCTTTATACTCAAGCATCTTGTTCATCAATTTAATCTTCAAAATCTTTCTTTGTGTTGCGCTCATTTCAGGTTCAGCTTGTCTTTTGAGCCAACTTTTCTTTGTAGCTTTTCTAATCTTCACATACTTCCCAAGCATCTTGTTATAATCACATCCAGCGTTCACAATCCAAGCGAAACAGAAACAAACAACTTTATAGTATCTCCATGCTTGTTCCAAATCTTCAACATCGAAATGGATTGGATTGAAATATAACATGTTGATGTCTTCAGCTGAGCAATTGATTAACCACATCGGGTCAAATACTCTAATCTTTTTACACATCAGCTTTGGATCTTTATCTCTCAACACAATCACCACTTCAGCTGTCTTCCAATCGTAATACCAAAAGTTAAAGTCTTTGCTGAAATTTTGCTGTATTGGCATTAGAGGAATTCTCTTCAATATCACGGGAGGTTTGTACTTTAACGTCACCTTCTTCAAACCTGTTTTGGGATCAATCTTATTCTTATGAACAATCCGTTTAAGATACTGAGGTCTGAAGAAATCCCATTTTGTTCTACTTTCCTAACTTATCTTATCTGCAAACCATCCCACTACTGAATTATTCACAGAAGCTCCGCCCATAGTGTGTCTACAAACATCCCTCACAGCCTAATATGGAAGTGTTTTAATGTCATGGAATCTGTAAAAGTACAGAATTCCCGTCTCCCACTTAATATCAACATATTTCAGCTGTGGAAAGTACTTCCAGCCTAAAGCTCTTCCTTTGAATACTTTGTTGTGATGTTTGTAAAACGCACCTTGAACTTCTGCTACTGGTCTATTAGCCTCTTTTTTCATTCAGCTTCTTTAACATCTCTTTATGTTCTTCAGATTGTTTGTAAGGTTGTTTCTTATCAGTTTCCTTACCAAACACTTCTTCCATAACTTTCTTTCCTTTTTCTTTTGCTAGCTTTTCAGCTTCATTCAATGTCTCTTCATTAATCTCAGGAATCACCACATTCGTCTTCATAGGATAATACTCCGGATACTCTTAATGAGAAATATCCTCAATCTCAATGTCTTCAAAAACTGGAGCATCTTTATCATCTGAATGTGTTCCTGCATCTTTCACTGGAATATCTGGAATCATTTGTTCTTTCATAATGTATTCCAATGATTTCCCTACCTGCTTTGCAAGACCTTCAAGTATCTCATTTGTCATTGCAGCAGATAATTCACCATCCTCAACATCAGGATCTTGATAATCTATCACATACTTCATATCATCTCCTTCAAAGATCTCGGGAAAACTTCCAGTTAGTTCTATTGTCCAAACATTTCTTTCAAGCATCTGTTTGTAGAATCTCTTATATTCATCAGTCAAAGCACGAATCTTATCAATCCAATAGATAGACTGATCTTCATCAACATTCTCTCCTGATTTCTTCTTAGAGCTTGATTTGCCTTTGCTTCTTTTATCAGAATCTCTCTTTTCGAAGCTGAATTGGTTTGCATCGTCATTATCATCATCATGAGACTCTTTTAAACTTGATTCTTTGTCTTTCTTAGAACTCTTCCCTCCTGCATTGTCATCATCATCATCATCATCATCATCTGATCCATCATTCTCATCATCATTATCACTTTCATCATCAGAACTTTCAAAGTCAACCTGTTCTTCATCCTCTTTCTCTTCTTCTTCACCATCTTTCAGCTGTGGTGCCTCAGAATACAATTTTTCTAACAGTTTCTTCATTTCCTTGTTTTCACCTTCAATCAGGTTGATTTTCTTTTTGTTTCTTCTATCAGAAGTCTTTAGCATCTTGATTGTTTCTTCTAGTTCGTCTTGACGCTTCTTAGAAGATAATGCATTTTTCAGCATGTTAGACTCATTCTCTTTCATCTGTTTGATCTATGCTTCTTGCTGATTGAATGCCTTCCTGACATTTCCAATCTGTCTATTAACTGCTTCCGATAAAGATCAGAAACTGTAACCTTTGGAGTAGAACTAGATTCAGCTCTTGGCTTCTTTGTTTTCTTCTCCATTTCTTCTATAACACTCTTCAAAATTGCAGAGATGTTCTCAGGATCTAGTTGTGATGATGGATCTATACTAACACTCTTCTCAGATACTTTCTTTTTCTTTATGATTGGGGATGTTGCTGGTGATGCTGCTTTCGAACTTGTTGCTTCAGGAACTTTCTTTCCAAGAACTAGTAAATCAATCTCCCTATTTCTTTTCTTTCTTGGATTTTCTTTCTTTGACATCAACTTCTTTCTACCTCTCACAGTCTTTGCACCTGTAACTAGTGAACCTTGAAAATCATCATAATCAAGTATCAACTCTGCATCTTCTCCAGTCACAGTCTTGTTCCTCATAAATCTTTTCTAAAGCATAAGGTGTACTAATCTTAGTGGCCTTGGGATTAGTAACCTTGACAGTTTTAGTCTGTGAGTCCCACTCTTCTTCATCTTGAGTCTTTTCACTATCTTCATCAACCAACATCGGCTTTGTGTTACTTTTCCCCTTTGTCACCATCTTTGACTTTGTTTCTATTTCTTTCTCAACTTGTTTACCCTTTCCAGACTTAGCACCTTTATTAATCACTTGCCTCTTCCTCTTGGCAGTCTTATCAATAGGTTGTAAAGGACTATCAGAATCTGAATCACTATTAACATTTCTCACTTTGTCTTGTTCTGGATCCTTGTAACTAACAGATCCCAAATTTCCAAACAAATTTTTGTGTGGTGGTTTTTCTGCATCAGTCAGAACTTTGTATGCTATCATTCTACTCAAGGTTGTCTGATTCATGTGTACTTGATTGATGATCTGCAAAGGATATTTCTTCAACTCTGTGTATTTGTTATCAAACACCATCTGCAAAAACCTAGGGTACATCAGAAACTTGTCACCCTTCACGCCTTGTAATACTTCCTTCATGTGGTGAAATATCATTCCTGACACATTGAAAGGCTTGTTTAAGATAAGTGCAACCACCAAAGAACACAAAGACTTTCTCAGCACATCATAGCCTCCACTAACTGGTCCGAATACATGTAGAATCACATGTAATAGATACTTGTATTAGAGACACAGTTTAGCTTTGTGTAGTAAACAATCAGTTATTGGTCCTTGTACTTCATTCTCAAAAAGCACTTCTTCTGTTCAGTCCATGTAAGTTCAATAGGATTAGAAGGAGAATCTTGTAGTTGCGATGCCTCCCCGATATCTTGTTCAGAAACCAATACCAAGTGACCTTGAATTCTGCTCTGTATAACTGACTGATTATCCCAAAAAGTAATTGCTGCTTTTATCCCAGAAGTCTGCTTGATGGTCTCCGTATATAGTCATCGGCTGTGCAAGAGCATAAACAACTCTGCACCTCTTTAGAAAGCTAACAAGCCTATCAAATTCTTCATACTTTCCAACTAGACCAACATATGCACAACAGTTGTGTTTCAGCTCGAAGTTTAGTTCTTTGGGTGGTTCCTGCTCTTGTAATGCATGCTCTTGTACATCTTGCTGTGGTTGTTCAGCCATGTTATCTGCAAAACAAAACAAAGAAAACATAGAAAATCCGTTAAAACGGACAAACCATGAAATTTGTCAACAATCAGTCTTCATTCGACCCTATGAGGGTTCGAATGAGTTTTATGTATATCGAATGAACATGAAAAACTATCCATTCGACCAATTTATGTTCATTCGACCCTCTGATATGGTCGAATGAGAATCTGTTTGATTTCAAATTACCAAATTGTTGATTAATCAGTTTTAACATCTCATTTTGATTCAATCATGGCCTAAAACAATCGACTAACATATCCTAAAGTCCAATTTTATCAATTAATCAAATATCAATAGTTTTCCCTTAAACTAGGGTTTAACCAATCGACATTGATCAATAATATGTTTAAATCCTTATTTTTGTAATCCTCTCTCCCTAAAACCATCGATATTGATGAATCAAACACTTAGGATTTCGAAACTATAAAGAACGATCTGATTTGATAACATAACCATTATCTGTAAAAATTATATAGAAATGATCAGCAAAGTCTAAAGAACAAGATTGTAAGGTGTAAAAGATCAGGGCAGCAAAGTGGCTTAATTTGGGAAATTTCTGAAAAATTGTGTGGGGGTTCGAATGAAGGACTAGATATATATAGACAAGTCTTGTTTGAACCTTTCAGGGTTCAAATGAGAAGATTCAAAGTTCATTCGACCTATCTAAAGGTCCGAATGAAAACTGAATGGTTCGAATGAAACATTATCAAACAAACTCTCTCATTCGACCTCCTACTGAGGTTCGAATCAACCCTCATAATTCTCATTCGACCTAACGAAAGGTCGAACAGGAATATGGAAAAATGAAATTTTATCAAATGTTCGATTCGAATCCCGTTTTATCATTTTAAGCATTCAAAACCTACATATTTGCAAAATTTCTCATTTAAAAGATACAAAAGTCAGATTGGTTTGTCAAACTTCAGAAAATGACTATCATCCAACATCAATTATCGAAAAGAACACAGAAATGTAAAACTTTTGGATTATCTGAAATTTATGCTAAAACACACCAAAAATCTCTTTGAGTTTTTGTATATATGAAGAAATTGAAAAATTTAAAGCAATAAACATTTTGTGATTTCTGGTAAGAGGATCATATCAGTTTATGAGAAATCTGATCACACCGTTGATCTTTAATATATTTATCATTAAAGACAATGTGTGATTCAGCAATTGCTGATATTGTGACCCACATAAGCTCACATGCAGACCGTTATGTAGTGCTTTAAAATGATACGCGTTTAGGTTTATTTAAATTAACAAGCTTATGCTTCCCACGCACACGAAATACTCCCGTATCAAGGAATTTGCACAAAGCTTCGTCGTAATGCGTGAGTATGCCAATGTTATCAGTTATTTACAAGATACGTTGCACAGAGGTGTACAGGTCAGCAAATCAATGCTACAAAGTAACATGTGCACACATACCAGGTTGAGGCTGATATCAAACATGATTTTCATCATAGATTTGACACGATGCATTAAATGATCTTTGATCATTGTTATACACTAAGTTCCTCATTTCGGTAACTTTTAGGTTTTGGCATATAAGCTATTTTTGCAAATATCTTGATTGAATCTAGGTCCGTAAAATAATACGACAAAAGATCAATCAAGATACCCCGGATAATAATTAACATAACGACCCAAAACCTCAGATTTTGGCAACCCTATCAAACGAAATTACGGTACAACACCATATGCCTATGAGGTGTTCAGCCACTAGCGAGTAGTTCGTTATGTTTGTATCACTAAGACGCAGTAATAAGTCTACGAAGCCTACCAACACATCACACAAAATCAACACACGCCTTATTTAAAACTTGCAATTCTTTAGCATGTGTCAGATCCTCACTGATGTACTATCATTTCCTCTTTTGCTCCTGGAAAATCATTTTTGGATTTTTTTAGTTTTTATGGTTCTACAAATTTTTTTAATGTTTTTGTTTTTTCTGAAAATAAAAGCTCCCCCTAAAATTAAAAACATATTTTTTGATTTTTGATTTTTGAAACAAGTAAAAACAAAAGAAAAAGTTGATAACCTGATGAGGAGTTTAATCTCGTTTTTCTGTTATACCATCAGCTTGTAATAAATATTCAAACCGTGATTTATCAAAAGCTTTGGTAAACAAATCTGCTCTTTGATAATCAGTGTGGATTTTGACCATGTCAATCAATCCTTTTGCATAGCAATCCCGAATAAAATGATAACAAACTCGAATAGGCTTAGCCTTGGAATGATTGACAGTGCCTTTAGTGAGTGTAATGGCTGCTTCATTATCGCAATGAATGGGGTTCTAAGAAATTGCATACTGTAGTCACGCATCTGTTGTTGTATCCAAAGCACTTGTGAACAACAACTCGAGGCTGCTACATATTCTGCTTCACATGTTGACAGAACAACCGATGTCTGCTTCTTGCACTGCCAGGTCACGAGCCTGCTCCCAAGAAATTGACATCCAGCCATTGTGGATTTAGCGTCAATATCGCAACCTGCATAATCAGAATCACTAAAGGAAATAAAGTCAAAGTTATCATCCTTAGGATACCATAACCCGCGTGACGTAGTACCCTTCAGATAACGAAGGATTCGTTTAACTGCAATTAGATGACTTTGCAGTTAGACATGTGGCGAACATTATATCCGACCAGGATGCAGTTAGATACATAAGAAATCCGACGATGGCATGATAAGTATAGGGATCGGTAAGCTCCCGCTTAGCGTCAACTCCAATCCCGTGATTGGGTTGTATGGGAGTATCCATAGGCTTTGAATCATCCATCTGGAATCGGCTCAAGACTTCAGAAACGTATTTCGTTTGGTGAATAAAGATGCCCGTTGCCAATTGATCCACCTGCAAACCTAAAAGGAATTGCATTTATCCCATAGCACTCATCTCGAACTTCTTCTGCATAACTTTTTTGAATTCCCTGCACAAAAGTTCATTAGTAGAACCAAATATAATGTCATCAACATAAATTTGCACAAGAAGCAAGTCACTCTTTGTTCTTTTTGTGAACAGGGTACAGTCTACCAAACCTCTCTTGAATCCTTTAGAAAGAAGATAAGTGCTCAGCTCCTCGTACCACTGCCTTGGGGCTTGGTGCAAACCATATAACGCTTTGTTCAGTTTGTAGACCATATCCCGGTGGATAGGATCCTCAAAATTCAGTGGTTGGCCGACATACACTTCCTCTTTCACCACACCATATAGAAAAACACTTTTAACATCCATCTGATACACCTTGAATTTCATGTAAGATGTATATGCAAGAAACATTCGGATTTCTTCAGTGCGTGCAATGGTGCACAGACTTCGTTATAGTCAATTCCTTCCTGTTGACTATATCCTTGAACCACCAATCGAGCTTTGTTCCTGACAATAACTCCTCTATCATCTTTCTTGAATTTAAATACCCATCTGGTACCAATCTTCTTCCTGTCTGGTGGTAAGTTAGTAAACGTCCAGACTCCGAGTTTCTGAAATTGTTGAAGTTCTTGCTGCATTGCTTCAACCCAAGATTCATCTTGTAAAGCATCCTTGTACGTCCGACGACTCCACCTGCGACACATAACAAGCAAAAGACCAATCATTTTGATCACCTGACTTTTGAATCTGTGTATATAGGGCAAGGGCTCTAATGTTCTCCGTTGATGATGCACACCTTAGTTGTCCACGCGTCATCACACTGCTACCAGGATCTCCAATGACTTGTCCTAACGGATGAATCCGATGAATCTGAGATTTCAGATGTTCAGGCATTGGAATCACCGCTGGAACATTCAGATTTTCTGCCGTGTCCAGATCATTACCCGTATTTGATGAAGATGCAATATCTGGATTAGGGTTCACTGGAGGTGATATTGTAGCATGATCTAAGATGGCTTCTCTAAAAACTTCATCATCGTCTTCCGACTCGGAAGAATCAAATGTTGTGGAAGCTTCTTGATAAATCTCTTCTTCGATCATAGGAATATTGGCATCATTAGAAGCTACTGGAGGAGTTACGGTGATCGGACGCACTAACGGTGAAGTCACTGCATTCTCACACTCGTAATATAAACGTAATAGCGCCTCTTCAAACAAGCTATCTAGATTGAATGACTCAAAGAAATCTTTATAGTGAAACATCCAATCGGGCCCATTTCCTTGAACATTCTGATTGTAACGTTGAACATCTACATTCGCCCACTCTTCAACTTGACGAGTTCTTTTTTTAAACACGCGTTTAAGTGGTGTCGCGTATCCAACAAAATAGCCCTCTTCTGCTTTAGCTCCAAACTTTTCCATAGGATTCAGCATGGTGCATGGTTCCCCGAATGATTCTAGATACTCTAAGTTCGGCTTAAGCCTGTTACGCAGTTCATAAGAAGTCTTTCCAAACTTCTTCACTGTAAATAAACGATTCAGAGTGTAACAAGATGCATGAATAGCCTCGTTCCAGAACATTATTGGAAGATTAGAATCTGCAAGCATTGTCCAGCTAGCCACTTCAATTAGAGTCCTGTTTTTGCGTTCTACAACACCGTTCTGTTGAGGAGTATATGGTGCACTATATTCATGATGAATTCCTTTCTCTTCACATAATGCATCCATATGAGAATTCTTGAACTCCGTCCCGTTGTCACTTCTTATGCGTTTGATCTTCAAACCATATATGTTTTCCAACCGGGTAAACAGAACTTTCAGATTGTTGAACGTTTCGCTTTTGTGTTGCATGCGCATCACCCACGAGAATCTTGAATATTCGTCAGTAACCACAAGACAATGAAGCTCTCCATAATTACTCTTACGCTTGACAGGGCCAAAAAGATCCATATGCAAACGCTCAAGCGGAATGCTGACAGAGTTCACTTTCTTGGGTTTGTGGGACTGTTTGTGTTGTTTTCCCTTTTTACAACTTACACACTTATCATTCAAATGAAAGTGTTTCACATTAACTCCTTCTACCAGCCCATTTGTCACCAAATGATTCATTTTTCTAAGGTGAATATGCCTCATCCATCAATGCCACATGATAGATTCTTTCTCGGTAGCCTTTGACAGAAAACATGTAACTTGACCTTGAGTCGTGGTTGCTTTGCTCATATCAAGAATGTACAAGTTGTTCACTCTTGGAGCTTTAAGCATGATCTACTCCTTGGGTATTTCAAATCCGGGTTTCGGAATATAGCAAGACTTCTCATCAAAATGCACAGAAAACTTTTTATCACAAATTTCATATACACTTAGTAAATTGTAATCAATCTGCTTCACGTATGAGATCTTCTCAAAACTCACTATCCCATTGCTAACACTCCCTTCCATGGTGATATAACCTCCTTTGTTTCCAGCAAACGCGACATACCCTCCATTAATATTCTTGATGTAAAAAAGGAGCGACATATCTCCTGTCATGTGCCCGGAAGCTCCACTGTCAACAATCCAGAGACTGCTCACAGGGCCAGCTGGAACTCCCTATACCGATCACAAACATGATTAGTTTTTACGGGGGACCCAAGATATGTTGGTCTTGGGTGTTTGAGTATCAACAAATGAGATATTCATAGTTTCTTTCTTTTTATCCACAACATTCTTCTTTTCAACTACCGATTTCTCTAAAACATTTGTATTAGGAACTTCTTTCACCGGTTTAGAGGATGAACTTGAGGCTCCAGGAGAACCTTTTGATGTCCAATATTATTCCGATCATTTTAGAATTCTAACTTGAGTTAGAAATTTTGGTTGATCATTGTTAGAATTCTTTGAAACAACCTTAGGTGGAACATTCTTAGAAACCTTGGTTGATTTAACTACCGAAGGCCCAACATTTTGTTTAACATGGGGTTTAGAATAAACCTTTTGTTTCTCAAAAGTCAGATTCATCATAGATCTTTTCATACCATTGTTCATAGCAATCCGATTGTGATTGTCATAGACAACCGGTTGGTTTCCTCTTTGATAAAAATTGTTTTGATTATGAAATTGCTTTTGAGGATAAAAGTTTCTTTGAGGAACACCAACATTCGAATTTCTATGATTTTGCCTAATTTCAACCCCTTGCCTTTTACGTCTCACGTATGGACAGTGAGCAAGTAAATGTCCTCTCTCTCCACACTTGAAACAGGCTTTGTACTCTTCAAAACAGCTCTCATCATCAGATCTAGCAAATGTGTTGACCGGATATTGATTCTTATAACCCTTTTGCCTCAAGCTCTCAGGAGCAGGCTCTAGTGAATAAGTCGGTTCAACAAAACCATTTACTTTATCATTTGGCTTTATAAACTGTGTGACATGAACCTTTGGTGACTTAGAATTATCACCATACAATCGCTTGATTAATTCGGGTGGCATATCATTTGTCCTTTCAAATTTAGAAAACCAGATTGTGCTTTCTTGCCAAATTTTGTCAATTTTAGAGTAATTAGCGAACTTTATTGGATATTCCTCATCAGAAATTATTTTGTCGGATCCTTCCATCCGATAAAACACTTTCACAAGTGTATCACAAACTTCACTTTTCACATTCTTTTCACCGACTGATTCTGATTTTGTTCAACTTTCGGAGGATGTTGTACCTTTGAGTATGACTCATTAGTTCGAATGTGATTTTCTGGAGGAATATCAACATTCTTTTTAGGTACCTCATCCTCAGTATCAGAATCATCAGTTACTGCCTCAACGCCCTCATTGTTTACTCCCAAAATTGGTCTTAAATCAAAATTTGGATCACCAACACTAGAAGTGTTTGATTCATTCTCTGATGTAGATCCAGATTTATCAAAACTTTCCGGTGTCATAGTATTCAAGTTGTGATTTGCAAATAACACCAGAGAAGGTACTGATTTGTAACTCACACTAGGGCTTGGTTCTTCAATAATGTGGTCTATGACATAAGCTACATTTAGTTAACTTTCAAGCTTTTTGTTTATCTTTTCTGAAAAACATTTCATTTTTGCCATTTCTAATTTTGCTTCTTCAATTTCATTAATATAGTTATTAATGGCAGTTTGTTTTTGTGATAAAGTTTTAGTTAAATCAGAAGTATCTTTCTTATAGTTATCTAACAGCTTATTTACATCTCTTTCTTTCTTGCGATAAGACTTAATGGCGGTTCTAGCGCTGTCAAGTTGGTATTTTAAATTCTTGACCTCGCCTTCGAGTCTATCACATGAACCACAATATTTTTCATTTTTAGAAGGATTAGAATTAGAACTTACCAATTTCGGAGCTTCTGTCATAGCCATCAATGCGAAGTGAGCTTCCTTTCTTGCAAAAAATCTGAAATAGTCTACTTTTGAGAATGTGAGACCCCGCATTTTCAGGATAACTCTTTTACTGAACTCTAGTTAATTTTCCATGATCATACGTGGTTAAACACTTAGCTAGGGTTAGTTGAACAGGTCTTTCAGAATGTTATGTAACAATAACATATGTTAGGTGACATTAACGTACATTATAATTAGGAAAATAATTGTCTTGACACACACACGAATCCGGTATCCCGAACGTTGGTGATTTGCTAGGAATGCATGATTGTATGAACGATTGAGTGTTGATGAATATGGAGTAACACGTGTATGTGAATTGCATGCTTATGTGAACTACTGCGTGTTAGTTAACTTGTATGTAAACGTTATGAGATATGTGCACTTATGATAAACATAATATGAATCGATAAAACAGTAGTTTTATATGAGTTAGTATGACTATTATTGTCGGGATTAATCTCGAGAGTTAGATAGGGATAATGGGCTCACTTATCAGATAAAAATCACTAGAGCCCGAAACCTTGGCCCATAACTCAACCCTAGGTGTATTATTTATAAAAAAAAATAAACACAAACCCTAGAACACCCTCTTGCGCCGTGAACTAAGAACCCACCCACACCCACCTTTCAATCTCAATCTTCATCAATTTCTCACTAGTTCAAGTTGATTCGGGTACTATCTTGAGGTTTTAAGGATTCTAGCATTGCAAGGTATATGTTTTATGTGTTATACGAGTAAATATAAAGCTTGAAAAGTTGTAAAACCCTAAAGAATTATCCGTGTTAAAATTGCAAATCTACATATGTTAAATATCTTGGATGTTTGTTGAGATTGTTGATGAATATTGTTGATAGAAATCATATCTAGGGTATATGGTATGTAAAGACCTGAGATTAAACGTGTTAATATGAATGTTATTGTGTTAATATGAGGTTATTGCATGATTATGGGGTATTGACAATGGTTAGGGTTTATAAGAGTCATGTTGATAAAATTCTGATTTCTGGCAGATTATTTGTAACGACTTGCATGGCTGTTATATGATTATTAACATGTTTAATTTGGTTGTTTTCTGGTGCTAAAACATAACTTATGATGTTAGCTTTTCAAAAAGTCCAAAATCATGTGTTTTGGACTTGTTTTGATATGTATTCATGATTTTATAAGTTTAAAGGTATAATCAGATTTTCGGATGTGAAAAATGGACCAAATTTAAAGGGCTATAACTTGAGTTTTACAAATCCGTTGATCATGAAATTTGGACAGCAGTTGAGTCTCTGAGTATACAAGCTTTTCCAATTGGATTCATCTCGTTTGGATGAGCCTATGAGTTTTAATGAATTTTTATGTAAACTGCTGTCAATAGCACTCTTTTCTGAGGTGGCTAGACTAAAGTAATTTTTATAAAAATATTGATGTGTTTTTGACGAGAAATAAAAATAGTGGAGTCACGTATAAACTTTTGGGACATCTCTGTAAAATTTTGGGGACTTGATGAGTTGGATTGGTATTTTATAAAAATTGGTTTCCGTAACCCAAAATCTGTCCAGAAAACGCAGGTTTGAGAGATGTTGATTATGCGATGATTTGAGTGTGTTAATGTGTTACAAGTTATGAAATTCTATATGAGAACATGGGTAAATGTTATTTATATGGTATAGATGACATTCTAGGGTAACCATATGTAATGTGTAATGAGAACTAGTTATGCTACAAGTCTTAACATGTTGCATCATTTACTAATCACCAACCTTGTATTTGATAGGTAATTGGTAGGCGAGTAGTCTTCCACGTTTACTATCTTTGCGGTTTATTTTTAGCACGCAACCTAAGGTGAGTTTCACTACTTTTCGCGAAAGCATGTGTCTCGGGTTGAGACAAGGTTAAGTAAAACTTTTCTAGACCCGTTGGGACTACTTTTCCATTCCATGTTTTGGGATGCTTTGACTCCTTGTGTGGGTCGGGTTTTCGATCCTTACGAGGATCACACTTTTATCAGTTTTGTATTTTAACTGTCCCTTGTGAACTAAACACTCTATCTTGAAAGTCCTTACTATTTTATTGGGTTAATCGCTGGAGGCGAACGGGGTAGTAGTTAGTAGCGCTATTAGGTTGTGCAGCAACCTCATGCCTGAGGTGCTTGGGTCACGGGCATGAACTTCTGACCACTTTTTCTTACTGGTGTTGATAGACACCAGTGTTGAGGCACTATAACATCTGTATGTTTCCCAATAATCACTGTTTAGTTACATTGAGCGGGTTAGCTACCCCTGACAAGCTTAAAACTGATGTTTTAAATACAATTGATGAAATTACAAGTGTTTACTCGTACTGTGAACTCACCAGCTTTATGTTGACACACTTAGTATGTTTTCGTAGGTCGCTAGAAAGGAACACGTCTAGGTTCATGAATGATGTCTCTTGGGATTTATAACTTATTAAACATTGACGTATTTACTTTCATTTTGGTTTCGGCGCGTTGTGTTTGCGCATCATAACTTATTTTACTAAACTGTTTTCGCTTCCGCACTCATTTAAAACGTATGGTTGACAATCTTTTAAAAATAAAAGCGAATTTTATTTGAAACGAACTAAATGGTTTGGGCATTTAGAGTCGTTCGTATAACTTATGGCTATGGGATCCTGGTGTGTCAAGCGCCTCGCGGTAAAACCCCGCAGTGGAAATTTGAGGGTGTGACAGATTGGTATCAAAGCCAATGGTTATAGTGAACTAGGACTTCGTGTCGAGTCTAGTCTATAACTGTCATAGCATAAGCACTGCATTAGTTACACACACAGTAGAAGTACACATTTAACTATTTCTCTTGAAATGGTATACTAAACTTCCGTGTTGCAGGGAATCATGTCATCTTCTTCTAACCCCAATTCTGAACCTAATTCCCCTACCATTGATGACAAACTTGAAAGGAGTGGGGATGGTACCCTGCTTTGCTGAACTACACTGTGGAGAAATATGGGGTGCCTGACAATGTTCCCACTATCACGGACTCATGGGAGAAGACATTTGCAGGTTACGTGAGCTATGTGCAGGACAAGATTAGTGATGTTATCAAGGCTAGTCGTCATTTAGAACTTATTTGGAATTTGCGTCACACACTGACCTACCGATACTCCGCCTTGGAGGAACGTGTTGATACACTGACCTCTCGTCTCGCCGAGACCAGACTTATCGTCGAGGAACAGCAGGAACAAATACAACTACTGATGGTCAACCAACAACCCCCTGTGATACCACAAGAGGAACAACTTGAAGAGGAGCCAGAAGAGGATCCTGAAGAGGATCCCGAGGAGGAGGCTGAGGAGGAGATCGAGCCCTTAGAGGTCGACGAGAGTGATGGCGATGACTCATGCACCACTATGGACAGCGACTGATTATTTCGAGCTATTTTATATATTATTATTATGTCTTGACTATCATTAGATATCATTGTGATTGAGAACCACTTTGGATATTCGTTTGAGACACTATTATTTATGACATTTTTGGATTGGCTGTTTTATTCTTTTCTCATGTTTGTCTGTCATGTTGTGTTCTAGTTTACTTGTACTGTGTGAACAATTATATGTTTAGCATATTATCGTTTTCTCATGGGTATACTGTAAATGTAGAGTTACGATGGCGGGAAGAGGATTTGGAAGGGGAAACGTAAACATGTCACAGGCTGAACTTAATGCACTCATCAACGCCAGAGGTGTTGAAGCTCTAGCAGCCTTTCAAGCCGGTAACATTATCTCATTCCATCCTTCCCATAAACCCTTACTCTAAGCTCTTATCCTTACTCGTGTTTCCTACTTTCCGTGTTTAGGCCAACCTACTCATAACCCACCAGTGTGCACCTACAAGTCGTTTATGGACTGTAAACCTCAGAGTTTTGGAGGTTCGGAAGGGGCAGTCGGATTACTGAGGTGGTTTGAAAAGGTAGATTCCTGTTTTGCCATGTGTAACTGCCCGCAGGCAGATCGGGTTAAGTATGCAACCCACATACTTGAGGATGCGGCACTGTCTTGGTGGAACGCCCAGGTGCAGATGTTAGGGATTGATGTGGCTAATGCAACACCATGGGCTGATTTTAAAGAGCTGATGAAAGAAGAGTATTGCCCACAGGATGAAATTCAGAAGCTGGAATCGGAGTACTTCACTTTGAAAATGGTGGGATCGGAGATCGAAAAGTATACCACCAGATCACATGAGTTGGCTACGATATGTCCTAACTATTCTAACCCGCCTTATAAACGGATCGAACTTTACATCAAGGGCTTGGTACCCCAGATTAAAGTAATGGTCACTGCCGCAAACTTGAATAACATCCAGCAGGTCATCCGCCTGGCACATCAACTTACAGACGAGAAAGTGGACGAGGGATTGCTACCCCCCTCGTGGTGCTTCGTCTTCAGGCACTAGTGACAACAAAAGGAAATGGGAGAATGCGGCGGGTAAACACTTAGGTAGTAGTAATCAGCAACAACAACAGCAGAACAAGAGGCACGACAGCAATGGAGGGAACAATAATCGTAATCAGTCACAGGGTGGTTACCAAGGAACCCACCCCAAGTGCAACAGGTGCAATCTTCACCACTCTGGACCGTGCAACAAAGTTAAGTGTGAACGCTGTAGTAAGTTGGGGCATGTGGCAAAGGATTTTCGGGTTAACATTCAGAGAAATCAACCAGTGCAGTAAGGTCAACAACAGCGAGGTGGTAAGGGGTGTTACCAGTGTGGTAGTGTGGATCACTTTAAGAGGGATTGTCCACAACTGAAGGCTAATGGAAACAACAATACTGGGGGAAACAACAATGGAGGTGGCAACAATAATAGGAACAACAATAACACAACCAACACAGGCAACAACAATGGGGCTCGGGGGAGAGCATTTGTGATCGGATCGGGGGAAGCCAGAACGGATAATAATGTTGTGACGGGTACGTGCTCTTTAAACGATATTCTTGCTTCTGTTTTATATGATACTGGTGCGGATTTTAGCTTTGTGTCAATGAAACTTAGCAAACTTCTAGGGACAGCCCCTACTCTTCTAGAAACTCCACACTCTATAGAGCTGGCTGATGGCAAGCCTGTTGAGGCGACTCATGTTCACTGCAGCTGTAAACTCGACCTGGATGGTCACCTGTTTGATATCAACCTTATTCCTATCACCCTAGGAAGCTTTGATATCGTAGTCGGCATAGATTGGTTGTCTAAGCATCATGCTGAAATTCTTTGTCTGGAGAAAATTGTTTGTATCCCTCTTCCTAGTGGAGAACTTTTGTCTATTCGTGGGGACCGGGGCAGTCCTATGGTAAGCATCATTTCATTCTTGAAAGCCCAGAAATGTGTACGGAAGGGCTATCCAGCTATATTGGCAATATCTCCAACACTCGAGTTGACGATGGACTAAACATTGAAGACATTCCAGTGGTTCGTGATTACCCGGATGTCTTTCCAGAAGAACTACCGGGACTCCCACCTGTTCGACAGGTAGAGTTTCAAATAGACGTTACACCTGGGGAGGCTCCAGTCGCGCGTGCACCTTACCACCTAGCACCAGGTGAACTGCAAGAGTTGTCTACCCAACTCAAGGAGTTACTGGACAGGGGTTTTATTAGACCCAGTTCTTCTCCATGGGGAGCTCCAGTTCTGTTCGTTAAAAAGAAAGACGGGAGTTTCCGCATGTGCATTGACTATCGAGAACTGAATAAAGTCACTATCAAGAACCATTACCCGTTACCTCGAATTGATGACTTGTTTGACCAGCTCCAAGGGTCAAGTTTTTATTCGAAGATTGATTTGAGATCGGGTTACCACCAACTGAGAGTCTGGGAGGAGGATGTGGCTAAAACAGCCTTCCGAACTCGCTATGGGCACTATGAATTTTTGGTGATGCCATTTGGGTTGACTAACGCACCCGCGGTCTTTATGGATCTTATGAATCGCGTGTGTAAGCCCTATTTGGATAAATTTGTCATAGTGTTTATTGATGACATTTTGATTTACTCCAAAAACAGGGAAGAGCACGAGCAACACCTACAGATGATCTTCGAACTCATAAGGAGGGAGCAGTTGTATGCAAAGTTTTCCAAATGTGATTTCTGGATTCGGGAGGTTCAATTCTTAGGACATGTGGTGAATGAGGCTGGCATACATGTTGACCCTGCCAGGATTGATGCCATTAAGCGTTGGGAGGCTCCTAAGACTCCTACAGAAGTGCGTCAATTCCTTGGTATCGCGGGGTATTATCATAGATTCATAGAGGGATTTTCAAAGATCGCTCAACCCCTCACCGCTTTGACACAGAAAAGTATTACTTACAAATGGGGAGATGCCCAAGAGTCTGCTTTTCAGTTGTTAAAAACAAAACTCTGTACTGCGCCAATCCTGTCGTTGCCTGAGGGTACGGATGACTTTGTGGTATATTGTGACGCCTCCATCCAAGGCTTAGGGTGAGTACTGATGCAACGTGATAAGGTGATCGCGTATGCATCGCGTCAATTGAAAGTTCATGAGAAGAATTACCCCACTCATGACTTGGAACTGGGAGCGGTGGTCTTCGCTCTCAAAATTTGGAGGCACTACTTCTATGGGACAAAGTGCAAAATTTTCACTGATCATAAGAGCCTCCAGCATATATTTGATCAGAAGGTGCTGAATATACGACAACGTCGATGGGTCGAACTTTTGAATGATTATGACTGTGCTATTAAGTATCACCCAAGGAAAGCTAATGTAGTAGCGGATGCCCTTAGCCGCAAGAAGACAAAACCCAAGCGGGTGCGAGCTTTGCAACATACCATACACTCGAACCTTCCAGGTAAAATCCGAGATGCTCAAGTTGAGGCTTTGAAGGAGGAGAATATTGGACTTGAAACGTTGCATGGTGCCGATAAACACTTGGAATTAAAATTAGATGGACTCCAATATTTCATGAATCGAGTTTGGATCCCACTTTTTGGGGATGTCAGACATCTTGTGCTTGATGAAGCGCATACCTCTCGTTATTCGGTACATCCTGGCTCAGATAAAATGTACCAAGACCTCAAAACTCTTTATTGGTGGCCGAATATGAAAGCCGAAATAGCGACTTATGTTAGTAAGTGCTTAACTTGTGCTAAGGTCAAGATTGAATACCAAAAACCTTCGGGCTTGTTACAACAACCCGAAATCCCTATGTGGAAATGGGATGGAATTTCCATGGATTTTATCTCCAAACTTCCTAAGGCGTCTGGTGGCTATGACAAAATTTGGGTCATTGTTGACCGTCTTAACAAAATCAGCTCATTTCTTGGCAATTAAGGAGACAGATACCTTCGAACGTCTAGCTACCCTTTACATCAAGGAAGTTGTTTCTAGGCATGGGGTGCCTACTTCAATCATATCTGACCGTGATCCCCGATTCACTTCCCGATTCTGGACTACGCTTCACAATGCGTTAGGCACTCGCTTAGATATGAGCATGGCTTATCACCTTAAGACAGATGGTCAGAGTGAGCGTACCATTCAGACGTTAGAAGATCTACTACGAGCATGCGTGGTGGATTTTGGTAACAACTGGTATAAACATTTACCCCTGATTGAATTCGCGTACAACAACAGCTATCACACCTCTATACAGTGTGCGCCTTTTGAAGCACTTTATGGGCGCAAATGTAGATTACCAATTTGTTGGGCTGAAGTTGGGGACAGCCAGCTGACAGGCCCTAAACTCATGCATGAAACGTCTGAAAAGATCATCCAAATTAGAAACCGTATGGCCACTGCTCGTGATATGCAGAAAAGTTACGCTGATAAGCGCCGAAAACCTTTAGAGTTCCAAGTTGGGGACAAAGTACTCTTGAAAGTGTCGCCTTGGAAGGGCGTGATTCGTTTCGGGAAACGAGGAAAGTTAAACCCTCGGTATGTTGGACCATTCGAGATTGTGGAAAGAATTGGTCTGGTGGCTTATAGGTTGAACTTACCTCATGAACTTAATGGGGTGCATAACGTATTCCATGTATCAAACCTTAAGAAATGCCTGTCTGACACAACATTGGTGGTTCCACTGGAAGAAATTCAAGTGGATGACCAGTTGAGATTCGTGGAAGAACTAGTAGAAATTCTTGAGCAAGGCGTTAAGAAACTCCGACAAAGCACTATACCTATTGTTAAGGTACGGTGGAATTCTCGTCTAGGACCAGAATATACGTGGGAACGCAAGGACCAAATGCGACTCAAATACCCACATCTCTTTACAGAACCTGAAATTGTACATAGACGGAACTCTAAACGTAAAGCAACTCACTCAAAGTGAATTTCGGGGCGAAATTCATTTCAACTTGGGGATGATGTGACATCCGGTAACCAAGCTCACCAACTTTACTGTTTACTTGCTGAATTTCGGGACGAAATTCTTTTCAACTTGGGGATGATATGACACCCCGCATTTTCAGGTTAACTCTTTTACTGAACTCTAGGTAATTTTCCATGATCATACGTGGTTAAACACTTAGCTAGGGTTAGTTGAACAGGTCTTTCAGAATGTTATGTAACAATAACATATGTTAGGTGACATTAACGTACGTTTTAATTATGAAAATAATTGTCTTGACACACACACGAATCCGGTATCCCGAACGTTGGTGATTTGGTAGGCATGTGTGATTATATGAACGATTGAGTGTTGATGAATATGGAGTAACACGTGTATGTGAATTGCATGCTTATGTGAACTACTGCATGTTAGTTAACTTGTACGTAAACGTTATGAGATATGTGCACTTATGATAAACATAATATGAATCGATAAAACAATAGTTTTATATGAGTTAGTATGACTATTATTGTCGGGATTAATCTCGAGAGTTAGATAGGGCTAATGGGCTCACTTATCAGATAAAAACCACTAGAGCCCGAAACCTTGGCCCATAACTCAACCCTAGGTGTTTTATTTATAAAAAAAATAAACACAAACCCTAGAACACCCTCTTGCGCCGTGAACTAAGAACCCACCCACACTCACCTTTCAATCTCAATCTTCCTCAATTTCTCACTAGTTCAAGTTGATTCGGGTACTATCTTGAGGTTTTAAGGATTCTAGCATTGCAAGGTATATGTTTTATGTGTTATACGAGTAAATATAAAGCTTGAAAAGTTGTAAAACCCTAAAGAATTATCCATGTTAAAATCGCAAATCTACATATGTTAAAGATCTTGGATGTTTGTTGAGATTGTTGATAGAAATCATATCTAGGGTATATTGTATGTAAAAACCTGAGATTAAATGTGTTAATATGAATGTTATTGTGTTAATATGAGGTTATTGCATGATTATGGGGTATTGAGAATGGTTAGGGTTTACAAGAGTCATGTTGATAAAATTCGGATTTCTGGCAGATTATTTGTAACGACTTGCATGGCTTTTATATGATTATTAACATGTTTAATTTGGTTGTTTTCTGGTGCTAAAACATAACTTATGATGTTAGATTTTCAAAAATTCCAAAATCATGTGTTTTGGACTTGTTTTGATATGTATTCATGATTTTATTAGATTAAAGGTATAATCAGATTTTCGGATATGAAAAATGGACCAACTTTAAAGGGCTATAACTTGAGTTTTACAAATCCGTTGATCATGAAATTTGGATAGAAGTTGAGTCTCTGATATACAAGCGTTTCCAATTGGATTCATCTCGTTTGGATGAGTCTATGATTTTTAATGAATTTTTATGTAAACTGCTGTCAACAGCACTCTTTTCTGAGGTGGCTGGACTAATGTAATTTTTATAAAAATATTGATGTGTTTTTTGCGAGAAATAAAAATAGTGGAGTCACGTATAAACTTATGGGACATCTCTGTAAAGTTTTGGGAACTTGATGAGTTGGATTGGTATTTTATAAAAATTGGTTTCCGTAACCCAAAATCTATCCAGAAAACGCAGGTTTGAGAGATGTTGATTATGCGATGATTTGAGTGTGTTAATGTGTTACAAGTTGTGAAATTCTATATGAGAACATGCGTAAATGTTATTTATATGTTATAGATGACATGCTAGGGTAACCATATGTTATGTGTAATGAGAACTAGTTATGCTACAAGTCTTAACATGTTGCATCATTTACTAATCACCAACGATTGAAGGGTTCTGCATGGTTTCATTGTGTCAAGTACAATTGCATGAGACGTCACTTAAGTCATTGTGTCAATACACTCAAACATTTGCAACCTTGTATTTGATAGATTATTGGTAGGCGAGTAGTCTTCCACGTTTACTATCTTTGCGGTTTATTTTTAGCACGCAACCTAAGGTGAGTTTCACTACTTTTCGCGAAAGCATGTGTCTCGGGTTGAGACAAGGTTAAGTAAAACTTTTCTAGTCCCGTTGGGCCTACTTTTCCATTCCAAGTTTTGGGATGCTATGACTCCTTGTGTGGGTCGGGTTTTTGATCCTTACGTGGATCACACTTTTATCAGTTTTGTATTTTAACTGTCCCTTGTGAACTAAACACTCTATCTTGAAAGTCCTTACTATTTTATTGGGTTAATCGCTGGAGGAGAACGGGGTAGTAGTTAGTAGCGCTATTAGGTTGTGCAGCAACCTTATGCCTGAGTTGCTTGGGTCACGGGCATGAACTTCTGACCACTTTTTCTTACTAGTGTTGATAGACACTAGTGTTGAGGCACTATAACATCTGTATGTTTCCCAATAATCACTGTTTAGTTACATTGAGCGGGTTAGCTACCCCTGACAAGCTTAAAACTGATGTTTTTAATACAATTGATGAAATTACAACTGTTTACTCGTACTGTGAACTCACCAGCTTTATGTTGACACACTTAGTATGTTTTCACAGGTCGCTAGAAAGGAGCACGTCTAGGTTCATGCATGATGTCTCTTGGGATTTATAACTTACTAAACTTTGACGTATTTACTTTCATTTTGGTTTGGGCGCGTTGTGTTTGCGCATCATAACTTATTTTACTAAAAGGTTTTCGCTTCCGCACTCATTTAAAACGTATGGTTGACAATCTTTTAAAAATAAAAGCGAAATTTATTTGAAACGAAATAATGGTTTGGGCATTTAGAGTCGTTCGTATAACTTACGGCTATGGGATCCTGGTGTGTCAAGCGCCTCGAGGTAAAACCCCGCAGTGGAAATTTGAGGGTGTGACAGAGAAAGCATCATCAACCATGCAAGATCTCTTGGTCATAAGAAAATCTGCGTCTGCCAGAAGTTGCTCCACGTCATCATCAAGTGAATTAAGACTTGATTCAGAATCAGATTCACTCTCAGTTTCAGAATACACAGAAACATGATCATCAGAAGAATCTGGAACATCTTCTTCAGTCATAGACTCCTCTACCTTCTTAGAAATAACCTCATTTTCTACCTTCTCAGAATCTGTCTCATCAACCACAATCTTCTTTTCTTCATCTTCAACTATCACCGGCTTCTCCTCACTCACCATTTCCTGAGCTAAACAAGCACCATTTCCACCAGTAGTCTCTTCAACACCTAATTGCATTGTGTTCCAATCAAAACCTTCATCTTTCTGAATCACCAATGCTTGGTTATTATTCTGCTGTTGAGTGTTTGGTGTAGAAACTGGAACAATGGTTCTGACTTGGTTTGGTGTTGTTTGATTTTGGTTGGCCGTGAAAGTTTGTCTTTGGTTGGAATTTTGTGAGGTGTTTTGTCGTTTTTGGTAATTGTTATTTTGGTTTTGAAATGTGACTTGATTTTGTGATTGACAGTTTTGATAGTTTGAGTTAAATGGGTTGCGGTTACCTTGTTGTTTTGGTTTGGTACACTCTCTAGTAATATGACCTTTGGTTCCATAATTGAAACATGTAACTTTTGCCTTATTGAAACCATAGGTAGTGTTAGGTATGGTAGCAAGGTTTGTTCTCTCAGTTTTCTCAATAAACATAGTGGCTCTTCTCATAACACTCGCAAACGCCCACTGGATATCAATCAGTTCCATTTCTTCTTTGTCAATTTGGGCATAATCTTCATTTGATACTCCCAATTTGACTTGCCACAAGTCCATTGTAAGATGCTACTAATGCAGAAACTAATGTAACATGTTGTTGTGCTACCTCAACTGTTACATTGTTCATGTTTGAAGTTTTTAAAACAACTGGACCTAAACTTGTTGTGGCTTGACTAACAACCGGTGTAACTTGTGGTTGTTGCTGTGTCAAGTTAACTGATGATGTTCCAAAGTAGTTAGGAACTTGGAAGTTTAATGGAGGTGGTGTGTAAGATGGTGTTGCAAAATAATTCGGAGGTTCAACTTTTGAAACAAAGGTAGTTTGTGGTGCTGGTGCAACACCCACACCTCCACTGCGAATAGAAGTTGATGAAGAAGTAGTAGCAAAATAAAGTTCCGGATTCTGTGGAATCTGGGACCTCTTCTCGTTTCTTCTAGCTTCTATCTCCTTGTTTTCCAACTTTTGAATAAACTCAGTTATTGTCCAATACCTGTAAGCATCTTTTTCTCTGAATACTTCAGTATGCCGACTCCTGTACGGTGGCAAAGCATTAGTGAATTTCTCCACAATCTCTGTCATCGGATATGAAACTTGATAATTCGATAACTCAGTCAACAAGTGAAAGAACCTTGGAGTAATTTCCTTCAATGTTTCATTCCCAATATAACTAAAATTATCAAACTGCTTCTTCAACTCTTCAGTCCTCAACTTTCAAGTTTTATCATTCGCATCATGTCTACTTTTTAAAACATCCCATAATTGCTTAGAAGTAGTACATGTTACAAATTGGTGTAGTAGATCTGTATTTATAGCTTTAGAATGTTGTGAGAATGCTTTCTTCTCTGCTACAAACTTCTTCTTCTCATCATCAGCTAGGTCTCCAAGTGCTATCTGTGTTGTAGAGTTCTCAATGGTAGGTGCCACATATCCCTTCTCGATCATCTGCCCCCCACCATTTAGTCCCATACCTTCGAAATGTATCTTGAACTTCCTTCGCCATGAGTAGTATTCATTCATGTCCAGCAACTTTGGTGGTCTTGTTCCATTTCCCGAGGATAGATCATTCACCAAGGTTGTGATGGCATTGGTAGTCTGACTCTGCACTGCTGTTGCGGCTGCTACTCCCTAAAAATCTGGCATTGGTTGTGGAGAAGGCTTACCAACAGATTGAGGTGGTGTGGAAACGGCCCAGATATTCGTCATTTGTGCTGGTTGTGTGTTTGCTCTTTCCGTTGCTGTAACTGCCCAAGGATTCATTGGTGCTTGCTATTGTTGTGTCATAGCAGGTCTCAGTGTCATCAGAAATCCCCAAAGGTTATCCATGACGTTCGGAATGACAACACTAAGAAAATTTTCAAAAACAATTTTTGGTTCGACCTAAGTTGACTGAACGGGGGTTCGAATGAAAAACAAACGTTTGGTTCGACCCCTAAATGAACTCCGATGAAAAACTAACACACTCAATATTTATTCGACCCTGAAATGAATTTGGATCGACCCCACGTAAGGTCGAAGGAAATAAGAATAGTCGAATGAAAACACAAAACACTTTCAATGAAGAACAAACACTGGTTCGACCCTGAAACTCACTTGGTTCGACCTAAAAACACTTGGTTTGACCTAAAAACACTTGGTTCGACCTAAAAAACACACTGGTTCAACCTAAACACCACTGGTTCGACCTGACCCATTTCAAAATCAACTTTTCTTCAAAAATCACTCAATTTGATCTGAATTTTTCAAAAGTTGATGGATTTCAATGATGTTTAGCAGGTTTTGCTTCGGATTTGTAGGATATTAACTTTTGTGAAAGAAATTTTGATTTTATCTGTAAAAACAAGTTGAAATCAATCAATCTCCATGTTCATGCAAAGTTCATGCAAAACAGATAAAATTTTGATGTTTTAAAGTAAAAATCTTATGAAAAACTATCAAATTGGCAGTTGTGTGATTGAGCAAAGCTTTGATACCACTTTGTAAAGGATCAGATTTAAAGAAATCAAAGAATTTATCACACAAGTAGAACAATCTAGGTGCGGAAACCCTAGATCGTATGCAATATGATAATCAAACAATCAGAACACATAGAAATCCGTTTTAATAATCATTTCATTAATAATCATTCAATATTTTAACATTAAAGTCCTTTGATTACAATGATAAACCTAACTCAGAAGGTTCTAGACTCTATTTGAAAACACACACTTTCACACACCAAATGACACAACTAACTAACTTGCAAAACAAACTTAAACCTTATATAGACACTGCACATTCGACCCCTGCGTTGGTCTAATGGCCTGGTTCGACCCTTACTGGGCTCGAACAAACAAAACTAAACATAAAATCTTTTGTTCGACCATCTTTAATCTTCAATCGACGCCACGATGGGTCGAATGTACTTTATAAACTACCATTCTTCAACAGTTAACGCCGTTTATTGTAGAATCCAAAGCGATAGCCACACTAATGTATCAACAATCAGTAACAACATTAACTAAATATCAATTCAATGATAATAATAATATTACGTCTTTCATTTAAATATCTTTGATAGATTAACGTTTTAATATTATGTTTACAAAGAATTGTCCCTTATTTAATTGTCTTGAAATGCTAACCAAATCATGATTGCAATAATTGTGCTAATTTTAAGTGTTGTTTATTTAAATATCTTTCTTAATAAAGTATTACAATCATTCTCCATCTCTATAACTGGATATCTCATTCTGGAAAATGATTGAACACGAATTAACAACACCTATGATTATTGACATTAAAATGTTTCTCTTTTAAAATTTATGAAATTAGTAACGAAATCAATTAATGTATTTATTAGTATTGACCATCATTCTGTTGATGCATAATGTGCGACTAGTGCTTTGGATTGCGAAGTCAAGTTGTTTTGTGGTTTACGTAGGGGCGAACGTGGAAATAAGGTGGGGCGAATGTAGCTTAGTTTGGGCGAATGTAGAATAGACTGAAGACTAATTCCAGGTTTGAGCTAATTGGAAGGGCGAATGTGGAAAAATTCCACATTCGACCATACGACAGGGGCGAACCTGCAGGGCTATATAAGGAGAAACTTTATTTTATGATGTAACTTTTGCCATTTCAGAGTGTGTGTTTGTCTAGGTGCTCTCTAGTGTGTGTGTTCGATCTGAAACTTTGTTATTGACTTGTAAGGCTTATTGTAAACACTTTTTGTTAGGATCTGAGTATTGGATTGTTTTGATTAATGATGTAATATGAATGAAGTATAAATGGAAAGTGCAGCGGAATAAAGAATAATCAAAACATAGAGAATAATTGTTATCAATCGAAAGCTTTCATTAAAGTTGAAAGATTACAAAGGTACAATTATAACTCCCCCTCAGCCTGATCACTCAGAGTTTGTTTGTCTTAGAGAGAATGACGAGTGACGAATAGAACAGTACAAGTACTGTTCTATTTATAGACAAGTACAAACCTCTGATGATCACTTAGCTGACGTCACCTAGAAAGCGACCCCTAACTGACTAACAAACTACAACATCTGATAAACAATAAACTACTGTTACATTGAAACTACTGAAGGGAAACTCTGTTAAGCTATAAACTCTGATGTCTTCTTAACATCTGTTGAACCAAAGTGCTGTTGGTTCAACAGACCTTTGTTCTTCAGATCTTGATCAGCACTTGTTCTTTATCAGACTTTTGCTCTTCAGACTTTCTCCATCAGACCTTTCATCAGCAGCAGTTGTCTTGTATCAGTTGTTTAAGCATCAGCAGTTTGGGAATCAGCAGTTCTTTGGAGGAAGCTTTCTTGTAAACTCTGATATTTATTCTTGATCAACACTTAGTATATTTTGGCTTTCAATCATCTGTTCTTCTCCAGGTCAGCAGACCCAACAATCTCCCCCTAGAACAGATGATGCCAAAACTTTGCTTTATTCTTGATCTTTATTCCTCATCAGACTTTCTCTAATTTGCCCTTTTAGTTGTAATTCAAAGTGCAGAGAGAAGAGGTCTTCAACATCTCTATCCAGTGTCAAGTTTAGAAGTGACTGGAGATCTTCAGCACTTAGGCCAGGTGCCTCATCCATGCTCAACTTCTGAACACTACCATCTGATCTGAGCAATGTCAATTCATGGGTCTCTTTATCAGACTTCCATTTTAGAATTTTAGAATCAGAGGAGTGACTGGGATGCATCTTTATTTTGGATGAGTTTGGTGATGGTGGCCTTCCAATGAGTTCTCTGAGCCTGTCTGACACAGGATCAGAAAAAGATCTGATTTGGTTCAAGATCCCCTCTTTCACATAAGTATCAGTGAACTGTCTTGTTTCTTCTTCAGTCATTTCTTTTTGCTTCTTAAATTGTCTTCTAGCAGCAATGGTAAGATCTGAAGTTTCCAGTAAACTGTCTAATGTGAAGGCCTGAGAAGGTTTCTTGGGAGCATCATCATACACTGGTTTTCTTGGAAGATCAGGATTGGTCTTTCTTTCTTGTTCAAGCTTTTTATATGTCTCAATTAGCCTGATCTCTGACCATCTGGCAACAGATTTCATCTCTCCATACTTAGCAGCTACAAGCTCTTGTCTCATTCTTCTGAATTTCAAGGCTCTAGCTTCATCTCTCCCCTTTTTGAAATCAGGAGCAGAGACCTTAGCAGGAGGATTCTTGGCCATGTTCTCTATTCTGATTAGTTCTTCTCTTAGAGCATGTGTGGTCCAGCCTGTAAATTGATTCTTTGTTGCTTTATAAGGCTTGGATGCCAAGATCTGTTCCAGCAGTGAATCCCTTACTTCCATCTCCAAGTGTCTGCTGAGAGGCATGGTTGACATGGAGTTGCTCAGGGTCTTAGCATAATCTTCAATCCTTCTGAGTTTGCTAAGCTCTGCTGAATGGATGCCCTGAGCAGTCCTGTCGTCCTTCCCTTTGCACTTCTCTTTGATGACAGCATCAGCCTGTTCACCCTTGTATTTGAGATATGTGTCTATGTTGAGTGGAACAGGGAAGCCTTTAAGAGATGGGAAGGATCTTTCTGATGGCTGATCAGTATTATAGAAGGATTGAAGTTCCCCCTTGATTAAATCCAACTCAAGGGGATACTTCTCAGCCAATGGGGTGATGGTTGGTGGTGGTCTATGTGATCTGAATTGGTCAGTGTGTGGTGAGTAAGATGAGAGTGGAATGGCATTGACTGGTGTGGATGAGATTGGGGTGTTAGGTGGTGTGTTGTGGATGTTTTCATCTTGTATAACAAAGGTGGATTTCCTTTTTCTGCTATACAAGATTTTGGGTGAAGGTGAGGATGTAGCAGTGGATTGAGAAACATCTGTTGGTCCTTTTGTGGAACCAGCAGTTGTTTGGGTTTTAGGTTGTGTTGAAGTAGGTTTGGTAGTGGTGTGTGTTGGAGTAGGTTTGGGAGTTGGTTGAGTTGTGGTTGGTTTAGTGACTGGTTTGGTTACTGGTTTGGGTTGTGCAGATGTTTCAGCAGTGGTTTTAGTTTCAGTTGTTTTAGGTGCAGTGGTTTGGGTAACAGAGGTTGTGGTGGCAGTGGTTTGTGGAGCAGTGGTTGTGGTAACAGGTGTTTGTACAACAGGAGTTTCAGCAGTTAATTTGGAAGGTGGTTTTCTAGTGTGTTTGGCTGGCATTTTCCTTCTCTTTGAAGTGCTCACATCTTCCACTTCCTGTTGCTGTTCCTTTTTCAGTTGTACCAACCTCTCTGCCTTTACCTCCAATGTGTCAGCCCTTTTCATTTTGTCTTCAGCAGCCTTTTCAGCTCTTTCATTAGCTGAAGTGTCAACTTCTTTTGCCTTTGATGCTGGAGCTGGTTCAGAGACAGGGAACTGAACATTTGGTTGTTGTGTTTGTGGAGCTGATTTGGGTGACCCTGGTTTGTCAGCAGTTGGCTTCTTCCCTTTTTGTGTTTTTAGTTTTGGTAGCCTATCTCTGCCACTCTCCCCCTTTTTGGCATCATCAGCAGTGAATTCATCATCATCTTCATCTCTGAGAATTGTGGTAGGGGCAGAGCCAGTGGTCTTCAGCAAGTGGTCTTTGATCACCTTGATATCAGCCTTTGTATCATTGAATCTGGCATCAACCATGTTTCTGATCACAGTCATGTAGGTTTCTTGTGTCTGATCTGCTAATTTTCGATGAGCTATGATGATGGGGGAAACAGATTTCCATAGCTCATTAGCAACATCAGCAGTTGATGGTTGACTCTTTGTAAAGTTATTCAATGTTTCCAAAATTGACTTGACATCAGATTTGATGTCAGCAACAGAGGATTCAAGGTTTTGAACTTTATCCGTCAATTCTTGTAGTTTTGACTCATCACCTAAATTAATAGGATCATCTGAGTCCCTACCGGAGGTAGTTTTAGCTGGTTCAGTCCTAGGAGGTGAGTCCATGGAGAAAGAACCTGCTGCCCCTTGGTCTTGGTTCTGGGGACTTCCAACTGTTTTTGGAGACACAATTGTGTCTTCAACAGTTGTTGCCTTCAAGGAAGTCTTAGCTATGTAACCACTGTCCTGCTGTGAGACAATGGTCTCTACAGCAGTAGTGGCTGCTTCTCTTGAAACCTCATCAGAAGTAACATGTACTTCTGGGAGTATAACCTCCTCATCTGTTTGTGGGATGGCTGATTGATTTTCCTCAGTCCCAGTCACTGGTAGTGGCATACTCTCAGTGATAGGTGATTGAGAGGAACTGGGGTTGTCCTGAGTTTTATCAATAGCCTCAAACAGGGGTTGCATTGTTTGTGGGACATGTGGTGGTGATGTAGGTGGAGTAAGAAGCTGATTAGCCCTGGGAGATGGGCTTGTAAACATATGATCAAGTGACTCATATGCCTCAGTTTGAGGTTCCCTTTGGCTTACAACAAGTTCCTTTTGTGAGGAATCTTGAGGAGTTTGCTTGGGTTGAGATATCTCCAACTGTTGTGAGGAAGTAGCAACAGTGGTTTCATGTTGCTTTGGTGATGCAACAGGGTTAGC
This sequence comes from Ambrosia artemisiifolia, assembly GCA_032199755.1. NCBI lineage: Eukaryota > Viridiplantae > Streptophyta > Magnoliopsida > Asterales > Asteraceae > Ambrosia > Ambrosia artemisiifolia. The sequence continues at coordinate 13,711,133 of CM063529.1, forward strand.
TTCTGGTATCTCATCTTCCAGAAGTCCCTTTTTGGTTTTGGTGGTTGTTTTGGTGGATGGACGTTTTCTTTTGGTGACTGGTGTGGGTTTCACAGCACTGGATGAAGTGCCATGATCACCAGGAGCAGTGGGCTCACCAACAGAGGTTTCAACAACAGTTGTTGTCTTTGTCCTCTTTGGTTGTGTTTTGGAAACTTTTTGAACTTTTTGTGCTTTTTCTTGGGTTGAAGAACCCAGCATTCTAGTAAAAGTTTCATCAGTTAAACTTTTCATTTTAAATGACTCTCCCTTTTGAAAATCCTTTTCAGGTAAAAGCTTTTGTAGAATTACACTTAGAATTCTAGAATTACAGATTTTATGGCTTTCACATTTGATACCAAGTCTGAAAACAATCCCTGAGATAGGTTGAAGTCAGAGTCTGACAACATAGCATATCCCAAGTATTGTATCCTCAATGGGATTTCATTGAAGGATGTAGTCTTGGCAGAGGCACAGAGGAGGAGGGTATGGAAGAAAAATTTCATGACTGGTGGGAAAAACTTTTTATATAGTGTGGAACCAGTCATTTGAGCATCATACCCCCTCTCTTGAAACTCAGTGTGAAGCTCTGTTTTTGGAAAGGTTTCCATACCTGACAAGTCGTTCAGTGAGAAGGTAGTGGAGATGATCTCAGGGGTTATGGCGATACTGGTGGCTCCAATTTTTGAAATTATGGACGTAGGCTTTTTGTCTTGGTATAAAACCTCAGCAGTTGCCCAAAATTCTTGGAGTGTTTCTAGGTGAATGGGGGCATCAGCAACAAGAATATTTTTATATTTCGAGTTATTGATGATGTCAATGGTGGAATGAAATGGTGTGTTGTCTTCGGTTTTAACCAAATATGGAAGGAAATTGTGGGTGGCTTTTGTTTGAAGTTCCATTTTAATGGATTTTGATTATGAAAGTAATGATCTTTGATTGAGGGTTATGAGGAAGACGAAAGCGGTTTTTAGTATTTTGAATACAATGAGACAGTAAAACTGCTGTTGGGGGAAAGAACAGGGTTTTATAGGCTCTGGTGAAACCGCTGATGTGGCAAAAACTCTGCTTTTGAGAGCAGACGTGGCAAACATCTGATGGTTGAAACATCTGGTGGCAGACAGCTGTTTTGTTAAACCTCTGTTGCCAACCTCTGTTGTTTAACCAAAATACTGATGAAAACAGTTGTTTTATCTGATCAGATGTTTGAAACAGATTTTTCAACCAACAGTGGTTGTTTTACCTGATCAGATGTTTGAAACAGATTTTTCAACTAACAGTGGTTTTAATAAAACAGTGGTTGTTTTATCTGAATCAGTGGTTTTAAAACAGATTTTTCAACCAAAGTGTTATTTTAGCAAAATTTGATTTTCTGAAAACATTTTAATGTTTTATTGAAAACATATTTGTTGTTTTTAATCCATGTTTAACATTCCAATTCGAGAGATCAGATTTGTGAAGGTAGATGTGTCTAAAGCTTTTGTCAGCACATCTGCCAACTGATCCTCTGTTGGAACATGGTGCAGAGAAATCAAACCTTTTTCATAGCTATCCCTGACAAAATGATGTCTGATATCTATGTGCTTGGTGGTTGAATGGGAGACTGGATTTTTGATGATATTTTCAGCAGCTTGGCTATCCAACATGAGTGGAGTCCTAAGTGCTGTTATCCCAAAGTCCAGTAGTTGATTTTGAAGCCACATAAGTTGGGCTGTACAGCTTGCAGCAGCAATGTATTCAGCTTCAGCAGTGGATGTTGAAACAGCTGCTTGCTTTTTGCTTTGCCAAGAAACTAAGGCATTCCCTAGAAACTGGCACCCTCCTGATGTGGACTTCCTTGTGGTATGGCAGCCAGCAAAATCACTATCTGAATAACCTGAAAGCTCAATGTTTCCATTAGCAGGATACCAGATACCAAGTGTGGGAGCACCTTTTAGGTATCTGAAGATCCTTTTCACAGCAATAAGGTTAGACTTTCTAGGAGAAGCCTGAGATCTAGCACACACACAGGTTGCAAACATAATGTCTGGCCTGGATGCTGTTAAGTACAATAAAGACCCAATCATGCATCTGTAGTGTGTCTGATCAACAAGTTCATCCTTTTCATCATCAGTGAGTGGCTTGACAGTGCTCATGGGTGTACTACATGGCTTACAATCATTCATCTCAAATTTTGTTAACAAGTTTTTCACATACTTGTTTTGATGAATGAAAGTACCATTTTGCAGTTGCTTTACTTGAAGATCAAGAAAGCACTGAAGTTCACCCATAGCACTCATTTCAAACTCTGCTGTCATGAGTTCCCTAAACTCCTCACACATTTTATTACATGTGGATCCAAAAATGATGTCATCCACATATATTTGAACAATCATTAAGTCTTTTCCTTTCCATTTTAAAAACAAGGTTTTGTCAATTTTACCTCTAGTGAAACCAATGGATAAGAGAAAAGTAGAGAGAGTTTCATACCAGGCTCTTGGTGCTTGTTTGAGTCCATACAATGCTTTGTTAAGCTTGTAGACATGATCAGGATGGAATGTGTCTTCAAAACCAGGTGGTTGACATACATAGACCTCTTCCTGAATTTTGCCATATAGGAAGGCACACTTGATGTCCATCTGAAACACCTTGATGTTGTGGTTGACAGCAAAGGCTAAGAAAAGTCTGATTGCCTCTAGCCTTGCTACAGGGGCAAAGGTTTCATCATAGTCAATACCCTCTTCTTGTCTGAAGCCTTGAACCACTAGCCTGGCTTTGTTCTTGACAACTATACCCCTTTCATCAGTTTTGTTTTTGAAGACCCACTTTGTGCCAATAGGGTAGACATCCTTAGGCAGTGGTACAAGTTCCCATACTTGTTGTCTTTTAAACTGAAGGAGTTCTTCTTGCATGGCTTCTACCCAACTGTTGTCTTTTAGTGCCTCTTGGTACTTGACAGGTTGTGTAAGGGATAGAAAACCTGCAAAAAGACAGATGTTTGAAGATTGGCTCCTTGTGAGCACACCTTCTCTGATGTTGCCAATGATTTGATCTGGTGGATGAGCTCTTAGGTAGATTAAATCTCCCTGATATGGTATGATGGCATTTTGTGGTGAAGGACAGAGGTTTGGAGACTCTGTTGACATAACATCTGTTGGTACTTCTGAAGAGGCAACAGATGTTTGAAATGGAGGTGGAGGAATGGGTCCAAGTGGTGTAAGATTGGACTGACTTTTGTCAACAGATGATTGACTCTTGTCAACAGATGATTGAACAGTGGATTGGCTGGGTGAATCAGTGGATTGAAGATAAGACTGGCCAACAGTGGCTGACTCGGCTGTGACAGAGTTTTGACAGTTGTTTTGAACCACTGCTTCCTCTGATACATGATAGACTTTGTAGTGGTCTGGAACCACAACATCTATTCTGTAATCTTGTTGTGAAGATTGTGGAGTACCTGCAGGGTTAGTTTTGATAGCAATATCTTCAAATTTGAATTTATCTAAATCAAACAACTCAGCAGGGTTTGCTGGGATTTTTAAAGAAGAAAGTTCATTGAACTTCACATTCAGAGTTTCTTCTATTGTTTTAGTCCTTGTGTTAAACACTTTATAGGCCTTTGCAATAGAAGAATACCCCAGAAAATATCCACAATCCACTTTGGCTGCAAATTTTGAAATGGAATCTTTAAGATTTAAAATGAAACATGGGCAGCCAAAGACTTTGAAAAATGATATCAGTGGTTTGATTTTAAACAGAATTTCATAAGCAGTCTTTTGATGTCTAGGGTTGATTAAAACTCTGTTTTGAACATAACAAGCAGTGTTTACAGCTTCTGCCCAAAAGGACAGAGGTAAACCAGAATCTGCTAGCATTGTTCTTGCAGCCTCAATGAGAGTCCTGTTCTTCCTTTCAACCACCCCATTCTGTTCTGGTGTTCTTGGAATGCTGTACTGCCTTACAATCCCTTTTGACACACAGAAATCATCTAACTCCTTATTTTTAAACTCTGTTCCATTGTCACTCCTAAAGACTTTTACTGGCAAGTCATATTGTTTTTCAACTTTGGTAACAAAGTCCTTCAAGATACCTGCAGTCTCATCTTTAGAGTGTAAAAAGTAAGTCCATGTAAACCTAGAAAAATCATCAACTATGACAAGACAAAATCTTTTCCTTCTTAGACTCATGATTTTTACAGGGCCAAACAAGTCCATGTGCAACATTTGTAGACATTGACTGGTTTTGGACTCATCAATGGATTTGTAAGAGCTTTTATGTTGTTTACCTTTTAAACAGGAAACACAATGCTCATCACATTTGAATTCTTTGGATGGTAAACCTCTGACAAGGTTTTGTTTGGAGAGTGAGTTGATAGTTTGAAGGTTGGTGTGACCAAGTCTCCTATGCCACAGTTCTGTCTCTTTGGTAGAGGCAGCTGAGAACAGACAAACATTAGCAGTAGGATTATCCTTCAACATATCAACCACATACACATTGCCACTTCTGTGAGCAACAAGTTGTGCTTTGCTCTCAGCAATGATGGTGTTAATCTTTTCTACAGCCTCTGGGCCGACAATCTTACATGTTTGCTTAGTGAAGAATGACCCAAAGCCCTTGTCACTCATTTGTGATACACTAAGTAGATTAAATTTTAGATTGTCTATTAGATTAACATTTTCAAACTTAAGTCTCCCTGCTTTGACAGTACCAGAACCCAACACTTTACCTTTAGAATCATTACCAAAGGATATATCACCCCCTCCATGAGCAAGAAAGTCCAGAAGAAGGGCTCTACATCCAGTCATGTGCCTGGAGCCTCCACTATCTACATACCATAAACTGTCTAAACAAGCAGAAGCTCCCTGCACATCAGTAAGGATTTTAGTTTTGGTGAGTGTCCAAAGCCAAATTGGCTTTGGATGGGTCCTTAGCTGTCTCAGCCTTAAGTTGTGGAGAATGATCAGTGGTTTGGACTAGCTTTTGAACTAAATTCAACAGCTGCAGTTGACCATTTGCCAGTGCTTGTATGTCAACACTTGGTCCAGCAGATGTTTGATCATTTCCAATCAGTTGTTGAAAACCATGAGGATGTCTGTTCACTTTTGGTTTTGAAGGCCTCTTGGGCTCATCATAAACATGTGGCAGACGATGACAAGTGGGTTGTCCATATCCTCTTGGTAATCTGTTAACAGGTGGAGCATCTGTTACCTGAACCTCTCTGGGAGCAGAGTTTTTGTTCAGACTTTGGGTAACAGATGTTTGGACTGATTCAAAAGTCTGTTTGGATTTTCCTTTTGAAGTACTCATCACCTGACTCTCCAGAGTTTTAGCCTTATACTCTTTTATCTTCTCATCAAAATTTTTGAGATATAAGCACTCTTTTGTTTTGTGATTCTTTTTCTTGCAGATTGCACATTCTTTAGATTTTGAATCATTTAAACTTGTTGTTTTGTTGATGTCATATGCTTTTAGAAGAAAACAGTTTTTGGTGACATGGTTCTTCTTTTCACAAAAATCACAAAACAAGTTGTTCTTGGCTTTCCCTTTTTCTTTCTTCTTTTCAACAGATGTTTCATCATCTGTTGGAAGACTTACTAGAGGGATAACCTTGGCCTGTGGTGCCATTTTACCATCAGAGGTTTTGAAGGTCATTGGTTTGAAATTTTCAAGGACTTCACACTCATCTGACCATGTTGGTTTGAATTGATATTTCTCAATTTCATCAAATGAGGGTGTACCTTCCAACTTTTCAAGAATGATTTTCTTGCCATTGGGTTCAGTAACCTTGATTTCTTGACCTTTTGAGTTTGTAGGGATGACCTCAACCAACTGTGGTTCCTTTTTGTCAGTGGTTTGTGAAACTTGATCAGTGGTTTTAAAACCAAACCCAAATTTCACATGACTTTTAGATTGTTGGTTGACAATCATCTCAAAACCCTTTGATGATTCCACCCATTTCTGACATTCAACTTGGGTGGACTCAAGCTCCTTCTTACAACTATGATATTTTGTTATCATAGTCTGAAGCTGGTCTTTGGTTATGCTTGCTTCATGTTTTAGACTACTGATTTCAGACTCTTTTTCAGATATTTTTGATTTTAACTCTTTTGTTAATTTTTCAACCTGAATTTCTGAATCCAAAATTTTCTTTCTAAAGTTTTCATTCACCTCTTTTATCTTAGCAAATGCTACAATACATTTGTCTGAGCACAAGTCATTTAAGATTTGAGGAGATACCTTAGCAGCAGCCATCAAGGCACAGTTACACTGGCAGTCACAGTCATCACTACCCCAGGGGTCTGATAGATTTACAACCTCCACTTCAGATTCTTCAGCTGAAACAATCTCACCAACAACACCATCAGTCACATTTTCAGACATAGACACCACTTCCTCAGAATCAGTCTCTTCAACAATTGTTTCTAGTGCCATAAAACAAAAATCCTTTTCAGTGTTGGCAACTAGGGCAATGTTGTCATCTGTTATCTCATCTGGTAGACTGCTCCAATCAACAAAGCCTTGAGTAAAGAAACTCTGTTGACCTGGTTGACTGGTCTCTGCAGGAGCAGATGGTGGAGTAACAGTCATTGGCACAGGGGCCTGAGCAACAGGTGTTTGGACATAGTGATACTGAGGAACAGTGGTTTGGACATAATGCACAGGAACAGTGGTTTGGGTCTGTGCAAAGTGAGCAGTGTTTTGCACATTAGGTACATTAGGGATGGTCTGATAAGTGTTGGTCTGTGGTCTTTGATTTGGATAGGTGATCATAGGAACTCCATTTTGACTCCTACACTCCCTAGCAAAATGACCCATTCTATGACACTTGTAACACTTCATCTTTGATTTATCCAACCCAACCTTTGACCCACCATGTAAACCTGGGAACCTCCTGCCAGTTTTCTTATAGAAGTTATTGGTTCTAATACTGAGCAGGGCAACCTGATGTAAGATGTCCATTTCTTCTAGGTCCAAGGGGTCAATGTATTGCAAGTCATTGTACACAAAAGATGTATTATCAGAAGCCTGGATGTCACCACTGGCTGTGAAAGCACAGTTGTTTGGTGATGAGTAAGAATCATTATTGAAACCAGTTGTTATGTCAATGTAATGATCATAACTCTGATCCTTACTACTTCCAGAACCATCATCCTGACCCAACAGTGCAGTATTACCAAATACATAGTCATCTGACACTTTGCCAGAGTCCTGGAGCTTCTTTTTCTGGTTAAGCTCCCTTTCATAAGTCAGGAGCTTACCATGAAGCTGGGTCAGGGTTAGGTCTTTGAATCCGATAGAGTTTCTCATAACAATAGCTATAGTGTCCCATTTGTCCTGAAGTGATCTAAGAAACCTATGATTCAGTGTTGAATTAGGAAAAGTTAGACCAACCAGTTTTAGTTCACTAATTAGACAGTTAAACCTTTCAAACTGTTGTGTTAATGACTCCCCTTTTATGTGACTAAACGTTTCATATTGTTGGTTAAGTATTTCACGGTTGTTTTCAATCACATCATCAGTTCCCCCGAATTGCTCTTTAAGAGCATCCCACAATTCTTTAGCACTATTGCAGTGCAAGAGACCGGCATAGATATCATTCGGCAGTGCCATGGCTACTATGCTGAAAGCCTTGGCATCTAGCTCGATTTTTTGAAAATCTTGCTCTGAGTAGTTCTCAACACTCTTTGGTACTTGGATCTTTGGATCCTCGGCACTCGGTACCATTGGAACATGTGGTCCAAATACTACCGATTTCCAGCACCCTGTGTTCTGTTGTGCTAACACATGAGCTACTCGACGCTGCCAGATGTTGTATTCTGACCTGACAAGCATCGGTGGCTTGTTGTGTGTGCCAGTGTTGTGTGGATCTTGATTAAGTGAAGTCATTCTCTTGGTTTTTCAAAAACAAAGTCTGTTTACTAACTGTTGAAACGAAAATAAACTATTACTCTGTTTTAACCCGACAAACAAACGATATCAATGATTGTGAGCTGATCTGTGTATAAAACTGATTGATTAGATCAGATTTAATTGACCAAGCTCTGATACCAATTGTTAGGATCTGAGTATTGGATTGTTTTGATTAATGATGTAATATGAATGAAGTATAAATGGAAAGTGCAGCGGAATAAAGAATAATCAAAACATAGAGAATAATTGTTATCAATCGAAAGCTTTCATTAAAGTTGAAAGATTACAAAGGTACAATTATAACTCCCCCTCAGCCTGATCACTCAGAGTTTGTTTGTCTTAGAGAGAATGACGAGTGACGAATAGAACAGTACAAGTACTGTTCTATTTATAGACAAGTACAAACCTCTGATGATCACTTAGCTGACGTCACCTAGAAAGCGACCCCTAACTGACTAACAAACTACAACATCTGATAAACAATAAACTACTGTTACATTGAAACTACTGAAGGGAAACTCTGTTAAGCTATAAACTCTGATGTCTTCTTAACATCTGTTGAACCAAAGTGCTGTTGGTTCAACAGACCTTTGTTCTTCAGATCTTGATCAGCACTTGTTCTTTATCAGACTTTTGCTCTTCAGACTTTCTCCATCAGACCTTTCATCAGCAGCAGTTGTCTTGTATCAGTTGTTTAAGCATCAGCAGTTTGGGAATCAGCAGTTCTTTGGAGGAAGCTTTCTTGTAAACTCTGATATTTATTCTTGATCAACACTTAGTATATTTTGGCTTTCAATCATCTGTTCTTCTCCAGGTCAGCAGACCCAACACTTTTTGACAAGTAATTAATGGAAATGAGTACTGAAAAGGTGAATCTGTGTGTTTGATTCGATAACTATCAAATTGTAACTGATCTAGGGTTTCCGCACCTAGATTAGTCGACTTGTATGATCAAACCAATCTGTTTTTGACAAAACAATCCTCTACAAAGTAGGATCAAATTAACTGATTTTCAAAGAATAACCGTTTTTCAAATGGGTCAGGTCGAGCCTAGAGAGCAAGGGTCGAAAGTGTCTTTTTGAGGATCGAACCAAGCATTTTCAGGTCGAAAGTGATACTATTTGGTCGAACCTAGAAGTTTGTTGTGTTGATTTTTCACATTCGAGCCAAATTTTTACATTCGACCTTACGTGAGGTCGAAAGTGGGTTTTGAACGGTCGAAAGTGAGTTTAATCTTTACATTTTCTACCTTCGTGTCATCACTAAGGGTCGAACTTGTGTGTTTTCCACATTCGTACCCTCGTATACACAGACAAGGACGAACGTAGAACCTGTTCAGCATTTTTCTAAGTGTTTTCGTATTTCCAACTTCAAAGACGATATGTGGGGATTTTCGACTACACCTTGGCCCGGTACAACACAACAACAGCAAGTTACCATGGACCCTTGGACTGTAGCTGCTCAGAAGTCGAATACTCAACCATCACAGCCAATCATCTATCTAGCGATGAGTAGTTCGATTCCACAGAGTGTTGCTCCACCTTCACAACAACCAACTACGGATTACTGGGGTGTAGCAGCAGCGGCGGTACATTCTCAAACTACAAATGCTATATCTACTCTAATAAATGATTTGTCCTCAGGTAGCGGGAACAGACCACCGAAGCTGATGGAGATGCAAGAATACAATCAATGGCAGAAAAAGTTCATAATTCATTTGGAAGGGATGGGACTTGAAGGTACTGAAGCGTGGCAAATGATTGCTAAAGGATACGTTGCACCAGTGTTGGAGAATACCGGTGAACAGATTCCGCTTGAGAGTTTAACTGAAGACGAAAATAAGAAGTTTGCGGTGGAGAAAAAGGCGTATTATCAACTAACCCAAGCTATCACTAATGATCTTCTACACTAGTTTGGATCTTGTACTACTTCCAAACAACTGTGGGATATGTTGAAGAATCGTCACGATGGTAATGAGAAGACGAGAAGGTCAAGGATTGAAGAATTGAAGAAGGAATTTGAGAACTTCAGTTACGTTGGAAATGAGACTCTGAAGGAGTTGACTCCTAGATACTGTCATCTGTTAACTGAATTGTCCAACTATGAAATTCAGATTCCGATGTCAGACTTGGTGGATAAATTTGTTGATTCTTTACCACCGTACTGGGATCAACATATTGAGGTTCTAAAAGAGAAAGATGATTATAAATACTGGACCATCAATGAATTCATTCAGAAATTAGAGAACAAAGAGCTAGAAGAAAAGAGGAAAGCTAAGAGATCACAAATTCCTCAGAACCCAGAGTTGTATCATGCTGGTACATCTTCTACAGTGGGTAGCTCAAGTGTTGGTGGTACAGTTGCTCCTCATATTGCTTGTGTTTCAAGTGTAATGGAACCACCCAAAAACCCAATCAATTACCTTGCTCAAACTTCATCCTATACACCACCACCATCATACACTAATTTTTTTGTTTCACCTATTTCACCGATGCAACAAGCAGCATTTTACACAGCAAACATGAACCAAGTTCAACAACAATCTTATATTCCTCAGATGAATCAAAACCATTTAGATCAAAGTCCAATAGTGTTGGAGACATCCAACATGAGCAATGTTACAGTTGAGGTTGCTCAGTAGCACGTTGCTTTGGTCTCAGCAATGGTTGCTTCTTATAATGGTTTGGTAGCTAGTCAGATTGGGAACAACAATCTAACCCAGGAAGACTATGATCAAATTGATAAAGAAGAGATGGAGCTCATTGATATCCAATGGGCGTTTGCGAGTGTTATGAGGAGGGAAACTGAGTTTGTTGAGAAAACAGGGAGAACTGACTTGACCACTTCATCAAACACCACATATGGCTTTAATAAAGCCAAAGTCACTTGTTTTAACTGTGGAGGTAAAGGTCATTTCAAGAGAGAATGCACACAGCCAGCTCAACAAGGTAACCGAAATCCATTTAACACAAATTACCAAAACCGTCAATCTCAAAACCAAGTTACTTATCAAAGCCAAAACAACAACAACTATCAAAATCAAAACAATTACCAAAACCGACAAAACACCTCACAGAACAACTCTGCTAGACAACCAACTACACCTAACCAGACTCAAACTCAAACACCACAAAACCCAACCAGAACCATCATTCCTATCATAACACCAAATGACCAACAACAGATAGACACTCAAAATCAGGCGTTGGTGATTCAAAAAGATGAAGGATATGATTGGACGGGGAAGCAACTAGGTGTTGAAGAGGTAACAGCTGGGAATGTAGCTTGTGTTGCTCAGAAGATTGACTTAGAGGAGTCGGAGATAGTTGGAAAGGTTTTGAAAACTGAGAGTGCTTGTGAAGAAGAGATTGATGAGTCGGTTGAAGAAGTGGATATTTCTATGGCTGATCCAGTTGAAGAACAACATGATGAGAACACTTCGGGAGTTGTTATTGATTCAGTTACTGATGTTCCCGAAGAGAATGACTCAGTGTATTCAGACTCGGAGAGTAAAACAGATTCGGAAGCAAGTGTTAACTCATTAGACGATGAGATTGATCAACTCTTGGCCGAAGTTGATTTTCTTAAGACTCGGAAGTCATGTATTGTCGATGATGCCTTTACCAGAATTGACTATTCAAAATTTTTTGCTGGAAAGGAAGCACATTTCGCTCTCATGGCTATGACTGATCCTCCGAAACAGGTAAGTTCTGAATCCACAACTGATATGAGTAGTGAGAAGTATTGTGGTACTTGTGATAGGTTGACAGATGAAAACAAGCAACTCAAGGTTCAACTTGAGAGTGCGATAATCAACTGTCAATCATCTCGCAAGGAAGTTAGAGAGTTTAACAAGGTGCTTGATGGTTATAAAAAGGACATTTCTGACTTAAAGAAAACACTTTCTTTAAAACAACTTGCAATTAACAGTTATAAAAATGAACTTGTGGAAACAAAGTTAGAAATGGCCACCATCAAGTGCTTTTCAGAAAAGGTCAATAAAAAGCATGAAAGTTATAAACACATTGCATATGTGGTTGACCATATCATTGAAGAGCCATCACAACCCAGTAATGCAAATTACAAGGCTATTCCATCACCAGTGTTATTTGAGAATCACAATTGTCACTTAATAACACCGGAGAGTTTAGTCAAATCTGACTCTGCATCGGAAGATGAATCTAACACTTCTAGTGTTGGAGATCCAAATTCCGATGTACGACCGATTTTGTGGATGAATGATGAAGGCGTAACTGTTGTGACTGATGATTCTGACACAGAGAGTGATAAAATTGAGAAAGTGAGTGATTCCTAAGGAAAATCACATTATTACAAATGAACCAGTTTCACCTTCTCAGCTTTATCATCCGATAGCAAATGCACATCGTGTCAATCAATCAGTGAAGAAAGAAGTTAAAAATGAATCAGTTGACAAACCCGTCAAGGTATTTTATCGGATGGAAGGATCCGATAAGATTATCTCTGACGAGGAGTATCCAATAAAATTTGCAAACTATTCTAAAATTGAGAAAATCTGGCAAGAAAGTACTATCTGGTTTCCTAAACACGAAAGGACCAATGATGTACCACCAGAAATTTTGAAGAAACTCTATTTGGATACTCCAAAAGAACCTAAGGTTCACGTCACTGAATTCATTAGGCCTAAAGAAAAGGCAAATGGCTTTCTCGAGTCGGCTTACTCGAAGGACCCAGCTCCTGACAGTTTAAGACGCCGATGTGTGGATGATCAATATCCAATCAAGTCATTTGCTAAGCCACATGCTCAAAATGTTTTTGAAGAATACCGTGCGTGTTTCAAGTGCGGGGAGAGAGGACATTTACTTGCCCATTGCCCGTACGTGAGGCATAAGAGGCACGAAGTTGAGATGAGGCAATCTTTTAGAAAGCCGGTGGATAATCAGAGTTATCCTGAAAGACGTTTTGTCCCGCAACCGGCACCATTTTACAATCAAAGTAATTTTTATCAAAGGAGGGATAATCGTCAATTCAACTATGATCGTCGAAATCAGATTGCTATGGAGAAACCTTTGAAGAAACCAATGGTGAACATAATGGTTGATAAACAAAAGGTTCAACCAAAACCTGCTGTTAAGTCAACTGTTGGACCTATCTCTGTTAAATCATAGAAGGTAACTAAGAAAGTTTCATTTAAGAACGATACTAAGAAGCCAACTGAGACTCCAAAATCTCAGATTAGGATTCTAAAACGTTCGAAACAATCTTGGTCACCTACAGGTTCTCCGGGTGCTTCTACCTCAAAGTCAAATGAAAAATCTCAAAGTGAGAAAGTTTTGAATGATCAGAAAAAGATCGATTCAAAGCCTAATGTTTCTGAGAACGATTCTTTGAAAGCTAATGTTCAAAGACCCAAGACCAAGCAGACTTGGGTCCCCCGAAAGAACTAATGATCTTAATTGATGTGTGCAAGGAGCTTCAGCTGGCCCTGTTAGCAGTCTGTGGATTGTTGACAGTGGAGCTTCAGGCCACATGACTGGTGATTTAGCACTATTGTTTAATGTGAAGAATATCAATGGAGATTATGTAGCGTTTGATGGAAATAAAGGAGGTTACATCACTATTGAGGGAAGTGTGAGTAACGGGATAGTGAGTTTTGAGAGAATTTCCTATGTGAAGCAAATTGATTACAATCTGTTAAGTGTCAGTCAAATCTGCGACAAGCAATTTTCTGTGCATTTCGACGACAAATCTTGCTATATCCTCAAACCAGGCTTTGTTATTCCAAACGAGTGGATCATGTTAAAGGCACTGAGAGTTAATAATCTTTACATTCTTGATATGTCGAAAGCAATTACAACTTAGGGCCAAGTGACGTGTTTTCTATCGAAGGCTACAGAGAAAGAATCTATAATGTGGCATAGGAGGATGAGACATATTCACCTCAGAAAAATGAATCATTTGGTGAAGAATGGGCTTGTCGAAGGAGTTAATGTCAAACATTTTCATCCAAATGACAAGTGTGTGAGTTGCAAAAAGGGTAAGCAGCACAAATAGTCCCACAAACCGAAGAAAGTGAACTCTGTTGAAATGCCACTTGAGCGTTTGCACATGGACCTATTTGGACCTGTCAAACGTAAGAGTCATGTCGGAGAACTTTACTGTCTTGTGGTTACCGATGATTTTTCAAGATTCTCGTGGGTGATGTACTTAAAGCATAAAAGTGACACGTTTACCAATTTGAAAGTTCTATTCACTCGACTGGATTATGTCTATGGTCTAAAGATTAAAAGAATTCGGAGTGACAATGGGACGGAGTTCAAAAATGCACAGATGGATGCTCTTTGTGAAGATAAAGGAATTCATCATGAATATTCTGCTTCGTATACCCCTCAACAGAATGGTGTCGCTGAAAGGAAAAACAAGACTCTAATTGAAACGGCAAGAACAATGCTCGCAGTTTCTAACCTTCCAGTAATGTTCTAGAACGAAGCAATTTACGCGGCTTGTCATACACTGAATCGTGTCTTAACAGTGAAGAAGTTTGGCAAAACTTCTTATGAGCTATTGAACAGACGAAAGCCGAACTTGGAGTATCTAGAACCATTTGGAGCTCCGTGTACGATGTTGAATCCAGGTGAAAAGTTTAGTCCGAAAGCTGAAGAGGGCTAGTTTGTTGGATATGCAACCCCACTCAAACGGGTATTCAACAAAAGAACTCGACAGGTGGAGGATTGGGCAAATGTTGAGGTTCAACGGTATAGACAGAACGTACAGGGAAATGGCACCAACAGAAACTGTCTGGTGTCCTGGCAATCAAAGAAACAAACATCTGTGGCAACTTCAACAGCTGAAGCTGAATACATTGCTGCTGTAAGCTATACATCACAGATCTAATGGCTCCAATATCAACTTCTTGATTATGGAATCAAAGAGACCAAGACTCCACTTTTAGTGGACAATAAATCCGCCATTAGCATCATTCAAAATCCTGTTCAGTTTTCAAAGACTAAACATATTGAAATCAAGTATCATTTCATAACGGATTTCTATGAAAAAGGCAAGATTGAGGTGAAACATGTGACAACAGCTTATCAAATAGCTGATGCGTTCACCAAACCCCTTGACACATCAACATTTCAGAGGTTAGTATCCATGCTTGGAATGCTAAATTTTGACTAAAGTCTGTAAGTGTTTTCATTTTCCTGCACATATTTTACTTTCACTTACATGTTTACTAATCTGTCTCAAAACCTCTGATAATCCACAAAAAAAGAGAGAAACTACTGATGTTATAAGAACATTAAAAAGGGAAATTTTCAGAAAAAGAATAACTACTGATAATCATCAGAAGTTATAAATGTGTTTTAAAAGTCATTCTCATTAGTTGTTTGAAACTACTGAAGAGAATATGGAAACTACTGATGAAGAAATTTGTTTCATCAGCAGTTTGGTCAAAATGGGCAAATCAGACTTTTCACAATTCAGAAGTTTGACCTAGGCGGTTAAAAACTTCTGATAAATACCTTTTTCTCAGACTTATCCATTCAAAAAGCAAAATTCCCTCTTTCTCTCTCAAAACAAAGTCAAAAACCCCCTCTCTGACCTAAAAGCACTGTTCGATGAAACAAAAACATGGCTCTTGTTCTTAAACAGGGACACAATCAACGAGGCTACTTTGACAAACATTTAGCCTAGTCCCAATATGACGAAATCATTGATTTAGTTATCAAATCCCAGTACAACACAACTTTCACCATTGATCCTCCTATTCATATTCAAACTCTTAATGAGTTCTGGGCAAACGCAGAGGCGGTGACTGTGAACAACAAAGTGATTTCCCTCAAATCAACCACTCAAAGGAAACATATGGCAATCACACCTGAATAATTGGGAATAAGACTTGGCTTAAATGATGCTGAAGCTCCTGAGCATATTCCCACAGCTAATATTCACTTAACCATGACTAAGTGTGGTTACCAAGGTACTTTATCACATGCAATAGTTTATAAAAAATATTTTGATCCACAATATAAACTGTTATTTCATTATATAATCATGTGTTTAAGTCCTAAAACTGGATCTTATGATCAGATGCCTTCAACTTTTCAACCTATCTTTCATTCCATTGTGAATGAAACAACTTTTAAGGCATCAACACTTTTCTTTAATGAGTTGGTATTGCACCACCAAAATTCCAAAAAGAAGTTTTTGTTGTACCCAAGATTCATTATCCAATGCATAATAAAAGAACTTGGAGAGGGAGTACTTGTTGGGGAGTCAACAACTTTAAATCCATTGACTTCACAAGTATTCTCTAGGCACAATAAACCGGCACTTTTGCCAGAAGATGACCAGGGGAACATGAAACAGTCCCTATGGAACCAACATCTTCCAAACCCAAACCTAAAAAGGCTAAGAAACCAAAACAACAAAAACCAAAAACCACCAACCCTAAAAG
The DNA here is from genome assembly GCA_032199755.1 of Ambrosia artemisiifolia. Classification (NCBI taxonomy): domain Eukaryota; kingdom Viridiplantae; phylum Streptophyta; class Magnoliopsida; order Asterales; family Asteraceae; genus Ambrosia; species Ambrosia artemisiifolia. The sequence continues at coordinate 13,727,478 of CM063529.1, forward strand.
AAAGGCAGTTCAGGAAGTTGAGATGCCTGAAACTGCTGATGTGCAATCTGCACTTGTTAAAGATGTGACTGAAACATCCTCTCAGTCTCATCTATCTCAAACCCCCAAAAGAGCACCCATTACCATTTTATTTCTAAGGAAGAAACTTAAATAGGCCATAACTACTGATCCATCCTAACTACTAACCCTTTACCAAAAACTACTGAACCTGAACTATCACACTCAACCATTGAAATTGCCAAACTTCTCTCTAGGCTAAAAGAAACAGTCCCATCCAAACATGTCAATCCCCAACAAACACATCAAACAGGGGATAAACCATCAGAAACAGACATGGATGTGGATGTTACTAGCCCAATCCCAAGAGATGAGGATGAACCAAGGTGTCTAAGCCCAAACTTAGATACTTTAGGTACATATGAGGCTGCTACTACTTATTTACCACCCAGTGGTGGATCTGAGGACAGAAGTAACATAGCTAAGATCTCAAATGTGGTAACTACTAATGAATGCTTTATTCCTGAAGTAGGAAAACCTTAGTACAAAGACAAAGAGGTTCATGAGACAACTAGGTTGGGCCTAGCTCATGATATAACTGATGATGTTCTCATTGGGGACATCACCAAGGATTTAGATGATTCCATTAGTTTGGATGATGATTCAAACTCTCCACAACATCAATTGTCGACTACTTATGAAGGTCCTGAATCTTATGTCTCTAAGCTCAAAGAGCTGGTCACAAAGGATCAGGTTAAAGACCACTTGAATCCTAATTCCCCTAAAGTGGCATCTTCAGTTCATACTGAAGATCACCCAAAAACACACCCTCCACATCAAAAGCCTACCTAATTCACTAGGTCATCTAGCATAGACTTGAACCACCTATGCAGCCCAACTGGTCCCCTGTACTAGATGATGAACACCCTAATTTCTCAAGTCATTTACAACTACTTTGGAGTTGAAAAACAATATTCAACTTGAGATGATCAACAAGAAACTTGGTGAGCTATCAAAGAAAATAGATAACAACACAAGACAACTTGCTGAATTATCTGGTGCAACTCCTCTACCTGCTAGGCTTCCAGAAGTGGATGAAGCCAAAAAGGGGGAGAAGATTAAGGAACCAAAGCTTGTGTCACTTGAAACAAGCAAAAAGGCAAAAGAGGCACAACTACAAAAAGCTGAGAAATCCCAAGGGAAAATTGAAGAAACTGCTGAAGTCCTTGAAAGTACTGAAGACAATCCGCCAGTAGGTGATACTGATATCAATTCTTCAGCAGTTAACACTTCCTATATTGAAGAAAGACAGTCTTCTAAGGCAACTAAACCTACTCCAACTCAAATTCCAATGCCTGCACCTACTACAACAACTGTCCTAAACCCTGCTCCCATATCAATGTCAAAAGAATTTTTGGAGAAGAGAATAAAGGCAGCACTAAAGAAGGCAAAGGAAGATGAGATCTGGAACAGCCTAGAAGCAAGGGATGACTTAAGCTACAATGAAAAACTTCAAAAATATGAAGAAAAGTTGAGTGAGTTAGAAGCAATAGATAGAGTTGCTGAATAAGTTGCTGAGAAAGATAAAAGAGAACAATTGATGATATTCATCATCAAGAACATCAAAACAAAGAAAACATCACTCAAAGGGCTCTTTATGGAAGAATTAACAAGAAGAGCTCAGCTTGTATCTGACAAGCTAGCTACTGACAAAGAAAGAAAGGCAAAGAGAGCTGAGATAATAGAAGAGTTGGTAACCAATGGATTTGGTTCAAAAGCTTCAGTGTCAAAATGGAGAGAAGAAATTTTATATGACACTTACAAGAGATTCAAGGCTGGCAAAGTTGCTAATCCAGAGAAGTTCAAAACTTCTGAAGTGTCACAAACTTCAGTAGTTAGAACTTCTGGTGCAATACAATCAACATCAAAGCCTGCTACCAATAAGAAGCCAGAGGAAACCATGAAGACAGATTTCAAAATGGTATTTCTATAAGGCAATACAGTTGTACAAGGTGACTTTGTGGTTGAAGAGAAACCTCTGCTCACACAATTTAGGGATCCATCAACATTTGCTTACCAACTACAACAAACCATAACTGACAAGTCACACACCAAGGTAGTTACTGACCATCATCTCACAAACTTTAGCATACCTGATGTAATGAATACTGAAGAGAGAAGGGAATCCCACCTGAAGGTCAGCGAAATAGAAAACATTCCTCAATCAGGATCAACCCAGGAGACTAGCATAGTCCCCTACACTTCAGACTTTGACAAGTCTAAAGTGAACATTGTAAAATAGTCATTCACTAATACAAACTCAGTGAAAGTGACAAGAAGAGATCGTTCAAGTAAGGTCTACAAAAACTCAAAGGAAATGAAAGCACTTTCAACCAAAGACCTTCTCACCATACAACATCTTGAACCTGAACAAGGATCTCTAACTGAGCAACAAGCTCATCAGCTTAGTATCTCCATGACTGCAGAAATCTGGAGAATACTGGAAGCAAGAAAACAAGAAGGTAAATAAAGATTATATAAGGTTTTGGCTTCATCAATCCAGGGGGAGATTGTAAGGACAGAAAGGATTGAAAAAACCACTTTTGTTACCTTAGTCTAAATCTTATTTCTGCTAATTATTCTAGGTATGAAGAACTACTGAAGACCAAGATTAAAGTACTCAAGAAGAAAACATCAAAGTGAAGAAGAGTAATGATCAGAGTTTCTGAGGTCAAACCAGACAAGTCAACTGAAGAACTGCTGAAGACAAAACTACTCATCAGCAGTTTTGTCACTCATCAGATGTTTTGATAAAAGCTTCTAACCGACTCAAGTACTTCAGTAGTTTGTATTATATTGTTTTGTTAAAGTCTTTGAACAAGTTCCAATACTACAGCCTGTTGTAGTATTATCTTAGGGCATTATAACCCTTTGATTACTTAGTCTATATGTATATATTCGTCTATAAATAGATGGGTTAATCCCACTATTTTAGACATTGATTTTAACTGAAATCCTTCAAAGGCTTTATAATAGAAAATCCATTTTCACATTTGAGAATTATTCAATACTTGCACTTATTGTTATATGCTTTAAATTGTTTAGATTCTCATTAACTGCTTATGTTGAGGGGGAGTAATAACTCCTGTTAGAAGTGTAACTTTAACTTGAACACTTTACTATTCCACTGTGCAAATTACTTTGATATATTTACAACACATAAGTGTTCTTGAATATCAACTGATAAAGAGAACTACAGATCCAACAGATGGTCATGCCTACAGCTAGAAGACATCTTCAGGATGGAACTACCAACACAGAAGTATTACTACAAGATTTGGAGACTGTGGATGAGCTCAGGAATGCTGCTAAATTAAGGATGGCAGCCTATCAACAAAGAGTTGCTAAAGCATACAACAAGAACATAAGGGTAAGAAGATTTCAAGTGGGAGATTTGGTACTAAGAAAAGCCTTCCAAAACACCACCAAACCAAGTGATGGTAAATTAGCTCCTAAATGAGAAGGACCATACTTAATTGATTCTGAGGCTGGCAAAAGAGCATATTGGCTCTCAACGATGGAAGGAGAAATTCTCCCAAGGTCTTGGAATGCAATGCATTTGAAATACTACCATGTGTAAAGACTCATGTGACTGATCTCTCTGGAAGAGAAACCATGGTTTGGATTACTAGTAAGATGAAGGTGAAGGCTGACAGAGATGAATCATCTCCATATACAGGTATCTACCCTTAACTTATTTCGATCATTTTATCGATATTATAACTAAACATGGTCTAGAAATAGTCCATCATGAGAATTTTGCAGTACCATCCTGAAGATGGAAACTTTGAAGACTAGAGGGTTGGCCACCCTCTCCTACGTTAAGGTGTCTGAGACCTTCCTAAGGTTTAAAGGTTTTCACCTTTCACATTGGGTTAGCAACCCCGCCTGGAGCGTGCGTTATTCGTGTATATATTTAGGATGGTGGGACCAGTTCATGTAAAAGTGGCTGATAATCTCATCATTTTTGGAGTATACATTGAATCCCTAAGATTTAGACATTTTTCAATGTCTCTTTCTCGTATTTGGCCTAGTTGCTAGTGGCCTTGTCGCCAGTTGTTCCTAAGAAATTAAATTAGGCCTTAATGCCAGTTATCCTCAAGATGCTATATTTGGTCTTGTCACCAGTTCTCCTTAAGATTACATATGGGCTTGACCCCAGTTTAAGGCCTTGTCGCCAGTATAATAACTATGCTTGCCTTTTTATAGGTTATCATAAAAAATTGTTAATCCTTTCTTGAGAAGGGATAAAAACTTAAAGTTTATCTTGAAGACATAACACTAGGGACATCCTCAGAATAATGATGTCAAAAGAAGAAGAATGAAGACCATCCTGAGGATGACAAAAGAGGAAGAACTGGGGACATCCTCAAGATGTCAATGTTACTAAAACTGTTCTTATCATACTGTGAAGACTAATTGATGAAAGGAAATAAAGGTATCACTCGTTTCATTCTTTTATGCTTATCATTTGGTAGTGTTTGCAGGATATTGAAAGAATCAAAAAGAGAACACAAGAATCTAGCGTCAAAAGAAGTTACCATATTATTTATATCATAGTCAAAAATGATGTCAACCCCTGGCTTCATCCAAAACCATGACCCATCCACCAGGGGTCAACATCTATGGTCTGGGTCAGAAGAAGATTTGGGGCTTCGTCTTGAAACCAAGATCCCCCCACCCCAAACCTATCATTGTCTTAAAAAATTACATGCCAAAATAAAAATTGTTCGAAATTGTTCAACCACAAACTACTACCACAAAAGATTTTAAAAAAATGGGCTCCAGCCTAGTCATTATATCCTTCATCGCCCACTTGAAGATCCTTCACCACCTCGGCCACCTTAGCTTCTGCCTCCTTCACCTCAGCATCTTTAGGATTCTCTTGGCAATCCTCAGGATGTGTAACAGGGACAGGCTCATAAACCACCTCTTTTCCACTAAGGCTCTTGATTTTTTTCCTACCAAGCTTCAACATGCCAATCATCCTGCTTGAAACCAGGATCCTTAGCTTGAAGAGCCATTTTTACTCTAGCCTATAAGACAGAAATGGTGGCTGATTTCACAAGCCCATCCCTGTATTCCTCCACTTCTTTCTCATGATTCAGCACCACTTGAGCATGCTCAGACTTCACCTGCTTCAGTTCAGCCTGCACCTGGTCCAACTTCTTCTCGAGATATTTGCTCTTGTCACGAGCAATCGTTTGTACATCCTCAAGTTCAGACTGGGCGTCATGAAGCTCTTTGGCAACTCCATCCAAGGATTTTAGCAGATACTCATGTCCCTGGCAAAGGAAGAAAAAAAGGTATGTATTTTATCCTAAGAAATTTTTGTTAATGTTTCATTGCCATCCTTAGGATAGCATTATACCTGGAGAGTGAACTGAGAAATCTTATTCAAGACATCCTCAAAGCTGAGCCCTTCAAAAGGAGTAACTTCCTGGGCTATAGCAGAAGCAGTAGCAGTCTTCCTCTTTTTGGAGGAAGCAACAGCCCTAGACTTAGGAAGATTAGAAGGAGGACTGGCCATCTTGGAACTTATAGTGAGGTGATCTTGGTTGCCTTCACATCTAGGCTGTCAATGTCATCTAGGTCAAAAGAGGCAGGCTTCTTTGCTGTGGAAAGGCAGACACAGGGTTAGTTAATGGTCAACAGAGAAAACATCCTCAGGATGTGACAAATAATACTTACCAGAGATCTCAGTAGCTTGGCTAGTGGTATGACTTTCTTCCACTTCGAAGGTTCTGGCAGAAACAGGTAAGTCAAATACTGCTTTACACCACATGTAAGCGTGGTTCAGAGGAGAAGCGATCTTTGCAAATGAAACACCTGTTAGATAAAGAATTTTCAGAACATTAGTAATATCTTCAGGCTGTAACTAATTTTTTTTTATAAACATCCTGAAAAAACTTTACCACTTTTTAACCAAGAAATAGGAATCTCATCCCAGAAGGAATGGAATTCCTCTTTACAAAGAAAAATTTCGATTTCCAAGATTTTTCAGACTTGATAACATTAAACAGGAAAGGAGGCTCTTTGTTAATAAGTTAGAGAACATAGCGATTTAAGCCATGTGTTTTCAGCTTATATATGTGAGACATGTTTCCTATCTGAAGATGGATGCCGTGGTTTTCAATGATCCTGTTACAAACCATCAGGATTCTCTAAGTTTCAGGCATAGCCTGAGCATAAGCCATCCTTGTCACATCAAAGAAATCTTTGATAAACGAAGGGAAGGGATACCTTAAACCCGGGGATAAAGGCCAGTATAGGAAACACACCCATGTGGAAGATGCAAAATCAGAGTTTGCACTTGGGTCGAAGGGATGAAACTCAGTAGAACTTGGGAAAGCCCCTGAGTCCCTTAGAGCATGGATGTCCCTGTCGTCAAAGGAACAGACTTCCTGACCAGGATGGCTCAACAGGTTTTGGGGAGTGAAGTCTTTTGGGACTCCTACACTCCCAGAAGCTCCAGTTGCTCTTTTACCCATCTTCAGAATATTTCGAATATTTTTACAGGTTTGAAAGAACAAAAAAGAGAGAAGAGAAAGAGATTACCTTCTTTAAAAGATCAAATGTGATTATAATGGAAGAAGGAAGCTCGAGATATAGATGGCAGAAGATGACCTTGTGTAACGGTCATCACTTGACTTTAGCCGCAAAAGTAGCCGTTGAAAATCCTGACAGACGTCCCATCAGGATCGTCAGATAAGATTTGCGAATAAAAAATATTATAACCGTATAAGATATTAACGGTAACATATTTTTTGGGACAATTGTTGGTGGTGAAATCCTCAGGATTATTTTACCTCCTATCTTTAATGTAACATCCTCAGGATGCTAAATGACTAAACAAGGTTTAGGATGTAACTGTGTTTTAGCATGTGTACATCCTGAGGATGGACTAACATATTATCTTTCTTTGACATAATTGCAGGTACATCAAGCAATAACATGGACTTGTAACTCTTCTCCAACGTCTATATTGTCATATTCAGTCAAAGAAGTCAAGGATGATGGAATTATACTAGTAAACCAAGTCCAAGCTCGAAGAAGGAGTCAAACTTGTAACTGACGTGCATTAAATATAGGCGAAGAACCAGGAAACCGCTGCAACAATGACTAGCTGAGATGAAACAGCCACAACGGTCACCTGAATCATTCAAGAAGCTTAACTAAGATAGCGGATTACACGGGATCTTCTATTTACTTTTATGTAACTATATATAGGGGATGATTGACGAGTATAGGACACATGAGACTCACTTGATCAACACTTGACCCTCTGATACTCTCACACACATAGCACAATTATTGTAATCTTAGAACACTTGTCCATCATTCATCCAAAGTTGTAACCTTTTTTACCCATTTTAATATTAACAAACAAGGCAGGGGCCTAGACTCCTCCCGAGGTTTTGTGCCGGCGATCAACAACTGATCAAGGGCTTTCCTCGTACATCGAGTGTTGTTCTTTGTGTATTCGTACTTATTTTACTTGTTTCTTCATTCTTCCTTATAGTTACATCCTCAGGATATAGCTACCCATCCTCAAATTTACCTTTGCCCTCTTGAGCATAGTTGTCACATATTTACTTCTTCAACATTTTAACATACCATTTTCAGAATAAAACTAGACTATAAACATATTTGACACTTATAGCACTCTACCTCATATTTTCTGATTTGGAAAACAAGATTATTTTTACAAAGTAATTTTTGACCAAAACAACTATGATGAAGTGTATGCTCTTGTTGCTCGTCTAGAGGCTATCAGAATTTTTCTAGCATATGCATCATTCAAGAACTTTATACTTTATTAGATGGATGTCAAGACAGCTTTTCTCTATGGAAAAGTTAAACAAGAGATCTACGTCTCTCAGCCACCAGGTTTCACCGATCCCAAATATCCAGGGTATGTCTACAAGCTTGTTAAAGCTTTGTATGGTCTACACCAAGCACCTCGTGCATGGTATGCTACATTGACCGATCACTTACTTGCCAATGGATACACGCGTGGCATTATCGATCAGACTTTGTTTGTGAAGAGAGTAGATGAAGACCATATCCTTGTGCAGATCTATGTGGACGACATCATTTTTAGATCCACTAGTGATGCACTGTGCAAAGATTTTGAAGAGGTGATGAAGAGGCAGTTTGAAATGAGTGCTTTGAGTGAAATGACATTCTTTTTGGGATTGCAAGTCCGTCAAAGCGCTGGGGGTATTTTAATTCATCAAGGCAAGTACGTGGATGATATACTTGCAAAGTATGGATTTTTTGAAGCGAAGATTAATCACACTCCAATGTCCGAAAGACCAGGTCTAACTCAAGATCTGGATGGAGAACCTGTGGATCCGACCTTGTACAGGTCCATGATTGGTTCACTGATGTACCTGACCGCTAGCAGACCAGACATCATGTTTGATGTGTGCCAGTGTGCATGATATCAGGGTACTCCTAAAATCTCTCATTTCAAAGTTGTCGAGAGAGTCTTTAGATACCTTAAGGAGAAACCCAGATTTGGTCTTTGGTATCCTAGGGACTCTCCATTGGATTTGTTTGCTTTTTCTGACAGCGATTATGGAGGTTGTGACATTGACAGGAAATCCACCTCAGCGGGGTGTCAATTTTTGGGTGACAGGCTTATCTCATGGCAATGTAAGAAGCAGCAAGCAGTCTCCGTCTCAACTGCAGAGGCTGAATATGTTGCAGCATCGGCGTGCTGTTCACAGGTCATTTGGATGCAGCACCAACTGGTGGATTACGGTTTGCATTTCTCTCATACTCCCATTTATTGTGACAATGATGCAGCTATCCAAATTGTGAAAAATCCAATTTATTTTTCAAAGACAAAATACATTGCCATCAAAGAACATTTCATCCGAGACTCGTTTAACCAGGGTTTAATTGTTCCTGAACAAATTCATACCGACGACAATGTCGCCGATCTTTTTACAAAACCGGTTAATCGAGCTCGTTTTGTCGTTCTTTTAGAACTGTTAAGAATGGTCTAGTTTGAGGACTGAGACTGGTCAAACAAAATTATTTTTCTTCGTCTTTCTTTTGTAAAATTGTTCTTTAAAATTTTTTAAGCACAAATTTAGGAGGATGTATCCTCAGAAAAATACCAAAACAATAAAAAATAAAAAAAAAACTACAAAAATAGAGTTTTTTCAGTACCGTCATGCGGGAAATGAAATGATTTTTCATAACTGGATTAAGGCTGGCTCGTGTAAAATGGGTATCAAAATGGTTTGGCTATGGTATGATATACTGGTAGGCTTGGTCCTGATGGCTGGAAAGATGACTGATCCTGTGAAGCACTTAAAGATAAGGTATGACATTGGTAAGGAACATCACTTGGAATCAAGTCTCTATTTGAAGGCTTGTGTGATGTCCCTAAGCATAACACTGTGGTCTAGGTCTGAAACCTTGTCTAAAACACTCGTGTATCTCCTTTGTTTTGCGTATGCAAGGACCTGGAGATGCTAGGCAGTAAAGAGGCTTCTGCTGCATCCAGGAATATGGGAATATGCTGACCTAGTCTCTTTGTTTTCGTGCTGTAGATCAAAATTTCACCAAAAAGAGACCTTTGTGTCCAAAGATGTCCTGGCTGTCCCTTTGCTGCATCCAGAAATATGCTGACCTGGACATAGTCAGGACGTCATAAAAGAGACCCCCAAGAGTCAAAAACCAATAGCCTATATCATTTGAGAAATCATTTGATTTGTATATTAGACCATATCTTTTACTGATCTATTCTTTTCTCTTCTCAACCCAGTCCCAGTCATGGTATCAGAATGCTAGAACAGATATTGTGCAAAATATGCTATAGGGAAACTACTAGCATGATAGAGTGTACTAGTTATGATTCTAGGATTTGACTGTGGCTTATCTGAGTGCTCATTTTTAAATAAACCAAAACATGATAAAATAATATCACAGACTGTCATACTAGAAGACGTAAGGCAGTATGTTTAAGTGGACAAATATACTAGTAATTGCTAAGACCGGCCTAAGTAGATCAGTGTTGATAAGTGTAGTCTGGCCTGAAACATAGTGATTTGATCCCGTAAGCATATTAATAATAAGACTTGTGTGAGTGTGAATAATTTTATTTTTATTTTTATTTTTTTGTGTATTTATTAGTTTAGTTTATCTTATGTAATTTTTATTCTAGTATTAATTTTTCTTATCAAAACTTTGACCGGCTCATGATCTGACCTGGACCCACTCTTGTTCGACATCCACTTCAAAAAGTTTTTGACAGTATTGGGATTGGAGCCGGACCCACCACACACTTGGTGGGGTCCACAAAATCTTACACTTTGTATTTGTTTGGCTATAAAAGGAAGGTCTAGGTTACTCTGTTAAAGTCACTTGGTTTCTTACTTAGAAACAAAACCTATTCACTCTCTCACACACACATATAAACACACACGAATCACACACTTCAGTTTCAAGTGAATCGGTGATAGGAGCTTAGTTAGATCAAGAATCATGTCCTTCTCGAAATCTAAAAAGGTATTAAGTTATTTTCGGTTATGAGTAATTAATATATTTTGTTCATATTGTGTTCTAGCTCTTTGCATGTTCGTTTGGATGATTACTTCGGAGGCTTTGGGTTTGTTTTTGTTGATTAGTCTCGGGTTGGATACGTTTTGTTACCGGGTTGTTTGATAATATTAATTTCGGTCCATGCTAGTCATGTACTCATGTTCATTCTTTGATGTGTTCGTTTGAAGATTCGTGGTTGTTGTTGTGGTGGTACGGGACGTTTATATTGTTATTGTGATGACGATGTTGTTCGGTAACAAGATGATGGATTGTGGTTTGTGATAATGGCGGTTGCGGCTCAAACACTTGGATACCAAGCCGAAGCCATCAAGAACCAAGGGAGCCAAACACAAGACTCTCTAGCTTCGAGTCATTCTAGGTAAGACACATTACTCTCTAAGCTTCTTTCTTTTGATACATCATCTTGTTAGACCCAACATTCGGCTCTAGGACACCATTATTAGGCACATAACATCTTGTAAAAGAATAGCTTTCAAAACAATGCTTTAGATGTATAAATCTTAGGCACATTGTCTTAGTACTAGCATTTGTTCATGTGATCTTGCATTAACAACTCCATAATCGGCTTTACTATGATCAAGAATAGTCGAATTGTGTTTTAGAACCATGTACAACTTAGATCACTTCGGGTTTCATTAGTCTAATGCCTACTTAGCTTAAGTTTAAAGCTAAGGTTAAGAAATGTAATAATAGAAGCTAAACTAGTTACAAGGCTCACAATATGTCATGATATAACCCTCCAAGACTCGAACAAGCTTAAAACAACCAATATGGTTCACTAGACAATCGACATTATCCTTTACACCATAAGAACACATCGGCTACCATGAGCTAACAAGTCTTAAGCTAGGCCGAAGCATGTGTTAACCTCAAATGGTGTAATATAAAGGTCTAAACATATGTTAAGATACTTATCTATCAAAAATCAATCACACTATAACCAAAATCACAAATGTTGGGTGAACAAATTGTATGATAAACAAGGCTAGACCACTTACCATGTCCATAATGATCATAGGGCATCATTTGTCAGGACGATGATCATCTACAGTTTTTCCTAGACCACCTACACTACTATCAGGTGAGTTTTCATGGCCCCTTTTTACTATTTTTCATTTTGGGGGAAATACATGCATCAATACTTGTAACATTTTCAAGTGTGTGTACATTCTATCATGACTGCCATGTGGAACATGAGACATTTTGGTTCATGAGCTCATTAGTCCTCGTACAGCGTTCACTGTAACCATTAGCTAAACATCTAGCCATGGAACACTTTAATAGATCTATTGGGTTGACACCCCCACTCTTGGTTAGTCACTCTAACCTGCCACATGCAAAAGAGTGTTAGTATTCTACGATACATACGTTGTATTTTAGTATACAATGCGCGAGGCACAACAGTCAAGAGGTTTGGTTACAGGACTCATGGTTCGCATAGTGATCATTTGCCTAGCTAGCATATGATTGGTCATTACACAAATTACACGTTGGTTTTACTCATCACAAACAAAACCCATGAACTCACCAACATTATTGTTGACAAAACTCGTTATGCATGTGTTTCAGGTAACTAGATGGAGGGCCACAGGGATTTGAGGGAAAGGTTCGGGCAAGCACTATGTGGTACCACTACGATGGTTTCATCTTATTGTCCTATTTTTATTTAGTCATGAGAGTAATAGACACGTATTTTCTTTTGTTAACGCTATGGTGACATTTTTAAATAATAAATGACAATGACCATCTACACGGTGGTACTATTTTGAAATAAATTGTTGTGATTGCTTGAACCTTGTGCTTGAAAACATTTCGGTCGTTACATCCCGTGTTTCCGCCTTGGTGGGGTGTGACAGATTGGTATTAGAGCACAAGGTTATAGAGAACTAAGATTCTTTTGAGTCAACTATAACTTAAAAATCTATTTTCGAAACGTTTTCACAAAGTACCACGACATCACACCTTGCATCTCTCAAATCCCAAGCCACTCCACGAAGACATACGGGTATGATGCTTTGTTTATTTACATACATGATTATTTACATATATGTGCATGTCATGACAGGGAAACATGGTCATCACTATTGATCTCGTTTCTTCACCTGAGTCGGAGCCAGATTATTTTGTAGATGATTCCCAGGAGGATGACTTACCTCTCACCCAGCCAGCCCCCGAGTCCCATCATAATGGGTGGATTTCCGAGTCTGAGATGGACATTGACCCGCCTCCAGTCCCTAGACGTACTTCCGACGATGAGGCAGACGATGATACCCCACCCCTAGCTATTGTTGACCCCCATCCTTCTGTCACCTCTTCTGTTTCTCACCCTCCTGCTAGTCTCAACCCTTATTATCGTTTGGACACTTCGGGAGGTACACTCAAGAAGTGTACACCTCGAAAGAGGGTGCGACCATCTCTCGTCATTGCTATACCTGCTAGAGCTCCTATCTTTTCTCTTTCTAAGCCTACCCAGCCCATTGACCCATTACCAGAGCCCCTAGAGGAGAGCGAGCCACCTAGGAGACTGCAGCGGCGCTCTCAGGCCCCCAAACGACCTTACCTTACTTGGCTCTCGAGTTGCTTAGCACACCGAGATGAGGAGGATGATCCCGAGGTTCTGAGTTTGGGAGACTCATCAGGGAGACCCCTTGGCACCGAGCGTAGTACTCTCATATCCCATGACGCTCAGCTAGTAGCATTAGGAGACCGCATCCGTGAGCTTGAGTGCCAGTGGGCCGAGGCCAAGCAGGGGAGACTGACTGCATTGATGGAGCAAGCTGTGATTGGGAGACGGCTAGAGGTGTTGGAGCGTAGGGCGGCGGAGTCAGATCGACGTATGAGGGAGGAGATTGTTTCTTTAGCTGCTGCTTTCCCACCCCCTTCTTAGTAGTTTATGTTGTTATGATTATGTTATGATGACTTATGCTGACATGTGATGATTTGTTTATGACATGATACTCCAAACTATTTGCGGTTCGACCGCCCATTTTGTACTAAAACTCAACACGATGCCGCTCGGGCTGACTCTAGTGGAGGTTCGGGAGGTACCGGTCGTCGTAGAGGAAGTGAAATAGATCACGAATCCGAGAACTTTATCCATGGCTGTTCATACAAAACCTTCATGGCATGCAAACCATAGACCTTTCGTGGTAATGAGGGTGCTGTAGGAATTGTCCGATGGATAGAGAAGACCGAATCAGTCCTCGATATCAGCGATTGCTCCGAGGAACAAAAGGTGAAGTACTCCACTTGTACTTTTCAGGATGAAGCCCTTACTTGGTGGAATCTACAGGTACAAACCTTGGGCAGAGAAGCGGCATACAATCTCGCTTGGGCCGATCTCAAAGCAATGCTCATGGAAAAGTACTGTCCTAGGAGTGAACTCCAGAAGCTTGAAGCCGAGTTCTGGAATCTTACCATGGTGGATGCTAACGTATCTGCCTATACCACTCATTTTCATGAACTCTCTCGACTAGTCCCACACATGGTCACGCCCGAGTACAAGAGAGTCGAGAGGTATATATGGTTACCGCATCGGCGCCATCCACTATCCAGGCTGCGGTTACCCTAGCTCAGAGTTTGACCGACGACACTGTTCGCATGGGTTCATTGAACCAGAAGGTTTCAGTTGCAACTGAGAATTCCGGGAACAAGCGCAAACGTTCTGACCACCTGAAAGGCAGAAACTCTTCTCACAAGCCACAAGATGCCGTGAAAGTTTTTGTTGCTACAGTAGTTGAGGAACCCAAGCGCAGTGCAACGGGCCCCATCCTCACTGTAGTAAGTGCAATTACCATCACATAGGCACCTGTGACAGTATCTTGTGCAAGAACTTTAATCGTCGTGGTCACGTAACCGCTAACTGTAAGGCCAAAACCACAAACACTCCTCCTGCCAAGAACGAGTGCTTTGAATGTGGTGCAACTGGGAATTTCCGAAAGGATTATCCCAAAGTCAAGGATCAGGCCCGCGGCAGAGCGTTCGTGTTGGGAGCCAACGAAGCACGCGATGATCCTAACGTAGTTACGGGTACGCTTCTCCTTAACAACCAATTCGCTTCGGTACTTTTTGACTCAAGTGAAGATTTTAGTTTTGTATCCACCGACTTTAAGAAATCTCTAGGATTAGAATCTAGTATGTTGGATACCCGATATACCATAGAGTTAGCTAATGGTAAGTTAATCTCGTCTGAGGACATCGTTAAGGGTTGTGTTTTAATGCTTGACGGCCATGATTTCCATATCGATTTACTGCCCATCCAATTGGGAAGTTTCGATTTAGTCATCGGCATGGATTGGTTATCCAAACATCGTGCAGAGATAATCTGTCACGAGAAGTTGGTTCGAATCCCCTTGTCAAATGGTAACACCCTATCGATTCGAGGAAGCCAGAGTGTACCCACTCTTCGAGTTATATGTAGAGGATGTTATTTGACACGAAAACAGGATTATATGATCATACAAGTTACAAAACCAGGTGCGGAAACCCTAGCTTTGAACAAACTGATGTAAACTCAATTCAAAACACAATCAAAGTCATTTTCAATACTTTTCATAGATTAACTCATTCATAAACTTGATTACAATATTCAAACAGTTAATCTAGATCACACACACACTATCTCAAACCTCTCTGGAACAACACCTGAAAACACACACACCTAATCACTCCCTTAAACTTACAAAATCACAAAATCTATATATAGGCACTGCACATTCGCCCACTTTGACTGGTCGAATGTGAGTGTTTTCCACATTCGTCCATTTCCATGGTCGAATGTGTAGCTTCAGTCTTGTTCCATTCCAGATTCGTCCATAGCCTTCTACCTTCGCCCACTTTCTTTCTTCCTTCGCCCAATCTTTTCTACATTCGCCCAAACAGCCTTTTTAACACATGTTAACTATCTAATCACTAGTCGCAAAACGCATCTACAAACTCCCCCTCGACTATTGATTAGATCGTTTTCTGTCCTCGTCCATGGCTTTGTTCAGCAACTTGATTCTGAGCAAATTCTTTTGTTCTTTCGTCATCTCAGGCTCTAATCGTCTCTTCACTGGCTTTGACACATTCGCCATCTTCACCATCTTGCCAAGTTTTCCCTCCAAACTACTACCAGCATTTATGTCATATGCAAAGCAAACACCAACAACTTGTGTGTATTTCTTTGCTTGATCTGCATCGTTCGGCTCATGATGAATCGGATTATAAAAGAGCATAATGATGTCTTCGAAAGTGCAATTTATCAACCACATAGGATCAAATACATGCACATGCTTGTATTTATCCTTTCCATCTCTCAACACTATCACCGCTTCTGCCTTTCTCCAATCATAATACCAGAAAATGAAGTCAGCACTGAAGTGTTGTGGCATGGGCATCAAAGGTATCTTTCTCATCACTTCAGGTGCCTTATATATCAAGGTAACCCGCTTCAGCTTGGTTCTGGGATCAATATCCCTGTGAACTTTCCTCCGGGGATATTGTGGTTTGAATCTGTTCCATCTTGTTCTGCTTTCCCAAACCAGCTTGTCTGCGCACCAACCGACATGAGTGTTATTCACTGAAGCACCTGACATAGGGAATCTGCATAGATCTATAACCGCCCAGTACGGTAGAGTCAGCAAGTCAATGAATCTGTAAAAATACAAGATCCCAGATTCCCATTTGGCAGCTAGACACTTCAGCCTGCCTAAGTATGTCCACCCAAGAGCTCTGCCTCTGAACTTAGCATTGTGAAATCTATAAAAGTTTCCTTGAGCTTCAGGCTTCGGTCGGTTCTCATCCATCAATCTTAACTTCTTCAAATAATTCTTCAATTCATCAAACTTATTTGAAGATTCTGGCATATCAGCTCCAAATACCTTCTCCACAAACTCAGCACTTCTTTTCTTTGCCTTTTTCTTTGCAGAAGTATTAGGAATCTCAGTAAAATCAGGAAACACCACATCTTCATCAGTTTGTCTGAAGTATTGTGGGTATTCCTCATGCGTTATATCTTCTATCTCCACTTCTTCAAACTCAGGGGTGTCTTTATCATCAGAGTGACTTCCAATATCCTTTTCAGGAATATGTGGAATCGACTCATCAACAATAAATTCTTCAAATGTTTTCCCTACCCTCTGTGCAAGTCCATCCAAGATCTCCTTTGCCACAGATGCAGGTACTTCCCCTTCTTCTAAGTCAGGATCGTTATATTCCAATTCATATCGCATATCATCAGTTTGGAATATTTCAGCAAAACGACCTGTGAACTCAATGGTCCATTCTCTTCTTTCTAACATGTCCTTATAGACTTGTTTAGCATCGTCAGTCAAGGACCTCACCTTCTCATTCCAGAACACACTCTCATCCGAATCAACATTCTCACTTTTCTTCTTCGAACTCGATTCTCCAGTGTCTTTCTTCTTCTTTGAAGGTGGTCTTTTCTCAAATGTAAACTTTGATGTGTCGTCTCCTCCATCATTATCATCATCACTACTACTCTCATCCTCCTTCTGACTTCCAGAACCCTCAGCATCATCATCATCATCATTATTATCCTCATCATCACTCTTTTCAGATTCTTCATCGTCCTCATCATCATCTTCCTCTTTATCAGATTCAGACGGTTCAAAATCAACCTGTTCTACTTCTTTTTCTTTGTCTTCCTTACCCTCTTTCAACTTGGGTGCAACATTGTACAGGTTGTCAATCAGCTCACTAAGGCGTTTGTTCTCAGCCTTCAACTCTTTGTTGTCTTCTTTAATAGCCTTGAATCTGTTTTTATTTCTCAAACACTTTCCTTCAAGCTTTTTGTTCTTTGCTTCTAGCTTCTTCACCTTTTCATCAATCTCATCCTGATTAGACTTAGAAGCTACTACAATCTGAAGCATCTTTTCCTCATTCTGCTTGAACTTGGCTATTTCAGCTTGCTGAGCCACAAGCATCTTCATCATATCGTCCATCTTTTTATTCACTTGCTTCATAACTTCGTCATCCACAGTGACTTTCTTTGACTTGGATTTTGACTTTGATGGCTCAACTTCAACTTCTTTCTCTTTCTGAGGCTTTCTAAACATATCAAGTACATTATCCAGTGCTACATTGAATTCATCCACTGGTAATTTTGTTGCCTCTTTAGTCTTTTGCTTCTTTGTGGCTGGTGAAGATTGTTTTGATGACGTTCCAGCTTCAGGTAATCTCTTTCCTCTCAAGAGTTGATTTAACTCTTTTTCTCTAAGTTGCTTTGTACTGGTTTTCTTGGCCATGGTTTTGTGTTTAGGCTTGGGCAAGTTCACAACTACAGTTTCTCCTTCATTCAACTCATCCAAATTTATAGTTAACCCTACATCTTCAGCATCAACAGACTTTTTGCTCTTCTCAGCTTCAGCAATAGATCTGTTTAATGATTCAGACTCACCAACCAAAGTGGCCTTTTGTTTGGTGGCCCGGACATTCTCAGCATCCGAATCCCACTGTTCTTCAACCTCTGTCTCCTCTGAATCTACAGACTCTTCATCCACCAAACTTGTACCTTTCTTAGCAGTAGATTTCTTTCTCACAGCTTGTTGCTTCGAGCTTCCCTGGTCAGTCTTTCCTTTGCCCTTCCCTTTGGCTCCAGGATTGACTACTTGCCTTTTCCTTTTAGTATTAGCATCAGCGTATACCAAAGGATCATCGTTGTCAGAATCACTATCAGGATGCCTTGCTGTATTCTTTCCTGGATCCATGTAATCCTCTCTAGCCAAGGCTCCAAACAATCTCCTGTAAGGTGGTCTCTCATTATCAGGCACACCTTTATAGCCCTTCATTCTTACCAAAGTACGAATGTTCATGTGATCCATAGCAAGTATCTGTGTAGGATCTTTCTTCAGGTTTGGATACTTGTGATCAAAAATCATCATCAGGAATCTAGGATAGAGCATGAAATACTTCTTCTTCAAACCCTTCAGCATCTCCAGCATATCATCCAATATCATCCCAGCAACATTAAATGGTTTGTTGAGAGTCAACGCAACCATTAATGAGCTCAAACTCTTCCTCATCACATCATAGCCTCCACTAACACAGCCAAATACATGTATGATGACGTGAGCAAAATACTTAAACTGCACGCTCAGTTTCCCTTTGTACATCGAACCATCAGTGATCGGTCCTTTGTATTTCATTCTAAGGAAACAGGCTTTCTGCTCAGTCCATGAGAGTTCTCTTGGATCTTCACTTACTTCAAATTTGATCTGGAGAGCTTCTCTGATGTCAGCTTCTGTAATGAACATCTCCATTCCTTGAATCTTGCTCTTTATGATCGTCTGATTATCAAAGTAATCATACTTCGCGTTGTTATAGAAGTCCTCAACTATATCCTTGTAGATGATAGTTGGTGTAGCCAAAGCATAAACAACTCTGCATCTTTTCAGAAACTTGATAATGTCAGTAAATTCCACGTTCTTCTCTACGTCTCCCAGATACGCACAACAGTTATGATTCTTCTCAAACGGCCATTTACTGCCGCTTGATGATTCACCTTCTTGAACAGGTTCTGGGATTATATCAGGAACAGCAGTCTCAACAGGAATCTCAATATTCTCTTGTTCCTCAGCCATCTGTAACACAAAATCAAAAATAAACGTCAAAACACGAAATCGACAAAAACTTAAAAATTTTAGGAATTTAGAAATCCACATTCGCCCAAAACTTTCTGGTCGAATGTAGTTTTCTTTTGGCCGAATGTGAACTATGTTGGTCGAATGTGGAATGATTTCTGAAAAACATCACATTCGTCCGTTTGTTAGTACATTCGTCCACTTCTGTTCCACCTTCGTCCGTTCGACAGACCGAAGGTAAACCAAGTTTTACCCAAAATTCAAAAATTTTGCAAAACATGTTTTAAGCACTTGATTTTGATCAGAAATTGTTCTAATATGGCCGATATACACTCGCAAACCATCAATTGTCCCTAAAATTCATTTTATATCAGTTTTTATAAAGAATTAGGGTTCTAGTATGTTCAATCGATCAAACAATCCTTAAATGATGTTAATAACCTAATTCTGTTATACTTCTCCCCCTAAAACTGATATGGAATGAATTTCTATCAACATTAAGCATTCACAAACACTGAAAGATCATCAACCCTAAAACCCTAGGTCCGACGATAAAACTTATGATTCTGATCTTATTACTGCATCAATACCTGTAAATATTATATGAAAATGATCAGGAATATGTCAGGAACAAAATGCACAAGCAAAGGAAATCTCAGCAACAAGGTTTGGTATTTGATAAAAATTTTGAAAAATTTGGAATGGTTGGTCGAATCTGAACTTGGCTTTATATAAGCAGCCACCTTCGCCCGTTGCTCCTGGACGAATGTAAAAGATTTGCACCTTCGCCCCAACTGAATGGCACGAAGGTAAAAATTGGTTTACCCGAAAGTGGATTTTGAGTAAAAAGCCACATTCGCCCATTTACAAACAACCGGAAGGTGAAAAATTTTCCACATTCGACCCAATTAAGGGGCGAATGTGAAATGGAAAATTCTGAAAATTTTGCCAAAACACGAATTCGAATCCCGTTCAACATTTTTCAATCCGTTAAGCTTCCAAAACACAAATTTTCACTTTTAGAATGATACAAAGCCCAGATGGTGTTATCAAATCTCAGAAATTGACTATCAAGCATCCCCGGTTATCAAAAATAAAGCAGAAATGCAAAAATTTTGGATTTTTCTGAAATTTTATCAAAACACACCTAAAATCTTTTTGGATTTTGTATCTTTTTGACAATAAAAGTAAATTGCAACAAAATAAAATGCAGCAAAGTAAATGAAAACAGTAAACGTTTTGTGAAATCCGGTCAGAGGATCATATCAGTTTTCTGAGAAATCTGATCACAGCGTTGATCTATTTGTTTAATATTATCATTAGAAACAATATGTGACACGGCAATTGCTGATATTGTGGTCCACGTAAGCTCACATGCAGACAATTACGCAATGCTTTAAAATGATACGAGTTAGGTGTATTAGACTAACACGATGTGGTGCCCACACACACGACATACTCCCGTATCAAGTAATTGCACAAAGCTTCGTCGTAACGCGTGATTATGCCAGAGTTATCCGTAAAAGTTACAAAGTATATAGCACAGAGGTGTACAGGTCAGCAATTGAATGCAGCAGAGTAACATGTGCGTATACACTAGGTTGAGGCTGATATTAATCACTGATTTGCATCAGATGATCAATACGATGTAATAATGATCTATGATCAGTTAAAACATAAAGTTCCTCAATTCGGTAACTTCCGGTTTTGGCAATTAAGCTCTTTTAGCAAATATTCTGATAAAACTAGGTCCGTAAATCAATACGACAAAAGTTTATCAGAATATCCCGGATAACCATAACATAACGACCCGAAACCTCAGATTTTGGCAATCCTATCAAACGAAATTACGGTACTAAGACCATATGCCCATGAGGTGTTCAGCCACGAACGCGTAGTTCGTTATGTTTGTATCACTAATGCACGCAATATTTAGTCTACGAAGCCTATCAGCATATCACACGTAGTCAACATACGCCTCATTATACTATACAATTCTTTAGCCTGTGTCAGATCCCCACTGATGTACTATCATTTCCTCTGTTTACCAGGAAATCATTTTTGATTTTCTAATTTTTAGGTCTTTTTGAATTTTATAATGTTTTTGGTTTTTCTGATAAAATGGCTCCCCCTAAAATAAAGAACATATTTTTGGGTTTTGATTTTTCTGAAAAACAATAAAAACTAAAATTTGAAAGAAACAATCCACTCGAAAGCATCAACTTCTTTGAGGATTAAACAATCCCCTCGAAAGCATCAACTTCTTTGAGGATTACGATAGTAAAGAGAAATTCCCAATTAGCAAAGAGAAATTCCCAATTAGCAAAATATAAAAAACTAAAAAATAAAAAGCGATAAACCGAGGTGCCGATTAGTCCTATTTTTCCTTTATATTGTTTACTTTTAAAAGATATTCAAAGCGTGATCGGTCAAAAGCTTTTGTAAACAGATCTGCACGTTGGTAGTCAGTATGTATTTTGATCATATCAATCAATTCCTTAGCGTAACAATCACGGATAAAATGATATTTGATCCGGATATGTTTCGCTTTAGAATGATTTTCAGTATTTTTAGTTAATGCAATTGCGGCTTCGTTGTCGCAGTGAATAGGAGTTTTTAGAAACTGCAAACCGTAATCCACCATCTGTTGTTGAATCCAGAGTACTTGCGAACAGCAACTCGAGGCTGCAATGTACTCGGCTTCACAGGTAGATAGAGCCACGGAAGTCTGTTTCTTGCATTGCCAGGTGATTAACCTGCTCCCTAAAAACTGGCAACCGGCTGTAGTAGATTTGCTATCTTTGTCGCAGCCGCCCCAATCTGCATCACTAAAAGCGATAAAATCAAAATTATCATCATTAGGGTACCAAAGTCCTTTTGAGGGACAACCCTTCAGATATCTAAGGATACGCTTGACCGCCGTCAGATGACTTTGTTTCGGCTTCGATTGATAACGAGCACAGAGACACGTTGCGTACATAATATCTGGTCGAGACGCCGTCAAATACATCAGAGATCCGATGATTGCTCTGTATGTAAAAGGGTCCGTCAGCTCCCCCTTAGCGTCCACTCCAATCCCGTGATTGGGTTGAATCGGGGTATCCATCGGCTTAGAGTCCTCCATCTGGAACCGGCTCAAGATGTCGGAGACATATTTCGTCTGGTGAATGAAGATCCCCTCGGGTCTTTGGTCCACCTGTAAGCCTAGGAAAAACTGCATCTCCCCCATTGCGCTCATTTCGAACTTTTCCTGCATGACAGTTTCAAACTCCCTGCACAAAAGCTCGTTAGTTGAACCAAATATTATATCATCAACGTATATCTGTACTAGAAGCAAATCATCTCCCGTCTTCTTCGTAAAGAGGGTGCAATCGACGAGGCCACGCTTAAATCCTTTGGAGATGAGGTATGTACTTAGCTCCTCGTACCACTGTCTCAAAGCCTGGTGGCTGCCCGACAAAAACCTCTTCCTTGACTTTCCCGTACAGAAATGCGCTTTTAACGTCCATTTGATAAACTTTGAATTTCTTGTATGAAGCAAACGCAAGGAACATCCGAATAGCTTCAATTCGTGCTACCGGTGCATAGATTTCGTTATAATCAATCCCTTCGATTTGATGGAAACCCTGCACGACCAATCTGGCTTTGTTACGAACAATAACCCCACGATCATCCTTCTTGCACTTAAACACCCATTTTGTGCCTATCTTCTTCCTATCCGGCGGCAAATCCGTGAGCGTCCAAACTCCCAATTTCTGGAATTGTAATAACTCCTCCTGCATAGCTTCCACCCAGGCATCATCCTTCAAAGCGTCCTTGTAAGTCCTTGGCTCTACCTGTGACACATAACACGCAAACGACCAATCATTTTGACTACCAGATTGTTGAATTTTGGCATATAAAGCTAAAGCACCAAAACTCTCTGGCGAATTAACGCTTTTAAGCTGCCCTCTGGTCATAACACTGCTTCCAGGATCACCGATAACTTGCTCCAGCGGGTGAATACGATGAATCCGAGATTCCGGATAATCAGGTACTTGCACTCCCGTCTGAACAGTCAAGTTCTCTACAGCATCCAGATCATGACCCGTACTTGACGATGAAGCCACATCTGAAGTTGGAGTTGGGTTCACTGGCGGTGCCTCTGGTTCTTCAGCTTGTTCAAGAATAGCTTCTTCAAATTGTTCATCTTCAGATTCTGAAGTATCTAATGAAGTTGAAGCCTCTTGAAACACTTCTTCCTCTTGTATAGGAGCATTGGTATCATTAGAAGCTGGTAGGGGGTTCACAGTGATCGGACGCACCAACGGTGAAGTTGTTGCATTTTCACACTCATAAAGTAATCTAATAACAGCTTCTTCAACCAAGCTATCTAGATTGAATGATTCAAAGAAATCTTTGTAATCAAACATCCAATCAGGACCCGTGCCTTGAATATTTTGAGTATATCGTTGAACTTCCACGTTAGCCCAGTCTTCCACTTGACGAGTTCGCTTGTTGTATACCCGTTTGAGCGGGGTTGCATATCCAACAAAGTAACCCTCCTCGGCTTTAGGACTAAACTTCTCGCTTGGATTCAACATAGTGCATGGCGCCCCAAAAGGTTCTAGATACTCTAAGTTCGGCTTTCTTCGGTGTAACAGTTCATAAGATGTTTTACCAAACTTCTTCACTGTTAGAACCCGATTTAATGTGTAATTTGCTGCATAAATCGCCTCGTTCCAGAACATTACTGGAAGATTTGAATCAGCAAGCATTGTTCTAGCCGCTTCAATTAGAGTCCTATTCTTTCGTTCAGCAACACCGTTCTGTTGTGGGGTGTACGGAGCCGAATATTCATGATGTATCCCTTTGCTTTCACAAAGTTCATCCATCTTGGCATTTTTGAACTCCGTTCCATTGTCACTCCGAATTCTCTTAATCTTCACATTGTAGAGATTCTCCAATCGAGTGAACAGAACTTTTAGGTTGAAAAAGGTGTCACTTTTATTCTGCAAACACATCACCCATGAAAATCTTGAGTAATCGTCAGTGACGACTAAACAATAAAGCTCTCCAAGATGAACTTTTGCGCTTGACTGGTCCGAAAAGATCCATGTGCAATCGCTCAAGTGGCATCTCTACAGAGTTAACCTTCTTCACTTTGTGGGACTGTTTGTGTTGCTTCCCCTTTTTACAACTCACACACTTGTCATTCAGATGGAAATGTTTCACGTTTACTCCATCGACAAGCCCATTTCTAACAAGTTGATTCATTTTCCTCAGATGAATGTGCCCCATTCTTCGGTGCCACATTATCGATTCTTTCTCTGTCGCTTTTGATAGAAAACACGTTATCTGACCCTGTGATGTCATCGCCTTGGACATATCAAGAATGTATAGATTGTTGACGCGAGGTGCCTTCAACATTATCCACTCTTTCGGAATTGTAAAGCCCGGTTTCAGAATATAGCAGGATTTGTCATCAAAATGCACAGTAAATTGCTTATCACATATTTGACTGACACTCAACAGATTATAATCAATCTGCTTCACATACGAAATCCGCTCGAAACTCACTATCCCATTGCTCATACTTCCTTCCATCGTGATATATCCTCCTTTATTTCCCGCGAAAGCTACATACCCTCCATTGATGTTCTTCACGTCGAACAGCAACGCAAGATCCCCTGTCATGTGGCCTGAAGCTCCACTATCAACAATCCAAAGACTGCTAATAGGGCCAGCTGAAGCTCCCTGCACACAAAAAGTAAATCAGTTAGTTCTTTCGGGGGACCCAAGCCTGAGTCTTGGGTCTTTGAACATCAGGTTTCAAAGTAACATTCTCACAAGCATTTTGAACAACTTTTTGATCAATCTTTTTCTGATTGTTCAAAACAGTTTCCTTTTTCTCATTAACCCTTGAAGTAGAGGCTCCTGGAGTACCATTGGGTGTCCAAGATTGTTCAGACCTTTTCAAGATTCGAATCTGAGACTTTGGATTCTCAGTCGGTTTCTGAACATTGTTAGCAAATGTAACTCTCTTGGTAACCTTATCTGATTTAACAGACTTCGGTCCAACATTTGATTTGACAATCGGTTTTGGTGGAACCTTTTGCCTATCAACTGTTGTGTTCACCACAGGTTTCCTCCATGATTGTTCCATAGCAATCCGATTCCTTCGATCATATTGCATTGGACGAGTGTTCCTCATTTGTTGAAAATTGTTTTGATTATAATACGGTTGTGGTTGTTGAGGAACAACTCTCCTATGTGGTGGCACATAATGATCAATCGGTTTCCTCATGGAATTCCTCACTTCCACCTCGTGCCTCTTATGCCTTACATATGGGCACTGAGCAAGTAAATGCCCTCGTTCCCCACATTTAAAGCACGCACGGTACTCTTCAAATGATCACGAACTTCGAGAAATTCAACACTTAGAAAATTTTCCAAAAACTAGTTCTAGGTTCGCCCAATATGGTTCAGGTTCGTCCCTTTCTGATGTAGGTTCGCCCAGAAATACTCTCCCGAATGTAAAATCTCACCAGAAAGTAAAAACACACTAACACTTTTCACGTTCGCCCAAAAAGTTTCAGGTTCGCCCGTTCTAATTCCAGGTTCGTACCCCCGATCTCCCGAATGTGAAAAATGTGACCCGAATGTGAAAAATTCAACAGGAAACTTCTAGGTTCGCCCAAAAACTTCTAGGTTCGCCCAAAAATACACTCAGGTTCGCCCAAAATACTACACCTTCGACCACTAAGATCCAGGTTCGCCCATTTCTGATTTTGAAAAACGGTTACACTTTGAAAAACGGTTATTTTGATCTCTGATTTTCACAAGTTTGTGAATTTGAATGATCTTGATCAGGTTTTGCTTCGGAGATGATTTGGAACAACTTTAATACTTGGAATTTTGAATTTTAACCACAAAATCAACTCTAATTCTTTCAAAAACACTCAAAAACCATTTTTATACAAAAACAGATGTGAATTGATCAAAATAATGTTCAAATCAGCTCTGAGTTTATCAATTTGTTGTTGTATGATCCTCTATGCTCTGATACCAATTGAGAATCCGGTTACGGACCGAACTCGCGGATCGATTACGCGTAAACAACTCGTTTCATACGGGGAATTCGAGACGAGACAGAAATATAACGATAACAACGTCATCACAGATTCGTATTAATACAGAAACGGTTACAGACACTGTCATCAGTAGGATAAACATCAATCTCGTGGCCGGGGGAGGTCGGGCATGACCTCCCCCTTGAGAGCATTCAAAGTATAAGCTCAAATCACCAAATGAACAATAACACATGAGATTGCTATTTGTAGTACAAGACCCAAGTTTCAGGTTCGCCCCTTTTGAATGGTCGAATGTGGAGCATTTCCACATTCGCCCATTTGTAATGGTCGAATGTGGAAAGCTTCCACATTCGCCCCATATGTATAGGTCGAACTTGGCTTGTGTATTGTCCTATATTTTACAAATGCGTCAGATCCATAAAATGCCCTTATGGATCACCACAATCTCATGTAACACTATACCTAGACTCAACCCTAGTCTATTCGACAGTGACGTCCACAGAAAGTGCATCAACAATCTCCCCCTTGGACGTTGCTGGCGAATCCACAAATCTCTTGCACATCAACAGTCAGAAACACAGGTCTCCCCCTCAATACATGCACCATTGCATTGAGTTAGAAATACAATATCCTTCGTGAACCGACCAAGTAATGCACTACGGACCCTCAGCATCAATACGCAGGAAGTCAGCTAGACCGCGTATATCATTTGCGCCAGATCACCTAGTTACGCCAATGTGAAGTCGACACTGTAATGCACTGCAGTCTCGTAGCATCAGTACCCAGGAATGTCATCTTGACCAAGTACATCACGCGCAATCCAACTAGCCTGATAAGACCCCTACTAGAAGGATTCCATACTGACCGATCAGATATTCAACG
Source organism: Ambrosia artemisiifolia (assembly GCA_032199755.1). Classification (NCBI taxonomy): domain Eukaryota; kingdom Viridiplantae; phylum Streptophyta; class Magnoliopsida; order Asterales; family Asteraceae; genus Ambrosia; species Ambrosia artemisiifolia. The sequence continues at coordinate 13,754,653 of CM063529.1, forward strand.
TAACACGTAGATACCACCACTAATTTACGTCTCATATCTGCACTTAACCTTTGCATCACCCTTCACACCAACTGGAGAAGTCTAACTGTCAGTATCCAATTAAACAACTCAAATGGACTATGTGCAAAACAATCCACTCGAACATTAGTATTTCTATGAAATTCTTCATCTGTGCTGACTGTGATTGCATTAACACATTCTCCTCTTTTCCTAGCATCTTCAGTCAGTTATTGTTGAAGTATCAGACACTTACATCAACAATCTCCCCCTTGACTGATGCTTCACCAAGTTTCTCTGAGATCTCGTATAATCAATCAATCATGTTCTTGAGTAACTTCATCTGTTTGACAGAATACAAGCCGTAGACGAGTGAAACAAGCAATCATAAGTTTTCATCAGGAACTACCAGTACTAATTGAAGGACTTGAAATACTTCAGAAACTGAAGTTTTCGGACAGAGCCATCAATATCTACCAATAGCTCTTGAAATCTTCATGACTGTGATCTTGAAGCTTTCGTTGAACCTACGTGCCACATGACTCCTACTAAGATACCTCATTACTTTCAGAACATTGAAATCTCAAACTTGATTTCCTTCTTCTTAACAACTCTTCAGAACAAGTTCCTTCAAACATACAGGAACTGGGTTGACTGTTCTCTTCATGCGGAATAAAATCTGTTCTGTTTTTGGCCCATAATAGTCACTTGAATCTGATTATCATACTGTTGATTCTCATGACTACCCCACACTAAAACTGTTTCATCATCATCAATTCTTCAACAAATTTGGGTAAACCTCATCACCATTCTTTCGATAGAAAATTTTCGAAATTTTTAGGCCTTAAATTCTACATTCGCCCCTGGGAACTCCACTTTCGCCCATAATAAAGACCCGAATGTAGAATATCATCACACACATTCCACTTTCGTCCACAATCTTCACTTTCGTCCACTTCATTTCCACATTCGCCCCCCCGATGAACCGAATGTGGAATCTGTCACCCGAATGTGAAAATTAGCATAACACAATTACAGGTTCGCCCAAAATATGCTACATTCGCCCAGTAGAATTCCACATTCGCCCAGTGGAATTCCACGTTCGCCCGCCCGACTTACTGAAATGGGCGAATGTGCAGACTGCACGTGTTCTTCATCAATATTTTCTTCAAATCAGTCCACAATCACTCTAATCCTTTGAATTTGATGATGAAACTTGTTCAGAAAGGTGCGGAAATGAAAACCTAACCCTCGAATTCACAAAAACATGGAGAAATCACATGATTTCGGGTTCAATTAAGAATCTAGGGTTTCAACCTTTCAATCAAAATCTGAATTTTACGTCTGAAAACATGAAAAACGAGCTGTGATTCATTCAAACGACTGTTAGATCGTTCAAATCGGTACCACGGCTCTGATACCACTTTGTAGAGGATGTTATTTGACACGAAAACAGGATTATATGATCATACAAGTTACAAAACCAGGTGCGGAAACCCTAGCTTTGAACAAACTGATGTAAACTCAATTCAAAACACAATCAAAGTCATTTTCAATACTTTTCATAGATTAACTCATTCATAAACTTGATTACAATATTCAAACAGTTAATCTAGATCACACACACACTATCTCAAACCTCTCTGGAACAACACCTGAAAACACACACACCTAATCACTCCCTTAAACTTACAAAATCACAAAATCTATATATAGGCACTGCACATTCGCCCACTTTGACTGGTCGAATGTGAGTGTTTTCCACATTCGTCCATTTCCATGGTCGAATGTGTAGCTTCAGTCTTGTTCCATTCCAGATTCGTCCATAGCCTTCTACCTTTGCCCACTTTCTTACTTCCTTCGCCCAATCTTTTCTACATTCGCCCAAACAGCCTTTTTAACACATGTTAACTATCTAATCACTAGTCGCAAAACGCATCTACATTATATCCTGCATTAAGGCGCAAAAGTGTTTACGAAAAGGCTGTGTTGTATTCTTGGCACACGTCGTTGAACCAAAAGCCAGAGAATGGAAGCTTGTGGACATCCCAGTGGTGCGAGACTATCCTGAAGTTTTCCCCGAAGACTTACCACGATTGCCACCACCGCGACAGATCGAGTTTCGCATTGATCTTGTCCCGGGAGTTGCACCAGTAGCCCGCACTCCGTACCGGCTAGCACCATCCGAAATGCAGGAACTGTCTAACCAACTCTAGGATTTGTTGGACAAAGGCTTCATTCATCCGAGTTTTTCCCCGTGGGGAGCGCCAATTCTGTTCGTGAAGAAGAAAGACGGAAGTTTCCGCATATGTATCGACTACCGGGAGCTGAACAAGTTGACGATCAAGAACAAGTATCCGCTCCCAAGGATCGACGATCTGTTCGACTAGTTGCAGGGATCCAGCTACTACTCGAAGATCGAACTACGATCAGGATACCACCAGTTGCGGATTCAGGAAGACGATATCCCGAAGATGGCATTTCGAACTCGTTACGGACACTACGAATTCTTAGTCATGCCATTTGGGTTGACAAATGCACCTGCAGTTTTTATGGAGCTTATGAACCGCGTCTGCAAACCCTATTTATACATGTTCGTTATTGTCTTCATAGATGACATCCTGATCTACTCGCGTACTCAAGAAGAGCATGAACAACATCTGAGGTTGATTCTAGAGTTGCTCAAGAACGAAAGACTGTTCGCCAAATTCTCGAAATGCGAGTTCTGGATTCGAGAAGTCCATTTCCTCAGTCACGTTGTGAACGAGAAGGGTATACAAGTCGAGCCCGCGAAAATTGAAGCAATCAAGGATGGGGCTGTGCCTAAGACACCCACCGAGGTGCGATAATTTTTGGGATTAGCTGGTTACTATCGATGATTCATCGAGAACTTCTCTAAGATTGCCCAACCACTGACTGTCTTGACGCAAAAAGACAAGAAGTTCGATTGGGGAGTCAAGCAGAAGAATCCGTTCCAAGTATTGAAGGACTGTTTGTGCAGTGCTCGAGTCCTTTCCCTTCCGGAAGGCACCGATGATTTCGTAGTCTATTGTGATGCTTCGCATCAAGGTCTTGGATGTGTACTCATGCAAAGGAGTAAAGTCATTGCCTACGCATCCCGACAGCTCAAAGTTCATGAGAAGAACTATATGACGCATGACCTAGAACTAGATGCAGTAATCTTTGCTCTCAAGATTTGGAGACATTACCTTTACGGCACCAAGTGCACCATCTTCACCGATCACAAGAGCTTACAACACATCTTTAATCAGAAAGAGCTGAACATGCGGCAACGCAGATGGGTTGAACTGTTGGACGATTACGACTGTGAGATTAAATACCATCCGGGCAAGGCCAACGTTGTGGGTGATGCGTTAAGTCGTAAGGAACGAGTTAAGACCCTGCATGTACGCGCATTAGGTCTGACTATCCATACGAATCTCACTACCCGTATTCGCGAGACTCAGTAGGAAGCTCTGAAAGGTGAGAACCTAAAGAGTGAATCGTTATTCAAGATGGTGAATCTGTTGGAACCAAGGTCTGACGGCATAGTTTACTTTGCCAATTGGATCTAGGTGCCACGATTTGGTGGATTACGCGACCTAATCTTAGACGAAGCCCATAGGTCTAGATACTCGGTTCATCCTGGTGCTGACAAGATGTACAAAGATGCGAAGGAACTTTACTGGTGGCCCAACCTGAAAGGTGAAATTGCTATGTACGTCAGCCGATGTCTTACCTGTTCAAAGGTCAAGGCAGAGTATCAGAAACTATCTGGTCTGCTTCAGCAACCAGACATTCCTGTTGTGAAATGGGAACAGATTTCTATGGACTTTATCACTAAGCTACCCAAGACGTCGAGTGGTCACGATACGATCTGGGTAATTGTCGATAGACTGACAAAATCCGCGCATTTCTTGCCAATCAAGGAGACCGACAAGTTGGAGAAACTCGCCAAGCTGTATATCAAGGAGATTGTAACTAGGCATGGAGTGCCTGTTTCAATCATTTCCGACCGAGACAGTCGATTCACTTCCCGATTCTGGCAAACACTGATGGACGCACTAGGCTCTCGTTTAGACATGAGCACCGCCTATCATCCTCAAACGGATGGCCAGAGTGAGCGCACAATCCAAACATTGGAGGACATGCTTCGAGCTTGTGCAATCGATTTCGGTGGAAATTGGGATTCCCACCTGCCATTAGTCGAGTTTTCTTACAATAACAGTTACCATACCAGTATCAAGGCTGCGCCGTTTGAAGCCTTGTACGGTCGTAAGTGTAGATCTCCTCTTTGTTGGGCAGAAGTTGGAGACAAATACCTGACTGGCCCCGAGCTTATTCAAGAGACCACCGACAAGGTATTTCAGATCCGTGATCGCTTGAAAGCCGCTCGAGTTTCAGGTTAGCGATAAGGTACTCTTAAAAGTCTCACCCTAGAAGGGTGTACCACGATTTGGCAAATGTGGAAAACTTAATCCCCGATACATTGGTCCATTCGAGATACTTTCTAGGGTTGGTCCAGTGGCATATATGCTTAAGTTGCCCAAAAAACTAAGCGGTGTCCACGACACTTTCCATGTATCCAACCTTAAGAAATGTCTGTCCGACGAGTCTTTGATCATTCCTCCCGACGAAATTCACATCGATGACCAACTCCATTTTGTCGAGGAACCAATCGAGGTGACTGATTGGAAAGTCCAGAAGTTGAGAAGGAGTCGCACTAAACTTGTGAAAGTCAGATGGAATGCAAAGCGTGGTCTTGAGTTTACATGGGAACACGAAGACCAGATGAGACACAAGTACCCAGCTCTCTTCCCTAATACTACCGAAATTAGTAGGGAAACTCGATTTCGAGGACGAAATTCCCAAAACAAGTGGAGAATGTGACAATAGTCAACAAACCAGGTCAACATTCGTAAATAGTCCAGTTATTGCTTACTATATGTGCACATCTAGATAGTTTTTCATACACTATACCCCCCAGTCTAGTAAAGCCAAGATTTAATCAGAAAACTCGACAATTTAGCACATGTTTAATCATACAACACCCGAACAATAATCACCACAAACCTTACATGAGGTTATTAAGCTCCAACACATGATAATTTGCTTTTAACACACGAAAGTGAACACAAGAAACACCATGGGATATCACTTAACAAATATGTGATACCTATTAAACAAAATACATGTTAATATCATCATCCAAAGGCCTAGAACTTAACCAATTATTACCAATTCTAGACCAAATGATATTCCTATATCACCGGGCACTAGAGGTTACATGAGGGACACAATGTACATCCACAACACTATTAACATGTGTAGGACTATTAATTCATGAAAAATGTTGAGTCTAGGATCATAATAGAGCTATCTTAATCATAGGGATCCATGGATCATGTTCACATACACAAGGCTTGCACGCAAAGCTCATATAAACATCCAAAGAACTCATAGGATACCTCTCTTGTTCTAATTCGATCGGCCTAAGGTTCATACCCATCCATATGATAACAAATACCCTAGAACACTACACAAGGTACATATCTATCACTAGACACTACATAGAAATCGGCCTAAGAGAAAACAAGCCAAAGGAATAGCCACACTTGCTTAAACATGATTTGTAGTAGCTAAAAACAAACTCCAATCCATCACATGCCCACTAATAGAGACAAAACACCTTCTTATACCAAAATAGGGTCTATGCTTAGGCTACCATCCTTCCCCTTGCTTCCTCCTTACCCAAAAACACCTCCCTAGGATCGGCTAACATGAACAAGCACACATCACTATCATTAAGACAACCTAGGACCCTTGGAACTATCAACTACTACAAGAATGTTCTAAGACAAGTCACTATCAAGTCCACACTACAATGACTAGAATTCGGCCCCCAAGAAAGGAAACAAGATAGTGATAGTTCAATGAAACCTCCACCCTATAAGTATAGATCGACTAGAGTCAACAAGGATACCTAGAACTTGCATGTAAATGGGTATAAGCCAACAACTAACTAACAAGCTAGCAATGTCAGCCTTTCCCCTTTCATGATTAGTCTTTCCATCCATTGACTTTGCAAGAAACCATGAAAATTCTCTAACACCTTGTTTCGGCCGAGAAGCATGAGGATGCCACAATTGTTTTGTCATCTACCCACTAGAACCCCTATATAAGGACCTCCACCCTCACCCTCATTCCTTGCACCAAATCTCAACACAAACACTCACTCTCTCTTACTCACACTCATCGGCTCAAACACTTGGATACCAAGCCGAATCCATCAAGAACCAAGGGAGCCAAACACAAGACTCTCTAGCTTCGAGTCATTCTAGGTAAGACACATTACTCTCTAAGCTTCTTTCTTTCGATACATCATCTTGTTAGACCCAACATTCGGCTCTAGGACACCATGATTAGGCACATAACATCTTGTAAAAGAATAGCTTCCAAAACAATGCTTTAGATGTATAAATCTTAGGCACATTGTCATAGTACTAGCATTTGTTCATGTGATCTTCCTTTAACAACTCCATAATCGGCTTTACTATGATCAAGAATAGTCGAATTGTGTTTTAGAACCATGTACAACTTAGATCACTTTGGGTTTCATTAGTCTAATGCCTACTTGGCTTAAGTTTAAAGCTAAGGTTAAGAAATGTAATAATCGAAGCTTAAACTAGTTACAAGGCTCACAATATGTCATGATATAACCCTCCAAGACTCGAACAAGCTTAAAAGAACCAAGATGGTTCACTAGACAATCGACATTATCCTTTACACCATAAGAACACATCGGCTACCACGAGCTAACATGTGTTAGGCTAGGCCGAAGCATGTGTTAACCTCAAATGGTGTAATATAAAGGTCTAAACATATGTTAAGATACTTATCTATCACAAATCAATCACACTATAACCAAAATCACAAACGTTGGGTGAACAAATTGTATGATAAACAAGGCTAGACCACTTACCATGTCCATAATGATCATAGGGCATCATTTGTCAGGATGATGATCATCTACAGTTTTTCCTAGACCACCTACACTACTATCAGGTGAGTTTTCATGGCCCCTTTTTACTATTTTTCATTTTTGGGGGAAATACATGCATCAATACTTGTAACATTTTCAAGTGTGTGTACATTCTATCATGACTGCCATGTGGAACATGAGACATTTTGGTTCATGAGCTCATTAGTCCTCGTACAGTGTTCACTGTAACCATTAGCTAAACATCTAGCCATGGAACACTTTAATAGATCTACTGGGTTGACACCCCCACTCTTGGTTAGTCGCTCTAACCTGCCACATGCAAAAGAGTGTTAGTATTCTACAATACATACGTTGTATTTTAGTATACAATGCGCGAGGCACAACAGTCAAGAGGTGTGGTTACAGGACTCATGGTTCGCACATTGATCATTTGCCTAGCTAGCATATGATTAGTCATTAAACGAATTACACGTTGGTTTTGCTCATCCCAAACAAAACCCATGAACTCACCAACATTATTGTTGACAAAACTCGTTATGCATGTGTTTCAGGTAACTAGATGGAGGACCACAGGGATTTGAGGGGAAGGTTCGGGCAAGCACTGTGTGGTACCACTACGATGGTTTCATCTTATTGTCCTATTTTTATTTAGTCATGAGAGTAATAGACACGTATTTTCTTTTGTTAACGCTATGTTGACGTTTTTAAATAATAAATGACAATAAACATCTACACGGTGGTACTATTTTGAATTAAATTGTTGTGATTGCTTAAACCTTGTGCTTGAAAGCATTTCGGTCGTTACATCCCGTGTTTCCGCCTTGGCGGGGTGTGACATCAGGCCAATGTGGAAGGGAAGGTACATGAAGCACACCCAAACTAATGATGCAAAATCTGGAGGAGATCCAGGTGGACGACCAGCTACGGTTCATGGAAGAATCAGTGATGAGAATGTGATCAGCCCTAACCCAAGAGATGAGGAGGGACCAAGGCCTCTAAGCCCAAACTTAGAATCCTTTGGTATATTTGAGGCTACTACTACTCTTATACCATCCAGTGATGGATTGGAGGACAGTAGTACCATAGGTAAGACCTCAAATGTGGCAACTACTGATGAAGGCCCTGTGCCTGAAGTAGGAAATCCTCGGTACCAAGAAAAAGAGGTTCATGAGACAACTAGGTTGGGCCTAGCTCATGAGAAAACTGATACCGTTCTCCTTGAGGACTATGTCAGTGATTCAGATGATTCCATTAATTTGGATGATGGATCAAACACTTTACAAATTGAATTGACGGCTGACTGTGAAGGTCCTGATTCTAATGTATCTGTACTCAAGGAGACAGTCACAGAAAAACAAGTTGAAGACCACTTAAAGCCTAATTCCCCAAAAGTGGCATCCCCAATTAACAGTGTGGATCACCCTAAAACTCACCCTCCACAATCACAAAAGCCTACCCATTTCTCTGGGTCAACAAGCATAGAACTGAACCAACTATGCAGCCCAGATGGTCCTTTATACCAAATGGTACACCAGCTGATTTCTGGTCATCTCCAAACATTTTTTACTGCTATGGAGTTAAAGAACAAAACTCAAATGGAGATGATAAACAATGCAATTGATCACAAGCTTGGTGAATTGTCAACAAAGATGGAAGATAATAGAAGACAATTAGCCCATCTATCTAGTGTAACACCTCCACCTCCATGGTTTCCTGAAGTGGATGAAGCCAAAAAGGGGGAGATGTCAAAGGAACCACAAGTTGTGTCTCTTGAAGCTTCAAAAAGAGCTAGAGAAGAACAACATCTCAAGGATTCTCAAAAATTAACTACCATGACTAGACAAGAAAAAGCTCTGAAAGAAATAGCAGAATGGTATGAAAAAGAAGAGAGAAGCCTTAGAGAGAAAGCTGAAAAGTCTACCCAAGGCCATAGTGAAGCAGCTGCTGAAGACAAGACCAAAAGTACTGAAGACAATCCTTCAGTAGTTGATGCTCATCAGATCAACACTTCAGTGTTTGACATTTCCTACACTGAACCAGATCAGTCATCTAATGCAACACAAACAAATCCTGCTGATTTTCCAAAGCCTGTTCCCTTAAACTCTTCTTCTATAACAATTGAAGATCAAACAGAAGAAAAGGAACTAACATAAGAAGAAAGAAGAAAAGCAGAAAGAGAGGCAAAGGAACAAGAAGCATGGCAAAACATAGATGAAAGGGATGACTTGAGCTTTAATGACAAGCTATCTGAATATGAAAAGAAGTTAAAAGAGTTAGAAGCACAAGAAAGACTTGCTGAGCAAACTCTCCTTGTAGCAAAAGAAGACAAAAGACAATAGCTGATGATCTTTATCAGCAAAAATTCAAAGACAAGGAAATACTCACTCAAGGGACTCTCAACTGAAGAACTCACTAGACAAGCACAACTTGTAACTGAAAGGCTAGCCACACAAAAAGACAGAAAGTTGAAGAGGGCCCAGATCATTCAAGAATTGGTATATAAAAAATATGGTTCAAAGCAACAGATATGTGGGTGGAAAGAAGATGTACTTTATGACACTTACAAAAAGCTCAAGGCTGACAAAGCTGCAAATCTAGAAAAATACAAATCCACACAGCCTACTACCAATAAAAAATTAGGGGAAAGCACTCAGACAGATTTCAAGATGATTTTTCTTGAAAAGAACACCATTGTTGAAAATGATTTTTCAGTTGATGAGATGTGTAACGCCCCAAAACCCGAAATTTAATTTAGTAGCATGTTTTAATGTGTTATGGCATGGGGTGAAATAACTAAGTACCTATCCTAGATAAATACACAAGTTATGTAGAATTTCAATAAAGTTTGAGTCAATGTTGGAAGGGTATCAAACTAGAGGGACTAGATTTGGACATGGGGCAAACTAATGGGTTATAGATAGGGGAAAGTGAGATGTCAACATACACACTCTTGTGTATGTCGATCATCAAGAACAACCCAAGACCCAACCCTTGCTCCTTCATCTCTAGCTCCAAATCAAGAGAAAGTAGAAGCCAAGATGGTGCATGAAGCCAATTATGGGTCATCTAAGGTTTTATACACACCAAGGTACCTTTAATTTGGCTAATTGTGATGTTATGTTTGTTTTTGAATGTGATGAAAATCTAGGGTTTATGTGAAAACATGAATCAAGGATGAATGGAGGTGTCTAGATGTTGATAGACACTAAAGGAACCATAATTCATGATACTACATAAGGCTATGCTTGGTTCATGTGCTAATTAGATTGTTTTACACTTTTGATGAAAGTGGGTATTGATCTTGGTGTAATCCAAGACCATTCTTAGTTAATTGTTGATGCATTGAAAGGAAAGTGATGATTTGCTATGTTGATAACTATTGAATGAATGGTATGTAATGTAGGGAAGAAATATGAGGATTTATGTTATGAGCTATGCTTGTACATTGTGTTTTAAATGTTGTATGCACACCAAGTGTTTGATGAAATGTCTAGATTAGTCTAACTTGTGAAATTGTAGGCAAGATTGGACAAGTATGAAAGTAGTATGATAGTTGATGAAATTGATAGTAGGTTAACAAGAGGATTGCGTCTTAGAGAGTATTCGTGTGGGAATTTTTTGAATTATATGTATTGGTAAGAAGTATGCATTAGTAGTGTGTACACTATGCTTAAATAGTATGATGCACACCATGTGATGGTTAATTGGTATGATGAATGATCTTGTATGTTAGTGAGATATGAATATGATGTTTATGGTGAATTTCATACAACCTAGTATGCTAATGTAGACATATGTTTATAAAAAAAGAAAGTTTGTATGGTTGAAAGTTGACTTTCTGAAAAGTCAACTGACATGGAAATGTTATGGTATGTTTTCTAGCATGATTGTGGGATTGAGGAGTTCATGTAAGACATGTTAGCTTGGTTATGTGATATATACGTTGTTGAGCCTAATTGCTTGAAGGGTGAATCAAAAGAGTGGGAAGTTATGTTGTATGCGTGTTAGAAATTGACCTATGCAAGTCAATGTGATATGTGAGTTGAATATGATTGATATACGAATGAACATGTATGCTAACAATGATGTGGACATGATGGCATGAAAGGATGTGGACCATGTCAAGGTAGATTCAAGCATGGAGGGTTAATGGATTAAGAAGAGTCAAGTAAACAAGCATGAATTTGGAGGACTCGAGGTAAATGATTCCTAGCCCGATTAGAACAATGAATTTATACATGTATATATGTGTGAAAGTAGAACGGGAATCATGGAATGATGGAACATTAAATATAGTGCCATAAGGCATTTTACGGAGATTATAATGGGTAAAACGCAGCTTTGGATGGACCGGCGTGGATGGGTTAAGAAGGGATGGAAAGAAGAAACAAAAGGAGGAAATGTGCAGGGTCCACCATAAGGTACGGTGGCACCGTACCTTACGGTTGCCCCTGCAACATTTTCTCCACCGTAAGGCAGTGGAAACCCACCGTGGGGTTTTGGGGGTCCACCGTAACTTACGGTGGCCACCGTAAGTTACGGTAGGCCCTGGAATTTTATGATTTTTGTTTTGTTTATTTCTAACGTAAGTGGACGTTTCGCTCATGTACGCGACTCGTAATAGCGTTTAACGCATCAATTAACATTGTTGGACCTTGTGTAAGGCTATGTAAGGGTGTAGCATGTAAGAGTAATGTCGGTTTTGTAAATATGATCATAGTACGGAATGATACAAGTGCGTGTAGTTTAATTGATACGTTGTTTGATGGTATCATATACGGTAAGTAGATTGTCCTGATCATGTAGATTGAAAATGTGATGTACATATGGGTACTCATGCTCGGGTTTGAGAGAGAGTTTCATGTATGTAAGGGTTGGTAATTATGTGTAGGTTGAGTATAGGGTTGGAAACGTCATATTTGTCTTAGAGATTAGCGAAGAAAGAGCAACATGACGGGTCAAAGTAAGTGGTATGAGTGAATTGTATTCTTGTATGTATTGTGGAATTATATGAGGGAATTGTATGCTTGCATGTATTATGGGATATGGATAGAATTGTATAATTGTATGAATCGTGGGGTTATTAACCTTTGTTATGAGAATGATAGGAGATGCAGGTATGTAAGTATGATTGCAGGAGACAGGGAGGTTCGGATCGGGGTAACCCACCCGAACTTGAAAGAAGGCTTTTAGACAGGATCACAGAGTATTGTTGGATGTTACTTCCGTGTCATGAGTAGATTACATGAGGTCACCTATTAAACTAACGAAATGGTTATGTGGTGAATGCAGGTTGTCTTGTTTACCTAATGAAGTAAGGAAAGGATGGAGATCGAGCGAGGAAGCGGATTGTACGTGGTCACGGTCACATAATCAAATAGAGATGAGTCACGTTGAATGTATCAAGAAATATTTTAAGACGTAACACCAAAATCTCTTAGTAGATTCGGTTTCTAAACATCCAAGGTTGCTTTTAAGAAATGAATTTTTCGGTTGGTATTTTTCCGCTGCGAGTTTTATGTAAATTGGTTTAGGGTGTTATAAGTTGGTATCAGAGCCCTGGTTTGAGTGAAACCTTGTACAAGGAAGTAAGTACTTGAACTCAAACTTGTGTGCTCCTGAATACAGTGACCCGTACAATCCAAGACTCGATCAAGGCCCAAAGGTAGAATTTTATATTAGCTCACTTGACATGTTAAAAGCTAATTGTGGTGTTTATGGCAAGGTGAGCTTTTGTGGATAATGAAGAGGTCTCAAGGACACGATTCAAGATAGAACACAGAAATTGTAGATAAGATGGAATAACCACAGGTACGCGATAATTAACTATTGGTACCGGTGGGAGGAAAATCCTCAGGGATGGTAAAACACAAAAAAAAAAAATAACCATGTGGTTTAGGAAGGAAATTGAAATGTGGCACGAAGCTGAAAACCAGTCGCTAGGCATAAGGTGATGATTACACGAAGGCACGTGGATAGCATGTGGACTGTGTGCCTGGCCAGTGCACAAGAAGCATGCAATGCACGTGAGACCGTGAGAATCATCACAGGTATGCCTGGTAGAATTGGAAAGTAAGTGGTCGTGCAGGTGAATAGTAGGGATAAAGGGTTTGAGTCCGTAGATAAGTGCGGATCAAACCTATATGAATGAAAGACTGAAATGAAAGATTTGAGTCCGTAAGCAAGTACGGATCAAGTCAAAATGGTGGAAATACCTTTATGGGTAAAAATGGTAGAATGACCATTATGGGTCAAAATGGTGGAAATACCCTTATGGGTAAAAATGGTAGAATGAACATGAGGGGTCAAAATGGTGGAAATACCCTTATGGGTTAAAAATAGTAGAATGACCATGATGGGTCAAAATGGTGGAAATACCCTTATGGGTAAAAATGGTAGAATGACCATGATGGGTCAAAATGGTGGAAATACCCTTATGGGTTAAAAATGGTAGAATGACCATGATGGGTCAAAAATTGTAGAAATACCCTTATGGGTCAAAATGGTTGGAAAGACCTTAACGGGTCATATGGTTGAAACCATGTAAAATAGGTTGGAAAGACTTGGCGGGTCAAACGGTTGGGAAGACCATAACGGGTCAAATGGTGGAAATGTAAAAATATAGAATAACCCAAGTAATGGGTCAGATTAGTTGCAATGTTGTAGAAAGATAGAATAGTTTATGGGACGGGACATTCAGATAGGAATGAAGGGAGAGAGTCCCATCTCTAACGGAGGTAGATTGGGAAATTGTATGTACTTAGTTGCAATAACTTAGTTGGGGACACACATGTTATGTGACAACTTATATTGCTAAGGTTGTGTGAATGAATTAATTTAACAAGAAAGGAAAATTTCATATGAATTAATAGAATGGGGTTTAGTATGTACGCCCAAATGGAAAAGAAGTGAAACCCATAATATAAACTATCAATAGAATGGATAGATAGAGACAATGACCGAAGGTCAAAAAAAAATTGTAGAAAGCGGCAGTTGACTTTGAAAAGTCAAACTGTTGAGATTTTGTGAAATAACAAACAAAATGAAAGGAACATATGTAAGAATGTTAGATGCATGACTTGGTTTTGTATCATAACGGGAATGTTATCAACGAATTTTAGATAGTTAGACATTACAAGTGAAGGAAACACTTGTATGGACCAATGAAGGTCAATTTTCACGAATGTAAGGTATATGCCTAACCAATGATTTTGTAGATACGAATGGTCGAAATTATGGATTTGATGAAATCTACAAGATAGGTGATATGAAGTTAACGAGTTGGAACTCCTTGTGAATGAACTAAAGCAAGATAAGTATGGTGTGGACTTGCGAAGGAGCAAGTTAAGCCGGCATGTGGATGGTTGGATAACGTAGTAAAAGGAAGGTTAGTAAACTTAGATATTTTGTGATTGATAAATAGAAAATTTATGTATGTTGAATAGTACCCCTGTATGAATAAAGGGTAGTTCAAGCATGATGTAGTTGGAAAGTTTGACTTTTAAAGGTCAAAAGGTGAATGAATATTTGTTAGACTCGGTGTTGCTCAGTAAGGGACACATGTGTCTACAATAAGTAGTGCATGAAATGAACTAACGAACAAATTAGCGTGAATAGAGTGATTTTGAAATTTACCTAAAGGGAGGTGGGGTGCATATGGTAGATGTACCGATCCGGTAGTGCCTAGGTAATTATGCCTAACTCTCAAGTTAAGTGAGAGTGAATGAGGAACGAAATGGTATGTATGATTGGGAAAGAGATAACCATGATCTAAGGATTTGGGATATACGTAGAGATATAGTCTAACTAATTACATGATTGAAGTAATTAAAAGGAATTTTTAATAGTGGAATATTGTAGTAAGATAAAGATAAATACTAATAATGTTTAATGCAATAATAAAAGATCAGTAGGGTTGATGAGGTGAAAGATGGCAATGATAGTCCGGTATGTTTGATAAGTGCAGGAAGGCTGGTGTTAATATTAGAAAGTGTAGACATATAATCATGTTGTTCATGATTAGAGTCGTTGTATAGCTTATAAGGTGGGCTCGTGGCACGACATGAAGTCTAGTAATGAAAGGGAAGAGTAGTTAAATAAGTGGAAATAATGTTGGTTAAGGATTTAGCATTGTGTAGAAATATTAGCTTCGATTGGCAAAAATGCCTAAGGATAATGATGGAGTGGATTTGCTTGTAAAGAAAGTGGTTTCGGGGACGAAACCTTCTTTAAGGGGGGTAGACTTGTAACGCCCCAAAACCCGAACTTTAATTTAGTAGCATGTTTTAATGTGTTATGGCATGGGGTGAAATAACTAAGTACCTATCCTAGATAAATACACAAGTTATGTAGAATTTCAATAAAGTTTGAGTCAATGTTGGAAGGGTATCAAACTAGAGGGACTAGATTTGGACATGGGGCAAACTAATGGGTTATAGATAGGGGAAAGTGAGATGTCAACATACACACTCTTGTGTATGTCGATCATCAAGAACAACCCAAGACCCAACCCTTGCTCCTTTATCTCTAGCTCCAAATCAAGAGAAAGTAGAAGCCAAGATCACTACAAAAAAAATTGCCATTTAGTGGCACACGCTTTTAGTGGCATTTAGTGTTTGTGAAGCTAATTAGGGTTTTAGTGACACTTTGTGTATGCCATATTTGCTTAACACATACTTTCACTAGCATTTAACTATCATGCCACTAAATTTGATTTTTAGTGACACTTTAGGTATGCCATAATTGATTGATACACGCTTTAGTAACATTTAATCGTGTGCTACTAACACGCCGTATTGTTTTAGTGAATCATGTTGAGTCGTAAGGAGCAATAATAGATTCTAGGCAACAACCATTGAACAATACTGGTCATTATTAACCATCATGGACCAAAACTGGCCATAATTAACCCATACAAGCCATATATGTCTTTATCGAGCTCAAGCCGACTCGTAAGGCTAATGAGCCCAAAAATTTTATATTTGTATTTTAACAATTACTATTTATAACATTTGAAAAAGTAACTAAATTATATACAAAATAGTAATTATAATTAATATAAATTATCAATCTACTATATCCATATATTATAACAATTTTTATATTTAAAAACTCCTTAGACTAAGGGGTGTGGGAAGGGGAAAGCTTCGGGAATGCTGAGTTGGACCTTTCCCCGAAGGGGAACACCGCCCCCCCCCCCCCCCCCGAAGGCACTTCGGTGAACTCGGGAAGATTCTCCCGTCCACCCCGTCCCTCTTCCCCATAAAAATATAGCCGTTTGTTTTTTTCGAACGTTGCTTTTGGACCGTTTAAAAAAAAAGGTTTTTTATTATCTATATATATCTATATTAACACTACAAAAATCATACCAAAATCCCACCAATTCAAACCTACTCTACACAACACACCTCATATTTTATAAATCTTACACTCTAATTTTTATAAAACCACATAACAATTTCAAGCCTTTTATACAAGCATGAGTTCGTCGTCAGAAGAGGCAAATGTTGCCAATTTTTTTGCGAGCACGATGGTTGAAACGGCAAACATTTTGTTGGAGTTCGTAAACGACAGTAGTGACGAGGAAACAAGTTCGGAACCAAGAACAAGACGCGACGCATTAAACAGAGATCGTGAGGGTATATTTTATTTCTTATACTTTTTAAATTTCTTATTTTGTTATATTTTGTTAATTTTTTTTACTACTTTTTTTATTGTATTTGATATCTTATATTTTAAAAATATATTTTTGTTATTATATTTTATTTCTTATATTCTTTATTTTTATCTAAAGGTGCACACGAACGTTTGGTTGCTGACTACTTTGCTGAGGACAGCGTATACCCAGACGAACTATTTAAGCGTCGCTTTAGAATGAGTCGCCGATTGTTTCAACGAATTGCCAATGACTTGGCTAATTATGATGAGTTTTTCACACTACGATATGATGCTAGAAGAAAACGAGGTTTTACGACTCTACAAAAATGTACTTCTGCGATTCGTGAACTTATATAGCAAAGTTTACTTGCGTAGGCCAACGAAGAACGAAATCCAAAAGCTTTACGCACACCATGCAGAGAGACATGGCTTTCCTGGCATGCTTGGAAGCATCGATTGCACGCATTGGCCATGGCGTAATTGCCCCACTGCATGGAAAGGGCAGTTTACGCGAGGTGACATTGGAGAGCCATCAATTATTTTAGAATCCGTTTGCTCACAAGACCTTTGGATTTGGCATGCATTTTTCGGAGTTGCTGGTTCATGTAACGATTTAAATGTTCTAGCTAAATCCACGATTTTCGACCGCATCATTAGAGGTACCGGTCCTGATGATTCTTTCGTGCTCAACGGGGTAGAATATAAGCACGGGTATTATCTAGCAGACGGGATATACCCAAGTTACTCATCTCTTGTGAAAACGATACAAATTCCCACGGATGAGAAAAGAAAAAAGTTTGCGAAATGTCAAGAATCGGCGAGAAAAGACGTTGAACGGTTATTCGGTGTTTTAACGGCTAAATGGCATGTTATTGGGCGGCCCGCACGTGCATGGCATCCAGAAAACTTGAGATATATTATGTACGCTTGTACGATACTACATAACATGATAATCGAAGATGAAGGCCACGCTATATGTGAGTATGACCCGAATGACGTTGAAGAGAATATCGAGCCGGTTGACGAGGGACAACAACAATCGAACCGGTGGGCACTAGAGGATAGTACCGTGCACAACAATCTTTGCACGGATTTAATCGACCATATTTGGAACAATTTTCGGGTCGATGATGTTGGTGATGAGTAGTTTGTATTTTTTTACTTTCTTTAGGTTTTTTTTTAATTTGTTTAGGTTTGTAATTTTTTTTACTTTGTTTAGGTTTGTAATTTTTTTTTAATTTAAAATATTTTTTTTATGTGTCATCCGATATTTTTTTTTTGTATTATTTTCGTGGTTTTTTTAATTTCCATGTAATTTGTTTTTAAATTTTAATGAAAAACATATTTAATGAAAAATAAAGTCTATAAAATAAATCAAAAAAAATAATAAAAAAGGAAGGGGGAAGGGGAACCATTTCCCCTAGAAGGGGGAGGAAAAGGGGAAAATGATGTGGCGCTGATGTGGACAAGGGGAAGGAAGGGGAAGGGGAACCACACCCCATAGTCTTACAAGCTAAGTTCAAACATTCATAAACCAACAGAGCTCGGGTTTTACTAGACTTGTTTGCACCGTTCTTTGAAACCTTTGACTAAAATTTCCCCAAAAATTTATCCCCTCCTGGTTATTTTAGTTTTCCCTCTCTATCAAATCCCTAATTCCCAAATTCAACTTTTCATCAAAATCAAAAATTTCCCTCTGCCTCTGCAAACTAGAGAAACTCTATCCCTAGTTCATAAATAAATCGAAACTCTACGACCTATTATCTCCTCACACGGATGGTTGATTCATCACCAGTCTTCTTCAACAAGATTCGTATTGCTACTGCTTTTTCTGTATCAATCACTGCCATATAAATAAATTAATCAGGTAGGTTTGAGCAATTAATTATTTTAACAACATTCATTCATATTGCTTCTTATAATATTTCTAATTCCTATGCCATATGCTTTGATTTGCTTCTCCATAACTTTATAATTTTAACAAGAAAAACAAACAAACTAATCGTTTGGTTTTGTGATTGAGAAATGGTGTCTGTTTCGCAAATAATAATAAGGATTTGGTTGTAAATTTGAAGATTACACACACACATGATAGTCATTGATTATGAAGGCTTCTTATTTTAGGTATACATCTTCTCTTCAACCTCTTTAGATACATCCTCTCCTATTCCATACTAATCTCAAACATTCATTCCATTCTTAATCGCTAATGAACAAACCATACAGTTTTCCCCTCCCATTGTATCAGTTATTTTTTAGATTGTACATTCTTGAGAATCAAGTTTGATATCAGGAAAGTACACTTTTTAGAAACAATTCTCATGTATTTAGTAATATTTAGGATATTTATTTGATTTGAAGTCAAACTTTAAAAGAACGGAATCGAGCCTTGAGGCGTTTTCCCTTCGCCTCACGAGGCGAACCGAGGCGTAAGCTTGAGGCGGGATTAAAAAGTAAATATAAAAATTATATATCGTATAAAAACAAAATAATTGACAAAGAACACACACAGCCCCATGAGGCGCACCTAAAGCGCAAGTTTTCTTAGCGCCTCGACCATTCGAGGTGCACGTACAAAATAACCTCATGAGGCGTTGCCTCAGAGACGTTTTCTTAGCGCCTCGCCTCAAGGCGTGCACGCCTCATCTGTTTTCTAAACCATGTTTGAAGTTGATAAAAAGGTTGACCTCGAAATAAATTTCCTGCTTCCATAATTTCTGAATCAAGTGACTATTTTGTTGGTGTGAAAAGAGTAATTACAAGTTCCTTATATACGCAGTCCAATGACCGGACTAATTAGAGGTGCTTGTGCCAGCCCTGGCTGGTCAGTACAGTATTCTTCTATTTTGTTATCATTGGATGGTATTTGAAACATTTGGTTAATAGTCAAAACTTTTCTATAAACATATTTGGTTAACAGGGCTAACTATGGTATTTGACACCTTTGTCCCAACTAGTCCCTCCAGTTTATCTAAACTGTATTGACCCCTTTGGGATTATTGTTACTAGTATTATTACTGTTACTATTGTTATTATTAAGAGTTTTATAACTGAATGGAGGATTAACAGATGTGATTTGTGTGTTTTGGCAGCTGGTCCTTCTGTGTTTTGTTGCTAAAGTTCCTTACATTCTATAGTGAGTTTCTTCATTGTTATTGGAACTAATGTTGTGGTTTGACGCCTGTATTTTTAATCTAACTGTTGTCATTTGGAAGTTGTGAATTTGGATGACTTGGTTTCTTTGAAATGTTTCTTTTTATATGGAAGTCTCTAACCATATTTACAAGACTTTGGTTATTGACCCGACATGTTTTTCCACCGTTCCTGACAGAAAATACATGGGTTCGTGAAACTCCTTGGTTCCGATTTTGGCCGTTCGAGTAGCTTATGTCCATCACACATCCTTAGCAGGTATCTAGATTGATTTATGTTTTCATAGCATGATACACATGTGTATGTATGTATATATTGTGTAGGTCTCCTTGGTTGACTTTATGTCAGGGAATTAGAGTCCACCAAAATATTTTGCTGATTCATAAATGTATAAGGGAATCTGCTCTGTCCGATTATGGTAAGCCTACTCTCAACTTCCCCGCTGATTCACGCTTCTAATTTTAATCCGCATTGTTTATTTTTTAATTCTAAACAGATAATACTGCACATTTGCAGCTCAAGCTATTAATAACATCGACCAGTTAGAGCCTTAAAGTTTTCGCAGGAACCAGATGTTGTTAAGGTTAGATAAATAGATCAAAACCATTCAAATGCCAACATTGTAGTATCTTGAAGTCAAAAACCATGATGATAAAAATATAACTTCTGGTCATGCCACGTTTGTTTAACATTTATTTTGATGTTATATCTTAATGTTTATTGGCCATGTAATGTCAGGGGAATACATTCAACAGTTTCACCTAGGCCCCAGTCGAGGCCTATGCGCCTATCCCTTTGGTAACTATGAGATTACCAGTTCATCGTTTGCCGGCGAGTAAGGTATAAACCGATATACTTGGCTCTATTCAAATCATCGTTTAAATAGCAATCTATGGAAGTGAATGACACCAATACACGTAAAAATTCAATGCTCCTCGCCGCGTAGCGCGGGGACAAATATCTAGTTGTAATCATTTATCAAACTAGTGAACATAAATTGGTTCATTGATCATGTTGGAACATGTGAGTTAACCATCTAAACTATATTGTTTACAGGTTGAGGAAGTTAAACAAGAACTTGTACAGTTACATCTTTGAAAAATCTTCATGCAAGAGTCTGATGCATATTTACATAGTTGATGACATGGTAGATATCATGAGAAGCTTTGGAGCCAAGTTTTATGATAGTGAAATTCTCACCTAAAAGAAAGTTTAGATTGGTGTAAACATTTGGAATGTTACTTATTACGCAATGTTTTGCTAATGTTTGACATATGTTTCGGATTGAACTTATTATTGAAGTTATAATATTAGGGTGTCTACGTTACAATTTTATCGAACTTTTATTTTATATTTTATTATGTAAATAATGTGATTTTGTGGCATAATTATGTGGCCCTAAAAATAGTATATAATTTCAACTAGAAGTTTTACTTACACAAAATTTGTGCCACTAAAACTAGTATGGATATGTAACTAGGATTGTTTATTGTGGCAAAAATAAGTGCCACTAAAAGCCTAAAACTTTGTGCGGCACATTGAAAAAGTGTCACTAAAAGGCTTTAGTGTTAGCACTTCTAGTGACACTTATTTTGTGTGCCGCCCATTCCTAAAGTGGTCTTTAGTGGCACGTTTTTGTGATTTTGTGGCATTTTTTGTGTGTCACTAGATGGCAATTTTTTTGTAGTGGATGGTGCATGAAGCCAATTATGGGTCATCTAAGGTTTTATACACACCAAGGTACCTTTAATTTGGCTAATTGTGATGTTATGTTTGTTTTTGAATGTGATGAAAATCTAGGGTTTATGTGAAAACATGAATCAAGGATGAATGGAGGTGTCTAGATGTTGATAGACACTAAAGGAACCATAATTCATGATACTACATAAGGTTATGCTTGGTTCATGTGCTAATTAGATTGTTTTACACTTATGATGAAAGTGAGTATTGATCTTGGTGTAATCCAAGACCATTCTTAGTTAATTGTTGATGCATTGAAAGGAAAGTGATGATTTGCTATGTTGATAACTATTGAATGAATGGTATGTAATGTAGGGAAGAAATATGAGGATTTATGTTATGAACTATGAAAGTATGCATGAAATGCTTGTACATTGTGTTTTAAATGTTGTATGCACACCAAGTGTTTGATGAAATGTCTAGATTAGTCTAACTTGTGAAATTGTAGGCAAGATTGGACAAGTATGAAAGTAGTATGATAATTGATGAAATTGATAGTAGGTTAACAAGAGGATTGCGTCTTAGAGAGTATTCGTGTGGGAATTTATTGTATTATATGTATTGGTAAGAAGTATGCATTAGTAGTGTGTACACTATGCTTATATAGTATAATGCACACCATGTGATGGTTAATTGGTATGATGAATGATCTTGTATGTTAGTGAGATATGAATATGATGTTTATGGTGAATTTCATACAACCTAGTATGCTAATGTAGACATATGTTTATAAAAAAAGAAAGTTTGTATGGTTGAAAGTTGACTTTCTGAAAAGTCAACTGACATGGAAATGTTATGGTATGTTTTCTAGCGTGATTGTGGGATTGAGGAGTTCATGTAAGACATGTTAGCTTGGTTATGTGATATATACGTTGTTGAGTCTAATTGCTTGAAGGATGAATCAAAAGAGTGGGAAGTTATGTTGTATGCGTGTTAGAAATTGACCTATGCAAGTCAATGTGATATGTGAGTTGAATATGATTGATATACGAATGAACATGTATGCTAACAATGATGTGGACATGATGGCATGAAAGGATGTGGACCATGTCAAGGTAGATTCAAGCATGGAGGGTTAATGGATTAAGAAGAGTTAAGTAAACAAGCATGAATTTGGAAGACTCGAGGTAAGTGATTCCTAGCCCGATTAGAACAATGAATTTATACATGTATATATGTGTGAAAGTAGAACGGGAGGCATTTTACGGAGATTATAATGGGTAAAACGCAGCTTCGGATGGACTGGCGTGGATGGGTTAAGAAGGGATGGAAAGAAGAAACAAAAGGAGGAAATGTGCAGGGTCCACCGTAAGGTACGGTGGCACCGTACCTTACGGTAGCCCCTGCAACATTTTCTCCACCGTAAGGCAGTGGAAACCCACCGTGGGGTTTTGGGGGTCCACCGTAACTTACGGTGGCCACCGTAAGTTACGGTAGGCCCTGGAATTTTATGATTTTTGTTTTGATTATTTCTAACGTAAGTGGACGTTTCGCTCATGTACGCGACTCGTAATAGCGTTTAACGCATCAATTAACATTGTTGGACCTTGTGTAAGGCTATGTAAGTGTGTAGCATGTAATAGTAATGTCGGTTTTGTAAATATGATCATAGTACGGAATGATACAAGTGCGTGTAGTTTAATTGATACGTTGTTTGATGGTATCATATACGGTAAGTAGATTGTCATGATCATGTAGATTGAAAATGTGATGTACATATGGGTACTCATGCTCGGGTTTGAGAGAGAGTTTCTTGTATGTAAGGGTTGGTAATTATGTGTAGGTTGAGTATTGGGTTGGAAACGTCATATTTGTCTTAGAGATTAGCGAAGAAAGAGCAACATGACGGGTCAAAGTAAGTGGTATGAGTGAATTGTATTCTTGTATGTATTGTGGAATTATATGAGGGAATTGTATGCTTGCATGTATTGTGGGATATGGAGAGAATTGTATAATTGTATGAATCGTGGGGTTATTAACCTTTGTTATGAGAATGATAGGAGATGCAGGTATGTAAGTATGATTGCAGGAGACAGGGAGGTTCGGATCGGGGTAACCCACCCGAACTTGAATGAAGGCTTTTAGACAGGATCACAGAGTATTGTTGGATGTTACTTCCGTATCATGAGTAGATTACATGAGGTCACCTATTGAACTAACGAAATGGTTATGTGGTTAATGCAGGTTGTCTTGTTTACCTAATGAAGTAAGGAAAGGATGGAGATCGAGCGAGGAAGCGGATTGTACGTGGTCACGGTCACATAATCAAATAGAGATGAGTCACGTTGAATGTATCAAGAAATATTTTAAGACGTAACACCAAAATCACTTAGTAGATTCGGTTTCTAAACATCCAAGGTTGCTTTTAAGAAATGAATTTTTCGGTTGGTATTTTTCCGCTGCGAGTTTTATGTAAATTGGTTTAGGGTGTTATAAGATGCCTCTGATAACTCAGTATAGTGATCCTGCAACCTTTGCTTATCAACTGCAACAGACCATCAATGACCAAAAACAGACCAAGGTAGTCACTGAACATCACATGATTATTTCAGAAGGTGATACACCTGGTACTATACTAGTTGAAAAGAGAAGGAGATCCAATCTGATCAATGCTGAAAAAGAAAAACCTCCAACATCAGATTCAAACCTACAAATTGTACCATATAAAGACAGATTCTTCAATTCCATATCACCAATCAAGAAATAGTACTTCACCCAAAAGTCCACTTCCCTGGTTCTAGAAAGACAAGACTGTTCACTGAAATTCCTTCACAGCTTGACTGAATTGGAAAAGTTACCTGACAAAGATCTACTAACCATTCAGGGAATGTTACCAGACCAAGGACTACTTCTAGAAGCAGAGGTCAGAGAACTCAAACATCAAGCACATAAGGAAATTAAGAGAGTTCTTGACTCAAGGAAGAGAGGATCTTAAATAAAGATAGACAAAGGTTGTGGCTTCATCATCCAGGGGGAGATTGTAAGGTCAAAGAGGATTGACAAGCCAGCATAAACCTTAGTCTTATATCCTCTTAACATTTTGTGAAACTACTGAAGAAGAAGAAAACATGTAAAGTTCTAAAGAGTAGAAACATCAGAAGTTCTGAAGATAAACCAAACATAATATCTGAAGAACTGCTGGAGACAAACTCCTGAAGATCAGAAGTTTGTCACTCATTAGCACTTTCATTAGAAGATTCTAACCGCCCTTTAATCTCAGCAGTTTAGTATTATATTAGTTATCTTAAAGTCTTTGTTCAAGTTTCAATGCTACAGCCTGTTGTAGTATTATCTAAACATTATTATAAGCTTTTGTTTACTTAGTATGTATGTAATCTTTCGGCTATAAATAGAGGGGTTACTCCCACTATTTTAGCAAGTGATCATAATCGATAAATACTTGAACTCTTTCCTTCAATTTACTTTATTGTTTATCCTTTCATATATATCTGAGAATCATCTAGCATTAACTGCTTTATTTACTACTATTGATTCTCATCTTTAAACTTCCTAGTTCATTGATTGAGGGGGAGCAATAACTCCAGTTAAAAGTGACACTTTAACTTAGAACACTTATTATTCCGTTGTGCAAATTACTTTGATAAACTTTTACACATACGTGTTCTTGGATATAAACTGTAAAAGAGACCACTGACCCAACATATTTACACCGTGATCCTTCCTTTATAACCACATCAAGGTTATTCGAAAGGTATCTTCCTTTTTCTTCTCTCTGTTTTTCCCAACCTTCGATTTTTCTTACAAAAATTTTCAGGATGGGCTCCATAAGGGCTACTGGCAGCATTGGAGTCCTTAAGGACATCATAGAACAAAATTTGCTGGCTAATCCTGCCAATGAAGTTTGTACCTTCACAGATAAGGACATCCTAAACCTGCAAACTTAGGGACCTTCCCTGAGACGGCGGTGTTCCGGCCATATGACCGAAATGCTAAGTCGTATTCTTCGAAAATAGCAAAATTTTGATCAAATTTGGGTTCAAATCAGTTCAAAAACTATCAAATTGTAGTTCTATGATCTGTATAGGCTCTGATACCACTTTGTAGAGGATCGTTTTGTCAAAAACAGATTGGTTTGATCACACAAGTCTCGATTCTAGGTGCGGAAACCCTAGAACAGTTACAATATGATAGTTATCGAATCAAACGCTCAAATTCACCTTTTCAATTGTCATCTTCATTAATTACTTGTTGAAATATGATTACATTAACAATTACAAGTCAAACAAACTGATTTCAGATAATAAAGAACACTAGAGAGCACTAGACCGGACACACACGCTAAAATGATCAAAATTACATCATAAAATAACATTTCTCCTTATATAGCTCTGCACGTTCGCCCTTTACGCTAGGTCGAATGTGGACTTCTTCCACATTCGCCCTTCTTTGTAGTACGAATCTGGAATCTTTCTTTAATCACTTCTACATTCGACCTATAACTTCTACTTTCGCCCCTATGATTTTCACCTTCGACCTTTCGTAAATCAACAAAACATCTTTATGTCGCAATCCAAAGCACTAGTCGCACATTATGCATCAACAGTGATTTTAATGATACTTCTGATGATGATGATGCAGGAAGAAAAAGTGGTGATAAGAATGATGATGATAGTTCAGATGATGATGATGATAATCAAGATGCTGAACAATATAAATTTAAGAAGAGAGATTCAGATAAAGGCAACATAGGTGAGTCTAGTTCAAAGAAGACACCTGGTGAGAATGTGGATGAAGATGATAATATCTTTTGGAATGAAAAGATTAAAGCCTTATCTGATGAAGATAAAAGTTTGTATCGTCAGATGTTTGAGAAGAATGTGTGGACGATTGAGTTAACTGGAAGATTCCCCGAGATATTTGAACGTTGAGAATCCGGTTTAAAAACCGAATTCATGGATCGAATACGCGAAATCAACACGGTTTCAGACGGGAGATTCGAGACGAGACAGAAACATACGAAAACAACGTCATCACAGATTCGTATTACTTCAGAAACGATTATAGACACTGTCATCAGTAGGATAAACATCTATCTCGGGGCCGGGGGAGGTCGGGCATGACCTCCCCCTTGAGAGCATTCTAAGCACAAACTCAAATCTTCAAATGAAAACCAACACATGAGATTGCTATTTATAGTCCAAAGCATAATCCCACCTTCGCCCCTTTAGCTAGGTCGAACCTGCAGGTTCTGCAGGTTCGCCCCTTGTAAAAAGGTCGAACCAAGACTTATGTTTTTGTGTATATTTACAAATGCATCAGATCCATAAAATGCCCTTATGGATCACCACAATCTCATGTAATACAATACAAGACTCATCCCTAGTCTATTCGACAGTGACGTCCACATAATAGTGCATCAACAATCTCCCCCTTGGACGTTGCTGGCGAATCCACAAATCTCTTGCACATCAACAGTCAAAATCACAGGTCTCCCCCTCAATACATGCACTATTGCATTGAGTTAGAAATACAATATCCTTTGTGAACCGACCAAGTAATGCACTACGGATCCTCAGCATCAATACGCAGGAAGTCAGCTAGTGTTGATGCATATTGTGCGACTAGTGCTTCGGATTATAACTATAAACAAGTTTTGGATAAAACGTAGGGTCGAAGGTACTTTTGGTTAGGGGCGAATGTGAAGATTGTAGGGCGAAGGTGGATTAGACAGAAGATGTGTTCCAGTTTCGTGCTGATATGAAGGGCGCATGTGGAACAAAGCCACATTCGACCTTACGTAAAGGGCAAATGTGCAGATGTATAAAAGCCTAAAGTTTATTTCTCAATGAAATTTTGATCATTTTTTCAGAGTGAGTCAGGATAGAGCTCTCTAGTGTGTGTGTGTTATTTCAAAGTTGGTCTGAATTACTTGTAAGCTTAATCATTGTCATATTTCTCAAAGTAATTAATGAAAATGTTGACTGAAAAGCTTAATCCGTGTGTTTGATTAATCGATTATCATTTTGTATCTGTTCTAGGGTTTCCGCACCTGGAATAGAGACTTGTATGATCATTTTAACCTGTTTTTCATAAAACGATCCTTTACAAAGTGGTATCAGAGCCAATAGAAATCATACAACTACAATTTGATAGTTTTTGAACTGATTTGGACCCAAATTTGATCAAATTTTTGCTGTTTTCAAAGAACAATGGTTTTTGATGAAAATTGAAGGATATGGATTAGATTTCATGGATAAAATCAAGAATTCGATGTATTAAAGTTGTTCCAAATCAATTCCGAAGCAAAACCTGATTAAGATCATCAAAATTCATCAACTTTTGAAAAATTGAGATCAAATTAACTGATTTTCAAAGTTTAACCGTTTTTCAAATGAATGGGTCGAACCTAGAGAGCTCAGGGTCGAACGTAGGTATTTAGGGTCGAACCAAGGTTATTCAGTGGTCGAAAGTACTATTTGTGGTCGAACCTAGGTTTGTGTTGTGTTGAATTTCCACTTTCGGGACAAAGTTCCACTTTCGTATCATCGGGAGGGCGAAAGTGAAAAGGTTGTAGGTCGAAAATGAGTTTGGTCTATTAGTTTCTACATTCGTGCTAGCAAAAGAGGACAAAAGTGAGTTGATTTCCACATTCGATCTCACGTCAACAGAAAAGGGGACGAACGTAGAATCTGTTTTGTGAAATTTTCACGTGTGTCGTATTTCCAACTTCGAAAACAACATGTGGGGATTTCCGACTACTCCTAGGCCTGGTACAACACAACAACAGCAAGTTACCATGGACCCGTGGACTGTAGCTGCTCAGAAGTTGAATACTCAGTCTTCGCAACCAATCAACTACCTTGCAATGATGAGGTCGATTCCTCAGGGTGTTGCTTCATCTTCACAACAACCAGCAACTGATTACTGGGGTGTAGCAGCCGCAGCGGTACACACTCAAACTACTAATGCTATATCTACTCTAATCAATGATTTGTCTCCAGGTAGCGGGAACAGACCACCCAAGCTAATGGAGATGCAGGAGTATAACAAATGGCAGAAGAAATTCAAGATTCATTTAAAAGGAATGGGACTTGAAGGAACTGAGGCGTGGCAGATGATTGCAAAGGGATATGTAGCACCAGTGTTAGAGAATACCGGTGAACAAATTCCACTTGAGAGTTTGTCTGATGACGAGAAGAAGAAGTTTGCGGTGGAAAAGAAGGCGTACTCTCAACTAACCCAAGCGATTACAAATGATCTTTTACATCAATTTGGATCGTGTACTACTTCAAAACAATTATGGGACATGTTGAAGAGTCGTCTTGATGGGAATGAGAAGACGAGAAGGCTAAGAATGGAAGAACTGAGGAAAGAATTCGAGAACTTCAGTTTTGCTGGGAATGAAACAATGAAGGAGCTGACTCCCAGATACTGTCACTTGTTAACTGAATTGTCAAGTTATGAAATTCAGATTCCAATGTCAGATTTGGTGGATAAATTCGCTGATTCTTTACCACCATACTGGGATCAACACATTGAGGTACTTAAGGAGAAAGATGCTTACAAGTACTGGACTATCAATGAATTTATCCAGAAATTGGAAAACAAAGAGCTTGAGGAGAAGAGGAAAGCTAAAAGATCACAAATTCCTCAGAACCCAGAGTTGTATCATGCAAGTACATCATCTACCGTGGGTAACTCAAGTCTTGGTGGAACAGTTGCTCCTCATATTGCCTGTGTTTCAAGTGTGATGGAACCACCCAAAAACCCGATCAACTATCTTGCTCAAACCTCATCTTATACACCACCATCATACACACCACCACCACAATCATACCCAAATTCTTTCGTTTCACCATTTTCTCCTATGCAACAAGCAGCATGTTATTCTGCAAACCAACCACAACTTCAACAACAACAATACATGTCTCAAATGAATAAAGATAATCAGAGACCGGTAGTGTTGGAAATATCCAACATGAATAATGTCACCGTAGAAGTTGCTCAACAACACATTGCTTTGGTTTCAGCAATGGTTGCCTCATACAACCGTCTAGTAGCTAGTCAAATTGGTAACAACAATCTAACCAATGAGGACTACACTCAAATCGATAAAGAAGAAATGGAGCTTATCGATATACAGTGGGCTTTCGCAAGCATCATGAGGCGAGCAACTGAATTCATTGAGAAAACCGGGAGAACTGACTTAGCCACTACCCCAAATACAACATATGGCTTCAACAAAGAAAAAGTCACATGTTTCAACTGTGCTGGTAAAGGTCATTTTAAACGAGAGTGTACACAGCCCGCAAAACAAGGTAAGCAAAACCCATTCAACTCAAACTACCAGAATCGTCAATCTCAAAACCAAGTTTCTTATCAAAATCAAAACAACAACAACTATCAAAACCAAAACAATTACCAAAACCGACAAAACACCTCTCAGAACAATTCTACTAGACAACCAAATACACCCAACCAGACTCAAACACCAAATAAGCAAAACAGAACTGTCATTCCTATCACAACACCAAATGATCAACCAAAGACTAATAATCAAAATCAAGCTTTGGTCATTCAAAATGATAAGGGATTTGACTGGACTGATATAGAAATTGGTTTTGAAGAGATAAGAACTGGTGGGAATGTAGCTTGTGTTGCTCAGCAGATTGATTTAGAGGAGTCAGAGATAGTTGAGAAAGTTGAAGAAACTGAAAGTGAGATTGAGGAGTCAATTGAGGAGATGAATGTTTTGATGACTGATTCAGTTGAAGAACACCATGAAGAGAAGAATTCGGGAATCATTATTGACTCAGTCACAGATGTTCCTGAAGAAAGTGAATCAATGTATTCAGATTCGGAGAGTGAATCAGATTCGGAAGCAAGTGTGAAGTCTTTAGATGATGACATTGATCAATTGTTGGCCGAAGCTGATTTTCTGAAGACCAGGAAGTCGTGTATAGTGGATGATGCCTTTACCAGAATCGACTATTCCAAGTTCTTTGCTGGGAAGGAAGCTCATTTCGCTCTCATGGCAATGACAGATCCTCCGATGCAGGTAAGTTCTGAATCTACAACTGATAGTCATAGTGATAAGTATTGTGGGACTTGTGATAGATTGACAGAGGAAAACAAGCAACTCAAGGTTCAACTTGAGAGTGCCATAATCAACTGTCAATCTTCTCGCAAGGAAATTAGAGATTTCAACAAAGTGCTTGATGGTTATAAAAAGGACATTTCTAACTTAAAGAAAACACTTTCTTTAAAACAATTGGCAATAAACAGTTATATAAATGAACTTGAAGAAACTAAGTTAGAAATGGCAACCATCAAGTGCTTTGCAGAAAAGGTCAATAAAAAGCCTGAAAGCTATAAACACATTGCATATGTGGTTGAACATACATATCATTGAAAAGCCATCACAACCCAATAATGCAAATTACAAAGCTGTGCTAGCTCCAGTGTTGTTTGAAAATCACAATTGTCATCAAGTAACACCGGATAGCTAAGTAAAATCTGACTCTGCATCGGAAGATGAATCTAACATTTCTAGTGTTGGAGATCCAAATTCCGATGTACGACCGATTTTGGGTGTGAATGATGAAGGCGTAACTATTGTGGCTGATGATTCTGACACAGAAAGTGAGAAAACTGAGAATGTGAGTGATATTCCTAAGGAAAATCACATTATCACAAATGAACCAGTGTCACCTTCTCAGCTTTGTCATCCGATGGCTAACGCACATCGTGTCAATCAATCAGAAAAGAAAGAGGTTAAGATTGATTCAGTTGACAAACCCGTCAAAGTACTTTATCGGATGGAAGGATCCGATAAGATTATCTCTGACGAGGAGTATCCAATAAAATTTGCAAATTATTCCAAAATTGAGAAAATCTGGCAAGAGAGTACTATCTGGTTTCCTAAACACGAAAGGACCAATGATGTACCACCAGAAATTTTGAAGAAATTATATTTGGATACTCCGAGAGAACAAAAAGTTCATGTCACTAAATTCATTAAACCAAAGCAAAAGGCAAACGGTTTTCTTGAGCCGGCTTACTCAAAGGACCCAGCTCCTGAGAGTTTAAGACGCAAATGTGTAAATGATCAATATCCCATCAAAACATTTTCTAAGCCAAATACTCAGAACGTGTTTGAAGAATACCGTGCATGTTTTATGTGCGGGGAGAGAGGGCATTTACTTGCTCACTGTCCGTACGTGAGACACAAGAGGCACGAGGTTGAGATGAGGCAATTCATTAGAAAGCCGGTCGATAATCATTTTTATCCTCAAAGACGTTTTGTTCCTCAACAAACACCATTTTACAATCAAAACAATTTTTACCAAAAGAGGGAAAATCGTCAATTTAACTATGATCGTCGAAACCGGATCGCTATGGAAAAACCGTTGAAGAAACCTATGGTGAACAAAATGGTTGATAAACAAAAGGTAACACCAAAATCTGCTGTTAAATCAACTATTGGACCAGTCTCGGTTAAATTAGAGAAGGTAATCAAGAAAGTTTCATTTATGAACGATACTAAGAAATCGACTGCGATTCCAAAATCTCAGATTCGCATTCTAAAACGTTCGGAACAATCTTGGACACCTAATGGTTCTCCGGGAGCTTCTACTTCAAAACCAAATGAAAAAGATGAGAAAGTTTTGAATGATCAGAAATAGATCAATTCAAAACCAAATGTTGATGTGAATAACTCTTTGAAAGCTAATATTCAAAGACCCAAGACCACACAGGCTTGGGTCCCCCGAAAGAACTAATTTGTTTATTTGATGTGTGCAGGGAGCTTCAGCTGGCCCTGTTAGCAGTCTTTGGATTGTTGACAGTGGAGCTTCAGGCCACATGACTGGTGATCTAGCACTATTGTTTTATGTGAAGAATATAAATGGAGGGTATGTTGCATTTGCGGGAAATAAAGGAGGTTACATCACAATGGAGGGAAGTGTGAGTAACGGGATAGTGAGTTTCGAGAGGACTTCCTATGTGAAGCAAATTGACTACAATCTGTTAAGTGTCAGTCAGATATGTGACCAGCAATTTTCTGTGTATTTCGACAACAAATCTTGCTATATCCTCAAACCAGGCTTTAAGATTCCAAAAGAGTGGGTAATGTTGAAGGCACCAAGAGTCAACAATCTGTATATTCTTGATATGTCGAAAGCGATGACAACTCAGGGCCAAGTGACATGTTTTCTATCGACGGATACAAAGAAAGAATCAATAATGTGGCATAGAAGAATGGGACAAATTCACCTCAGGAAAATGAACCATTTGGTGAAGAACGGGCTTGTCGAAGGCGTCAATGTCAAACATTTCCATTTGAACGACAAGTGTGTGAGTTGTAAGAAAGGCAAGCAGCACAAACAATCCCATAAACTGAAGAAAGTAAACTCTGTTGAGATGCCACTTGAGCGGTTGCACATGGACCTATTCGGACCTGTCAAACGTAAAGGTCATCTCGGAGAGCTTTATTGTTTAGTGGTTACTGACGATTTTTCACGATTCTCATGGGTGATGTGTTTACAACATAAAAGTGACACTTTTAACAATCTAAAAGTTCTGTTCACTCGACTGGAGAATGTCTATGGTCTAAAGATCAAAAGAATTCGGAGTGACAATGGGACGGAGTTCAAAAATGCGCAGATGGATGCTCTTTGTGAAAACAAAGGAATTCATCATGAATATTCGGCTCCGTATACCTCACAACAGAATGGTGTCGCTGAAAGGAAAAACAGGACTCTCATTGAAACGGCTAGGACAATGCTCGCAGATTCAAATCTTCCGGTAATGTTCTGGTCGAAGCGATCTATGCAGCTTGTTATACACTGAATCGAGTTTTAACAGTTAAGAAGTTTGGCAAAACTTCTTATGAGCTGTTGAACCGACGAAAGCCGAACTTGGAGTATCTAGAACCATTTGGGGCTCTGTGTACGATGTTGAATCCAGGTGAAAAGTTTAGTCCGAAAGCTGAAGAGGGATACTTTGTTGGATATTCAACCCCGCTCAAACGGGTATTCAACAAAAGAACTCGACAGGTGGAGGATTAGGCAAATGTTGAGGTTCAACGATATACTCAAAACGTGCAGGGAAATGGTCCTGATTGGGTGTTTGATTACAAAGACTTCTTTGAATCATTCAATCTAGATAGCTTGGTTGAAGAGGCCGTTATACGATTACTTTACGAGTGTGAGGATTGGGCAAATGTTGAGGTTCAACAGCTTCTAATGATACCAATGTTCCTGTAGCAGAAGAAGAGGTTTTTCAAGAAGCTTCGACTACACTTGATATGTCACACCCTCAAATTTCCACTGCGGGGTATATACCGCGAAGCGCATGACATACCAGAATCCCATAGCCATAAGTCATATGAACGAACTCTAAATGCCCAAACCATTTAGTTCGTTTTCAAAAATCAAGTTTAGTTAAGCTGCGGAAGCGTAAACCAAATTTAAACCTTTTAGAACCATGCGCAAAACAACGCGCCCAAAATTAAAATCATATGAAAGAAAATGTAAAAGCATAATATGTAATTTAGGTGTATGCCCAAGACCCCAAATGCAATGAAGTGTGCAGTGCTTTCTAATCCTGGCACCGGAAGCTAACTACCTGCAAAAGCATGTAAATCGTGGGTCAACAAACAATGTTGGTGAGTTCACTAAGTAAAGTAAATGAGTATGTAACTGTGCTGGTTTCCAAAACCATGTAAACAAGTAATTGAGTTGGTTCCAAGAACCGTGTAAACACTAGTTCATCGCATGTCAAGGGTAGCTAACCCATTCATGATAACTAACACCGATATACCGAACTGCTGGTGTACGTGTAGCCACAAATGTGAGCCGCATGCCTTACATCATTGCCTATCAACAATGATAAAATCTGTTAAGTTATAGTTCACTCCCGCACTCCCTGAGCCAGTGTGAGGTTTGTCAGACCTAATAGCGCTATCAACTAATAACCCGCTTGCCATAACCCGGCAACTCATTCGGTATGTGAAGGACTTACAGATGATAGAGTTGGTTTAGTTCATCAAGGACACAGTTTGCGAACTAGCAAAAACCGACCCACACAAGGATCCATAGCATCCCAACCCGGGATGTGTAAGTAGTCCCAAACCGGACTAGAAAGTAGTAGTCCCAACCCGGACTAGAAAAAGTTAATTACGTTGTCTCAACCCGAGACACATGCTTTTGAGAAAAGAGTAGTGAAACTCACCTTAGGTTGCACGTGAATGATCCAAATCCCTCAAACAGTAACGAGCTACCAACTCCCTATTACAAGTGTCACTAGGTGAGTATACGTGCATACCAACACATCATGCAATTTGTTTGTCCAAAACTTCTAAAGTTCAAACCGTGTAGTGACACCTAATGACTCTACATGCACAAGTAAGTCCTACGTATCCCGTTGGTGATCATAATGATTATTATCAGTTTAATACCTCATACACATCTCATATAAGTATTAATGCAAGTTCATGTCAAATACATACCATATAAGACTCCAAATAGTCATGTAAACATCCCTTACACAATCTGCGTTTTCAGGGCAGATTGTACGCTGTGAAAAACGAATTATTTAAAATACTTAACAAATGAATTAAACTCCCAAATTTTTACTGAATATTCATTGGGATTCATTTGATAACCCATATTTTTGTTTTATCTCACAACCAAACACAAAAATTATTAAAATTCGTACAACACAGCTATGTCCAGAAAATTTCCACAGCAGGTCAGTTTAGTAGAAAAATTCCCAAAAATTGTGTATTCACCCAAACGAGGTGAATCCACTTGGAAAAGCCAAGTTTTTCCAATATTGACCTTCTGTACAAATTTCAAAACTTAATTCTTTGTAAAACTCGAGTTATACCCGTTTGAAGTTGACCCAATTTATAATTCCGAAAATCTGATATGACCTTTAATCAAATAAAATTCCAAAAACATATCAAACGACATCCAAATCAGATGATTTTGCCCATTCTAAAAAGCTAAGACCATGTACAATCCATTAATGCAAAGAATCGATCAAAACAATCAATTTAACATCACAATACAGACCCTACAAAACATCATAACGAATCTATCAGAAAATCAGAATTTTATCAACATGACTCTTATAAACCCTAATCATTCTCAATAACCTATAATCATATAGTAACCCATATTATCACAATCAAATCCATGTAAACACAATTAAATCCATATGTTTACCTACCAAAAACCCTAGTTATGATTTATCAACAACAATTCTCATCATATTCACAATAGCATTCAAGAACTCGCATAAATATACACATAGCCGATTTTTATTCATTCATCATCTAGGGTTTTTAAAACTTTTCAATACATTACTACTATTACAAAACATGTAAAATCATACCTTTCAATGCAATGATCCTTAAATGCTCAAAGATTACACCCAAACTAACTTGAATTAGAGAGGAAAGTTGTTGGAAGATTGAAAATTGAGAGGATTGTGGTGGTGATGGTTTACGACGCAACAAGGGTTTGGGGTAGGGTTTCTTATTTTTTCTTATATATAATAATATTAAAGGAATTGGATCATGGGCCAAGGTTTCGGGTTTATGGGCCTTTTCTTGATAAACGGCCCGTTAATACAGTTTTAATCCCGAAAATAGTCTCGATAATATTATTCACACTAACTTATGTAAAAACTATTGTTTTTACCATCTCATAACATGTTAATTACAGAATACACATAATTCGTAGGGTTTACGTACTGACTATCTATTAAACAGTAATCCACATAAACATGTAATTCTCATAAACACGTAATTCACATACGCATGTTAATTCACATTCATCATCACCCAATAGATCATATGATTATGTATGCTTGACAAATCACCAACGTTCGGGATACAGGACTCGTGTGTGTGTCAAGACAAAACCTTCCTAGTTATAACGTACGTTAATATCATTCAACATATGTTATTATCCCATAATATATCGAAAGACCTTCTAAACTAACCCTAGTTAAATGTTTAGTCACGTATGATTATGGAAATTAACTAGAGTTTAGTAAAAGAGTTAACATGAAAATGCGGGGTGTCACATGATACTTCAGAATCGGAAGATGATGGAGATTTTGACAATGCTATTCTTGATCATGCAACAGAGGCACCGCCAGTGAACCCAAATCCAGATGTTGCTTCATCGTCCAACACGGGTAATGATCTGGATGCAGTGGAGAACTTGACTACTCAGACGGGAGTGATTGTACCTGAACATCCGGAATCTCAGATTCATCGTATTCACCCGCTAGAGCAAGTTATCGGTGACCCTGGTAGAAGTTTTATGACGAGAGGACAACTACGCAGTGTTAACACACCAGAAAGTTTTGGTGCTTTAGCTTTATATGCAAAAATACAAAAATCTGGTTGTCAGAATGATTGGTCGTTTGCATGTTATGTTTCGCAGGTTGAGCCGCGGACATACAAAGAAGCGTCAGGACACTTACGGATTTACCTCCTAATAGGAAGAAGATTGGTACCAAATGGGTATTCAAATGCAAGAAAGATGACAGATGCGTGATCGTGAGAAACAAAGCTAGATTGGTTGTTCAAGGATTTCATCAAGTTGAAGGAATTGACTACAACGAGATATATGCACCTGTGGCACGTATAGAAGATATCCGAATGTTTCTATCGTTTGCCTCGTATAAGAAATTCAAGGTGTATCAAATGGATGTCAAAAGCGTGTTCCTATACGGTGTGGTCAAGGAAGAGGTCTACGTCGGTCAACCTCCGGGCTTTGAAGATCCTATCCACCGGGATAAGGTTTATGTTCTCAACAAAGCGCTATACGGGTGGCACCAAGCTCCACGCCAATGGTATGAGGAGCTAAGCACGTACCTGCTATCCAAAGGATTCAAACGCGGCTTGGTCGATTGCACACTGTTTACGAAGAAAACAGGGGATGACTTGCTTCTCGTCCAGATTTATGTAGATGATATTATTTGTGGCTCTACTAACGAACTTTTTTGCAGA
The DNA here is from genome assembly GCA_032199755.1 of Ambrosia artemisiifolia. Classification (NCBI taxonomy): domain Eukaryota; kingdom Viridiplantae; phylum Streptophyta; class Magnoliopsida; order Asterales; family Asteraceae; genus Ambrosia; species Ambrosia artemisiifolia. The sequence goes on from CM063529.1 coordinate 13,792,194, forward strand.
GAATTTGAACGTGTAATGCAGGAAAAGTTCGAGATGAGTGCGATGGGAGAAATGCAACGGGGATCTTTATTCATCAAACCAAATACGTATCTGAAGTCTTGAGCCGGTTCCAGATGGAAGATTCAAAGCCGATGGACACCCCAATACAACCTAATCACGGGATTGGTGTTGACGCTAAGGGGGAGCTGACAGACCCATTTACATACAGAGCAATCGTTGGATCTCTGATGTATCTCACTGCATCAAGGCCAGACATAATCTTCGCTACATGCCTCAGCGCACGTTTCCAATCGAAGCCGAAACAAATTCATCTGACGGCGGTCAAGCGTATCCTTAGATATCTGAAGGGTTGTCCGTAGAGAGGACTATGGTACCCTAATGACGATAATTTTTACTTTATCGCATTTAGTGATGCAGATTGGGGCGGCTGTGACAAAGACAGCAAATCCACAACGGCTGGATGTCAGTTTTTAGGGAGCAGGCTCGTGACCTGGCAGTGTAAGAAGCAGACTTCGGTCGCATTATCTACTTGCGAAGCAGAGTATGTAGCAGCCTCGAGTTGTTGCTCACAGGTTCTCTGGATTCAGCAACAGATGGTGGATTACGGTTTGCAATTTCTTAAAACCCCTATTCACTATGATAATGAAGCCGCAATTGCATTAACTAAAGCCTTGGTAAATCACTCGAAAGCTAAGCATATCCGGATTAAGTATCATTTTATCCGTGATTGTTATGCAAAAGAGTTGATCGATATGGTCAAAATCCACACTGTTTATCAGAGAGCGGATCTTTTCACAAAAGCTTTTGATAAATCTAGATTCGATTATCTCTTAAAAGTAAATGGTATAAAAGATAAACAAGACTGATCATCACCTCGGTTTATCGCTTTTAGTTTTTAAATTTTCTTTAAGTTTTTTTTTTACAGTTTTTCAGAAAAATTCAAAAACCCAAAAAAATGTTTTTCATTTTAGGGGGAGTCATTATTCAGAAAAACCAAAAACATTGAAAAATTCAAAAAGCCATAAAAATAGAAAAACCCAAAATGATTTCTAGGATAAAAAGAGGAAATGATAGTACATCAGTGGGGATCTGACACAGGCTAAAAATATGTAATGCAACATGAGGCGTGTGTTGATTTTGTGTGATGTGCTGATAGGCTTCGTAGACTTATTACTGCGTGCTTTAGTGATACAAACATAACGAACTGCTCGCTCGTGGCTGAACACCTCATGGGCATATGGTCTTAGTACCGTAATTTCGTTTGATAGAGTTGCCAACATCTAAGGTTTCGGGTCGTTATGTTATTGTTATCCGGGATATTCTGATTGAACTTTTGTCGTATTTATTTACGGACCTAGTTTCAATCAGAATATTTGCTAAAAGAGCTTTAATGCCAAAACCTAAAAGTTACTGAATTGAGGAACTTCATGTTTATTATTGATCAAAGATCATTAATTTGCATCGTGTCAATTCACTGATGAAAATCTGTGATTGATATCAGCCTCAACCTGGTATATATGCACATGTTACTTTGCTGCATTCATTTGCTGACCTGTACACCTCTATGCTATATATCTTGTAACTAAACAGATAACATTGGCATAATCACGCGTTACGAGGAAGCTTTGTGCAATTTGTTGATACGGGAGTATGTCGTGTGTGTGGGAACCACAACGTGTTAGTATAATACACTTAATCTCGTATCATTTTAACGCACTGCATAACAGTCTGCATGTGAGTTTATGTGGACAACAATATCAGCAGTTGCCGGATCACACATTGTTTCTAATGATAATATAAAAACAGATCAACGATGTGATCAGATTTCTCAATAACTGATATGATCCTCTTACCGGAAATCATAAAACATTTACTGTTTTTGTTTACATTTGTGCATTTTACTTTTGTTTTCCAAAAAGATACCAAAACTCAAAAAGTTACGTTTCTGCGTTATTTTAGATAACCGATGGTGTTTGATGGTCATTTTCTGAGATTTGATGAACCAATCTGAGTTTTGTATCATTTAAAACTGAAATAATGCATGTTTGAGGCTTAATATATTGAAAAATGTTTGAACGGGATTCGATTTTGTGATTTGGTAAATTTTAAAAATTTTCCATTTTACTTTCGCCCCTTCGCTGGGTCGAAAGTGGAAAATCCTTTACATTCGTACCATTCTATACGGACGAAGGTGAGTGTTCAAGTGAATAAATTTACTTTCGAACCTCTTTTCTACATTCGGGTCTTTAATTAGGGACGAATGTGGAAAATATTTCACATTCGCCCATATGGAAAGGTCGAATGTGGCCATTATATATATATATACTATTCCTCTTTCGAACCTTCATTCGTTAAGATTTTCAAAAAATTTCAATCTTACAAACCCTTGTTGCCTTGATTTCTTTTGTTCCTGATTATTGTCCCTAATCGTATACTGATCATTTTCATCCCTAATACATAGGTAATGGCCGTGTTTTGAAGGATTTTTAGGGTTTATTATCGCCGAACCCTTGGACGAATTCGTTGGACAATTTTAGACTGTTTTTACTTAAATACTTCATTGGATTTTAGTGTTTATTGATTTTAGGGGGAGAAGATGACATAATCTAGGGTTATAATGTTGCAAATGGGTGTTGATTGTTTGAATCAAATACCGAACCCTAGTTTATGTAGAAAATCAATAAAAACTACAATAATTGACAAAATTGATTGATGAAATTGCTTAGTCGGTCACTTTAGAAGTTGTTTAAATCAAAATCAGTGTTTAAAACATCATAGATAAGATTTTTGAATTTTTGGGTATAAACAGATACATTCGACCAGTTCGAAAGGGGCGAACCTATATTTTACAGGTCGAATGTGATTCTAAACGGACGAAAGTAGAATATTGTGGTCGAATGTGGATTTTGGTGCACATTCGAACCAAGAGTTTCACATTCGAACCTTGTTTACCACTTTCGTACCTATATTATCCTACATTCGTACCTACGATTGGGGCGAATGTGGAATTCTGAAAAACCAAATTTTAAAAGTTTGTCGTTTTTGATTGTTTTTAATGTATTTGTCTTTGTTTTGTGATGTAGATATTCTAATGGCTGAACAACAAGCAGAGAATGTGGAGATACCAGTACAAGAAGCTCCAGTGGAGAATGTAGTTGCAGCGTGGCCATTCGAACCTCCTCATAACTGTTGTGCTTTTGTAGGAGACGTTCAGAAGAATACAGAATTCTCTGGAATTATTGACTTTCTCAAGCGAACCAGGGTTATTCATGCTATTGCAACACCTGCCATTATCTACAAAGACATAGTGGAAGAGTTCTGGAGAAACGCTCGTTATGACTAATGGGAAGATAAGACTGCTATTGTGAGCGAGATTCAAGGAAAATTTGCTTTGATTACAGAAGATGACATCAGAGATGCATTGAAAATTAAAGATGATGACTGTACTGATCCTAGATGTTTGTCGTGGACTGAGCAGGGAGTTTGCTTTCTGAGAATGAAATACAACGGTCCAATTACTGATGGAGCGTTACATAAAGGGAAGCTGTCACACCCTCAAATTTCCACTGCGGGGTTTTACCGCGAGGCGCGTGACACACCAGGATCTCATAGCCATAAGTTATACGAACGAATCTAAATGCCCAAACCATTTAGTTCGTTTAAAAAAAAAATTCGCTTTTATTTTTAAAAGATTATCAACCATACGTTTAAATAAGTGCGGAAGCGAAAACAGTTTAGCAAATTAAGTTATGATGCGCAAACACAACGCGCCCAAACCAAAATGAAAGTAGGTACGTAAAAGTTTAATAAGTTATAAATCCCAAGAGACATCATGCATGAACCTAGACGTGCTCCTTTCTAGCGACCTGCGAAAACATACTAAGTGTGTCAGCATAAAGCTGGTGAGTTCACAGTAGGGAAACAATTGTAATTTCAACAGTTGTAAATAAAACATCAGTTTTAAGCTTGTCAGGGGTAGCTAACCCGCTCAATGTAACTAAACAGTGATTATTGGGAAACATACAGATGTTATAGTGCCTTAACACTGGTGTTTATTAACACCAGTAAGAAAAAGTGGTCAGAAGTTCATGCCCGTGACCCAAGCACCTCAGGCATGAGGTTGCTGCACAACCTAATAGCGCTACTAACTACTACCCCGTTCGCCTCCGGCGATTAACCCAATAAAATAGTAAGGACTTTCAAGATAGAGTGTTTAGTTCACAAAGGACAGTTAAAATACAAAACTGATAAAAGTGTGATCCTCGTAAAGATCGAAAACCTGACCCACACAAGGAGTCATAGCATCCCAAAACTTGGAATGGAAAAAGTAGTAGAAAAGTTTTACTTAACCTTGTCTCAACCCGAGACACATGCTTTCGCGAAAAGTAGTGAAACTCACCTTAGGTTGTGTGCTAAAAATAAACCGCACAGATAGTAAGTGTGGAAGACTACTCGTCTACCCAAAAACCTATCAAATACAAGGTTGCAAGTGTTTGAGTGTATTGACACAAAGACTCAAGTGACGTCTCACGTAATTGTACTTGACGTAATGAAACCATGCAAAACCCGTCAATCGTTGGTGATTAGTAAATGATGCAACATGTTAAGACTTTTAACACAACTAGTTCACATCACACATTGCATACCATCAACCTATCATGGCATCTACACCATATAAATAACATATACACATGTTTTCATATAGAATTTCATAACCTATAACTCATTAATATACTCAAATTATCACATAATCAATCCTTTGCAAATCTGCATTTTCTGGACAGATTTTAGGGTATGAAAACCAATTTTTATAAAATATCAAATCAACTCCTCAAGTTCCCAAAATTTTACAGGGATGTCTCATAAGTTTATACGTGACTCTACTATTCTTATTTCTCATCAAAAACACTTCAATATTTTTATAAAAATTATTTTAGTCCAGCCACTTCAGAAAATAGTGCTGTTGACAGCAGCTTACATAAAAATTCATTAAAAACCGTAGACTCATCCAAACAAGGTGAATCGAATTGGAAAAGCGCGTATGCTCAAAGACTCAACTTCTGTCCAATTTTCATGATCAACGGATTTGTAAAACTCGAGTTACAGCCCTTTAAAGTTGGTCTATTTTTCACATCCGAAAATCTGATTATACCTTTAAACTTATAAAATCTTGAATACATATCAAAACAAGTCCAAAACACATGATTTTGGACTTTTTGGAAAGCTAACATCATAAGTTATGTTTCAGAACCAGAAAATAACCGAATTAATCATGTTAATAATCATATAACAGCCATACAAATCGTTACAAGTAATATGCCAGAAATCAGAATTTTTATCAACATGACTCTTATAAACCCTAACCATTCTCCATACCCCATAATCATGCAATAACATCATATTAACACAATAACATTCATATTAGCACGTTCAATCTCAGGTTTTTACATACCATACACCCTAGATAAGATTTCTATTAACCATATTCATCAACAATCTCAACAAACAATCAAGATATCTAAGCCTACCAAGATTTGCGATTTTAATATATAGAATTCTTAGGGTTTTTACAACTTTTCAAGCATCATAATTAATTATATAACTCATAAAAAATATACCTTGCAATGCTAGACTCCTTAAAACTCCAAGATATCACCCGAATCAACTTGAACTAGTGAGAAATAGATGAAGATTGAAATTGAAAAGTGTGTGTGTGTGTGTTCTTGGTCCACGGCGCAAAGAGGTGTGTGTAGGGTTTGTTTTTTTTTTATAAATGATAAGCTAGGGTTAAGATCATGGGCCAAGGTTTTCAGGCTCTAGTGATTTTTGTCTTATAAGTGAGCCCATTAGCCCTATCTAACACCCGAAATCAATCCCGACAATAACAGTCATACTAACATGTAAAACTACTGTTTTATCATTACATATTATGTTTATCATAAGTGCACGTATCTCATAACGTTTACGTACAAGTTAATTAATATGCAGTAGTTCACATAAGCATGCAATTTACATACACGTGTTACTCCACATACATCAACACTCAATTGTTCACATAATCATGCATGTCCAACAAATCACCAACGTTCGGGGTATAGGATTCGTGTGTGTGTCAAGACAACCGTTAATTATACGTATGTTAATGTCACTTAACGTATGTTAATGTTACCTAACATTCTGAAAGACTTGTTCAACTAACCCTAGCTAAGTGTTTAACCACGTATAATCATGGAAAATTAACTAGAGTTCAGTAAAAGAGTTAACCTGAAAATGCGGGGTGTCACATCATCCCCAAGTTGAAAAGAATTTCGTCCCGAAATTCAGCAAGTAAACAGTAAAGTTGGTGTGCTTGGTTACCGGATGTCACATCATCCCCAAGTTAAAAGGAATTTTGCCCCGAAATTCACTTTGAGCTAGTTGCTTTACGTTTAGAGTTTGGCCTATGTACAATTTCAGGTTCTATGAAGAGATGTGGGTATTTGAGTCGCATCTGATCCTTGCGTTCCCATGTATATTCTGGTCCTAGACGAGAATTCCACCGTACCTTAACAATAGGTATAGTGCTTTGTCAGAGTTTCTTAACGCCTTGCTCAAGGATTTCTACTGGTTCTTCCACAAACCTCAACTGGTCATCCACTTGAATTTCTTCCAGTGCAACCACCAATGTTGTGTCAGACAGGCATTTCTTAAGGTTTGATACATGGAATACGTTATGCACCCCATTAAGTTCGTCAGGTAAGTTCAACCTATAAGCCACCGGGCCAATTCTTTCCACAATTTCGAATGGTCCAACATACCGAGGGTTTAACTTTCCTCGTTTCCCGAAACGAATCACACCCTTCCAAGGCGATACTTTCAAGAGTACTCTGTCCCCAACTTGGAACTCTAGAGGTTTTCGACGCTTATCACAGTAACTCTTCTGCCTATCACGGGCAGCAGCCATACGGTTTCTAATTTGAATGATCTTTTCAGACGTTTCATGTACGAGCTCAGGGCCTGTCAGCTGGCTGTCCCCAACTTCAGCCCAACAAATCGGTGATCTACATTTACGCCCATAGAGTGCCTCAAAAGGTGCACACTGTATAGAGGTGTGATAGCTGTTTATCCCAATTCTTACCAAAACCCACCACGCATGCTCGTAGTAGATCTTCCAACGTCTGAATGGTACGTTCACTCTGACCATCTGTCTGAGGGTGATAAGCCGTGCTCATGTCTAAACGAGTGCCCAACGCATCGTGAAGCGTAGTCCAGAATCAGGAAGTAAATCGGGGATCACGGTCAGATATGATTGAAGTAGGCACCCCATGCCTAGAAACAACCTCCTTGATGTAAAGGGTAGCTAGACTTTCCAAGGTGTCTGTCTCCTTGATTGCCAAGAAATGAGCTAATTTCGTTAGGCGGTCAACAATGACCCAAATTTTGTCATAGCCACCAGACGCTTTAGGAAGTTTGGAGATAAAATCCATGGAAATTCCATCCCATTTCCACATGGGGATTTCGGGTTGTTGGAGCAAGCCCGAAGGTTTTTGGTACTCGATCTTGACCTTAGCACAAGTTAAGCACTTACTAACATAAGTTGCTATTTCGGCTTTCATATTCGGTCACCAATAAAGAGTTTTGAGGTCTTGGTACATTTTATCCGAGCCAGGATGTACCGAATAGCGAGAGGTATGCGCTTCATCAAGCACAAGTTGTCTGACATCCCCAAAAAGTGGGATCCAAACTCGATTCATAAAATATTGGAGTCCATCCGATTTTAACTCCAAGTGTTTATCAGCACCGTGCAACGTTTCAAGTCGGATATTCTCCTCCTTTAAAGCCTCAACTTGAGCATCGCGGATTTTACCTGGAAGGTTCGAGTGTATGGTAAGTTGCAAGGCTCGCACCCGCTTGGGTTTCGTCTCCTTGCGACTAAGGGCATCCGCTACTACATTGGCTTTCCCTGGATGATACTTAATAGCACAGTCATAATCATTCAAAAGTTCGACCCATCAACGTTGTCGTATGTTCAGCACCTTCTGATCAAATATGTGCTGGAGACTCTTATGATCAGTGAAAATTGTGCACTTTGTCCCATAGAGGTAGTGCCTCCAAATTTTGAGAGCGAAGACCACCGCTCCCAATTCCAAGTCATGAGTGGGGTAATTCTTCTCATGAACTTTCAATTGTCGCGATGCATACGCGATCACCTTATCACGTTGCATCAGTGCACACCCTAGGCCTTGGATGGAGGCGTCACAATACACCACAAAGTCATCCGTACCTTCAGGCAACGACAGAATTGGCACACTACAGAGTTTTGTTTTTAACAACTGGAAAGCAGACTCTTGGACATCCCCCCATTTGTAAGTAATACTTTTCTGTGTCAAAGCGGTGAGGGGTTGAGCGATCTTTGAAAATCCCTGTATGAATCTGCAATAATACCCCGCGAGAACAAGGAATTAACGCACTTCTGTAGGAGTCTTAGGAGCTTCCCAACGCTTAATAGCATCAATCTTGGCAGGGTCAACATGTATGCCAGCCTCATTCACTACATGTCCTAAGATTGAACCTCTCGAATCCAAAAGTCACATTTGGAAAACTTTGCATATAACTGCTCTCTCCTTAGAAGTTCCAAGATCATTTGTAGGTGTTGCTCGTGCTCTTCTCTGTTCTTGGAGTAAATTAAAATGTCGTCAATAAACACTATGACAAATTTATCCAAATAGGGCTTACACACGCGGTTCATAAGATTCATAAAGACCGCGGGTGCATTGGTCAACCCAAATGGCATCACCAAAAATTCATAGTGCCCATAGCGAGTTCGGAAGCCTGTCTTGGCCACGTCCTCCTCCCGGACTCTCAGTTGGTGGTAACCCGACCTCAAATCAATTTTTGAATAAAAACTTGACCCTTGGAGTTGGTCAAACAAATCATCAATTCGAGGTAACGGGTAACGGTTCTTGATAGTGACTTTATTCAGTTCCCGGTAGTCAATGCACATGCGGAAACTCCCGTCCTTCTTTTTAACGAACAGAACTGGAGCTCCCCATGGAGAAGAACTGGGTCTAATAAAACCCCTGTCTAGTAACTCCTGGAGTTGGGTAGACAACTCTTGCAGTTCACCTGGTGCTAGGCGGTATGGTGCACGCGCGACTGGAGCCGCCCCGGGGGGAGGTCTATTTGAAACTTTACCTGCCGAATAGGTGGGAGTCCCGGTAGTTCCTCTGGAAAGACATCCGGGTAATCACGAACCACTGGAATGTCTTCAATGTTTGGTCCATCGTCAATTCGAGTGTCAGAAATATTTGCCAATATAGCTGGATAGCCCTTCCGTACACACTTCTGGGCTTTCAAGAACGAAATGATGTTTACCATAGGACCACCCTGGTCCCCGCGAATAGACAAAAGTTCCCCACTAGGGAGAGGGATACGAACAATTTTCTCCAGACAAAGAATCTCAGCATGATTTTTAGATAACCAATCCATGTCGACTACGATATCAAAGCTTCCTAGGGTGATAGGAATACGGTTGATGTCAAACAGGTGACCATCCAGGTCGAGTTTACAGCTGCGGTGGACATGAGTCGCCTGAACAGGCTTGCCATCAGCCAGCTCTACAGAGTATGGAGTTTCTAGAAGAGTAGGGGCTGTCCCTAGGAGTTTGCTAAGTTTCATAGACACAAAGCTAAAATCCGCACCAGTATCATATAAAACGGATGCAAGAATATCGTTTAAAGAGCACGTACCCGTCACAACATTATTATCCGTTCTGGCTTCCCCCGAGCCGATCACAAATGCTCTCCCCCGAGCCCCATTGTTGTTGCCTGTGTTGGTTGTGTTATTGTTGTTCCTATTGTTGTTGCCACCTCCATTGTTGTTTCCCCCAGTATTGTTGTTTCCATTGGCCTTCAGTTGTGGACAATCCCTCTTAAAGTGATCCACACTACCACACTGGTAACACCCCTTACCACCTCGCTGCTGTTGTCCTTGCTGCGCTGGTTGATTTCCCTGGATGTTAACCCGACAGTCCTTTGCCACATGCCCCAACTTACTACAGCGTTCACACTTAACTTTGTTGCACTGTCCAGAGTGGTGAAGATTGCACCTGTTGCACTTGGGATGGGTTCCTTGGTAACCACCCTGAGACTGATTACGATTGTTGTTCCCTCCATTGTTGTCGTGCCTCTTGTTCTGCTGTGGTTGTTGCTGATTACTACTACCTGAGTGTTTACCCGCCGCATTCTCCCACTTTCTTTTGTTGTCACTAGTGCCTGAAGACGAAGCACCACGAGGGGGTAGCAATCCCTCGTCCACTTTCTGATCTGTTAGTTTATGTGCCAGGCGGATGACCTGCTGGATGTTATCCAAGTTTGCAGCAGTAACCATTCCTTTAATCTGGGGCACCAAGCCTTTGATGTAAAGTTCGATCCGCTTATAGGGCGGGTTAGAATAGTTAGGACACATCGTAGCCAACTCATGTGATCTGGTGGTATACTTTTCGATCTCCGATCCTAGCATTTTCAAAGTGAAATACTCCGATTCCAGTTTCTGAATTTCATCACGCTGGCAATACTCTTCTTTTATCAATTCCTTAAAATCGGCCCATGGTGTCGCATTGGCCACATCAATCCCCAACATCTGCACCTGTGCGTTCCACCAAGACAGGGCCGCATCCTCAAGTGTGTGGGTTGCATACTTAACCCGATCTGCCTGCAGGCAGTTACACATGGCAAAGCAGGACTCTACCTTTTCAAACCACCTCAGTAATCCGACTGCCCCCTCCGAACCTCCAAAACTCTGAGGTTTGCAGTCCATAAACGACTTGTAGGTGCACACCGGTGGGTTATGAGCAGGTTGGCCTAAACACGGAAAGTAGGAAACACGAGTAAGGATGAGAGCTTAGAATAAGAATGTATGGGAAGGATGGAATGAGATGAGGTTACCGGCTTGAAAGGCTGCTAGAGCTTCAACAACTCTGGCGTTGATGAGTGCATTAAGTTCAGCATGTGACATGTTCAAGTTTCCCCTTCCAAATACTCTTCCCGCCATCGTAATTCTACATTTACAATATACCCATGAGAAAACGATAATATGCTAAACATATAATTGTTCACACAGTACAAGTAAACTAGAATACAACATGACAAGCAAACATGCGAAAAAGAACAAAACCGCCAATCCAAAAAAAATGTCATAAATAATAGTGTCTCAAACGAATATCCAAAGTGGTTCTCAATCACAATGTTATTTAATAATAGTCAAGACATAATAATATATAAAATAGTAAGCAAAAGAAAAAAAAATCAGTCGCTGTCCATAGTGGTGCATGAATCATCGCCATCACTCTCGTCGACCTCTAAAGGCTCGACCTCCTCCTCAGCCTCCTCCTCGGGATCCTCTTCAGGATCCTCTTCTGGCTCCTCTCCAGGTTGTTCCTGCTGTGGTATCACACGGGGTTGCTGGTTGGCCGTCAGGAGTTGTATTTGTTCCTGCTGTTCCTGAACAATAAGTCTGGTCTCGGCGAGACGAGTGGTCAGTGTGTCGACACGTTCCTCCAAGGCAAAGTATTTGTAGGTCAGTGTGTGACGCAAATTCCAAACAAGTTCCAAACGACGACCAGCCTCGATAACATCACTCATCTTGTCTTGCACGTAGCTCACGTAACCTGCAAATGTCTTTTCCCACGAGTCCCTGATAGTGGGAACATTGTCAGGCACCCCGTACTTTTCCACGGTGTAGTTTAGCAAAGCAGGGTACCATCCCCATTCTTTCTCTAGTTTGTCATCCATAGGGGGGGAGTTAGGTTCAGAATTGGGGTTAGAAGAGGAAGACATGATTCCCTGCAACACAAAAGTTTAGTATACCATTTCAAGAGAAATAGCTAAATGTGTACTTCTAATGTGAGTGTAACTAATGCAGTACTTATGCTATGATAGTTATAGACTAGACTCGACACAAAGTCCTAGTTCACTATAACCATTGGCTCTAATACCAATCTGTCACACCCTCAAATTTCCACTGCGGGGTTTTACCGCGAGGCGCGTGACACACCAGGATCTCATAGCCATAAGTTATACGAACGACTCTAAATGCCCAAACCATTTAGTTCGTTTCAAAAAAAAATTCGCTTTTATTTTTAAAAGATTATCAACCATACGTTTAAATAAGTGCGGAAGCGAAAACAGTTTAGCAAATTAAGTTATGATGCGCAAACACAACGCGCCCAAACCAAAATGAAAGTAAGTACGTAAAAGTTTAATAAGTTATAAATCCCAAGAGACATCATGCATGAACCTAGACGTGCTCCTTTCTAGCGACCTGCAAAAACATACTAAGTGTGTCAACATAAAGCTGGTGAGTTCACAGTAGGGAAACAATTGTAATTTCAACAGTTGTAAATAAAACATCAGTTTTAAGCTTGTCAGGGGTAGCTAACCCGCTCAATGTAACTAAACAGTGATTATTGGGAAACATACAGATGTTATAGTGCCTTAACACTGGTGTCTATCAACACCAGTAAGAAAAAGTGGTCAGAAGTTCATGCCCGTGACCCAAGCACCTCAGGCATGAGGTTGCTGCACAACCTAATAGCGCTACTAACTACTACCCCGTTCGCCTCCGGAGATTAACCCAATAAAATAGTAAGGACTTTCAAGATAGAGTGTTTAGTTCACAAAGGACAGTTAAAATACAAAACTGATAAAAGTGTGATCCTCGTAAAGATCGAAAACCTGACCCACACAAGGAGTCATAGCATCCCAAAACTTGGAATGGAAAAAGTAGTAGAAAAGTTTTACTTAACCTTGTCTCAACCCGAGACACATGCTTTCGCGAAAAGTAGTGAAACTCACCTTAGGTTGTGTGCTAAAAATAAACCGCACAGATAGTAAGTGTGGAAGACTACTCGTCTACCCAAAAACGTATCAAATACAAGGTTGCAAGTGTTTGAGTGTATTGACACAAAGACTCAAGTGACGTCTCACGTAATTGTACTTGACGTAATGAAACCATGCAAAACCCGTCAATCGTTGGTGATTAGTAAATGATGCAACATATTAAGACTTTTAACACAACTAGTTCACATCACACATTGCATACCATCAACCTATCATGGCATCTACACCATATAAATAACATATACACATGTTTTCATATAGAATTTCATAACCTATAACTCATTAATATACTCAAATTATCACATAATCAATCCTTTGCAAATCTGCGTTTTCTGGACAGATTTTAGGGTATGAAAACCAATTTTTATAAAATATCAAATCAACTCCTCAAGTTCCCAAAATTTTACAGAGATGTCTCATAAGTTTATACGTGACTCTACTATTCTTATTTCTCATCAAAAACACCTCAATATTTTTATAAAAATTATTTTAGTCCAGCCGCTTCAGAAAATAGTGCTGTTGACAGCAGCTTACATAAAAATTCATTAAAAATCATAGACTCATCCAAACAAGGTGAATCCAATTGGAAAAGCTCGTATACTCAAAGACTCAACTCCTGTCCAAATTTCATGATCAACGGATTTGTAAAACTCGAGTTACAGCCCTTTAAAGTTGGTCCATTTTTCACATCCGAAAATCTGATTATACCTTTAAACTTATAAAATCATGTATACATATCAAAACAAGTCCAAAACACATGATTTTGGACTTTTTGGAAAGCTAACATCATAAGTTATGTTTTAGAAGCAGAAAATAACCGAATTAATCATGTTAATAATCATATAACAGCCATACAAACCGTTACAAGTAATCTGCCAGAAATCAGAATTTTTATCAACATGACTCTTATAAACCCTAACCATTCTCCATACCCCATAATCATGCAATAACCTCATATTAACACAATAACATTCATATTAACACCTTCTATCTCAGGTTTTTACATACCATACACCCTAGATATGATTTCTATTAACCATATTCATCAACAATCTCATCAAACAATCAAGATATCTAAGCCTACCAAGATTTGCGATTTTAATATATAGAATTCTTGGGGTTTTTACAACTTTTCAAGCATCATAATTAATCATATAACTCATAAAAAATATACCTTGCAATGCTAGACTCCTTAAAACTCCAAGATATCACCCGAATCAACTTGAACTAGTGAGAAATTGATGAAGATTGAAATTGAAAAGTGTGTGTGTGTGTGTTCTTGGTCCACGACACAAAGAGGTGTGTGTAGGGTTTGTTTTATTTTTTTTTATAAATGATAAGCTAGGGTTAAGATCATGGGCCAAGGTTTTCGGGCTCTAGTGATTTTTGTCTGATAAGTGAGCCCATTAGCCCTATCTAACACCCGAAATCAATCCCAACAATAACAGTCATACTAACATGTAAAACTACTGTTTTTTCATTACATATTATATTTATCATAAGTGCACGTATCTCGTAACGTTTACGTACAAGTTAATTAATATGCAGTAGTTCACATAAGCATGCAATTTACATACACGTGTTACTCCACATACATCAACACTCAATTGTTCACATAATCATGCATGTCCAACAAATCACCAACGTTCGGGGTATAGGATTCGTGTGTGTGTCAAGACAACCGTTTTCCTTATTATACGTATGTTAATGTCACTTAACGTATGTTAATGTTACCTAACATTCTGAAAGGCTTGTTCAACTAACCCTAGCTAAGTGTTTAACCACGTATAATCATGGAAAGTTAACTAGAGTTCAGTAAAAGAGTTAACCTGAAAATGCGGGGTGTCACAGAAGCTGAGTGTCCAATTCAAGTACTTTGCTCATGTTATCATACATGTGTTTGGCACAGTAAGTGGAGGTTATGATGTGATGAGAAAGAGTCTGAGCTCGTTGATGGTTGCTCTAACGTTGAATAAACCATTCAACATAGCTGGGATGATTCTGGACCATATGTTAGAGATGTTGAAGGGTGTGAAGTCGAAGAAATTCTTGTTATATCCCAGATTCTTGATGATGATTTTTGATCATAAGTATCCAGAGTTGAGAAAAGACCCCACAATGGTTTTGGGACAGGATCACATGAACATTAGAACACTGGTGAGAATGAAGGGTTATAAGGGTATTCCTGGCAATGAGAAGCCTCCATATAAGAATCTTTTTGGTCATCTGATTAATCTGGGTTACACTGACCCAGGGGAGAACAAAGCAAGACATGCTAACAGTGAATCTGATACTGATGATCCACTGGTACATGCTGATGCAACAACTAAAAGAAAGAGACAAGTGAAAAATGTTGGAGTCTCAGGGAAAGGTAAAGCAAAGATGAGTGAAGCTGAATCTGCTAAGAAGCAAAAAACCAGAAAGTAGAGTACAGCAAAGAAAGGTACTTGTTTAGTTGATGAAGAATCTTCTGTTGATTCCGAAGAGACAGAAGAAGATGAACATTGGGATTCAGATGCTGAATTGTTGAGAAAGAACTCCAAGCGCAAGGCCACTACTGCTGGAGAGTCTGAATCTTCTAACAAAGCTGTTGAAGAGCAATTGCAGAAGAAAACAGTAGACTTGGAAGGTGATTTAGGACTTGATGTTGAAGATTTTGAGGGTTCTACGGTAGTTGTGAATCTAAAGAAACCCAAACACAAGTCAATGGCTAAGAGAGATGCAAAAGAGAGCACAAAGAAGTTGAGAGAGAAAGAGATTGAGATGTTGTTGAAAGGGAAGAAAGTTCCAGATGCTGGCACATCCTCACAAGTTTCCTCACCAACCACTAAGATGCAGAAAAAGACTTCAAAAGAACCTGAAGTAGTTCCTGATCTGGATTCTACTTTAGAGAATGTATTGAACTTGTTCAAGAAGAAAGAGAAAACTCCTGTTGCAGAATCTTCCAAAACTAAAGTAACAGTTTCTGATGATGTTATGCAGAAGGTGAAGAAACAGTTGGAAGAGATGATGAAAATGATGACTGCAAAACAAGCTCAGATAGAGAAATTCAAGAAGAATGAGGAAAAGATGTTGCAGATTGTCGTAGCTTCTAAAGCAAATCAAGATGAACTTGAGAAAAAGTTGAAATAGCTTGAAGAAGAAAAGAATGAGATTGATGAAAAGTGCAATGGGAATAGGAGGATGATTAAGGGAGTAAAGAGAGAGAATAAAGAGTTAAAGAAAGAAAACAAGAGAATGAGTGATCTGCTTGACAAGTTGTATAATGAAGCTCCTAAATTGAAAGAAAGAGAGGAAGATAAAGAAAAAGAAGAAGAAAAATTAGACTATGGTGATTCTTCTGATGATGAATCAGATGATGGATCTGATGATAATGATGATGCTGAGGGGAAATCAGGTGGGAAAAAGAATGATGATGAGGATGAGAGTAGTGATGATGATGATGACGATGATGATACAAGTAAATTCACTTTTGAAGAGAGACAGACCAAGAAGGGTAGTTCTGGTCAGTCTAGCTCGAAGAAATCTGGAGAGAATGTTGATGCTGATGATGACATATTTTGGACAGAGAAGATTAGAGTGTTATCAGATGATGCTAAGAATGTCTACAGGGAGATGTTGAATAAGAGAGAGTGGACAATTGAATTTACTGGAAAGTTTGCTGAGATATTTCAATCTGATGATATGAAATTTGAATTGGAATATAATGATCCTGATCTTGAGGAAGGAGAAGTGTCAGCTGCAGCTTCAAAAGAAATACTTGAAGGCATTGCGCAGCGTGTTGGAAAGACACTGGAGGAGATCATGGCTGATCAAATGATTCCAGACATTCCTGAAAAGGATGTTGGAAATCATTCTGATGATAAGCAGACTCCTGAGACTGAGGAGATTGAAATAGAGGATATAACACATGAAGAATATCCTGAATACTTCAGAGATACAAATGAAGTTTTCCCAGACCTTACTGAAGCAAACATGAAAGAAGCTAAAAAGAAAGCTGAGCAGAAAAGCAAAGAATTTGTGAAGAATGTATTTGGTGATAGTAATCAGAAACCATCTTCTGAACAAAGTGATGAACTGAAGACTTTGTTGCAGAAACTGAAGGAAACTGATGAGAAAAGACCTAAACCTGAGGCACAGGGAGGATTCTACAAACACCATAACCAATTGTTTAAAGGAAGAGCATTGGGATGGAAATATTTGAGAAGCCTAAAATGTATTGCTGTGAAATGGGAAACTGGAATTCTATACTTTTATAGATTCTATGATTTGCTAACTCTACCGTACTGGGCGGTGAGAGATATTTGTAGGTTTCGAATGACCGGTGCTTCAGTGAATAATACTACGGTTGGATGGTTTGCTGATAAACTTGTTTGGGAGAGCAGGACGAGGTGGGATATGTTTAAGCCTCAGTACCCAAAAAGGAAGGTTCATAAAGATATTGATCCAAAGACAGGTTGAAAGAAGGTGACTTTGAGATACAAATCCCCAGTGGTGATGAAGAAGATACCGCTAATGCCAATACAACAGCATTTCAGTGCAGATTTTATTGTTTGGTATTATGATTGGAGAAATGCTAAAGCAGTGATAGTGTTGAGAGACGGGAAGGATGCGTACAAGAAGATACATGTTTTTGATCCAATGTGGCTCATAAACTGTACTTTTGAAGACATCTTCATGTTATACTACAATCCTATCTACAGTGACCCCAATGATGCAGAACAAGCGAAGAAATATCAACAAGTGGTTGGAGTGTGCTTTGCTTATGATATAAATTCTGGTAGCAATCTTGAGAAGAAGCTTGGTGAGCGTGTGAAGGTGAATGAAGTGCCAAAGCATTCGACGAAGAGAAAGTTGGAACCAGAAATGACGAAAGATCAACGTAAACAACTTCGTCTGAAGCTGATGAACAAGGTTATGGATGAAGCGCGAAGGCAATCCAAGCAATAGTCGAGGGGGAGTTTTTTGATGCATATTGTGCGACTAGTGCTTCGGATTGTAACTATAAACAAGTTTTGGATAAAACGTAGGGTCGAAGGTACTTTTGGTTAGGGGCGAATGTGAAGATTGTAGGGCGAAGGTGGATTAGACAGAAGATGTGTTCCAGTTTCGTGCTGATATGAAGGGCGAATGTGGAACAAAGCCACATTCGACCTTACGTAAAGGGCGAATGTGCAGGTGTATAAAAGCCTAAAGTTTATTTCTCAATGAAATTTTGATCATTTTGTTAGAGTGAGTCAGGATAGAGCTCTCTAGTGTGTGTGTTATTTCAAAGTTGGTCTGAATTACTTGTAAGCTTAATCATTGTCATATTTCTCAAAGTAATTAATGAAAATGTTGATTGAAAAGCTTAATCCGTGTGTTTGATTCATCGATTATCATTTTGTATCTGTTCTAGGGTTTCCGCACCTGGAATAGAGACTTGTATGATCATTTTAACCTGTTTTACATAAAACGATCCTTTACAGCTAGACCACGTATATCATTTGCGAAATCAGCGAGCCGCTGAATTACAACCAGAATACCTAGTTACGCCAATGTGATGTTGACAACGTAATGCACTGCAGTCTCGTAGCGTCAGTACCCAGGAATGTCATCTTGACCAAGTACATTATGTGCAATCCAACTAGCCTGATAAGACCCCTGCTAGAAGGATTCCATTCTGACTGATCAGATATTCAACGTAACACGTAGGTACTACCACTAATTCACGTCTCATATCTGCACTTAACCTTTGCATCACCCTTCACACCAACTGGAGAAGTCTAATTGTCAGTACCCAGTTAAACATCTCAAATGTGACTATGTGCAAAACAATCCACTTGGACACTGGTACTTCTATGAAAATCTTCATCTGTGCTGACTGTGATTGCATTAATACATTCTTCTCTTTGAATATTCTGGAGTAACTTCATCTGTTCGACAGAATACTAGCCGTAGACGAGTGGATCAAGCAATCAGAAGTTTTCAGCGGGAACTACCGGTACAATTGTGGACTTGAAATGCTTCAGAAACTGAAATTTTTGACGGGGCCAACAATAACTACCAACAGCTCTTGAAATTCTTTAGGACTGTAATCTTCTAACATTCGTTGAATCTACGTGCCACATGACTCCTACTAGGATCCCTCATTACTTTTGGAACATTTAGATCTCATTCTTGATATTTGTTTGAACAAGTTCCTTTAATCACACTGGAACTGGGTTGACTGTTCTCATCTTGCGGAATAGAAATATATCTGATTTTTCTGGCCCATAATAGTCATTTGAATCTGATTATCATACTGTTGATTCTCATGACTACCCCACAATAAAACGTTTCATCATCATCATTTCTTCAACAATTTGTGTAAACATCATCACCACTCTCCCAAAAATCTTCACAAAGGTGCGGAAATGAATTTTCCATTCCATATCACGAAGGTTCAAACCTAGGAATAAAGCTACGTTCGACCCCTGTGTAAGGTCGAATGTACCAAGGTTGGTTGAAATTCCACATTCGCCCAGTAGTGAGGTTCGAATGTGGAAAATTTCCAGGTTTGACCTGTCGTGAGGTTTGAATGTGGAAAATTTCCAGGTTCGTCCTTTAAATCCTACGTTCGACTGAATACAATCCACATTCGACCTCTCGTAGTCAAAAATTTTCTACACGTTCGACCATTTGCAGAACAACGTGTTCTTCTTCAAAATTTCAAAATTTTCTGCAAATCAGTCCATAAACACTCTAAAACTTGATGATGAAACTTGTACAAAAAGGTGCGGAAATGAAAACCTAACCCTCGAATTCACAGAAACATGGAAAAATCACATGATTTTGGGTTCAATTAAGAATCTAGGGTTTCTAGGGTTTCAACCTTTCAATCAAAAACTGATTTTTAACGTCTGAAATCATGAAATTGAGCTGTGATTGATTCAAACGACTGTTAGATCGTTCAAATCGGTACCACGGCTCTGATACCAGTTGAGAATCCGGTTTAAAAACCGAATTCATGGATCGAATACGCGAAAACAACTCGGTTTCAGACGGGAGATTCGAGACGAGACAGAAACATACGAAAACAACGTCATCACAGATTCGTATTACTTCAGAAACGGTTACAGACACTGTCATCAGTAGGATAAACATCTATCTCGGGGCCGGGGGAGGTCGGCCATGACCTCCCCCTTGAGAGCATTCTAAGCACAAACTCAAATCTTCAAATGAAAACCAACACATGAGATTGCTATTTATAGTCCAAAGCATAATCCCACCTTCGACACCCTCTAAATCAATGGTCTCTTTCTGCAACTGTTCTTCAACAGACTTACTCAAAGATTCAGACTCTCCAGCAACAGTGGCCTTGCGCTTGGAGTTCTTTTTCAACATTTCAGCATTAGAATCCCAACGTTCATCCTCTTCTGTCTCTTCAGAATCCACAGAAGACTCTTCATCCACCAGTTGGGTACCTTTCTTAGCAATGATTTTCTTTCTAGTCTTTTGTTTCTTAGCTTGTTCAGCTTCACCAACTTTTTCCTTGCCCTTCCCTTTGGCTCCAACATTTTTAACTTGTCTTTTCCTTTTCATTGTTGCATCAGCATGAACTAACGGATCATCAGTATCAGATTCACTCTTATCATGCCTTGCCTTGTTCTCTCCTGGATCAGTATACCCTGGATTGATTAAATACCCAAATAGATTCTTGTGTGGTGGCTTCTCATTATCAGGAATCCCTTTGTATCCCTTCATCCTTATCAACGTCTTCAAATTCATGTGATCCTGAACCAAAATCTTCGTAGGATCTTTCTTCAACGTTAGATACTTCTGATCAAATATCATCATCAAGAACCTGGGATATAACAAAAACTTCTTTGTCTTCAATCCCTTGAGTGGTTCAAGCATGTGATCCAGAATCATTCCCGCCACATTGAATGGTTTGTTTAGTGTTAGTGCAACCATCAACGAACTTAAACTTTTCCTCGTAACGTCATATCCTCCACTCACCGTTCCAAACACATGAATTATAACGTGAGCAAAGTACTTAAATTGAGGACACAGCTTCCCTTTGTGTAAAGCACCATCTGTAATCGGTCCTTTATACTTCATCCGTAGAAAACATAGCCTCTGCACTATCCAAGAAAGACATCTTGGATCAGTTGGTTCTTCATCTTTCAACTTTAATGCTGTTCTGATATCAACTTTAGTAACCATTGCAAGTTCTCTTTGAATCTCACTTACAATAGCTGTTTTATCATCCCAGAAGTCATAACGAGCATTCCTCCAGAATTCTTCAACAATATCATGATAGATTATTGCAGGAGTTGCAATAGCATCAATAATTTTGCTCCTTCTGAGAAAATCAACTATCCCATAGAACTCAGTCTACTTCTGAACTTCTCCGACAAAAGCACAGCAGTTATGAGCAGGTTCAAACGACCAATCTTCCACAACATTCTGAACAGGAGCTTGTTGTACTGGAACTTCAACATTTTCAGCTTGTTGTTGTACTGTACCTTCAATATTTTCAAATTGTTGTTCTGCCATTTGAATATCCGTAAAACAATATTTTGAAAATACATTAAAAACCAATAAAAACGACAAAATCTAAATTTTGGTTTTCAAGAATTCCACTTTCGCCCCTACGGAGGTACGAAAGTGGAAATAAGAGTTCGAATGTGAAATATCAATACTGAGGTACGAAAGTGGGAATAAGTGTTCGAATGTGAAATATCAATAGCAAAATTTCACTTTCGTCCTTGTTTTTCACTTTCGTCTCAAAGAACTCTATATTCGACCGTTTGTTTAAGGTCGAATGTACCTGTTCTTAGCCCCAATTTTCAAATTTGCAATCCAGTCTGTTTTAACCTCTGTTTTTTATTTGAATACCTTCTAAACCAACCGATTAACTATTATCCTCAATCAATTGAAACAATTGTTTAGTTGTTATTGATTTTAAATGTAATCTAGGGTTTTGAAACCTTCAAGGATCAAAATCAACCAATTATAATGTTATAACCCTAGATTATCTAATATTCTCCCCCTAAAATCAATAATAACTAAAACCTAAGCATCTATTTGCATTCAAACACTCATTCAATGGTTCAACAGATCAAGTGTAGGGTTCGTCGAAGAAAACCCCAAATCTGACTTTGTTACTCAGCCATTACCTGTAATTATATAGGCAAAAAGATGAGTATAACACCAGGAACAATAATCAAGGAAGAAAAGAACAAGAGCAACAAGGTTTTGGCAGTTAGAAAAATTTTGAAAACGTTTGAAATGAGGTTTCAAATGTGAAACCTGGTTTATATAATGATCCACTTTCGACCGTTTACCATGGACGAATGAAAAACTGTTCCCACATTCGACCCTACTTAAAGGTTCGAATGTGGTTATAGGGTTCGAATGTACATATGGTATCCTAAACACTCACATTCGACCATTTTAAATGGTACGAAAGTAAACTAATTTCCACCTTCGACCCAACAAAGGGGCGAAAGTAAAATGGAAATTTTGAAAAATTTACCAAATCTCAAAATCGAATCTCGTTCATCCATTTTTCAACATTTTAAGCCTCGAACATTCATTATTTCACATTTAAATGATACAAAACTCAGATTGATTCATCAAATTTCAGAAAATGACCATCAAACACCATCGATTATCAAAAATAACTCAGAAAGGTAAAAAGTTTGTTTTTTCTGAAATTTATGCTAAAACACACCTAAAATCTTTTTGAGTTTTTGTATCTTTTTGCAAAAATGAAAAATGCAGAAATGTAAACTCAAAGCAGTAAATGTTTTGTGATTTCTGGTAAGAGGATCATATCAGTTTTTGAGAAATCTGATCACACCGTTGATCTTTGTTATATATTATCACTAGAAACAATGTGTGATCCGGCAACTGTTGATATTGTTGTCCACATAAACTCACATGCAGACCGTTATGCAGTACTTTAACATGATACGTTATTAGGTGTATTATACTCACTCGTTTATGGTTCCCACACACACGACATACTCCCGTATCAAGGAATTTGCACAAAGCTTCCTCGTAACGCGTGATTATGCCAATGTTATCCGTTTAGATACAAGATATATAGCATAGAGGTGTACAGGTCAGCAAATGAATACAGCAAAGTAACATGTGCATATATATCAGGTTGAGGCTGATATCAATCACCGATTTTCATTAGTGAATTGATGCGATGCAATTAATGATCTTTGATCAATAATAAACATGAAGTTCCTCAATTTGGTAACTTTTAGGTTTTGGCATTAAAGCTCTTTTAGCAAATATTCTGATTGGATCTAGGTCCGTAAATTAATATGACAAAAGTTCAATCCGAATATCCCGGATAACAATAACATAACGACCCGAAACCTCAGATTTTGGCAACCCTATCAAACGAAATTACGGTACTAAGACCATATGCCCATGAGGTGTTCAGCCACCAACGAGTAGTTCGTTATGTTTGTATCACTAATGCACGCAGTAATAGGTCTACGAAGCCTATCAGCACATCACACGAAATCGACACACGCCTCATATTGCATTACATTTCTTTAGCATGTGTCAAAACCCCACTGATGTACTATCATTTCCTCTTTTTACTCCTGGAAATCATTTTGGGTTTTTCTATTTTATGGCTTTTGGATTTTTCAATGTTTTTGGTTTTTCTGAATAAAGACTCCCCCTAAAATGTAAAACATATTTTTGGGTTTTTGTATTTTTCTGAAAAACAATAAAAACTTAAAAATTTGAAAACAAAAAGTGATAAACCGAGGTGCTGATCAGTCTTATTTCTCTTTTATACCATTTACTTTTAAAAGATAATCAAATCTGGATTTATCAAAAGCTTTTATGAAAAGATCCGCCCTCTGATAATCAGTGTGGATTTTGACCATATCGATCAACTCTTTTGCATAGAAATCACGGATAAAGTGATACTTAATCCGGATATGTTTAGCTTTCGAGTGATTGACCGTGTCTTTAGTTAATGCAATTGCGGCTTCATTGTCACAGTGAATAGGGGTTTTAAGAAATTGCAATCCGCAATCGACCATCTGCTGCTGAATCCAGAGAACCTGTGAGCAACAACTCGAGGCTGCTACATACTCAGCTTTGCAAGTAGATAGTGCGACCGATGTCTGCTTCTTACACTGCCAGGTCACGAGCCTACTCCCCAAGAATTGACATCCAGCCATTGTGGATTTGCTGTCTTTGTCACATCCGCCCCAATCTGTATCACTAAATGCGATAAAATCAAAATTATCGTCATTAGGGTACCATAGTCCTCTCGACGGATAACCCTTCAGATATCTTAGGATTCGCTTGACTGCCGTTAGGTGACTTTGTTTCAGCTTCGATTGGAAACGTGCAAAGAGACATGTAGCGAACATTATGTCTGGCCTTGATGCAGTGAGATACATCAGAGATCCGACGATTGCTCTATATGTAAACGGGTCTGTCAGCTCCCCCTTAGCGTCAACACCAATCCCGTGATTAGGTTATATTGGGGTGTCCATCGGCTTCGAATCTTCCATCTGGAACCGGCTCAAGACTTCAGATACGTATTTGGTTTGATGATTAAAGATCCCCGTTGGTCTTTCATCCACCTGCAAGCCGAGGAAAAACTGCATTTCTCCCATCGCACTCATCTCGAACTTTTTCTGCATTACGCTTTCAAATTCTCTGCAAAGAAGTTCGTTAGTAGAGCCAAAAATAATATCATCTATATAAATCTGGACGAGAAGCAAGTCATGCCCTGTTTTCTTGGTAAACATTGTGCAATCGACCAAGCCTCGTTTGAATCCTTTGGATAGCAGGTACGTGCTTAGCTCCTCATACCATTGGCGTGGAGCCTGGTGCAACCCGTAAAGCGCTTTGTTGAGAATGTAAACCTTATCCCAGTGGACAGGATCTTCAAAGCCTGGAGGTTGACCGACGTAGACCTCTTCCTTGACCACACCGTAGAGAAACGCGCTTTTGACATCCATTTGGTACACCTTAAATTTCTTATATGAGGCAAACGCTAGAAACATGCGGATAGCTTCTATACGTGCCACAGGTGCATATATCTCGTTGTAATCAATTCCTTCAATTTGATGAAATCCTTGAACAACCAATCTAGCTTTGTTTCTCACGATCACGCCTCTGTCATCTTTCTTGCACTTGAAAACCCATTTTGTTCCTATCTTTTTCCTTCCCGGAGGTAAATCTATAAGTGTCCAGACACCCAATTTCTGGAACTGCAACAACTCTTCCTGCATCGCCTCTACCCAAGCATCATCCAAAAGAGCTTCCTTGTACGTCCGCGGCTCAACCTACGAAACATAACACGCAAAAGACCAATCATTCTAACAACCTGATTTTTGAATTTTTGCATATAAAGCTAAAGCGCCAAGATTTTCCGGTGAGTTGACACTGCGTAGTTGTCCCCTAGTCATGACACTACAACCAGGGTCACCAATAACTTGCTCGAGCGGGTGAATACGATGAATCCGAGATTCCGGATGATCAGGTACTGTCACTCCCGTCTGAGTAGTTAAGTTTTCCACTGCATCCATATCATTACCCGTGATAGACGATGAAGCAACATCTGGATTTGGGTTCACTGGTGGTGCCTCTGTTGCATGATCTAGAATAGCTTCACTAAAGTCTTCATCATCTTCCGATTCTGAAGTATCAAGTGTAGTCGAAGCTTCTTGGAACACTTCTTCTTCTGCTACAGGACCATTGGCATCATTAGAAGCTGCTGGAGGAGTTACGGTGATCGGACGTACCAACGGTGAAGTCGCCGTGTTTTCACACTCGTAAAGTAATCTTATAACAGCCTCTTCAACCAAGCTATCTAGATTGAATGATTCAAAGAAGTCTTTGTAATCAAACATCCAGTCAGGACCGTTACCCTGTACATTTTGAGTATACCGTTGAACTTCAACATTTGCCCAATCCTCCAACTGACGAGTTCTTTTGTTGAATACCTATTTGAACGGGGTTGCATATCCAACAAAATATCCCTCTTCAGCTTTCGGACTAAACTTTTCTCCTGGATTCAACATCGTACACGGAGCCCCAAATGGTTCTAGATACTCCAAGTTCGGCTTTCGTCTGTTCAACAGCTCATAAGAAGTTTTGCCAAACTTCTTCACTGTTAACACACGATTCAGTGTATAACAAGCTGCGTAGATCGCTTCGTTCCAGAACATTAGTGGAAGGTTAGAATCCGCGAGCATTGTTCTTGCCGTTTCAATGAGAGTCCTGTTTTTCCTTTCAGCGACACCGTTCTGTTGAGGGGTATACGGAGCAGAATATTCATGACGAATTCCTTTGTCTTCACAAAGAGCATCCATCTGTGCATTTTTGAACTCCGTCCCATTTTCACTCCGAATTCTTTTGATCTTTAGACCATAGACATTCTCTAGTCGAGTGAACAGAACTTTCAAATTGGTAAACGTGTCACTTTTATGTTGTAAGCACATCACCCACGAGAATCTTGAAAAATCGTTAGTAACCACAAGACAGTAAAGCTCTCCGATATGACTTTTACGTTTGACAGTTCCGAATAGGTCCATGTGCAACCGCTCAAGTGGCATTTCAACAGAGTTCACATTCTTCGGTTTGTGGGATTGTTTGTGCTGCTTACCCTTCTTGCAACTCATACACCTGTCGTTTACATGGAAATGTTTGACATTAACGCCTTCGACAAGCCCATTCTTCACCAAATGATTCATTTTTCTGAGGTGAATATGTCCCATTCTTCAATGCCACGTTATAGATTCTTTCTCTGTAGCCTTTGATAGAAAACACGTCACTTGGCCCTGAGTTGTCATAGCTTTCGACATATCAAGAATGTAAAGATTATTAACTCTCGGTGCCTTTAACATGATCCACTCCTTTGGAATTTTAAAGTCTGGTTTGAGAATATAGCAAGATTTGTCATCGAAATGCACAGAAAATTGTTTGTCGCAGATTTGACTGACACTTAACAGATTGTAATCAATTTGCTTCACATAGGAAATCCTCTCAAAACTCACTATCCCGTTACTCACACTTCCCTCCATCGTGATGTAACCTCCTTTATTTCCAGCAAACGCTACATAACCTCCATTAATATTCTTTACATCAAACAATAGTGCTAAATCACCAGTCATGTGGCCTGAAGCTCCGCTGTCAACAATCCAGAGACTGCTACCAGGGCCAGCTGAAGCTCCCTGCACACATCAAGTAAGATCATTAGTTCTTTAGACCATACTAATGATCTTCTACACCAGTTTGGATCTTGTACTAGTTCCAAACAATTGTGGGATATGTTGAAGAATCGTCACGATGGTAATGAGAAAACGAGGAGGTTAAGGATTGAGGAACTGAAGAAGGAATTTGAGAACTTCAGTTACTTTGGAAATAAGACTCTGAAGGAGCTGACTCCCAGATATTGTCATCTGTTAACTGAATTGTCTAATTATGAAATTCAGATTCCAATGTCAGACTTGGTGGATAAATTTGCTGATTCTTTACCACCGTACTGGGATCAACATATTGTAGAGGATCGTTTTATCAAAAACAGATTGGTTTGATCATACAAGTCTCTATTCTAAGTGCGGAAACCCTAGAACAGTTACAATCTGATAGTTATCGAATCAAACGCACAAATTCACCTTTTCAATTGTCATTTTCATAGATAACTTGTTAAAATCTCTTTACATTAACGTTTACAAGTCACATAGACTGATTTCAAATAATCCAGAACACTAGAGAACACTAGACCTGACACACACACTAAAATGATCAAAATTTCATCATAAAATAACATTTTTCCTTATATAGACCTGCACGTTCGCCCCATACGCTAGGTCGAACGTGGACTTGTTCTTCATTCGCCCTTTATATTGGCTCGAACCTGGAATCTTCTATGTTAACTTTCTACTTTCGACCTCCCTTTCTATATTCGCCCCAATGCTTTTCCAGGTTC
This sequence comes from Ambrosia artemisiifolia, assembly GCA_032199755.1. Lineage (NCBI taxonomy): Eukaryota > Viridiplantae > Streptophyta > Magnoliopsida > Asterales > Asteraceae > Ambrosia > Ambrosia artemisiifolia. The sequence continues at coordinate 13,820,022 of CM063529.1, forward strand.
GCCCCTATGTAAAACATCAAAGCATCTTTATGTCGCAATCCAAAGCATTAGTCGCACAATATGCATCAACAAAAGTGATGATATGAGATTTGAGATTGAATATAACGATCGAGATCTTGAAGATGGGGAAGTCTCTTCTGCTGTTTCCAAAGAGATTCTTGATAGAATAGCAAAGCAGGTTTGGAAGTCTCTGGAGGAGATTTTGCAAGATAAAGAGATTCCTAACATTCCAGTTCAAGAAGCAGGAAATCACTCTAATGATCAAGATACTCCAGTTTTTGAGGATGTTGAGATTGAAGACTTATCATATGAAGAGTATCCAGAATACTACAAGCAGAAAGAGAATGTAGTGATTCCTGAGATCAATGAACAAACACTTGATGAAGCTGAAAAGCTAGCTAAACAGAAAGGAAAGAAGATTATTGAAGAAGTGTTTGGGAAAGACCCTGATCAGAAACAAACTTATAAACAATTTGATGAACTGAAGGAGTTATTGAGAAAGTTAAAAGAGAAAGAGGCAAATAGACCTATTGCAGAAGTGCAGGGAGGTTTCTACAAGTATCACAATGAGGTTTTCAAAGTTAAAGCGTTGGGATGGAAATACTTGAGACAGCTATGGTGTATAGGTGTGAAGTGGGAGAGAGGGATCTTGTACTTTTATAGATTCCATGACATTAAAACCTTACCGTATTAGGTTGTTAGAGATATTTGTAGACACACGATGAGTGGTGCTTCTGTGAATAGTAATGTGGTTAGATGGTTTGCTGACAAGATGGCATGGGAAAGCAGAACCAAATGGAATATGTTTAGGCCTCAATACCCTAAATGGACTGTTCATAAATATATTGATCCCATTACCGGCATGAAGAGAGTGACTTTGAAATGTAAACCTCCTGTGGTGATGAAGAGGATACCTTTGATGCCTATTCAACAACACTTCAGCAATGAGTTTGTGTTTTGGTATTACGACTGGAAGACAGCTGAAGCAGTGATAGTTTTGAAAGATAAAGATCCGAAGGTTGAATTCAAGAAAATACGCATATTTGATCCTATGTGGATGATAAATTGCTCGAGTGAAGATATCAATATACTGTATTTCAATCCTATACAATTTGAAGTTCAAGATGTGGAACAGACGATGAAGTTTTACAGAGTTGTATGTTTCTGTTTCGCATGGGATGTGAATGTTGGTTGTAACTACAATAAGAAGCTGGGAAAGTATTTGAAGGTTTGTGAAACCTGCACATTTTGTGGCCTTTGCAAGGAGTAGCTAGCTCCTACAAAACTATGATGATGAGCAATCCCTTGAGCCCATAACCAAACCAAGACTAATAAATATGCCCCGCGATCACAAGTTGTTTCTCGGCAAATAACAACTTAGTTCGGAATACGTGCACCCCAGGCATACACCGATGCATAATCGACGCTATCGATTAAGGGTGGGCCTTGTCAGGCACCAATAGTACTATCCAAATATTCCTTCGGTTTCATGCCCCTCAATCAATGGTTACAGTAGCGAGGACTCAACCCCGAGTGGCGAACACACAACAAAACTCAAGTACTCATCATGCCACTCATCACATTTTAACCTTTGAAAACATTTCAACATGTGACAACATTTGACAAACATATCTTTCCCCCAAATAAAACAGTAAAGAGGGGCCGTGAAACTCACCTGAAGCACAGCGTACAATCAAATAGCAGGGAATAGCAAGTCCGAGGTCAAGCACCTACGAACGTCGTAGTGCGTGTAAGTCACTAAGTCTATAGCGTGTGTTTTTTCGGCAAGTTGTACACCCAACTCCCAACACCACCATTTACATATAATTCCCCGTTTAAATTAAACATATGTCCTAGGTCCGTTGGTGTTGGATTACCCTCGTTACAAGTTACACTTATACTTCCATGAATATTAATTAACTTGTATAATATTGTTCTCGACTCGACTCACTTGACGTATAATTATTTTCCCATTAAACAATTATACTAAGATCTTGTTGATCAATATAATATTTTTCAACACTCGACTCGACTCACTTTACCGTATATTTATTTTCCCATTAAATAAATATACTATGATCTTGTCGATCGACGACACATTTTCAACACTCGACTCACTTTACCATATATTTATTTTCCCATTAACTAAATATACTCTGATCTTGTCGATTCGATATAACATTTTTATTACTTAATTCGATTCACTTTACCGTATATTTACTTTCCCATTAAATAAATATACTAGGATCTTGTTGATTGATAATATATTTTCATTGTCAAGTCCATATGCTTGTCTTAAACGTTTAATCGTTAGATTTTTTACGTTATTTTCTCCCACGAATAAGTTTCCAACACTTAGGAAAGTGTTATATATTTTCACCCAAATTATATATTTTAAGTCCTTAAAATATATATTTTACACCCACATTAGACGGAATAATACAAATACTTATTCGTCCGTTTTTACGTCTTAGTCTGTTAACACGTCGTCGTAACATGAACACGTACATATCCGATTACTTAACTTATATATATATTTTGTTAATTTTCCAAGTTTCCAACCATATGTATTCTTGAAATTATTCATCCTTTAATTTCTACATATTTTTACTTGGAAATTTATAATCAACATTTGTATTTTTAATACAAAGACTTGGTTACTTACACCTAAAAATGTTCCAACACTTTTGTATTCCCATTTATATAAAAGTGTCCATTTTTATACAAGTTTTCACCAAGCTTTTAACTTATCTTTCATTTTTTTAAAAACCTTTGTTTTTATACATTTCCAACATATTCGGGAGTTTATATTTTTATAAAACTTCATTTTATAAAAATACCTTTTTATACAAAATATATATTTGTAAATTTGCTACTATTTACACAATCATCCTTGGAAAGTCAACATTTTACACTTTTTACACCAAGCTTTCCAAAGTCATATTTTTAGATGCAAATTTCTAAAAATGACATTTTATGTCCCTCAACTATTAAAAGTTACCAAATGATCCTTTAACTTTCAAAAGTTACCTTTTCTTCCTAATCTTTCAAAAGTGACAATTTTCTACTAAACTAGTAGCTTTATTATGTCAACTTTGTCATGATAGATTTTTAGTATGATTCAACATTATCCATAGTCCATAATGACCTCATTAAGAACAATAATGTGTGTATTTGTGTGTATTATGTCCATTTTGTCCAATTTGATCACTTTATGTCCAAATCTTACAATATGTAAACTTTATATTTTACATTTTCTCACAAGATCAACACAATATTAGGCCTTAGATGATCATTTTAAGATTATCTAAACCAGTTTTAAATGTATTCAAGTTACATTTACAACCTTTGCTTTGATTATCATTTTAAACAAGATTATGTAACTTTTTATAAATTTCAACAATCTTACAACATCCATCACCATCTACGGCCAACATACAAGTTTTTAAGATCCATTTTAGTTTGATAAAACACATCATAACTTATGTTTAAAACCTTGTTAAAAACTTGTGTACAACTTGCTTTTAAAACATTAAAACATAAACTTTCAAGAACAAGAATGAGATCAAGAATACTTACAACTAGCACAAGGCTATGGAAGCTAAAAACACTTGATTTTGAAGGGGTTTAGTGTGTTCTTCCAAGGTGGTTAAGCTCCAAGCTTGAAACACACAATTAGGGGTTTGGAAATGGATGTTTATGGATGAATTTGGAGTGTTAGAAACTTGAAAATGGTGTGTGTGTGTGTGTGGGTGTAGGCTCCCGGCCACAAGGAAGAAAGCAAGAAGAAGTTTTAGTTTATGACATGTGATAGTTTCTTTCCTTTTTTATATTCCTTCTCAAGATCATCTAAGATCCATAATATCTAACCATGGATTCTAAATCCTTTAATTTATGGGAGATAGTACTAGAGACAATCTTGGTAGATATTGTGAGGGTGTTTGGCCGATTTCTTTACAAGAATTGGAAGATTTTATAGTATCTCCTAAGAACATGCAAATCCATTCCTAAATCTCCATACACAATACTTATAATCTTTCAATTATCTCCTCATATCTAGTAGTACAAAAAAAAAATCTTAGGAGATATGGATGTGTGTGTTGGCCGAAATCTTAGCTAAGATCATAGGTGATCGTATAACATTTTTCAAGTACACAAAATCTCTACAAAAATCCCCATGTAATCTTCCTAAATCCACAAATATTTAGGAGTACAAAACAAGAAGATTATGAGAGTGGTGAGGGGGTTGGGGCCGGTTGGGTTGGGAGATTTTATGGGGTCCACAACATAAAATATTTACTAGCTAGTTTGGTTATGATTCGAGCATAAATTTCGGGTTTCGTTCGGGTTTTAATCGGATGTTAATTATGCGTTATTCGGACATTATAGTAGCCTCAAATAACCCTTAAACATAGCCTAGTTTATGTGTTGGTTGATTAGTTAGGTTTTCGTTGGGTGAAGTTATAAGTTATATGCGTATCGGGTGCGATACGCGCACTTTATTCGTTACCGGAAGATTTGTATTTAGAGTTTTCATTTATGGTTTTGGAGTTCCAAAACACATTATATTTCATGAAAATACCCTTTATTTTATATACTGGGTGTCCGGGATCCTTTTCGTTTATTTAATTTTTACCGGGTAATCACCAACGTCCGTTCCAGACAAGTTTATTCGCACGCGATTTCGCCGTGCTTCTACATTAAACATGTGCATTCCTATGCATCTTATGGGGAATTTGCTATTGTCTAAGACATCAGTTAAATTAATCCAATTAATTTAAAGATGCACTTAAACCGTTAATTACATATACTAATTACGTACGGAAACACATCGATTTTTGTCGGATGTTACACATATGATAAATGAGCCTCAACAAGTGTTAACACATCATTAAACCTATGAACTATAAACATATGGTAATATATAATCAATATAGTATCATATGATGTGTATGTAAACACATATTTAACTAAACTAGTTGTTGTTACATCTAAAAAGAAAGGATATAACAAAGAAATACAAGATCTATAAGTTAGAGAGGCAAAAACTATATATCTTTCGAAAGAACAAGTGATTTTACGTAAAAATCATCACTATTTAGACAATAATACAACATACACATAATCCAAAGAAATACAAATCGGGTGAACAACTTACATGGTAAATGGTCGAGTACAAGACTTAAGTTGTCCTTTGAATTTTAGGGTACTTTAGGTCACATGTAACATCCGGCCTCTCTCACCACCAATATTGTCCGCTTTGCCCCGGTAGGTTGCCTATCCAGAGCTCACGGATTTGTTTTTGGTTGCCTTGGTGGAGACTTCCCAGGAGGTCACCCATCCTAGTACTACTCCCACATGAGCACGCTTAACTGTGGAGTTCTCCTCTCATCCACCATTTGTAACATCCGGCCTCTCTTACCACCAATATTGTCCGCTTTGCCCCCGATAGATTGCCCATCCAGGAACTCACGGATTTGTTTTTGGTTGCCCTGGTGGAGACTTCCCAGGAGGTCACCCATCCTGGTACTGCTCCCACCTGAGCACGCTTAACTGTGGAGTTCTCCTCTCATCCACTAGCATTAAGCCCAAAACGCGTTGGTGATTTAAGAGGCTTTGGATTACTTATGAACCAAGGATCTCTCCTGGCCACGGTCGATGTGGGATTTGCCTAGGGTGTCATACAAAGGTCCATGTTAATCTTCTCAGAAATCAGTACTGTTACAATCACCCCCCCTTATGGACTCATCGTCCTCGATGAGGTTTGCCCCACCATCCCGAACGGCACAGGAGTGGCTCTGATACCATTTGTAACATCCGGCCTCTCTTACCACCAATATTGTCCGCTTTGCCCCCGATAGGTTGCCCATCCAGGAACTCACGGATTTGTTTTTGGTTGCCCTGGTGGAGACTTCCCAGGAAGTCACCCATCCTGGTACTGCTCCCACCTGAGCACGCTTAACTGTGGAGTTCTCCTCTCATCCACTAGCATTAAGCCCAAAACGCGTTGGTGATTTAAGAGGCTTTGGATTACTTATGAACCAAGGATCTCTCCTGGCCACGGCCGATGTGGGATTTGCCTAGGGTGTCATACAAAGATCCATGTTAATCTTCTCAGAAATCAGTACTGTTACATCACATTAGTTTTCATTCGGGCTTACCATTTGCTAGCATTCTCGCACTGACATAAGGTGAGTTTCACGGCGCATTTTTTACTATTATCATATTTTTGGGGGGAAAATATGCCACTTATTCAAGTTATATTTTGTTTGGAGTTAATTCTATCATGACTACCATGTGAAACAAGAGACAATTGGCTCAAGACATCTCAATAGTCCTCGTACACATGTTTTACCGTAACCATTAGCTATGGACTTAGCCATGGAAAACTTAAATAAATCTATTGGGTTTGACACCCCCACTATTGGTTTCACGCTAACCTGTTACATACAAAAGAGTGCTAGTTTTCTACGATTTCTTACATTGTCTTTATCGTACAATGCGCGAGGCACAACCATTAGAGGTTTGGTTATGGGCTCATGTTAGCACATTAATCATAGTATTAGCTAGGCTTTGATTGGTCACACACGAATTTCACTAACTTTACTTTGCGTACATTTACACCTGTGACAAGAGGGTTTCTGGCAGACATCTTCGTTCTTTTTGAAGTGCCTATCTCTTTCTTTACCATCTATTTGGCTTTCTGTTCTTTAATCAACACTTCTGCTTTTGCCTCCATAGTATCATGCCTCTTTTGGTTTTCCAAAGCTATCTTTTTAGCAATCAAATTAGAGGTTTCATCGACACTATTTTCCCTGACAACATCCAATTACATAGAATAGTTCATTGAGCAACAGTGGTTGATGGAGCAGACCCTGGTTGAACATATGACTGCATCTTGGAAGCTGTGGATGGTTTTGGAGCAACTTCCTTTGCTGGTTGAAACTTTCTTAGACTATCTTGTTCACTCTCTCCTTTATCGCATCATCACTATAGCATCATCATCTCTGAGAATAGTAGTAGGGGAAGATCCAGTGGTCTTCAAGAGGTGGTCATCAATGGCTTTTATATCTGTCTTTGTATCTTTGTTTCTAGCCACGACCATGTTTCGAATGAGCTCCACGTGTGAATCATGGGTGATGTCTGCTAATTTTCTCTAAGCTATGATGATAGGATTAACAGATTTTCGTAGCTCCTTAGCAATATCTGATGTATTGTCTACCTCTATTCTCTCATCTGAAGTATGATAGGTCTTCCCAGCTTGATCAATAATAAGGTAAACACCAAATCCCCACCTCGTCTCATCTGAAGCTATCCAAGTTATCGTTACCACAAAAAATTGTTGGATTTCAACAATTTTCTAACCTAAGTTATTGTTTTTATTAGATGTTCTCTATTGAATTTAAAAGAAAATTGTGGGCTTGATATTGAAGAAACGTAAGTTCATTTCAAACTAAAACCTTTAGGGTTTTGATTGCATTTGACATTAAATGTTTTTTCTTAAATTATTTTATAGCAAGTTATAATGAAATCCCTTGATTTTCTACCTCTTTCTCGGTTGTATTAGGTGGGAGTGGGTTCAAATCTCGTCAAAGGAGGATTGATGTAAAAAAATTGCAAGTTAAATAAAAATCAAAATTATGTTTGATTTTAGTAGGTGTGTCATAAAAGATGGATTGGTATTAAAAAATTGTTTCTAAAAGAACTTTTTCTATTGTGATAAACAAGATCTGAACTATGTGGGATGGAATGATATCGAGTTTGTTTTAGAACTTATGCTTTAACAAACCAAATGATATCAAGTTTTGTTACAACTTGTTTTCATCTATACCTTTTGTTTGTCATAACCCGTCCTGACCCTAAGCAAACCAACCCTTCTTTACATCGGCCCATTATGACTCATACCTGTTCAGACTTATACCCGTATTGACCCCTTACCCCGCCCAACCCAGCACACCTGTTTTGCCATGCAATGTGTTTATGGTTTATTTGTAATTTTGTTGTTCGCAAACCAACCACAACTGTTCTGGTGCTAGTATCATGGTTTCGAGCAAAATGATAATACAACATAGTATCTTTAATCTTCTTTAACATTTATTTAACATTCCATTATTCAACATGTGAAATAGGATAAAACTTTCGATTTGTGTGGTTGCTTTTATTTAATTGAGATCTGTAAGGGTTATGGCATAAATGGATCGCATCAACTATACGAAGAAGAAAACTACGTACGATACAATATATTATGAAATAACTGATAAACTAACGGGAAAACTTATACCGTGTTGTAAATTATGGTTGTTATCGCATTGCGTAGGTTTCTTACTAGTGTGTCTAGGGCTTTCTTGAGAACCAAGTTTTACAGATAAGTAAAAAAATTTATATACGAATACGTATAAATTTAATGTGTATAATTAATTTTAAATGTATTATTTTAATAGTAATTATCAGTGTCATTTTTGGCTTTTAATTTGAATGGTTTTTAATACATGTAATTTGTCAATCCTTTTATGATGAAGTGGCACACTACTTGCTTTTCATATGGGAGGTGGAGAGTTCGAGTCTTGTCGGTACCAAAATACTGCTGGTGGGTCGGGTTTTACGGCAGTATGCCTTCTGGCGGTGGATTTTCCTGGGAACTGGTGTAAGATTATTGGTGGACCCTGGTTACTCTCAGAGTACTCATTTGTCCAGTGGGTACTTATAAGTGATCGGGATTAATTTGTTGGCCGTTAAAAAAATATATAATAGATATATGAGTTGAAATGGTATAGGAAATCGTTATTAAATACTTATTTTTATTGGATCGAGAAAAATAATTCCTTTACACGGAGCCATAAACAAGTTTACTCGTGGTCCTTAAACAATAAAAGGACCACTAACTTTTATGAGGTGGTCGGGCATTAACAATCTAAAGACTTAATTTGGATGCAGGAAAAAAGAAAGGTGTATTTTAGCAAGTTGGATATTGTGTAGGGATTTTAGAACTAGTATCCTCCTATGGAGACGCTCGTGATATTGACCCATGACTTATGAACTGTCAACATCAATCCACCACAGCCCTAAGTTATCATTATCGCCATGTTCAGCTATTTTTCATTTTTTCTTGCCTTTTTTAATTACCACAATTTTTAAATTTATATTTTACTTTTATACACATTCGCCCTACTGGTTCACATTAATAAAGTTAAAAAATAAGGAATAATTGAACTTAAAAGGGATAGTTCAATAGATAACTTATTTTAGGGAGAAAACTCGAAAACTCCTAACTAAATATAAAAAAATATTAAAAAAATCATAACTTAAAATTTAAGCAAAAAATAGAAAACTAGTTCGGAGCTTCTCTTTCCCACGTCATACCTGTTCAGAAAAAAAAATAAAAAAAAACACACCTAAAAAACATTATTGCATATGTGTAGTATAACCCAAAAAACCTAAACCCCCCACCCCCAACTTACCCCCACCCAAAAACCTAATTCCACCCCACCCACCCCGACCCTCATCAAAAAACCTAAATCGCTTACCCAAAAACCTAAACCACCCATCTACCCCCACTCAAAAACCTAAACCCACCTCACCCACCGCCTACCAAAAACCTAAGCCCCACCCGCCACAACCAAAAACTTAACCCCCACCAAAAAACCTAACCCCCTACCCAAAAACCTAAACCCACCCTACCCACCCCTACCCCACCCCCAAAAACCTAAACCTTACAAGTTAAACTTAAAAAAACTAACCCTGAAATCTAAACTAAACTCTAAAGCTAACTAGACATTTACTACACAAGTGCATTAGAAGTCGCCTATTTTTTATTTTATTTATTTTTTTTATTTTTTTCCGAACGGGGTTGACGTGGGAAAGAGAAGATCTGAACCAGATTTTTGGTTTTTGACTTAAATTTTGAGTTATGATTTTTTTTAAAATTTTTTCTTAATTTAAGTATGAGTTCTCGAGTTCTCTCTCTAACTATGAGTTCTCAATTGAACATTCCCCTTGAACTTAATAAAATATTTTAAGCATTTATATATTTTATAGAAGGAGAAACATCGATGTGGGGAACTTGGTATGTACGCTATATGGTGAACACGAGGAGTCTTCGGGTCATATTTTTTCTAGGTGTGGGTACAGTATGGGATTGTGGCAAGGGATTGCAAAATAGTGTGGTATTCCTTCGGTATATTTGTTTGAGATTAAAGATGTGGTGGAGCTTCACAAGTATTTTAAGCGAGAGAAGACAAAGATACAGGTGATGCAAGGTATAGATATTCTAAAGTGTTGGAGGATTTGGAAAGTTAGTAATGAAATGGTATTCTCAAATAAGAAGCGGAATGTGGTCGAGATAGTGGCGGATACCAAAACGTTGGGTTTTCTGTGGTTTAGAGGTAGATGAAATACAATTTCGATAGATTGGTATATGTGGTGCAATTTTGATTTTATGTAACGGTTGGACGTTTTGACGCTTCTATTTCCATCTTGGAGATAGTTCGTCGGTTTTTTGAATAAAGTTTGCTTTTAAAAAAAAAGATAATTTTTTAATACACACTCACTAATAAATTTTAAAACAGATAATAAATGCTATATTACTAATCTCAATCTAGAATCATTATAAGAAGGATAATGAGATTGTTTTAATAATATGTATACACTAAAATTTTTAATTTTCATTACAATTATCTAGTAATTATAAAAAGTAATTAAATTAAAAATAGTATTACATAAGAAGGAAATAAATCAAAACGGTAATGAAGAAACACCGAGTGATACTTACCTTAAGGAAGATCAGTGTTACTTTCGTGGATGCTGTAGGGTATAATCCTTTGCTCACCACTCTTGGCTTGAACCAAAATTGAAAGAATAGAACAAGTGGGTCGTATGAAAAGAGGCGAGCGCCTAGAATCACAATGACTCGTAATAACAGACACAAAAATGGTGTTGGCCCGGTATGTTGTTAGAGTGTATAATTAATTGATCTAAAGTCCTTAACAAAGGAGGTGTGAGGTCCTTTATATAGGAAGTACACGGGCCGGACATCATTAACCCATAACCACAACGATAGTCTTCGACCCGGGTTATGGGCTTTCCTCCTTTCGGCCTAATCAGTTAGTATTGGACCATGAAATCGTAATCAGACTACATATAATTAATGCAAGAGAGAGAGAAAACCGTACCCCCCATGCCAATGGTCCACATGGCGTGATGCTATTGGCTGCAAGCGGATCTTCTCTGACTGCGACAGTCTGCTCCTTCTGAATGTCGTCTGATGTGACGCCTGACACAAAGGTGAATAGTGCAGTAATTGGGGACGAGGGGGTTGCACCTTCACTGCTAGCGTTTAGACTTGGTGGGCCAGCGCTGACATGAGTTGGCATGTGATTGGTCCGCGATGATCCTTCGCAATGTTATGCAATGATGTTGCGCGTATGGATTGGACACTATGTTTGGCTCCGCAGGTAGATTGGATTCCGCGGAGGTTCATACTCTGCGTAGGAGGCTCTGTGGAGGTCTGTTGCCTTTAGAGACTTGGCTTTGTGAATGACATTGGTGATTCTGTCCGCGGATATCGATCTTGTGAGTCAACGATGTTATGAGGTAGGGTCTGGCGCCGCGTTAGAAATTGAGACCCTATCCCTTCAGATAAAAATAGAAAATATGATGATTTAGAAGAATATATTAAAATGATAGTGTGACAATTTTACTATTGGTACAGAAGGATTATATTATATTTGAACTTTTTCTTTCCATCTACATAAAATACTAACTCAAAAGAGTAATTGCCTAAACCATATTAACTTCAAGTTATGTGTCGGTGTATGTTTTAAATTAATATCATGTATTACACAAATTAATAAATGTAATCACATAATTAGTAATGAAAAAGTTATGTTTTAAAAAACATATGCTTTGCACAATTGAATAAATTCGTATATTATAATAAATGAATAAAATATAACGTAGTTTGTTACCGTATGATGTTTTATTAACACATTATATATTTTAGAAATTTTTATAAATCGCTCATGATAACAAATTATCAATATATTCTTTATTTTTTAATATTTTAACCAACATAATTTTGATTTTGTGAAGATAGAAGTAAAAGATATAAGTTTGTTTAACAAATTAATTATTAATTTCATTTTAAATTCATTCGCTTAATTATTTAGTAACTGTGCGTATGTACAAAAATAAGTATCTATATCCATAAATAAGTAGAAGAGAGAAGCGGTAAAACAAAAAGTAGATCATTCAAATAGATTACACTTGTCCCTCGTTTGTTTTTCTTTTATTATATAGATAGATGGATTGAGTTAACTCGATTCTAAAATTGGGGGTGAATGTTGAACTGAGTTAAACATATAATTGTATATTTTGAATATTAATTAATTAATCTCTTATGAAATATATCTGAAAACTAAAACTTATATCAATATAAAGGAATATGAATTAATGTGAAGGAATATGAATTAGTGTTCTTTTAGTTTTCAGATAAAAATATATCTAAAAACTAAAACTTACCAATATAAACGTTCGGCAATTAATTAATTAATCTCTTATGAAAGAACTATAGGAATCATTAGTCTCTGTTTGAAACATAAATTTATTTTATAAAGTGATAACTCAGTTAATTAAGTGATAATTGTACAGCTAAACCCAAGTGCTGTCTTGGCTCACCGACCAGTGTATCATTCATGATCACTTTCACTTGCTCAGTTGCTTGTTTCGTCGAGCTTTAGACCGAAGTTGATATGAGGGAAGTGTGCCCACTGCGTAAACAGTACAAACCATTAATCATGTCGAACAATAAGTACGGTTATGATCTATTAGTAAATGGACGGAAGCCGACAACAAAGCTAAAAAATGAAAAATTGAATATTAAACAGCATGCCCATATGACATCATGAGACTAATGCCCATGAACACTTAGTTAAACAGCGTTTCTGATCTAATGCTATCAAAGTTAATAAAGGAGTTCCTCCATGAACACTTAGGAGGAACTCCTTTATTAACTTTGATAGCATTAGATCAGGAACGCTTAGTTGGTTAAGCCTACAAAATGACGACAGTTATAAGCATATTTTTCTTAACATGATTCCCGTGCAGTTTATGGTGGCCTCTCTACTGACAAATAATCCGTCCATAATCTATCGATAAATAACAACAACAATCGAGAAAATGACACGTACATTCTTGGCTGCTGTGCTAAATGCTTCTCGATGACTGATTTCTGGGTTAGATGTCTTAATCCTTTTGATCTCCTCCCTGCAGGTGTACTTAATATTTTAGGTACTCATTTCTTTAAATCTTTTGTGAATTTATCACTAATTTAATATAATGTTGCCGGTTTGATTAGGAAACAAATATGTTTAAGATCATCACACTCTTCTTCTAAAACAGAAATTATATTTATGATGGAAATTTATGATGATAAATAATATTACCTTTCATAGTTTTGGAAAAAAGAAATAACTGGAACTTTTAGGTTTTCGTTAATTTTTTAGATAAAAAAAAGAAAAACTAAGAAACTTCGTTTAATTGGGTAGGAAGCGAATTCCACAGAGTTTTTTCACCAAACCAAAACAGGTAATAATCAAACTCAAAAGTTGCCGCCTAAGCGAACTTACGTGTTGCAATTAACATTTAGAATACAAAAGAGTTTTAAAACCATTTATTAAACATGAAAGCAAACGAGTTTGGTTTCTTGAATTTATCGTTTTTTTTTTCTTTTTCCATATCTGTCTTGTATGAATGTACGTATATATAATAAAGGGAAATGATAGCATGAACTAACTTACTTGATGAATGTATTATAAGCCGATGGAACTCGTGGCCTCTTCACTGGAGCTTCATTATACACCAGAATAATTAAGATCGATAATGAAATGCCGTAAATTAAATATAAATATTAGAACTAAGCTAATAAATATACCTACTAATTATTGTGCTATAAATATTAGTCATTAGATACATATAAGCAAATGAAGTGCCATTCAAAAAAAAAAAAAAAAAACAATTGCCGTAAATTAAAGACGATGAAGGTTATAAAATGATAATAATCCAAATTATCAGTAACCAACTCATAGTAATTCATACTACTTATATTAGCAGTGACATTCCTAACTTTCTTTTCACTAAAAAAAGTAACACCTTGTAAATGTATTCAAACTTTATTTTTGTTGTTTTAAAACAATTTACAAACTTTTAATTTCGGATAAAGATACAGTTAATTGTTAATTTTGAACAGATGGTTGGCAGAGTTTCTTCGATGTTAAGGGTTTTTCTTTTATTCGACTTTAAATTAAGAGGCATGTTATTTACACAAGAAGAAAAAGTTAATTTTCACAGCCCTCTACGGCCCGTATAGGGCTCTACGGGCCGTAGAGGGTGTCAGTGTAATAAATGCTCAACCCTCTACGGCCCGTAAAGCCCTATACGGCCCGTAGAGGGGAGTTTGGTGGGGTGCATTTAAACCCTATACGGGCCGTAGAGGTCTCTACGGCCCGTAGGCTGTACGAGGTACGAGGTCATTGAATGAAGCCTCTGACATTCAGTGTGTCAGTCTGAAAAGTCTCTGAAAAAGCTAACCCTCTACGGGCCGTAGAGGGCTATACGGCCCGTAGGAAACCTGGTTGTTGGGAGCATTAAACCCTATACGGCCCGTATAGGCCTCTACGGGCCGTAGAGGGTCCAGATATATTCTTCTTCCTTGTCTTCTTTCTTCAGTTAACGAAAAAAAATTTAAACACGCGGTGCACAAAAATCCGGTCGATTTCAAGCTACCACGATGTCTTCGGGTCACTACGGTAATGTTCGGGATGAATGGGAGCATTCGTTTAGCCTATGTCACGTCTCGGAAGGCCTTTTCGGAGCCGTGGTGGAACGTGGTGAGGAGGAGGTTAGCTCCGTTGTTCGCTATGGTGACGGGAATGCACTACCCGATTTGAACCTGCTGCCCGATTTGAACCAGGAGTACGTAGAAGAACCGGAGTCATTTTACGTGCCTCCGCCAAGTCAACCACAGTACGAATACGCTGGTGCATCAGGGCACGACGGAGGTGATAACGGTGGCGAGGAACCTGTCCCGGATGTTTCGTACGAAACGAATCAGGTGTGTTTATGTATTTGCACTTGTTTATAATTTAGACCCGTGTATATTTAGACTCGTATATTTAGGGTTTGTGAGATATTTAGACCCGTGTACACATTTAGACTCGTATATTTAGTCACGTACCTAAATTTGTTTTAGGGTTTGTGAGATTTGAACTCGTATATATTAGTTGTTATTTGAACTCGTAGGGTTTGTGAGATTTGAAGTAGTATTTATTAGTTGTTATTTGAACTCGTAGGGTTTGTGAGATTTTGAACTCGTAGGGTTTGTGAGATTTTGAACTCGTATATATTAGTTGTTATTTGAACTCGTAGGGTTTGTGAGATTTTGAACTCGTAGGGTTTGTGAGATTTGAACTCGTATATATTAGTTGCTATTTGAAGTCGTATATAAATTTTGCAGGTATTCAGGTCTCTTAAAGACCTCACAGATTGGGTTTATCAAAGAGCAAAAGAAAATGGTTACATTACCGTATACGGACGTACTGTTTCGGATGGCAGGGGGCCGAATAGGAGGGTGACGACGGCATGGATACGATGTGACCGTAGTGGCGTACATCGTAGTGTAGCCACGGTTCGAAAGACGGGGAGCAAAAAATGTGATTGCAAGTTTGAACTAAAAGGGAAATACCACTCCGGCCACGATGGTTATATTTTGGAGGTCGTGAACCAAAAACATAATCACAAACCTTTCCAACACATCGAGGGTCACGCGTATGCTAGGAGGCTGGGTGCGGGCGAGTTAAAATTGGTGGATACACTTTACTTTCAAAATGTTACGCCAGTAGACATACATACGGCCGTTAGAAAACAAAACCCGGATAGTCCCTGCATCTTAAGAGACATACATAACACAATAACCAAGGTTAGGCATTTGTTATACGGGGGCAGGACTCAAATGCAGGTATTATTATCTCTTGTTATTAATTATTATTATTACTGCTACTACTAATTTATTATTATTTTTTAATTATTATTATTATTGCTATGCAGGTACTCGAAACCACATTGGTGGAAAAAGAATTTATTTACTTCACCCGGAAGAATGCCTCTACAAAAGCGATCGAGGATATTTTGTTTGTCCATCCCATCGCGCACAGATTATGGCGTGCGTTCCCGCATGTGCTGATGATTGATGCGACCTACAAAACGAACGAGCATAAACTTCCGTTTGTTCAAGTTGTGGGTATGACATCAACATCCAAGTCGTTTTGTGTCGCCCATGCATTTATCTCCCGTGAAAAAAATGATAACTACCTGTGGGTGCTACAAAGGCTTAAAGATTTGCTAGAAGATAGTACAGAGCCCCGTGCTATAATAACTGATTGTGAGAAAGCCTTGATGAATGCATGCGACATTGTATTTCCAGCAGCTTCAAAGTTGTTATGCAGGTAATTATTATTATTATTATTATTATTATTATTATTATTATTATTATTATTATTATTATTATTATTATTATTACGAGTTTTATTATGCATTCAGGTATCACATTCACAAAAATATATTGAAGCACTGCAGACAAGCCTTTGGAGATAAAGATTGGAAAATATTTGTGAAATCTTTTAAGCGACTATGTAGATCTTCATCTCCAGAATGGTACCGACACTGGTTAGACCGATTCTACAAACGACTATGTCAGGACGAACGAGATGGTACATTCACCGTATTAATTTAGTTTAAAACGCATACACACATTAACAAATAACTTTGTTCTATTTTTTACAGATGTTTTTGATTATGTAGACCGGGTCTGGCTACGTGACTACAAAGAACGGTTTGTTTCTGCATGGACAGACACAAACTACAACTTTGGTCAGTATACGACCAACAGAGTTGAGAGCCAGCATTCCAGGTTTAAGATGCACATTAAGGGGCCTAACAACTCGCTCCACAAACTTGTGATGATTGTAGACGATGTGGTAACGTCACAAGAGAGGGCAATAAACCACTCGTTTGAAGAGAGTCTGTCGGTGAAAAAGGTGCACCATGACATACCGATTTTTGAGGACCTACTCGGTAAAGTTTCCCATGCAGCGATCGAAAAGTTGTTAAGTGAGATAAATTATATACAAAATTTGAGGAAACAAAAAAATACTTGTGGTCACCAGCTTTTCACGAGTTCTGGGTTGCCGTGTGCATGTCGATTAGATTCGTATATAAAAACAGGTAATACCATTACTTTATTAATTATTATTATATATTAATTATTATTATAATTATTATTATTAATATTATTATTATTATTATAAAATACAGGAATAAAAATACAGTTGTCTGAAGTAGACGTCTTCTGGAGACGACTGAATTACGAACCGGAAGTAGTAGTGGGGGAACGTGACCTTGCGAGTGAGTGGGAAATAGTCAAAAAAGCAATACAGTCTCAACCACCACGGGTTCAAAGAAATATGTTGTCAAAAATAAAGTCGGTGGTAAATCCAAGTATGACTGACACTCAACCTCCTGAGAAACAAAAGAATACTCGCGGGCGCCCAACTAAAAAATCACAGAAAAAAAAACAGGAGGAGGATGCGAAAGAAAAGGTTAGTATTATTATTATTATTATTATTATTATTATTATTATTATTATTATTATTATTATTATTATTATTATTATTATTATTATTATTATTATTTGGGAAACTTGTAGACAACTTGTGTTGTCTGGTTTGAACGAAAACAGGGGAAACTCTGCCCAATTTTTTTATAAAATCTTTGATTATTTATTTAATTATTTATTTATTGTTATTATTATTATTATTATTATTTAATTATTTATTTATTATTATCCATTGTAGGAGGACGAGCCTGCTAGAAGACGTAGGCCATCAGATCCGGGTAAAGATAAAATGAAAGTGTGTGATAGAGATTTTCCACTCTTAGTAGGGAACAGGTACATTAATAACTATTCATACATACATACATGATTTTCCACTGTTTGTATAGATTTTCCCTAATCATGATTTCCCAATATTTGGCGGTGACAGGTATAGATTTGCGTGTCGAGAATTTAAGCACGCGATTCATCCCCTTTTCCGACAGTTTGTCACGCACATTCAAGATGTTCAGCCGGACGGTAACTGTGGATTCCGAGCTGCATGTGTGGCTTTAGATTTGCTGGAGGGAGACTGGGAATGGATGCGCCAAGTTCTTCTACAAGAGATGATGGGGGACAGCCGGCAAGATTGGGAAAGGGTTTTCAACACTATTTCTACAAGAGATGATGCGCCAAGTTCTTCTACGAGAGATAACGGGTTCGCCCACATATACTCGACATTAGATTGGAGGGGAACGGGGAACGCACCCTATTCAAAATGGATGGAAGTGCCTGCGACTGCATTACTGATTGCTCAGGTATTTGGTGTGGTTGTTCAACTCTTCTCCGCTGATGGAGCGTGCACTGTCTTCCCTTTGTTTACTCATCCTGATAGCGTACCACAACATCGTATCATATCGATAGCCTTCGTGAACGGCAACCACTACATCATGCTTAAGCTAGCAGACGGCGCTCCAATGCCATATCCGAGTGGAGCATGGTCGACGTGGGTAGATGTAGAACGCAACCCATGGTTGGCGCTATACGGGGATCGTATAGAGGCGGGACGTACGCTATCTCAAAGACCTCCACAGTATTGTGACCTTACTCGTAGTCCTAGTAGTTCTGATTCTTCTGATTCTGATGATCCGGTGTAACTTTGTTTCTATAATGTATAATGATTTATTATGTAGATTTTTTTTTTTGTTTTTATTATTTTACCTATACAATAAGAAATCAAAACGTTTTTTTTATAAAAAAACTTATAAAACATAATTAAAACAACAAAATACAAAAAAAAACCAAAAAATCTACTGGACCGTATAGGGCTATATGGGCCGTATTGCTGATACAGCTACGGGCCGTATAGACCTATACGGCCCGTAAGGCTTCTGGAAGATGGTCGTAGAAGACCCTCTATGGCTCGTAGAAGGAACTAGTCTACGGGCCGTAGAGGTCCATACGGCCCGTAGAGAGTTTTTTTTTTTCAAACAATTTTTGAAGTTTATATATATAAATCAGAATTTTTTTAAAAAAAAATTGTGTCTCTACGGGCCGTAGAGATCTTTACGGGCCGTAGAGAACTCTGGTTCATGGTCGTAGAGACCATCTATGGCTCGTAGAGGATTTTTTTTTTAAAAAATTTTTGTCTACGGGCCGTATTGGTCTCTACGGGCCGTAGACGAGGATTTTTTGGTTTTTAAAAACTTTGTAAAGTTTATAAATATAATCAGTAGTTTTTTAAAAAAAATATGAGTCTACGACCCGTATTGGTCTCTACGGGCCGTAGACAAAGATTTTTTTTAAAAAAATTTGGGTTTTCAGTCTTATGTTATATATAAATTTTTTGAATATTATTCCAGCGAACTGGTAGCCCAGATGGTTTGTATGTGTGTGTATAAGGTGTTGTGTATGTGTGTGTGATAATATGCCAAAGCTCGATCCTCGTCCCAAACCGTTTTGATTTTTTATATATATCTACGGCCCGTAAAGACCTATACGGGCCGTATTGAAGTTTTAATGCCCATCTACGGCCCGTAAAGCCCCATACGGGCCGTATTGAAGTTCCTATATCAGTTTCACAGCAGAATCTTAACCCACAATCAAAAAAACAAAAAATAACCCAACCCTAACCCCCTTCGCCGCCCCTTTCTTCAAAACCACCACCACCACCCTAATCCACCACCACCACCCTAATCCACCACCACCACTTCCTTCTCCACCACTGCAAACACCACCACCACCCGAATCCGACCACGAAAACCCTCCTTTCAACCCGAATCCATCCACATTTCGAAAAAGGTATTTTTTTTTTAAAGTTAATTTTAATTAGTTTTTATGTTTAACCCTCCTTTCAACCCGAATCCATCCACATCGATCCGCCTACCGCCCAGCAGCGACCGCCCACCGAAGGATATCGAGTTTTCCATACTCGGCAAGGAGTATAGTTATTCTGTAGATGAGTGGGCTACACACCTCGGGTGGTACACTCCCGACGACCTTACAGAGGTATTAATACTATTTATTTTTTATTCTTATTATTTTTGTTTTTGTTCTTATTCGAAATGTTAATGTTAATGTTAATGTTCAGGATGTCTACACTAGGGGTGTGACTACTGTCGCTGATGACGATATCTACGCGTGGTGGCCCACCATTGGCGGTCCAGTGTTCGGGAACCCTGGCCAGAAGTATTATTATTATTATTATTTATTATTATCATCATCATTATTATTATTTTTTAATATCTTTGTTCTAATTATTATTACTATTATTATGCTGTGCAGGGAGAGGACAGACAGGGCATCTAACATTCGTCACCCCGTCATTCGTTACATTCACCGTTGCATTACTTATTCCCTAACGGCACGGGAGAATAGTAACGAGCGGGTGACGAAGACGGACCTGATGTACCTGTATTGCATACTCACTGGCAGGCCGATTGCCTTGCATCGGGTCATGGCCGAGTACTTTGCCGCCTTCCCCCATAAGCCGTTGAAGGGAGGCATCGCATGCGGGGGGCTCATCAGCAAGATTGCCGAGCGCTGCGACGCCGAGAAGTATTTCGGTTATGTTAACCGAAATAGGTACCCGTCACTCCCGGCCAGGTATTTCGGTTATTAATGTTGTTATTATTATTATTATTATTATTATTATTATTATTATTATTATTATTATTATTATTATTATTATTATTATTATTATTATGTTATTTGTTTCAGCATACTAAGCCAATCAACGATGAATGCTATGGGTTGTACGATGAAGGTCCCGGCGACGGATGATGAGCCCGTCTACTACTACCTGATTGGTCCGGATAAGGAGCCGTTTGTGCATGAGCCGTTGGTGCATCAGGGCCTTGACGGTATTATTATTATTTTTATTATTATTATTATTATTATTATTATTATTATTATTATTATTATTATTGTTACTTGGGAAACTTGTAGACAACTTGTGTTGTCTGGTTTGCACGAAAACAGGGGAAACTCTGTCCAATTTTTTTTATAAAATCCTAGATTATTATTATTATTTATTAATTATTTATTGTTATCCATTGCAGGTGGTGCTGTGGACGTCGGGTTACGGTACGTTGCTGAGGAGCAGGGGGGCGGTCTGAGGGACGTCGAGATGCCTGAGCAGCAGCCTGAGGACGTGCAGATACCGGCGCGCGTTTATCACTCTCTCAGGTTGCCTCCTGATGTTAGGGCGGACGTACGTGCGGCTGCCGAGGAGGCTGCCGAGATGCGTGTGTGGCGTCAGCAGCAGGACATCTGGCGTGTGCAGCAGGACATCTGGCGTCAGCAGCAGGAGGTAGAGATGCGTGCGTGGCGTGGTCGGCAGGATGATGCGATGCGCTGGCTGATTGCTGGCCAGCAGGATATGTACCGCCACATGGGCATGCCGACTCGTCCCCCACCGGATATGTACACCCAGCAGACGCAGACGCAGCAGCCCGGGACCTCGCAGCAGCCCGGGACCTCGCAGCCGCAGACGCAGCCGACGCCTGATGACAGTTATTTTGATATGTGATTTTCTGATGAAATGTTCGTACGAAACAATTTTTATTTTGCTACGCTTGTTTGAATGTTTTAACTTTTAGTTTTATCGTTTGGTTATATAAACGTTTGTGTTTATATTGGTTTATCGTTTATATCGAGACGACTTTGTGTTTATATTGGTTTATGGTTTATATCGAGACGACTTGTGTGTTTGTGTGATAATGTCCGCAAGATCGAACCTTGTGCAGCTACTGTTAAGTAGTTTTAGTCTTCTACGGCCCGTAAAGGCCTATACGGGCCGTATGTCACACAAATCAAACTTATCCTTCCCTGCATTCTGCTAAAATAAGTTTTGAGCCTTATACGGGCCGTAGAGGCCTCTACGGCCCGTAGGCAATCATTACCAATGATTGACAAGCATTCAATCATTGTGATGATTGCCTACGGCCCGTAAAGGCCTATACGGGCCGTAGAGAGCTCAAAAATGTTGTATACGGGCCGTAAAGCCCTATACGGCCCGTAGAGGGTTGTGTAGATAAAAATTTCGCTTGTGCAAATAGTGGGAGCCTAAATTAAATAGCTTCATCTTAAATCCCAAATCATTCGATCGGAATCAACTTTATTTTCTTTTAGTTTACACGCGGGACTAAATCTGAATACGTGGGATTATTGGAGCCAAGTCACTGATATATCCTTGATGTTACAGTTCGATCTTTAGCAAATACAGTGTATATATTTTAAAATACTGAAAGGACACTGTCTTAATCTCTGTCTTGTTATACGTTCTGAAGACTTGGTACTTTGTGTCAATTATCATGTCGTCTTAATATGATCACTGACTCACTTCTCTATCCATAACTGTCATCTAAACATATTTCATGCCAACATTATCTAATATTTAAGTAACTTTAAATGTCACAAATACAGGCGTTATCTTAAATTAAATATCCATTTCTAAACCATTTTCAGATTTGGCCATAAAAGACAAAAGGCAATCAAAAATTTGAAATAATATTATTGTCATTTTACAATTCAGAGAATATATAATCAAATATTTCTTAATTTGTATATTTGTGGACCCATGACATTTAAAATTGGATGGAGGGAGTAATATTTTTCCGGTGGGCTCATTTCTTTTTTGTACTCTCAACTCCATGTCTAAATTTATAGATCAGATTGTGCCAGTCACATAAAAAAAGATATAAGGTCGTTGCAACCCGCGATAAAAGAGATACGCTGAGGTTTTTCAAGGAGCTATATGTGACCTTCTAAAGACAATATATGCACCGTTCATTAAAAATTAACACAGAATAACTATTCCGAAGGGAGTTTGTTATCAGTAAGTTAGATTTTGTTACTCATAAGGGGGTTGTGGCGCAGCTTTTCGTCTGTCTACCTGTCATCCTACTATAAATTTACCCATTTTTAATGTTTATCACTCGTAAAAAAATAAAAATAAATAAATAAATAAAATAACTTAAGTACATGATTAATCAAATTCCGCACTCATTTTACACACTCTTATTAACAGTTTAAAAATCTCAAGAGATGGTGGAAAAACCATAATATATGTTATGTATTAAATGAAAAAAAGTTCAGGGTCGGTTGACCCTACCCCTATATACTATGTCCGTTAATTCATGGATGTCACCGAAATACTAAAGATCAAATAAATATATCTTGAAGGAACGGAACTTACAAAGAACAGTCGGTGTTCTACATATAGGTACTTCTTGTTCAAGTGATTGAAATGATGAAAAGCCGAAAGCATTGTAATTGGCAGCTTTGTCGTCGTTTCTTGAGACTTGTTTTTGCAACTTGATTGGAATGTATATCAAACATGTTAAACAAGATCTTAATTTGAATATAGAAGAGGAAATTTAGAAAATATATAAACCTGATGGTGATGATTATAATGATAATGTGGGTTTGTCGGCACCAAAGATCCAATATTTACAGATAGTAAGTTTGCACAGTGACCACATCTCACTGTTACAATTCCCATTGACATACTGATGCATGGAACACTCACCTGCACATTATTCCACTCATCATATCAATAAAAAAAAATTCGGATCAGTCTCTATAACAAAACGCATATGAACCACACAATCAAATTAGGCTGATTATATTGTACAATATGTTAATGATTTAGTAGCTACAGATCTCAAGTTTAAATTATAAAAATTAAATATATATATACATATATATAAACCCTATATATATCTTTATGAATTGAACCCTTAAAACCTTGAATTACATGACAACTATAATGAATAATGTTGCAATTTATGGTTGTCGTGTAGTTTAACACTCCTAAATTATTTTAGGGTTTTTTTTTTCTTTTTTTTTTTTGTCATGATGAATTACCCAAGGAAAATTCTTTTCATCGATATTAAAAGTGTTTATTCATTTTATATATGTTTTCATAAAGCCAAAAACATTATTGTTTTGTATGAACTTTAACAATAAACAGCGTCAACAGTAAACAAAGCATCAGAATAAGCAAAGCAACTGGTTATTGATTTGAAATCATTAGTAATTTAATGGAGTTAAACAGTAATTATAAAGAAACACAAATTATCAAGATCCATTTCTTTTATTCTTCACAAAATAGAACTATCTTTGCTGAAATTACAAATTTTCATATCACCTAATCTTTGCATATAAGTTTTTTTTTCTTAAGCTTTCAAAAACCTAAACAACCCTACAAATTTTCATATCACCTAATCTTTCATTAAGGATTAACACATGTAATTAATGTACTCCCAAAACAAACACATTTCCTCCTTGTATGTCTATGAGCATATGACTTTTTGTCGAGAACCAAATAACAAAAAAAAAAATAAAAAAATAAAAGTAGAAGAAAGATATAACTGAAAAACTAAAATTTAGTACCGCGAGAACGGTGTTGCAGTAGTTGCAGTGGACATAGCACAAGCGTTCGGAGGTTTCTTCTAAGGACATGCTTAATTTTGCCTACAAGGTAACTTTAGATTGAACAAGTCTAGTGGCTATAATGATACATGACTTAGAAGAAGAATATCACATGGGTTATTGGAAGAAGACAGAAGATGAGTGGGGGATAATGGTGACTATATTGGTATGGAGAGTGAAAGGGAAAAGGTGGTTTAAGATATTTGGGAGAGAGAGAGAGAGCGAAAGAGTGATGATTAATAGAATGAGTGGGTGGTAGTAGCCTAGTTCTAACATTGATAGATACTTGTATAAATGTATGGCGTGCCTGACGGGGGGTTGGGGTAGGGTGGGGTGAAGGATGTTAATGGTTAGGAATGTGGCTTCTTATAATTTTAAACACGTTTTATGATTATCTACTCCTATAGACCGATTTGTTTTCCAACAATTCTTCTCTTATGTATTCACTAAATTTATATCCCGAAAGCGTCCTGGGTTGAGAAATCTAATATGACATATCAATTTTACATATGAAAATAGATTGATGCGCTTTACAGTTACATGCAGGAAAGCTTCGAGTAGCACTTAACCTAAAACAATTAACAATGTATCTCCAATGTTAAAGTCTAACCTTAAACAATGTATAACTCTAATATTAAAACCTAACCTAAAACGATTTACAACTCTAACGCCTACACCTCTTGTAAATAGAATTCATATTTACTGGTTTGAATATAATTAATAACTTGTCTATACATGATTAATGAATAACCTGAACACTTTGGGTTTTTTCCCTGTATGAACAAAACCCCACAAAAATATTCTTTTTTTCTCCGTTTTTTAGATAGCACTGTGGTACTCGTTGGAAAAATAATAAACGCTCGTTAATTTTGTAATTTTGTGAAAATTGTACCCAAACAGAGTCGAATGCTTTATTAATCAAAACTCGGTACCGAAAGATTACAACCAAAAGATTACAAATCTCTGTAATCACAAACAAACACCTCTAATACAAGACAATGATCTACACATGAATCACTATAAACAGACACAAGATGATGTCTGTCAACTAAACCCTAGATCGCCTTTTGTTAGAGTACAGAATGTGAACGAACGAGAGAGAGAGAGAGCAGATTAGATTGTGTGTTGTGAGAGAGAGAGAGAAGCCCCTTTTATATGGGCCACCAGATTAAACCCAACAAATACAAAATGAGAGATCTGAGCCGTCCATCCATAATCCGTGTGAGAAGACCTCCACCAATCAGCAGCCTTCCACGTGTCCAGTAGCTGAGACTTGGGCTAAAGGCAAGGGCTCTTGGACAAAACAGCATAGGCCCCAAACACACTAAATGGACTGGACCAAGACCTGCACAAGAGCCTTATGCAAAATGAAAAAACAAAAGTATGTAAAAATATAAAAAATAAAGGACAAACATATTAACTAAACAACCTGAAAAATATACTAAGTCTAGTATTTTTAACACCCTTCCTCAGGTTGATTAGTTAAATGGGTCAAACATTTTTACCTCTTTACATAAAACATGATGATGATGATGGGTCAAAACCCCTTTGGTAAACAAATCAGCAAACTGAGCATTAGAATCAACTTTATTGGTTTTAACCAATCCTTTAGACACAAGATCTCTTAAAAAGAAAAGAACCAACTCAAAGTGTTTAGTCCTGTCATGCCATACTCAGCTAGCAATTCAGTACAGTATTTTCTTTTAGTAAGGCACAAACCATCTTTGTTTTTAACAACTTCTATTCCCAAGAAAAATTTTAATTCACCAAGATCTTTAATCAAAAATTTAGTTTTCAAACAATTTTTGACAAGTTCTATTTCAACAGATGAATTTCCAGTGATAATAATGTCATCAGCATACACAAGAAGCACAACAATTATATCACCACTTATTTTAACAAACACGGAATAGTCACACTTACTTTGGACAAATCCAAAGTCAACAAGGACACTAACAAGCTTTTCATTCCACATACGTGGAGCTTGTTTTAAGCCATAAAGAGACTTTTTAAGTTTGCACACTTTATTATCAGAATCACAATTAATGCCATCAGGTAAAGCCATGTAAACCTCTTCATGAAGGTCTCCATACAAGAAAGCATTGTTAACATCCAGTTGAAAAATATTCTAACTATTTTGGACAGCCAGACTAAGGATGCACCTAACAGTGACCATTTTTACCACAAGAGAAAAAGTCTCCTCATAGTCAACCCCCTCCTTTTGACTATAACCCTTGGCAACTAATCTGGCTTTAAACCTATCAATTTCACCAGAAGCCTTATATTTTATTTTATAAATGCACTTACACCCAATTTTATGTTTATTTTTAGGAAGATCAACTATTTCCCATGTATCATTCCTATAAAGAGCCTCTAGTTCATCATTCATAGCTTTGACCCAATTTTTATTTTTAACAACTTCATTATAATGTTTAGGTTCAGGATTCTTATCCAAAGAAGCTGAAAAACACTTATTTTCAATGGACAAGTTAGAAAAATTTACTACCTTTTCTAACCCATATTTAACCTTCCCTTCAATAATAAAATCACTTAATTTTTTTGAACAATGTCCCCCTTAGAAAAGTTCAAGTTCTCATTTATGGTATTCACAGCCTCTGCCCCTCCAGAATCATTTACACTGTTACTTGGTTGCTGATCTGAAGCCAAGCCATTATATCAGGTGAATGATCTGGTTGCTGAGGACCCTGTGTTCCTAGATCCTCATTACCATTTCCCTTTTCCTCATCATTGGGATCATTCATGTTTAAGATATGTTCAGAATCTGTGTTTTCGAAAAGATCAAAAAAATTTAGATTATTTACTGTCTTATCAGAGTTTGCATATATTTATCATAAACAGTTTTTTCCTTAAAGAGAAAACAATTTTCAAAAAATTTGACATCTCTGGAATATAAGATAGTTTTATTATCTAAACTGAACACTTTATATCCTTTCTTCTCTTGAGAGTAGCCTAGAAACACACATTTCTCAGCTCTACTCTCAAGTTTGTTAGATTCATTAAGGATAGTATAAAAACACAGACACCCAAACACCCTTAAATGATCAAGAAAAGGGTCAAAGCCATAAATTTGATGATAGGGAGTTTTTCCATTAAGCACAGAGGAGGGGGTCCTATTGATCAAATAAGAAGCAATTAACACACAATCAGTCCAGAATCTTATAGGCACATTACTATGAAATAACAAAGCTCTAGCAACATTGAGCAAATGCCTATGTTTCCTTTCAACAACCCCATTCTGCTGAGGAGTATATGTTTCCTTTGATTTACAAAAATTGTTCATTTGACTATTAACAAATTCCAACCCATTATCACTTCTAAAGATTTTAACAGTTTGATTAAACTGGTTTTCCAACAAGTTAACAAAATCATTAATGTTTTCAAACACTTCATTCTTACGTTTCATAAGACAAATCCAAACAGCTCTAGAGAAATCATCAACTATAGTTAAAAAATATTTGTTTCCTTCTCTTTCAGCTACCCTATAAGGGCCCCATACATCCAGATGAACCAATTGACCTAAACAAGTGCTCTTATGATTGCTAAGTGGGAAAGGTTCCCTGTATTGTTTGGCTCTATGACAAACTTCACAGGGTTCATGATCCACACTAGAATTAATAGGTAACTCTGGTTTAACAATCTTTAGAGCCTGATTAGCAAGATGACCTCGTCTAGCATGCCACATATTCCTATCAACAATACTACTAAGACACACCTTAGCACTAGAACAGGAATTGCCATACATATACAGACCATCATATTGTTCACCAATCACCAGGACTTTCTTTGTGGATAGTTCATGTAAATAACACTTGTGTTCATCAAATCCTATAAACAACTTATTATCTCTGACCAATTTGTGAACAGATAGAAGATTGATGGAATATTCTGGTACAACTAAGACATCTTGTAGAATCACATTTTCTGCAAGTTTTAGTTTGCCTATTTTAACAACTTTAGCAAAGGTACCATTAGGATTTTTAACCTTAATGTTAAGATCAGACACATCAATAAAATCAAAAATGCCTTTGTCAGAATTGACCATGTGTTCATTTGCACCAGAATCAACAATCCACCCAAATCCTATCAAATTCCTATTTGTACCAGAAAAACAATACACATAAGTACTAACACCAGAGGCACAAAAAACTCTACCAGTGACATTACAGGATTTAGGAACATCAACAGATTTTTCTTGCAACAACCTGATAAGTTTAGAGACTTGATCACTGGTAAGACCATTAGCAGAATTAGCAGAATTATCAACAATACTGTTGGTGGTGAAAATCCTCAGGATGATTTTACCTCACATCCCTAATATACCATCCTCAGGATGCTGAAGGACTCAACTGACTTCAGGATGTAACAGTGTTTCAGCATGTGCACATCCTGAGAATGAACTAACGAATTAGCTTTCTTGTGTATAATTGCAGGTACAACTAAGTTATAATATAGATTTATATACTCAGCAACATCTATATTATAATCCTCAATTGAAGAAGTCAAAGATAGAAATATAACTCATGGTCCAAGATTGAAAATGGAGTCAAAGTTGTAATCGATATACATTTAATATCGGCGACAAATAAGGAAACAACTGGAACAATGACTAGCTGAGAAGAAACCGTTATCCAACGACTACATTCTGTTGAAGACCTCCAACGTTCACCTGAAACAGCTCTTAAACAACATCGAAGGAGCTTAACTACTTAGCGGATCTCACGGGATTCTTTATTTATTCTCATGTACTATATAAATGGGAGTATTGGACAAGTATAGGACACATTGCCTACACTATAGCTGCACACATACATTTAGCTTATTAGAAACACTCACACAATCATTGTAATCTTAGTACACTCGTCCATTTGCTCATCCAAAGTTGTACCTTTTTTCCAAATTAATATTAACAAACAAGGCAGGGGCCTAGTCTCCTCCCGAGGTTTTATGCCGGCGATCTACAACTGATCAAGGGCTTTCCTCGTAGATCGAGTGTTTTTCTTTGTGTTTTACTATTTTATTTGTCCATTATAAACAGTTCCATCTCGAGGATATAACTGTCCATCCCAAAACAAACCTAATCCATCCCGAGCATAGTTGTCACTTATTCATTTCTTTTTGCATCCTGACTAAGTATTTTCAAAAATATAACTAGTTTTAACATTCGAATTACATTCTTAGCACTCTACCTCACAATTTCTAATTTGGAATACAAAATTATTTCTACTAGGTAATTTTTGACCAAAACAATTTGGCGCCCACCGTGGGGCAAGTGGTGCTATTTTAATAAAA
This sequence comes from Ambrosia artemisiifolia, assembly GCA_032199755.1. Taxonomy (NCBI): domain Eukaryota; kingdom Viridiplantae; phylum Streptophyta; class Magnoliopsida; order Asterales; family Asteraceae; genus Ambrosia; species Ambrosia artemisiifolia. Next base: position 13,849,909 of record CM063529.1, read on the forward strand.
AACATTGTTAAAACTTTTTCTCATTTAATTCTTTTTTACAAAAACTTGACAACTATGTCTTCTTCCCAGAAAACTGTCTCTTCATCCATGCCATCATCAACCTCTACCAGAAATACTGCCTTACCACCCCCACCTGCATTCCCAAAGAGTGCTACTTCCCAGATTCCACCTAGACCAGCAATGGGGTCATCTGGATCCTCTCCTGTTTTCGTGTCAAATGATGAGATCCTTTCCATGTTTTCAATGGTGAAGGATCAAATGCAACAACAGCAGGAGACCAATAGAATGATAATGAGAGAGATACAATCCCTCAAGACATCCTCGATGAGACTAACTGAAGACATGGGGACACCATTGCAGCCAAGGGTGTTGGATTTTAATTCTGGCATCTCTGGAGGTGTTCATCAAGGAGATTTCATCCCCATGAGTACTGGGTTCTCTGCTCTAGAAACAACTACTGCACCCAGGATGGCAACTACCAGGGATCTAGGATATGCACCTGTGCCATCCCAAGGATATAACAATAACGGTAACAATTTAAGTTCCAGTACTTTTACTACTAATGATGTTGCTTCTTTGCAGGATACAGGAATAAGCCCTCAGCTAGCAAGGGAGCTTCAGAAGATCAAGAACATGGTATCGAGTGTGCCAGGGATAGTGCAACCCATCCCTGAGGTATCCTCAGCATGCCATAGGGTGTCAAGATTTGCAACCCCCATATGTGATGCAGAGATCCCAAAGCGGTTTCAAACTCCAAGCATGAAGCTCTATGATGTATCTACAGATCCTGAGGAGCATGTGGCTCAATATAAGGAAAGGATGGAAATAAATCCAATCCCTGCCAATCTGAAAGAAGCATGCTTTTGCAAGGGATTTGGTTCAACTCTCAACGGTCCAGCCCTGAAATGGCTCCTAAGTGTTCCTCCCTATTCTATTACTTCTTTTGCACATTTTAATTAACATGTTTAATAATCAATTTTCTTGTAGTCAAACGTTCGAACGTTTGACAAGTGATCTATACAGGGTGACTCAACCACAGGGGGAATCACTAAGAGAATTCATTAGTAGGTTTGGAAAGGAAGCACTTGACATCCCGAACCTGGATGTCACAACAGCAGTACAGGCATTCAAGATGGGAGTGCAAAGAGATTCACCATTCTACCAAGAATTGGTGATGAATCCATGCAGGAACTTGGATGAAGTCAGAAACAGAGCTTTGAGATTCATCCGACTTGAGGATGATAAGAAGATACAAGAGAGGATAAAGTCATCCTCAAAATATAACCATCCCAATCGAAAGTCCACTCCCACATATGAACCATACAAGCATAAACCATATGCTAGGCCTGATAATAAGAAGGTCAATGTGGTAGAGGATGACGATGAGGATGACTGCCCTAAATTATCAGATTACTGTTTTTCTGTGGATGTAACAGGACTGATGTACGCCATGAAGGATCTAGGGGACAAAGCAAGATGGCCGAAGAAAGATAACAAGACAGGATGGAAAGACAAATTCAAATGGTGTGCCTTTCATGAAGATTTCGGCCATACCACTGAAGATTGCATCGCCTTAAGGAAGGAGATAGCATATCTCTTGAGCAAAGGTCACCTTAAGGATCTCCTGGGCAAAAAAAAATCAAGGCCTCAGGATGGCACCAACATCCCAGAAAGAGCAGCATCCCCACCTAAGGATGCTGGTATTATCAACTTCATTTCAGGAGGGTCGGACATTTGTGGAACCTCATACTCAATTGCTAAAAGACACGCGAGGGAAACAAAGTCTGAAAAAGGAGAAAGACCAACAAAAACGACCATCCTGACGACCTCTAAAGTGATCAGCTTTGAGGAAGAAGACCGAGAAAACATTCTTGACCCTCATCATGACGGTTTGGTTATTACTTTATATATTTCTAACCACTTTGTTCACAGGATTCTCGTAGATGGAGGAAGTTCAGTGAATATCATCCAGCTTGAAGCTCTTAAAAGAATAAACATCCCAGAATCTGAAATAGTTTGCAGATCATCAGTCTTGGTGGGCTTCATTGGGGAAACTAAGAGCACAGTGGGTGACATCAAGCTACCAGTATATGTAGAAGGAGTGAACTCTATCCAGAGATTCTGTGTGATAGATTCTCTATCCTGCTACAATGTCATCCTGGGGAGACCCTGGATACATGACATGAAGGCAGTCCTTTCAACATATCATCAATGTGTGAAACTACCCACACCTTGGGGAGTTGTGAAGGTCAACAGCGATCAACAGGACGCTAAGGATTGCTATACGACATCAATGAAGGCCTCATCCCGACAAGCATAGCAATTACAGCAGGATGCACAGTGCCATCCTCAGGATGTTAAAGCACATCCTGACCAGGATGTAAAAGCCGTCTGCCTCAACTACAATAACAAGGATATCACTGTGCAAATCGGTAAGAATATCCCACATGATATTGAACGATCATTAATCTCATTTCTTAAATGCATGATGTCTACTTTTGCATGGAAGCATGAAGATATGACTGGCATCTCTAAGGATGTCATTACCCACAAACTTGGGATTGATAAGAGTTTCAAGCCCATTCAACAGAAAAGAAGGAAGTTTGCTCCAGAAAGAAATATCATCATACAAGAGGAAGTAGACAGGCTGCTGAAGTCTAAGATGATAAGGGAAGTGAAATTCCCAGGATGGCTGGCGAATGTTGTGGTGGTTCAAAAGAAAATTGGGAAATGGAGAGTGTGTGTGGACTATACAGACCTTAACAAGGCTTGCCCTAAGGACCCATTCCCATTACCACACATAGAATCAATGGTGGATGCTACAGCAGGACACGAGATGCTGACATTCATGGATGCATCCTCAGGATTCCAGCAGATACAGATGGAATCAGATGATCAGGAGGACACAACATTCATGACACCGTCAGGTATATATTGTTATATAGCCATGCCATTCGGACTAAAAAATGCAAGTGCCACCTATCAAAGGCTAGTGAACATGATGTTCAAGGAAAAGATTGGGGACATGATGGAGGTCTATATTGATGACATGGTAGTGAAATCCAAGAAAGCAGAAAATCATCTTCGGGATCTCAAAGAAGCCTTTAACATCCTGGATGCTTACAATATGAAGTTAAACCCAGCAAAATGCCATTTTGGAGTTGGAGCTGGAAAGTTTCTTGGATACTTGGTAACAAAAAGAGGGATAGAAGCCAGTCCTGAACAAATAAAGGCCATCCTTGATCTCAAATCCCCAAGAAATATTAAGGATGTGCAAAGGCTGACTGGCAGGATAGCAGCCCTGAATAGATTCATCTCAAAATCCTCAGAGAAATGCAAGGAGTTCTACGACATCCTGAAAAAGAATAACAAATTCGACTGGGGACAGAGACATGAAGAAGCTGAAAGACTATCTTGTAGCAGCTCCATTATTAATGAAACCTGAGGATGGAGAACCTCTCAAGCTATATCTTGCAGTTTCTGGGAATGCAATAAGTGCTATCTTGGTAAAGGACTTCGAAGGGCAACAACATCCTGTCTATTATGAAAGTAAAACTCTACTAGATGCTAAAACCAGGTATTCACATCTCGAAAAACTTATCTTAGCTTTAATAATGGCTTCTACTAAGTTAAGGCACTATTTTGAAACACATAAAATATATGTTCAAACTAATTATCCCATTAAGAATGTACTTAGAATACCAGAAATGTCTAGAAGAGTGGCAAAATGGTCAGTTAAATTAAGTGCTTTTGACTTAGAATATGAGCCTAGAAATGCAATCAAGTCACAGGCTCTAGCAGACTTTGTGGCTGATTTCAGTAGTGACATCCTGAGTGAAGTAGAGTCTGAAGTTCAACAACTAAATGAAAATTTGGAAAAATGGACTCTATACACTGATGGTGCTTCAAATGCAAGAGGCACAGGTCTAGGAATACTACTAAAATCGCCATAAGGGGACAAGATACCCCATGCCATTAGATGTGCATTTCAAACAATCAATAATGAGGCAGAATATGAAGCTCTCATTGCTGGTTTACAACTTGCTAGAGATATGCATATTTCTAATATTGAAGTCTTTGTTGATTCTTTGTTGATTACTAACCATTTCAATGGATCATATGCAGTAAAAGGACAAAAGTTAGCTGTTTATCTCGAAATTGTTAAAAAATTAGCTACTTCTTTTGTAGAATTTTCACTAACACAGGTACCTAGGGAAGAAAATGCTGAAGCTGATGCCTTAGCAAACCTGGGATCCTCCTTTAATCTACCAAAAGGGTCCAAGATTCCCATCATCCACATCCTGAAACCAGCAATTGAAGAGTGGCATCCTGAGGATAAAACAGCCCATCCTGAGGATATCACTGTTTTAGCCACTCAGGTACAAGACGATTCATCATGGATGACTCCCATAATGAAATATTTACAAGAAGATGTCATTCCTGATGGAGAAAATCTAAAGGCTTTCAGGATAAAGGTATCTAAATTTACAATTATAGACAATATTTTGTATAGAAAATCTCTTGCAGGTCCATATTTGAGGTGTCTCAACAAGGATGAAGCAAACGAGGTGCTCAAGGACATCCACGAAGGAGACTGTGGAAATCATACAGGAGGAAGATCTCTCTACTCGAAGACTTTGAGGATGGGATACTATTGGCCTACTATGAAGAAGGATGCCATGCTATATTCCCAAAAGTGTGATACAAGCCAAAGACGTAGCAACATCCTTCACCAGCCTACTGAACCACTACATCCTGTTATTTCACCATGGCCCTTCATGAAATGGGGAATGGACATAGTAGGAATGCTACCCAAAGCTCCTGGAGGAAAGGTATTCATGCTAGTGATGACAGACTACTTCTCAAAATGGATTGAAGCTGAAGCATTTGTGCAAGTCAGAGATACAGAGGTGGTCTCATTCATCAAAAGAAATATCCTAACAAGATTTGGAGTACCATCTGAGATTATTTGTGACTATGGCTCTCAATTCATTAGCAAAAGAACAACTGACTTTTGTGAGAGTTGGGGGATCAAGATGGTAACTTCAACACCAGTCCATCCTCAAGCTAATGGACAAGCAGAATCTTCAAACAAAATCATTGTCAACAACTTGAAGAAGAAGCTTGGGCAAAAGAAAGGGAAATGGGCAGAAGAACTTCCATTTGTACTCTGGGCTGATAGGACTACTTCCAAGAATGCTACTGGTCAGACGCCTTTCTCCTTGGTCTTTGGAACAGAAGCGATGCTGCCAATAGAGATGGTCATGCCTACAGCAAGGAAAAATCTTCAGGATGCAACCACCAATTTCGAATCATTACTACAGGATTTGGAAACTGTGGATGAACTCAGTGATGCTGCTAAAGTAAGAATGGCAGCATATCAACAAAGGATTGCTAAAGCTTACAACAAGAATATCAGGATAAGAAGATTTCAAGAAGGAGATTTGGCATTAAGAAAAGCCTTCCAAAACACAACAAAACCAAGAGATAGTAAGCTAGCTCCCAAGTGGGAAGGTCCATACTTGATCGATTCTAAAGCTGGTAAAGGGGCATATTGGCTGTCAACAATGGAAGGAGAGATTCTACCAAGAGCTTGGAATGTTATTCACTTCAAATACTACCATGCCTAGGGATGCATGTGACTGATCTCTTTGGAAGAGAAACCATGGTTCGATTCACCGGTGGATTGAAGGTGAAGGCTGATAGAGATGAATCATCTCCACATGTAAGTGCTTATCTTTAATTTATTTCGATCGATTATATTTTTACTAAACATGGTCTAGAAATAGTCCATCCTGAGAATTTTGCAGTACCTTCCTGAAGATGGAATGCTTAGAAGACTAGGGGGCTGGCCACCCTCTCCTCCGTTAAGGTGTCTGACACCTTCCTAAGGTTTAAAGGTTTTCACCTTTCTCATTGGGTTAGCAACCCTCGCGTGGTGCGCACGATGCCCATGTATATTTTCGGGATGGTGGGACCAGTCCATGTAAAAGTGGCTGTCAATATCATTATCTTTGAGATATACGATGGAGCTCTTAAGGTTTAGACATTTTTCAATGTCTCTTACGTATTTGGTCTAGTCACCAGGGCCTTGTCGCCAGTTATTCTCAAGATGTTACATATTGGTCTTGTCACCAAGATATTACAAAGGGGTTTGATCCCAGTTAAACCAAAGGCCTAAGTCGCCAATATAATAACAAAGTTTTCCTCTATAGGATATTATTAAAACACAATTCTTTCTTACAAAGGATTGTAGACTTAAGGTCTATCCTGAAGATATTACACTGGGGACATCCTCAGGATGCAAGACCATCCCAAGGATGAAGAAGAAACTGGGGGCGTCCTCAGGATAATGAAGACCATCCTGACGATGAGAAGGACTTATGAAGAATGTGGCAAGATCAGAAAAATTATTCAACAGAGAACATACAAAAGGTATTATTTTTAATTATTTCTTTACACCCTAAGTGTTTGCTAATGTTTGCAGAATGTCAACGGAAATAAAGAATACAAATATGATAGCGTCAAAAGATTGTTACCATATATTATTAAAGCATCATAGTCAAAATTTGATGTCAACCCCTGGCTTCATCCAAAACCAGGACCCATCCACCAGGGGTCAACATCTACGGTCTGGGTCAACAAAAGATTTGAGGCTTCGTCTTGAAACCAAGATCCCTCCACCCCAAACCTTATAATATCCTAAGTTATTACATGTTAATAATTGTCTAAAATTGTTCAAAGACTACCAACACAACCACAAAAGATCAAATAAAAAGTGGGCTCCGGCCTAGTCAACACATCCTTCATCGCCCACTGGAAGGTCCTTCACCACCTCAGCAATCTTGGCCTCTGCAGCCTTCACCTCTGCATCCTCAGGATCTTTGGCCGGATCCTCGGGATGGACAACAGGAACAGGCTCATAAACCACTTCTCTTCCGCCCAGGCTCTTAATCTTCTCCTTCTAGGCTTCGACATCCCAGGAATTCTGATCAAAACCTGGATCCTTGTCCTGGAGAGCCATCTTCACCCTAGCCTAAAAGACAGAAATAGTAGCAGACTTGATGAGCCCATTCCTATGATCCTGAGCCTCCTTCTCCTGGTCCAACATGGCCTTAGCATGCTTTGCCTTCACTCGCTTCAACTCGGCTTCAGTCTCTACCGGTTTACCTTCAAGATATTTGCCCTTAGCGTGAGAAATCTTTTGGACATCCTCAAGCTTGGTCTGGGCCTCATGAGGTTCTTGAGCAACAGCATCCAGAGACTTTGACAGATACTCATGGCCCTAACAAGAAAAGAAAAGGTAAGTATTCCTAACCTTTTTTCACTAACATATCAAAGATATCCTCAGGATAGGACCATACTGGAGAACTTGCTCAAAATATCATCACAGCTCAAACCCTCAAAAGGGTTGATCTCCTGAGCAATGGCAGTAGCAGCACCCCCTTCCTTTTCTTAGAAGCAGCAGCAGCCCTAGACTTGGGAGGATTAGATGAAGGAGTAGCCATCTTGGAACTCGAAGGAGATGGAGAGGTCACTTTGGTTGCCTTGGTATCCATGCTATCAATATCATCCAGGTCAAAGGAAGCAGGTTTCTTGGCTGAAGCTAAGATTATAACAGGGTTAGTGAATAAAATACTAAACAACCCCAGGATGTAACATAATATGCTTACCAGACATCTTAGAGGCTTGACTGGTGGTATCACTTCCACTTCGAAGGTCCTCACTGATTCAGGTAACTTATAAACAACTCCACACCAAAGAAAAGCATCGTTCACAGGGGTAGCAAACTTGGCACATGAAGCACCTGTTGAACAAAAAATTTTCAGGATGTTAGCATCTTCGGGATATAACTAAAAACTTTTTCATAAGAATACTCAAAATAATTTTACCACTTTTTAACCAATAAAGAGGGATCTCATCCCCTTGGGGAATAAAGCTCCTTTTAACAAAGAAAAACTTTGTTTTCCAATTTTTCTCCGATTTTACCACATTAAATAGAAAAGGTGGATCCTTTTCTATAACTTGAAGAACATAACGGGGGAACCATGTGTCCTCAACTTATAGACATGAGCCAGGTCCCCCACTTGAAGATGGACACCATGATCTTCGACGAGCCTGCTATAAACCATCAGAATCTTCCAAAGTTCAGGCATGGCTTGAGAATAAGCCATCCCAGTTGTTTTCGTCAAAAAATACCTAGTAGAAATAATTTTGTATTCCAAATGAGAAATTGTGAGGTAGAGTGCTAAGAGTGTAAATTTATTGTTAAAACTAGTTATATTCTAAAAATGCTTAGTCATGATGTTAAATGAAGTAAATCTATGACAACTGTTGGGTTCAGTTGAGACCACAGTTACCAGAACAAAGACTTTTTGTAGCTTATTTTGTAGTTTGATAGTTAGAGGACTAGTTATGTAATTCTTTGTTAGTTTATGTGTAAACCCTAGAGTGTGAACTTAAGGGAAGGGCCCTGCGAACTTAATTAAGTTCGCAGGCCCATCAGGTGCTCACTATATAAAGTTCACTCATATGCACACTCTAGGTTAGGGTTTTGGACATCTTTTGTTGGGACGAAGAGGATTGAAGAAACCACCTTTTGATAACCTTAGTCTTTTCCATATCTGCCTAAGTATAGAACTGCTGAAGAACAAATAGAAGAAGTACTGAAGAACAAACAGAAAGTACTGAAGAGTAAAACTCATCAGAAGTTCTGAAGTCTAACCAGACATTTCACTGAAGAACTACTGAAGACAAACTACTCATCAGCAGTTTGTCACTCATCAGCACTTTCACTCAGAAGCTTCTAACCGACTGAAGATCAGCAGTTTTACTATTATATTGTTTTGTTAAAGTCTTGATTTCAAGTTTCAATGTACAGACTGTAGTAACCTTATCTTAGCATAATATCTTTGTTAAATATCTTAGATTACTTCAGACTACAGTTTAGTACATTAGTCTATAAATAGATGAGTTTGTTCATCTATTTTAGATATGTGATTTTGTGTAATATCTTTGAACTTATATTGAAATCCTTCGGGCTTTAAACTTATAATTTCCACTTCACATCTGAGAAACATAAACTGCTATTACTGCTTTATACTTAGATCATTTATTGTTTCTCATTTATTATTCAGTCAAGGGGGAGTAATAACTCCTCATCAAAGTGATCTTTTAGACCTTTGAACACTTAACTTTCCGCTGCTTAATAACTCTTATATAAATCTGATAAACACATAAGTGTTCATATAAACAGCCACTGATCCAACAATTGGTATCAGAGCTTCTGGTTAATCTGATCAAAATCAATCTAACAAATTGAGATTCAGACACAGGCTCAATATTGATATTCAATAAAAAGGATAAAAGGCTCACTTTTTAAATCCATCACTTTAAGAAAGTATTGACAAATTCAAACTTCTTAAAAATGGATCCCTACAATACTGGATCTGCCAACAAACCTCCTATGTTAGTCAGAAATGAATATAACATATGGTCTAAGAGGTTGGCACACACTATTTCTCAAACCAACACTGGATGTTGGAGGTCTGTAGTTTTTGGACCTCACAAACCAGTTGTTACTGATCCAGAGGGTAAGACTGAAAGACCAAAGGATCCAAAAGAATACACGGAGGAAGATTTCCTAAAGTTTGAGCTTGATGCAAAAGCTTTCTCCATGTTGGCTATGGCTCTCCCAAACGAAATTTATGCTGGCCTTTTACACTGTGAAAGTGCCAAAGAGCTGTGGGATTGCCTAAAAGAGCAGTTTGCAGGAACTGCTGAGGTGATAGCCAACATAAGAGAAATTTTGGCTCAACAATATGAAACTTTTACTCACATAGAGGGTGAAACTTTAACTCAACAATTTGAAAGATTTTCTTCACTCATCTCTGAGTTAAAAATAAACAATCAGACCTATACAACTGAGTCTATGTTACATAGATTTTTAAGGTCTTTACCTTCAAAATGGGAAACTTACTCAATAGTCCTCAGAACCAGTTCTGATTTTAACACCTTGAACCTAACTAGGTTACATGGTAAATTATTAACTTTTGAAAGAGAAATCAATCAAAAGAAAAAGCTTCAAGAATCTGGTAAAACTGCTGATGACTATACTCCGGGTAGCACAGCCTTATTAGGACATGACTCACCATCCTGTTCTAATAATTTTGGTTCTTTTGACCACATTGACATAACAGCTGGGATCTCATCAGATGGATCTTTCCCAGCTTATGACAATGAGGAACTAAGTCAAACTGCTGACAACATGTGTTTCATCATGGATGATTTAAAATATTTTAGCAGTGATGACTTAGAAGAAATGGAAATATTGCATCAACTGGCCTTGTTAAGCTTAAAAACTAACAAATTTTACAAAAGGTCAGGAAGGAAATTTCCAGGACTAAACAATTCAACAAAAGTTGGTTTTGACAAATCTAAACTGAGATGTCATAAGTGTCAGAAGTTGGGACACTTTGCTAGAGAATGTAGAAGCTCTAGCTACAACCAACAAATGTCCCCTGGAAATCAATATAACCCCTCATACAATAGGAATAATGGAACTAATGGGAGTGCTCATTTTGTACAGGCACAAGCTCCAAATGTTCAATATGTGCCACAAGTACAATATGTACAGATGCCTGCTCAACAACAACAGCAGCTCATGCCTCCATTTCCAACTGCTCAACTTCCTGCACAAACTCAACAACCCCCTCAGCAACAAAGCTTATTTACCTCAGGGTATGTTGATTGGAGCAGTCTTCCTTATGACACGTCAGAATGCAGTCAGGATTCAGACAATATGGTCTATGATGTCAACTGGGGAGAACCTGATAATGGCAGAAAGAATTTTGCCTTAATGGCTTTTGAAGGATACTCTTCAAATTCTGCTCTCACACAGGTATCACAACAATCTCTGTTAAAGCTTTGCACTAAATCTTGCAAAGAATCATTTGCTTTAATTAGAGAAACCAATGTGCATTTACAAGGCAAATCCAATGACATGGAAAGAACATACACACAAATGAAGTGTGATTTGGAAAGAAAAGTCATGTTGAAAAACAAAGAAATTTCCAAACTAAATGATAAATCCATTGAAACAGAAGCACAAATTAAAACCATGATAGACAGCCTAGGTAAAGTCAGACAAGAGCTTGCTGACACCAAGGTTGATTGTGAAAAATGGGTTGAGTCTTGTAAAGGGTATCAAATGTTACTTAACAAACAAACTGCAGCCAATGTTAAGTTTGGCATTGGATATACCCACACTGAATCACCAACAGATTTCACCCACAAAACTGATAATGATGGGAAGAAATTGATTCAAACTTCTGATATGGAGGAATGCACATCCTACCATCAGAACTTCCTCAAAAAGGGAAGTACTGGAGAAGTTAAAACTACTGACAATAAGCCATCAGCAGTTTCAACTACATCAGGAGTTGAGACCCTGAAAACTGCTGATGACCTATTTCAAAAATCAGATTTTGTCAGTAAATTGCCTTCTAACTCTCTTGATCTATCTAAAAGGAAAGAGAAGGCAAAAGCATGTGAAATATGTGGTCTGTTTAACCACATAACTGAACTTTGTAAATTTAGAAAGGTAAATCAGTTAAATAAACAAAGACAACAACTGATTGTGGGAAAACAGATAAAACAAGATTTTCAAAATACCTTTTTTCCCAACAAACAACAATCAAACAAAACCCTTTCTAAGAAGAAGCCTTTATCTCAACAAAGGTCATCTTCTCAAAGTTCAATTTCAGAAGTTTCACCTAACTCATCAGCAGATTCACAAACTGCTGAAGTTAAAGATTTGATAAACCTGGTTAAACTTCTGATGACCAAAGTTGATGGTGGAAACCAAAAAGAACCCACCATTGTTCTTAATGACAAATCCATTGCCAAAAAGACATGGATTACTAAAAATGGTCCACAACAAGCTGCACCTGTTCTCAAGAGCAAACCCAAAGCCAAACTGGCTTGGGTTGCCAAAACTAACTAATTTGCTATCTTGTGCAGAGAGTCTCCAGAGGTTTGAATAGCATATGGTATGTGGATAGTGGAGGCTCAATGCACATGACTGGATGCAGATACCTGATAAACAATTTTATCAGTCAAAGAGAAGGATCTGTGTCCTTTGGGAACAATGCCAAGGGATATGTGCTAGGATATGGCAATGTATCCTCAGGCAAAATGCAGTTTGACAAGGTCAATCTGGTTGAAAACCTTGAGTACAACTTGCTGAGTGTCTCTCAAATGTGTGACAAAGGATATTCTTCCTTTTTCACAAAGACAGCATGCAAGATCATATCACCAGAAGGCCAGAAGTTGATAGAGAAGATCATTGAAGATCATACTTTGCTGATTGCCAAAAGATGTGGCAATGTCTATGCAGTGGACATTGAAAAAGACAAAGTATTGAACAAGACTGCCTGTTTCTTCTCAAAGGCATCAACTTCAGAAAATGATCTCTGGCATAGGAGACTTGGCCATGTGAACTTTAAAACCATCAATAAAGTCACAAAAATGGGCTTGGTCAGAGGTCTACCTTTGAAGGAATATCAGTGCAAAGAACACTGTGTTTCCTGTCTTAAGGGTAAACAGCATAAGTCCTCCTATAAGTCTATTGAAGAATCAAAAACAACTGCATGTCTTCAACTACTCCATATGGACTTATTTGGACCAGTCAAGATTATGAGCCTTGGTAAGAAGAAGTACTGCTTGGTCATCATTGATGACTACTCAAGATTCACATGGGTCTTCTTCTTATATTCCAAGGATGAGGCAGCTGAAATCATCAAGTTCTTTATTCTACAAGTAGAGAAGCAATACTCTCTATCTGTCAAAGTCATCAGGAGTGACAATGGGACAGAGTTCAGGAACAAAACTCTGGATGAATTCTGTCTGTCTAAAGGGATTGTTAGACAGTTCAGCATTCCCAGAACTCCTGAACAAAATGGTGTGGTAGAAAGAAAGAACAGAACATTAATTGAAGCAGCCAGAACAATGTTAGCTGATTCAGGCCTACCTTTGTATTTTTGGGCTGAAGCAGTCAACACTGCATGTTATGTTCAGAATAGAGTTCTTATCAACAAGAGACATACCAAGACTGCCTATGAAATTCTTCATGGCATTAAGCCCCTTATCTCCTTCTTCAGGGCTTTTGGATGTCAATGTTTTATCCTCAACATCAAAGACTCTATCTCTAAGTTTGCTGCAAAAGTTGACACAGGTTATTTTCTTGGTTATTCTCCTTTGAGAAAAGCTTACAAAGTATTCAATTCAAGAACCAGGATAGTAGAAGAAACACTGAATGTCAAGTTCAATGAATCTAAACACACTCTTATTCCAGCAGATCCTGCTGAATTATTTGATCTTGACAGTTTTCATTTCGGACCTGAAAAGACTGTTGAATCATCCAAACCTCCTCAAAATGGTTTTCAAGGATTTGAAGATGATGGTCCTGCACCATGGACTCCAAACACAGTCAGAAGATCAACTATTAAACCTTCAGAAGTTTCAATAGCTTCTACTTCAGGAACTACTGATGAACATTTTGAAACTACTGATTCAGCTGAACCTAAAACTCCTGAAGTTCAAATAACAGCTGAACCAGATATTATCAATCTCAGTGGTCTATTTGAAGAACCTGTAGAGCCATCATCCAGTACAGGTTTACAACAACTGATTGAACACAAGGATCATCCATTGGAACAAATCATGGGTGACATTGCATCAGGGGTACTCACAAGAAACCAGCTCTCCAACTTTTGCTTATTCTCAGCATTCATCTCTCAGTTGGAACCAAAGAAGTATCAAGAAGCCCTCAAAGACAACAATTGGGTGCAAGCAATGCAAGAAGAGTTGCTTCAATTCAAGAAACAACAGGTTTGGGAAATCTGTCCCTTACCTGAAAACAAGCAACCAATTGGAACAAGATGGGTCTTCAGAAACAAATCAGATGAGGCTGGTATGATCATCAAGAACAAAGCAAGACTAGTGGTACAAGGTTATTCCCAAGAGGAAGGAATTGATTATGATGAAACCTTTGCACCAGTTGCAAGACTTGAAGCTATCAGGTTATTTTTAGCTTATGCAATTTCCAACAACATTAAAGTTTATCAAATGGATGTCAAAAGTGCATTTTTGTATGGAAAAATAAAAGAGGAAGTGTATGTCTGTCAACCTCCAGGGTTTGAGGATCCTTCTCATCCTGATTGGGTTTACAGACTTGACAAAGCTCTTTATGGGCTAAAACAGGCTCCAAGAGCCTGGTATGAAACACTTTCCAACTTTTTACTAAAGAATCACTTCTCAAGGGGATCCATTGATAAAACTCTTTTCATAAAACATGTTGGAAATCATGGCTTACTTGTTCAAATATATGTTGATGATATCATTTTTGGTTCAACAAATTCAAAACTGTGTGAAGAATTTAAGAAACTCATGCAATCAAAATTTGAAATGAGTACAATGGGAGAATTGCAGTACTTTTTGGGACTGCAAATCAAACAACAGTCAAATGGAACATTTATACATCAATCAAAATATGTTAAAGAATTATTAAACAAATTTTCTTTACAAGACTGTAAAACATGTTCCACTCCCATGACACCAATCACACAAGTTGAACCAGATGATCAAGGGAAACACATTGATCAAACCATGTATAGATGTATGATAGGTTCTCTTTTATATCTAACTGCTTCTAGACCAGATATCATGTTTTCAACTTGTGTCTGTGCTAGATACCAATCTGCACCAAGAGAATCTCATCTAATTGCAGTCAAAAGAATCTTCAGATATCTGAAAGGAACTCCTACTCTAGGGATTTGGTATCCTGCTTCAAGCAATACCAAGTTAACTGCTTTTTCAGATAGTGACTATGCAGGCTGCAAAATGTCAAGAAAATCAACATCTGGTGGTTGTCAATTCTTAGGAAACTGTCTGGTGTCCTGGCAATCAAAGAAACAAACATCTGTGGCAACTTCAACAGCTGAAGCTGAATACATTGCTGCTGCAAGCTGTACTTCACAGATACAATGGCTCCAATATCAACTGCTTGATTATGGAATCAAAGAGACCAAGACCCCACTTTTTGTAGACAGCAAATCTGCCATTAGCATCATTCAAAATCCTGTTCAGTTTTCAAAAACTAAACACATTGAAATCAGGTATCACTTCATCAGAGATTGCTATGAAAAAGGCAAGATTGAGGTGAAGCATGTCACAACAGCTAATCAAATAGCTGACATTTTCACCAAACCCCTTGATTCAACAACTTTTCAGAGGTTAGTATCCATGCTTGGGATGTTAAACTTAGAAGAAAGTCTGTAAGTGTTTCACTTTTTAATTCTGCATATATTTTATTTTCACTTACATACTTATCTGTCACAAACCTCTGAAGACCAAAAATTTGAGAAAAGAGAAAGTTCTGATGAACAAATTTTGAAAACTACTGATAAACATCAAAATGGGATATTTTCAAATGGATATAACTACTGATGAAAATCAGAAGTTAGAAAAGTGTTTTAAGAGTCATCTGCATCAGCAGTTGAAACTGCTGATGAGAAAACTAAAACCACTGATGAAGAAACCTTTCTTCTTCAGCAGTTTGACTAAAAGGGTAAAACAGACTTTTCACTCGTCAGAAGTTTGACCTAGTCGGTTAAAAACCTCTGATAAATACCCTGTTCCAACACTTATCCATTCAAAAAGCAAAATTCCCTCTTTCTCTCTCAAATTCAAAGCAAAACCCCTTCTCTAACCTAAAAATCACTGTTCGATCAAAAACATCCATGGCTCTCGTGTTAAAACAGGGACACAACCAAAGAGGCTACTTTGTTAAAGATGAAGCCTGGTCCCAGTATGATGAGATACTTGATCTCATCATAAAATCCCAATATTATGATGCTTTCACCATTGATCCACCCATTCATGAAGAAACTCTTAATGAGTTCTGGGCAAATTCAGAAACGGTGAAGGTGAATAATGAAGTAATTTCCCTCAAATCTTCCATAAAAGGGAAACTGATGGCCATCTCACCAGAAACACTAAGCATCAGGCTTGGTTTGAAGGATTCTGAGGCACCTGAGCAAATTCCAACCTCAGACATTCATCTAACCATGACAGAATGTGGCTATCAAGGTACTTTGGCACAAGCAACAGTTTACAAAAAATATTTTGACCCACAATATAAACTGTTATTTCATTATATTATTATGTGTCTTAGTCCTAAAACTGGGTCAATAGATCAGATGCCTTCAACTTTTCAACCTATTTTTCATTCCATCATAAATGAAACCTCTTTCAAGGCATCAAAACTGTTTTTCAATGAACTGGTTTTACATCATCAAAATGATAAAAAGAGATTTTTGTTGTATCCAAGGTTTGTTATGCAGTGCATAATAAAAGAACTTGGAGAGGGAGTACTTGAGGGAAAAACAACAACTTTAAATCCTTTAACTGCTCAAGTATTCTCTAGGCACAACAAACCAGCACTTTTGCTAGAAGATGACCAAGGGGAAGAACAACCCATCCCCAAGGAACCCACATCTTCCAAACCCAAAAAGATAACCAAAAAGCCTAAACAACAAAAACCAAAAACAACCAAGTCACTGAAAAAGAAAGTTCAGGAAGTGGAGAAACCTGAAACTACTGATGTGCAATCTGCACTTGAAAAGGAAGTGGCTGAAACATCCTCTCAGCACACTCCTTCTCCACCACCCAAAAGAAAACCTGTCACAGTTATATTTAAAAGAAAAAGATTTAAGAAACAAATAACTGTTGACCCTGCATTTGAAACTACTGAAACCATTCCCACCCAAACTCCTGAACAACAACCCATTACAACTACTGAACCTGAACCCTCACATACAACCATAGAAATTGCCCAACTTCTCTCAGGACTTAAAGGAACCCATTCACCACATGTCACTCCCCTTACAACACATCAAATTGGGGAGATGCCTTCAGAAGTTGACATGAATGTGGATCTCTTTAGCCCAACACAGAGAGATGAGGATGAACAAGGGTTTGTAGGCCCAAACTTACAAACTTTTGATATTTTTGAGGCTGCTACTACTCACTTATCACCCAGTGGTGAACCTGAGGACAGTAGTAACATACTTAAGACCTCAAATCTGGCAACTACTGATGAAGGCCTAAGGCCAGAGGTAGGAAAACCTCAGGACCAAGACAAAGAGGTTCATGAGACTACTGGTTTGGGTCCAGCTCATGATATAACTGATCCTGCCCTCTCTGAGGACACTATCAGGGATTCAGATGATTCCATTAAGTTGGTTGATGAATCACAAATTCCACAAACTGAATTGACGGTTGACATTGAAGGTCCTGCATCTAAGGTCTCCAAGCTCAAGAAGCTGGTCACCAAAGATCAGGTTAAAGACCAGTTAGCCCAAAAATCCCCACAACTGGCATCTTCAGAGCAATCTGAAGATCACCCAAAAATCACCCCTTCACTAAAACAACCTACACAATTCACTGGGCTCACAAGCATAGACTTGAACCAACTATGCAGCCCAGATGGTCCCCTGTATCAGGCACTCAAACAAATTATAACTGATCAACTCAAACCCTTCACAACTGCTTGGGAGTTAAAAGCTAACAATCAGTTTGGGTTGATCAACTCGAGACTTGCAGAGTTGAACAAGAAAATGGATGAAACACAAGATCAACTTGCAAGGTTGTCTGCTGCAACATCTCATTCTATTCGGCTTCCATAAGTGGATGAAGCCAAAAAGGGGGAGATGATTAAGGAACCAACAGATGCTACACAAAGACAAAATCCTGATCAAGAAGCTGATAGACCAATACAAAGACCAGGAAAAGAAGTAGCACCAGAGTTCAA
The DNA here is from genome assembly GCA_032199755.1 of Ambrosia artemisiifolia. Lineage (NCBI taxonomy): Eukaryota > Viridiplantae > Streptophyta > Magnoliopsida > Asterales > Asteraceae > Ambrosia > Ambrosia artemisiifolia. Next base: position 13,867,781 of record CM063529.1, read on the forward strand.
GTTATCTAAGGCATCAGAGGGAACTGCTGATTACATTTCTCAAACTACTGAAGACAATCCTTCAGCAGTTGTGACCAAACCTACCACATCAGCAGTTCTACCTCCTAAACCATCATCAGAAGTTCCTAAGGCAACTGAAAAAGACCCTGCTCCCACTCCTTTGCCTACAACAACTTCCACAGCTGTTTTAAACCCTACTCCCATCAGAATGTCGAAAGACTTATTAGAGAAGAGTTTGAAAGAAGCTGCCAAGAAGGCAAAAGAAGACAGAGTATGGAACAGCCTAGAAACTAGAGAAGACTTGACCTTTGATGAAAAATTGATCAAGTATCAAGAGAAACTTGATGAGCTTGAGGCTGAAGAGAGAGCACTTGAAGCTGCTGCTGAAGAAGACAAAAGAGCACAGCTAATAGCATTCATCACAAAGAACTCCAAATCCAAACAAGTGGCCCTCAAGAAACTCTCAACACAAGAACTGACAAGAAGAGCTCAGATACTGTCTGACAGAATAGCAACTGAAAATGAGAGGAAAGCCAAAAGAGCTGAAATAATTGAAGAATTAGTGGCTAATGACTATGGTTCAAAAGCCTCAATCAGCAAATGGAAAGAACAAACTCTCTATGAGGCTTACAAGAAATTCAAAGCAAAGAAAGTTGCTGAACCAGAAAGATTTGAAAGTCAAGAAGTCCAAACAACTTCTATTGTCAAAAGACCATCTGGTACATTAAGAAGGCCAGCCACCAAAAGAAAAGCAGATGGAGATCCCATTGTCAAGACTGACTTCAAAATGATTCTGTTAGAAGGAGATCAGTTGGTACATGGTGATTTTGATGTTGAAGAGAAACCCATCTTGACCCAATTCAGAGACAAGGCTACTTATGCTTATCAGTTACAACAATCCATTCAAGAAGAAACACATACAAGGGTTGTTACAGAGCATCACCTGCCCAATATGCCAATCCAAGGTGCTGCTGAATTACAAGGAAGTCAAGAGTCTCACCTGAGAGTCACTGAAATAGAAGACATTCCTCAATCAGGTCAACCTAAGGAAACAGGCTTGGTTTCCTATGCCTCTGACTTTGACAGGTCAAAGGTAAACATTGTGAAATGGTCATTTACTGAATCCAACTCAGTACTTGTGACCAGGAGAGACCGTTCAAGTAAGGTCTATAGAAACTCAAAGGAGTTGAGTGTTTTATCGTCCAAAGACCTTCTCACCATTCAACATTTAACACCTGAACTTGGTCCTCTCACTGAGCAACAAAGATGTACTCTTACCACCCGGATGACAGCAGAGATCTGGAGGATGCTAGAAGAGAGAAAAGGACAACAATAAAGGATAGATAAGGTTTTGGCTTCATCAATCCAGGGGGAGATTGTTGGGACGAAGAGGATTGAAGAAACCACCTTTTGATAACCTTAGTCTTTTCCATATCTGCCTAAGTATAGAACTGCTGAAGAACAAATAGAAGAAGTACTGAAGAACAAACAGAAAGTACTGAAGAGTAAAACTCATCAGAAGTTCTGAAGTCTAACCAGACATTTCACTGAAGAACTACTGAAGACAAACTACTCATCAGCAGTTTGTCACTCATCAGCACTTTCACTCAGAAGCTTCTAACCGACTGAAGATCAGCAGTTTTACTATTATATTGTTTTGTTAAAGTCTTGATTTCAAGTTTCAATGTACAGACTGTAGTAACCTTATCTTAGCATAATATCTTTGTTAAATATCTTAGATTACTTCAGACTACAGTTTAGTACATTAGTCTATAAATAGATGAGTTTGTTCATCTATTTTAGATATGTGATTTTGTGTAATATCTTTGAACTTATATTGAAATCCTTCGGGCTTTAAACTTATAATTTCCACTTCACATCTGAGAAACATAAACTGCTATTACTGCTTTATACTTAGATCATTTATTGTTTCTCATTTATTATTCAGTCAAGGGGGAGTAATAACTCCTCATCAAAGTGATCTTTTAGACCTTTGAACACTTAACTTTCCGCTGCTTAATAACTCTTATATAAATCTGATAAACACATAAGTGTTCATATAAACAGCCACTGATCCAACATCTTTCATTACACAAGAATATTGTAATCCATGGTGCTTTGAAGATCTATTGTTAATGGAATCAAACGTTTTGAGTTTCTTGTGTGTCGGTTTTACTTTGTTCATCTAGTTTCTTTTAGTTTTCATAGATTAATCACTTAAGACACCTAAACAATAGGTGTTTCTAAGTGCTAACAATCTTGTGCACTTGAAGATCTAGTAATTTTGGGACTACAATTTGGTATCAGAGCCTCTGTGCTCGAGATTGTATCTATCTAAAGATATCAAAACCCTCCTTGTTAGTTTTTACTATCAAGTTTTTCAAAAAAAAATTTAGTGTTTATCAAAGTTTGAATATTTTCATTAGTTTTGCCTTAAAATCTCGTGAACAAGTGTTTCTAAGGTGTTTAAAAGGTATTAATTTCAGTAGAAACATCATTCAAGAACTTCAAAACAATTGAAAATCTCTTGGACTTGTTTCTGGTAAGATTAAAGGCATTTCAGCCGTAAGTGCGTACTTAAATGTGCGAACTTAGCTCAACAAGTGAGTACTTGTTTCTTGCTTCTGAGTACTTGTTTCAAGAGTTGAGTACTTAGCTCATAAGTTGCATACTTGACATTTCAAGGTGTGCACTTATTACAGCCACAACTGCGCACTTGTCTAAAAGTGTGTGAACTTGTGTCTGTGTGAGCATTTAAATTTACACAAGGCTTTACAGCTTTCTCTCTCCTGGCACCACAACTAGGGTTTCTGCATACTTATCTGAAATCTCTAGTTGGTGTGCGAACTTACTGAAAAAGGTGCATTTTCTGAGCACTTGGCTAGGGTTACTGCGAACTTAAATCTTAAACGAGAGTTTAAGTGTCTGTGTACTTATACTAGTACGCAGGCTGATCAGTCAAGACTGAGCACTTGTGCTACTCTGACTTGGTTGAACTGCGAACTTAAGCCAAAAGTGTGTGCTACAGGGACTGTGTACTTAACAGGAGAATCAAGAACTTATCATCTTTGTTTCTTACTGTTTCAGGTTTCTAAGTAACTGCGAACTTGTGCACTGCGAACTTGTGCACTGCGAACTTGTGGACTGCGAACTTGTGGACTGTTTTGATTTTTTCAAGGACTTTGGACTATAACTTGCTAATCAACTTAATCTAAACCCTAAAATCAATCCAAAATCAATCTAAAATCAATCTTAAATCATGTCTGGTAACAACTCATTCCAAGTTAACCCAATAACTCAAGCTGAACTTGAAACCGGCACTATAACACGTATTCCCAAGTTGATGGGTGCTGAAGACTATGGCACATGGAAAAACAGAATGAAAGCTTTCTACTTTGTTAACGATCACACCCAATGGAACTCAGTCCAGCTCGGACCTCACATTCCCACCAGAACCACTGATGCAGGAGAAGTGTTCAACACTGATCCCACTACATACACTGATCTCGACAGACAACTGTTGCAGCGAGATCACAAAGCCTACGGTGCTCTCACCATGGCTCTGTCAAACGATGTATACAATATGTTTGAAGAGTACGGATCAGCGCATGATCTGTGGTTTGCTCTGAGTGAGTATTATGAAGGAAATGCAGAGATGAGGCAAAACAAACAGGATATGATTCAAAAGGAATACGACATGTTTGGAAGTATCCGTGGTGAGAGTCTGTCTTCACACATTGACAGGTTCATGAATTTGTTGACTAAGATGAAGAAAGCTGGTATTCCTGTAAACAACCGCAATTCCATCAAGAAACTGCTCGATTCTCTCCCAAAGGAGTGGAGTGTCCAATGTATGTTGATCAAAAAGGACTACTTGGATGCTCAGTCTACTTTGGCTGATCTTATAAACACTCTGAAATCGTTTGAAATGGACATCACAAAGAGAGAGATGAATCAAACAGTGTCAAAAGTTACTCCAAGGAGCTCTCTAAAAAATCTGGCTTTAATGACTCCAATTGGACAGAAGGCACTGGTGGTTGAAGACTTTGGCTGGGGAAAGGAAGTTGTTGCAGCTAAAGCAGATGTTAACAAAGCATTGATGGTAACGATATGCACCAAATCCGCAAATGGTGTAAACTATGTGGAAGGATCTTCAGTGGGAGTGCCAAAAGGAGGAATGCAAGAGAGTGCGGGTCTGAAGAGTGTGCTGATTGCTGAGAAGAAGAAAGATCAGACTGGAGAGGAGGCTTTGATAGCTGAGAAGACACCCACTGAGAAAGCAGCTGAAAAGATGGAAAGTGCACCCAAGAAAGCTGAGGAGAAAGATATGGTAAACATTCCTCTTGAAATAAAATCAAAGCTGTGCTCACCTAGGTGCGTTACAGCTGTTGCTTACTGTTTGTCACACAACAAAAGGGTTTTGAGAGAAATGGATGATATCCAAAGAATTAACTCTGAAATGAAAGAAAATGAGTGGGCATATCAGCGAAAGTTGAATGCAACTCTAGCTGAAATGCAGACTCTAAAAGAATTTGTTCTCAAAAAGGATTTTCTAATAAATGACTTAACCTCAAAATTAGAAAAATCTAGAAATGAAACAACTCGTCTTCATATCATTATTGACAAATGGAATGTAAGCAAACAGGCTCATGCTGATATCGTTGATTGCTCAAGGCAATCATTTGTAAAAGATGGAATTGGGTATAAGGATAAGAATGGAATCGAAAGATCACTATTCTTACCCTTGAGCCGAAGTGAATACATACCCATTCCAACACCTCATCCTAAAAATGATCTTTTTGAAAACAAATGTGATGAATCTGAGTCAAATGCTAACATAATTAAAAGCAATGCAGATGTGACACAAAAGGGGGATGTGAAAGATGATGACAGTTGTGGTGGAAAGACTTTGGGGTTGGGTCACCCAGGAGCCAGTTACTCTACAGTTAATTGGTTTATTTGGAACAGCGATAAAACAAACACTGTTTTAAATTCTGCTGACTGTACTAGACCTAATCTTGATTTGAATGGTGTGGTAAATGTTTTTGATAGGCAGAAACCTATCTTACGTTCTGATGTTTGTCATGATGATATTGTGTATGAATGTGCTGATTTAAAATCTGCATTTTATGATGATAAAACTATTTGTGCTCCACCTATGTTTGTACCAGAACTAAAGTTTAACAGGTTTGGGAAATTTCTCACTGAGGAAATCCCAGAGTTTATCCCTTCATCCACAGATGTATCAGGTTCTGAAGAATCACAAAGTGAAACAGGTAACTCAAGTTCTGAAGAATCACTAAGTGATACAGAGAGCAACATCAGCATACCTGACTGCAACACAAATGAAGAATCAAGTAGCAGCAAGGATGAATCATGTTCAAGAGAAAGCTCCTGCTCAAACAAGATCAAGAAAAGAACATCACAATCATCATCATCCAGATCTTCTCCAAAGATCAAGCCTAAACACTCAAAATGCTTTAGATGTGGAAAAGAAGGACATGTGGTCAAAAAGTGTCATTTAAAACCTAAACCACAAAATGATGTCAAAACTCAAAACTCTTTTTCTGATCAGATCAAAAATCTTCAAGAAACAGTAAAAAGTTTTGTTAAAACCACACAATTTTGGAAGAGAAAAGAGTCAATGATGGGTGAAAATCACGATAGATCAAAACTAAAACAAACATGGATTCCCAAAGTCACTTGATTAAATGTCTGAGTCGTGATTGTACATAGATTTTCTTTAGTTTATCTTTGTATATTATTATTTTTTATATAATTTTTTTTTTTGAGTTGGATGCTGTGCTCGTTTTCAGTCAAATCCCAAGCAATCTCATGAAACTGCAGTCAAAAGAATCTTCCGCTACCTCAAAGGAACACCAAAGCTTGGTTTATGGTATCCTAAGAGTGATAATTTTGATTTAATCGCTTACTCTGATAGTGGTCATGCAGGTTGTAGAATTGATAGAGAATTTGTCTCTGGTGGTTGCAAATTTTTGGGGAATCGGCTTGTATCTTGGCAAAGCAAAATGCAGATAATAGTGTTTATCTCCACTGATGAAGCCGAGTACACTGTTGCGTCCAGTTGTTAATGTCAAGCTTTGTGGATCCAAAATCAGTTGCTGGATTACGGTTTGAATGTCATGAAAACCCCAATCTTCATTGATAATGATGCTTGTCGTGACATCGTGAAGAATCCTATCGACCATTCTAAAACACTACATATTGAGATCAGGATTCACTCTATTCGCGATGCTCACGATAAAGGATACATTCAAGTGTTATCCATTGATACTGCTGATCAAAAGGCAGATATCCTCACAAAGGCTTTTGACGAAACTCGTTTCCTCCAATTGGTCACTTGGCTGGAAATGATAAATTTAAAAAAAATAAAAATAAATAAATAAATAAATAAAAAATCCTATTTTCATACAAAACAAGATTTTTGGGGGAGAAAGTATATCTCTATTGCAAAATTAACAAGAAATGATAGGGACTAATCATATTTTGTCAGCATGTGAATAGGATCCAGAGGATGTTGCGGCTTCAAGCAATGACATGTCGGTAGATTCAGCTTGGAATCGAGTAAACTGCTAATAGGTGATTAACAGAATAGATCTACATGGAAAGCTGGATTCCCACTGTGTTTTAGGTCTGCACAAGCTGAGTCCGGTCATACACAGGTTAAGAGATCAAAAGACACAGAAAATTTTGTGCATAAGTAATAAAAAGACACCTAAGAGTGCAAGCTACCAAAGCGGGGTTATTAAATCAAAATGAGCAACAAAAGACACGCGATGTTAGTGACGTGCAAACCTATAGATAGCTCACAAAGCAATCAGATGATCATCTTCTCTGCTTATGGGAACATAGACCTGAAGCTCTCATCATCTGATTGACATAATGATCATCTTCTCTGCTTATGGAAACATAGACCTGAAGCTCTCATCATTATATCTCAATAAACCTTGAGGATTGGTAGGCTTACACCTAGCACAAGTGGGGTCCACTAACTTTCCGTCAATATTACCAAAACATGATAAAGATCATCACCAAACGTATGTTGAAAGACGAGAGGCATGGATTTAAGTGGACAAACATACCGACAGTTTTTCTTGGGCTGCAGCGATCCAACGGAAAGTTGAAATGTGATCTGGCAGGTATGGTTAGTATGATCTTGTATGCAAAAGGTGAGAAACAGTTAACCCCTCCTTGTTGTGTTTGTTTTTATTAAAATATAAAAAGTTTAGGGGGAGTATTAAAATATGTGTTAGAATGAGAGATGTGTTTATTGCATATAATCCTGATCATCATCCAGTCTGTGATCAAGAACAGTGCAGGGGACTAGATTGTGAGATTCTTCGATCTCGTAGATGTATTCATGTTTCTGTTAGAGTTGATGTAGCTGTTTGGGAACACATTCAGAGTTGGAGCCGGTTAGACACTGCTGGAAGAAGGAATGCTATTTCAAAGAGCAGTAGATCATGCTAAAGAAAGGAAGCTGGAGATGCTAGAAATTTTGGAAATGATCAAGGCTGCAGACAAAGAGAAGGAGCTTGGAGACAAAGACAAGGAAATTGCTAACAAAGACAAAGCTGACAATTAAAGAAAAGCAGCCAGAAACTCTGAAGCTCCAGAAGTGATAGTTCCAAAACAACCAGTGCGGGTAAAGCAGGAAGAAGGTGAATCGAGTGATATCTCGGTTTGAAGCTAACAGACGAAGATCTGGTATCTGTGGTCTAGGGGGAGTATTGTTGGGTTCAGTTGAGACCACAGTTACCAGAACAAAGACTTTTTGTAGCTTATTTTGTACTTTGATAGTTAGAGGACTAGTTATGTAATTCTTTGTTAGTTTATGTGTAAACCCTAGAGTGTGAACTTAAGGGAAGGGCCCTGCGAACTTAATTAAGTTCGCAGGCCCATCAGGTGCTCACTATATAAAGTTCACTCATATGCACACTCTAGGTTAGGGTTTTGGACATCTTTCATTACACAAGAATATTGTAATCCATGGTGCTTTGAAGATCTATTGTTAATGGAATCAAACGTTTTGAGTTTCTTGTGTGTCGGTTTTACTTTGTTCATCTAGTTTCTTTTAGTTTTCATAGATTAATCACTTAAGACACCTAAACAATAGGTGTTTCTAAGTGCTAACAATCTTGTGCACTTGAAGATCTAGTAATTTTGGGACTACAACAACTATGCTCGGGATGGCTTAGGTTGGCTTCGGGATGGACAATTATATCCTTGGGATGGAACTGTTTGTAATGAACAAATTAAGGAATAAAACACAAAGAACAACACTCGATCTATGAGGAAAGCCCTTGATCAATTGTAGATCGTCGGCATAAAACCTCGGGAGGAGACTAGGCCCCTGCCTTGTTTGTTAATATTAATTTGGTAAAAAAAGTACAACTTTGGATGAGTAAGCGGATGAGTGTACTAAGATTACAACGATTGTGTGAGTGTTTCTAAGTGTATTTGTGCAGCTATAGTGTAAGCAATGTGTAAGTAAGTGTCCTATACTCGTCCAATACACCCATTTATATAGTACATGAGAATAACTAAAGAATCCCGTGAGATCCGCTAAGTAGTTAAAGTCTTTGAAGTCTTTAGATGACCGTTGTGGCAGTTTCAACTCTGTTTAACGTAGTCCCAGCTGTTTCCATATCTTTCGCCGATATTTAATGAGTATCGGTTACAATTTTGACCTCATCTTCGTCTTTGGACTATGGCTTTGCATGAGTTACACTTTGACTTCTTCACTGGAGGGTTATAATATAGACGTTGCTAAGTACTAATCCATATTGTAACTTAGTTGTACCTGCATTCACAAATAAGAAAGATATTCTGTTAGTCCATTCTCAGGATGTGCACATGTTGGAATTCTGTTACATCCTGAAGTCAGCAGAGCCTTTCAGCATCCTGAGGATGGTACATTAGGGATGTAAGGTAAAATCATCCTTAGGATTTTCATCCACAACAGTTTTCCCCAAAAATATGTTACCGTTATCTTTAATGGTGAAAATATATTTCCTAATTGATGTGTTCATTTTTCCATGTTCCAAGACCCTAACGGCTATTTTTTGGGCTAATTCTTCGTGATGATCGTTACGCCCTATCATATCCTGCTGCCTATATCTAGGCTTTTTCTTCCTTCTTTATAATCAACTGAGATTATTAAAAAAGGTAACTACTTTGCTTCCTTTTCGTCTTCTTTCTTTCATCGATGCAAAAAAGTCTTTCAAAACAATTTTTTAGAATGACTAAGAAATTAACAAGGGCTCTCGGTAGTGTTGGAATCCCTAAGGATTTCACACCCCAAAACATGATCAAAGATCCTGATCAAGAAATTTGAACTTTTAACGATAATGATATTCAAGCCCTTAAGAAATCAGGGGTTTTTCCTGATTCTGCCGTTATTCGGCCTTTTGATCTGAATGTAAAGTCTGACTTTGCCTCTTCTGTCTGGGTGTGCTTTTTCTTCTTGCCATTCCAGCTTGGTCTTAAATACCCATTCCCTGATTTTATCAAAGAATTCTTCGATGCAACAGGAATGGCTTATGCCCAAGCTATGCCTGAGATCTGGAGGATCTTGATAGTTTGTAACAAGATCATTCAGACTCATGGTATACAGCTTCAAATTGGTGACCTGTCATATATATATATAAGTTGAGAACACATGGGTCATGGCGCTATGTTCTTCAACTTATTGACGCAGAACCCCCTTTTCTGCACAATGTTGTGAGATCTGATAGGCCCTGGAAATCAAAGTTCTTTTTTATGAGAAGGGATTCCATTCCTTATGGGTATGAGATCCCTATATCTTGGTTAAAGAGTGGTAAATATATTAAATATAAACAAGATAGTCACATCCTGAGGATGTTAACAGTATCCTAAATCTTTATTGTTTTTGCAGGTGCTTGTTTTGCCAAGCTTTTTCCTCCCCTAGGAGACGCTTCTATCAGACACAAGGCAGTACTCAAACTACCAGCTTCAGCAAGGACTTTTGGAGTAGAAGAAAGTTTTTCTACAAGTCGTGCTACCGAGATGTCTGGTGAGTTTTGTCATATCTTGAGGATACGCTTATCTTGACTCCTATGCTAACCTGTGTGTGACTTTTTGTTTCAGCAAAGAAGCCTGACTACTTTGATCTTGACGAGATCGACAGTCAAGACACTAATGTCCCAAAGATAACTTCTCCATCCAAATCCAGGATGACAAGTCCTCCCCCTGCCCCTGTTTGGATCTGAGTTTGATTGTTTTGATAGTTTAGATGAATAATGAAATAAATGAAGTGAAGTATAAATGGAAAGAGCAGCGGAATGATAAACTGTAAATCAAAACAAGAGAATAAATGTTTTTAATCGAAAGCTTTCATTAATTGAAAGGTTACAATTATACAAGTACTCCCCTCAGCCTGATTACTCAGAGAATGTTCGTCTAAGAGAATGACTAGAGTGACCAATAGAACAGTACAATCACTGTTCTATTTATAGACAAATCTAAACCTCTGATGATCACAGCTGACGTCACCTAAGACAGCGACCTCTAACAGAATAACAACTGTTAGGATCTGAGTATTGGATTGTTTTGATTAAGTATGAAAGATGAATGAAGTATAAATGGAAAGTGCAGCGGAATAACAATAAATCAAAACATAGAGAATAATTGTTTTTAATCGAATGCTTTCATTAATGGAAAGATTACAATCGTACAATTAAACTCCCCCTCAGCCTGATCACTCAGAGAATGTTTGTCTAAAAGAGAATGACGAGTGATGAATAGAACAGTACAAGTACTGTTCTATTTATAGACAAGCTCAAACCTCTGATGATCAGTTGCTGACGTCACCTAGATAGCGACCCCTAACTGTCTAACAAACTCTAACAACTGTTAAGCTATAAACTACTGTTACATTGAAACTACTGACAATACAAAACTCTGTTAACTAAAACTCTGACGTCTTCTTATCATCTGTTGAACCAAAGTGCTGTTGGTTCAACAGACCTTTGCTCTTCAGATCTTTGATCAGCAGTTGTTCTTTATCAGACTTTTAACCTTCAGACTTTGTCCATCAGACTTTTCATCAGCAGCAGTTATCTTCTAACAGTTGTTAAGCAGCAGCAGTTTAGGAATCAACAGATCTTTGGAGGAAGCTATATTGTAACAACTGTTCTTTATTCAGGATCAAACACTTAGTATATTTTGGCTTTTAATCATCTGTTCTTCTCCAGGTCAGCAGACCCAACAATCTCCCCCTATAACAGATGATGCCAAAACTCTGCTTTATTCTTGATCTTTATTCCTCATCAGACTTTCTCTTATTTGCCCTTTTAGTTGTAATTCAAAGCTTAGAGAGAAGAGGTCTTCAGCATCTCTATCCAGTGTCAAGTTCAGAAGGGTCTGGAGATCTTCAGCACTTAGGCCAGGTGCATCATCCGTACTTAACTTCTGAACACTACCATCTGACCTGAGCAGTGTCAATTCATGGGTCTCTTTGTCAGACTTCCATTTTAGAATTTTAGAGTCAGAGGAGTGACTGGGATGCATCTTTATCTTGGATGAGTTAGGAGATGGAGGCCTGCCAATGAGTTCTCTGAACTTCTCTGTGACAGGGTCAGAGAAGTATCTGATTTGGTTCAAGAGACCCTCCTTTACATAGGTTTTAGTGAACTTTCTTGTATCCTCTTCAGACATTTCCTTCTGCTTCTTGTATTGTCTTCTAGCAGCAATAGAAAGATCAGAGGTTTCAAGTAAACTGTCTAGTGTAAAGGCCTGTGAGGGTTTCTTGGGTGCATCATCATAGACTGGTTTTCTTGGTAGTTTGGGATTGGTCTTTCTTTCTTTTTCAAGCTTCTTGTATGTTTCAATTAACCTGACCTCAGACCATCTAGCAACAGATCTCATCTCTCCATACTTGGCTGCTACAAGCTCTTGTCTCATTCTCTTGAACTTCAAGGCTCTAGCTTGATCTCTCCCTTTACTGAAATCAGGGGCAGAGGCCTTAGTAGGAGGATTCTTGGCCATGCTCTCAATTCTAATGAGTTCTTCCCTGAGAGCATGTGTGGTCCAGCCTGTGAATTGATTCTTTGTTGCTTTGTAAGGCTTGGTTGCCAAGATCTGTTCTAGCAGTGAATCCCTGACTTCCATTTCCAAGTCTCTGCTGAGAGGCATGGTAGACATGGAATTGCTCAGGGTCTTAGCATAGTCTTCAATCCTTCGAACTTTGCTAAGCTCTGCTAAATGGATGCCCTGAGCAGTCCTGTCATCCTTCCCTTTGCATTTCTCTTTGATGACAGCATCAGCCTGTTCACCCTTGTATTTAAGATAAGTGTCAATGTTGGGTGGAACAGGGAAGCCTTTGAGAGATGGGAAGGTTCTTTCTGATGGCTGATCAGTATTGTAGAAGGATTGAAGTTCCCCCTTGATTAAATCCAACTCAAGGGGATACTTCTCAGCCAATGGGGTGATGGTTGGTGGTGGTCTATGTGATCTGAATTGAGATGTGTGTGGAGAAAATGATGAAAGTGGAATGGCATTGACTGGTGTGGATTGTGAGATTGGGGTGTTAGGTGGTGTGTTGTGGATGTTTTCATCTTGTATAACAAAGGTGGATTTCCTTTTCCTGCTATACAAGATTTTAGGTGAAGGTGAGGAAGAGGCAGTGGTTTGGTGAACATCTGTTGGTTCTTTTGTGGAACCAGCAGTTGTTTGGGTTTTTGGTTGTGTTGTGGTAGGTTTGGTAGTTGTTTGAGTTGTGGCTGGTTTAGTGGTTGATGGTGTGGTGATTGGTTTGGTTACTGGTTTAGGTTGAGCAGATGTTTTAGCAGCAGTTGTTTTGGGTTCAGTGGTTTGGGTAGCAGAGGTTGTGGTGGCAGTGGTTTTAGGAGCAGTGGTTGTGATAACAGGTGTTTGAACAGCAGAGGTTTCAGCAGATAGTTTGGAAGGTGGTTTTCTAGTGTGTTTGGCTGGCATTTTCTTTCTCTTAGAAGTATTCACATCTTCCACTTCTTGCTGTTGTTCTCTTTTCAGCTGCACCAACAACTCTGCCTTTGCTTCCAAAGTATCAGCCCTTTTCATCTTATCCTGAGCAGCTTTTTCAGCCTTTTCATTGGCTGAAGTGTCAACTTCTTTTGCCTTGGATGCTTGAGCTGGTTCAGTGACAGGGATCTGAACATTTGGTTGCTGTGATTGTGGAGCTGATTTTGGTGACTCTGGTTTGTCAGCAGCTGGCTTCCCTTTTTGTGAGGGTGGTTGACCAAATGGATTTAGCTTTGGCAGCCTATCTCTGCCACTCTCCCCCTTTTTGGCATCATCAGCTGTAAACTCTGTAGATACCGTTTTGCGACTAATGATTAGATATTAACATGTGTTAAGGGGTGAAGGAGAATCAGAAGGGGCGAAGAAGAATAGAAATGGGCGAAGGTAGATGTATATGGGACGAATCTGGAACCAGGGATACACAGAAGATACATTCGACCATATGTTATGGGCGAATGTAGAACAAGCTACATTCGACCAGTCAGTTTGGACGAATGTACAGCTACTATATATAGAAATTGGGTTTTTGTAATGTATAACGAGTCATTTTAGAGTGTGTGTTTTGTGTGTGTGTTCCTGAGAGGATTGAGAGTGATAGTTTGTGTGATAGATTAACTGTAATCAGTCTGTAAGCGTTTATTTGAACAAGTTAATCTATGAAAAGCTTTTAAAATGACCTTGATTGTGTTTTGATTGAGTTTATATCAGTTTGTTCTAAGCTAGGGTTTCCGCACCTGGTTTAGCAACTTGTATGATCATATAATCCTGTTTTAGTTGTCGAATTCATCCTCTACAAAGTGGTATCAGAGCGTAGAGGATCATACAACAACAAATTGATAAACTCAGAGCTGATTTGGACATAATTTTCATCAATTCACATCTGTTTTCAACTAAAAATGGTTTTTGTGTGTTTTTGAAAGAATTAGAGGTGATTTTGTGGTTAAAATTCAAAATTCCAAGTTTTAAAGTTGTTCCAAATCATCTCCGAAGCATAACCTGATCAAGATCAATCAAATCCACAAACTTTTGAAAATCAGAGATCAAAATAACCGTTTTTCAAAAGTGTAACCGTTTTTCAAAAAGTCAGATATGGGCGAACCTGGACTTTGTGGGCGAATGTGTGAGTTTTAGGTCGAGGGTGAGTGAATTTCTGGACGAACGTAGAGAAGTTTGGTCGAACGTAGAATTTTTCACATAAAATTTTTTTACATTCGGGTCAATTTATTACCTTCGGGAGATCGGGGGTACGAAGGTAAAACTCAAACGGACGAACCTAGGATTGTTTGGACGAAGGTAGAAGAGTGTTTGTGTATTTTTACATTCTAGTGAAATCTTACCTTCGGGAGTGACTGTTTTGGGCGAACATAAAACAAAAGGGACGAACCTAATCTCTACTGGGCGAACCTAGGATAGTTGTTGAAAATTTTTTTCTAAGTGTTGAATTTCTCGAAGTGCGTGACTATGTGGCGTTATCAGACTACTCCTACACCAGCAACTACACAACCACAACAGCAGGTGATGGACCCATGGACAGTGGCAGCACAGAAGACGAGCACACAGTCTTCACAGCCGGTTAACTACATGACTCAGAGTGCACCTACAGTACCACAGTCTGACTACTGGGGAGTAGCAGCAGCGGTGGTAAACACTCAAACTACTAATGCTATTTCCACACTGATTAGTGATTTGTCTTCAGGTAGCGGGACTCGGCCACCGAAGCTCATGGAGATTCAAGAATACAATCAGTGGCAGAAAAAGTTCAAGATACACTTGGAAGGCATGGGAGTGGAAGGTGCTGAAGCATGGAACATGATAGCTAAAGGATACACACCACCAGTTCTGGAGAACACGGGTGAACCAGTGCCATTGGAGAGCATGGCGGAGGATGAGAAAAAGAAGTTTGCTGTGGAAAAGAAGGCGTTCTCACAACTGACACAAGCCATTACAAATGATCTTTTGCATCAGTTCGGGACGTGCACAACTTCTAAGGCATTGTGGGAAATGCTTAAAAGGAAGCATGATGGAAATGAGAAGACTCGGAATTTGAGGATGGAAGAACTTGTTAAGGAGTTTGAGAATTTTTCTTATGTTGGAAATGAAACTTTGAAAGAACTAACTCCTAGATATAATCATTTGATATCTGAATTGTCTAGCTATGGTGTACAGATTCCTATGGCAAAACAGGTGGATAAGTTTGCTGAAGCATTACCACCAAACTGGGATCAGCATGTGGATGTTCTGAAGGAGAAGGATGCTTTTCAATACTGGTCTCTTCAAGAGTTCGTTGAGAAGCTGGAAAACAAAGAGTTGGAAGAGAAGAGGAAGGCTAGGAGAGCACAGATTCCTCAGAATCCAAACTTATATTTTGGAGGATCTTTAGTTCCAGCAAGTACAAGTTCTGGAGGGCTAGTTACACCACATGTTGCTTGTATATCCAATGCTGTAGAATCACCTATCATTAACTACCATCAACAAACTTCATCTTTATCACAACCACAACCACAAGTTCCATATCAATATTCATACATTCCACCATTCTCCCCAAAACAACAAGCAGCTTTTTACACTGCTGGTCAAACTCAACCACAACCAATGAACCAACCTAATCAACCAACTGTGGTTTTGGAGACTTCCAATCTTGGAAATGTGACAGTTGAAGTTGCTCAGCAACACATTGCATTAGTCTCTGCAATGGTTTCTTCCTATAATGGATTAGTTGCTAGTCAAATTGGTAATAACAACTTGACCAATGAAGACTACGCACAGATTGATAAGGAGGAAATGGAACTCATTGATATTCAATGGGCATTTGCGAGCATAATGCGAAGAGCAACAGAGTTTATTGAGAAGACAGGTAGAACAGACTTGGGAACTTCTCCTAATACAACCTACGGGTTCAATAAGGAGAAAGTGACTTGTTTTAACTGTGGAGGTAAAGGTCACTTTAAACGTGAATGCACACAGCCACCGAAACAAGGCAACAGGAATCCATTTAATGCTACCTATCAGAACCGTCAACAACAAAACCAAAACCAAGTTTCTTCCCAAAACAACAACAACAACTACCAAAATCGTCAAACCAACTTTAATAACAACCAAAATAGACAACCAACCACACCAAACCAGACACAAAACCAAACACCAAATAATATTAACCGAACAGTCATACCAATCACTACACCAGCTGAACCACAGAATACCAATCAAGCATTGGTTACTCAACAAGATGAGAGGTTTGACTGGTCGAGCATTCAGATAGGTGTTGAGGAAATCACCACTGGGGGAAATGTGGCGTGTGTTGCCTATCAGGTTGATCTTGAAGATTCAGTGACGATGGAGGAGAAAGTTGAAACTGAGGTTGCTAGTGATGAGTCTGAGGTTGAGATGGATGGGGATTTTGAACCTGTTGAGGTTGATTCTGAGATTAACATTGAGGTTGAACATGAAGAGACTAATTCGGGAGTTGTGATTGATACTGTTTCTGACATTCCTGAGGAGTGTGAATCAGTTTATTCTGATTCAGACAGTGATTCGGATACGGAAGCTAGTGTTAATTCTCTTGATGAAGATATTGATCAGTTACTTGCAGAAGCAGATTTTCTGATGACTAGGAAGTCGTGCATTGCAGATGATGCTTTCACAAAGATTGATTATTCCAGATTCTTTGCAGGAAAGGAAGCTCATTTCGCATTGATGGCCATGACTGACCCACCAAAACCTGTAAGTTCTGCATGTAGTACTGACAATACTAGTGAAAAATATTGTGGTACTTGTGATAGATTGACTGAGGAGGTTAAACAACTCCGTATTCAACGTGATAGTGCTATCATGAACAGTCAATCTACTCGCAAAGAGTTGAATGCTTTTAACAAAGTATTAGATGGCTACAAAAAGGACATTTCCGACTTGAAAAATACTTTGTCTTTAAAACAATTGGCAATTAACAACTATATCAATGAAATTGAAAATACCAAGTTGGAAATGGCCGCCATCAAATGCTTTGCTGAAAAAGTAAACAAAAAGTTAGAAAGTTACAAGAATGTTGCTTATGTGGTAGACCACATCATTGATGACAAAACAACCAATTATCGGGCTGTACCATCTCCGGTTCTCTTTGAAAACCATAATTGTCACCAAGTGACACCGGAGAGTTCGGTAAAATCTGATTCAGCATCGGAAAATGAATCTAACACTTCAAGTGTTGGTGATCCAAATTCCGATGTTAGACCGATTTTGGGAATCAATGATGAGGGTGTTACTGCTGAAAGTGTTGACTCAGATTCAGAGAGTGATGATACTGGTTGTAACCAAACTATTAATGCATGTGAAATTCCAAAAGAAAATCACATCATTACAAATGAACCAGTTTCATCATCTCAAATTGTTCCAATGAGAAACATTCATCATGTGAATAAGTCTGAGAAGAATGTTGTGAAGAAAGATCTTAATGTGGTTAAGAAAGATCTTGAGAGAAATGAGAAAAACGAACAATGTGACAAACCTGTCAAAGTGTTCTATCGGATGGAAGGATCCGATAAGATCATCTCTGACGAGGACTTTCCAATTAAAAATGCCAACTATGCTAAAATTGAAAAGATTTGGCAAGAAAGTACAATTTGGTTCCCAAAACATGAGAGAACAAATGAAATTCCACCAGCTTTGTTAAAGAAGTTGTATTTGGATGTTCCTCAAGAACCAAAGGTCCATGTCACAGAGTTTGTTAAACCCAAAAACAGAGCTAATGGTTTTAATGAGCCGACTTACTCGAAAGGGCCACTCCCTGAGAGTTTAAGAAAGCAACAGTATAATGATCAATACCCTATTAGATCATTTGCTCAACCAAATGCTCCAAATGTTTTTGAAGAGTACCGTGCGTGCTTTAAGTGTGGGGAACGTGGGCATTTGCTTGCTCAGTGTCCATATGTTAGGCACAAGAGGCACGAGGTAGAAGTGAGGAATTCCATGAGGAAACCGATTGATCATTATGTGCCACCTCATAGGAGAGTTGTTCCTCAACAAACACAACCGTTTTATAATCATAACAATTTTCAAATGAGGAACACTCGTCCAATGCACTATGATAGAAGAAATCGGATTGCGATGGAAAACTCGTGGAGGAAGCCTGTGGTGAACTCAACAGTTGATAGGCAAAAGGTTCCACCAAAACCGATTGTTAAATCAAGTGTTGGACCTAAGTCTGTTAAATCAGATAAGGTTACCAAGAAGGTTACTTTTGCTAACAATGTTCAGAAACCGACTGAGAATCCAAAGTCTCAGATTCGTATCCTGAAAAGGACTGAACAATCTTGGACACCCAATGGTACTCCAGGAGCCTCATCTTCAAAAGTGAATGAGAAAAAGGAAACGATTTTGAGCAATCAGAAAAAGATTGATCAAAAAGTTGTTGAAAATGTTTGTAAGAATGTTACTGTGAAACCTGATGTTGAAAGACCCAAGACTCAGGCTTGGGTCCCCCGAAATAACTAACTGATTTACATTTTGTGTGCAGGGAGCTTCAGCTGGCCCTATTAGCAGTCTTTGGATTGTTGATAGTGGAGCTTCAGGCCACATGACAGGGGATCTTGCGTTGCTGTTCGACGTGAAGAACATCAATGGCGGGTATGTAGCTTTCGCAGGAAACAAAGGTGGATATATCACGATGGAAGGGAGTGTGAGCAATGGGATAGTGAGTTTCGAGCGGATTTCGTATGTGAAGCAGATAGATTACAATCTGTTGAGTGTCAGTCAAATTTGTGACAAGAAATTTACTGTGCATTTTGATGACAAATCCTGCTATATTCTGAAACCGGGCTTTACAATTCCTAAGGAGTGGATAATGTTGAAGGCACCTCGCGTCAACAATCTATACATTCTTGATATGTCCAAGGCGATGACATCACAAGGGCAAATAACATGCTTCTTGTCTAAGGCGACTGAGAAAGAATCGATAATGTGGCACCGAAGAATGGGGCACATTCATCTGAAGAAAATGAATCAACTTGTGAGGAATGGACTTGTCGAGGGAGTAAATGTGAAACACTTCCATTTGAATGACAAGTGTGTAAGTTGTAAAAAGGGGAAGCAGCACAAACAGTCCCACAAAGTGAAAAAGGTTAACTCTGTAGAGATGCCACTAGAGCGATTGCACATGGATCTTTTCGGACCGGTCAAGCGCCATAGTCATCTTGGAGAGCTTTATTGTTTAGTCGTCACTGACGATTACTCAAGATTTTCATGGGTGATGTGTTTGCAGAATAAAAGCGACACTTTTATTAATCTAAAAGTTCTGTTCACTCGATTGGAGAATCTCTACAATGTGAAGATAAAGAGGATTCGGAGTGACAATGGGACGGAGTTCAAAAATGCCAAGATGGATGAACTTTGTGAAGACAAAGGGATACATCATGAATATTCGGCTCCGTACACCCCTCAACAGAACGGTGTTGCTGAACGAAAGAATAGGACTCTAATTGAAGCGGCTAGAACAATGCTCGCTGATTCAAATCTTCCAGTAATGTTCTGGAATGAGGCGATTTATGCAGCAAATTACAC
Organism: Ambrosia artemisiifolia; assembly: GCA_032199755.1. NCBI lineage: Eukaryota > Viridiplantae > Streptophyta > Magnoliopsida > Asterales > Asteraceae > Ambrosia > Ambrosia artemisiifolia. Next base: position 13,887,377 of record CM063529.1, read on the forward strand.
ACTTAATCGGGTTCTAACAGTGAAGAAGTTTGGTAAAACATCTTATGAACTGTTACACCGAAGAAAGCCGAACTTAGAGTATCTAGAACCTTTCGGGGCACCTTGCACTATGTTGAATCCAAGCGAAAAGTTTAGTCCTAAAGCCGAGGAGGGTTACTTTGTTGGATATGCAACCCCGCTCAAACGGGTATACAACAAGCGAACTCGTCGTGTGGAAGACTGGGCTAATGTGGAAGTTCAACGATATACTCAAAATATTCAAGGCACGGGTCCTGATTGGATGTTTGATTACAAAGAGTTCTTTGAATCATTCAATCTAGATAGCTTGGTTGAAGAAGCTGTTATTAGACTACTTTACGAGTGTGAAAATGCAACAACTTCACCGTTGGTGCGTCCGATCACTGTGAACCCCCTACCAGCTTCTAATGATACCAATGCTCCTATACAAGAAGAAGAGATATTTCAAGAGGCTTCAACTTCATTAGACACTTCAGAATCTGAAGATGAACAATTTGAAGAAGCTATTCTTGATCAAGCTGAAGAACAGGAGGCACCACCAGTGAACCCAACTCCAACTACTGATGTGGCTTCATCATCAAATACGGGTCATGATCTGGATGCTGTAGAGAACTTGACTGTTCAGACGGGAGTGCAAGTACCTGATTATCCGGAATCTCGGATACATCGTATTCACCCGCTGGAGCAAGTTATCGGTGATCCTGGAAGTAGTGTTATGACCAGAGGGCAGCTTAAAAGCGTTAATTCGCCAGAGAGTTTTGGTGCTTTAGCTTTATATGCCAAAATTCAACAATCTGGTAGTCAAAATGATTGGTCGTTTGCGTGTTATGTGTCGCAGGTAGAGCCAAGGACATACAAGGACGCTTTGAAGGATGATGCCTGGGTGGAAGCTATGCAGGAGGAGTTATTACAATTCCAGAAATTAGGAGTGTGGACGCTCACGGATTTGCCGCCGGATAGAAAGAAGATTGGCACCAAATGGGTGTTTAAGTGTAAGAAGGATGATCGTGGGGTAATTGTTCGGAACAAAGCCAGATTGGTCGTGCAGGGTTTCCATCAAATCGAAGGGATTGATTATAATGAAATCTATGCACCGGTAGCACGAATCGAAGCTATTCGGATGTTCCTCGCGTTTGCTTCTTATAAGAAATTCAAAGTTTACCAGATGGACGTGAAAAGCGCATTTCTGTACGGGAAAGTCAAGGAAGAGGTGTATGTCGGGCAGCCACCAGGCTTTGAGGACCCAATCCACCGGGATAAGGTCTACGTGTTGAACAAAGCTCTTTATGGCTTGCACCAGGCTCCGAGACAGTGGTACGAGGAGCTAAGTACATACCTCATCAACAAAGGATTTAAGCGCGGCCTCGTCGATTGTACCCTCTTTACGAAAAAGACGGGAGATGACTTGCTTCTAGTGCAGATATATGTTGATGATATAATATTTGGTTCAACTAACGAGCTTTTATGCAGGGAGTTCGAATCTGTCATGCAGGAAAAGTTCGAAATGAGCGCAATGGGGGAGATGCAGTTTTTCCTAGGCTTGCAGGTGGACCAAAGACCCGACGGGATCTTCATTCACCAGACAAAATATGTCTCCGACATCTTGAGTCGGTTCCAGATGGAGGACTCAAAGCCAATGGATACCCCGATTCAACCCAATCACGGGATTGGAGTGGACGCTAAGGGGGAGCTGACGGATCCTTTTACATACAGAGCAATCATCGGATCTCTGATGTATTTGACGGCGTCTCGACCAGATATTATGTACGCAACGTGTCTCTGTGCCCGTTATCAATCGAAGCCGAAACAAAGTCATCTGACGGCGGTCAAGCGTATCCTTAGATATCTGAAGGGTTGTCCCTCAAAAGGACTTTGGTACCCTAATGATGATAATTTTGATTTCATATCTTTTAGTGACGCAGATTGGGGCGGCTGTGACAAGGATAGCAAATCTACTACAGCTGGTTGCCAGTTTTTCGGGAGCAGGTTAATCACCTGGCAATGCAAGAAACAGACTTCCGTAGCACAATCTACCTGTGAAGCCGAGTACATTGCAGCCTCGAGTTGCTGTTCGCAAGTACTCTGGATTCAACAACAAATGGTGGATTACGGTTTGCAGTTTCTAAAAACTCCTATTTACTGTGACAACGAAGCCGCAATAGCATTAACTAAAAATTCGGAAAATCATTCTAAAGCGAAACACATCCGGATCAAATATCATTTTATCCGTGATTGTTACGCTAAGGAATTGATCGATATGATCAAAATACATACTGACTACCAACGTGCAGATCTGTTTACTAAAGCCTTTGACCGTTCACGCTTTGAATATCTTTTAAAAGTAAACAATATAAAGGAAAAACAGGACTAATCGGCACCTCGGTTTATCGCTTTTTAATTTTTAGTTTTTATATTTTGCTAATTGGGAATTTCTCTTTGCTAATTGGGAATTTCTCTTTTCTATCATAATCCTCAAAGAAGTTGATGTTTTCGAGGGGATTGTTTAATCCTCAAAGAAGTTGATGCTTTCGAGTGGATTGTTTCTTTTAAAATTGAAAATACCAAAAATATGTTTTTTATTTTAGGGGGAGCCATTTTTCAGAAAAACCAAAAACAATATAAAATTCAAAAAGACCTAAAAATTAGAAAATCAAAAATGATTTCCTGGTAAAACAGAGGAAATGATAGTACATCAGTGGGAATCTGACACAGGCTAAAGAATTGTATAGTTTATGAGGCGTGTGTTGATTACGTGTGATATGCTGATAGGCTTCGTAGACTAAATATTGCGTGCATTAGTGATACAAACATAACGAACTACGCGTTCGTGGCTGAACACCTCATGGGCATATGGTCTTAGTACCGTAATTTCGTTTGATAGGATTGCCAAAATCTGAGGTTTCGGGTCGTTATGTTATGGTTATCCGGGATATTCTGATAAACTTTTGTCGTATTGATTTACGGACCTAGTTTTATCAGAATATTTGCTAAAAAGAGCTTAATTGCCAAAACCGGAAGTTACCGAATTGAGGAACTTTATGTTTTCATTGATCATAGATCATTATTACATCGTATTAATCATCTGATGCAAATCAGTGATTAATATCAGCCTCAACCTAGTGTATACGCACATGTTACTCTGCTGCATTCATTTGCTGACCTGTACACCTCTGTGCTATACACTTTGTAACTTTTACGGATAACTCTGGCATAATCACGCGTTACGACGAAGCTTTGTGCAATTACTTGATACGGGAGTATGTCGTGTGTGTGGGCACCACATCGTGTTAGTCTAATACACTTAACTCGTATCATTTTAAAGCATTGCGTAATTGTCTGCATGTGAGCTTACGTGGACCACAATATCAGCAATTGCCGTATCACATACTGTTTCTAATGATAATATTAAACAAAAAAGATCAACGCTGTGATCAGATTTCTCAGAAAACTGATATGATCCTCTGACCGGATTTCACAAAATGTTTACTGCTTTCATTTACTTTGATGCATTTTATTTTGTTGCAATTTACTTTTAATGTCAAAAAGATACAAAATCCAAAAAGATTTTAGGTGTGTTTTGATAAATTTCAGAAAAATCCAAAATTTTTGCATTTCTGCTTTATTTTTGATAACCGGGGATGCTTGATAGTCAATTTCTGAGATTTGACAACACCATCTGGGCTTTGTATCATTCTAAAAGTGAAAATTTGTGTTTTGGAAGCTTAATGGATTGAAAAATGTTGAACGGGATTCGAATTTGTAATTTGGCAAATTTTTCAAAAGTTCCATTTTACATTCGCCCTTAATTTGGGACGAATGTGGACTTTTTGTTTCACCTTCGGGTTGTTTTATTTGGGCGATTGTGGCTTGCAGCCAAATTCCACCTTCGGGTGAGATGGTTTCACTTTCGTGCCTTTCACTAGGGGCGAAGGTGCAAAATTTTTACATTCGACCAAACATAACGGGCGAAGGTGGAGTCTATAAATAAACAAAACCAGATTCGACCAGTTCATTCTATTTTTTTCAATAATTTCTTCATAACCAGACCCTTGTTGCTTTTGTAACTTCTGCTTGTGCGTTTTGATCCTTACTTATCACTGATCGTTTTCATATAAGTTTTACAGGTAATGGCTATGGAATGAAGCCGGAATCGTCTGATTTATGTATCGGACTTAGGGTTTAGGGATTTTGAATTTCCAGTGTTTGTTAAGGCTTATTTTTGATACACGATTATCTCACATCAGTTTTAGGGGGAGAATGTCTTAGGTATTAGGATATTAACAAGGATTAATTGTTGATTGATCGAATGAGATAATATAAACCCTAATTTCTATTAAAAACTGATGTAAGATGAATGATAAGGGAAATTGATGATACACGAAGCTTAATCGGTCATATTAGAATAGGTTTTGATCAAAACTAAGGGTTAAAAACAGAGTTGATAAAATTTTAAATTTTTGTTTCAAACAGTTTCCACCTTCGGGTCATCGACCGGACGAAGGTAGAACTAGTGGACGAAGGTAGCATTAAAAATGGGCGAATGAATCTTTTTAATCAAAACAAATTACATTTGACCAAATGTTTACTCTTTCGACCATAAAAATCTACATTCGACCAATTTTTATGGGCGAATGTGGAGTTTCAAAAGTCAAAAATTTTCAAGTTTTGTCGATTTCATGTTTTGACGTTTTATTTTGATTTTCTATTTCAGATGGCTGAAGAACAAGCTAATGTTGAGATTCCAGTGGATACTCCAGTTGCTGATCCAGTTCCACAGACGGTGCAAGAAGGAGAATCATCAAGCGGTTCTAAATGGCCGTTTGAGAAGACTCATAACTGTTGCGCATATCTTGGAGATGTTGAGAAGAATGTGGAATTCACTGAGATCATCAAGTTTTTGAAGAGATGCAGAGTGGTTTACGCTTTGGCCACACCAACTATTATCTACAAGGATATAGTTGAGGATTTCTATAACAATGCCAAGTATGATTACTTTGACAATCAGACAATCATTAAAAGCAAGATTCAAGGAATGGAGATGTTTATCACTGAAGCTGATATTAGAGAAGCTCTCCAGATCCAGTTTGAAACAAGTGAGGATCCTAGAGAATTATCATGGACTGAGCAGAAAGCCTGTTTTCTGAGAATGAAATACAAAGGACCGATCACTGATGGTTCTATGTATAAAGGGAAACTGGGAGTGCAGTTCAAGTATTTTGCTCACGTCATTATACTGGTGTTTGGATGTGTGAGTGGTGGATACGACGTAATGAGGAAAAGTTTGAGCTCATTAATGGTTGCGTTGACTCTCAACAAACCATTTAATGTTGCAGGAATGATTTTGGATCATATGCTAGAAATGTTGAAAGGATTGAAGCTTAAGAAGTTCATGCTTTATCCGAGATTTCTTATGATGATTTTTGATCATAAATATCCACATTTAAAGAAGGATCCAACACAAATACTTGCTATGGATCATATGAATGTTAGAACCTTAGCGAGAATGAAAGCTTATAAAGGTGTGCCTGAAAATGAGAGACCACCTTACAGAAGGTTATTTGGAGCTTTGGCTAGAGAGGATTACATGGATCCTGGAAAGAATCTAGCAAGACATCCAGACAGTGATAGTGATAATGATGATCCACTTGTTTATGCTGATGCAAGCACGAAGAGGAAAAGGCAGGTTGTCAATCCCGGAGCCAAAGGGAAGGGCAAGGGAAAGACAGATCAGGGAAGTTCAAAACAACAGGCGGTGAGGAAGAAGACTACTGCAAAGAAGGGTACGGGTTTGGTAGATGAGGAGTCTGTTGATTCAGAGGAAACAGAGACTGAAGAACAGTGGGATTCGGATGCTGAGAATGTCCGGACTACCAAACAAAAGGCCACTTTGGTTGGTGAGTCTGAATCTTTGAACAAATCGATTGAGGAAGCCAAGAAGGGCAAGCAATCTGTTGGTGCTGAAGAAGAAGGGTTGACAATTAATTTGGATGAATTGAATGAGGGTGAAACAGTTGTAGTGAATTTGCCCAAGCCCAAACACAAGACTATGGCTAAGAAGACAAGCACCAAGCAACTCAGAGAGAAGGAGTTGAACTTATTGTTGAAAGGAAAGAGATTACCAGATGCTGGAACATCATCTAAACAATCTTCACCAGCTGCAAAGAAACAAAAGACTAAGGAGGCTACAACATTACCAGTGGATCAGTTCAATATTGCCCTGGATAATGTTCTGAACATGTTTACACAGCCTCAGAAGGGAAAAGAAGCTGACATTGAGCCATCTAAGTCTAAGTCCAAGTCTAAAAAGGTCACTGTGGATGATGAAGTGATGAAGCAGATGAATAAAAGAATGGACGATATGATGAAGATGCTTGTGGCTCAACAAGCTGAGATTGCCAAGTTTAAACAGAATGAGGAGAAAATGCTTCAGATCGTTGTTGCTTCTAAATCTAATCAAGATGAAATAGATGAGAAGGTAAAGAAGCTTGAAGCAAAGAATGAGAAGCTTGAAGGTAAGGTTCTGAGAAACAAGAACAGATACAAGGCAATTAAAGAAGATAACAAAGAGCTGAAGGCTGAAAACAAACGCCTTAGTGATCTGATTGATGATTTGTACAACATAGCACCCAAGCTGAAGGAGGGTGAGGAAGATGTAGAGAAAGAGGTTGAGCAAGTAGATTTTGAACCATCCGAATCTGATAAAGAGGAGGATGAGGATGATGAGGATGAAGAATCGGATAAGAGTGATGATGAAGGTGATAATGATGATGATGATGATGATGCTGAAGGTTCGGGAAGCCAAAAGGATGATGATAGTAGTAGCAGTGATGATAATGATGGAGGAGATGATACTGCTAAGTTTACATTTGAGAAGAGACCACCTTCTAAGAAGAAGAAAGACACAGGTGAGTCTAGTTCTAAGAAAAAGGGAGAGAATGTTGATGATGAGACTGTGTTCTGGAACGAGAAGGTGAGGTCCTTATCTGATGATGCAAAACAAGTTTACAAGGACATGTTAGAGAAGAGAGAGTGGACCATTGAGTTCACAGGTCGTTTTGCAGAAATATTCCAAACAGATGATATGCGATATGAATTGGAATATAACGATCCTGATCTTGAAGAAGGGGAAGTACCTGCTTCTGTGGCAAAGGAGATATTGGATGGACTTGCACAGAGAGTAGGAAAAACATTTGAAGAATTCATTGTTGATGAGTCGATTCCACCTATTCCTGAAAAGGATGTTGGAACTCACTCTGATGATAAAGAAACCCCTGAGTTTGAGGAAGTTGAGATAGAGGATATTACACATGAGGAATATCCACAGTACTTCAGACAAAATGATGAAGACGTGGTGTTTCCTGATTTTACTGAAAGGCATAATACGTCTGCAAAAAGAAAGGCAAGGAAGAGAAGTGCTGAGTTTGTTGAGAAAGTGCTTGGAGCTGATTTGCCTGAATCTTCAAGTAAAACTGATGAGTTGAAGGAGTATTTGAAGAAACTAAGACTGATGGATGAAAACCGACCAAAACCTGAAGCTCAAGGAAACTTCTATAGGTTTCATAATGCAAAGTTCAGAGGAAGAGCTCTTGGGTGGACATACTTGAGCAGGCTGAAGTGCTTAGCTGCTAAGTGGGAATCAGGGATCTTGTATTTTTACAGATTCATTGATTTGTTAACTCTACCGTACTGGGCGGTTAGAGATTTATGCAGATTTCCAATGTCAGGCGCTTCAGTGAATAATACTCATGTCGGTTGGTGTGCAGACAAATTGGTTTGGGAGAGTAGGACGAGATGGAATAGATTCAAACCACAGTATCCCCGGAGGAAAGTTCACAAGGATATTGATCCCAGAACCAAGTTGAAAAGGGTTACCTTGATATATAAGGCACCTGAAGTGATGAGAAAGATACCTTTGATGCCTATGCCTCAACACTTCAGTGCTGACTTCATTTTCTGGTATTATGATTGGAGGAAGGCAGAAGCTGTGATCGTGTTGAGAGACGGAAAGGACAAATACAAGCATGTTCATGTATTTGATCCTATGTGGCTGATAAATTGCACCTTCGAAGACATCATCATGTTATTCTATAATCCGATTCATCATGAGCCAAACGATGCAGATCAAGCAAGGAAATACACACAAGTTGTGGGTGTTTGCTTTGCTTATGATATCAATGCTGGAAGTAATTTGGAAGGGAAGCTTGGCAAGAAGGTGAAGATGGCTAATGTGTCAAAACCAGTAAAGAGAAAGTTAGAGCCGGAGATGACGAAAGAACAGAAGAGTATTCTGAGGATCAAGTTGCTGAATAAAGCCATGGATGAAGACAGAAAACGATCTAATCAATAGTCGAGGGGGAGTTTGTAGATACCGTTTTGCGACTAATGATTAGATATTAACATGTGTTAAGGGGTGAAGGAGAATCAGAAGGGGCGAAGAAGAATAGAAATGGGCGAAGGTAGATGTATATGGGACGAATCTGGAACCAGGGATACACAGAAGATACATTCGACCATATGTTATGGGCGAATGTAGAACAAGCTACATTCGACCAGTCAGTTTGGACGAATGTACAGCTACTATATATAGAAATTGGGTTTTTGTAATGTATAACGAGTCATTTTAGAGTGTGTGTTTTGTGTGTGTGTTCCTGAGAGGATTGAGAGTGATAGTTTGTGTGATAGATTAACTGTAATCAGTCTGTAAGCGTTTATTTGAACAAGTTAATCTATGAAAAGCTTTTAAAATGACCTTGATTGTGTTTTGATTGAGTTTATATCAGTTTGTTCTAAGCTAGGGTTTCCGCACCTGGTTTAGCAACTTGTATGATCATATAATCCTGTTTTAGTTGTCGAATTCATCCTCTACAAACTCATTGTCGTTTTCATCTCTGAGAATGGTGGTAGGGGCAGAGCCAGTAGTCTTCAGCAGGTGTTCCTTGATCACTTTGATGTCAGCCTTGGTGTCATTGAATCTTGCATCCACCATGTTTCTGATCAAGGACATGTAGGTTTCTTGGGTCTGATCTGCCAGTTTTCTGTGAGCTATGATGATGGGTGAAACTGATTTCCATAACTCACTGGCAATATCAGATGTTGAGGGTTGACTTTTGGTAAAGTTGTTCAATGTCTCCAATATTGACTTGACATCAGTTTTGATGTCAGCAACAGAGGATTCAAGGTGTTGAACCTTAACCGTCAATTCTTGAAGTTTTGACTCATCACCTAAGTTAATAGGATCATCTGAATCCCTACCAGAGGTAGTTTTAGCTGGTTCAGTACTAGGAGGTGAATCCATAGAATGAGAACCTGCTGCCCCTTTTTCTTGGTACTGGGGACTTCCAACTGATTTTGGGGACACAGTGGTGGCCTTATCAGTTGTTGCCTTCAAGGAAGTCTTAGCAATGGAATCACTGTCCTGTTGTGAGACAATGGTCTCAACAGCAGTAGTGACTGCTTCTCTTGAAAACTCATCAGAAGTAACATTGACTTCTGGGAGTATAACCTCCTCTACTGTTTGTGGAATAGCTGATTGACTTTTCTCAGTCCCAGTCACTGGTGGAGGTGTACTCTCTATGACAGGTGAAGGAGAGGAACTGGGGTTGTCCTGAGTTTTGTCAATAGCTTCAAACAGAGGTTGCATGGTTTGTGGGACATGTTGTGGTGATGTAGGTGGAGTAAGAAGCTGATTAGCCCTGGGAGATGGACTTGTAAACATATGGTCAAGTGACTCATATGCCTCAGTATGAGGTTCCCTTTGGCTTACAACAAGATCCTTTTGTGACGATTCTTGAGGAGTTTGCTTGGGTTGAGATATCTCCAACTGTTGTGAGGAAGTAACAACAGTGGTTTCATGTTGCTTTGGTGATGCAACAGGGTTAGCTTCTGGTATCTCATCTTCCAGAAGTCCCTTTTTGGGTTGAGAGGTGGTCTTAGAGGATGGACGTTTTCTTTTGGTGGCTGGTGTGGGTTTCACAACACTGGATGAAGTGCCATGATCACCAGGAGCAGTGGGCTCACCAACAGAGGTTTCAACAACAGTTGTTGTCTTTGTCCTCTTTGGTTGTGTTTTTGAAACCTTTGTTACTTTTGATACTTTTTCTTGGGTTGAAGAACCCAGCATTCTAGTAAAAGTTTCATCAGTTAAACTTTTCATTTTGAAAGACTCTCCCTTTTGAAAATCTTTTTCAGGTAAAATCTTTTGTAGAATTACACTTAGAATTCTAGGGTAGAGCAGAAAAGCACTGTTTGAGCCAGATTTTATGGCTTTCACATTAGAGACCAAGTCTAAGAACAATCCCTGAGACAGATTGAAGTCAGAATCTGACAACATTGCATATCCCAAGTATTGTATCCTCAATGGGATTTCATTGAAGGATGTAGTCTTGGCTGAGGCACAGAGGAGTAGGGTATGGAAGAAAAATTTCATGACTGGAGGAAAAAACTTTTTATATAATGTGGACCCAGTCATCTGCCCATCATACCCCCTTTCCTGAAACTCAGTGTGAAGCTCTGTTTTAGGAAAAGTTTCCTTACCTGACAGGTCGTTCAATGAGAAGGTAGTGGATATGATTTCAGGGGTTATGGCGATACTGGTGTCTCCAATTTTGGAAATTATGGAAGTTGGCTTTTTGTCTTGATACAAGACTTCAGCATTCGCCCAGAATTCTTGGAGTGTTGCCAGGTATATGGGAGCATCAGCAATAAGAACATTTTTGTATTTTGAGTTATTGATGATGTCGATGGTGGAATGGAATGGAGTGTTATCTTCGGTTTTTACCAAATAGGGAAAGAAATTATGAGTGGCTTTTGTTTGGAGATCCATTTTAATGGATTTTGATTGTGAAAGTGATGATCTTTTGATTGAGGGTTATGAGGAAGACGAAGGCGGTTTTCAGTATTTTGAATACAATGAGACAGTAAAACTGCTGTTGGGGGAAAAACAGGGTTTTATAAGCTCTGGTGAAACCGCTGATGTGGCAAAACTCTGCTTTTGAGAGCAGACGTGGCAAACATCTGATGGTTGAAACATCTGGTGGCATACAGCTGTTTTGTTAAACATCTGTTGCCAACCTCTGTTGTTTAACCAAAAGACTGATGAAAACAGTTGTTTTATCTGATCAGATGTTTGAAACAGATTTTTCAACCAACAGTGGTTGTTTTATCTGATCAGTTGTTTGAAACAGATTTTTCAACTATTAGTGGTTTGAATGAAACAGTGGTTGTTTTATCTGATCAGTGGTTTTAAAACAGATTTTTCAACCAAAGTGTCATTTTAGCAAAATTTGATTTTTCTGAAAACATTTTAATGTTTTTATTGAAAACATTTTTGTTGTTTTAATCCATGTTTAACATTCCAATTCGAGAGATCAGATTTGTGAAGGTAGATGTGTCTAAAGCTTTTGTCAGCACATCTGCCAACTGATCCTCTGTTGGAACATGGTGCAGAGAAATCAAACCTTTCTCATAGCTATCTCTGACAAAATGATGTCTGATATCTATGTGCTTGGTGGTTGAATGAGAGACTGGATTCTTGATGATATTTTCAGCAGCTTGGCTATCCAACATGAGTGGAGTCCTTAGTGCAGTTATCCCAAAATCCAGTAGCTGATTTTGAAGCCACATGAGTTGGGCTGTACAGCTTGCAGCAGCTATGTATTCAGCCTCAGCTGTGCATGTTGAAACAGCTGCTTGCTTTTTGCTTTGCCAAGAGACTAAGGCATTCCCTAGAAACTGGCACCCTCCAAAGGTGGACTTCCTTGTGGTATGGCAGCCAGCAAAGTCACTATCTGAATAACCTGAAAGCTCAATGTTTCCATTAGCAGGATACCAGATACCAAGTGTGGGAGCACCTTTTAGGTATCTGAATATCCTCTTTACAGCAATAAGGTTAGACTTTCTAGGAGAAGCCTGAGATCTAGCACACACACAGGTTGCAAACATGATGTCTGGCCTGGATGCTGTTAAGTACAATAAAGACCCAATCATGCATCTATAGTGTGTCTGATCAACCAGTTCATCCTTTTCATCAACAGTGAGTGGCTTGACAGTGCTCATGGGTGTACTACATGGCTTACAATCAATCATCTTAAATTTTGTTAACAAGTTTTTCACATACTTGTTTTGATGAATGAAAGTACCATTTTGCAGTTGCTTTACTTGAAGGCCAAGAAAGCACTGAAGTTCACCCATAGCACTCATTTCAAACTCTGCTGTCATGAGTTCTCTAAACTCCTCACACATTTTACTACATGTGGATCCAAAAATTATGTCATCCACATATATTTGAACAATCATTAAATCTTTTCCTTTCCATTTTAAAAACAAGGTTTTATCAATTTTACCTCTTGTGAAACCAATGGATAAGAGAAAAGTAGAGAGAGTTTCATACCAGGCTCTTGGTGCTTGTTTCAGTCCATACAATGCTTTGTTAAGCTTGTAGACATGATCAGGATGGAATGTGTCTTCAAAACCAGGTGGTTGACATACATAGACCTCCTCCTGAATTTTGCCATATAGGAAGGCACCCTTGATGTCCATCTGATACACCTTGATGTTGTGGTTGACAGCAAAGGCTAAGAAAAGTCTGATAGCTTCTAACCTTGCTACAGGGGCAAAGGTTTCATCATAGTCAATTCCTTCTTCTTGTCTGAAGCCTTGAACCACTAACCTGGCCTTGTTCTTGACAACTATACCCCTTTCATCAGTTTTGTTTTTGAAGACCCACTTTGTGCCAATTGGACAGACATCCTTAGGCAGTGGTACAAGTTCCCATACTTGTTGTCTTTTGAACTGAAGGAGTTCTTCTTGCATGGCTTCTACCCAACTGTTGTCTTTCAGTGCCTCTTGGTACTTGACAGGTTGTGAAAGGGATAGAAAGCCTGCAAAAAGACAGATGTCTGAAGATTGGCTCCTTGTGAGCACACCTTCTCTGATGTCGCCAATGATTTGATCTGGTGGATGAGCTCTTAGGTAGATTAAATCTCCCTGATATGGTACGATGGCATTTTGTGGTGAAGGACAGAGGTTTGGAGACTCTGTTGACATAACATCTGTTGGCACTTTTAAAGAGTCAACAGATGTTTGAAATGGAGGTGGAGGAATGGGTCCAAGTGGTGTAAAGTTGGACTGACTTTTGTCAGCAGATGATTGAGCAGTGGATTGGTTGGTTGAATCAGTGGTTTGGAGATAGGACTGGCCAACAGTGGCTGACTCAGCTATGACAGAGTTTTGACAGTTGTTTTGAACTCCTGCTTCCTCTGATGCAGGATAGACTTTGTAGTGATCTGGAACCACAACATCTATTCTGTAATCTTGTTGTGAAGATTGTGGAGTACCTGCAGGGTTAGTTTTGACAGTAATATCTTCAAATTTGAATTTATCTAAATCAAACAACTCAGCAGGGTTTGCTGGGATTTTCAAAGATGAAAGTTCATTGAACTTCACATTCAGAGTTTCTTCTATTGTCTTGGTCCTTGTGTTGAACACTTTATAGGCCTTGGCAGTAGAAGAATACCCCAGAAAATATCCACAATCTACTTTGGCTGCAAATTTTGAAATGGAATCTTTAAGATTTAAAATGAAACATGGGCAGCCAAAGACTTTGAAAAATGATATCAGTGGTTTGATTTTAAACAGAATTTCATAAGAAGTCTTTTGATGTCTAGGGTTGATTAAAACTCTGTTTTGAACATAGCAAGCAGTGTTTACAGCTTCTGCCCAAAAGGACAGAGGTAAACCAGAATCTGCTAGCATTGTTCTTGCAGCCTCAATGAGAGTCCTGTTCTTCCTTTCTACCACCCCATTCTGCTCTGGTGTTCTTGGAGGAATACTGTACTGCCTTACAATCCCTTTTGACACACAGAAATCATCCAACTCCTTATTTTAAACTCTGTTCCATTGTCACTTCTAAAGACTTTTACTGGCAAGTCATATTGTTTTTCAACTTTGGTGACAAAGTCCTTCAAAATACCTGCAGTCTCATCCTTAGAGTGTAAAAAGTAAGTCCATGTAAACCTAGAAAAATCATCAACTATGACAAGACAAAATCTTTTTCTTCTTAGACTCATGATTTTCACAGGGCCAAACAAGTCCATGTGCAACATTTGTAAACACTGACTAGTTTTGGACTCATCAATGGATTTGTAAGAGCTTTTATGTTGTTTACCTTTTAGACATGAAACACAATGCTCATCACATTTGAATTCTTTTGATGGCAAACCTCTGACAAGGTTTTGTTTAGAGAGTGAGTTGATAGTTTTAAGGTTGGTGTGACCAAGTCTCCTATGCCACAATTCTGTCTCTTTGGTAGAGGCAACTGAGAACAGACAAACATTTGCCATAGGATTGTCCTTTAATATATCAACAACATACACATTTCCACTTCTGTGAGCAACAAGTTGTGCTTTGCTCTCTGCAATGATGGTGTTAATCTTTTCTACAGCCTCTGGGCCAACAATCTTACAAGTTTGCTTAGTGAAGAATGACCCAAAGCCTTTGTCACTCATTTGAGACACACTAAGTAGATTAAATTTTAGATTGTCTATTAGATTAACATTTTCAAACTTAAGACTCCCTGCTTTGACAGTACCAGAACCCAACACTTTACCTTTAGAATCATTACCAAAGGATATATCACCCCCTCCATGTGCAAGAAAGTCCAGAAGAAGGGCTCTACATCCAGTCATGTGCCTGGAGCCTCCACTATCTACATACCATAAACTGTCTAAACAAGTGGAAGCTCCCTGCACATCAGTAAGGATTTTAGTTTTGGTGAGTGTCCAAAGCCAAATTGGCTTTGGATGGGTCCTTAGCTATCTCAGCCTTAAGTTGAGGAGAATGATCAGTGGTTTGGACTAGCTTTTGAACTAGGTTCAACAGCTGCAGTTGACCATTTGCCAGTGCTTGTATGTCAACACTTGGTCCAGCAGATGTTTGATCATTTCCTATCAGTTGTTGAAAACCATGAGGGTGTCTGTTCACTTTTGGTTTTGAAGGCCTTTTGGGCTCTTCATAAACATGTGGCAGACGGTGACAAGTGGGTTGTCCATATCCTCTTGGTAATTTGTTAGCAGGTGGAGCATCTGTTACCTGAACATCCCTGGGAGCAGAGTTTTTGTTCAGACTTTTGGTAACAGATGTTTGGACTGGTTCAAAAGTCTGTTTGGGTTTTCCTTTTGAAGTACTCGCCACTTGACTTTCAAGAGTTTTAGCTTTATACTCTTTTATCTTTTCATCAAAATTTTTGAGATATAAGCACTCTTTTGTTTTGTGATTCTTTTTCTTGCAAATTGAACATTCTTTAGTTTTAGAATCATTTAAACTTGTTGTTTTGTTGATGTCATATGCTTTTAGAAGAAAACAGTTTTTGGTGACATGGTTCTTCTTTTCACAAAAATCACAAAACAAGTTGTTCTTGGCTTTCCCCTTTTCTTTCTTCTTTTCAACAGATGTTTCATCATCTGTTGGAAGATTTACCAAAGGGATTACTTTGGCCTGTGGTGCCATTTTACCATCAGGGGTTTTGAAGGTCATTGGTTTGAAATTTTCAAGGACTTCACACTCATCTGACCATGTTGGTTTGAATTGATATTTCTCAATTTCATCAAATGAGGGTGTACCTTCCAACTTTTCAAGAATGATTTTCTTGCCATTGGGTTCAGTAACCTTGATTTCTTGACCTTTTGAGTTTGTAGGGATGACCTCAACCAACTGGGGTTCCTTTTTGTCAGTGGTTTGTGAACTTTGGTCAGTGGTTTTAAAACCAAACCCAAATTTCACATGACTTTTAGATTGTTGGTTGACAATCATCTCAAAACCTTTAGATGATTCCACCCATTTCTTACATTCAACTTGGGTGGTCTCAAGCTCCTTTTTACAACTATGATATTTTGTTATCATAGTCTGAAGCTGGTCTTTGGTTATGCTTGCTTCATGTTTTAAACTGCTGATTTCAGACTCTTTTTCAGATATTTTTGATTTTAACTCTTTTGTAAGTTTTTCAAACTGAATTTCAGAATCCAAAATTTTCTTTCTAAAGTTTTCATTCACCTCTTTTATCTTAGCAAATGCCACAATACATTTGTCTGAGCACAAGTCATTTAAGATTTGAGGAGATACCTTAGCAGCAGCCATCAAGGCACAGTTACACTGGCAGTCACAATCATCACTACCCCAGGGGTCTGAGAGATTCACAACCTCCACTTCAGATTCTTCAGCTGAAACAACATCACCAACAACACCATCAGTCACATTTTCAGACAAAGACACCACATCCTCAGAATCAGTTTCTTCAACAATTGTTTCTAGTGCCATAAAACAAAAATCCTTTTCAGAGTTGGCAACTAGAGCAATGTTGTCATCTGTTATCTCATCTGGTAGACTGCTCCAATAAACAAAGCCCTGAGTAAAGAAACTCTGTTGACTTGGTTGACTGGTCTCTGCAGGAGCAGAGGGTGGAGTAACAGTCATTGGCACTGGTGCCTGAGTAACAGGTGTTTGGACATAGTGATACTGAGGGACAGTGGTTTGGACATAATGCACAGGAACAGTGGTTTGGGTCTGTGCAAAATGAGCAGTGTTTTGCACATTAGGTACATTAGGGATGGTTTGATAAGTGTTGGTCTGTGGTCTTTGGTTTGGATAGGTAATCATAGGAACTCCATTCTGACTCCTACACTCCCTAGCAAAATGACCCATTCTATGACACTTGTAACACTTTATCTTTGATTTATCCAACCCAACCTTTGACCCACCATGTAAACCTGGGTACCTCCTGCCAGTTTTCTTATAGAAGTTATTGGTTCTAATACTGAGCAGGGCAACCTGATGTAAGATGTCCATTTCTTCTAAGTCCAAAGGGTCAATATATTACAAGTCATTGTACACAAAAGATGAATTATCAGAAGCCTGGATATCACCACTGGCTGTGAAAGCACAGTTGTTTGGTAATGAGTAAGAATCATTATTGAAACCAGTGGTTATGTCAATGTAATGATCATAACTCTGATCCTTACTACTTCCAGAACCATCATCCTGACCCAACAGTGCAGTATTACCAAATACATAGTCATCTGACACTTTGCCAGAGTCCTGGAGCTTCTTTTTCTGGTTAAGCTCCCTTTCATAAGTCAGGAGCTTACCATGAAGCTGGGTCAGGGTTAGGTCTTTGAATCCGATAGAGTTTCTCATAACTATGGCTATAGTGTCCCATTTGTCCTGAAGTGATCTAAGAAACCTATGATTCAGTGTTGAATTAGGAAAAGTTAGACCAACCAGTTTAAGTTCACTAATTAGACAGTTAAACCTTTCAAACTGTTGTGTTAATGACTCCCCTTTTATGTGACTAAACGTTTCATATTGTTGGTTAAGTATTTCATGGTTGTTTTCTATCACATCATCAGTTCCCCCGAATTGCTCTTTGAGAGCATCCCACAGTTCTTTAGCACTATTACAGTGCAAGAGACCGGCATAGATATCATTCGGCAGTGCCATGGCTACTATGCTGAAAGCCTTGGCATCTAGCTCGATTTTTTGAAAATCTTGCTCTGAGTAGTTCTCAACACTCTTTGGTACTTGGATCTTTGGATCCTCGTCACTCGGTACCATTGGAACATGTGGTCCAAATACTACCGATTTCCAGCACCCTGTGTTCTGTTGTGCTAACACATGAGCCACCCGACGCTGCCAGATGTTGTATTCTGACCTGACAAGCATCGGAGGCTTGTTGTGTGTGCCAGTGTTGTGTGGATCTTGATTGAGTGAAGTTATTCTCTTGGTTTTTCAAAAACAAAGTCTGTTTATTAACTGTTGAAACGAAAATAAACTATTACTCTGTTTTAACCCGACAAACAAACGATATCAATGATTATGAGCTGATCTGTGTATTAAACTGATTGATTAGATCAGATTTAATTAACCAAGCTCTGATACCAATTGTTAGGATCTGAGTATTGGATTGTTTTGATTAAGTATGAAAGATGAATGAAGTATAAATGGAAAGTGCAGCGGAATAACAATAAATCAAAACATAGAGAATAATTGTTTTTAATCAAATGCTTTCATTAATGGAAAGATTACAATCGTACAATTAAACTCCCCCTCAGCCTGATCACTCAGAGAATGTTTGTCTAAAAGAGAATGACGAGTGATGAATAGAACAGTACAAGTACTGTTCTATTTATAGACAAGCTCAAACCTCTGATGATCAGTTGCTGACGTCACCTAGATAGCGACCCCTAACTGTCTAACAAACTCTAACAACTGTTAAGCTATAAACTACTGTTACATTGAAACTACTGACAATACAAAACTCTGTTAACTAAAACTCTGACGTCTTCTTATCATCTGTTGAACCAAAGTGCTGTTGGTTCAACAGACCTTTGCTCTTCAGATCTTTGATCAGCAGTTGTTCTTTATCAGACTTTTAACCTTCAGACTTTGTCCATCAGACTTTTCATCAGCAGCAGTTATCTTCTAACAGTTGTTAAGCAGCAGCAGTTTAGGAATCAACAGATCTTTGGAGGAAGCTATATTGTAACAACTGTTCTTTATTCAGGATCAAACACTTAGTATATTTTGGCTTTTAATCATCTGTTCTTCTCCAGGTCAGCAGACCCAACAACAACATAAAACATCTGCTAACTACAACTACTGTTACATTCAAAACACTGCTAACTTAAACTACTGTAAAGGAAAACTCTGATGGTCTTGTATCATCTGTTGGACCCAAAGTGTTCTTGGTTCCAACAGACCTTTTTCTTCTGTACTTGATCAGCAGTTGTTTCATCATCAGTTCTTTATTCATCAGTTGTTTGTTCAGCAGACCTTTTAGCAGCAGCAGTTGTCTTCATCAGTTGTTTGGTGTAGCAGTTGTTAGGGTCAACAGTCTTTTGGGGAAAGTATCTTGAATCTACTGATTATTCAAAGGATCAATTAGATAGAATATTTTGGCTTTCTAATCATCTGTTCTTCTCCAGGTCAGCAGACCTAACAATCTCCCCCTAGAATAGATGATGCCAAAACGAAGCTTTATTCTTGATCTTTATTTCTCATCAGACTTTCTCTGATTTGACCTTTGAGTTGTAATTCAAAGCTCAATGAGAAGAGGTCTTCAGCATCTCTTTCCAGCTCTAGATTGAGCAGTGTTTGGAGATCTTTTGCAGACAGGCCATGAGCATCATCCATGCTGAGTTTCTGAATCTTACCATCTGATCTGAGCAGAGTCAATTCATGGGTGTCTTTGTTGGACTTCCATTTTAGAATTTTAGAATCAGTGGAATGGCTGGTATGCATTTTTATTTTGGATGAGTTTGGTGAAGGAGGTCTTCCAATGATTTCTCTGAGTCTCTCAGATGTTGGATCAGAGAAGTAGCGGATTTGGTTGAAGAGTCCCTCTTTCACAAAAGTATCAGCAAACTTTTTCTGATCTTCTTCTGACATCTCCTTCTGCTTTTTGAATTGTCTTCTTGCAGCTATGGATAAATCAGAAGTGTCCAGTAAGCTGTCTAAGGTGAAAGCCTGTTGAGGTCTCTTTAACATAGGCTCATCAGCATAAACATGTTTTCTTGGCAAGGTAGGGTCTTTCTTCCTGTTTTCTTCTAACTTCTTGTAAGTTTCAACCAATCTTAGCTCAGACCATCTTGCCACAGACTTCATTTCTCCATAATCAGCAGCCACAATTTCTTGTCTCATTCTTTTAAACTCAGAGCTCTGGCTGGATCTCTGCCTTTGCTGAAATCAGGGGCAGAGACCTTTGATGGAGGATTCTTGGCCATTTCTTCAATTCTTATTAATTCTTCTCTGAGTGCATGAGTGGTCCAGCCTGCAAACTGTTTCTTGTTTGCTTTATAAGGCATGGATGCCAAGATTTGTTCAAGAAGAGAATCCCTGACCTCCCTTTCCAAGTCACTGCTGAGAGGCATGGAAGACATTGAGTTGCTCAGGGTCTTAGCAAAATCTTCAATCCTTCTCAGTTTGCTAAGCTCTGCTGAATGGATGCCCTGAGCACTTCTGTCATCTTTCCCTTTACATTTCTCTTTGATTATAGCATCTGCCTGTTCAGCCTTGTATTTCAAATAGGTGTCAATGTTTAAGGGAACAGGAAAATCTTTAAGAGATGGGAAAGATCTTTCTGATAGCTGATCAGTATTGTAGAAGGATTGAAGTTCCCCCTTGAGTAGATCAAGTTCAAGAGGATACTTCTCAGCCAATGATGTGATGGTTGGTGGTGGTCTATGTGATTTGAATTGTGAGGTGTGTGGTGAGAATGATGAGAGTGGAATGGCATTTAAGGGTTGTGTGAGTGGAGTATTGGGTGGTGTGGTGTGAATGTTTTCATCTTGCACAACAAAAGTAGACTTTCTTTTTCTGCTGTACAAGATTTTTGGTGATGGTGATGTTGCAGCAGTGGTTGGGTTAACCTCTGTTGGTTCTTTTGTAGAACCAGCAGTTGTTTGGGGTTTTGGTTGTGAAGTGGATGTAGTAGTAGGTTTGGTGGTTGGTTTGGTGGTTGGTTTGGTGATATCAGATGTTTTGGTGGCAGTGGTTGTGGTAGCAGTGGTTTCAGCATTAGTGGTTTCAATAGTTAGTCTAGATGGTGGTTTCCTTGTATGCTTTGCAGAGATTTTCTTTCTTTTGGAGGAACCCACATCTTCAACTTCTTGCTGTTGTTCCTTTTTCAGCTGAATTAACCTTTCTGCTTTAACCTCCAGAGTGTCAGCCCTCTTAAGCTTGTCTTCAGCAGCCTTATCAGCTTTTTCATTAGCAGAGGTGTCAACTTCCTTTGCTTTGCTGGTCTTGGCAGTTTCAGTAGCAGCAGAGGTTTGAACACTTGGTTGTTGTTGTTTTTGTGGTGCTGCTTGGGTAGACTCTGGTTTTTCAGCAGACTTTGATTTACCCTTTTGAGAGGGTGGACAACCAAAGGGATCTAATTTTGGCAACCTATCTCTGCCACTCTCCCCCTTTTTGGCATCATCAGCTGTAAATGCATCATCATCATCATCTCTGAGAATTGTGGTAGGGGCAGAGCCAGTAGTCTTCAGCAGGTGGTCCTTGATCACTTTGATATCTGCCTTGGTGTCATTGAACCTGGCATCCACCATATTTCTGATCATTTGCATATAGGTCTCTTGAGTCTGATCTGCTAGTTTCCTGTGAGCTATGATGATGGGGGAAACAGATTTCCATAGCTCACTAGCAATATCAGCTGTGGATGGTTGACTTTTGGTGAGGGTAGCCAAGGTTTCCAATATTGACTTGACATCAGATTTGATGTTAGCAATAGAGATTTCAATGGATTGAACTATATCCGTCAATTCTTGGTATTTTAATCCATCACCTAAGTTAATATGATCATCTGAATTCCTACCAGTGGTAGTTTTTACTGGTTCAGTCCTAGGAGGTGAGTCCAGGGAATGAGAACCAGATGCCCCTTGGTGTTGGTTCTGGGGACTTCCAACTGTTTTTGGGGACACAATTGTGGCCTCATCAGTTGTTGCCTTCAAGGAAGTCTTAGCTATGTAACCACTGTCCTGTTGTGAGACAATGGTCTCTACATCAATAGTGGCTGCTTCTCTTGAAAACTCACCAAGAGTTACATTGAACTCTGGGAGTGTAACCTCCTCTTCTGTTTGTTGGTTGGCTGATTGATTTTTCTCAGGCCCAGTCACTTGTGGGGGTATACTCTCAGTGATAGGTGAAGGAGAGGAACTGGGATTATCCTGAGTTTTATCAATAGCCTCAAACAGAGGTTGCATAGTTTGAGGGACATGTGGTGAAGGTGGAGGAGTAAGAAGAGAATTAGCCCTGGGAGAGGGGCTTGTAAACATATGATCAAGTGACTCATATGCTTCATTATGTGGTTCCCTTTGGCTTACAACATGATCCTTTTGTGAGGATGCATGAGGAGTTTGTTTGGGTTGAGATATTTCCAACTGTTGTGAGGAAGTAACAACAGTGGTTTCAGGTTGCTTTTGTGTTGCAACAGGGTTTTCTTCTGGTATCTCATCTTCCAGAAGTCCCTTTTTAGGTGTGGAGGTGGTTTTTGTAGATGGACGTTTTCTTTTGGATGTGGCTGGTGTGGGTTTCACAGCACTGGATGAAGTGCCATGATCACCAGGAGCAGTGGGCTCAACAACAGAGGTTGGAACAACAGTTGTTGTCTTGGACCTCTTTGTTTGTGTTTTGGAAACCTTTGACACTTTTGACACTTTTTCTTGGGTAGTAGAACCCAGCATTCTTGTGAAAGTTTCATCAGTTAAACTTTTCATTTGAAAAGACTCACCCTTTTGAAAATCATTTTCTGGTAAAACCTTTTGAAGGATTACACTAAGAATTCTTGGGTAAAGTAGAAAAGCATTGTTTGAGCAATATTTTATGGCTTTCACATTTGAAACTAAGTCCGTAAACAGACCCTGAGATAGATTGAAGTCAGAGTCTGACAACATAGCATACCCCAAGTACTGAATCCTTAATGGGATTTCATTGAAGGATGTTGTCTTAGCCGAGGCACAAAGAAGGAGAGTATGGAAGAAAAATTTCATGACTGGAGGGAAAAACTTTTTGAAAAGAGTTGATCCAGTCATTTGAGCATCATACCCTCTTTCCTGGAACTCTGTGTGAAGCTCTGTTTTCGGAAAAGAGTCCTTACCTGACAAGTCATTGAGGGAGAAGGTTGTGGATATTAATTCAGGTGTGATGGAGATGTTTGTGGCTCCAATTTTTGAAATAATGGATGTAGGCTTTTTGTCTTGAAGCAAGACTTCAGCTTTTGACCAGAATTCTTGGAGGGTTTCAAGATGGATGGGAGCATCAGCAGTTAGGATGGTTTTGTAGTTGGAATTTAAGATGATGTCGATGGTGGAATGGAATGGAACATTGTCGTCTGTTTTGACCAGATATGGTAGGTAATTATGGGTGGCTTTTGTTTGAAGATCCATTGTAATGGATTTCGAGTGTGAGAGTGAGTGAAAATTTGATTAAGGGTTTGAGGAAGAAGAAGGCGGTTTGAGTATTTTGAATACAATGAGACAGTAAAACTGTTGTTGGGGGAAAACAGGGTTTTATAGCCTCTGGTGAAACCGCCGATGTGGCCAAACTCTGCTTTTGAGAGCAGACGTGGCAAACATCTGATGGTTAAACATCTGGTGGTATACAGCTAGTTTGCAAAAGTCTGTTGCCAACAGCTATTGTTTAACCAAAAGACTGATGAAGTAAAAGTTGTTTTATCTGATCAGATGTTTGAAACAGATTTTTCAACCAACAGTGGATAGAATGAAACAGTGGTTGTTTTATCTGATCAGATGTTTGAAACAGATTTTTCAACCAAAAGAGCTATTTTTAAGGAGAAAGTTGATTTTCTGAAAACATTTTAATGTTTTATTGAAAACATTTTTGTTATTCTAATCCATGTTTAGCATTCCAATTCGAGAGATCAAGTTTGTGAAGGTAGATGTGTCTAAAGCTTTTGTCAACACATCTGCCAACTGATCCTCTATTGGAACATGGTGCAGAGAAATCAAACCTTTTTCATAGCTATCTCTGACAAAATGATGTCTGATGTCTATGTGTTTTGTGGTTGAATGAGAGACTGGATTTTTGATGATATTTTCAGCAGCTTGACTATCCAACATAAGTGGGGTCCTTAGTGCAGTTATCCCAAAATCCAGCAGTTGATTTTGAAGCCACATGAGTTGAGCTGTACAGCTTGCAGCAGCAATGTATTCAGCCTCAGCTGTTGAAGTTGAAACAGCTGCTTGCTTTTTGCTCTGCCAAGAAACTAAGGCATTCCCTAGAAACTGGCACCCTCCTGATGTGGACTTTCTTGTGGTGTGGCAGCCAACAATATCACTATCTGAATAACCTGAAAGCTCAATGTTTCCATTAGCAGGATACCAGATACCAAGTGTGGGAGCACCTTTTAGGTATCTGAATATCCTTTTCACAGCAATAAGGTTTGACTTTCTGGGTGAAGCCTGGGATCTTGCACAAACACAGGTGGCAAACATAATGTCTGGCCTAGATGCTGTTAAATACACTAAAGACCCAATCATGCATTTGTAATGTGTCTGATCAACCAGTTCATCCTTGTCATCAATAGTGAGTGGCTTGACTGTACTCATGGGTGTACTACATGGCTTACAATCATTCATCTCAAATTTGGATAACAATTTTTTTACATATTTATTTTGATGAATGAATGTGCCATTTTGCAGCTGCTTCACTTGGAGTCCAAGGAAGCACTGAAGTTCACCCATAGCACTCATTTCAAACTCTGCTGTCATGAGTTCCCTAAACTCCTCACACATTTTGTTACATGTGGATCCAAAAATGATGTCATCCACATATATTTGAACAATCATTAGATCTTTCCCTCTCCATTTTAAAAATAAGGTTTTATCAATTTTAACTCTTGTGAAACCAATGGATAAGAGAAAGGTGGAAAGAGTTTCATACCAGGCTCTAGGTGCTTGCTTGAGTCCATACAAGGCTTTATTTAGCTTGTAGACATACTCAGAATGGAATGTGTCTTCAAAACCAGGTGGTTGACATACATAAACCTCCTCCTGAATTTTGCCATATAGGAATGCACATTTGATGTCCATCTGATACACCTTGATGTTGTAGTTGACAGCAAAGGCTAAGAAAAGTCTGATAGCTTCTGACCTAGCTACAGGAGCAAAGGTTTCATCATAGTCTATCCCTTCTTCTTGTCTGAAGGCTTGAACCACTAGCCTAGCTTTATTCTTGACAACTATACCCCTTTCATCAGTTTTGTTTTTGAAGACCCACTTTGTGCCAATTGGACAAACATCCTTAGGCAGTGGTACAAGTTCCCATACTTGTTGTCTTTTAAACTGAAGGAGCTCTTCTTGCATGGCTTCCACCCAACTGTTGTCTTTTAGTGCCTCTTGGTACTTGACTGGTTGTATGAGGGATAGAAAGCCTGCAAAAAGACATATATTTGAGGATTGGCTTCTTGTGAGCACACCTTCTCTGATGTTGCCAATTATTTGTTCTGGTGGATGAGCTCTTAGGTAGATTAAATCTCCCTGATATGGTATGATGGCATTTTGAGGTGAAGGACAGAGGTTTGGTAACTCTGTTGACATAACATCTGTTTGCACTTTTGTAGTGCCAACAGATGTTTGAAATGGTGGTGGAGGAATGGGTCCAAGTGGTGTAAAGTTGGACTGACTCTTGTCAACAGATGTTTGACTTTTGTCAACAGATGATTGAGCAGTGGATGTAAAAGGTGAATAAGTGGTTTGAGGATAGGACTGGCCAACAGTGGCTGACTCAGCTGTGATAGAGTTTTGACAGTTGTTTTGAACTACTGCTTCCTCTGATGCATAATAGACTTGACAGTGATTTGGAATCACAACATCTGTTCTGTAGTCTTGTTGTGGAGATTGTGAGATACCTGCACTGTTAGTTTTGACAGTAATATCTTCAAATTTGAATTTATCCAAATCAAATAACTCAGCAGGGTTTGCTGGGATTTTTAAGGATGAAAGTTCATTAAACTTCACATTCAGAGTTTCTTCTATTGTCTTGGTCCTTGTGTTAAACACTTTATAGGCCTTAGCAGTAGAAGAATATCCCAGAAATTATCCACAATCTACTTTGGTTGCAAATTTTGAAATGGAATCTTTAAGATTTAAAATGAAACAAGGGCAGCCAAAGATTTTGAAAAATGAGATTAATGGTTTGATTTTGAACAAAATTTCATAAGCAGTCTTTTGATGTCTTGGGTTGATCAAAACTTTGTTTTGAACATAGCAAGCAGTGTTTACAGCTTCTGCCCAGAATGACAGTGGCAAACCAGAATCTGCTAGCATTGTTCTTGCAGCTTCAATGAGAGTTCTGTTCTTTCTCTCAACCACCCCATTTTGCTCTGGTGTTCTTGGGATACTGTACTGCCTTACAATCCCTTTTGACACACAGAAATCATCCAACTCCTTATTTTTGAATTCTGTCCCATTGTCACTTCTGAAGACTTTTACTGGCAAGATATAGCTTGAGAGGTTCTCCATCCTCAGGTTTCATCAATAATGGAGCTGCTGCAAGATAATCTTTCAGCTTCTTCAATGCTTCTTCAGGTCTCTGTCCCTAGTCGAATTTGTTATTCTTCTTCAGGATGTCGTAGAACCCTTTGTATTTCTCTGAGGATTTCGAGATGAATGTATTCAGGGCTGCTATCCTGCCAGTCAGCCTTTGCACATCCTTAATATTTCTTGAGGATTTGAGATCAAGGATGGCCTTTATTTGTTCAGGGCTGGCTTCTATCCCTCTTTTTGTTACTAAGTATCGAAGAAACTTTCCAGCTCCAACTCCAAAATGTCATTTTGCTGGGTTTAACTTCATGTTGTAAGCATCCAGGATGTCAAAAGCTTCTTTGAGATCCCGAAGATGGTCTTCTGCTTTCTTGGATTTTACTACCATGTCGTCAATGTAGACCTCCATCGTGTCCCCAATCTTCTCTTTGAACATCATATTCACTAGCCTTTGATAAGTGGCACCTGCATTTTTTAGTCCGAATGGCATGGCTATATAACAATATATACCTGCTGGTGTCATGAACGTTGTGTCCTCCTGATCATCTGGTTCCATCTGTATTTGTTGGAATCCTGAGGATGCATCCATGAATGTTAGCATCTCGTGGCCTGCTATAGCATCCACCATTGAATCTATGTGTGGTAATGGGAATGGATCTTTAGGACACGCCTTGTTAAGGTCTGTATAGTCCACACACACTCTCCATTTCCCATTTTTCTTTTGAACTACTACAACATTCGCCAGCCATCTTGGGAATTTCACTTCCATTATCATCTTAGACTTCAGCAGCCTATCTACTTCCTCTTGTATGGGCTTGAAACTTTTATTAATCCCAAGTTTGTGAATAATGACATCCTTAGAGATGCCAATCATATCTTCATGTATCCAAGCAAAAGTAGACATCCTGCATTTAAGAAATGAGATTAGTGATTGTTCAATATCATGTGGGATATTCTTACCGATTTGCACAGTGATATCCTTGTTATTGTCGTCGAGGCAGATGGCTTTTACATCCTGGTCAAGATGTGCTTTAACATCCTGAGGATGGCACTGTGCATCCTGCTGTAATTGCTATGCTTGACGGGATGAGGCCTTCATTGATGTCGTATAGCAATCCTTAGCTTCCTGCTGATTGCTGTTGACCTTCACAACTCCCCAAGGTGTGGGTAGTTTCACACACTAATGATATGTTGAAGGGACTGCCTTCATGTCATGTATCCAGGGTCTCCCCAGGATAACATTGTAGCAGGATAGTGAATCTATCACACAGAATCTCTGGATAGAGTTCACTCCTTCTACATATACCGGTAGCTTGATGTCACCTACTGTGCTCTTAGTTTCTCCACTGAAGCCCACCAAAACTGATGACCTGGAAACTATTTCAGATTCCGGGATGTTCATTCTCTTAAGGGCTTCAAGCTGGACGATATTCACTGAACTTCCTCCATCTACGAGAATCCTGCGAACAAAGTGGTTAGCAATATATAAAGTAATAACTAAACCGTCGTGATGAGGATCAAGGATGTTTTCTCTGTCTTCCTCCTCAAAGCTGATCACTTTAGAGGTTGTCAGGATGGTCGTTTTCGTTGGTCTTTCTCCCTTTTCAGACTTTGTTTCCCTCACGTGTCTTTTAGCAGCAGAGTATGAGGTTCCACAAATGTCTGACCCTCCTGAAATGAAGTTGGTAATACCAGCATCCTTAGGTGGGGATGCTGCTCTTTCCAGGATGTTGGTGCCATCCTGAGCTCTTGATTTCTTCTTGCCCAGGAGATCCTTAAGGTGACCTTTGCTCAAGAGATATGCTATCTCCTTCCTCAAGGCGATGCAATCTTCAGTGGTATGGCCGAAATCTTCGTGAAAGGCACACCATTTAGATTTGTCTTTCCATCCTGTCTTATTGTCCTTCTTTGGCCATCTTGCTTTGTCCCCTAGATCCTTCATGGCATACATCAATCCTGTTACATCCACAGAAAAACAATAGTCTGATAATTTAGGGCAGTCATCCTCATCGTCGTCCTCTACCACATTGACCTTCTTATTATCAGGCCTAGAATATGGTTTATGCTTGTATAGTTCGTATGTGGGAGTGGACTTTCGATTTGGATGGTTATATTTTGAGGATGATTCTATCCTCTCTTGTATCTTCTTATCATCCTCAAGTAGAATGAATCTCAAAGCTCTATTCCTGACTTCATCCAAGTTCCTGCGTGGATTCATCACCAATTCTTGGTAGAATGGTGAATCTTTCTGTAGTCCCATCTTGAAAGCCTGAACTGCCGTTGTGACATCCAGGTTCGGGATGTCAAGTGCTTCCTTTCCAAACCTAGTAATGAACTCTCTTAGTGATTCCCCCTGTGGTTGAGTCATCCTGTATAGATCACTTGTCAAACGTTCGAACGTTCGACTACAAGAAAACTGATTATTAAACATGTTAATTAAATGTGCAAAAGAGGTAATAGAATACGGAGGAACACTTAGGAGCCATTTCAGGGCTGGACCAGTGAGAGTTGAACCAAATCCCTTGCATAAGCATGCTTCTTTCAGATTGGCAGGGATTGGATTTATTTCCATCCTTTCCCTATATTGATCCACATGCTCCTCAGGATCTGTTGTTCCATCGTAGAGCTTCATGCTTGGAGTTTGAAACCGCTTTGGGATCTCTGCATCACATATTAGGGGTGCGAATCTTGACACCCTATGGCATGCTGAGCATACCTCAGGGATAGGTTGCACTATCCCAGGCACACTCGATACCATGTCCTTGATCTTCTGAAGCTCCCTTGCTAGTTGAGGGCTTATTCCTGTATCCTGCAAAGAAGCAACATCATTAGCAGCAAAAGTACTGGAACTTAAATTGTTACCGTTATTGTTATATCCTTGGGATGGCACAGGTGTATATCCTGTATCCCTGGTAGTTGCCATCCTGGGTATAGTAGTCGTTTCAGGAGCAGAGAATCCAGTGCTCATGTGGATGAAATCTCCTTGATGAACACCTCCAGAGATGCCAGAATTGAAATCTAACACCCTTGGCTGTAATGGTGTCCCCATGTCTTCAATCGGTCTCTTCGAGGATGTCTTGAGGGATTGTATCTCTCTCATTAGCATTCTGTTGGTCTCCTGTTGTTGCTGCATTTGATCCTTTACCATTGAAAACAAGGATAGGATCTCATCATTTGACACTAAAACAGGAGAAAATCCAGATGCCCCCATTGCTGGCCTAGGTGGAATTTGAGAGGTAGCACTCTTTGAGAATGTAGGTGGGGGTGGTAAGGTAGTAATTCTTGGTAGAGGTTGATGAAGGCATGGATGAAGAAACAGTTTTCTGGGAAGACGACATAGTTGTCAAGTTTTGTAAAAAAGAATTAAATGAGAAAAACTTTTAACAAAGTTTTTTGTTAAAATAGCACCACTTGCCCCACGGTGGGCGCCAAATTGTTTTGGTAAAAAATTACCTAGTAGAAATAATTTTGTATTCCAAATTAGAAATTGTGAGGTAGAGTGCTAAGAGTGTAAATTTATTGTTAAAACTAGTTATATTCTAAAAATGCTTAGTCAGGATGTTAAATGAAGCAAATCTATGACAACTATGCTCGCGATGGCTTAGGTTGGCTTTGGGATGGACAGTTATATCCTCGAGATGGAACTGTTTGTAATGAACGAATTAAGGAGTAAAACCCAAAGAACAACACTCGATCTACGAGGAAAGCCCTTGATCAATTGTAGATCGCCGGCATAAAACCTCGGGAGGAGACTAGGCCCCTGGCTTGTTTGTTAATATTAATTTGGTAAAAAAGTACAACTTTGGATGAGTAAGTGGACGAGTTTACTAAGATTACAACGATTGTGTGAGTGTTTCTAAGTGTATGTGTGCAGCTATAGTGTAAGCAATGTGTAAGTAAGTGTCCTATACTCGTCCCATACTCCCATTTATATAGTACATGAGAATAACTAAAGAATCCCGTGAGATCCGCTAAGTAGTTAAAGTCTTTGAAGTCTTTAGATGACCGTTGTGGCAGTTTCAACTTTGTTTAACGTAGTCCCAACTGTTTCCATATCTTTCGCCGATATTTAATGAGTATCGGTTATAATTTTGACCTCATCTTCGTCTTTGGACTATGGATTTGTATGAGTTACACTTTGACTTCTTCACTTGAGGGTTATAATATAGACGTTGCTGAGTATTAATCCATATTATAGCTTAGTTGTACCTGCATTCACAAATAAGAAAGATATTCTGTTGGTCCATTCTCAGGATGTGCACATGTTGGAATTATGTTACATCCTGAAGTCACCAGAGCCTTTCAGCATCCTGAGGATGGTACATTAGGGATGTAAGGTAAAATCATCCTGAGGATTTTCACCCACAACACCAGTCATATCAAAGAAATCTTTGATAAACTTGGGAAAATGATACCTCAACCCTAGAAGGAATGGTAAGTACAGGAAACAGACCTAGGTGGGAGATGCAAAATCTGATCTTGCATGAGGGTTATAAGGACGAAACTCAGCAGAACTCGGGAAGATTTTTGAGTTCTTTAGGGCTTGAATCTCCTTATCGTCGAAAGAACAGATCTCCTGTTCAGGATGACTGAAGAGGTTTTGGGGAATGAAGTCACTAGAAGTTCCTACACTCCCCGAAGCTCTTGTGGATCTTCTTGCCATCTTCAGAATATTACTAATATTTTGCAGGTGTAAAGAGAAAAGTGAAAGAAAGAAGAGAGAAATTACCTTCTTAAAAAATCAGATGTGATTATAAAGTTAGGGATAGGCTCTAGAGCCCTAAAAGTCTTTACAGCCCAATGCACAGATGAACGATTAGATGCAACCTGACAGAAAATACACCAGTAATTAATGCTAAATGTACTTATTTTTAATACTCTTTAAAAGAAAAAACGTTACAATAAAAACTATTAAAAAATTAAGACATATTTATAAAAATAAAAACTCTTTAAAAAATCAGTCTTGTTAAAATGTGTAACAATAATTTTTATTAACAACATATTATATTTTAAATTATTAGTATGAATATTACCATTACTATTAATTATATGATGAATTGGTAATATACTTTTGTATTGATACTTATTCTAACTTCAAAGCTATAAAAAATTTGACAACTTGCCAACCAATTTTTTCAAACAACTGACATCCAATACAATTTTCAACTGAAGGATGATGTAACCAAAATTTTAAAACAGAGTTTGTAAAACCTAACTTGTAATTAATATCTAACGAAGACATCGATAAACAGTCGACACAACCCTAAAAGTTTTTGGTGGTCACTGGGGAAATGAAAGATCTAGATGAAAACATAACATAAATTTACACATTATTCTTTTTATATTAATTAAACAATTACAAATATTATTCTTACAACTGATTTGAAGTCTTTTATTGTTCATATAACTTTAAAAAAAGGAAATATATTTTATAGAAATAAAAATTCTTCAAAAACATCAATAGTTATAAAATATCTAGTTTTAGTTTCTATTAACGAATAATTATGTTTTAAATACATAATATTTTCATGACAACCTTTTTTAAGACATCACATGAAAAAATTACATGTAAATCACTTATGTTATTATAAGCATCTCTTTCATTATGTTTATAAACAACTATTGAATTCTTAACATATATTAAAATTCAACATAAGTTAATAATGCCTGATGAACAGATGAGAGTTTTGTAAAATACAATTTACAATTTCCATAAGACATATTTTATAGCGATAAAAATTGTAAAAAAAATCATCATTGTTAAAAATTGTAATAATAGTTTTTATTCACAATGTATTACATTTTAGATTATTAGTATTACCAATAGTAATTAGTTAAAACGTCCTAATAATAAAGTTTCATATACAAACCTATTCCAAGTTAAAATTAATTAAATATTTGATTACTTGTGAACAGATGTTGACAAACAACTGTCAATCATTATAATAATCAACTGAAAAATAATATAACCACATTTTTAAAACAGACTTTGTAAAGAATATGTAAATAAATAAATTTAAATTTAAATTAAACCAGTCTTTTCAAATTGATAATTAGTAACAGTCGTTACAGCCCTAAAAGTGTTTGATTACCAACGCACAGATAAACAATATATATTCAACCTGACAGAAAATACACCAGTAATTAATGCTAAATGTACTTATTTTTAAACAACAAAAAAACTTACAAGAAAACTTCTTCAAAAATTAAGACATATTTATAGAAATAAAAACTCTTTAAAAAAATATGTATTGTTAAAATGTGTAATAAAATTTTTTATTTACAACGTATTATGTTTTAAATTATTAGTATGAATATTACCATTACTTTTAATTATATGATGAACTGCTAATATACTTTTATATTGATACTTATTCTAACTTCAAAGTTATACAAAACTTGACAACATGCAAACCAATGTTTTCAAACAACTGACATCCAATACAATTTTCAACTGAAGGATGATGTAACCGGATTTTTAAAACAGAGTTTGTAAAACCGAACTTGTAATTCATATCTAACGAAATCATTGTTAAACAGTGGACACAACCCTAAAAGTCTTTCATGGTCACTGTGGAAATGAAAAATCTAGATGAAAACATAACATAAATTAACACATTATTCATTTTATGTTAACTAAACAATTAAAAATATTGTTGTTACAAATTGTTTAAAATTGTTAAAAAAATCATTGTTAAAAATACAATATACAATTTACATGCGACATATTTTATATGTAAATTTAAACAGTATTTTTTTAAATTAATTAAACAATTAAAAATATTGTTCTTACAAATGATTTGAAGTCTTTTATTTTTGCTATAACTTTAAAAAAAGGAAATATATTTTATAGAAATAAAAATTCTTCAAAAATATCAAATATTTATAAAATATGTAATTTTAGTTTCAATTGACGAATAATTATGTTCTAAATAAAAAATATTTACATGTAATCATTCATTATGTTTATCAACAACTATTAAATTGTTAACATATATATTAAAATTTAAAATAACTTAATAATGCCTGATGAACAAATGAGAGGTTTGTAAAATACAATTTACAATTTCCATAACACATATTTTATAGCAATAAAAATTTAAAAAAAATGATCATTGTTAAAAATTGTAATAAAATATTTGATTACTTGAGAACAGATGTTGACAAACAACTGTGATCAATTACAATTATCATTTAAAGAATAATATAACCAAATTTTTAAAACAAACTTTGTAATGAATATCTAACGAAAGAATTATAAATTTAAATTAAAGCAGTCTTTTCAAATTCATAATTAGAAACAGTCCCTATAGCCCTAAAAGTCTTTACAGCCCAATGCATAGATGAACGATTTATGCAAACTGACTGGAAAATACACCAGTAATTAATGCTAAATGTACTTATTTTTACTACTCTTAAAAAGAAAAAAAAACGTTACAATAAAAATTGTTAAAAAATTAAGACATATTTATAAAAATAAAAACTCTTTAAAAAAATCAGTATTGTTAAAATGTGTACAATAATTTTTATTAACAACGTATTATGTTTTAAATTATTAGTATGAATATTACCATTACTATTAATTTTATGATGAATTGGTAATATACTTTTGTATTGATACTTATTCTAACTTCAAAGCTATACAAAATTTGACAACTTGCCAACCAATGTTTTCAAACAACTGAGATCCAATACAATTTTCAACTGAAGGATGATGTAACCAGATTTTTAAAACAGAGTTTGTAAAACCTAACTTGTAATTAATATCTAACAAAATCATTGTTAAACAGTCTACGCAACCCTAAAAGTCTTTGATGGACACTGTGGAAATGAAAGTTTTAGATGAAAACATAACATAAATTAACACATTATTCTTTTTATATTAATTAAACAATTAAAAATATTGTTCTTACAAATTGTTCAAATTATTAAATAAAAATAATCATTGTTAAAAATACAATATACAATTTACATACGACATAATTTATACGTAAATTTAAACATTATTCTTTTTATATTAATTAAACAATTAAAACTATTGTTCTTACAAATGATTTGAAGTCTTTTATTGTTCCTATAACTTTAAAAAAATATATATATTTTATAGAAATAAAGATTCTTCAAAAATATCAATATTTAAAAAATATGTAATTTTAGTTTCTATTGACGAATAGTTATTCCTTAAACAGATAATATTTTCATAACAAACTTTTTTAAGAAATGACATGAAATATTTTTTTTTTGAACGGCTAATTTCTTACACTCATCTTTTTTTGTACACCCATGAAATATTTACATGTAACTCACTTAAGTTATCTGTTATTATAACCATCTCATTCATTATGTTTATCAACAACTATTGAATTGTTAACATATATTAAAATTCAACATAATTTAATAATGCCTCATGAACAGATGAGAGGTTTGTAAAATACAATTTAGAATTTCCATAACACATATTTTATAGCAATAAAAATTTATAAAAAAAATGATCTTCGATAAAAATTGTAATAAAATATTTCATGACTTATGAACAGATGTTGACAAACAACTGTAATCAATTACAATTATCAACTGAAGAATAATATAAACACATTTTTAAAACAAACTTTGTAATGAATATCTAAGGAAGTAATTATTAATTTAAATTAAAGTAGTGTTTTCAAATTCATAATCAGAAACAGTACCTAGAACCCAAAAAGTCTTTACTGCCCAATGCACAGATGAACGATTAGACGCAACCTGACAGAAAATACAGCAGCAATTAATGATAAATGTACTTATTTTTACTATTCTTTAACAACAAAAAAAGTTTACCATAAAAATTCTTAAAAAAGGAAGACATATTTTAAATATATAAAAATTATACAAAAATATTAGCGTGTATAAAATATGTAATTATAGTTTTTATTGACGAAATATTATGTTTTAAACAAAAAATATTTGTATGACAAACTTCTTTAACAAATAACATGAAATGTACCGACTGTAAATAATATTTTAAAGAAACTAAAGTATTACATTGTGAATAAAAATTTCTTATTCGAATTTTGAAACTTATTCTAATTTCATGCTATACAATATATAATGACTTGTAATGAATATCTAACGAAATAACTATAAATTAAAACTAGTCTTTTCAAATTCATAATTACAAACACTCGTCACATGCCTAAAATTTTTTTATTGCCACGGTAAAATTAAAAAACTAAAACTATTGTTCTAACAAATGATTTGAAGTCTTTTATTGTTCCTATAATTTAAAAATTTAACATACATTTTATTTTATAAGAATAAAAATTCTACAAACACATGTAATTATAGTTTTTATTATTGATGACTTATTATATTTTAAATTAAAAATACTTTCATCACAAACATGTTAAAAAAATTAAGTCAAATTTAATAATTGTAACAAATATTTTAAGAAATAACTATCACAAAATTTAATATTCAGGTATTATAAAATACCCCAGACACTATTGTTTTAACAGATATTGCATAACAGAAGTTATAACAGATGAAATTAAAATAACATTACATCCACTGACAAAACAGATGTCAAACAACAGTTGTTAACAAACATCTGAATACGTTAATAATAAATTCTAAGTTTTGAATCTAGCAGACTTCTTTTTCATTCTTTTGCTTGTACAACTTTGGTCAGCAACATTTGCGTTAACAAAATCTTCAACAGTTCTTTTCCCATTAGAACTTGTGGGAGTATCCACAACGGCATCAACACATACAATATCCTTCAAACAAATAACGAAAAAACTAATAAAATATTACATGATAATACAATTTATAGAAAAAACTTGGACATAAATACAGAAAGCTATAAATACCTTATGACTAACTTCAAACCCAACTTGCGATGATTCTGAAAGGTTGACACATTTATTTTCACAAACTTCCTGAGTGACCTAAAAAGTGGTAATATACAAATAAACATAACAGATTTGAAAATCATGAGAATATAAATCCTTATTACAAAATAATTAGAATAAATACCTCGACAGAACTCTCGTGTATATTCTCATGTCCGTTGGCCAACTCTTCAATTATAACAGCATCATCACAAGTCTTGACGACAGTATACACATGGTAGTCATTTGTAAGATTGTATTCAGAAACATCAATTTTAAAGGCAAGTTTCTTTTCAAGGATTCGGGCAAACTCATGCGGCAAACTTTTTGTGTCACCTTCCTTCAACTGCCTTTCCCTAATATCACATGCAGCAGCTCCAATGACCTTCATAACATCTTTATCGAACATGACAAACGACACACTACCGGATTCATCTTGAACCCTTATCTGCAACTTGAACCTAAAACAAAAAAACATAACTAATCCTAGAAAACTGCATGAAATGAAATACAAATTCTGAAACAAAAAATGTGTATACATTTACTGGTTTACATACTTTGTGTTAACGGAAGTACATTCACACTGGCATTTTCAACAAACCAACGCAGTAGCAGGCAATTTGATAATCGCTTCAGAAACTTGTTCAGCATTTTGCAAATACTCTGACTTGCTTAAAACTTTCTTGTTACACTTACGGCAGGCGGCATAAAACCAACCATAGCTTTCTTCAATACTTTTTATGCTCGCAACCACAACATAAGACATCGGCTGCAAACACAGTATATATGTATGAAAAAATAGTAGTTTTAAAGAATACAAAACTATAAATAAACTAAAGACATATAAAAGTTACGAATAAAATATTGAAACCTCTAGAATATCAATGAGCTCATCAACACGCTTCTTCTGTGTTCCAACTATGAATTCCTGACGGGTTGGATAAACAATCTGGGATGAAAGAACAGTTTGAGAAGTACAACCAGACTCTTATTCATGTTTCAACATCAAGCTACATAAACATAAAAACAATTAAATCTCTTAGCTAAAAGAAACATAAATGTAAACCTTCGTATACAAATATAAATAAATAGCATCT
The DNA here is from genome assembly GCA_032199755.1 of Ambrosia artemisiifolia. NCBI lineage: Eukaryota > Viridiplantae > Streptophyta > Magnoliopsida > Asterales > Asteraceae > Ambrosia > Ambrosia artemisiifolia. The sequence goes on from CM063529.1 coordinate 13,924,412, forward strand.
TGTCTTTAGGTCAGTGTCACACCCTCAAATTTCCACCTGCGGAGTTCTACCGCGAGGCGTGTGACACACCAGGATCCAAGTCAACGGTCACAATAAACGACGTCTAAATAAAACACACGTAACAAAAACCATGCATAAGATTAAAAACCAACATTCAACAGTGCGGAAGCATTTAAAGTTTACAAAAGTCATGCGGAAATAAAACATAAGTCCAAAAGTTGATAACTTCAAAACATGCAACTGAGACCCTAGACGCGAGACGACTCCAGTGCGACCCCGTGCGCCTATCTGACAGCTGCTACCTTAGCGACCTGAGAAAACATGCTAAAAGAGTCAACATATAATGCTGGTGAGTTCACATGTTTTATTTAAACGTTTAAAGAGATCCTTCGAAAACCGTTACCATCACAGTTACTACTATGCTTGTGAGAACGCTAGCTAGGCGCAGAATAAGATACTCATACGGGTGAAACCATTGCTGACTAAGCCGTGTAGTGACCCTTAGTTTCCTATGGGCTACCGTCATCACCGGTAGACCTTGTTTTATTAGAGACAATATGCACCCGCCCGGTCCAACCGTCGAGTGGGGTTGTCAGTTCCCAATAGCGCTATCCATATTTCCCCGCCATATACCCATGTTAGTGGTTTCTAAGGGACTTTTTGATGAACCGTATAGTACAATAAGTAAGCCATAGTATAACGTGATAAAGAGTCATGAGCCATAAAAGAGTTTAATAAGCCGTAAGTCATAAAAGAGTTTTAAGCATGTTTCTCCCCCGAAAACAAAAACCGTAAAATGTGGGGCCGTGAACTCACCTTAGGTTGCGTATTCCGTTTATGAGTAAACCGTATGTGTGATATGAGTAAACCGTCTGTAAGATATGATAGCCCCAACTATTGGCGACCTATCATAAGATATGTGTCAAGTTAGACTAATAACCCGTCGGGTTCATTAGTCCCTAAGTCCAGTCCATGACCATTATGTGTCCGAAAAGCGTGTTTGACCGACAACCAGACTACGTAAGACAAGACTCGACATCCCATTGGTGACCCGACATTCCACGTGTTCATCCCATACACAAACATACATAAATCATGCAACTTAGTACTTAACATGCGTTAAAGTTCAACGATTCTAACACATAGGTCAAATAACGCACAAACAAGTCCAAACACGTGTTACTATGTTACTAGGCATGTCACAGGGTTTCTATCATGTTCCTAGGTGTCAAATCGGGTTTCGGAATGTCAAAATACACTTATAACAGCATTACACGCGATTAGGAACTTAGCATGCAATTAGGAAAAGTCAACATGTGATTAGGGATGGTCAACAGACAATTACAGAGGCTAATCGCCCCTTATTATAGGCGATTAGGCCTATCCATGTGCATTTTAGGCGATTATGGTCATAAGACATGCAATTCAGGGCTTAACTAGTGATTAGGATCACAATTGCATGAAATGAAGGCAATTAGGATCACAATTGCATGAAATGAAGGCAATTATGCTCCCAATCGCCTATATATACACGATTAGGCCTTCTTATCAGGCGATTGGGCTCCCAATCGCCTATAGCATAGGCGATTAGGATCCCCAATCGCCTATAGCATAGCTGTTCCGGTTTTTCGCGCGTTTAACCCTCCAAATCAGATCCGAAACATGTGTAAACACCCAATAACAATCCTAACACATTAACAAACATATTTCAAGCAAAACCCCTAAGTTTTCATCATTCTAACAGTCCCGAATGCGAGCGTTTTCCCAAAATAGCAACTTAACATGGAAACATCACTTCAACATGCAAGAACTTGCCCTAAATTGCAAATATCCAGATTTAATCACATAACCACGTTGTCCGATAGTATCCTACTGTTCTAGCATCATCCTAGAGCAAACCCTAACATCAAACAATCAACAACACACCTCATATCATCCTTAATCATCCAAAATCCTTCAAATGGGTCAAAACATCAAGTATCAACAATACACAACCAAAACCATTCAAACTCCTAGAACATCATCATACTAACTTGTAACAGCCATAAAAATCTTAATAACACAAAAACAATCCTGATTCAATCCTAAAAATCCTACCTTTAAACACAAATAACACATATAACACACATAAAGGTGAGGGTTTGTTTAAAAACGGTTTTAAATGGATTTTCAAAGACAAAAACATTTATAAGTCAGGTCTGGACGTTTAGGGAGTAAAATATAATCATTTAAAGGTTTGGGTTTGAAGAACACACCTTGGATTTAAGAGGAAATGATGGAATAAGCTTGGAAATGGTTGTTTTGATGTAAAAATGAGTTCCAGAGGGTGTTTGTATGTTGGTATGGGTTATGGGACAGCTAGGGTTGCATAAATGGTGTTTTGGAGGTCAAGGGTGGTATTTATAGGCGTTTCTAGTCGTCAGGTACAGTATAGGCGATTATGCAGCTTTATCAGGCGATTAGGGCTGCTAATCGCCTTCACTATAGGCGATTAGCCCCCCAATCGCCTATAAACATGCCCAATCGCCCTCAAACTGATGCTAATCACCCTCATGAAGGCGATTAGGGCCTCCTAATCGCCCTCAGGGCCTGGTCCATGGTATTTTGCGCGTTAAACTCCGTTTTAACATATGTTAACACGTTTTCACATACCGACAAGTCACATAATGATTATAAACACATAATACATGGAAATAAACACGTTCACACACGTTCACCAATTCCCGGGACTCGAGACTTGCGTATGTTAAAACCCCAACGATGTACGACTCGACTCGACTAACTCTGTTATGTGTAACGTATGCACGACTCGCTAAGGTAGACTTACTAAGTTTTCAAAAGTTAGTTACCGGAATTTGCCGGGTGTCACAGTCAGACACCTCATCTATAAGTTGATTGAGAAAGAGGCGAGATCCACACTTATCGGTTTGAACTGTAATTCTTTCTAAAATTTTGACAATAAACATATCTTTACTTACATCATATTAGTATGTTTTTAAAAGAACTACACTGAAACACAAGTTACCGTTCCAGTCTCTAACCCTTCCATGCTGGATAACAACCAGTAAATGCTCCTCAGTGATCCTTGAAATGAATTCCTTAAACTGTATTGCATAAGAGTTCCACAATGTACATCTTAAGGTCGTACCTCTGCAACAGAACAACAGAAACATAGATGTAAAACATTAATGATGCTGTAATTTATTACATTAATAAATATGTTCCACATGAGATTAAAAACAGTCAGTCATAAAATAAGTTGTTCATAACATTTATTACAATGACTGTTTAAAAAACTGTATAACAATTTTAAGGAATCCTTACTCTAAGTCCTGAATATCAAGATTCATTCGTTTGGTTTCGTTAGGACCTCATCCAAAGACATCCAAGTCACTACACCAGATGACGCTTCCAGCAACGTCTGTAAAAAGAAAACAAACAAGTTAACCAAAACTCTGTTAAATATAAACCAACAGTGTTCAACCAAACTGATTGTAAAAAAATTGTAGTAAGGTAAACATTAAAATACAAACCAACGCTGAGCAGACTCTTAGCTTCTCCATTAAGTATTTGGTTAAAAGGTAAGAACTTGAAACCATACTCCACACCCTCCCAACCCTTAACCTGTTTCACAGTAGTACAACGATAAAAAATTATTTTGAACTGATGAGCTACAACTCTGTAGATGTCCTTGTTTTCACCTACCCCAAACTTAGACAACACAACCACACCGTCTTCTTCAATTTGACTGCCAAAAACCTGCATAAAAGGTGCCTTGGCAGAACCTTGAATTTTATCACCCTGCATATATCGTTTAACAGAACGTAAAAAGCATACAGAAAAGAACACGTTTTCATGAATAAACAAAGCAATAAAATTTACCTGCTCGTCAATGAATATGACCTCCAACTTATACGATGTCTTCCACTTCCTTATGACTCGAGCCTTCATGTACCACATGTCTTTGGCTGGATTCAGATCACGAATGAAACTGACGTGCTTTTCTTCGCCGTCCATTGACGACGACAAGATTTGAAAGATATGTTTTAAGAAGGAAATTTGAAAATCTTGGTTTAGGTTTAAAAAATTAAAAGCTGATATTAGACATGGCTGAGTTGTTTGTGTGCTTATATATAAGGAGCTAATAAGGCACGTCTCCTTAGATTAATTTAAATTTTCCCCCTTAAAATTCAAAGTTCGGGCCTAAATGCTGCAAAGTACGTGGCTAACATCTGCTGGTTGACGGCAGACCCTTTGCTTCGTAACAGCTGTTAATGACAGCAGCGGTCCTTGAACGTGGCCCACGTATTATTTGTGAATATTTTAAGGGGGTTTGTGACGTCAGTTTTTGCATCACGCAGGCATTGGTGGCCTGTCTAAGGTGCTGACACGTCAGCTTTCTGACGTCACTCACGACTCTCCTATTATTGAATATATATATATATAAATAACATTTAATATGTGTAGGTAATACGTTTTAACCACATTTAGAGTTGTTGTGAAAATTTACCCCCAAAATTGAGGATCAATTAAATATTAAACTACCCACAAATGTGATATATTTTCGTAATGTGTAGTTAATTTATCTACACATGTAAAATGAATATAGGTGTGAGTATTTGGCTATGTTTACTAACATATGATATTTGTAACTAAATATGTAGATAAATCAAGTAAAAAATATTTATTTTATTTTTTGAAAATAAAATAGAAAAATGAATACCTACACATATTTAAAATTGTAACTTGTAGATACTGGATAAACACGTAAACCAGCACCACCCACCACCAGAGCCGTCGCCATCTACCACCGCCGCCCCCACCATTTTCACCTGCCGCCATCACTTCCTTCGATACCCACCAACGTCGCTACCACCCGTCACCGTTGCGAAAAAATTCCCCCCCCAAAATTGATGATCAATTTATTGTTAAATTAGCCACATATGTGGCAAATTTTCAATATGTGTGGTAAATAAATTATCTCCACATGTACATATAACAAAAACTAATATTGGTGTGAGTAATTCGGGTATTTATTTATCAATTACGATTAGTTAGGGTATTTTTTATATTCTTGAGAGGTATTTACTTGGGAGTTTTTTCCCAAGTTAGTGTAGTTACAAAAAATATTTACCTATTTGGGTACTTTGAAAAATATTTACAAAAATGGGTAGTTTTCTTTATCTCATTTAATTTTTGAAAATTTGTTTCTCTCTCTCCTAATCTAATTGGATAAATACTAAATTAATGATACCTAAATAAAAAAATAGTATTGTTATTCAATAAACCTACGTTTTATAAATTGTTACAATTTTTATTATCTGGCATTTTTGTAAATTAGTGTTTAATGTAATAATGATTTTTTAACTAATATATCTTAGTTTTTAATTTGTAGTCAAATACTTCAACTTTTAGAATTTTAATATATGCATATTTATAGTTATTGTTTATATTTACACAGATTCTTATTCGTTAAAAATATAAGGTACTAATTAAAGAATAATAATTATATATATGTATATATATATATGTACAAAGTATGAGAAGTCTATATAGACATCGTGTTTTAAATTTTAGGCATGATGTTTTATATTCTTTAGGCATAGTTTAATATAGAAAAACACAAAACTTAAAAATTTAAAACACTAATTAATGTATTCTAAACATGCAATCTAAAATACCATACGAAGAAAGTAATGAGTATGTTTTAAATTTATTGTCTACAATACATTTAATTGTGTTTTATATTGTTACGTTTGGTGTTTTTCTATACAATACAATGCAAAAGGAATCGAAAACATCATAGCCAAAATTTAAAACACAATGACTACATGGACTTCTCACACTTTGTACGAAAAATGTCCTTTGTACAGGAACCTAAACATATATATATATATATATATATATATATATATATATATATATATATATATAGGCTAAGTATACACAAGAAACCTTCTAAAATGAAGAAACTCCCACAAACCCATCTAGTGGACCACAATGCTCCACATCAACCTCTATTATTTTAATTAATAAGGGTAAAGTGGTACTTTCACCCTTCCCCCTCTTTTTATATTTTGAATTTTCCCACCTCCCTCCTATATAAACCTCTCTTTCTCTCTCTTCATATGTCTTCCACCATCATCAAGATTCATCCACCAGCCCCACCACCGCCACTGGCACCCCCCGCCACCGCCACCACCACCACCACCACCTCTGTTTCTGTTTTGATTATGAAACCCGATAAAGTCTTTGGTTCAGAAGAATCCACACCATCCTCGTTCCCCTCTGTTTTCTGTTTTCATTACCGTTTGGAGTAGCGAGTGCCATCACCGCCATCGCCACCACCACTACCACCTCTGTTTCTGTTTGATTACCGTTGGAGTAGAGAGAAACAGGTAAGGATAATGTTGGTGATTTTTGTTGGTTATCATTTTTTTTCTTGATCTTTATCTGTTTGTGTTAATTTTTAATCATTATTATTGGATTTATTAAAAAATTATTCTCTGTGTTGTCTTTATGTTTTGTTTTTTTGTTGGATTAATAAAAAATTATTATTATTATTATTATTATTATCATTATTATTATTAATGAATTGTATTTGAAATTGGGACTAACAGTTTGGTAGGTGTTTGGGAAATTTGTTTTTGGTAAATGGTGATCACCAAGTTTTCCAGGTCAAGTTTTGATTTTTTTATTATTAGAAAGTTAGGCTATTTAAAAAGATGGGATAGGTTAAAAATATTAGAAAGTTATTTGGGTATAAGGGTATTTTGTTGAGATACGAAACTTTTATCGTTTTGAAGTAATAAGGTTTTTTGAATTTTTTTTTTGTTGACCTCTAATTTGAAACTTCCTCTGTTCTATGTTGCGTATGTAACAGCAGAAAACGTTTTTAATATGATTTTGAAAGGGGTTAGAAAACAATTAATGGTTAGAGTTTGAATTGAGCTAATTAGTGTTTGGTAATAAGAGATTGTTTGTGATGGTTTTGAAAATGTATGTTTGCATCTGTTTCGTATGTAACACCACAACTAATCATCTTTACACGTAGGTTTACATATTAATTAACCTTTTTATATGTTATTATTACTAATATGTTTTTTTAATCAAAATTGGTGAATTTTAATGTCCCTTAACATATGCAACAATATGTCTGATTTCTTTTTTTTACCTGTATGTGCATTTTTGTATGAGTATTATAATGTGTGAAATGTATCCATCTGTTTTCTATATTGCGTCTGTTTCGTATGTAACAATAGAACTAAGTTGGTATAATGTGTGGAATGTATGCATCTGTTTTTCTATATTGCGTCTGTGTTTCCAGGGAAAAACCCTGTTACACATGTAACACTCGTGTTTTTTGCACTTTTTCGTTATAGATTTTTTCTTTGTTTTTGCATGTATGAGTTTTTTTCTGTTACCTATATGTTTTTAATAGAGAATAGTTTTTTTCCCTGTTTCATATTTCCAATGTCAACACTTACTCTGCTATAACATATGTTACAGGTCCTGTTTTTAGTCAAACCATGGATTCCAACCCCACCACTCCGCCTTCGGAGGTTTTTGAGGAGCGTCACCATGTCATCCCAATTGTACACGAGCCACCTCAAAATGAACCGGACATTGCAATTGTACCTGAACCACCCCCACCGGTTGGATTGGACATCCCTCCTGTTGGAGCCGAACATGAACCCGCTGCCCCCGTTGGCCCGGACATCCCGCCATTAGAACCGGTTATACCCGTAGTGCAGGCGGACGGTGGGTTTGAAAGTGATGAAGATTTCGATTGGAATGCGGCCTATGATTACGTCTTCCCTGAAGAATATCCGCCACCAGAAGACTATATGACACCGGAGGATGACGTGTATGATGTAAAGCACACACCTGAATGGGCGGTTGGTTACGAATCAGACCCAGGGGCTGAATACGAAGAACCATATGAACCCAAACTTAACAAACCCGTGTTGCCGTTCACGTATCCAGAAGGTCGGCGTATTAGGGCTGAATGGGAGGGTATAGGTTATACTGAGGAACAGTGGGCTTTTTATGCAAAGTATGGTTATCGGATGCCGTCAGATACTGTTGGTTGCAGCGCGGGATGTCGGGGTTATTGCAGCAAGGGTGGGGGGGTATGAATCTTTGATTATATGTTTTGTTGTTGATACAGTTTTAGTGTAATATATTTTCTTCAGTAGTATGTTTTAGGCAGATGAACAATATTATGTTGTTGATACACTTTGTAATGACCATTTTGTTTGTTTTTAGCACTTTTGTAAGTAACAAAAGGCATATAACCATATCATTTCTCGTTACATATGCAACAAATTTTGGTGCTGCTACAATAAAACGGAAAAAAATATGGTCTAATATAAAAAAAATAAATCAGCATTTTTTAAATAATATAAACTGGCAACTCAGTTTTAACCTACGTAACACAATACATTTTACATATGTAACAGTGGCATCTGGCAGATTTAGGAGAATAATAAAAAAAGTATGAGAGAGATGATGTGACATGTGTCAGGTCAACTTGTCATAGAATGCTTTTTTAGAAAATGTCCTTTTACCCTTTTGCCCTTTTTTTGTCATTTACTCTATTAATTTAAATCAAAAAACATGAATTAAATGTGAACCATTGATCTAGTTTGATCAATGGTTGATATTTGGTTTACCGGGTTTCTTCGTTTTAAGTGGGTTTTTATTTAAACCTTCCCATATATATATATATATATATATATATATATATATATATATATATATATATATGTTTGAAGAATTTAAAGTTTGCATTTTCCTAAAAGTTTTTTTTTATTGTTGTTGAACTATATCCAATTAAAAGTGTAAACGTCGTTCAAAAAAGAATACTGAAAGTATGAACAAAGACGTTGCACGATTTGATAATTCAAATTTTAAATTCTTCAAACAAAATGGTTTCGTTGATCGATATATATAACTACTATTCTCTAACTAGGTGTATTAATACGCGCGTTGCGCGTTTTTTCACATGACGTGTTAATACGGATTTTGGTAACCGACAAAGGCATAGAGACTAACCTTAAACAATGAGAAAATACAAAAGTGGCAGCAGCTACGCGAAGAATACCAGGAATCTTCCGCGGTCCGCGGAACATGGTGGAGATGGCGCACGGTAGATGGGGTCGGTGGCCAGCTGTGTACGTTAGAGTGAAGCAGCTATTCATTTCGTGGTCGTTAAATATATAGATGATAAACGGACAAAAACCGAACCCATGCGAAATCGAGTAAAAAACGCATTATGTCGGGGGCCAAAACGACAAAAAATAAACTTAATAAAAAAGTTGGTGGCCAAAACGGGAAAAAAAACTTAAACAAAAAGTAAAAAAAAAAACATTGTGTGGCCAAAATGAGAAAAAAAAACTTAGCAAAAAATTTGGTGGTTAAAATGAGAAAAAAAAAAAGTTAACCAAAAAAGCAAAAAAAATGTAGGGCCAAAATGAAAAAAAAAAAAAAAACTTAATAAAAAAGTTGGTGGCCAAAGCGTAGAAAAAAAAACATAATAAAAAAGTTGGTGGCCAAAACGGGGAAAAAAACTTTAACAAAAAGTAAAAAAAACATTGTGTGGCCAAAATGAGGGAAAAAAAACTTAACAAAAAATTTGGTGGTCAAAATGAGAAAAAAAAAAGTTAACAAAAAAGCAAAAAAAAAAAATGTGACAAAAATGAAAAAACCTAAAACTACACTATTTAAATCCTAAGCTCTATTATAGTATATATAATTAGTACTTAGGGATGTAAACGAGCCGAACCGAGCCCGAGCTTGACTAGGCTCGAGCTCGGCTCGGCTCGTCATACTCTTTTGAGGCTCGAGCTTGAGCTCGGCTCGGTTCGAGCCTACTATTCTGATCTCGAGCTCGAATGTAAAACCTAAGAGCTCGAGCTTGGCTCGGCTCGTGGTAATGTAAAAATAATTTTAAATGACCTAAAAGCTTGGCTCGAACTCGCTTCAATAGCCTAAAAATATTTTTTTTTTCGACAAATAAGAATACATGTATATAATATATATATATATATATATATATATATATATATATATATAAACAAAATTTAATGAAAATATAACCCAACATTACGTACATAATATAAAACCATAAATATAAAAACAATTAAAATTCTAAAAGTTAGGGTATCTTTGAAGAATAGCAACCAATTTTTAATATTGTTCCAATTAAGTCACTCATATTTTTTTGTGTGCTAATTAGGTCACTTAACTTTTAAATGATGTTCTAATCCTATGTTTTTTACCTACATAGTAGGTTAACATGCCTATGTGGCATATTTCTGTTATATGTTGATGTGGATTAAAACAAAATAAAATCATATTAAACAAATGATAATGAAGCTTCATCATTAGTTCTGAAATTAATATCAAATGAATTTCTACAAAATATACCCTCATACCCTCGTTAAGGTTTTTGAGTAGTATGAATAAGTTTTCTAAAAACAAAATTGTGCATCCACCTATGTCCCACGAACCTGCAACAGTCAGTAGTCTTGTCGGAAACCCGATATATTTCATCCACACGACATTTACCCAACAGAACCGGCCATACGGTAACCGTCGTTGTTTGCTCCGACCAGTTTATCCGCCGAAGAAACACCACCATCACTACGTCGCCCTCTTTTCCGATGGGTGAGGCTCAGCCTTACCCCCGCCTTCTGCCGTGACCGAAACAACCAGAAACAACTTCCATTGGAACTGTCACCTGTTGGTTGTTGAGTCGGCCACCATCGCCGGAATACCCGACTAATACCTCAAATTTCCATAGCTGGAATTGCTTCCCTAACTTAGGAGTTGTAGTCAGCATCCTATGCACGCAAAACACAATGGCCAGTGATGGTGGTCGGGGTGTTTTAGGGGTGGATGAAGAATATAATTATTATTTCTAATCCACACAGCATATGTAAAAAAGAAAAATAATATTATTGACACATAGGCATGAACCTGCTATCTTAGGTGAAAAACATAGTATTGGAACATTTCTAAAACTTAAATGATCTGATCGGTACAAAAAATAACATGAGTTACTTAATTAAAACAAACTTAAAAGTTCGTTACCATTGTATAAAATTTTCCCTTATATTAATTACAAAAGCATAATTATATTGAATAGTAATTTACAAAAATGTAAGAGAAAAAAATTATGGCATATCGAAAAAAAAACGTATCTTTATTTCATAACAATACTATTTTTTATTTAGGTATTATTAATTTAGTTTTCATCCAATTAGATTAGGAGAGAGACAAACAAATTTAAAAAAAAAAAAAGAGTTAATGAAAAGTACCCATTTAGGTAAATATTTTTCAAAGTACTCAAAATAGTAAATATTTTTTATAACTACACTAGTTTGAGAAAAAAACTCTATTATTTGACTAGTATTATTAAAAGTCGTTAGACTTAAAATACTGATTTTGGCTACTTAATCGTTCCTATTTGTATGTTTTAGAAAATTGGAGCTCTAAGCCGGAAACAGGAGATTTTCAGGCAAAAACAGCCAAAATCTCGATATTTCTGAGAATACAAAACTAGCAGCATGTTCGCTGTATGTGTGAAGACCTTTTCAGGGCATAAACGATAATAAAATCAGTCCGGGAAGACAAAGCATCAAAACTTGGGAAGGCAAAAAGTCAGATTTCTAGGTGCACGGTCGTGCAACTGTCCCGAGTCAACAAGTCAACATTTCTAAGTTAATTGAAGGCAAAAAGTCAGATTTCTGGGTTGCACAGGCATGCCACATCACTGTGCACACCCGTGCTCTTTGAAACATGCTGCCCAAGGCATCAACCGAAAAAATCTGACAACGTTCTGGGTTTCACGCACGTGCTTCACCTTTTGGCACCCCTATGTTTAAGCTGATTTGCCTATAAATAGAAAGCTCACCTCAACCATTTGGCATCCCATTTCATTCTTTCTTGTGCCTTCTTTTTCGACTTCCAAGAGTCTTCCAGAGGTCTTGGGGTCTTGTGTGAGGCCTTAGGGCCATCCTAACACACCCAACAAGGCTAGGCCTCGTCCTACCTTGATCATCAAGGCCAAGAATGGGATCGTAGAGTAGTTCATATGCAATAAACATCGAGGGTCATGAGGTTGTTAGATGCATATTATTAGAAGATGGAGAGCTTGTCTCTGAGCAGCCATGTTCTTGTGTTGATCATTCGATATGGTTGTATCTTTCTATTATTCATGAACCCACTTCGATATGTAGACTTTTATTATTATTAGTAGTAGTTTATTTTTAGTTATTTGTTGTGTTATCTTCTCCTAATCATTGTTTGTTTATCTTGTGACAGGTTTCCAATGATGATTAACTTAAGAAACCTAAAATCAACTCTAACTTAATAAACTAACTAGAGGTTTAATCAGCTTCTGGTAGTCCCGAGCTAGAACCAAGGTGAGGAAACTGGTAGTGAGACAGATCCTTTGGGCTTCTGATATCCGAACCGGATTCTAAAAAACGGCTTCTGAAGTGGACCGGATCTAAGTGACACATTTCTGGTACTTACCAGATGACTGAATGATCTTCTTGGTATAGGGAGGATTCCCTACGGGTGCACCAGTGATCTTTGGATTGCACGCCTTTAGGATTATGTTCCACCTTTATTAAGGATTTCATTCAGCAAATGAGTGACATTCTTGGCAAAGGGAGGATTCCCTACGGGTGCACCAGTGATCTTCGAATTGCACACCTTTAGGATTATATTCCACCTTAGTTAAGGATTTCATTCATTTTGGGAGGTTTTGGGTTGTGTTAATTAAGTCATTAATCATTAAACAAACTTTATATTTATCAGGCCTATAAATATTAAAGTGTCACCAAAGATAAATAAAAGAAGGATTATATTTCTAGGGCTCGTTACTACAAAACCGTTAACCATTGGGGATACTTGTCTTTTGAGCTGACTATAAGAGAGATCCTTCGGTCTTCATGATCATTAACGTACTTAGGGTATACGCTGTTAGTAAGGATGGTTGTAAGGGAGATCCTTCGGTAAGGAAAACAAGAGCTAAGGGAGATGTATGGTGTTCTAGGTCGGAAGTGAAGCCTCCAATACAAGAAGAAGATAAGTTTGAGGATCAAAAACTTGACCGCGGTTAGGGAAGCCCGCTATATGCGAGGCTCGGGCGGAGTACCTTCATGTGGACGCACATTGGGAGGTTTTGCATTCTACTCAGTAGTGGCCCCACTTCTCTATCATGGAGTCAACACTTCAAGATCACTCTTTTCCTCCTCACAAATAATTAAACTTAACTATCAACTGTAATAATAAACTTAACTACTTATACGGAGGGTCCTGAGATGTGCATACTTGACCTCTCTACTATTTTATCTTTTTCTTTTATACAACCCAAACCTTTTTCAAAACCATTTTTATTAAAGAACCTATCAGTTTATTTTTCTTTTTAAAACCCGATCTGTTAAATGATGAAGCTGAGGTAGGGGAAAGTGTGAACACTGGAATACGATACTCAATAGTTACCCTAGAGGCTATACTATACATGTCAGGTTCTCTGCCTATGTGTTGGTTTTAGTTTCTAAAGAAAAACCCAAGTCACTTAGCTGATCGGTTTATTTTTCTTTTTCATTTTATTTCAACTTTATTTTTCTTTTTCTTTTTATTTTTATTCTTGTTTATTGTTTCTTTTTCATTTTTTTCTTCTTTATTTTTGATAAATGCGGTTATTTTAGCTTTCTTTGCAGGTAGCCTTCAAGATTCGCGACTTTGGAGAATTCCCGTGAAGGACGTCAAAGTGATCAAGTTTATCAACTTTCATTTTGTAGGGTTTGTATTTTTGCTTTATTTTCATTTAGAAGAGGTTTGTCATACCGTGAAGATCGGCAGGTAAGTTTAGCTAAATGCGGAAAATAAGCTGGGTGAGATTTTTCAAATATTTCTAAACTTAAAATGTTTTCGGGGCTTAAAATTGGGTTTTAAAATTTAAGAATATGCTTCACGAATTTTAAAACCATACTATGGAAAACCGTTTAAAAATTTAAAAATATAATCTCCACCCTTAAAACCGCTATTTTCCGTCATTTTTCTATGTCAAGCCTTCGTCTTCACTCTTAGGCATGTATAAAACTTTTCTAAACAACTTTCTTTTTCTTTTTAGTTACTTTATGTGCATGCAAATTGCATGTTTGGAATGTGTTTAATCTATGATTAGACATGTTCCACCCCGCTAGTGTTTCGGCACTAGTATTAATCCCTAGTTTTAGTATTTTTTTCTATCTAGTTTACTTTGACTTTAGTTTTTAGGACAGGTTGAGGAGAGCTTGCTAGGATCAGGCAGAATCTTTGGCGAACTTGCAAGGCGACTGTAGGTGTCGACCACACGCCGGTGGATTCGCCACTATCAGGGGAGTATTAGTTTCTCTTGCTTCTTTTTCCATTTCTATACTTAAAATTTTTGCAAAATTTTAAGTGTGGGGTGGAACGTTATTGCTGCTTATTTTATTACTTATAGCGGGTCTATTTATTATTGTTTAGGGGCCATTTGTTACCCTCTTAGCTGCTTGATACCCGTAGCGCCACTCAAAGTCATTTAGGGCAAATTAGTACAGTCTATTAGACTTATCCGAATGGATGCTATTAGGCATATCGCCGAACGGTTCACACCAAAGGATAGTTGAAATATGACGAATTTTTAAATCCAAAAAGTCCACTTAATATATATATATATATATATATATATATATATATAATAAAAACAGAAAAATAAGTTGCATGACAAGTAGAAAATACCCCTAAAATTATGCTCAAAATCTATACCTTATCCTACCCGCTTGTCCGTGAGAGTTTCTTGAGCCTTATCGAGCACCACACTTACATATACATATCATAGATTGCTCTTTCTTTTCTTGAGAGATTTCCGACCTTAGTCCTACACGGTTAGAACTTGTGTGACTTATACATTTCAAGACCGCATGCAAGGTGAGAGAGTGTGAAAATGATCAAGGAACCTAGGATACACCCGTTCCTTTTTTCATTAGCCTTTCACATACATACCCCTCACCTAGTTACCCCTTTTGAGCCTTAGCCTTTTTCGTTTCTTCCATCACATCGAGCCCTGTCATGTTTTGGCGAAGGAAGCTGGTTGAAGAGCAAACGGGACACTCTTGAGCAGTCTTGGAATGAAAGGAACAAATCAAACGTCACGGTTTCCACCGAGGAGGTTTGACTAAAAGAAGAAAAGATACCTATGAAGAGTCATCATACCAAAGAATAAGCTTCAATGTAAGCAACATGCAAAAAAAAAAAAAAAAGAGAGAGAGAAAGTTTGAGAAACAAGTCGAAAAAAGCTCCTTAATAAAAAGGGGTTAGAGAAAACAACTTTGTTTGAAGATTGATTTCAAGGACATTCCTAGAGGGGATTATTAAGTAGAAAACCACACAGTTCGCAAAGTAGGGGCTTTAGAGCAATTAGTTTTGAGGACTTTCACAAGACCATTATCCATAGCTTGACAACTTCCCATCATGCCTCACCCAATACCTGAACAAGACATGACAGTAGACACCCATCCTGCCCATTTTATCACTTTACTATCTTTACCCAATCAAAGACCTTGTGATTCACGTTTTCACGCCCATATTCAACGGTAGAGATTTGATTTGCATACAAGCCTATGACTTGTGTAGGATTTGGTTCGGAATTGAGTGTTCACCCCCAAAAACTCACCCAAAAAGATAAACCCGAGTGTCGGAGTGAACTTTGTGAGTATATATAGGTTTGAGCCTAATCTAGGGGTTAAGTAGGCGTGTCATGCAGTCTTTATTTTTCCATCATAAAATAAAACAGGTGGCTTGAGGATTTTATATCTTGCTATTTGCCTTAGGTAAACTATTGTTTGGTTGATTGAGGACAAGCAACAGTCTAAGTGTGGGGTGATATGATGTGTCCTAATTATAACATATAAAACATGCATAATTCGGAAGGAATTGAAGACTTTGAAGTTCTACCAGATGCAGCACGGCCGTGCTTACCACCTTGCATGGCCGTGTAACTGTTCCGGGTCAACAAGTCAACATTTCCAAGTCAATTGAAGGCAAAAAGTCAGATTTATGGGTTACACAGGCGTGCCGCATCACTGTGCACGCCTATGCTCTTTGATACGTGCTGACCAAGGCATCAACCAACAAAATCTGACAACGTTCTGGGTTTCACGCCCGTGCTACACTCTTTGGCATCCCCATGCTTAAGCTGATTTGCCTATAAATAGCAAGCTCACCTCAACCATTTGGCATCCCATTTCATTCTTTCTTGTGCCTTCTTCGGTCGACGTCCAAGAGTCTTCCAGAGGTCTTGGTGTCTTGTGGGAGGCCTTAGGTCCATCCTAACACACCCAACAAGGCTAGGCCTCGTCCTACCTTGATCATCAAGGCCAAGAAAGGGATCGTAGAGTAGTTCATATGCAATAAACATCGAGGGTGATGAGCTTGTTAGATGCATAACATTAGAAGATGGAGAGCTTGTCTATGAGCACCTAGGTTTTTGTGTTGATCATTCGATATGGTTGTATCTTTCTATTATTCATGAACCCACTTCGATATGTACACTTTTATTATTAGTAGTAGTAGTTTAATACATTTTAGTTATTTGTTGTGTTATCTATCTCCTAATCTTTGTTTGTTTATCTTGTGACAGGTTTCCAATGATGATTAACTTAATAAACCTAAAATCAACTCTAACTTAATAAACTAACTAGAGGTTTAATGAGCTTCTGGTAGTCCCGAGCTAGAACCAAGGTGAGGAAACCGGTAGCGAGACAGAACCTTCGGGCTTCTGATATCCAAACCGGATTCAAAACAATGGCTTCTGAAGTGGACCACATCTAAGTGACACATTTCTGGTACTTACCAGATGATTGAATGATCTTCGTGGTAAAGGGAGGATTCCCTACGGGCGCACCAGTGATCTTCGGATCACACGCCTTTAGGATTATGTTCCACCTTTATTAAGGATTTTATTCAGCAAATGAGTGACTTTCTTGGCAAAGGGAGGATTCCCTACGGGTGCACCAGTGATCTTCGGATTGCACACCTTTAGGATTACGTTCCACCTCTGTTAAGGATTTCATTCATCTCGAGAGGTTATGGGTAGGGTTAATTAAGTCATTAATCATCAAACCAACTTTATATTTATCAGGCCTATAAATATTAAAGTGTCACCAAAGATAAATAAAACAAGGATTATATTTCTAGGTCTCGTTAGTACAAAACCGTTAACCATTGGAGATGCTTGTCTTCTAAGCTGACTATAAGAAAGATCATTCGGTCTTCATGATCGTTAACCTTCTTAGGGGATACACTGTTAGTAAGGATGGCTGTAAGGGACATCCTTCGGTAAGGAAATCAAGAGCTAAGGGAGGTGTACGGTGTTCCGGGTCGGAAGTGAAGCCTCCAATACAAGAAGAAGATAAGTTGGAGGATTAGAGACTTGACAGCGGTTAAGGAAGCCTGCTATATGCGAGGCTCGGGCGGAGTACCTTCATGTGGATGCACATTGGGAGGTTTTGCATTCTACTCAGTAGTGGCCCTGCTTCTGTGTCAAGGAGTTAACATTTCAAGATCACTCTTTTCCTCCTCACAAATAATTAAACTTAAATATCAACTCTAATAATAAACTTATCTACTTATACGGAGGGTCCCGAGATGTGCATATTTGACATCTCTACTATTATATATTTTTCATTTATAAAACCCAAACCTTTTTCAAAACCATTTTTATTAAAGAACCCCCTCCGTTTTATTTTTCTTTTTAAAACCCGATCAGTTAAATGATGAAGGTGAAGTAGGGGAAAGTGTGAACTCTGGAATACGATACTCAATACTTACCCTAGAGGCTATACTATACACGTCAGGTTCTTTGCCTGTGTGTTGGTTTTAGTTTCTAAAGTAATTATTGTTTACTTTATAAATTTAAAACTTGGGAAAACCGGTTTAGTAAAAATCAGTCATTTACCCCAAAACCCAAGTTTTGGAATTAAAACATCAAGTTTTTGGTACCGGGGAATTGACATCTTTCTAATTTGCTACAACCACGCACATCAGCAACTTGAAAAGCAGACAATCATCACATGCATAAGTAACCTCCATTGACCAAACACATAACTTTTCACGAATTGATCCTTCTGAATATCTACTGAGTATCCCATCCAAAGAAAGCCACCCAGTCTGAAAGTTGTTGGAAATTCAGTTGGACCATCTTCCTTTTCCGTAGTACCAAGTCCGAGTACTTGTCGAATGAAATCTGTTGAAAATTGAATGACCTGGTTATTGACTGATGCTCGTATAACCGGTGGCTCTTCACGACAGTCATACTCAGCGGTGTCCCAAAACTTCCTTATGTAGTTTAAGCTGGGAGACTATGCCAGAGCATAGTTAATACGACACCGTTGGAAAAACATCAGAATTTGATCATAGTACTGTGTGTTTGCTTCTCCTGGTGCTATCCCAAATGTCCGGTTTTGATTACTAAAGAATTCTCGTGGTTGCTGAGCCATTTCTTGCACTCAAACATTTTAACATTAGAATTGTCCAAACAAGTCGACTGGCGAATTTCTATGTTGAAAAACAATTAGGTTCCTGTAACACCCCGGTTATAGGGCCTAGAAGTTTTGCAACTAAAAGTAACATGACAAATAAACAATACGTTTTTGCACGGAACGGAATCCCGAGTCGTTGTATATGATTATTATACGAGAGAATGAGATACGTAGCCGAACTAATAACCGTAACGAACCCACCGGACCCAAGTGATTAGTCACTAGGGGAGGACACTTGTCCTCCCCATGACATGCCAACACACACAAAAACCATGAATGGTTTTTGTGACAAACCATTAAACCCACTTAGTATAAAAACCCCCAAACCACCCAATCCCACCTCTTTACCCGATTAAAACAACACACACACATAAACATTCTGTCAAGTTAGAGAGAGAAGGAGGAGCCGGAGGGGGCTCTGCCACCGGCGACGGTGGAGCTCCGGCAGCCAAACACCTCAACCAACCACCCTATCTATACAAACAAACCACACATGCACCCAGTTACCATTAGAAAGAGAAAACCAAAGAGAGAGACCAGGTGGATCTCTCCGTTCATGGCGGAGACACGTCTGAGGTCTTGCCGCCGTACATTCAACAACACCCACAACTGTAACAATAGAGAGAGAGAGAGAGAGACGCGAGGTAGAGAGAGAAGCAGAGGAGAGAGAGAAAGAGGCAGAGAATAGAGAGTGACGTGACAGAGAGAGAAACAGAGGAGAGAGAGAGACAGTCGGAGAAGAGGAAGACGCGACGGCGATCTGGGTTCTGATTAGGGTTCTGATGTGGTGGTTCAGGGGGTACCAGACGGCGTCGGTAGCGGCTGAAGCCTAGGGTTCCGATTAGGATTCCGAGCGAGCAGGTATGAACCAAAGATCCTTGATTCTTGATAAAGGTGTAGTTATTATTGTTGAGGTGGTTATCGATGGTATTGATGGTGGTCCGAGATGATGATTGAAGGATGAGGTTGTTGAGTAAGGGTCTAGATAGGCTCACAGAGGAGGTCATCGGGTGGGGTTATATGATGGTGTTGAGTAACAGTGATGGTTGGTCTAGTAGCGTTGGGATTCGATGGAGGATTGATGATGTTATGTGGGAATAGATGTAGGTAGAAGGTGAAAGGCCAAGACCCGAGTCAACCCTGCTGACTCGGTCAACAAAAGTCAACGGACAGAAGGCTCGGTCAAACTGAGGAGACCCGAGAGATATAAACGAGAACCCGAATTATCCTGACATAAGTAGTGATTATCGTGTGTACACGTGTGGGACCTCGACTAACACATTGAACCGACCATAAACTTATATACGTATATAAACATGGCTTGGTACTTGACTAGTCATAACAATAACATAATTGAACATATGAAATATTGGACATTGGACATTGGACATATATTGAATACTGACGAACTTTTCGGATATAAAACTTGGAACCTTAGGACCTATTATTAAGATATAAACAACAAGGTGTGATTTGGCCATAGATAATTAATGGAACAATTGGTTAGGAGACTTTGGACTTGATCATATATAAAGAGCTAAATAGTCGCAACGACGAGGATATAGAACAAATTATAAATAGTATGGAGTCAAGGATAATTTAGACATTAGACCTTCGAGGACTTTAGATAACTAATTAAATGATTATAAAATATTAACCCGACATGTTGAGCTTGGAGGATTATAGAACGCTATCAGACGAATATTAAGGGTATGGTTCGCCACTTATAAATTACATAATAAACATAAGATGATAAACTCGACAATTATAATTAGAAGTTTGGATAAAGAACCTAAGTGTGCCCACACGTGTAACCGCGATATTGGTTACACGCGCTAATACTTGTGATCATGATAGGACTTGGCATGTAATGCATAGATGGACTAGAGACTTTGGAATACTTGTGACTGTGTGACGTGAAACGCTGCTAAGGTGAGTTCGTGTACTTCCCCTTTTTTCTGTTTTAACTGTTTTGGGGTGAATGCATGCTTCCTTTTTATAAACTGTTGTGATGTGACAAGATACTGGCTGCCGGATTATACTGACACTCATTAACTCAGAGGTGAGCCGCTTAATATATGGGTAGTACTACTTGGGGAATCCCCGATGTAAGAGAAGGATTTTGACTAAAACAGGATTAATTGATCATACAAGTCACAAAACCAGGTGCGGAAACCCTAGTTCTGAACAAACTGATAAAACTCTAATCAAAACACAATCAACATCATTTTCAAAGCTTTTTCATAGATTAACCTTTTCAAATACTCAATTACAATCACACTTTAGTTAATCTAGAACACTTAGACACTTTCTCAAAAACTCCTGGAACCTAACCTGAACACACACACAACTGAAAACTCTCTATAAATCACAAATACACAAAATCTATTTATAATGACTGCACGTTCGCCCCTTTAGAATGGTCGAATGTGGAATTCTTCCACATTCGCCCACTACAGGGTACGAACGTATATCTTCTGATCAGGTCCATTCTTCATTCGCCCATTATAATCTACCTTCGCCCACTTTTCTTCACATTCGCCCAGTTCTGTTTCCACCTTCAATCCATCAGCAACCTTTAACGTATGTTAACATGTAGATCCAATCACTAGTCGCAATACGTGCATCTACAAACTCCCCCTCGACTATTGATTGGATCATTTTCTGTCTTCGTCCATTGCTTTGTTCAACAAGTAAATTCTGAGCTGTTTCTTTTGCTCTTTGGTCATTTCAGGCTCCAACTTTCTCTTCACCGGTTTCGACACATTCGCCATCTTCACCATTTTGCCAAGTTTATTATCCAAGTTACTCCCCGAGTTTATATCGTATGCAAAACAAACTCCTACAACCTGAGTATACTTCTTGGCTTGATCAGCATCAATCGGCTCATGATGAATCGGATTGTAGAAAAGCATGATGATGTCTTCAAAAGTACAGTTAATCAACCACATTGGATCAAATACATGAACATGCTTGTATTTGTCCTTCCCATCTCTCAAAACTATCACCGCTTCAGCCTTCCTCCAATCATAATACCAGAATATAAAGTCAGCACTGAAATGTTGTGGCATGGGCATCAAAGGTATTTTTCTCATCACTTCAGGTGCTTTGTGGATCAAAGTTACCCTCTTCAACTTGGTTTTAGGATCAATATCCCTGTGCACTTTCCTTCGGGGATATTGAGGCTTAAATCTGTTCCACTTCGTTCTACTTTCCCAAACTAACTTGTCTGCACACCAACCGACATGATTATTATTCACTGAAGCTCCAGACATCTGGAATCTGCAAAGATCTCTGACCGCCCAGTACGGTAGAGTTAGCAAATCAATGAATATGTAGAAATACAGAATTCCTGATTCCCACTTGGCAGCTAAACACTTCAGTCTACTCAAATAAGTCCACCCGAGAGCTCTGCCTTTAAACTTAGCATTATGGAATCTATAGAAACTTCCTTGAGCTTCAGGCTTCGGTCGGTTTTCATCCATTTCTCTCAACTTCTTCAAGTAAGTCTTTAATTCATCAGATTGACTTGAAGATTCTTGCTTATCAGCTCCAAACACCTTTTCAACAAACTCTGCACTCCTTTTCTTTGCCTTCTTCTTTGCTGAAGTGTTCGGAATCTCAGTGAAGTCAGGAAATATCACATCTTCATCAGTCTGTCTGAAGTACTGTGGATATTCCTCATGTGTTATATCCTCAATCTCCACTTCATCAAATTCTGGAGTATTCTTATCATCTGAGTGATTACCAATATCCTTTTCAGGAATATTTGGAATCGACTCATCCACAACAAACTCCTCAAACGTTTTCCATACCCTCTGTGCAAGGCCATCAAGAATTTCCTTAGCCACAGTAGCAGGTACTTCACCTTCTTCAAGATCAGGATCGTTGTATTCCAGTTCATATCTCATATCATCTGTCTGGAATATCTCAGCAAAACGTCCTGTGAACTCAATCGTCCATTCTCTTCTTTCTAACATATCTCTGTACACTTTCTTAGCATCATCAGTCAAAGATCTCACCTTCTCGTTCCAAAAAATACTCTCATCTGAATCAGTGTTCTCTCCTTTCTTTTTCTTGGAACTTGATTCTCCAGCATCTTTCTTCTTCGGTGTTCTCTTTTCAAATGTAAACTTAGAAGTGTCGTCTCCTCCTTCATCATTATTACTATCATCACTACTATCATCATCTTTCTGACTCCCAGACCCTTCTGCATCATCATCATCATCTTTCTTACTATCCTCATCATCACTCTTCTCAGACTCTTCATCTTCCTCATCATCATCCTTTTCTTTCTCAGAATCAGACGGTTCAAAGTCAACCTGTTCTTCTTCTTTCTCCTTGTCTTCTTCACCATCTTTTAGCTTGGGTGCTACATTATACAAATCGTCTATCAAATCACTAAGGCGTTTGTTCTCAGCCTTTAGCTCTTTGTTATCCTCCTTGATTGCTTTTAATCTATTCTTGTTCCTTGAACATTTCCCCTCAAGCTTCTTATTTTTAGCTTCAAGCTTCTTTATCTTCTCATCAATCTCATCTTGATTTGACTTTGAAGCAACCACAATCTGAAGCATTTTCTCCTCGTTCTGCTTAAACTTGGCAATCTCAGCTTGTTGAGCAACTATCATATTCATCATCTCATCCATCTTCTTATTCACTTGCTTCATCACGTCATCAGCAACAGTGACTTTCTTGGATTTAGATGGCTCAACTTCTGTTTCTTTTTCCATTTGAGGCTTTCTGAACATATCTAACACATTATCCAGTGCAATGTTAAATTGATCAACTGGTAATTTCTCAGCCTCCTTTGTCTTTTTCTGCTTCTTAGAAACTGGTGAAGACAGCTTTGATGATGTACCAGCATCGGGTACTCTTTTTCCTTTCATAAGTTGGGCAATTTCTTTCTCCCTCAACTGTTTAGTACTTGTCTTCTTTGCCATTGTTTTGTGCTTTGGTTTTGGCAAGTTTACTACAACAGTTTCTCCAGCATTCAGTTCATCCAAATCAACGCCTAAACCTTCATCTTCAACATTAACAGTCTTCTTACTCTGCTCTGCTTCTTCAATCGTCTTGTTAAGTGATTCAGACTAACCAACCATAGTGGCCTTACGTTTGGTGGTCCTAACATTTTCTTCATCAGAATCCCACTGTTCCTCTACCTCAGTCTCCTCCGAATCAACAGATTCTTCATCAACCAAACCCGTTCCCTTCTTTGCAGTTGTTTTCTTTCTCACCACCCGTTGCTTCGAACTTCCTTGGTCAGTTTTTCCCTTACCCTTCCCTTTGGCTCCGGGATTAACGACCTGTCTCTTCCTCTTAGTATTAGCATCTGCATATACTAAGGGATCGTCATTATCAGAATTGCTCTCAGTATGCCTAGCCTTGTTCTTTCCAGGATCAGTGTAATCCTGTTTCGCTACAGCTCCAAATAATCTTCTGAATGGTGGCCTTTCATTGTCTGGCACACCCTTATAGCCTTTCATTCTCACCAAAGTTCGAATGTTCATGTGGTCTTGACCAATGATCTGTGTAGCATCCTTTCTCAAATCAGGATACTTGTGGTCAAATATCATCATCAGGAATCTTGGGTATAACATGAATTGCTTTTTCTTCAAACCCTTTAACATCTCCAGCATATGATCCAGTATCATCCCAGACACGTTGAATGGTTTGTTGAGAGTCAACGCAACCATCAACGAGCTTAAACTTCTCCTCATAACATCATATCCACCGCTTACACATCCAAACACGTGGATTATGACATGTGCAAAATATTTGAATTGCACGCTCAGCTTTCCCTTATGCATGGAACCATCAGTAATTGCTCCTTTATACTTCATCCTTAGGAAACATGCTTTCTGTTCAGTCCAGGATAATTCTCTGGGATCTTCGCTCACTTCAAACTTGATCTGAAGTGCTTCTCTTATATCAGACTCTGTTAAAAACATCTCCATTCCTTGTATTTTACTCTTTATGATTGTCTGATTATCCCAAAAGTCATACTTCGCGTTTTTGTAAAAGTCTTCCACTATATCCTTGTAGATAATAGTCGGAGTAGCTAAAGCATACACAACTCTGCTTCTCTTCAAGAACTCAATGATACCAGTAAACTCAGTGTTCTTTTCCACATCACCAAGATAAGCACAGCAATTATGGGTCTTTTCAAACGGCCAACTGCTTGCACTTGATGATTCAGCCTCCTGAACATTCTCTGGAACTGGATCTGTAACAATATTCTCCACTAGAGTCTCAATATTCTCAGTTTGGTCAGCCATCTGCACATCAAAATCAGAAACATTCGTCAAAATACAAAAACGACAAAAATTCAAAATTTTAAGATTTTTAAGTTCCACATTCGCCCATTTTCATAGGATCGAATGTAGAATTTATGGTACGAATGTAAAACATTCTGGTCGAATGTGAATAAATTTTGATTGAAAAACAAATTCGCCCAGTTTTAAGATTCATTCGCCCGTTTTATTCCACCTTCGCCCATTTAATGACCCGAAAGTGAAACTGTTTATCCCCAAAAATTCAAAATTTTGTCAACTTGAATTTAAACGTCTAATTTTGATTGAAAAGTGTTCTACTATGGCCGATTAAGACTCGTGTACCATCAATTGTTCCAATTATTCAATTTATATCAGTTTTTAATAGAAAATTAGGGTTTTATCAACCAAACAATCGATTGACCCATTAAACGTTGTTATAACCCTACTTTGTTAATCCTTCTCCCCCTAAACTGAGATAGATTGAAATGTAATCAAAATTAATCAACAACAAACACCCTAAGATCCTTAATTCTAAAACCCTAGGTACGGTTCTAAAAACGATGAATCTGTGTTCGTTAGGGCTCCATTACCTGTGAAATTTATATGAATACAATCAGTAATAATCAGGGAATAAAAGCCACAAGTAAAAGAAATCAAAGCAACAAGGTGTCTAGATCGAAAGAAAATTTTGAAGAACAGTGAATGAGGTTCGAACCTGGAAACAACTTATATATAAAAGTCCACCTTCGCCCGTTGTGACGGTCGAATGTGGGAGAGTTTCACATTCGGTCCAACTTAATGGCCCGAAGGTGAAAACTGTCACCCGAAAGTGGAATTTGATATGAAATTCCCACATTCGCCCATTCTTAAAACGGCCGAAAGTAAAGATTTTTCCACATTCGACCCAATTAAGGGGCGAATGTGAAATGGAAAAATCTAAAAATTTTGCCAAATCACGAATTCGAATCCCGTTCAACGTTTTTCAATCTGTTAAGCTTCCAAAAGTCATATTTTCACCTTTTGAATGATACAAAGCCCAGATGGTGTTATCAAATCTCAGAAATTGACCATCAAGCATCCCCGGTTATCAAAAATAAAGCAGAAATGCAAAAATTTTGGGTTTTCTGAAATTTTATCAAAACACACCTAAAATCTTTTTGGATTTTGTATCTTTTTGACAATAAAAGTAAAATACATCAAAGTAAATGAAAGCAGTAATCATTTTCTGATGTCCGGTAAGAGGATCATATCAGTTTTCTGAGAAATCTGATCACAGCGTTGATCTGTGTGTTTAATATTATCATTAGAA
Source organism: Ambrosia artemisiifolia (assembly GCA_032199755.1). NCBI lineage: Eukaryota > Viridiplantae > Streptophyta > Magnoliopsida > Asterales > Asteraceae > Ambrosia > Ambrosia artemisiifolia. The sequence goes on from CM063529.1 coordinate 13,950,577, forward strand.
ACAGTATGTGACACGGCAATTGCTGATATTGTGGTCCACGTAAGCTCACATGCAGACAATTACGCAATGCTTTAAAATGATACGAGTTAGGTGTATTAGACTAACACATTGTGGTGCCCACACACACGACATACTCCCGTATCAAGTAATTGCACAAAGCTTCGTCGTAACGCGTGATTATGCCAGAGTTATCCGTAAAAGTTACAAAGTATATAGCACAGAGGTGTACAGGTCAGCAAACGAATGCAACAGAGTAACATGTGCATATACACTAGGTTGAGGCTGATATTAACCACTGATTTGCATCAGAAAGTCAATACGATGTAATAATGATCTTTGATCAATTAAAACATAAAGTTCCTCAATTCGGTAACTTCCGGTTTTGGCAATTAAGCTCTTTTAGCAAATATTCTGATGAAACTAGGTCCGTAAATCAATACGGCAAAAGTTTAATCAGAATACCCCGGATAACCATAACATAACGACCCGAAACCTCAGATTTTGGCAATCCTATCAAACGAAATTACGGTACTAAGACCATATGCCCATGAGGTGTTCAGCCACGAACGCGTAGTTCGTTATGTTTGTATCACTAATGCACGCAATATTTAGTCTACGAAGCCTATCAGCATATCCCACGTAATCAACACACGCCTCATATTTCTATACAATTCTTTAGCCTGTGTCAGATCCCCACTGATGTACTATCATTTCCTCTTTTTATCCAGGAAATCATTTTTGGATTTTCTAATTTTTAGGTCTTTTTGAATTTTTTTTTTTAATGTTTTTGGGTTTTCTGATAAAATGGCTCCCCCTAAAATAAAGAACATATTTTTGGGTTTTAATTTTTCTGAAAAACAATAAAAACAAAAATTTGAAAGAAACAATCCACTCGAAAGCATCAACTTCTTTAGGATTAAACAATCCCCTCGAAAGCATCAACTTCTTTGAGGATTACGATAGTAAAGAGAAATTCCCAATCAGCAAAGAGAAATTCCCAATTAGCAAAATATTAAAGACTAAAACTAAAAAGCGATAAACCGAGGTGCCGATTAGTCCTGTTTTTCCTTTATGTTGTTTACTTTTAAAAGATATTCAAAGCGGGATCTGTCAAAAGCTTTTGTAAACAAATCTGCACGTTGGTAGTCAGTATGGATTTTGACCATATCTATCAATTCTTTAGCATAACAATCACGGATAAAATGATATTTAATCCGGATATGTTTTGCTTTAGAATGATTTTCAGTATTTTTAGTTAATGCGATTGCGGCTTCGTTGTCACAGTGTATAGGGGTTTTAAGAAACTGCAAACCGTAATCCACCATCTGCTATTGGATCCAGAGCACTTGCGAACAGCAACTCGAGGCTGCAATGTACTCGGCTTCACAGGTAGACAGCGCCACGGAAGTCTGCTTCTTACATTGCCAGGTGACTAACCTGCTCCCTAAAAACTGGCAACCAGCTGTAGTAGATTTGCTATCTTTGTCACAGCCGCCCCAATCTGCATCACTAAAAGCAATAAAATCAAAATCATCATCATTAGGGTACCAAAGTCCTTTTGAGAGACAACCCTTCAGATATCTAAGGATACGCTTGACCGCCGTCAGATGACTTTGTTTCGGCTTCGATTGATAGCGGGCACAGAGACACGTTGCGTACATAATATCTGGTCGAGACGCCGTCAAATACATCAGAGATCCGATGATCGCTCTGTATGTAAATGGGTCCGTCAGCTTCCCCTTAGCGTCCACTCCAATCCCGTGATTGGGTTGAATCGGGGTATCCATCGGCTTGGAATCCTCCATCTGGAACCGGCTCAAGATATCGGATACGTATTTCGTCTGGTGAATGAAGATCCCGTTGGGTCTTTGGTCCACTTGCAAGCCTAGGAAAAACTGCATCTCCCCCATTGCGCTCATTTCGAACTTTTCCTGCATGACAGTTTCGAACTCCCTGCATAAAAGCTCGTTAGTTGAACCAAATATTATATCATCAACGTAAATCTGCACCAGAAGCAAATCATCCCCTGATTTCCTCGTGAATAGGGTGCAGTCGACGAGTCCGCGCTTAAATCCTTTGGTGATGAGGTATGTACTTAGCTCCTCGTACCACTGTCTCGGAGCCTGGTGCAAGCCATATAAAGCTTTGTTAAGCACGTAGACCTTATCCCGGTGGATTGGGTCCTCAAAGCCTGGTGGCTGCCCGACATAAACCTCTTCCTTGACTTTCCCGTACAGAAATGCGCTCTTAACGTCCATTTGATACACTTTGAATTTCTTATAGGAAGCAAACGCAAGGAACATCCGAATAGCTTCAATGCGTGCTACCGGAGCATAGATTTCGTTATAATCAATCCCTTCGATTTGATGGAAACCCTGCACGACCAATCTGGCTTTGTTACGAACTATAACCCCACGATCATCCTTCTTGCACTTAAACACCCATTTAGTGCCAATCTTCTTTCTTCCCGGCGGCAAATCCGTGAGCGTCCAAACTCCCAATTTCTGGAATTGTAATAACTCCTCCTGCATAGCTTCAACCCAGGCGTCCTCCTTCAAAGCGTCCTTGTATGTCCTTTGCTCTACCTGCGACACATAACACGCAAACGACCAATCATTTTGACTACCAGATTGTTGGATTTTGGCATATAACGCTAAAGCACCAAAACTCTCTGGCGAGTTAACACTTCTCAGCAGCCCTCTGGTCATAACACTGCTTCCAGGATCACCGATAACTTGCTCCAGCGGGTGAATACGATGAATCCGAGATTCCGGATATTCAGGTACAGTAACTCCCGTCTGAACAGTCAAGTTCTCTACAGCATCCAGATCATGACCCGTGTTAGATGATGAAGCAACATCTGGAGTTGGAGTTGGGTTCACTGGCGGTGCCTCTGGTTCTTCTGCATGTTCAAGAAAGACTTCTTCAAATTGTTCATCTTCAGATTCTGAAGAGTCTAATGAAGTTGAAGCCTCTTGAAACACTTCTTCCTCTTGTATAGGAGCATTGGTATCATTAGAAGCTGGTAGGGGGTTCACGGTGATCGGACGCACCAACGGTGAAGTCGCCGCGTTTTCACACTCGTAAAGTAATCTGATAACAGCTTCTTCAACCAAGCTATCTAGATTGAATGATTCAAAGAAATCTTTGTAATCAAACATCCAATCAGGACCCATGCCTTGCAAATTTTGTGTATATCGTTGAACTTCCACGTTAGCCCAATCCTCCACCCGTCGAGTTCGCTTGTTGTATACCCGTTTGAGCGGGGTTGCATATCCAACAAAATATCCCTCTTCAGCTTTAGGACTAAACTTCTCGCTAGGATTCAACATCGTGCATGGTGCCCCAAAAGGTTCTAGATACTCTAAGTTCGGCTTTCGTCGGTGTAACAGTTCATAAGATGTTTTACCAAACTTCTTCACTGTTAGAACCCGATTGAGTGTATAATTTGCTGCATAATCGCCTCGTTCCAGAACATTACCGGAAGATTTGAGTCAGCGAGCATTGTTCTAGCCGCTTCAATTAGAGTCCTATTCTTTCGTTCAGCAACACCGTTCTGTTGTGGGGTGTACGGAGCCGAATATTCATGATGTATCCCTTTGCTTTCACAAAGTTCATCCATCTTGGCGTTTTTGAACTCCGTCCCATTATCACTCCGAATTCTCTTTATCTTCACATTGTAGAGATTCTCCAATCGAGTGAACAGAACTTTCAGGTTGTTAAAAGTGTCACTTTTATTCTGCAAACACATCACCCATGAAAATCATGAGTAGTCATCAGTGACAACTAAACAATAAAGCTCTCCAAGATGACTTTTGCGCTTGACTGGTCCGAATAGATCCATGTGCAATTGCTCAAGTGGCATCTCAACAGAGTTAACTTTCTTCACTTTGTGGGACTGTTTGTGTTGCTTCCCCTTCTTACAACTAACACACTTGTCATTCAGATGGAAATGTTTCACGTTTACTCCATCGACAAGCCCATTTCTCACAAGTTGATTCATTTTCCTCAGATGAATGTGCCCCATTCTTCGGTGCCACATTATCGATTCCTTCTCGGTCGCCTTGGATAGAGAACATGTTATTTGCCCCTGTGATGTCATCGCCTTGGACATATCAAGATTATAGAGATTGTTGACGCGAGGTGCCTTCAACATTATCCACTCCTTTGGAATTTTGAAGCCCGGTTTGAGAATATAGCAGGATTTGTCATCAAAATGCACAGTAAATTGTTTATAACAAATTTGACTGACACTCAACAGATTATAATCGATCTGTTTCACATAAGATATTCTTTCGAAGCTCACTATCCCATTACTCACGCTCCCCTCCATCGTAATATATCCACCTTTATTTCCAGCGAATGCGACATACCCTCCATTGATGTTCTTCACGTCGAACAACAACGCAAGATCCCCTGTCATGTGGCCTGAAGCTCCACTATCAACAATCCAAAGACTGCTAATAGGGCCAGCTGAAGCTCCCTGCACACATCAAGTAAAATGATTAGTTCTTTCGGGGGACCCAAGCCTGAGTCTTAGGTCTTGGAATATCATTTTTCACAGAAACATTCTCAGAAACATTTTTAACAACTTTTTGTTTTGGATCAATCTTGTTAGGATTATTCAAAACAGTTTCCTTTTTCTCATTGACCTTTGAAGTAGAGGCTCCTGGAGAACCATTGGGTGTCCAAGATTGTTCAGACCTTTTCAAGATACGAATCTGAGACTTTTGGTTCTCAGTTGGTTTCTGAACATTTTTTGCAAATGAAACTTTCTTGGTTACCTTATCTGATTTAACAGACTTAGGTCCAACATTTGATTTGACAATCGGTTTTAGTGGAACCTTTTGCCTATCACTTGTTGTGTTCACCACTGGTTTTCTCCATGATTGTTCCATAGCAATCCGATTTCTTCGATCATATTGAATTGAACGATTGTTCCTCTTTTGATAAAAATTGTTTTGATTGTAAAACTGTTGTTGTTGAGAAACAAGTCGTCTGTGTGGTGGAACATAATGATCAATCGGTTTTCTCATGGAATTCCTCACTTCAACTTCGTGCCTTTTATGCCTTACATATGGGCACTGAGCAAGTAAATGCCCCCGTTCCCCGCATTTAAAGCATGCACGGTACTCTTCAAAAACATTTGGAGCATTTGGTTGAGCAAATGATCTAACAGGATATTGATCATTATACTGTTGATTCCTCAAGCTCTCAGGGAGTGGCCCTTTTGAGTAAGCAGGCTCATGAAAACCATTAGCTCTGTTTTTGGGTCTAATGAACTCTGTGACATGGACCTTTGGTTCTTGAGGAACATCCAAAAATAATTTCTTTAAAATGGCAGGTGGGATTTCATTTGTTCTCTCATGTTTTGGGAACCAAATGGTGCTTTCTTGCCAAATTTTATCAATTTTAGCATAGTTAGCATTTTTGATTGGAAATTCCTCGTCAGAGATGATCTTATCGGATCCTTCCATCCGATAAAACACCTTGACAGGTTTGTCACATGGTTCATCCTTAACATTCTTTTCAAGATCTTTCTTAACAACATTCTTTTCAGACTTTTTCTCACGATGAGCATTTGCCATCGGATGCACATGTTGAGATGATGAAACTGGTTCAGTAGTAATGATGTGATTTTCTTTTGGAATTTCACATACATTAGCAGTTTGATTACAACCAGTATCATCACTCTCAGAGTCTGAATCAACACTCTCAGCAGTAACACCCTCATCATTCAAACCTAAAATCGGTCTCACATCGGAATGTGGATCACCAATACTCGAGGTATTAGATTCATTTTCCGATGATGAGTCTGATTTTACCGAGCTCTCCGGTGTCACTTGATGACAATTATGGTTTTCAAAAAGCACCGGAGAAGGCACAGACTTGTAATTAGTGGTTTGGTCATCAATGATGTGGTCTACCACATAAGCAATGTGCTTATAACTTTCCAACTTTTTGTTTACTTTTTCAGCAAAGCATTTGATGGCGGCCATTTCCAACTTGGTATTTTCAATTTCATTTATGTAGTTATTAATTGCCAATTGGTTTAATGATAAAGTGTTTTTCAAGTCGGAAATGTCCTTTTTATAGCCATCTAGTACCTTGTTGAAAGCATTCAACTCTTTGCGAGTAGATTGACTGTTCATGATAGCACTATCACGTTGAACACGGAGTTGTTTGTTCTCCTCAGTCAATCTATCACAGGTACCACAATATTTATCACTAGTAATATCATTGCTACACTTAGAACTTACAGGTTTTTGACGGATCAGTCATGGCCATCAAAGCAAAATGAGCTTCCTTTCCAGCGAAAAACTTGGAATAGTCAATCTTGGTAAAAGCATCATCAGCAATGCACGACTTCCTCGTCATTAGAAAATCAGCTTCTGCTAGCAACTGATCAATATCATCATCTAGAGATGTAACACTTGCTTCTGTATCCGATTCACTGTCTGAATCTGAGTAAACTGATTCACACTCCTCAGGAACATCAGAAACAGTGTCAATCACCACTCCAGAATTAGCTTCCTCAGCCTTAACCTCAACAGGTTCAGTCTCCACCTCCATTTCAGCCTCAGACACATCAACTTCAACCTCAGTTTCTTTCTTCTCATCAACTGTCAATGACTCTTCAATATCAACCTGGCGAGCAACACAAGCCACATTTCCACCAGTGGTAATTTCCTCAACACCTATTTGCATTCCCGACCAATCAAACCGTTCATCTTGTTGAGTCACCAATGCTTGATTCTGATTGGTGTTCTGTTGTGTCTCATTAGGTGTAGTGATCGGTATAACTGTTCGGTTAGTGTTGTTAGGAGATTGGTTTTGAATCTGGTTTGGTGTGTTTGGTTGTCGGTTTTGGTTGTTGTTTGAGTTATTTTGACGGTTTTGGTAGTTGTTGTTATTTTGGTATGAAACTTGGTTTTGGTTTTGTTGTTGACGATTTTGGTAGCTTGCATTGAATGGGTTCCTATTACCTTGTTTTGGTGGCTGGGTGCATTCCCGTTTAAAGTGACCTTTCCCTCCACAGTTAAAACAAGAAACTTTCTCCTTATTGAACCCGTAGGTTGTATTAGGAGAAGTTCCCAAATCTGTTCTACCTGTCTTCTCAATAAATTCCGTTGCTCTTCTCATGATGCTCGCAAAAGCCCACTGGATATCAATCAATTCCATCTCTTCTTTATCAATCTGTGCATAGTCTTCATTGGTTAAGTTGTTATTCCCAATTTGACTAGCAACTAATCCATTGTAAGATGAAACCATTGCAGAGACTAGTGCAATGTGTTGCTGAGCAACTTCAACCGTCACATTTCCCAAGTTAGAAGTCTCCAAAACCACCGGTTGTTGATTAGGTTGAGTAACTTGGTTCATTGGTTGTTGAGATTGGCTAGCAGTATAGAAAGCTGCTTGTTGCATTGGGGAGAATGGTGAAATGTATGAATTGTTGTATTGTTGTTGTTGTGGTGATGGTTGTGAGTATGATGGTTGTGAGTAGGATGAGGTTTGTGCCATGTAGTTGATGGTAGGTTTTGGTGATTCCATAACATTGGAAATGCAAGCAACATGTGGTGCCACTACCCCTCCTGAACTTGAGTTACTAACAGGAACTGAAGTGCCTCCAAAATATAAGCTAGGATTCTGAGGAATCTGTGATCTTCTAGCTTTCCTCTTCTCTTCCATTTCTTTGTTTTCCAGCTTCTGTATAAACTCTTGAATAGTCCAGTATTGGTATGCATCCTTCTCCCTGAGAACTTCCACATGTTGATCCCAGTAAGGTGGTAGAGCATCTGCAAACTTATCCACCAAAGCTTTCATAGGAATCTGTATACCATAACTAGACAATTCAGTTAGCAAATGACTATATCTAGGAGTTAATTCTTTTAAAGTTTCATTGCCAATATAAGAAAAATTCTCAAACTCCTTTCGTAATTCATCCATCCTTAAACTTCTAGTCTTCTCATTCCCATCATGCCTCCTTTTAAGCACATCCCACAATTGCTTAGACGTGGTACAAGTCCCAAACTGATGCAACATATCGTTTGTGATAGCCTGAGTCAATTGGGAAAAGGCTTTCTTCTCCACAGCAAACTTCTTTTTCTCCTCCTCAGACATACTCTCCAATGGAACTGGTTCACCTGTATTCTCTAAAACTAGTGCTGTGTAACCTCTAGCAATCATACTCCATGCCTCTGCTCCCTCCACTCCCATGCCTTCCAAGTGAATCTTGAACTTGTTCTGCCACTGATTATATTCTTGTATCTCCATGAGCTTAGGTGGCCGATTCCCGCTACCTGAGGATAAATCATTAATCAGTGTGGAAATAGCATTTGTGGTTTGAGTGTTTACCACCGCTTCTGCTACTCCCCAGTAGTCAGGTTGTGGTGCTGGAGGTGCCACACTTTGTGGCATCGAGCTAGTCATCGCCATGTAGTCACCGAATGTAAAACTTTACCAGAATGTAAAACAACCTAACACACTTCCACTTTCGCCCAGAATATCCTAGGTTCGACCAGTAATTTTCCACGTTCGCCCGCCCGATCAATCGAAAGTGGAAAATTGTACCTGAAAGTGAAAACTTCAAACAAAACTTTCCAGGTTCGCCCAAAAGTACCCTAGGTTCGACCAAAAATGACACAGATTCGCCCAAAACAAGTCAGGTTCGCCCACTATGTTCCAGGTTCGCCCATATCAGGTTTGAAAAACGGTTACACTTTGAAAAACAGTTATTTTGATCTCTGATTTTCAAAAGTTTGTGGATTTGAATGATCTTAATCAGGTTTTGATTCGGAATTGATTTGGAACAACTTTAATTCTTGGAATTTTAGATTTTATCCACAAAATCAACTTCAAATCAATCAAAAACACTCAAAAACCATTTTCATTCAAAAACAGATGTATTTTGATCTAAATTAGATCCAAATCAGCTCTGAGTTTATCAAATTTGTTGTTGTATGATCCGTATTGCTCTGATACCACTTTGTAAGAGAAGGATTTTGACTAAAACAGGATTAATTGATCATACAAGTCACAAAACCAGGTGCGGAAACCCTAGTTCTGAACAAACTGATAAAACTCTAATCAAAACACAATCAACATCATTTTCAAAGTTTTTTCATAGATTAACCTTTTCAAATACTCAATTACAATCACACTTTAGTTAATCTAGAACACTTAGACACTTTCTCAAAAACTCCTGGAACATAACCTGAACACACACACAACTGAAAACTCTCTATAAATCACAAATACACAAAATCTATTTATAATGACTGCACGTTCGCCCCTTTAGAATGGTCGAATGTGGAATTCTTCCACATTCGCCCACTACAGGGTACGAACGTATATCTTCTGATCAGGTCCATTCTTCATTCGCCCATTATAATCTACCTTCGCCCACTTTTCTTCACATTCGCCCAGTTCTGTTTCCACCTTCAATCCATCAGCAACCTTTAACGTATGTTAACATGTAGATCCAATCACTAGTCGCAATACGTGCATCTACACCCGACGCACAGCGGACCCGGGACGTTGGGGCCCGGGAAACCCTCCACTGAGGCCTGCGGACCGTTGCGGCATATATTATGCCTTATAGATCTGTAATGGCAGTAGATAGATCTAGTGCTAGGGTTGAGGGGTCGCTTGTGCATCACGTGTGTTAAACTGTGTAAACTTGTTTTGAACTGATAAACTGTTTTTGGATCCACTTACTATTTACACGGACTCACCGACATATTTTGCTGACCAAACTCTTTTAAGCATGTGTTCAGGTACTGCAAATGGATGGATGATATTCACGAGGTATAAGCTTGTTTGTGTGGATTAGAGATCATCATGTTAGAAGGTTCGAGCTTTACGCGTTGGGTTTAGAGAATCTAGAGAATGTACGGATAGAGATCGGACCGACTACTGGACTATATTCCTCAACCGCTTCGACGACCACCGTGATTCGTCTTGCATAGCTTTGAACTATATTTATTTAAGTTGTATAATTAGAGTTTGGATTAGAATTTGTAATAAAGCATTAAATTATAGTCATCGTTGCTTCCGTTGTGCAAGTCTGTTATCAAACTGTCGTTTCGACCAGCCCCCACCGGGTCGGGTTGTTACAGTTGGTATCAGAGCAACGGTTGTGGCGAAATAGGATATCTCCGAATATCCTATACCACACCAGGACAACTTAGAGAACTTGGCGTTTAAGGCTCTAAGACTACCTAGCTAGGGAATGCCTTGAAACTACATAAGACTGGCCAGAGTAAGAAACGAAATAAGTCGAGACTTGAGTACCTGAACACACTAAAATGCTTACCGGGACCTAGAAAGTGTGACTAGTGTACGAGTTTCGAGTGATACGTGAAAGATGACCACGACGGAAATTATTAGGACAATCTTGTGAGGTAAATTGACGATTACACTTGATATCACGTAATCGTGAATTTACAGGCACGCGAAAGTTCTAAGAAATCCGAAGAGTCACATAAAATTTTAAATAGTCAGGAACTTAAGTAAGGAAACGAACCATGTTAGAGTCGTAAACAAATATATGATACACTTGTATGACGATAGTAAAAGTTTGGAACTAGACATACTTAGTACGACTTGCGGGTTACGATTATATATATGTATGTATATATCTCCATGAATATAGTAGTACCTATATATGCGTAATATGATAAATAGTATTATGTTTAACTAACTTTTTATGACTAAGAACTAACCATGAGAATCAGGTACCTCGCCAAAACTTGACGCCGCAAATTTGAAAGAATCCAAAATACTAAGGTGAACTTCGATCAATCTTAGCAAATGTATAGTCCGGTAAGTTTTGACATAAAACCAAATAATTATTATGGTACAAATATTATATAGTTCGCACATATGTATAGGTTAAACTTTGGCGATACAAGGTATATCAAAGATAAGAAACTAAACCAATGATTACTAGGCTACTTCATTTGGATCTAAATTTATGTGGGATTTAATAAATTTTAGTATAGTGTATTGGATTTGCAACCACATAACAGGTTTTAAGGATTACAAGACATCGATCGGAAGGAAGGTAACCTAAGTTCAAGAATTTTCAACCACCGTGACTGTACAATAGGCGCCAAAAGGAACTAGGATTAAAAGTCGCTTGAGGTATGCTTAAGGTTTTATACATGTTCTACTACTTAATGCCCTATACGATCTTTAGATTAGTAACGGAATCTCCGGATTTACCTTATAACCTTACCATAGTGATGAGATATCCGTAAGAAACTTAGTAGATATATATATGGCCGGCTCTAACGGGGGGAGTGAACCCAAATATAACGGCAACTACACTACAAGACGCATTATGTATAAGTCGATACTACCAAGACTCGACTAGATCGCTATAGTTTACAATTGACTTTGCAAGGTAAGTCCTAAGGAATGTCGCAAAATTTCTCACACGTCTAGAATAACCCTTTTAAGTTTAGAAGACCATGTTGTTCATACCCACTCATAAGCATGATACCATACCTCATATCCTATAACACTAAAATATTGTAAGACAACACCCATTATGCGAGTATACACCAAGGTTCATAGACAAGAAAGTTTAGAAAATAGTCCATAAGTAAGCATGAAAGCTAGCAAAGAGTGATTTGTTTTAAGAACATAAGATTACGTTTTGGTGTTTAGCTTACGCAAAATAAAGTTATTAAAAGCTAGTAATTAGTGGAGCACACAAATGAGATACAACCATGACACCTTTGTAGTAGAATCATCACCTTTTCTATCATTTAGACATAAAATTTCTACTAAGTTTTTGGGGAGATTTTCAATACGTTTACGAAGTATCATTGGTGTGGTGGGTTAGCTGCGGTACACCCTATATATAAACACCAATGATACATCAAAAATAAAACTGAGAATCAAACCAAAAACCAACACTAGTCTATAGATGGTTGAACCATTTGTATTTACACCTAAAAGTAGCGTGAGGCTTAGTACGGAATCACAAATTTAGGATTAAGATTAAGAAAAAACTATGTACGCACAGGCATGTAGAACCGAATGTTGAATCCGAGTATGGAATATACTGGATTGCAACGATGGATAGCTCGCGAATAATTCCGAGGACGGAATTCCATTAACGGGGGGAGAATGTAACACCCCGGTTATAGGGCCTAGAAGTTTTGCAACTAAAAGTAACATGACAAATAAACAATACGTTTTTGCACGGAACGGAAACCCGAGTCGTTGTATATGATTATTATACGAGAGAATGAGATACGTAGCCGAACTAATAACCGTAACGAACCCACCGGACCCAAGTGATTAGTCACTAGGGGAGGACACTTGTCCTCCCCATGACATGCCAACACAAACAAAAACCATGAATGGTTTTTGTGACAAACCATTAAACCCACTTAGTATAAAAACCCCCAAACCACCCAATCCCACCTCTTTACCCGATTAAAACAACACACACACATAAACATTCTGTCAAGTTAGAGAGAGAAGGAGGAGCCGGAGGGGGCTCTGCCACCGGCGACAGCGGAGCTCCGGCAGCCAAACACCTCAACCAACCACCCTATCTATACAAACAAACCACACATGCACCCGGTTACCATTAGAAAGAGAAAACCAAAGAGAGAGACCAGGTGGATCTCCTCCGTTCATGGCGGAGACACGTCTGAGGTCTTGCCGCCATACCTTCAACAACACCCACAACTGTAACAATAGAGAGAGAGAGACGCGAGGTAGAGAGAGAAGCAGAGGAGAGAGAGAAAGAGGCAGAGAATAGAGAGTGACGTGACAGAGAGAGAAACAGAGGAGAGAGAGAGACAGTCGGAGAAGAGGAAGACGCGACGACGATTTGGGTTCTGATTAGGGTTCTGATGTGGTGGTTCAGGGGGTACCAGACGGCGTCGGTAGCGGCTGAAGCCTAGGGTTCCGATTAGGATTCCGAGCGAGCAGGTATGAAACCAAAGATCCTTGATTCTTGATAAAGGTGTAGTTATTATTGTTGAGGTGGTTATCGATGGTATTGATGATGGTCCGAGATGATGATTGAAGGATGAGGTTGTTGAGTAAGGGTCCAGATAGGCTCACAGAGGAGGTCATCGGGTGGGGTTATATGATGGTGTTGAGTGACAGTGATGGTTGGTCTAGTAGCGTTGGGATTCGATGGAGGATTGATGATGTTATGTTGGAATAGATGTAGGTAGAAGGTGAAAGGCCAAGACCCGAGTCAACCCTGCTGACTCGGTCAACAAAAGTCAACAGACAGAAGGCTCGGTCAAACTGAGGAGACCCGAGAGGTATAAACGAGAACCCGAATTATCCCTACATAGGTAGTGATTATCGTGTGTACACGTGTGGGACCTCGACTAACACATTGAACCGACCATAAACTTATATACGTATATAAACACGGCTTGGTACTTGACTAGTCATAACAATAACATAATTGAACATATGAAATATTGGACATTGGACATTGGACATATATTGAATACTAGACGAACTTTGCGGATATAAAACTTGGAACCTTAGGACCTATTATTAAGATATAAACAACAAGGTGTGATTTGGCCATAGATAATTAATGGAACAACTGGTTAGGAGACTTTGGACTTGATCATATATAAAGAGCTAAATAGTCGCAACGACGAGGATATAGAACAAATTATAAATAGTATGGAGTCAAGGATAATTTAGACATTGGACCTTCGAGGACTTTAGATAACTAATTGAATGATTATAAAATATTAACCCGACATGTAGAGCTTGGAGGATTATAGAACGCTATCACACGAATATTATGGGTATAGTTCGCTACTTATAAATTACATAATAAACATAAGATGATAAACTCGACAATTATAATTAGAAGTTTGGATAAAGAACCTAAGTGTGCCCACACGTGTAACCGCGATATTGGTTACACGCGCTAATACTTGTGATCATGATAGGACTTGGCATGTAATGCATTGATGGACTCTAGACTTTGGAATACTTGTGACTGCGTGACGTGAAACGCTGCTAAGGTGAGTTCGTGTACTTCCCCTTTTTTCTGTTTTAACTGTTTTGGGGTGAATGCATGCTTCCTTTTTATAAACTGTTGTGATGTGACAAGATACTGGCTGCCGGATTATACTAACACTCATTAACTCAGAGGTGAGCCGCTTAATATATGGGTAGTACTACTTGGGGAATCCCCCATGCACAGTGGACCCGGGACGTTGGGGCCCGGGAAACCCTCCACTGAGGCCTGCGGACCGTTGCGGCATATATTATGCCTTGTAGATCTGTAAAGGCAGTAGATAGATCTAGTGTTAGGGTTGAGGGGTCGCTTGTGCATCACGTGTGTTAAACTGTGTAAACTTGTTTTGAACTGAGAAACTGTTTTTGGATCCACTTACTATTTACACGGACTCACAGGCATATTTTGCTGACCAAACTCTTTTAAGCATGTGTTCAGGTACTGCAAATGGATGGACGATATTCACGAGGTATAAGCTTGTTTGTGTGGATTAGAGATCATCATGTTAGAAGGTTCGAGCTTTACGCGTTGGGTTTAGAGAATCTAGAGAATGTACGGATAGAGATCGGACCGACTACTGGACTATATTCCTCAACCGCTTCGACGACCACCGCGATTCGTCTTGCATAGCTTTGAACTATATTTATTTAAGTTGTATAATTATATTTTGGATTAGAATTTGTAATAAAGCATTAAATTATAGTCATCGTTGCTTCCGTTGTGCAAGTCTGTTACCAAACTGTCGTTTCGACCAGCCCCCACCGGGTCGGGTTGTTACAGTTCCTAACACAGAATGAAAAACAAAGATACTCAGTAGGCGAAGATGTCGTCCGGGTGAAGATTACATCAAGAAATTTGTCGAAGTGTTAACACAATCCGATTATCACAATGTAGCCTAAGGGGTCCGACTAAGCCATAAATGGCACAATTTTTAAGTTTTGAATGTTGTTTGATAGTTTGTTATTCAAGGTTAATAATCCAAACCCGAAACCCATTCAAAAACCCCCTTCTTACGGATGAAAACATGTGTTTGACAGATAATTATGCTCGGTTTCATGTCTAGAACAATAATCTAAGGTCCAAAATCCGATTCATACTTGTTTGTAAGATGAAATCAATGAAAAACATGTTTTTTGGTGTGTGGGTTATATCTTCGCTCGTCTTATATGGGTTTGGATATGTTTTGAAAAAAATGTTTGACTTTTTGACTATTTATATACTCTTCGCTCGTCTGACTATTTATAGACAAACGAAGATCCACACACAAAGATGCTTCTTCGCGAAGATACAAAATGAAATGGCATGTTCATTTACTAGCTATGTTTGCTTTTCAAAAGTTGGGCCCAATCCATTTCCGTGTGAACAAATTTGGCCCAAACACGTTAACTTTGTTTTCTTCCTTTATGGGCTGAACAAAAACACATGAGCCCAAATTTTAAGTTAGTAGATTTTTGAAAACAAGGACTTGGGTTTTTAAGAAAATTTTGTTGGTTCGAAAACTAGACGTTTTCCCTAACAGTACTAGTACTCCCTTAGAATGACCATTTCCCATGCGTTAAGACTTGAAGTTAAAAATATAAAATTTTTTGTCATTTTTGAATTTTATGAATAAATAAAATAAACACAAATACATGAAAATTGAAAAATAAAATAATATAGAAGAAAATAAAATCAAAATTGCAAAAACTCAATTTTTGTTGAGAGACCACCGATGAAAGGATCATATCAGCTAGAACAAGACTGCACACAAAAGTTAGTATTCTTAAAGGTAAATTATTAAAAGCATAGTCGCAGTCCAAGGCGATTATCAGTATGTTGATCCACTTAAGCAAACTTAAACCTGCGTCTTCAAAGCTTCACAATACTTATACGATTAAGTACATGAAAGATGTGAATACTGCATGTCCCACAACATGACATACCCCCGTGATCAAGGAATGCACAAAGCTTCATCGTAACAGGTGAGTATATTGTTGTTATCCGTATAATTTACATGGTCCGAGACACACCGGTGTACATGTCAGCATATTTCTGGATGCTACAGAGTGACCAGTGTGATCTCAACCAGGGTTAGGTCAAATACCTTTTGGTGCGTATTTTAGCTTTAGGCAATTTGAGTTAGCCTTGCAGCATATGGGGTTTTGGCATTTTCCTTATTCTTTATGCCCTTTTAAGATATCTTGGCTATGCCTAGGTCAGCATATAGTTGGATATAGCAGAAGGACAACCAGGTTATCCCCGGATTTATCAACAATATAAAGACCCGAAACCTCTAATTTTGGCAATTTATCAACGCAAGATTTAAGACCATAAAATTATACGCTAATGTTGTGTTACCCACATGTACCACAACCCATTAGCTATATATTACATCATTGCCTGAGTATATGTGGTAAGTTTGCCTACCGGTATATAACATGATGGAGTTGCAGTCGCACTTAACAGCTTAAATTCCCTGTTCTGTTTCAAGTGCGACAGTCAAGCAACTGATGTACTATCATAACCTATCTTTTACATAGTGACGACTCATTTTTTTTAAACGAAAAGGCAAAGAAAAATATTACAAAAATACTCCAGTTACGTACGGGAGACGTAAAATCAATCAGGATTCCTCATCCCGTTCAGTAGCACCAACAGTTCAAATGAAGCCCTGTCAAATGCCTTGTTATAAAGGTCAGCCAAATTCTCTTTAGTGTCAAATTTTTCTAAATAAATCATTTTCTTTTCAAAACAATCCCTTATGAAGGGATGTCTGACATGAATATGTTTAGTTTTAGAAAAATTGGAACGATTTTTGGTGGCATATATGCCAGCATTATTATTAATCATGGTAGGGATATTTAGAAAATTCAAACCGTAGTCCCGCATCTATTGTTGTATCCACAAAGCTTGTGAACAGCATCTACCTGCTACAACATATTCAGCCTCGCAGGAGGACATGGCTACAGAGGTTTGCTTCTTGCACTGCTTAGACACCAATCCCCCCCCCCCCCAAGTAATTGACAGCCGCTAGTTATTGACTTTGTTGGATCAGTTTCTCTATTTAACAGTTCTTATTCATGAACTCTTATGTGTTGTAAGTTTATCAAAGTAGTTTGCCCAGCGGAATAAGCAAAGTGTTCAAGTTAAAGTATCACTTTTTAACAGGAGTTGTTACTCCCCCTCAATGAATGAACTAAGTAGTAAAGATGAGAATCAAATAACAGTAAATGGATATAACAGTAAATGCAGAATGATTCTCAGATATATATTGAAATGGTTAACTACAAAGTAATTTGAAGGAAATGTTCAAGTCTTAGATGGATGTCTAAAATAGTGGGATTAACCTCTCTATTTATAGACGGACGATTACATACAAACTAAGTTACCAAAAGATTATAATAATGTAAGATAATACTACAACAGGCTGTAGTATTGAAGCTTGAACAAAGACTTTAAGTAAACTAATATAATACTAAACTGCTGAGATTAAGGACGGTTAGAAGCTTCTAATGAAAGTGCTGATGAGTGATAAACTTCTGATGACTGATCTTCAGGAGTTTGTCTTCAGCAGTTGTTCTTCATATATTTGTCTGGTTTATCTTCAAAACTTCTGATCCTTTTACTCTTCAGGACTTTAGACATCTTTTACTTCAGCAGTTTCACAAAATGTACAGAGGATATAAGACTAAGGTTTATACTGGCTTGTCAATCCTCTTTGACCATACAATCTTCCCTAGGATTGATGAAGCCAAAACCTTTGTCTATCTTTATTTATAAGATCCTTTCTTCATTGAGTCAAGAACTCTTCAAATTTCCTTGATCGTTTCATATTTGATTTCTCTGACCTCTGGTTCTGAAAGTAGTCCGATTTCTGGTAACATATCCTGAATGGTTAGAAGATCTTCATCAGTTAATTTTTCCAATTCAGTTATGTCATGAAGGAATTTCATTGAGTAGTCTTTTCTTTCTAGAACTATGGAACTGGACTTGCGGGTGAAGTACCATTTGATGATTGGAGATTTGGAATTAAAGAAGTTGTCTTTGTATGGTACAATCTGTAGGTTTGAAGATAGGTCTGATGTTGGTGGTTTTTCTTTTTCAGCATTGATCAGATTGGATCTCCTTCTTTCAACTAGTACAGTACCAGGTGTATCACTAGAAATAGGCATGTGATGTTCAGTGACTACCTTGGTCTGTTTTTGTTCTTTGATGGTCTGTTTCAGTTTATATGCAAATGTTGCAGGATCCCTATCTTGAGTTATCAGAGGCTTTTCATCAACAATAAAATCAACTTCAACAATGGTTTTCTTCTCAATCAGAAACATCTTGAAGTCTGTTTTTGTGTGTTCCTCTGTCTTTTTGTTGGTAGCAGGCTGTATTGGTTTGAACTTCTCCGAATTTGTAAGTCTATCAGCCTTGACCTTTTTGTAAGTGTCATAAAGTACATCTTCTTTCCACTTACACACTTGTTGTTTTGAACCATAATTGTTCTCTACCAATTCTTGAATGATTTGGGCTCTTTTCAACTTTCTATCTTTCTCTATGGCTAGCCTGTCTGATACAAGCTGTGCCTGATTTATAAGTTCTTCAATTGAGAGTCCCTTAAGTGAGTACTTCCTTGTCTTTGTGTGTTTGCTGATATATTTCATCAGCTGTTGTCTTTTATCTTCTTCTGCAGCAAGGAGTTTTTGCTCAGCAAGTCTTTCTTGTGCTTCTAACTCACTTAACTTCTTTTCATAGTTCTTTAACTTGTCTACATAGCTCAAGTCATCCTTTGCTTCTAAGGTGTTCCATATCTCATCTTCCATTGCCTTTCTTTCTGCTTTTCTTTTGTCTTCTTCTGTTTGTTCCTCTTCTATTTGTTCTTCTGTCACTGGTATAGAAGAAGAGTTCAAATTAGTTGTAGAAGTAGGAACATGCTTTGGAATTTAAGCTGGATTTGTTTCCGTTGCTTCAGAAGACTGTTCTGGTTCCGTGCAGGAAATGTCAACTATTGAAGTGTTGATCTGAGTAGCATCAACTACTGAAGGATTGTCTTCAGTACTTTTGGTCTTCTCTTCGGCAGCTTCTTCACTATTGCCTTGGGTAGACTTTTTAGCTTTTTCTCTAAGGATTCTCTCTTGTTTCTCATACCATTCTTCTCTTTCTTTTAGTGCTTTTTCTTGTCTTGTCATGGCAGTTAGCTTTTGAGATTCCTTGAGATTTTGTGCTTCTCTAGATCTTTTTGAAGCTTCAAGAGACACAATTTTAGGTTCCTTTGACATCTCCTCCTTTTTGGCTTCATCCACTTCTGGAAACCAAGGAGGTGGAGGAGTTACACCAGATAGATGGGCTAATTGTGTTCTGTTGTCTTCCATCTTTCTTGACAATTCACCAAGCTTGTGATCAATTGCATTGTTTATCATCTCCAATTGAGTTTTGTTCTTTAACTCCATAGCAGTCATAAAGGTTTGGAGATAAGCAAAAATAAGATGGTGTACCTTCTGGTATAGGGGACCATCTGGGCTGCATAGTTGGTTCAATTCTATGCTTGAGGACCAAGAGAATTGGGCAGGCTTTTGTGATTGTGGAGGGTGTGTTTTGGGGTGATCCTTAGTGTGAACTGGGGATGCCAATTTTGGGGAATTGGGGTTTAAGTGGTCTTTAACCTGTTCTTCTGTGACTGTCTCCTTGAGTACAGATACATTAGAAT
Organism: Ambrosia artemisiifolia; assembly: GCA_032199755.1. Taxonomy (NCBI): domain Eukaryota; kingdom Viridiplantae; phylum Streptophyta; class Magnoliopsida; order Asterales; family Asteraceae; genus Ambrosia; species Ambrosia artemisiifolia. The sequence goes on from CM063529.1 coordinate 13,970,274, forward strand.
CAGGACCTTCACAGTCAGCCGTCAATTCATTTTGTGGAGATTTTGATCCATCATCCAAATTAATGGAATCATCTGAATCACTGACATAGTCCTCAATGAGAACAGTATCTGTTGTATCATGAGCTAGGCCCAACCTAGTTGTCTCATGAAACTCTTTTTCTTGGTACTGAGGTTTTCCTACTTCAGGCACATGGCCTTCATCAGTAGTTGCCACATTTGAGGTCTTAGCTATGGTACTACTGTCGTCAAATCCATCACTGGATGGTATAAGAGTAGTAGCTGCCTCAAATATACCAAAGGATTCTACATTTGGGCTTAGAGTCCTTGGTTCCTCCTCATCTCTTTGGTTAGAGCTGATTACATTCACATCAATATCCATTTTTGTGTTTTCGTCCCCTGTATTATGTGGTGATTGGCGATTGACATTTTCAGATGGAGTGTGTTGTTTCAGCTCAGAGAGAATATTAGCTATCTCAACTGCTGGTGATGTTTCTTGTTCAGTAGTTATGGGATCAGCAGTTGGGGTTTGTTCAGTTGGTTTAGTTGTTTTGAAAGAAGGGTCAGTAGTTTTTGTCTATTTAAGTTTCTTTCTAGAAAACATAATGGATATTGGTGCTCTTGGGGTTGTTTGAGATTAATGAGACTGAGAGGAAGTTTCAGTCACATCTTTTAAAAGTGCAGGTTGCACATCAGCAGCTTCAGGCATCTCAACTTCCTGAATTGCTTATCTTTTTGGGTTAGAGGGTTTGGATTTTTGTTGTTTGGTTTGTTTAGGCTTTTTGGGAATGGGCCAATGGTGAACGCCGCGTAATATTGAGATTTTATGATCAAATCATTGATTTCATCATATTGGGACCAGGCTTCATCTTTTTTGAAGTAGCCTCTTTGATTATGTCCCTGTTTGAGAACTAGAGACATTGTGTTTTGATAGAACAGTTGAAGGATTCAGAGAGGGTTTTGAGAGAAGAAAGTTTTGTTTTTGAAACGATAATAATGAAAAGAGGGGTTTGAGAAGTTTAATAGTCATTTTAGGTCAAACTTCTGAGAAAAATAGGAAAAGACTGATTTGCCCTTTTTGTCTAAAACCTCTGATGAATAATTGTTCATCAGGTGTTTCCTATTTTGTTCTTCAGTAGTTTTAACTACTGAAAAATTTTTCTTGAAAATACCCCTAAAATCAATATTTGACGATTTTATTATCATCAGCAGATTTTTCTTTTCAGAAATTTTCCCATACAAATGTTTTTGTACATAAGTAGTTTTTTTCTCTTTTTGTTGATCAACAGAGGTTTGGGACAAAGTTAGTAAACAGGTAAGTGAAAGTAAAATATGTATAGAAAAATGAAAACACTTACAGAGTTTACTCAAAATTTAGCATTCCAAGCATTGAAACTAACCTCTGAAATGTTGTGGTGTCAAGAGGCTTTGTGAAAACATCAGCAATTTGATTAGCTGTTGTCACATGTTTTACCTCAATTTGCCCTTTTCATAGCAATCCCTGATGAAATGATACCCGATTTCTCTATGTTTTGTCTTTGACAATTGAATAGGGTTTTGAATGATGCTTATGGCAGATTTACTATCTACTAAAAGTGGAGTCTTGGTCTCTTTGATTCCATAATCAAGAAGTTGATATTGGAGCCATTGAATCTGTGATGTACAGCTTGCAGCAGCAATGTATTCAGCTTCAGCTGTTGAAGTTGCCACAGATGTTTGCTTCTTTGATTGCCAGGACACCAGACGGTTTCCTAAGAATTAACAACCACCAGATGTTGATTTTCTTGACATTTTGCACCCTGCATGGTCACTATCTGATAAAGTTATTAACTTGGTATTGCTTGAAGCATGATACCAAATTCCTAATGTAGGATTTCCTTTCAGATATCTGAAAATTCTTTTGACAGCAATCAGGTGTGTTTCCATTGGTGCGGATTGATATCTAGTAAAGACACAAGTTGAAAACATAATATCTGGTCTAGAAGCAGTTATATACAAAAGGGAACCTATCATACATCTATACATGGTTTGATCAACCTGTTTTCCTTGATCATCTGATTCAACTTGTGCGGTTGGTGTCACGGGAGTGGAACATGATTTACTGTCTTGTAAAGAAAATTTGTTCAATAATTCTTTAACATATTTTGATTGATGTATAAATGTTCCATTTGTTTGTTGTTTAATCTGCAGTCCTAAAAAGTACTGCAGTTCTCCCATTGTACTCATTTCAAATTTTGATTGCATGAGTTTCTTAAATTCATCACACAGTTTTGTGTTTGTTGAACCAAAAATGATGTCATGAACATAAATTTGAACAAGTAAGACATGATTTCCAACATGCTTTATAAGAAGTGTTTTATCAATGGCGCCTCTTGTGAAGTGATTTTTGAGTAAAAAAGGTAGAAAGTGTTTTATAACAAGCTCTGGGACCCTGTTTTAGCCCATAAAGAGCTTTGTCAAGTTTGTACACCCAATCAGGATGAGCTGGATCCTCAAACCCAGGTGGCTGACAAACATACACTTCCTCTTTTATTTCTCGATATAAAAATGCACTCTTGACATCCATTTGAAAAACTTTAATTTTGTTGGAAATTGCATAAGCCAAAAATAACCTGATGGCTTCAAGCCTTGCAACTAGAGCAAAGGTTTCATCATAATCAATTCCTTCTTCTTGTGAATAACCTTGTACCACCAGTCTTGCTTATTCTTGATAATCATACCAGCTTCATCTTGTTTGTTTCTAAAAACCCATCTTGTGCCAATTGGTAGCTTGTGTGGTGGTAAGGGACAAATTTCCCAGACCTGTTGCTTCTTGAATTGGAGAAACTCTTGTTGCATAGCTTGAACCCAATTGTTATCTTTGAGGGCTTCTTGGTATTTCTTTGGTTCCAACTGAGAAATGAATGCTGAGAAAAAGCAGAAGTTGGAAAGCTGGTTTCTTATAAGTGCCCCTGATGCAATATCACCCATGATTTGATCTAATGGATGACCCTTGTGTTCAATCAGTTGTTGTAACCCTGTATTTGGAGATAGCTATTGAACTTCTTAAAACAAACCACTAAGGTTGATAATATCTGGTTCAGATGTATGTAGTGGTTCAGGAGTAGTATGTGGAGCTGAATCAGTAGTTTGAACTTGTTCATCAGCAGATGTTGAAGTAGAAGTTTGTAAAACTTCTGATGGTTTGAAAGTTGATTTAATGACTGTATTTGGAGTCCATGATGGAGGACCATCATCATAAAACCCTTGATCACCATAATAAGTGGGTTTAGATGAAGTAACAGTCTTTTTGGGTCCGAAATGAAAGCTGTCAAGGTCAAAGAGTTCAGCATGATGTGCTGCAATGAGAGTGTGTTTTGACTCACTAAACTTGGCATTCAGTGTTTCTTCAACTATCTTGGTTCTGGAATTAAATACCTTGTAGGCTTTTCTAGTGGAAGAGTAACCAAGAAAAAACCTGAATCAACTTTTGCAGCAAATTTTGAAATAGAGTCTTTGATTTTTAGAATGAAACATTGGCATCTAAAAGCCCTGAAAAAGGAGATAAAGGGCTTGATGCCATGAAGAACTTCATAGGCAGTTTTGGAATGTCTTTTATTGAAAAGGACCCTATTTTGAACATAACAAGTTGTGTTGACTACTTCAGCCCAGAAATACAATGGTAGGCATGAATCAGCTAACATAGTTCTTGCTGCTTCAATTAATGTGTTGATGCACTTTCTGTGGACGTCACTGTCGAATAGACTAGGGTTGAGTCTAGGTATAGTGTTACATGAGATTGTGGTGATCCATAAGGGCATTTTATGGATCTGACGCATTTGTAAAATATAGGACAAAACACATGTTTACCTTCGACCTAAACAAAGTGGGCGAATGTGGAAGTTTTCCACATTCGACCAACACAAATGGGCGAATGTGGAAATACTCCACATTCGACCAGTAACAAGGGGCGAAGGTGGAACCTGAGTTTTGGACTATAAATAGCAATCTCATGTGTTTGTATTCATTTGGTGATTTGAGTTGATACTTTGAATGCTCTCAAGGGGGAGGTTATGCCCAACCTCCCCCGGCCACGAGATAGACGTTTATCCTACTGATGACAGTGTCTGTAACCGTTTCTGTATTAATACGAATCTGTGATGACGTTGTTATCGTTATATTTCTGTCTCGTCTCGAACATCCCGTCTGAAACGAGTTGTTTACGCGTAATCGATCCGCGAGTTCGGTCCGTAACCGGATTCTCATAATGTTCTGCTCTTCGTTTCTACCACACCATTTTGTTCAGGAGTTCTGGGAATGCTGAATTGTCTAACAATCCCTTTAGACAAAGAGAATTCATCCAGAGTTTTATTCCTGAGCTCTGTCCCATTGTCACTCCTGATGACTTTGACAGAGAGAGAATGTTGTTTCTTTACTTGTAGAATGAAGAACTTGTTGATATCAGCTGCCTCATCCTTGGAATATAAGAAGAAAACCCATGTAAACCTTGAGTAGTCATCAATGATGACCAAGAAGTATTTCTTCTTACCAAGGCTCATAATCTTGTCTGGTCCAAATAAATCCATATGGAGTAGTTGAAGACATGCAGTTGTTTTTTATTCTTCAATAGACTTATAACTGGACTTATGTTGTTTACCTTTAAGACAGGAAACACAGTGTTCTTTACACTGGTATTCCTTCAAAGGTAGACCTCTGACCAAGCCCATTTGAGTGACTTTATTTATGGTTTTAAAGTTCACATGGCCAAGTCTCCTGTGCCAGAGATTAGTTTCAGAAGTTGATGCTCTTGAGAAGAAGCAGGCAGTGTTGTTCAGTACTTTGTCTTTTTCAATGTCCACTGCATAGACATTGCCACATCTCTTGGCTATCAGCAAAGTATGATTTTCAATGATCTTCTCTATCAACTTTTGGCCTTCTAGTGATATACTCTTGCATGCTGTTTTGGTGAAAATGGAAGAATATCCCTTGTCACACATTTGAGAGACACTCAGCAAGTTGTATTCCAAGTTTTCAACCAGATTGACCTTGTCAAACTGTATTTTACCAGAGGATACATTGCCATATCCTAGCACAAATCCCTTGGCACTATTCCCAAAGGACACAGATCCTTCTCTTTGACTGATAAAATTGCTTATCGGGTATCTGCATCCTGTCATGTGCATTGAGCCTCCACTATCAACATACCTAATGCTATTTAAACCTTTGGAGACCCTCTACACCACATAACAAATTAGTTTGATTTAGGAACCCAAGCCAATTAGGCTTTGGGTTTGCTCTTTAGAACAGGAACAGTTTGTTTTGGACCATTTTTAGAAATCCATGTCTTTTTGGCAATGGATTATTCTTTGAGAGCAATGGTGGAATCCTTTTGAGGACCACCATCAACTTTGGTCATCAGTAGTTTTACCATATTCATGAGATTTTTAGTCTCAACAGTTTGTGAAACTGCTGATGATTCAGGTCCAACTACTGAGGCAGAATTTTGAGAAAAAAGCCTTTGTTGAGATCTAGTCTTTTTCTGAGAAAAGGTGTTACTTGGTTGTTGTTTGTTAGGATAAAAGGTTTCTTCAAAATCTTGCTTGATTTGTTTCCCACAACCAGTTGTAAAATTTTCTTGTTGTACTGATTTCCTTTTCTGTATCTACAAAATTCTGTATTGTGGTTAAACATACCACAAACTTCACATTCTTTTGCCTTCACCTTCCTTTTAACTTCATCATGAGATGTGGAAGGCAAATTACTGACAGTTCTTGAGTCCTGAGTTAGGTCATCAGTAGTTTTCAGGTTCTCAACTCCTGATGTAGATGAAACTACTGATGACTTAATGTCAGCATTTTTAACTTCTGCAGAACTTTCTTTTCCAATTTTGAGAAAGTTCTGATGAAGATGTGTATTCTTTCATATCAAAAGTTTGATTTTGAACTATTCTACTCCCATCATCAGCAGTTTTGGGAGTAAAATCAGTTGGTGTTTCAGTATGGTTGTACCCTATGCCAAACTTAACATTTGATGCAGTTTGTTTGTTAAGCAGCATTTGGTAACCTCTACATGACTCAACCCAATTTTCACAATCAACCTTGGTGTTAGCAAGCTCTTTTTTGACATTTCCTAGGTCTTCTTTCATGATTTTAATCTGTGCTTGGGTTTCAATAGCATTATTTGTTAATTTAGAGATTTCTTTAGATTTTGCAGCAAGTTTTCTTTCTAAATCACATTTCATTTAGGTATACTTTATGTCACAGTCATTGGCTTTGACGTGTAGATGCACATTGGTTTCTCTTATGAGAGCAAAAGATTTTTTGTAAGAAGTTGAGCAAAGTTTTAACAAGGATTCTTTTGATACCTGGGATAAGGCAGATTTAGAGGTACATCCCTCAAAAGCCATTAAGGCAAAATTCTTTCTACCATTATCAGGTTCTCCCTAGTTGATGTCATAGACTTTCTTGTCTGCATCTGGACTGCATTCAGATGTGTCAAAAGGAAGACTGCTCCAATCAACATACCCTGAAGAAAAAAGACTTTGTTGAGAGGGTTGCTGAGTTTGTGGAGGTTGTTGAGCAGCTGGAATGGAAGGAATCTGTTGTTGGCCTTGTTGTTGAGCAGGCATCTGTACATATTGTATTTGAGGCACATATTGGATTTGTGGAGCTTGTGCCTGTACAAAATGTGCACTTCCCTGAGTTCCATTATTCCTATTATAACTGGAGTTAGACTGATTTCCAGACTGTGGTTGGTTAAATCTAGAGCTTCTACACTCTCTAGCAAAGTGTCCCAACTTCTGACACTTGTGACATTTCAGTTTAGATTCATCAAAACCAACTTTTGTTGAATTGTTCTGTCCTGGAAATTTCCTTCCTGACCTTTTATAAAATTTATTTGTTTTTATGCTTAACATGGCCAGTTGGTGTAGTATGTCCATTTCCTCTAAGTCATCACTACTGAAATTTTTTAAGTCATCCATTATAAAACACATGTTATCAGTAGTTTGACTATCTTCTTCATTGTCATAACCTGGATATGACCTTCTAATGAGATCCCAGCAGTTATGTCAATCTGATCAAAAGATCCAAAATCATTTGAACAAGAAGGTGAGTCTTGTCCTAAAAGTGTTGTACTACCTAGAACATAGTCATCAGCTGTTTTGCCAAAATTTTGTAACTTTTTCTTTTGATTGATTTCTCTTTCAAAAGTCAACAATCTCCCATGTAATTTTTTAAGAGTAAGGGAGTTAAAATTTGGTCCAGATCTGAGAACGATTGAGTAAGTTTCCCATTTTTCTACTAAAGACCTTAAAAATCTATGAAGCATAGATACAATTGTATAGGTCTGACATATTTTCAGAATATAACTAAGTTTTTAACATATTTGACGCATTTAGCACTCAACCTCACTTTTACTAATTTGGAATACAAAATTATTTCTACTAGGTAATTTTTGACCAAAACACATATGATGATCCAAGATAGAGAGTCTTGTGTTTACTCCCTTGTTCCTCGATGGCTTCGGCTTGGGTGTCCCAAATGCTTGGCCGATGGGTTTGAATGAGAGAGTAGGTGATAGTGTTGGTGCAAGGAATGAGGGTGAGGGTGGAGGTCCTTATATAGGAGTTCAAGTGGGAAGATGACAAAACATTTGTGGTAGTCTCATTCTTCTCGGCCGAAGCATGGGTTGAGGAAAGTTTCATGGATTCTTGCAATGTCATTTGATGGGAAGACTAATCATGAAAGGGAAAAGGTTGACATTGGTAGTTAGTTTTTGGCTTTATTCCATTTGTGTGAAAGTTCTATGCCTCTTTATCACTATAGTCGATCCATATCCCATAGGTTTGAAATCTTAATGAGCTATCACTATCTTGTTTCCTTGCTTGGGGGTCGTAACCTAGTCATGGGAGTGTGGACTTGATGGTGACTTGTCCTAGAACATTCTTGCTAGAGGTTGATAGTTCCAAGGATCATAGGTTGTCATAGTGATAGTGATGTGTTCTTGGACATGTTTGACCGATTTCTAGGGTGTGTATTCGGGTAAGGAGGAAGCAAAGAGGAAGGATGGTAGTCTAAGTATAGATCCTATTTTGGTATAAGAGGTTGTTTTGTCTCCATTAGCAAGGATGTGGTGGATTAGTGTTTGTCTTTAGCTACTGCCAATCATATATAAGCAAGTGTGGTTATCCCTTTGGCTTTGGTTTCAGTAGGCCGATTTGTAGAGTTCCTACATATGGTTAGTTGACTTCATGTGAGAAGGTGGCTATCTTTGTCTTGATATCTAAATGTGTGTAAGTGGTAGCTTCATGTGTTAACTCTTGTTTTTCATATGTTTTATGTGGGCCGATTTCCTATAAGTTATAAGTGATAGGAATGTATCTTGAGTAGTGTTTTCATGTGATGGTGGTGTTTTAGTTTGTTAGTTATTATATGGATGGATAGGGATTTTCGGCCGAAAGAATAGAACAAGAGAGAGGTTCCCACGAGTTCTTTGGATGTTTATTATACAAACATTATATCCAACACGAGTGTATGTGACCATGATCCATGGAGTCCTATGACTAAGATAGCTTTATTATGATCCTAGACTTAACATTTTACACGAATTAGTCGTCCTACACATGTTAATAGTGTTATGATTGCACATTGTGTCCATCATGTAGCCTCTAGTACCCTTTGATATAGGAATATCATCCGGCCAAGAAATTGTGAGAGTTGATTAAGTTACGTGCCTCTTGATGACGACATTAACATGTATTTTTTTTTCACAGGCACCATGTGTTTGTTAAGTGATATCGCATGGTGTTTCTTGTGTTCACTTTTGTGTATTAAAAGTGAGTTATCATGTGTTAGGGTTTAATAACCTCATGTAAGGTTTGTTGTGATTATTGTTCGGGTGTTGTATGACTAAACAAGTGTCCCATGTGGAGTTTTCTGATTAACTCTTGGCTTTACTAGACTGAGGGTGGGGGGGGGGGGTATAGTGTATGCAAACTATCTAGATATGCACATATAGTGAGGTAATAACTGAATTATGTACGGATGTTGACCTGGTTTGTTGACTATTGTCACAACAGACTTGCCGGACTACTGGGATGAATGGTGTTAACCCGATGATAGTGACGGTGATCGGAGAGCTGGTCGCTTCATTCTCGGCATCTGCAAAACAAAACAGAATCAGTTCAGCTTCATAAAGTTTAAAATTTTCTGCAGAAATTTAATAGTTCGGGTCTAGTGGTTACGCGCCCGTGCTCAGGTGATGGCATGACCGTGCGACTCATTCTGCAGTTTGGTTTTTAACTTGTTTTGATATAAAACACCCTAAAACTGATTTTAAAATGCTAAAATAAGTTAAATTTTGAAACTTAAAAAATTCTGGTATGTTTACAGATACGCCGCCCGTGCACACTGCAGTGCATGGCCGTGCATGTTCTGGTGCGTCAGACTGGTCATGAAGGAAATTCAAATGTGTTGATGCACTTTCTGTGGACGTCACTGACGAATAGACTAGGGTTGAGTCTAGGTATAGTGTTACATGAGATTGTGGTGATCCATAAGGGCATTTTATGGATCTGACGCATTTGTAAATATAGGACAATACACATGTTTACATTCGACCTAAACAAAGTGGGCGAATGTGGAAGTTTTCCACATTCGACCAACACAAATGGGCGAATGTGGAAATACTCCACATTCGACCATCACTAAGGGGCGAATGTAGAACTTAGGTGTTGGACTATAAATAGCAATCTCATGTGTTATTGTTCATTTGGTGATTTGAGTTGGTACTTTGAATGCTCTCAAGGGGGAGGTCATGCCCGGCCACGAGATAGACGTTTATCCTACTGATGACAGTGTCTGTAACCGTTTCTGTATTAATACGAATCTGTGATGACGTTGTTATCGTATATTTCTGTCTCGTCTCGAACATCCCGTCTGAAACCGAGTTGTTTACGCGTATACGATCCACGAGTTCGGTCCGTAACCGGATTCTCAAAATGGTGTCTTCTAGACGAGCACGCCCTTGCCCAAGATGAGCATGGTCGTGCATGCGACTGATGTGACGGTTTTCGAACCTATCAGAATTCCCGCAAAAGTTTTCTCCAAATTTCTCAAAACTTTTTACCACATTACGTTCCTAGCACTACCCTAATCATTCCCATAGAGTTTGAGGAAAACATTCGGGCTAGAGAAGCTAGAAAACTAAGGTTTTTCTCAAGAAGCTAAGTTACTCAAAAACTCAAGAATCTAGACAGATCTGGACATAAAAACACTTAAATGTTGTTAGAGATTGATTATACATACCTTAGCTTGAAGATTCAAGCTTAAAATTCGAGTGGGGAAGAAGAGGAATGAGGGTTGAAAAGTCAAAAGACTTTTTAAATACCCAAACAGACCTGTCTCAGCATAAGCACGGTCGTGCCACAGGAAGTGGCACGGGCGTGCTCCCCAGTAAAATCCCTGTTTTTCGCACTTTTCAGTTTCAAACTGTTTTTAAAGGTCCAGTTTTAAAATTTTTATTTAGTTTTCTCCAAAAATAACTTTTAAAACTAATTGTCTCCTTGCTCAGTGAAAAAGGATAAGTCTCGTTATTTGACTTCTTCGAGTTCGATTCGGTTTAGTGGTACCGCGTCTTGCAGCTTTCCGTGTACGTGAGCCACAACGCTCGCAAGGGATCTCTCCCTTGTACTATTGTCGTTTCCTTATCCATGAGGTTTGTTAGGACATTAATCCCAGGAATGTGCCACCTGGTGTAACCCTAGGTCCCCACTAGCGACGTGTTCACAATCAGGTTTAGAACTAAAAGATAACATATCTCCTGAAATCATGTGTTGTAGCTATATGTAACCAAAAGCTAGTTGTGCACTTGTGAGTGTAACTAATGTAGTACTTATGCTATGATGATTATAGAGTAGAATGCAAATCCTAGTTCATTATAACCTGGCTCTTATACCAATCTGTCACACCCTAAAATTTCCACTGTGGGGTTTATACCGCGAGGCGCATGACATACCAGGATCCCATAGCCATAAGTCATATGAACGAACTTTAAATGCCAAAACCATTTAGTTCATTTTCAAAAATCAAGTTTAGTTAAGCTGCGGAAACATAAACCAAATTTAAACATTTTAAAACCATGTGCAAAACAACGCGCCCAAATTAAAACCATATGAAAGAAAACGTAAAAGCATGATATGTAATTTAGGTGTATGCCTAAGACCCCAAATGAAGTGAAACGTGCAGTGCTTCCTAATCGTGACACCGGAAGCTAACTACCTGCAAAAGCATGTATATCGTGGGTCAACAAACAATGTTGGTGAGTTCACAGCTTAAATAACAAGTGTACAGTTGTCGATTACAAAAGTCATAAGAGTCATCAGTTTTTGGACTTAAACACATGATAATGTAGTGAAACAAAAGTTTATATTTTACATCAAAATATTTCTTATAAATGGTAGCATGTGATAATGTACCTTGGTAACCACACTCTATTATGGTTGATTGGATTGTTCCACTGGGAATTTGATCAGGTGCTTCAGCATCATCAAGACCTAGTAGGTTTCCCAGGGTTGCCGGTGTGATTGCCATTTCTTTCCCTTTGATCTTCGTCTTCAAGGAAATGACTTTACCATCTTCGGTAACAGTCTCAGCATTTGCCCAAAACTCATTGAGAGTGTTAGTATGGATTGGTAGGTCAATGGTGAACGCCTTGTAATAGAGATTTTACGATCAAATCAATGATTTCATCGTATTGGGACCAGGCATCATCTTTTTTGAAGTAGCCTCTTTGATTATGTCCCTGTTTGAGAACTAGAGCCATTGTGTTTTGATAGAACAGTTAAAGGATTCAGAGAGGGTTTTTAGAGAAGGAAGTTTTGTTTTTGAAACGATAATAATGAAAAGAGGGGTTTGAGAAGTTTAATAGTCATTTTAGGTCAAACTTCAGAGAAAAATAGGAAAAGACTGATTTGCCCTTTTTGTCAAAAACCTCTAATGAATAATTGTGCATCAGGAGTTTCCTATTTTGTTCTTCAGTAGGTTTAACTACTGAAAATTTTTTCTTGAAAATACCCCTAAATTATTTGACGATTTTATTATCATCAACAGATTTTTCTTTTCAGAAATTTTCCATTACAAATGTTTTTGTACATCAGTAGTTTTTCTCTCTTTTTGTTGATCAACAGAAGTTTGGGACAAAGTTATTAAATAGGTAAGTGAAAGTAAAATATGTATAGAAAAATGAAAACACTTACAGAGTTTACTCAAAATTTAGCATTACAAGCATGGAAACTAACCTCTTAAATGTTGTGGTGTCAAGAGGCTTTGTGAAAACATCAGCAATTTGATTAGCTGTTGTCACATGTTTTACCTCAATTTTGCCCTTTTCATAGCAATCCCTGATGAAAAGATACCTGATTTCTATATGTTTTGTCTTTGAAAATTGAATAGGGTTTTGAATGATGCTAATGGCAGATTTACTGTCTACTAAAAGTTGAGTCTTGGTCTCTTTTATTCCATAATCAAGAAGTTGATATTGGAGCCATTGAATCTGTGATGTACAGCTTGCAGCAGCAATGTATTCATCTTCAGCTGTTGAAGTTGCCACAGATGTTTGCTTCTTTGAATCAACAACCACCAGACGTTGATTTTCTTGACATTTTGCACCCTGCATAGTCACTATCTGATAAAGCTGTTAACTTGGTATTGCTTGAAGCATGATACAAAATTCCTAATGTAGGAGTTCCTTTCAGATATCTGAAAATTCTTTTGACAGTAGTCAGGTGTGATACCCTTGGTGCTGATTGATATCTAGTACAGACACAAGTTGAAAACATAATATCTGGTCTAGAAGCAGTTAGATACAAAATGGAACCTATCATACATCTATACATGGTTTGATCAACCTGTTTTCCTTGATCATCTGATTCAACTTGTGTGGTTGGTGTCACGGGAGTGGAACATGATTTACTGTCTTGTAAAGAAAATTTGTTCAATAATTCTTTAACATATTTTGATTGATGTATAAATGTTCCATTTGTTTGTTGTTAAATCTGTGGTCCTAAAAAGTACTGTAGTTCTCCCATTGTACTCGTTTCAAATTTTGATTGCATGAGTTTCTTAAATTCATCACACAGTTTTGTGTTTGTTGAACCAAAAATGATGTCATCAACATAAATTTGAACAAGTAAGACATGATTTCAAACATGCTTTATAAAAAGTGTTTTATCAATGGCGCCTCTTGTGAAGTGATTTTTGAGTAAAAAAGGTAGAAAGTGTTTTATACCAAGCTCTGGGAGCTTGTTTTAGCCCATAGAGAGCTTTATCAAGTTTGGACACCCAATCAGGATGAGCAGGATCCTCAAACCTAGGTGGCTGATAAACATACACTTCCTCTTTAATTTTTCCATATAAAAATGCACTCTTGACATCCATTTGAAAAACTTTAATTTTGTTGGAAATTGCATAAGCCAAAAATAACCTGTTGGCTTCAAGCCTTGCAACTAGAGCAAAGGTTTCATCATAATCAATTCCTTCTTCTTGTGAATAACCTTGTACCACCAGTCTTGCCTTATTCTTGATAATCATACCAGCTTCATCTTGTTTGTTTCTAAAAACCCATCTTGTGCCAATTGGTAGCTTGTGTGGTGGTAAGGGATAAATTTTCCAGACCTGTTGCTTCTTGAATTGGAGCAACTCTTCTTGCATAGCTTGAACCCAATTGTTATCTTTGAGGGCTTCTTGGTATTTCTTTGGTTCCAACTGAGAAATGAATACTGAGAAAAAGCAGAAGTTGGAAAGCTGGTTTCTTGTAAGTACCCCTAATGCAATATCACCCATGATTTGATCTAATGGATGATTCTTGTGTTCAATCCGTTGTTGTAACCATGTAGTTGGAGATAGCTCTTAAACTTCTTCAAACAAACCACTGAGGTTGATAATATCTGGTTCAGCTGTATGTAGAGGTTCAGGAGTATGTGGAGCTGAATAAGTAGTTTGAACTTGTTCATCAGCAGATGTTCAAGTAGAAGTTTGTAAAACTTCTGATGGTTTGAAACTTGATATAATGACTGTATTTGGAGTCCATGATGGAGGACCATCATCATAAAACCCTTGATCACCATAATAAGTGGGTTTAGATGAAGTAACAGTCTTTTCAGGTCCGAGAGTGTGTTTTGACTCACTAAACTTGACATTTAGTGTTTCTTCAACTATCTAGGTTCTGGAATTAAATACCTTGTAGGCTTTTCTAGTGGAAGAGTAACCAAGAAAATAACCTGAATCAACTTTTACAGCAAATTTTGAAATAGAGTCTTTGATGTTTAGAATGAAACATTAACATCCAAAAGCCTTGAAAAAGGAGATAAGGGGCTTGATGCCATGAAGAACTTCATAGGCAGTTTTGGAATGTCTTTTATTGAAAAGGACCCTATTTTGAACATAACAAGCTGTGTTGACTACTTCAACCCAGAAATACAATGGTAGGCATGAATCAGCTAACATAGTTGTTGCTGCTTCAATTAATGTTATCCTCTTCGTTTCTACCACACCATTTTGTTCAGGAGTTCTGGGAATGCTGAACTGTCTAACAATCCCTTTAGACAAATAGAATTCATCCAGAGTTTTATTCTTGAGCTCTATCCCATTGTCACTCCTGATGACTTTGACAGAGAGAGAATATTGTTTCTCTACTTGTAGAATGAAGAACATGATGATATCAGCTGCCTCATCCTTGGAATATAAGAAGAAAACTGTTGGGTTTAGTTGAGACCACAGTTACCAGAACGAAGACTTTTGATAGGTTATAATAGCTTTTGTAAGTCTAGGGGCTGAATATGTAATTAACCATAGTTTTGGTGAAACCCTAGCTGTTCTGCGCACTTAAACACAAGCCCTGCGCACTTAAGCTAAGTGCGCAAGCCCATCAGCTTGTCTATATATAGAAAGCTAGTGTGCAGCTCTAGGGTTAGGGTTTTAGTTATCTTTGTGACACAAGTATAGGGTGCGTAGTTCTCTGTAATCCATGGTGTTTTCATGTTTAATATCAGTAATGGAAATCTTGATTCTCCTTATCTTGTGTGTCGGTTTTGCTAGTTTTATCTAGTATCTTTGTTTTTCAAGATTAATCACTTAAAACACCTAATCAATAGGTGTTTCTAAGTGATAACAATCTCTTGCACTAACAAGATCTAGTATTTGGGACTTACAATTTGGTATCAGAGCGTTTGTGCTCTAGAGTGTATCTATTTAAGATACCAAAACCCTCATCTTGTTAGTTTTTTCTTAAAATTTTTATAAACATTTGTGTTTTTATCAAAAAAAAAAAAGGGAAGAGTTTTCTTATCTAGTTGCTTCAGATTTTGTTTGGTGTTGTGTTTCTAAGGTCTTAAAAGTTGTTTATTTTGAGTAGAAACATCATCCAAGCATTTCAGATTCAGTGAAAAAGTCTTGGGTAGGTTTCAGCTGAGTTTTGTTCTTGTTAACAGACGTGTTTGCGCACTTATTTCTTGGTTTGCGCACTTATTTCTTGTTTTGCGCACTTAACTCATAAGCTGCATACTTGTTTCTTAGTCTGTGCACTTAATTCCAGTCTGTATGTGCGCACTTGCTTCATAAGTTGCGTACTTATTGCTTGGTTTGTGTACTTAACTCAAATTTTCAGAATTTTAAAGTTCTCTTTGTCTCCGGGCACACAATTAGGGTTTCTGCGCACTTAATCAGAAATCTCTAGTTCTTCTGCGCACTTACTGAAAGGGCGTAGTTTTGAGTACTTGGCTAGGGTTTTTGCGCACTAAAATCTTAAACGAGAGTTTAAGTGTCTGCGTACTTTATTTAGTACGCAGATTGATCTGTCAAGACTGCGCACTTACCATGCCCAAGTCTTGACTGATCTGCGCACTTATCAAAGAAACACTAGTTCTCTGTGTACTTGTCAAAACTGCGCACTTATCAGGAGACAAGATCTTGACAGTGTTGTTACTATTGTTTCAGGCTGCTGCATATGTGTTCCCTGCGCACTTATCAAAACTGCGCACTTATCTACGCACTTAAGGACTGCTCACTTAAATTAAGGACTGTGGACTAAATTCTGGACTGTAATCTTTAAAATCAGAAAACCAAACTTATAAAATCAACCTAAATCAATGGCTGGTAACAACAACTTAACCATGAATCCTATAACCCAAGCTGAACTGGAAACTGGAACAATAACTCGAATTCCTAAGTTAATGGGTGCAGAAGATTATGGAACCTGGAAAAACCGAATGAAGGCGTTTTACTACGTCAACGACTTTACCCAGTGGACGTCTGTACAACTTGGACCTCACATTCCAGTGAGGACCACTGAAGCAGGAGAGGTGTTTAACACTGATCCTACTAACTACACTGACCTTGATAAGCAGTTACTGCAGAGGGATCACAAAGCTTACGGTGCTCTCACCATGGCTTTGTCCAATGACGTGTACAACATGTTTGAGGAATACAGATCTGCTCATGACTTGTGGTTTGCATTAAGTGAGTATTATGAAGGAAATGCTGAGATGAGACAGAACAAGCAAGATATGATTCAAAAAGAATATGATATGTTTGGAAGTGTTCGAGGTGAAAGCCTGTCGTCTCACATTGACAGGTTCATGAGTCTGTTAAAAAAGATGAAGAAAGCAGGAATTCCAGTCAACAACCGAAACTCGATCAAGAAATTGCTCGACTATCTGCCCAAGGAATGGAGTCTCCAATGCATGTTGATTAGAAAAGAGTATTTAGATGCTCAATCTACTTTGGCTGATCTCATCAATACTTTGAAATCATTCGAAATGGATATCACCAAAAGAGAAATGAATCAGACTGTTCCAAAAGCCGTTCCCAGCACTGCTATGAAGAATCTGGCGTTAATGGCTCCAATAGGTGAAATGGGTTCAAGCTCATCACATGTATATGTGGACTCAATTGGTGGTCGAAGTTCAAGCTCGGGTAAAGCAGTCTTGTACTCAGAAAAGGCAGCAAAGACACTCAATCCACAGGTTACAAAGCTAGCCACTGAACATGTGGAACTCTTCAACACTTTCATGAGTAGCTTCGAAGCTCTGAAGACTGGTGAGCTTAAGAATGAGATGATGACTCCTGAAGACATGTACCAGGTTGATCCAGATGATATGGAAGAATGGATCTCAAATGGCAAATGGCTATGATCACGCTGAGGGTAAAAAGGTTCCAAGACAGAACTGGAAGAAGAGTTGGAATGGGTAAAGCTGGTTTTGACAAGTTAAAGATTCGATGCTACAACTGCAAAACTCTTGGGCACTTCAAATATGAATGTCCCACTTTGAATCAAGCTGAGATCAAACCGGCTAAAAGATTGGTAGCTATCACTGATGGAAATGAGGGAAATGAAAAGGATCCACAGAAAGCGCTGGTAGTTGAAGATTTTGATTGGGGAGAAGAGGAAGCTGCGGCTGAAGCTGAAGTGAACAAAGCCTTGATGGCCAAAATTTACACCAAATCCACAAATGGTGTGAATTCACTGGAAGGGCCGTCAGCTGAATGCCAAAGGGTGGAATGCTAGAGAGTGCAGGTCTGAAGAGTGTGTTGATTGCTGAAAAGGGAAAAGAAGCGACCGGTGAGGAAGCTCTGATAGCTGAGAAGACACCCATTGCCAAATCTGATGAGAAGCCGCAAGATGTGCCCAAGAAAGCTGAGGAAAGAGATCTGGTAAGTATTCCTCTTGAAATAAAATCAAAGTTGTGCTCACCTAGGTGCGTTACAACTGTTGCTTACTGTTTGTCACACAATAGGAGAGTTTTAAGAGAAATGGATGATATCCGAAAAATTAATGCTGAAATGAAAGAAAACGAGTTGGCGTATCAGCGAAAGTTAAATGCAACTCTAGCTGAAATGCAGACTCTAAAAGAATTTGTTCTCAAAAAGGATTTTCTAATAAATGATTTAACCTCAAAGTTAGAAAAATCTAGAAATGAAACAAATCATCTTCAGATCATTGTGGACAAATGGAATGTAAGCAAACAGGCTCATGCTGATATCATTGATTGTTCAAGGCAATCATTTGTCAAAGATGGAATCGGGTATAAGGATAAAAATGGGATTGAAAGATCTCTATTTTTACCCTTGAGCCGAAGTGAATATATACCCATTCCAAAACCTCATCCAAAAAATGATCTCTTTGAAAATGAATGCGTCAAATCTGAGTCAAATGCTAATATAAGTAAAAGCGATGCAGATGTGACCCAAAAGGCTCAGGTGGAAGATGATGAGAGTTGTGGTGGGCAGACGTTGGGGTTAGGACATCCGGGTGCCAATTACTCCACAGTGAATTGGTTCATCTGGAATAATGAAAAGACTAAAACTATTTTGAATTCGGATGACTGTAATAGTTTAACTAAGTTGGATGACTGTAATAGTTTATCTAGGATGGATAACTGTAATAGTTTATCTAGGCTGGATGACTGTATTAACATAACTTCTAAACTAGACTTAAAGGGCGCTGTGGCCCCTGATGATAGGAAGAATCCTATCAAACGCTCTAATGTTTGTGTTGACAATGTTATGCCAGTGTGTGTTGATCTTAATGCTGCGTTCTCTGATGATAAAAATGCATATAAACCATCTGTGTTTGTACCAGAACTAAAACAGAACAGGTTTGGGAAATTTCTCACTGAAGAAATTCCAGAGTTTATTCCATCATCCATAGATATATCATGTTCTGAAGAATCATAAAGTGAAACAGGTAACTCAAGTTCTGAAGAATCACTGAGTGATACAGAAAGCAACATCAGCACGCCTGACTGCAACACAAATGAAGAATCAAGTGGTAACAAGGATGAATCATGTTCAAGTGAAAGCTCCTGCTCAGACAAGTTCAAGAAAAGAACATCACAACCATCATCATCAAGATCTTCTCCTAAGATCAAGCCTAAACACTCAAAATGCTTCAGATGTGGAAATGAGGGACATCTGGTCAAAAATTGTCATTTGAAACCTAAACCACAAAATGAAATCAAAACTCAAAACTCTTTTTCTGATCAGATCAAAAATCTTCAAGAAACAGTAAAAAGTTTTGTTAAAACCACACAAATCTGGAAAAGACAAGAGTCAATTTTAGGTGAAAATCACGATAGATCAAAACTAAAACAGACTTGGATTCCCAAAGTTAACTAATTAAATGTCTGCGTCGTGATTGTACATAGATTTTCTTGAATTTATCTTTGATTTTCTTTTGTTTTTGTATTTCAGAATAAACTACAGAAATGGTTGATAGCCCTTATGAGATATCTTTGGCATGTTGATAGTGGCGCTTCACCGCTCCCTCCGTACCCTGGAAACTGAGAGGCTGACAATCCTTAAACCGCTTGTAGGCAACACCTGCCTGAACCGGAGGGGCAGTAGCACCCATGAAAGTCTGCTGGGCAGCCTGAAAAGCAGCTAGTGCAACACCCAACTGTTGCTGCATCATCTCATTGAGCTCATCGTACGTCAGGGTGATGTTACCACCACCTCTACCCCCGCCAGTGCGGCCTGCACGTCGTCCCCCAGTACGTCCACCAGCGCGTCCTGACATCTTCTGAGAAGAACAAGAAACAAACACTCAGACCCAACACCAAAGCTAAACCAAGAGAATATGAAAAGTCTAAGATCGGGTTCGAATGTGACCATAAATCCCAACACGAGATCCACCAAAGCTAAACCAAGAGAATATGAAAAGTCTAAGATCGTAGCGTTCGCTGGAAACGAAAAGGGTGGAAAGATTGTTGGCATAGGAGATGTGGTCTCCGACGCACTAACTCTAGAAGATGTCAATTATGTTCCAGAATTGTGCTACAATCTGTTGAGCGTATCACAAGTCTGTGACAAAGGAATCTCTATGTTATTCAACGACATGGAGTGCATCTTTCTTAAGCCAGGATTTAAACTGCCCACCAACATGATTATGTTGAAAGCCCCTAGGCAGAATAATACCTATGTGATAAACATGAGAGATGCCATGTCTGAATGCCCAATGACTTGTTTACTATCAAAGGCATCCGAGTCAGAGTCACTGTTATGGCATAGGCGATTGGGACATGTGAACTTTAAAAACATGAACAAACTTTCTAAACTAAATCTAGTTAGAGGTCTTCCTTCCAAGGAATTCCCTTTTTCTGAAAAATGTTTAGCATGTGCCAAAGGAAAACAACACAAGAAATCGCATAAGTCCAAAACAGTGAACTCAATTGACTCTCCCCTTCAATTACTGCATATGGATCTTTTCGGTCCAATTAGTGTTAAAAGCTTGGCTAAAAGGTCTTATTGTTTGGTGATTATAGATGACTTTTCTCGTTTCACATGGGTGTACTTCTTAGAGTATAAAAGTGAGGCTGCTGAGACCCCGATGCTGTTTGTTCTTCTTATCGAGAACATAATCAAATTGAAGGTAAAGTCTATCAGAAGTGATCAAGGGGCAGAATTCAAGAACCAAAGCTTCATAACTGTCACACCCTCAAATTTCCACCTGCGGAGTTCTACCGCGAGGCGTGTGACACACCAGGATCCAAGTCAACGGTCACAATAAACGACGTCTAAATGTAAAACATACGTAACAAAAACCATGCATAAGATTTAAAACCAACATTTAACAGTGCGGAAGCATTTAAAGTTTACAAAAGTCATGCAGAAATAAAACATAAGTTCAAAAGTTGATAACTTCAAAACATGTAACTGAGACCCTAGACGCGAGACGACTCCAGTGCGACCTCGTGCGCCTATCTGACAGCTGCTACCTTAGCGACCTGAGAAAACATGCTAAAAGAGTCAACATATAATGCTGGTGAGTTCACAGGTTTTGTTTAAACGTTTAAAGTGATCCTTCGAAAACCGTTACCATCACAGTTACTACTATGCTTGTGAGAACGCTAGCTAGGCGCAGAATAAGATACTCATACGGGTGAAACCATTGCTGACTAAGCCGTGTAGTGACCCTTAGTTTCCTATGGGCTACCGTCATCACCGGTAGACCTTGTTTTGTTAGAGACAATATGCACCCGCCCGGTCCTACCGGCGAGTGGGGCTTGTCAGTTCCCAATAGCGCTATCCATATTTCCCCGCCATATACCCATGTTAGTGGTTTCTAAGGGACTTTTTGATGAACCGTATAGTACAATAAGTAAGCCATAGTATAACGTGATAAAGAGTCATGAGCCATAAGAGTTTAATAAGCCATAAGTCATAAAAGAGTTTTGAGACGAAAATAAGTCATAAGTCATAAAAGCGTTTTAAGCATGTTTCTCCCCCGAAAACATAAACCGTAAAATGTGGGGCCGTGAACTCACCTTAGGTTGCGTATTCCGTTTATGAGTAAACCGTATGTGTGATATGAGTAAACCGTCTGTAAGATATGATAGCCCCAACTATTGGCGACCTATCATAAGATATGTGTCAAGTTAGACTAATAACCCATCGGGTTCATTAGTCCCTAAGTCCAGTCCATGACCATTATGTGTCCGAAAAGCGTGTTTGACCGACAACCAGAGTACGTAAGACAAGACTCGACATCCCAGTGGTGACCCGACATTCCACGTGTTCATCTCATACACAAACATACACAAATCATGCAACTTAGTACTTAACATGCGTTAAAGTTCAACGATTCTAACACATAGGTCAAATAACGTACAAACAAGTCCAAACACGTGTTACTATGTTACTAGGCATGTCACGGGGTTCCTATCATGTTCCTAGGTGTCAAATCGGGTTTCGAAATGTCAAGATACACTTATAACAGCATTACACGCGATTAGGAACTCAACATGCAATTAGGAAAAGTCAACATGTGATTAGGGATGGTCAACAGGCAATTACAGAGGCTAATCGCCCCTTATTATAGGCGATTAGGCCTATCCATATGCATTTCAGGCGATTATGGTCATAAGACATGCAATTCAGGGCTTAATTAGTGATTAGGATCACAATTGCATGAAATGAAGGCAATTAGGATCACAATTGCATGAAATGAAGGCAATTAGGATCACAATTGCATGAAATGAAGGCAATTAGGATCACAATTGCATGAAATGAAGGCAATTATGTCCCCAATCGCCTATATATACACAATTAGGCCTTCATATCAGGCGATTGGGCTCCCAATCGCCTATAGCATAGGCGATTAGGATCCCCAATCGCCTATAGCATAGCTGTTCCGGTTTTTCGCGCGTTTAACCCTCCAAATCAGATCCGAAACATGTGTAAACACCCAATAACAATCCTAACACATTAACAAACATATTTCAAGCAAAACCCCTAAGTTTTCATCATTCTAACAGTCCCGAATGCGAGCGTTTTCCCAAAATAGCAACTTAACATGAAAACATCACATCAACATGCAAGAACTTGCCCTAAATGGCAAATATCCAGATTAAATCACATAACCACGTTGTCCGATAGCATCCTACTGTTCTAGCATCATCCTAGAGCAAACCCTAACATCAAACAATCAACAACACACCTCATATCATCCTTAATCACCCAAAATCCTTCAAATGGGTCAAAACATCAAGTATCAACAATACACAACCAAAACCATTCAAACTCCTAGAACATCATCATACTAACTTGTAACAGCCATAAACATCTTAACAACACATAAACAATCATGATTCAATCCTAAAAATCCTACCTTTAAACACAAATAACACATATAACACACATAAAGGTGAGGGTTTGTTTAAAAACGGTTTTAGATGGATTTTCAAAGACAAAAACATTTATAAGTCAGGTCTGGACGTTTAGGGAGTAAAATATAATCATTTAGAGGTTTGGGTTTGAAGAACACACCTTGGATTTAAGAGGAAATGATGGAATAAGCTTGGAAATGGTTGTTTTGATGTAAAAATGAGTTCCATAGGGTGTTTGTATGTTTGTATGGGTTATGGGACGGCTAGGGTTGCATAAATGGTGTTTTGGAGGTCAAGGGTGGTATTTATAGGCGTTTCTAGTTGTCAGGTACCTTATAGGCGATTATGCAGCTTTATCAGGAGATTGGGGCTGCTAATCCCCTTCACTACAGGCGATTAGCCCCCTAATCGCCAATAGCAAGCCCCAAACGCCTATAATGTGATGCTAATCGCCCTCATGAAGGCGATTAGGCTTCCTAATCGCCCTCAGGGCCTGTTGTTGTGTATTTGGCGCGTTAAACTCCGTTTTAACATATGTTAACACGTTTTCACATACCGACAAGTCACATAATGATTATAAACACATAATACATGGAAATAAACACGTTCACACTCGTTCACCAATTCCCGGGACTCGAGACTTGCGTGTGTTAAAACCCCAATGATGTGCGACTCGACTCGACCGACCTTGTTATGTGTAACGTATGCGCGACTCGCTAAGGTAGACTTACTAAGTTTTCAAAAGTTAGTTACCGGAAATTGCCGGGTGTCACATCATCCCCCTGTTGAAAGAATTTTCATCCTGAAAATTTCCCGAAGTCGAAGAGAGAAAAAAACGAATAAGAAGAAAAATTTTCCGGGTCGTCACATCATCCCCCTGTTGAAAGGAATCTCGCCCCGAGATTCTTTCGGCCTTAACAGTGATGAGTGTCGACCTCTGTGTGTGCCCAAGAAACGTTTCCCCGAAAGACAACATGAATATGAGACAAGAGACCCCGATCGAAGGCCTACTGAAGACTACTATGATCGGTATAACTAACCCACAGGTACCGTCCAAGTAGCATCCCCAAAGGACCCTCATCGACCCAAAGAATGATAAACAGAGATCAAACCACAAAGAAATCACCCGAAGACACGAACGCGAAAAAAAGTAAAACCAAAGCGTAACAAGAGATAAGAAAGAATACGTACGAGTAACAGTGTCTGGGTCCGCCTGGTTCTCCCTAGCACCAATCACATAAGCATGAGCACGAGCAACCCGGCCACCTCCTTCATTTTCTCCATCCTTCCCTGCGTTCCCTGTGCCCCCTTGATTCAACTTTGGACAGCTTCGCTTGAAGTGCCCCGCCTCACCACAATGAAAGCAACCCTGGTTCCCCTGTGGAGCAGGGGTAGTAGTAGCAGCAGTCTGAGTCGCCCTGGATGAAAGGTTGACCCTACAATCCTTCGCAAGATGCCCCGTCCGCTGACAACGCTCACAGCGAAAACTCTCACAAGTACCATAGTGATGAAAACCACAACGCCCACACTTAGGGCTCTTCCCAGCATAGCCCCCTTGTTTCTGATCCGACGCTGACCCTGAAGCTTCAGCCTTCTTCGCCGCCGGTTGTCGATGAACCCCCGATGAACTCTTCTCCACACTATCCCACTTCCTCTTGTTCTCCACCGGCGCCTTCACAGACGAGCCTCTAGGAGGCAAGACACCCTCAGAAATCTTCAAGTTGGTCATCTTAGTGGCCGACCGCACCGCCTCTGACATGGTAGTAGGATCCCTAGCAGACACCAACCCAGCAATCTCTGGCACCAAACCTGCAAGATACTGCTCTATCCTCCTGTACTCTGGCGTCGACAAACCTGGACACATCACTGCTAGCTCGTTGTGCCTGATCGTGTACTCCTCAACCTCAGAACCCACCATCTTAAGATTCCCATATTCCTGTTCCAACCTCTTAATGTGATACCCCGCAATTTCAGGTTCTCACTTTAACTAAACTCTAGTTACGTTCCTTGCATTATACTTAACTAGGGTTAGCTAGATAGGACACACGTTGCACAGTTATAGGTTAATAACTGCATGAAGTGGTAATTCGGGGAATTACCATACTGTATACATAATTAGTGAACCTCGGACGTTGGTGAACAATGAAGTTAAATAATTGTGAATTAATTTGGCTGAGATTGATTGCAATTACGTGCTTTTATGATACTCTGTGAAACTATGTGCAAACTGTATGTGATTACGTGAACTTAAACCGAATACGTTAATAAAAACCATAATGGATGGACCATTAGGATGGTTGGGGTCTTAAAACATGGGGTTACGCTTGGTATGGCCCAAAATAATGAAAACATCAAAGAAAACAGGCTATACAACAAACTGGGCCGCTCAAAACGGATTAAACCATTCCGAACGGCCATTCACAATTTCGAACGGGTGTTCGGAACACGCTGACGTGGTTAAACCGCCTTAAACTACTATTTAAGCAACCTTAAGCCTCTTGTATCACCTAAACTCAAACCCTAATCGCCCCTACTGCCCTACCTACGAAATATTAACCCCAAACAACCTGCTAAGGCGCAAAAACGCCGATTGGGAAGCTCCAAAGGCGTTCGGTTGATTGTATCGAAGAGCTTGGGGTATAATCCTTAATCCTTTACGCTTTAATCTTATTTTTATGTTATAAAAATCATATAACAAGGTTTGTCCAGGTCTGAAAGCTTTTTATAATTATTAAAACTTGAGGTTTTTGAAGATTAAACGAATTAAACATGATGATAGGCGATTAGTAATATCATAGGTTACTTGTTGCGCAAGTTGTTGAAGTTTTGATCATTAAAGTTGTAATCTTTTCATAAATAATGATAGAATCTGATCACAATAGGTATTAGGAAGGTTTGGTAATGGTTATTGATGATTGTTGATTGTTTGCATGCACACGGTAGTCGTTTAAAGAAGGATTTAGGCGTAATTAAAATCTGGGCAGAATGATTAGATGAACTTGTAGGGGCTGTAGTACAACTTTAACATGATGATTTTGGTATTTTCTTTGCATGGTTAAATCACACCTGGTCTTAGATTTTCATAATGGGTAAAATCGAGTGATTTGGACGTCGTTTGAGTCGTTTTTGGAATTTTCATTGAAAATAGGTCATATCAGAATTTCGGGTAACAAACTGAGTCAACTTTGAGACATCATAACTCGAGTTTTATAAAGAGTTGGGTTATGAAATTTTTACAGAAGGTTAACATTAGAATAACTTGAGTTTTCCATGTGGATTCATCACGTTTGGTTGAATACACAATTTTTGGAAATTTTTCTGCCAAACTGACCTGTTAGGAAGGTTTTCTGAACATAGCTGTATTGAACGAATTTTAATTATTTTTGTGTTTGGATTTAAGACAAAACAAAAATAGGGATTGTTAAGTGAATCTCAAAGAATATTCAGTAAAAATTTGGCAGATTAACTCACTGATTTACTATTTTAAATAAATTGGTTTTGATGGCGCACAATCTGTCCTGAAAACACAGATTGTGTATTATGTGCTTATGTGATTAATTGAGGTCTTAGGTGGTATGTAATTGATGTGTAACTGAACGTACACTTGTATGAGACACATATGGAATGTAAAAACTAATTATAACCAACATATTCACCAACGACTCCGTAGGGTTTACTATTGCATGTAGAATCACTAGGTGTCACCTACACACTTTTGAACGTTTAAACGCCTTGGACAAACAAGTTATATGGTGTAATAATATTACGCCTATACTTACTTAGTGACACTTATATTAGGGTGTCGGTAGCATACTTTACTTGCGGTTTGGATTTCTTTTGCTTGCACACTAAGGTGAGTTTCACTACTCTTTTCTCAAAAGCATGCGTCTCGGGTTTGAGACAATTTACAAAACGTTTTTCTAGTCCGGTTTGGGACTACTTACACATCCCTGGTTGGGATGCTATGGATCCTTGTGTGGGTCGTTTACTTTGAGGGATCCTTGTGTGGGTCGTTTACTTTGCTAGTTCGCAAATTGTGTCCTTGATGAACTAGACCAACTCTATCATCTGTAAGTCCTCACGTACCGAATGAGTTGCCGGGATTGGCAAGCGGGTTATTAGTTGATAGCGCTATTAGGTCTTACAAACCTCACACCGGCTTGGGGAGCGCGGGGGTGAACTATAACTTAACGAAACTTTATCATTGTGGATAGACAATGATGTCAGGCATGCGGCGCACTTTTGTGGCTACACGTACATAGCAGTTCGGTATATTCGGTGTTAGTTATCATGAATGGGCTAGCTACCCTTGACATGCGACGAACTAGTGGTTACACGGTTCTAGGAACCAACTCAATTACTTATCTACGTGGTTTTGGAAACCAGCGCATTTACATACTCAATTACTTTACTTTGTGAACTCACCAGCTTTATGTTGACACACGATTTACATGCTTTTGCAGGTAGTTAGCTTCCGGTGCCAGGATTAGAAAGCACTGTACACTTCACTGCATTTGGGGTCTTGGGCATACACATAAATTACATATTATGCTTTTACCTTTTCTCTCATATGGTTTTAATTTGGACATGTTGTTTTGCGCATGGTTTTTAAAAAGGGTTTAAATTTGGTTTACGCTTCCGCAGCTTAACTAAACTTAGTTTTTGAAAACGAACTAAATGGTTTAGGCATTTAGAGTTCGTTCATGTGACTTATGGCTATGGGATCCTGGTTTGTCATGCGCCTCGCGGTATAAACCCCGCAGTGGAAATTTGAGGGTGTGACAGATTGGTATCAGAGCCATTGGTTATAGTGAACTAGGACTGCATGTTGAGTCTAGTCTATAATCATCATAGCATAAGTACACTCACAACTTAAGTGCACAACTAGTTTTTAGCTACTCGTACCTACAACATATGATTTCAGGAGGTATGTTATCTCCTAGTTCAAGACCTAATTCTGAACACGTCAATGGTGGGAACCCAGGGTTACACCCGGTGATGCACTACTGGGAGTAGTATCCTAACAAACCTCATGGATGAGGAAACAACAAAAGTACAAGGGAGGGAGCCCTTGCGAGCGTTGTGGCGCACGTACACAGTAAGCTGCACGATGCGCATGACGTGGTACCATTTAACCAAATCAAATTGAAGAAATTCAAATACTGAGACTTATTCTTTTCACTGAGCAAGGAGACAATGAGTTTCTGTTCCTTGTTACTTGATCTTTCTTACCTTCATTCGAAACTCAGACGAGACTGGGTTACACATATAGAATTCATTTCTTACTTTAGTACCTTACGCCTAGTGCGAGCGGGCGAACGTATGACTGCATATCTTTGTCTCTCATGAGCATATGGCAGATTCATGAGAACACATTAGGTCGGGGCTTGTTACACACACTCTTGGGGAGTTATGTAAAGCCTGCGACGTAGTGCAACATCACAAGGGAAGCTGAAACCTACTAATGGCTGATAGCCACGATTGGAGGAACGAGTGGTACAGCTTACCACTAAACTGGCTTACATAGGACTAGAGAAGGAGACTGTACGTGATGAGAACCATATAACACTGACACCAAGAAAGAGGAGGAAGAAGGGATGGAAGGGGAACCTGAGCAGGACGAGCATATGGAAAGTGAAGATGAAGGCTCTACTATCTAGACAGAGCATGGCGACGATTGGCCCTTACCTTTTTCTTACCTGTATTTTCTTTTCTTTTCCCCTGTTAACTTAGATAAGACTGAGTTTTATGATCAACGATTGGGTGGTTGAAGCCCTCGCATCTTTCCAACCTATTAAAGATCTATTTTGCTAAATCGTTCTTTTCCCCTGACTTCCACATTTGAACTTTCTTATTCCTTGAACGCACATGCCACAATAACAACCTGCCATCATATTTTCAAGCCTTTTATTGATCGTAAACCTCAATAACTCCAACGGAACTGAAGGAGACCGTCTGATTGCTTCGATAATATAAGTCTTTGCCATGTGCATTTGCCCCAGGCAGGATGGGGTAATGTATGCTACATGCACACTCGATGAATTACAAATACTTGGATGGAGAACTTAGCACCCTATGATGAAATCTAGAAATTTGACGGATGGGTCTGAGGTCGACGCCTACACTACCAAGCTACAGGAGTTAGATACTTTATGCTCGAATCTAATTAACCAACTCTGACAGCGGATCGAATTTCAGACCAAAAAGGGGTGAGTCCCTTAGATTCGTGGCTTGGCCACTACAGCTCACCTACCCAGAATCTAACAAATCGTTCATTCTGGCTCGTAAACACACTGATTAGGCTGTTGAGCATGGTACTTTTCCGAAGCATGGAGCTTCATCCTCTACTTTTGGTGATAGCAAGAGAACGTGGGATAGTGTAAGGTACAAGTCCTTCAACAAACAATAACCACAACGGTAACAACAACAATGGGGCTCGTGGAATAGCAATTGTGATCGGCTCTGGGGAAGCTAGGACTGATAACAATGTCGTGACGAGTACGACACTCTTGCTTCTATTTTATATGATACTGGTGCGGACTATAGTTTTGTGTCATCAAAACTTAGCAAACAACTAGGGATGGTTCCTACTCTTCTTGATACCCCGTACACCGTAGAGTCAGCTGATGGAAATCCTGTTGAGGTAACCCATATTCATCGTGACTGTAAGCTCGAGTTGGATGGGCAATCGTTTGCCATCAACATTCTACCAATCACCCTTGGAAGCTTTGATCTCGTGGTTGGCATGGACTGGTTGTCCAAGCAACACGCTGAAATTCTCTGTCAAGAGAAGATTGTTCGTATCCCCCTCCCAAGTGGAGAACTTTTATCTATACAGGGTGATCGTGGTGGTGCCATGGTGGGCATCATCCCCTATCTGAAGGCCCAAAAGTGCATTCGTAAGGGCTGTCCAGCCATTTTGGCTAACATATCAGATACTCGAGCTGAAACTGAAAACAAGATTGAGGACATCCCAGTGGTCCGAGATTTCCCGGAAGTCTTCCTAGAGGAATTACCTGGACTTCCACCCGTTCGTCAAGTGGAGTTCCAGATTGATCATGCACCTAGAGCAGCGCCAGTTGCATGCGCACCATACCGCTTAGCACCGGGCGAACTTCAAGAACTATCTACCCAACTCCAAGAGCTATTGGATAGGGGTTTCATTAGACCTAGTTCTTCGCCATGGGGAGCTCCAGTTCTGTTTGTTAAGAAGAAAGACGGGAGCTTTCGCATGTGCATAGATTATCGGGAGTTGAACAAAGTGACGATTAAGAATCGTTACCCTTTGCCTCGTATTGATGACTTGTTTGACCAACTGCAAGGGTCGAGCTTCTACTCTAAGATTGACTTGAGGTCAGGATACCATCAGCTGAGAGTCCGAGAGGAGGATGTGGCAAAGACGGCGTTTCGAACTCGTTATGGACATTATGAGTTTTTAGTGATGCCATTTGGGCTAACTAATGCACCGGCTGTGTTCATGGACCTAATGAACCGTGTGTGCAAGCCTTATTTGGACAAATTCGTCATAGTGTTCATAAATGACATATTGATTTATTCCAAGAGCAGGGAAGAGCACGAGCATAACCTACGGTTAATCTTGGAACTATTAAGGAATGAGCAGTTGTATGCGAAATTCTCTAAGTGTGATTTTTTGGATTCGAGGAGTCCAATTTCTTGGGCATGTGGTCAATGAGGCAGGGATACATGTTGACCCCGCCAAGATTGACGCTATCAAAAAGTGGGAGGCTCCTAGGACCCCTACTGAAGTGCGCCAATTTCTTGGTCTTGCGAGATACTATCGCAGATTTATTGAGGGAGTTTCTAAGATCGCTCAACCCCTCACCGCCCTAACACAGAAAGGTATTACCTATAAGTGGGGAGATGCCAAAGAATCTGCCTTTCAGCTACTAAAGTCAAAACTTTGCAGTGCACCGATACTATCGCTATCTGAGGGAACAGAGGAATTTGTGGTGTACTGTGATGCGTCTATCCAAGGGTTAGGATATGTGCTAATGCAGCGTGATAAGGTGATCGCGTGTGCTTCACGTCAATTGAAGGTTCATGAGAAGAATTACACCACCCATGACTTGGAACTGGGAGCAGGGGCCTTCGCTCTACAGATCTGGAGGCATTACCTCTATAGGACAAAGTGTACGATCTACACTGACCACAAGAGCCTCCAACACATATTCGATCAGAAGGAGCTGAACATGCGACAGCGTCGATGGGTCGACCTTTTGAATGATTATGACTGTGCCATCAAGTATCATCCAGGGAAGGCTAACGTAGTAGCTGATGCCCTCAGTCGAAAGGAAACGAAACCTAAACGGGTACGAGCCTTACAACTCACCATTCATTCTAATCATCCTGATAAGATACGCGAAGCCCAGGGTGAGGCTTTGAAGGAAGAAAACCTCGGGCTTGAGACCTTACATGGTGCTGATAAGCACTTGGAACTAAAGACGGATGGTCTTCAGTACTTCATGGATCGAGTCTGGATACCACGATTTGGGGATCTCAGACAACTGGTGCTTGATGAAGCACATACCTCTCGATATTCGGTACATCCTGGTTCGGACAAGATGTACCAAGATCTCAAAACTCACTTACCGGTGGCCAAACATGAAAGCTGAGATAGCCACTTATGTTAGTAAGTGCTTGACTTGTGCGAAGGTTAAGATTGAATATCAAAAACCTTCAGGCCTACTCCAACAACCAGAAATTCCTATGTGGAAATGAGATGGGATTTCCATGGATTTCATTACAAAGCTTCCTAGAACGCCAACGGGCAATAACATGATTTGGGTTATCGTGGATCGTTTAACCAAATCGGCCCACTTTCTGGCAATAAAGGAAACGGACTCATTGGAGAAATTAGCGAACCTTTACATCAAGGAGATAGTCTCTAGGCATGGGGTGCCTACCTCTATTATATCTGATCGCGATGGGCAATTCACTTCTCGTTTCTGGACTACTCTCCAAGATGCTTTGGGAACTCGTCTTGATATGAGCACAGCCTATCACCCACAGACGGATGGACAGAGTGAACGTACCATCCAAACATTAGAGGATCTGTTACGAGCGTGCGTGGTGGATTTTGGCAATAATTGGGATAAGCACTTGCCTTTGATCGAATTCTCTTATAACAACAACTACCACACTTCGATACAGTGTGCGCCTTTTGAGGCACTTTATGGGCGCAAGTGTAGGTCTCCCATCTGTTGGACTGAGGCTGGGGATAGCTAACTAACAGGTCCCGAACTCGTGCACGAAACTTCTGAGAAGATAGTGCAAATCAGGAACCGGATGGCTGCTGCTCGGGATCGCCAGAAAAGTTACGCTGATAAACGTAGGAAACCTTTGGAGTTCCAGGTTGGGGACAAGGTTTTGTTAAAGGTGTCACCTTGGAAAGGGGTGATACGCTTTGGGAAACGGGGAAAATTGAACCCACGATACGTTGGACCATTCGAGATTGTCAAAAGGATTGGTCCTGTAGCTTACCAGCTAAACCTACCAGATGAACTTAGTGGAGTGCACAATGTATTCCACGTCTCAAACTTGAAGACATGCTTATCGGATACGACACTGGTAGTGCCACTGGAGGAGATCCAGGTGGACGACCAGCTACGGTTTGTGGAAGAACCAGTGGAGATTCTTGAGCAGGGCGTCAAGAAACTCAGACAAAGCACTATACCTATTGTTAAGGTACGGTGGAATTCCCGTCTAGGACCGGAATACACGTGGGAGCGCAGCGATCAGATGCGGCTCAAATACCCACACCTCTTTACTGAACCTGAACCTGTGCATAGATCAAATGCTGAACATAAAGCAGCTCGCTCAAAGTGAATTTCGGGGCGAAATTCCTTTCAACTTGGGGATGATGTGACATCCGGGAACCAAGCGCACACTTTCTAGCTGGCTTTATTGTTTACTTGCTGAATTTCGGGACGAAATTCTTTTCAACTTGGGGATGATGTGATACCCCGCAATTTCAGGTTCTCACTTTAAATAAACTCTAGTTACGTTCCTTGCATTATACTTAACTAGGGTTAGCTAGATAGGACACACGTTGCACAGTTATAGGTTAATAACTGCATGAAGTGGTAATTCGGGGAATTACTATACTGTATACATAATTAGTGAACCTCGGACGTTGGTGAACAATGAAGTTAAATAATTGTGAATTAATTTGGCTGAGATTGATTGCAATTACGTGCTTTTATGATACTCTGTGAAACTATGTGCAAACTGTATGTGATTACGTGAACTTAAACCGAATACGTTAATAAAAACCATAATGGATGGACCATTAGGATGGTTGGGGTCTTAAAACATGGGGTTACGCTAGGTATGTCCCAAAATAACGAAAACATCAAAGAAAACAGACTATACAACAAACTGGGCCGCTCAAAACGGATTAAACCATTCCGAACGGCCATTCACAATTCCGAACGGGTGTTCGGAACACGCTGACGTGGTTAAACCGCCTTAAACTACTATTTAAGCAACCTTAAGCCTCTTGTATCACCTAAACTCAAACCCTAATCGCCCCTACTGCCCTACCTACGAAATATTAACCCCAAACAACCTGCTAAGGCGCAAAAACATCGATTGGGAAGCTCCAAAGGCGTTCGGTTGATTGTATCGAAGAGCTTGGGGTATAATCCTTAGGGCATGTTTGGGATTCCTTATTTCACCAACTTATAACTTATCTCCTTAATCAAAAAGGAGATAAGGAGATAAGTTTGTTTGGGTAATGGGTTGAAAAGGAGGTTTTTGTGGGTTAAAAAGGAGATAAGTTATAAGTAAGAAATTGAAACTTTTTGATTAAGGAGATAAGGAGGTAGAAGAAGGAGATAAGGAGATAAGGAGAAGGAATCCCAAACATGCCCTTAATCCTTTACGCTTTAATCTTATTTTTATGTTATAAAAATCATATAACAAGGTTTGTCCAGGTCTGAAAGCTTTTTATAATTATTAAAACTTGAGGTTTTTGAAGATTAAACGAATTAAACATGATGATAGGCGATTAGTAATATCATAGGTTACTTGTTGCGCAAGTTGTTGAAGTTTTGATCATTAAAGTTGTAATCTTTTCATAAATAATGATAGAATCTGATCACAATAGGTATTAGGAAGGTTTGGTAATGGTTATTGATGATTGTTGATTGTTTGCATGCACACGGTAGTCGTTTAAAGAAGGATTTAGGCGTAATTAAAATCTGGGCAGAATGATTAGATGAACTTGTAGGGGCTGTAGTACAACTTTAACATGATGATTTTGGTATTTTCTTTGCATGGTTAAATCACACCTGGTCTTAGATTTTCATAATGGGTAAAATCGAGTGATTTGGACGTCGTTTGAGTCGTTTTTGGAATTTTCATTGAAAATAGGTCATATCAGAATTTCGGGTAACAAACTGAGTCGACTTTGAGACATCATAACTCGAGTTTTATAAAGAGTTGGGTTATGAAATTTTTACAGAAGGTTAACATTAGAATAACTTGAGTTTTCCAAGTGGATTCATCACGTTTGGTTGAATACACAATTTTTGGAAATTTTTCTACCAAACTGACCTGTTAGGAAGGTTTTCTGAACATAGCTGTATTGAACGAATTTTAATTATTTTTGTGTTTGGATTTAAGACAAAACAAAAATAGGGATTGTTAAGTGAATCTCAAAGAATATTCAGTAAAAATTTGGGAGATTAACTCACTGATTTACTATTTTAAATAAATTGGTTTTGATGGTGCACAATCTGTCCTGAAAACACAGATTGTGTATTATGTGCTTATGTGATTAATTGAGGTCTTAGGTGGTATGTAATTGATGTGTAACTGAACGTACACTTGTATGAGACACAAATGGAATGTAAAAACTAATTATAACCAACACATTCACCAACGAGTCCGTAGGGATTACTATTGCATGTAGAATCACTAGGTGTCACCTACACACTTTTGAACGTTTAAACGCCTTGGACAAACGAGTTATATGGTGTAATAATATTACGCCTATACTTTCTTAGTGACACTTATATTAGGGTGTCGGTAGCATACTTTACTTGAGGTTTGGATTTATTTTGCTTGCACACTAAGGTGAGTTTCACTACTCTTTTCTCAAAAGCATGCGTCTCGGGTTTGAGACAATTTACAAAACGTTTTTCTAGTCCGGTTTGGGACTACTTACACATCCCTGGTTGGGATGCTATGGATCCTTGTGTGGGTCGTTTACTTTGAGGGATCCTTGTGTGGGTCGTTTACTTTGCTAGTTCGCAAATTGTGTCCTTGATGAACTAAACCAACTCTATCATCTGTAAGTCCTCACGTACCGAATGAGTTGCCGGGATTGGCAAGCGGGTTATTAGTTGATAGCGCTATTAGGTCTTACAAACCTCACACCGGCTTGGGGAGCGCGGGGGTGAACTATAACTTAACGAAACTTTATCATTGTGGATAGACAATGATGTCAGGCATGCGGCGCACTTTTGTGGCTACACGTACATAGCAGTTCGGTATATTCAGTGTTAGTTATCATGAATGGGCTAGCTACCCTTGACATGCGACGAACTAGTGGTTACACGGTTCTAGGAACCAACTCAATTACTTGTCTACGTGGTTTTGGAAACCAGCGCATTTACATACTCAATTACTTTACTTTGTGAACTCACCAGCTTTATGTTGACACACGATTTACATGCTTTTGCAGGTAGTTAGCTTCCGGTGCCAGGATTAGAAAGCACTGTACACTTCACTGCATTTGGGGTCTTGGGCATACACATAAATTACATATTATGCTTTTACCTTTTCTCTCATATGGTTTTAATTTGGGCGTGTTGTTTTGCGCATGGTTTTTAAAAAGGGTTTAAATTTGGTTTACGCTTCCGCAGCTTAACTAAACTTGGTTTTTGAAAACGAACTAAATGGTTTGGGCATTTAGAGTTCGTTCATGTGACTTATGGCTATGGGATCCTGGTTTGTCATGCGCCTCGCGGTATAAACCCCGCAGTGGAAATTTGAGGGTGTGACACTTAATCTCCTCACGCGGGCAGTACTCGTCCTTCAACCTACGCACAAAATCCGCCCAAGGCATGGCGTTGGCCTCCCCAAGACCAAGAGTCTGTGTGACGCAGTTCCACCACGTCAGAGCGGGTCCTACAAAAGTCCCCGAAGCAAACTTCACCCAATCCACTGCTGGAGTCTCACATAAAGCAAACACCGACTCAGTCTTCTCCAACCAACGAAGCAACTCCACCGCTCCCTCCGTACCCTGGAAACTGAGAGGCTGACAATCCTTAAACCGCTTGTAGGCAACACCTGCCTGAACCGGAGGGGCAGTAGCACCCATGAAAGTCTGCTGGGCAGCCTGAAAAGCAGCTAGTGCAACACCCAACTGTTGCTGCATCATCTCATTGAGCTCATCGTACGTCAGGGTGATGTTACCACCACCTCTACCCCCGCCAGTGCGGCCTGCACGTCGTCCCCCAGTACGTCCACCAGCGCGTCCTGACATCTTCTGAGAAGAACAAGAAACAAACACTCAGACCCAACACCAAAGCTAAACCAAGAGAATATGAAAAGTCTAAGATCGGGTTCGAATGTGACCATAAATCCCAACACGAGATCCACCAAAGCTAAACCAAGAGAATATGAAAAGTCTAAGATCGTAGCGTTCGCTGGAAACGAAAAGGGTGGAAAGATTGTTGGCATAGGAGATGTGGTCTCCGACGCACTAACTCTAGAAGATGTCAATTATGTTCCAGAATTGTGCTACAATCTGTTGAGCGTATCACAAGTCTGTGACAAAGGAATCTCTATGTTATTCAACGACATGGAGTGCATCTTTCTTAAGCCAGGATTTAAACTGCCCACCAACATGATTATGTTGAAAGCTCCTAGGCAGAATAATACCTATGTGATAAACATGAGAGATGCCATGTCTGAATGCCCAATGACTTGTTTACTATCAAAGGCATCCGAGTCAGAGTCACTGTTATGGCATAGGCGATTGGGACATGTGAACTTTAAAAACATGAACAAACTTTCTAAACTAAATCTAGTTAGAGGTCTTCCTTCCAAGGAATTCCCTTTTTCTGAAAAATGTTTAGCATGTGCCAAAGGAAAACAACACAAGAAATCGCATAAGTCCAAAACAGTGAACTCAATTGACTCTCCCCTTCAATTACTGCATATGGATCTTTTCGGTCCAATTAGTGTTAAAAGCTTGGCTAAAAGGTCTTATTGTTTGGTGATTATAGATGACTTTTCTCGTTTCACATGGGTGTACTTCTTAGAGTATAAAAGTGAGGCTGCTGAGACCCCGATGCTGTTTGTTCTTCTTATCGAGAACATAATCAAATTGAAGGTAAAGTCTATCAGAAGTGATCAAGGGGCAGAATTCAAGAACCAAAGCTTCATAACTGTCACACCCTCAAATTTCCACCTGCGGAGTTCTACCGCGAGGCGTGTGACACACCAGGATCCAAGTCAACGGTCACAATAAACGACGTCTAAATGTAAAACATACGTAACAAAAACCATGCATAAGATTTAAAACCAACATTTAACAGTGCGGAAGCATTTAAAGTTTACAAAAGTCATGCAGAAATAAAACATAAGTTCAAAAGTTGATAACTTCAAAACATGTAACTGAGACCCTAGACGCGAGACGACTCCAGTGCGACCTCGTGCGCCTATCTGACAGCTGCTACCTTAGCGACCTGAGAAAACATGCTAAAAGAGTCAACATATAATGCTGGTGAGTTCACAGGTTTTGTTTAAACGTTTAAAGTGATCCTTCGAAAACCGTTACCATCACAGTTACTACTATGCTTGTGAGAACGCTAGCTAGGCGCAGAATAAGATACTCATATGGGTGAAACCATTGCTGACTAAGCCGTGTAGTGACCCTTAGTTTCCTATGGGCTACCGTCATCACCGGTAGACCTTGTTTTGTTAGAGACAATATGCACCCGCCCGGTCCTACCGGCGAGTGGGGTTTGTCAGTTCCCAATAGCGCTATCCATATTTCCCCGCCATATACCCATGTTAGTGGTTTCTAAGTGACTTTTTGATGAACCGTATAGTACAATAAGTAAGCCATAGTATAACGTGATAAAGAGTCATGAGCCATAAGAGTTTAATAAGCCATAAGTCATAAAAGAGTTTTGAGACGAAAATAAGTCATAAGTCATAAAAGCGTTTTAAGCATGTTTCTCCCCCGAAAACATAAACCGTAAAATGTGGGGCCGTGAACTCACCTTAGGTTGCGTATTCCGTTTATGAGTAAACCGTATGTGTGATATGAGTAAACCGTCTGTAAGATATGATAGCCCCAACTATTTGCGACCTATCATAAGATATGTGTCAAGTTAGACTAATAACCCATCGGGTTCATTAGTCCCTAAGTCCAGTCCATGACCATTATGTGTCCGAAAAGCGTGTTTGACCGACAACCAGACTACGTAAGACAAGACTCGACATCCCAGTCGTGACCCGACATTCCACGTGTTCATCTCATACACAAACATACACAAATCATGCAACTTAGTACTTAACATGCGTTAAAGTTCAACGATTCTAACACATAGGTCAAATAACGTACAAACAAGTCCAAACACGTGTTACTATGTTACTAGGCATGTCACGGGGTTCCTATCATGTTCCTAGGTGTCAAATCAGGTTTCGAAATGTCAAGATACACTTATAACAGCATTACACGCGATTAGGAACTTAACATGCAATTAGGAAAAGTCAACATGTGATTAGGGATGGTCAACAGGCAATTACAGAGGCTAATCGCCCCTTATTATAGGCGATTAGGCCTATCCATATGCATTTCAGGCGATTATGGTCATAAGACATGCAATTCAGGGCTTAATTAGTGATTAGGATCACAATTGCATGAAATGAAGGCAATTAGGATCACAATTGCATGAAATGAAGGCAATTAGGATCACAATTGCATGAAATGAAGGCAATTATGTCCCCAATCGCCTATATATACATGATTAGGCCTTCATATCAGGCGATTGGGCTCCCAATCGCCTATAGCATAGGCGATTAGGATCCCCAATCGCCTATAGCATAGCTGTTCCGGTTTTTCGCGCGTTTAACCCTCCAAATCAGATCCGAAACCTGTGTAAACACCCAATAACAATCCTAACACATTAACAAACATATTTCAAGCAAAACCCCTAAGTTTTCATCATTCTAACAGTCCCGAATGCGAGCGTTTTCCCAAAATAGCAACTTAACATGAAAACATCACATCAACATGCAAGAACTTGCCCTAAATGGCAAATATCCAGATTAAATCACATAACCACGTTGTCCGATAGCATCCTACTGTTCTAGCATCATCCTAGAGCAAACCCTAACATCAAACAATCAACAACACACCTCATATCATCCTTAATCACCCAAAATCCTTCAAATGGGTCAAAACATCAAGTATCAACAATACACAACCAAAACCATTCAAACTCCTAGAACATCATCATACTAACTTGTAACAGCCATAAACATCTTAACAACACATAAACAATCATGATTCAATCCTAAAAATCCTACCTTTAAACACAAATAACACATATAACACACATAAAGGTGAGGGTTTGTTTAAAAACGGTTTTAGATGGATTTTCAAAGACAAAAACATTTATAAGTCAGGTCTGGACGTTTAGGGAGTAAAATATAATCATTTAAAGGTTTGGGTTTGAAGAACACACCTTGGATTTAAGAGGAAATGATGGAATAAGCTTGGAAATGGTTGTTTTGATGTAAAAATGAGTTCCAGAGGGTGTTTGTATGTTGGTATGGGTAATGGGACGGCTAGGGTTGCATAAATGGTGTTTTGGAGGTCAAGGGTGGTATTTATAGGCGTTTCTAGTCGTCAGGTACCTTATAGGCGATTATGCAGCTTTATCAGGCGATTGGGGCTGCTAATCGCCTTCACTACAGGCGATTAGCCCCCTAATCGCCAATAGCAAGCCCCAAACGCCTATAATGTGATGCTAATCGCCCTCATGAAGGCGATTAGGCTTCCTAATCGCCCTCAAGGCCTGTTGTTGTGTATTTGGCGCGTTAAACTCCGTTTTAACATATGTTAACACGTTTTCACATACCGACAAGTCACATAATGATTATAAACACATAATACATGGAAATAAACACGTTCACACTCGTTCACCAATTCCCGGGACTCGAGACTTGCGTTTGTTAAAACCCCAATGATGTGCGACTCGACTCGACCGACCTTGTTATGTGTAACGTATGCGCGACTCACTAAGGTAGACTTACTAAGTTTTCAAAAGTTAGTTACCGGAAATTGTCGGGTGTCACAATAACATTCTGCAGCAGCAAAGGAATTCATCTTCAATATAGTGCTACAAGAACTCCTCAACAGAATGGAGTGGCTGAAAGAAAGAATCGCACACCGATTGAAGCTGCCAGAACTATGCTCATTGACTCAAAGTTGCCGATCATTTTCTGGGCAGAAGCTGTGAATACCGCCTGTTATGTTCTTAACAGAGTCTTGATCGTCAAGCCACGTGGGAAAACTGCTTATGAATTACTCTTCAAAAGAAAACCTCTCATCGATTACTTCAGGCCATTCGGATGTTCATGTACTCTTCTGAACAACTTTGAAAATATAATGAAGTTCGATGCAGTTGGAGATGAATGCTTCTTTGTTGGATACTCTTCGAGTCAAAAAGCTTAACGAGTATACAACAAACGCACCAAGATGGTACTTGAATCGTTCTATGTAGACTGGCAAGAATCTAACTCCACTAATACAGGAGCTGGTCCTGACTGGTTCTTTGATGTGGATGTTGTTTTCAATCATTTCGTCGTACCTGAAAATCTAGCACCTGCAGATCAAACTCATGAAAATCAAGAAGCAAATTCATCTCCTTTTGGCAATATCCTCTACTCTTCTGATGATGACATTGCACCGTTCACTACCCGTCTTTCTCCTCTTGTCGCTGATCCGATTGTTCCTCTTCAACCCCTAAATGGTGATACAACTGCTGAAACTACTCACCTTCCTGAAAGTACTACAATTGCAGAAGGAACATCTTCAACTCAGCAGTCTGTAAATGATCCATCCAGCTCCTCAGTACCTGGAGATCACCTATCAAATCTACCCCCACAAGTGTAAGAAGAAGAGAACATGGGATACAAATCTTCAAAGAATCATCCCATTGAAAACGTCATCGGACCAATCACTGAGGGTGTTCTTACAAGAAATCAGACAGACAAACTCAACACCGCTCTCTCAGCATTCTTGTCTCAGACAGTACCATTCAGCATTGAAGATGCAGTCAGAGATGCAAGCTGGGTAGAA
The DNA here is from genome assembly GCA_032199755.1 of Ambrosia artemisiifolia. Taxonomy (NCBI): domain Eukaryota; kingdom Viridiplantae; phylum Streptophyta; class Magnoliopsida; order Asterales; family Asteraceae; genus Ambrosia; species Ambrosia artemisiifolia. Next base: position 14,011,259 of record CM063529.1, read on the forward strand.
GCCATGCAGGAAGAGCTCTTTCAATTCAGAAAACTCAAGGTGTGGGAGCTCGTGGATTTGCCTGAAGGAAAGTATCCTATTGGAACAAGATGGGTCTTTCGCAACAACATGGATGAACGTGGTGTGGTGATCAAGAACAAAGCTCGTCTGGTTGTTCAGGGTTTTCGTCAGCAGGAAGGGATTGATTATGAGGAAGTCTTCGCACCAGTTGCTCGACTTGAAGCCATTCGTATCTTCTTGGCATACGCCTCATACAAAAACTTCAAAGTCTTTCAGATGGACGTGAAGAGTGCATTCTTATATGGGAAAATCAAGGAAGAAGTCTACGTATGTCAGCCACCGGGCTTAGAAGACCCTCATTATCCCAACAAATACTACAAACTGGACAAGGCTCTCTATGGTCTTCATCAAGCTCCTCGAGCTTGGTATGAGACCTTGTCCTCATATCTGTTGCAAAATGGATACACCAGAGGGAAGATCGACATGACTCTGTTCACCAAAGAAGTCAACAAACACTCTATTCTAGTTCAAATATATGTTGACGATATTATCTTTGGTTCAACTGATGAAAATTTGTGCAGGGAATTCGAAAGCATTATGAAGTCTCAGTTCGAAATGAGCATGATGGGAGAATTGTCATTTTTCTTAGGAATGGAGGTCCAGCATAAAGAAGACGGAATTCTCATTCATCAAGACAAATACACAAGAGGCATCTTGGCAAAATACAACCTGTCTGACTGCAAGCCGTCCAACACTCCTTTTGCTGCTCAAACTACACTTGTACCAGATCTTCAAGGCCTATCAGTGAATCCTCAAACGTATCGATCAATGATTGGACCCTTGATGTATCTCACAGCTAGCAGACCAGATATTATGTGGGCAGTTGGATGCTGTGCTCGTTTTCAGTCAAAACCCAAGCAATCTCATGAAACTGCAGTGAAAAGAATCTTCCACTACCTCAAAGGAACACCAAAACTCGGTTTATGGTATCCTATGAGTGATAATTTTGATCAAATTGCGTACTCTGATAGTGATCATGCAAGTTTCCGGATTGACAGAAAATCTTTCTCTGGTGGCTGTCGATTTCTGGGGAATAGGCTCGTGTCTTGGCAAAGCAAGAAGCAGACAACAGTGTCTATCTCCACTGATCAGGCTGAATACACGGCTGCCTCCAGTTGTTGTTGTCAAGTGCTATGGATTCAAATTCAGGTGTTGGACTACGGTTTGAATGTCATGAGAACTCCTATTTATATTGATAATGATGCTTGTCGTAACATCGTGAAGAATCCAATTGATCATTCTAAAACTAAACATATAGAAATTCGGATTCACTCCATTCGCGATGCCCATGACAAAGGATATATACAGGTGTTGCCAATAGATACTGCTGATCAAAACGCAGATATCTTTACAAAAGCTTTTGACAAAACCCGTTTCCGACAATTGGTAACGTGGCTGGAAATGATCAATTTTGAATGATTTTATTTAAAAAAATTATTATTACTCGTCTTGTATATATTATAGAAAAATCTTCTTTTCAGTTAAAACAAGATTTTTGGGGGAGAAAGTAAAACCGGTCTATCCCTATAGCAAAATTTCAAAATTTCAAATTTCAATAAATGATAGGAACTAATCATATTTTGTCAGCATGTGAATAGGATCCAGAGGATGTTGCGGCCTCAAGCAACGATATGTCGGTAGATTCAGCTTGGAATCAAGTAAACTGCTAATAGGTGATTAACAGTAAAGATCTACACGGAAAGCTGGATTCCCACTGTGTTATAGGTCTGCACAAGCTGAGTCCGGTCATACACAGGTTGAGAGATCAAAAGACATAGAAAATTTTGTGCATATATAATCAAAAGACACCTAAGAGTGCAAGCTACCAATGCGGGGCTATTCAAACAAATGAGCAACAAGAGACACACAATGTTAGTGACGTGCAAACAAAAATAGATAGCTCAACAAGCGATCAGATGATCATCTTCTCTGCTTATGGGAACATAGACCTGAAGCTCTCATCATCTTATTGACATAATGATCATCTTCTCTGCTTATGGAAACATAGACCTGAAGCTCTCATCATTATATCTCAATAAACCTTGAGGATTGGTAGGCTTACACCTAGCACAAGTGGGGTCCACAAAATTTTCGTCAATATTACCAAAACATGATAAAGCGCATCACCAAACGTATGTTGAAAGACGAGAGGCATGGATTTAAATGGACAACTATACCGACAGTTTTTCTTGGGCTGCAGCTATCCAACGGAAAGTTGAAATGTGATCTGGCAGGTATGGTCGGTATGATCTTGAACGCAAAAGGTGAGAAACGCTTAACCCCCACTCTTAAGTTTCTATTTTTGTTACTTAAAAAAAGGGGGGGTTGCGCACTTGTTGAGCCCTGCGCACTTGTCTTAAGTGCGCAGGTCCATACTCACAGTATAAATACCTTGTAAATTTTTTTTACATTAGTCATTTACTTTGAAACCCTAATCATCCTTTTACCCCCAATCTTCATCGTCTTCATCAACCATCTTCCCTAAAACCCCGCTAATCACCCTTAAATAACCTGTTAATCCTCATTTTCTTCTTCATTTTCAGTCGTTCTTAATCGTTTATAAGGTAGATAAAGCATTGACTAATCTGCTGTTGTTGTTTCAGGGATTACGAGTTTGTTTTGAAGGATTTCAATAGAGGGTTTGGGGTGGTTTTGAATATTGCGCACTTGTATCATGATACTGCGCACTTGTGTCATGTGTTTCAAACTGAGAAACCCTAGACCAACTGCGCACTTGACCTGCACACTAAAATCTTAAACGAGAGTTTAAGTATCTGCGTACTTTATTTAGTACGCAGATTGGTCTATCAAGACTCTAGGGTTACCATGCCCGAGTCTTGACTGACCTGCGCACTTAAGTCTATTATCTGTTTTGCTCATGTGTCCTGCGTACTTGACTGAGTACTTAGACCACTGAACCTTATGTGATCTACGCACTTGATAACTTAAGACCTTGGACTGGACTGCGTACTTAGACTTGTGGCCTGCATACTTAACCTTGGACGTCAATGACTATAGACTTCAAAACCCTAGGAAACCTGTGCACTTAAACTAAATCTCTTTAAAACAAGACAGAATGAAACCTGCGCACTTATAAACCAAATTAATCAATCATAATCATTTGTCTAACCAAAACACAAGACCTCAAGAACTTAAAATGGTCTAAGTCTGTCGTCCGTCTAAGCCTAAGATATCAGTCGTTGGTCATTTGCTTACAATCAAAAATTCTAACTTGCTTTTCGTGCACGTGACATGAAACAGATGGCACTTCCATGGGATAATAGAGGCATGCACAACCAGGCTATTAATCTAGACACTGATGAACACAAATTCAAAGACGCTGCATGGATCAGGCGAAGTAGGATCGGATATGTTGTGGAACATAGTCTGATAGTCTACTCAGATCACATTGAAGATTTCTGGAGATCCGCGAGAATTGAAGTCATCAATGGTGTTAAAAGAATCAATGCAACTGTTCGAAACAAACCCGTGATTATCTCTGAAGATATAGTCAGACGTGTGTTAAGGCTTAAAGATCAACCTGGAACCTACAAATTCTTCGCCAAAGATGATCTTCTGAGAGAGTTCAAGAATATTGGGTACAAAGGAGAATTTGACAAAAGGAAGGACGTCAAGAAAAGTGAGCTGACTCGAGACTGGAAACTGATCTGCCACGTCTTCACCATGGCTCTCTGTCACAGAAAGGGTGGATACAATGCACTCAGTCCGGAGTGGTCTACCGCAATGATCAAAGTCTGCAAAAATGAACCATTCAACCTGTTCGGGATGATCTTTGACTATATGGTGAAGAACGCAGAAACTGATGCAAAGTGGGCCATGTATCCTAGGTTCGTGCAAATGATGATAAATGCAGAACACGAGAACCTACCTCATGATAAAGATGAAGTGTACCATTTTGTCAGAACTGGAAGATTTTTCACTGAGTGCAACACTGTTGATTGGGAGCCGATGTTTGAATGTATGTACCAAGCTCAAAGGTATGCCGGAATCAAAGCACTATACAACAAGACTCAGCAAAAGAAGCGAGAAGCGGAAGAAGCACGTCTCAAAGCTGCAGCCGAATCTGTTCCATCTGAAACCGCTCCCTCAACTGCTCAACAGTCAGCTGAAGAGAGGGCTCGAGAAATGGCAAGAGGTAAAAGGCTGGCAACTGAAGAAGCCCCCTCTCAAGTGTTAAAGAAAAGCAGGCCCAAGTTGCTGACAGAAAGGAGGGAATCAAAGACAGAAGAACAGCTTGAGCTTGCACGTGCATTACAGCAAGTTGCTGAAGCCAAAAAGGCTGAGAAAAGAAAAAGAAGAGAAAGACTTCCTGCATCTGAAATTCCGGCTGTGGTAACTGAGGAAGAAATGGAAGATCAGGAGACCCTCGAGTTTATGTTTGGTGTTCAGGATCAACCGGGGCCATCCACTGCTAGGCCTCCTATTCCTAAGGCTCCTGCAAAGAAACCAGCAGAACCGTCGTCTTCAGCTCCTGCTGCACAACGTCGCAAACCAATGCATCAGGAACTGTATGAGACCTTGGTGAAAGAGGTGGGTAAGACTGCAGCTAAAGAGATTTGCACACTGAAAAGCTCGGTTCACAGCAATCAAGAACTTAAGAGAAAGCTGAAGAAGTTGAAACACAAGAACAGAAACCTTGAAAAGATTGTGAAAGATCAGAGATATCTCATCAAGTTCCAGAATAATGTGCAGATGAAGATGTTTGAGATGATTCAGGATCTTCAAAAACAACAAAACATTGAACCGAGCATGTCATTTGATGAGCTGTTCGATTTTGGAAAGTTTCTTGAAGAAGAAAAAGAAAGAGAAAGAGTTGCTGAAGAAAGTGACGTTGATGAAATAAGTGAAGATGAGATGCCTGGAACGTTCATTGAGTTTGGAGAAGAGGAGGCAACAGTGTATGAGACAGTTGACGGTCACAAGATTAGCCCTGAAAGGCCCACATGGTTCCCTAGAAAAGAGATTAAGATTCCAGCTTTCCATCAGAACATCCACCACACTAAGGAAGCTCATCAGGAGAAGATTATATCGTGGAAGTATGATGAAACTAAGAGGCTGATCGTGATAAAGCGTTGAGGGGGAGTTATTCGGTACTTCAAAGGGCAAACTGACTTGCAGTCTCTCCCTCGCTGGGACATCAGAGAGCTAAACAGGGCACACTTTATCAATCGCACTAACAACTCTATTGGAACCTTACTTGGAAGAATGATAGAGAGAGAGTGTGCATGTATGTTTTCAAGCCTCAAAAACCAAGACATCGTTTGTCAAAGAAAAGAATTGATCCTGATACTGGACAATGTAGGATCACCTATGTGATAGATCCTCCCAAGGTTGTCACTAGGGTTCCAATACGTGAAGAGCTTCCAGTCATGTTAAAAGATTTCAAGAAATGGTTCTATGATAGTCTGACTGGTGAAGCAGTGATCAAGTCCAAGGATGATGTAGAGATTATGAGAATTCTTGATCCAGTGAATGTCTTCGCTCTCAATTTGTCCGATCTGACCATGTTATTTGCAAACCAAATCAATGTGGGAGCGGGGCATGTACTTTTTGAGGAAGTTGTATTATTCAGAAGAGCAGTAGATCAGGTGATGAAATTGAAGCAAGAGCTGCTAGATGTGGTGAACAGGATCAAGGTAGCTGACATTGCTAAAGAACAGAGTGAGAAAGCTGCAAAAGAAAAAGCCGCTAAAGCTGCCGCTACACAAGAAATTCAAGCTGAAGCTGAAACTGCTCCAGAGGTGCCTACTCAAGAACCTGCAGCAGTATCTGATCTAGAACCACCTGTTCACGAAGAATCTGCTGCAGAAATTATTCAAGAACCGCCTGCTGTCCAAGAAGAACCTGCTGCTGTTGTTGAAGAACCCCCGGTGCATGAAGACAGAGAGGAGGGGGAAACAAGCGACGTGTCGATTGATTAAGAAAAAGGAAGATCTGGTAGCTGTGGTCTAGGGGGAGTATTGTTGGGTTTAGTTGAGACCACAGTTACCAGAACGAAGACTTTTGATAGGTTATAATAGCTTTTGTAAGTCAAGGGGCTGAATATGTAATTAACCATAGTTTTGGTGAAACCCTAGCTGTTCTGCGCACTTAAACACGGGCCCTGCGCACTTAAGCTAAGTGCGCAGGCCCATCAGCTTGTCTATATATAAAAAGCTAGTGTGCAGCTCTAGGGTTAGGGTTTTGGTTATCTTTGTGACACAAGTATAGGGTGCGTACTTCTCTGTAATCCATGGTGTTTTCATGTTTAATATCAGTAATGGAAATCTTGATTCTCCTTATCTTGTGTGTCGGTTTTTGTAACAACCCGACCAGGTGGGGCCTGGACAATATGACTGATTGGTAACAGACTTGCACAACGGAAGCATCGATAACTAATATTTATTGTTTTTATAATTTCTAATTCAAAAATATAATTACATAACTTAAATAAATACACTAATATTTATGCAGGGACGAAACGCGGCGGTCATCGAAGCAGTTGATAAGGTGTGATCCGCTAGTCGATCCGATCTCTATCCCGCTTATCTCAAGAGGCTCTAACCGCAACACATATAGCTGAATCTTCTAACCAGATAACCTCTAATCCGCTACTAGCAATCATATACATCGCGGTTGTCATCCGTCCATTTGCAGTACCTGAACACATGCTTAAAAGAGTTTGGGTCAGCAATTATGCTGGTGAGTCCGTGTAAGTAGTTAAGTAAATCCAAAACAGTTTAACAGTTCGAAAACCAGTTTACATAGTTCAAAAACGTTTAACCCACATGATGTACAAGCGACCCCTCAACCCTAACACTAGATTTATCTACTGCCATTATAGATCTACAAGGCATAATATATGCCGCAACGGTCCGCAGGCCTCAGTGGAGGGTTTCCCGGGCCCCTAGTCCCGGGTCCACTATGCGTGGGGGTTTCCACAAGTAGTACTACCCATATATTAAGCGGATCACCTCTGAGTTAATGAGTGTCAGTATAATCCGGTAGCCAGTATCTTGTCACATCACAACAGTTCATAAAAAGGAAGCATGCATTCACCCCAAAACAGTTAAAACACGAAAAGGGGAGAGTACACGAACTCACCTTGGCTATGGTATCACGTAGAGTTGCACGATCACATTGTTATTCCCAATCGAGAACCCACCTATTAATCACATGCAAGGTCCTACCAATATTACAAACATAAGTGCGTGTAACCGAATACCGCGGTTACACGTGCGGGCAGCTAGGACCTTTACTTATAAGTTACTTGTCGTTGGTGCCTCTATGTTCATATACATATTTATTCATTCGAAGTCTTTAGTGTCATTCATCCATCTATGTCTTTGGTTTATCTAAATCTTGAGTCATTAGCTATATTCCATGTTCTATGGATCATACCAAAGTTATACATATTTATACATACCTGTTTGTCATGTCTATCCTCAAAAGTCTCATTCTTATATAATAACAAGTTATACATTGTTTCCCAAGTTTAAGTAACTGATCCTAATGTTCAATGTCCTTTGTACTATTCCTATAACTTAAAACTAGGTCATATAATAACTAAATCCAAGTGATATATTCATTTATGTAATTTGGTTTAGCACCTTTCATATTATTGTTTATCTATATCAAAGATAGTCCGAGTCCTTTGTAACTTGAATATCATGATGGTTATGTTCGTCGTCTAAGTGTTCTAATACATGTCCACCTAACCGTCATCAATCATACGTCTATAATTAGCTATGTGTCGAAGTTCCAATGTTTCGATTATCAAAACTAGTCGTCATCCCACATACAAGTAATCGTCTTGTGTTCCATATCTCATATGTTCTAGGATTCTAGTCGTCAATGTCTTTGTATGTCACACCCCGATTTTCCCGTCGGTTGTGAACGTTTGGTACCTTTGCTACGCAGCGGAAATAACACATCTAAGACTCTTTTAATTCTGAATGCCTTTACTGAGCATTCTAGGGTCTCCAATCCCAAGACATCGCCTATTCCAACCGTGTCGTTGCCAAATTCTAGACCTGAAAGACATGCTTAAAAAGGTCAACATAAAGTTGGTGAGTTCAAGGTTTTAGGTTTATTTCTCATCAAAACCCGTTCATTTCAAACCTTTGGGAAAATATTCATCAACATTTTAAGAAAGTTTATTTTCATTACACAAACCATTATTTGTGAAAAATCTTGTAAAAGTCCCATTGGAATCCTCGCCAGGTATTCCATTTTATTTACCCTTCGGCCCGACTCACTTTACCGTATATTTATCTCCCCATAAAGATAAATATACTAGGTTCTTGTCGACCGAACAACAACATTTAAAATGAGACTTTATTCCCATGGAATCCTCGTCGGGCATTCCACAATTACTTTTGAAAACTTTCTTTTTGTAAACTATTTTCCCACTCGGATTCCTCACTGGACATCCGTAAATATAATTATGAAAACCATTTTCCCCCGGTAAATCCCACCGGTAAATTCGTACTTAAAAGCGGAAATGAACATTAAAATAGCCAGTATTCATAAACCACTGCAAGTAACATAGTTAGATTAAGTAGTGTCATATATGTGGAGTCGCGAACCCCTACATGACGACGGCGACCAATCCTGAGCCCATAACCAAACCAAGACTACACATCTCATTTGCCCCGCGCGAGTTGTCTGTCGGATCAACAACTCAGTTCAGAATACGTGCACCTCTTGTCTTTACCGGGTTGACGCTATCAACCAGAGGTGGGCCTCGTCAGGCACCAATAGTACTATCCAAATATTCCTTCGGTTTCATATCCCTGAATTAATGGTTACAGTAAACACGCGAGGACCTACCCCGACTGGTTTCCGTTACCCAGGTCCCAGGTACCCATCTTGCTACTTATCATCCTCACCTCGACTCGACTCACTTTACCGTATATTTACCTCCCCATTAAGATAAATATACTAGGATCTTGTCGATCGAATAATTGTTACTTTCTACACCTTACAACTATTTAACAAACATATCCTTCATTTCCCTTTAGTCCCTGCACGACTTTATAAAAGCATTTGTAACTTTAAACGTTTTCTCAAAAACTTTGTTACGCTTTAAATTCATCAGGTTTTCATAAAACAAGCATGTCTTCCCCCCGAAAACATTTACAAAACAGTAAAAAGTGGGGTCATGAACTCACCTTGATTTCCTTGCTTAGCTAGCAAACAAGCCTGAAGCCTTGACCGACTTCCTTGTGTCCTATTACCAATAAAGGACACCTTAAGGTCTAACACAAATAAGCCTAGCTTATTTACCAGTTACAAGATAGTTTATCCAACTATCTAGACTCGTGTATACAAACCCGAGTCTTAAAGTGTTTTAACTCGACGAACCGATCGTGACTTATCTTAATCATGTTTAACATACGACATAGCACCCAAGTTGCGCACTTGTTACTATTCGTGTGTAAACCATGTTGGACTAAAACAACGAAACGCATTTCTTATCCTGAGCCGTAGCTCGTCTCGTTAGTCGGATAAATGTATTTGTCTTGTATGTTTATATTTAGGAAAATATGCTTTGCAAAAATACAACTCTTGTTATTAATTCCGACTAATAACATTTGTTACTTCCTTCCCAAAATCCGAACATTTAAAGTGTTCAAAAGTTTGCTTTTTATAAAAGTAATTCCCAAGCAAAATCGAACGTCTTATAAATTTTGAATCCGAACAATAAACATTATTTAGTTACCGAAAGCTTTCGAAAATTCGTCATCCTTGACGCTCGTCAAAACTATATATATTATACTTGTTTGAAACGATTGTTGGATTCACTTATTATTGTTACAAATAATCTTTGTCAAAGCGTTGCGACTTTGTATAAATACATATATTTAAAGCACTTGGAAATTTATTTATAAAATACACAACTACTTCGCCTTCTTTGCACTTAGGATTCTGTAAAAATTTCGCCAGAGTTTCCTCTGTTTTTGCGCATACCAGACAACACAAGTTGTCTACAATTTTCCCAAAGTCAATTCCAAAACACAAGACAATCAATCTATTTATCCGCAAATTCCAAATTAAACGAGACTTATACGTTTCGATATTTATATAAGTATACTTATTTATATAAATATATATACAACTTATAAGTCACGCTTTTATACAAACACATTTTATCATTTACTATCTAGTCGGCTCGTCTCGAGAGTGAATCGTTCGTTTGTATATACTTTAAATATATATATATATGTATATATAATAATGCAACAAAATAAACGCGAGATAGTTATACCATTTCCATACGCGCACAACCAGAAACGTCTTGAACGACGTGTTGACCAGATCTGACCAGATTTGACCGGGTTTGACCAGCTTTGACCGGCTCGAAACAACCCCAAAAACATCCGAAACTATATACCACCAAAAACATCACCGAAACTAACCGAAAAACGCCGAAATCATCACTCAACATAAAAATACTTCAAAACCCGCCTTGAACGCATTCGGGCTCCGAAAAAGTGTCCGAAAAATATTAATATTTCATGACGAAACCATTTCGTATGGAATCTACTAGTTATAAGGATCCCGAAAATATATTTTTCGTTAAAAACGGACACCCGGAAGTCTCCCAAACGTTATGTCAGAAGTCACCGGTCACCGGAATTTCGCCGGAGAACAAAAAGGCCCAAAAATTTGCATGGAGACTCCCAAAGACCCGATCTAAAGGTTTGCAAGAAGAAAACTTGAAAACGAACTCGCCGGAAAAGTCGCCGGAATTGCTCCATCTCCCAAACCGCGCCGTTTCTGGGATAACGGACTTCACCGTTGCGTCCGGAACGTCGAGAAACGTGGGGGTAGGGTATCACGCGCCGAAAAGTTCGCCGGAAATTTCGCCGGGAAGTCGCCGGACCACCGCCGGAGACCGCCGGACCACCGTCGGAAATCGCCGACCGCCGCCGGACCACCGCCGGACCTCCGCCGGACCACCACCGGACAACGCCGGATTTTGGCCGGATTCTAGAGAGAGGTTAGAGCGTTTTAGTTTAGAGAGAGAAAGTGAAGTGGAAAAATGAGGATTTTGTTAATAGAATTCTATTTATAGGTGGACTCATGTGGGCTTTTGAGTTGGGTTCAAGGCCTGTTACCGCGTACCAATTTCTCCGTTTTGGCCCGTTCTCGTTTCTGAACTCCGTTTTTGCCCACGAAAATTATAGAAATTATTTTAATAACTTCAAATAATTATGTTTAACCTCCAAAATATTAATTTTCGTCGAGATGGTTTTTATTATCGTGCACGTTCGTACTGGTCGTTACTTCATGTAACTAGCATTCAACCACGATTTTTCTTTTTCTTTTTTTTTAATGACCCGTTAACTTCCGAAAGCTAATAAATAACACTATTTAAAATAAATAATTATTCTAAAAGTACACATGCGAGAAAAAAACATGCATTTCGATGTTCGATTCCCATGTCGGTTACTTCCCGCGTTTTCCAAAACGACGCGTTTTAGACCGTTTTGCAAGCCGATTCCACATCCGATCGCTTCAACAGAAAAACGTGCCGCATTTACGTGTAATAAATTTGTGTTAGTCCAGTTCATCACATTTTTTTACTGATGTCAGTTCGTTAACGTTGAATACGCGCGAATCTTTCTTTAAAAGCATCAAGGCGTCCACGAACTTCGAGGAGGACATCGTAGGACTTGTAACGGCTCATTAAATCAAAATTAACTTTAAACCATATTAATCACTTCCAAAATATGATTAAAATCGCATCAGGCGTTGTACGGAATTTGCCGGTTGTCACATTCTCCCCCTGTTACAGAAATTTTGTCCTCAAAATTTGAGTTAAAATATCTTTTGAAGACTCAATAGAAGTTTCACAACAATAAATGAGTCAAGGTACCTACCGGTACGAATGAGACAAGGTAGATTTTCAGAATCAACCGAATACAAGGACATTAGGTAACAAACCTCAAATGTTCCACTTGAACAAGTCTCAAGGAAAGTATATACATTTTCAACCTTCCACACGATTTGCAAATGTGTGGACAATAGCTTGAATGTTAGAATCAACCGCTCAATTTCTCTGAAAAAAATATCGATGGACTGTTTGTGGCAAATTAGGGACTACCAATAGTCCTCTACAATGTACACATATACAATAACCGCTTTACAAAAGCAATGGCAAGACTCCTCAAAGAGCCATGCTATGAGATCGAACGACTTGGTATTCCAACACTTGAAACAAAAGAAAGTGTTCATATACTCAATTAGTTTCAAATGGGCGATATATGTGAAACAATATCCTTTGCAATTGATGAATAGACAAGCTACGATAGTTTGTCTAGTTTACAAAATATCGACGTGGTTATGATTAATGAAATCAAAATGATTTAGCACAAGTGGCATACAAACGCCCAACAATGCTATCAATAAATTTGTCAACAAATAACATTGGCACACCTCAACGAAACAACTAGTGCACCAACTTTTCCGTTACACGCCGCAAGGTGTGTTTGGATTTGAGACAATAACAAACAAGTTGATGAAAATAAACACGCAATTAAAGATCACCCATTATTACAAGTCGAATGAATATTCACCACAAGGTGCTGTATCAATTTCCAATGATTTGATTCAACTGAAGTGTCGATTCCAAGAAACTCATCGACAAATTTTCAAGAGATTCATTGCCCACAATGGCCTGACACATCAAGGTTAGAATGCAAGCATTACGAACAACGTAATGATAACAACCATTAATGAAACCATCGTTCGATGTGAAGCCCTTCAATGGACGTTCACAATTTAAAGAATTCAAACATACGACAGTTGACACGTGTACAAAATACGTGTCCAGTTCTGTGAAAAGATAAGGAATCAACAAAAATTGGATTCCTTTCCGATAGTATGTTGAAGGCCACAAACACTAACGAAGAGAAATGTAAAACGTACTCAAAAGATATAACCAGGTTCTTCAACACGAACCTCAGAGGCTCAAGAAACAAGATCATCAAGATCTTAAACTGGTTTAAGAAAACCGAAGTCACAACTGACACGAACAGGGGAGAATCGGCAATCATGTCCGTAACAACAAAAAAGATAACCTTTATGTCTTACACATATACCCTCACGATAGATCTTCTTAGGACTTTCTTGTGCCTGTAAATTCGCAATAACGTGATGTCTGCGTTATCAAAAATTTACCTCACAAGATCATCCTAATAATCTCCATCATGAGTTATATCACAAGCACTCGTTAAATTCACATATTCATACGTATACATATTACGTATATAATGTTAGTCGTACGCGCCACCTTTCCTGGTGCTTTTCCCCGACCACATTACAGCTTGCGCAGTATCATTAGCAAAACGAGGTGCTTTATTACAATGTTTCGGACCGAGGTCGACCTTGACGACGTACGCAAACCCTGAACCTGGGGATGCGAAACCGTAGATGCTACAAACAATCCGTTCTGCATGTCGGTGCTACCAACTTGTCCAACTGCTTGACATGAGTGCGCATCCTCGCCACGTCCAAGCTAGTGTCGACATCCGTTGGCGATACGTACTATTTTCGAAACATACTTATATACTTTACATAATACACAGAGTATATGATCAAGTAAATTGTTCCTAATAACTACGGAACAATGACTCAGCTAAATTCTATGTGAACATACATTCGCTATTCCAAGCGATGACTCGCCGGTCACTAGTGAGATATGTCTAGCCATCACGCGCTATTATACCTTTCTATATACAAATATAGAATTTTCTTACTCACTATTCACATAAGCAAAGGTTTCTTGCGCCGAAGAAACATAAGCCGAGCTAGTGTAATTCCGTACACCAAAAATCATTCAACTTATCCGGCAACGGTTGGAATTTCAATTCCTAGGCGTTCGTGCTAAATTTTCAGTCTTAGAAATTTTTGGTCCCTTATTCAAAACAAGACTCAGGTTAAAGCCTAGGTATCTACATGACACCTAATTCGCTAAAACCTATAGCTCTGATACCAAGCTGTCACACCCCGATTTTCCCGTCGGTTGTGAACGTTTGGTACCTTTTCTACGCAGCGGAAATAACACATCTAAGACTCTTTTAATTCTGAACGCCTTTACTAAGCCTTCTAGGGTCACCAATCCCAAGACATCGCCTATTCCAACCGTGTCGTTGCCAAATTCTAGACCTGAAAGACATGCTTAAAAAGGTCAACATAAAGTTGGTGAGTTCAAGGTTTTAGGTTTATTTCTCATCAAAACCCGTTCATTTCAAACCTTTGGGAAAATATTCATCAACATTTTAAGAAAGTTTATTTTCATTACACAAACCGTTATTTGTGAAAAATCTTGTAAAAGTCCCATTGGAATCCTCGCCAGGTATTCCATTTTATTTACCCTTCGGCCCGACTCACTTTACCGTATATTTATCTCCCCATAAAGATAAATATACTAGGTTCTTGTCGACCGAACAACAACATTTAAAATGAGACTTTATTCCCATGGAATCCTCGTCGGGCATTCCACAATTACTTTTGAAAACTTTCTTTTTGTAAACTATTTTCCCACTCGGATTCCTCACTGGACATCCGTAAATATAATTATGAAAACCATTTTCCCCCGGTAAATCCCACCGGTAAATTCGTACTTAAAAGCGGAAATGAACATTAAAATAGCCAGTATTCATAAACCACTGCAAGTAACATAGTTAGATTAAGTAGTGTCATATATGTGGAGTCGCGAACCCCTACATGACGACGGCGACCAATCCTGAGCCCATAACCAAACCAAGACTACACATCTCATTTGCCCCGCGCGAGTTGTCTGTCGGATCAACAACTCAGTTCAGAATACGTGCACCTCTTGTCTTTACCGGGTTGACGCTATCAACCAGAGGTGGGCCTCGTCAGGCACCAATAGTACTATCCAAATATTCCTTCGGTTTCATATCCCTGAATTAATGGTTACAGTAAACACGCGAGGACCTACCCCGACTGGTTTCCGTTACCCAGGTCCCAGGTACCCATCTTGCTACTTATCATCCTCACCTCGACTCGACTCACTTTACCGTATATTTACCTCCCCATTAAGATAAATATACTAGGATCTTGTCGATCGAATAATTGTTACTTTCTACACCTTACAACTATTTAACAAACATATCCTTCATTTCCCTTTAGTCCCTGCACGACTTTATAAAAGCATTTGTAACTTTAAACGTTTTCTCAAAAACTTTGTTACGCTTTAAATTCATCAGGTTTTCATAAAACAAGCATGTCTTCCCCCCGAAAACATTTACAAAACAGTAAAAAGTGGGGTCATGAACTCACCTTGATTTCCTTGCTTAGCTAGCAAACAAGCCTGAAGCCTTGACCGACTTCCTTGTGTCCTATTACCAATAAAGGACACCTTAAGGTCTAACACAAATAAGCCTAGCTTATTTACCAGTTACAAGATAGTTTATCCAACTATCTAGACTCGTGTATACAAACCCGAGTCTTAAAGTGTTTTAACTCGACGAACCGATCGTGACTTATCTTAATCATGTTTAACATACGGCATAGCACCCAAGTTGCGCACTTGTTACTATTCGTGTGTAAACCATGTTGGACTAAAACAACGAAACGCATTTCTTATCCTGAGCCGTAGCTCGTCTCGTTAGTCGGATAAATGTATTTGTCTTGTATGTTTATATTTAGGAAAATATGCTTTGCAAAAATACAACTCTTGTTATTAATTCCGACTAATAACATTTGTTACTTCCTTCCCAAAATCCGAACATTTAAAGTGTTCAAAAGTTTGCTTTTTATAAAAGTAATTCCCAAGCAAAATCGAACGTTTTATAAATTTTGAATCCGAACAATAAACATTATTTAGTTACCGAAAGCTTTCGAAAATTCGTCATCCTTGACGCTCGGCAAAACTATATATATTATACTTGTTTGAAACGATTGTTGGATTCACTTATTATTGTTACAAATAATCTTTGTCAAAGCGTTGCGACTTTGTATAAATACATATATTTAAAGCACTTGGAAATTTATTTATAAAATACACAACTACTTCGCCTTCTTTGCACTTAGGATTCTGTAAAAATTTCGCCAGAGTTTCCTCTGTTTTTGCGCATACCAGACAACACAAGTTGTCTACAATTTTCCCAAAGTCAATTCCAAAACACAAGACAATCAATCTATTTATCCGCAAATTCCAAATTAAACGAGACTTATACGTTTCGATATTTATATAAGTATACTTATTTATATAAATATATATACAACTTATAAGTCACGCTTTTATACAAACACATTTTATCATTTACTATCTAGACGGCTCGTCTCGAGAGTGAATCGTTCGTTTGTATATACTTTAAATATATATATATATATATGTATATATAATAATGCAACAAAATAAACGCGAGATAGTTATACCATTTCCATACGCGCACAACCAGAAACGTCTTGAACGACGTGTTGACCAGATCTGACCAGATTTGACCGGGTTTGACCAGCTTTGACCGGCTCGAAACAACCCCAAAAACATCCGAAACTATATACCACCAAAAACATAACCGAAACTAACCGAAAAACGCCGAAATCATCACTCAACATAAAAATACTTCAAAACCCGCCTTGAACGCATTCGGGCTCCGAAAAAGTGTCCGAAAAATATTAATATTTCACGACGAAACCATTTCGTATGGAATCTACTAGTTATAAGGATCCCGGAAATATATTTTTCGTTAAAAACGGACACCCGGAAGTCTCCCAAACGTTATGTCAGAAGTCACCGGTCACCGGAATTTCGCCGGAGAACAAAAAGGCCCAAAAATTTGCATGGAGACTCCCAAAGACCCGATCTAAAGGTTTGCAAGAAGAAAACTTGAAAACGAACTCGCCGGAAAAGTCGCCGGAATTGCTCCATCTCCCAAACCGCGCCGTTTCTGGGAAAACGGACTTCACCGTTGCGTCCGGAACGTCGAGAAACGTGGGGGTAGGGTATCACGCGCCGAAAATTTCGCCGGAAATTTCGCCGGGAAGTCGCCGGACCACCGCCGGAGACCGCCGGACCACCGTCGGAAATCGCCGACCGCCGCCTGACCACCGCCGGACCTCCGCCGGACCACCACCGGACAACGCCGGATTTTGGCCGGATTCTAGAGAGAGGTTAGAGAGTTTTAGTTTAGAGAGAGAAAGTGAAGTGGAAAAATGAGGATTTTGTTAATAGAATTCTATTTATAGGTGGACTCATGTGGGCTTTTGAGTTGGGTTCAAGGCCTGTTACCGCGTACCAATTTCTCCGTTTTGGCCCGTTCTCGTTTCTGAACTCCGTTTTTGCCCACGAAAATTATAGAAATTATTTTAATAACTTCAAATAATTATGTTTAACCTCCAAAATATTAATTTTCGTCGAGATGGTTTTTATTATCGTGCACGTTCGTACTGGTCGTTACTTCACGTAACTAGCATTCAACCACGATTTTTCTTTTTCTTTTTTTTTAATGACCCGTTAACTTCCGAAAGCTAATGAATAACACTATTTAAAATAAATAATTATTCTAAAAGTACACATGCGAGAAAAAAACATGCATTTCGATGTTCGATTCCCATGTCGGTTACTTCCCGCGTTTTCCAAAACGACGCGTTTTAGACCGTTTTGCAAGCCGATTCCACATCCGATCGCTTCAACAGAAAAACGTGCCGCATTTACGTGTAATAAATTTGTGTTAGTCCAGTTCATCACATTTTTTTACTGATGTCAGTTCGTTAACGTTGAATACGCGCGAATCTTTCTTTAAAAGCATCAAGGCGTCCACGAACTTCGAGGAGGACATCGTAGGACTTGTAACGGCTCATTAAATCAAAATTAACTTTAAACCATATTAATCACTTCCAAAATATGATTAAAATCGCATCAGGCGTTGTACGGAATTTGCCGGTTGTCACATTCTCCCCCTGTTACAGAAATTTTGTCCTCAAAATTTGAGTTAAAATATCTTTTGAAGACTCAATAGAAGTTTCACAACAATAAATGAGTCAAGGTACCTACCGGTACGAATGAGACAAGGTAGATTTTCAGAATCAACCGAATACAAGGACATTAGGTAACAAACCTCAAATGTTCCACTTGAACAAGTCTCAAGGAAAGTATATACATTTTCAACCTTCCACACGATTTGCAAATGTGTGGACAATAGCTTGAATGTTAGAATCAACCGCTCAATTTCTCTGAAAAAAATATCGATGGACTGTTTGTGGCAAATTAGGGACTACCAATAGTCCTCTAGAATGTACACATATACAATAACCGCTTTACAAAAGCAATGGCAAGACTCCTCAAAGAGCCATGCTATGAGATCGAACGACTTGGTATTCCAACACTTGAAACAAAAGAAAGTGTTCATATACTCAATTAGTTTCAAATGGGCGATATATGTGAAACAATATCCTTTGCAATTGATGAATAGACAAGCTACGATAGTTTGTCTAGTTTACAAAATATCGACGTGGTTATGATTAATGAAATCAAAATGATTTAGCACAAGTGGCATACAAACGCCCAACAATGCTATCAATAAATTTGTCAACAAATAACATTGGCACACCTCAACGAAACAACTAGTGCACCAACTTTTCCGTTACACGCCGCAAGGTGTGTTTGGATTTGAGACAATAACAAACAAGTTGATGAAAATAAACACGCAATTAAAGATCACCCATTATTACAAGTCGAATGAATATTCACCACAAGGTGCTGTATCAATTTCCAATGATTTGATTCAACTGAAGTGTCGATTCCAAGAAACTCATCGACAAATTTTCAAGAGATTCATTGCCCACAATGGCCTGACACATCAAGGTTAGAATGCAAGCATTACGAACAACGTAATGATAACAACCATTAATGAAACCATCGTTCGATGTGAAGCCCTTCAATGGACGTTCACAATTTAAAGAATTCAAACATACGACAGTTGACACGTGTACAAAATACGTGTCCAGTTCTGTGAAAAGATAAGGAATCAACAAAAATTGGATTCCTTTCCGATAGTATGTTGAAGGCCACAAACACTAACGAAGAGAAATGTAAAACGTACTCAAAAGATATAACCAGGTTCTTCAACACGAACCTCAGAGGCTCAAGAAACAAGATCATCAAGATCTTAAACTGGTTTAAGAAAACCGAAGTCACAACTGACACGAACAGGGGAGAATCGGCAATCATGTCCGTAACAACAAAAAAGATAACCTTTATGTCTTACACATATACCCTCACGATAGATCTTCTTAGGACTTTCTTGTGCCTGTAAATTCGCAATAACGTGATGTCTGCGTTATCAAAAATTTACCTCACAAGATCATCCTAATAATCTCCATCATGAGTTATATCACAAGCACTCGTTAAATTCACATATTCATACGTATACATATTACGTATATAATGTTAGTCGTACGCGCCACCTTTCCTGGTGCTTTTCCCCGACCACATTACAGCTTGCGCAGTATCATTAGCAAAACGAGGTGCTTTATTACAATGTTTCGGACCGAGGTCGACCTTGACGACGTACGCAAACCCTGAACCTGGGGATGCGAAACCGTAGATGCTACAAACAATCCGTTCTGCATGTCGGTGCTACCAACTTGTCCAACTGCTTGACATGAGTGCGCATCCTCGCCACGTCCAAGCTAGTGTCGACATCCGTTGGCGATACGTACTATTTTCGAAACATACTTATATACTTTACATAATACACAGAGTATATGATCAAGTAAATTGTTCCTAATAACTACGGAACAATGACTCAGCTAAATTCTATGTGAACATACATTCGCTATTCCAAGCGATGACTCGCCGGTCACTAGTGAGATATGTCTAGCCATCACGCGCTATTATACCTTTCTATATACAAATATAGAATTTTCTTACTCACTATTCACATAAGCAAAGGTTTCTTGCGCCGAAGAAACATAAGCCGAGCTAGTGTAATTCCGTACACCAAAAATCATTCAACTTATCCGGCAACGGTTGGAATTTCAATTCCTAGGCGTTCGTGCTAAATTTTCAGTCTTAGAAATTTTTGGTCCCTTATTCAAAACAAGACTCAGGTTAAAGCCTAGGTATCTACATGACACCTAATTCGCTAAAACCTATAGCTCTGATACCAAGCTGTCACACCCCGATTTTCCCGTCGGTTGTGAACGTTTGGTACCTTTGCTACGCAGCGGAAATAACACATCTAAGACTCTTTTAATTCTGAACGCCTTTACTAAGCCTTCTAGGGTCACCAATCCCAAGACATCGCCTATTCCAACCGTGTCGTTGCCAAATTCTAGACCTGAAAGACATGCTTAAAAAGGTCAACATAAAGTTGGTGAGTTCAAGGTTTTAGGTTTATTTCTCATCAAAACCCGTTCATTTCAAACCTTTGGGAAAATATTCATCAACATTTTAAGAAAGTTTATTTTCATTACACAAACCGTTATTTGTGAAAAATCTTGTAAAAGTCCCATTGGAATCCTCGCCAGGTATTCCATTTTATTTACCCTTCGGCCCGACTCACTTTACCGTATATTTATCTCCCCATAAAGATAAATATACTAGGTTCTTGTCGACCGAACAACAACATTTAAAATGAGACTTTATTCCCATGGAATCCTCGTCGGGCATTCCACAATTACTTTTGAAAACTTTCTTTTTGTAAACTATTTTCCCACTCGGATTCCTCACTAGACATCCGTAAATATAATTATGAAAACCATTTTCCCCCGGTAAATCCCACCGGTAAATTCGTACTTAAAAGCGGAAATGAACATTAAAATAGCCAGTATTCATAAACCACTGCAAGTAACATAGTTAGATTAAGTAGTGTCATATATGTGGAGTCGCGAACCCCTACATGACGACGGCGACCAATCCTGAGCCCATAACCAAACCAAGACTACACATCTCATTTGCCCCGCGCGAGTTGTCTGTCGGATCAATAACTCAGTTCAGAATACGTGCACCTCTTGTCTTTACCGGGTTGACGCTATCAACCAGAGGTGGGCCTCGTCAGGCACCAATAGTACTATCCAAATATTCCTTCGGTTTCATATCCCTGAATTAATGGTTACAGTAAACACGCGAGGACCTACCCCGACTGGTTTCCGTTACCCAGGTCCCAGGTACCCATCTTGCTACTTATCATCCTCACCTCGACTCGACTCACTTTACCGTATATTTACCTCCCCATTAAGATAAATATACTAGGATCTTGTCGATCGAATAATTGTTACTTTCTACACCTTACAACTATTTAACAAACATATCCTTCATTTCCCTTTAGTCCCTGCACGACTTTATAAAAGCATTTGTAACTTTAAACGTTTTCTCAAAAACTTTGTTACGCTTTAAATTCATCAGGTTTTCATAAAACAAGCATGTCTTCCCCCCGAAAACATTTACAAAACAGTAAAAAGTGGGGTCATGAACTCACCTTGATTTCCTTGCTTAGCTAGCAAACAAGCCTGAAGCCTTGACCGACTTCCTTGTGTCCTATTACCAATAAAGGACACCTTAAGGTCTAACACAAATAAGCCTAGCTTATTTACCAGTTACAAGATAGTTTATCCAACTATCTAGACTCGTGTATACAAACCCGAGTCTTAAAGTGTTTTAACTCGACGAACCGATCGTGACTTATCTTAATCATGTTTAACATACGGCATAGCACCCAAGTTGCGCACTTGTTACTATTCGTGTGTAAACCATGTTGGACTAAAACAACGAAACGCATTTCTTATCCTGAGCCGTAGCTCGTCTCGTTAGTCGGATAAATGTATTTGTCTTGTATGTTTATATTTAGGAAAATATGCTTTGCAAAAATACAACTCTTGTTATTAATTCCGACTAATAACATTTGTTACTTCCTTCCCAAAATCCGAACATTTAAAGTGTTCAAAAGTTTGCTTTTTATAAAAGTAATTCCCAAGCAAAATCGAACGTTTTATAAATTTTGAATCCGAACAATAAACATTATTTAGTTACCGAAAGCTTTCGAAAATTCGTCATCCTTGACGCTCGGCAAAACTATATATATTATACTTGTTTGAAACGATTGTTGGATTCACTTATTATTGTTACAAATAATCTTTGTCAAAGCGTTGCGACTTTGTATAAATACATATATTTAAAGCACTTGGAAATTTATTTATAAAATACACAACTACTTCGCCTTCTTTGCACTTAGGATTCTGTAAAAATTTCGCCAGAGTTTCCTCTGTTTTTGCGCATACCAGACAACACAAGTTGTCTACAATTTTCCCAAAGTCAATTCCAAAACACAAGACAATCAATCTATTTATCCGCAAATTCCAAATTAAACGAGACTTATACGTTTCGATATTTATATAAGTATACTTATTTATATAAATATATATACAACTTATAAGTCACGCTTTTATACAAACACATTTTATCATTTACTATCTAGACGGCTCGTCTCGAGAGTGAATCGTTCGTTTGTATATACTTTAAATATATATATATATATATGTATATATAATAATGCAACAAAATAAACGCGAGATAGTTATACCATTTCCATACGCGCACAACCAGAAACGTCTTGAACGACGTGTTGACCAGATCTGACCAGATTTGACCGGGTTTGACCAGCTTTGACCGGCTCGAAACAACCCCAAAAACATCCGAAACTATATACCACCAAAAACATAACCGAAACTAACCGAAAAACGCCGAAATCATCACTCAACATAAAAATACTTCAAAACCCGCCTTGAACGCATTCGGGCTCCGAAAAAGTGTCCGAAAAATATTAATATTTCACGACGAAACCATTTCGTATGGAATCTACTAGTTATAAGGATCCCGGAAATATATTTTTCGTTAAAAACGGACACCCGGAAGTCTCCCAAACGTTATGTCAGAAGTCACCGGTCACCGGAATTTCGCCGGAGAACAAAAAGGCCCAAAAATTTGCATGGAGACTCCCAAAGACCCGATCTAAAGGTTTGCAAGAAGAAAACTTGAAAACGAACTCGCCGGAAAAGTCGCCGGAATTGCTCCATCTCCCAAACCGCGCCGTTTCTGGGAAAACGGACTTCACCGTTGCGTCCGGAACGTCGAGAAACGTGGGGGTAGGGTATCACGCGCCGAAAAGTTCGCCGGAAATTTCGCCGGGAAGTCGCCGGACCACCGCGGAGACCGCGGGACCACCGTCGGAAATCGCCGACCGCCGCCGGACCACCGCCGGACCTCCGCCGGACCACCACCGGACAACGCCGGATTTTGGCCGGATTCTAGAGAGAGGTTAGAGAGTTTTAGTTTAGAGAGAGAAAGTGAAGTGGAAAAATGAGGATTTTGTTAATAGAATTCTATTTATAGGTGGACTCATGTGGGCTTTTGAGTTGGGTTCAAGGCCTGTTACCGCGTACCAATTTCTCCGTTTTGGCCCGTTCTCGTTTCTGAACTCCGTTTTTGCCCACGAAAATTATAGAAATTATTTTAATAACTTCAAATAATTATGTTTAACCTCCAAAATATTAATTTTCGTCGAGATGGTTTTTATTATCGTGCACGTTCGTACTGGTCGTTACTTCACGTAACTAGCATTCAACCACGATTTTTCTTTTTCTTTTTTTTTAATGACCCGTTAACTTCCGAAAGCTAATAAATAACACTATTTAAAATAAATAATTATTCTAAAAGTACAAATGCGAGAAAAAAACATGCATTTCGATGTTCGATTCCCATGTCGGTTACTTCCCGCGTTTTCCAAAACGACGCGTTTTAGACCGTTTTGCAAGCCGATTCCACATCAGATCGCTTCAACAGAAAAACGTGCCGCATTTATGTGTAATAAATTTGTGTTAGTCCAGTTCATCACATTTTTTTACTGATGTCAGTTCGTTAACGTTGAATACGCGCGAATCTTTCTTTAAAAGCATCAAGGCGTCCACGAACTTCGAGGAGGACATCGTAGGACTTGTAACGGCTCATTAAATCAAAATTAACTTTAAACCATATTAATCACTTCCAAAATATGATTAAAATCGCATCAGGCGTTGTACGGAATTTGCCGGTTGTCACATTGTATTTTTCATATATATTGTACATCTTATCTCATTCATATCTATTGTCTTAAGGGTTTTATATATATGTATAAGCTGGCCATGTTATTAACTCGGTTCGTCAAGTCGGATTCGGGTTCGGTTAATATCGTCCATCAAGGTCCCACACGTGTTATCCGCTAAGCGACTACTGTTAATATTAAATAAGTAACTAGTTCGGGTGCACGGTTATACCTTTCTGCTAGACTGACTCGAGTTAACACGTCTTTGACTTCTGTTGACCATTCTTTAATAGATGTTGACCGAGTCAACTCAGTTGACTTGGGTCTTGGCCTTTTATCTTCTTTCCAATATTGTACTGATCCGATACCTTAGTCGCCATTGTCACCATATGTCATACATAATCCAGATCTATCATCAATAGTTTCTGCTACATCTTTCACCATACGGTTTACCAACAATCTTCGCACCACAACCCCCACCTGTCGAAACCATGCTCGAACCCAACTGCCACCGTCGTTGTCGTAACCCACCACAACTCTGTCGTCACCGTACATCGGCCACCGTAGCCTCCTCTATTCCTGTTGTTCGACAGAACCACCACCATCCTATCATTATCCATCCTGATTATCCATCAGTAATCGAACACGCCCGGTAGTCGAAAGTCTCCCGGTTTCTCTCTCTTCCTTGCTTCTCTCTCTTCTGCCCTTCTCTCTTTTGATCATCCCTCTCTCTAGAATCCTTGTGATGGATTGGTGTGATGTGGGGAGCAGCTCCGTCGCTGAGCCGTTGTGCTTCTCCCTCTACCTTTCTTCTCTCTCTCCTCTCTAGAACAGGTTCTGATGTGTCTGTAATGTTGGTTGGAAGAAAGAAGGGGTGGGTGTGTTGGTCGGTTGATAGCAGCTCCGCCGCCATCCGGCCGGAGCTCCACCCCTGGTACTCCTTGCTCCGCTCTCTCTCTCCCCTGTGGTGTGTGTGTATGTGCAGTAAAGGGGATGGGGTGGTTTGGGGTTTTTATAGAGTGGGTCTTTAATGGTTTCACAAAACCATGGAAGGTTTTGTGAGTGGGTGTCAATAGGAAGAGAGGACAAGTGTCCTCTCTTATGTGACTCACCCGGTTTTCGACGGTGGGTTCGTTACACGTACTGGCTCGGTCTCGCAACGTATTTTCGTATACATATACAATTATTCGGCCTCAATTTCGTAACTAGTACTCGCGTATAATAATTAATCTTATATTTTAACATTAGTATTTATTATTTCTTCGTCGTTCTTATTCTTAGTCGCGAAATATTTTGGGCCTAGTAACCAGGTTGTTACATTCTCCCGCCGTTAATGGAATTCCGTCCTCGGAATTATTTTCGGACTATCCCTAGAGTGTATCCAGTATACTCCACACTTGGATTCAACTTTTGGTTCTTACGTGTTCATGTGTAAACACTCTTCTCATAATCCGAATCGTAATTGTAGTGGTTCCATACTAAATCTTATGCCACATTTAGGTTTGAAACAAATAGTTCAAACTATCGACAGGCTAATGTTGGTTCTTGGTTTGATTTTTAGTTTTATTTTCGATGCATCATTGGTGTTTATATATAGGGTGTACCGCAGCTAACCCACCACACCAATGATACGTCGTAAACGTACTGAAAATCTCCCCAAAAGCTTGATAGAAAAAGGTATTAAAAAACGTACTTAGCCAAAAATCCTATGAAAGTTCCAGTCCTTAGAATCTATGTTTTAATATCGGTTAACTTACCGAATTTAGAGATCTTACACTCGACTATGTTCTTAGAGTTGTATGTTATTCTTTCTGGTTTTTATGCCTAATACTGAGGTTTATTCTGTTTATACCATCGGCTATATCATCGAATTCTTAAACCTTCATAATTTCTATGGTATATTGTGTAGGATATAATGATGAAACGTTAAGAATTGTGAAAAGTTAACCATCTAGACATAATATATTGATCTTAACCTTATCAAAGGCGCAAGTCTTTTCCTTAGCATCCTAGGTCTTATTTCTCATATGATCGATTTTGCTATCAATGTAAATTTTTCCTACTAACCTTGACGATACTTTCTTATTCTCATCAATTATCCCTTATTATGATTATCATGAACGCATCTACTCCCTCCGTTAGAGCCTACATATACAATTCTAATAGGTCTCATATGGATAATTCATCACTAAACTAAATAGTTATAAAGCTTAAGTCGAAGGTTTTTAACAATAATCTAAAGCTAATATAGGGTGTTAAAGTGACAAAAACTTTGATAAAGCTTAATGAATACCTCAAAGAGTTCAATTCATGGGTTTTCTCTTGTTAGCAAAGATTGGATGGTGAGAATCCAGTTACGGACCGAACTCGCGGATCGATTACGCGTAAACAACTCGTTTCAGATGGGATGTTCGAGACGAGACAGAAATATAACGATAACAACGTCATCACAGATTCGTATTAATACAGAAACGGTTACAGACACTGTCATCAGTAGGATAAACATCTATCTCGTGGCCGGGGGAGGTCGGGCATGACCTCCCCCTTGAGAGCATTCAAAGTATCAACTCAAATCACCAAAATGAATACAAACACATGAGATTGCTATTTATAGTCCAAAACTCAGGTTCCAGATTCGCCCCTTTTGGATGGTCGAATGTGGAGCATTTCCGCATTCGCCCATTTGTAATGGTCGAATGTGGAAAACTTCCACATTCGCCCAGTATGTTTAGGCCGAACCTGGCTCAGTGTTTTGTCCTATATTTTACAAATGCGTCAGATCCATAAAATGCCCTTATGGATCACCACAATCTCATGTAACTCAATACTAAGACTCAACCCTAGTCTATTCGACAGTGACGTCCACAGAAAGTGCATCAACAGATGGTTATGTTCTTTCTATACATTCTTGAGCCTAGGTCGCCGCCTTCCCGTTTGATATTCCTGAATCATCTCTAAAACTTGTTTTGCGATTATGGTTCCAATATACTCTACTCAACTTAAATCTGCAGAAATCGATATTAATCAAGTCCATATGAAATGATCTAGTAATTAATGGGTTTAATCTCTTATCTTTTGTCTAACTGGTAACGCAAAAACTCAACCTATACGTAAACATGAACCATATAATAACGAACCATACGATTGACAATACTTATTTGGTTGGAAGAATAACTTATCGGATTACCCTTTTGCTTGGTTGACCGAAGTTCTCTTTGGTATCTTGGGCTCTTTCAAATTGTAGCGCCAAGTTTTGGCGAGGTACCTAATTCTCATGATTTGCTCACTTCTTAGTCATGAAAAGTTAGTCGAACTTTATACCATTCACTAATGATCATAGGACACGTTTATAAGTACTACTATAGTCATGAAGATATATATACATATATATGTACTATTATCAAAACATTCCAAGTCGCTACAAGTGTAACGAGCTCTATCCACAGAGTATCTCACGTATTTGTTTACGACTCTAATGTAGTCCATTTCTACACTTAAGTTCATGGCTATCATGGTTAACACTCACAATTTAGGCGACTCTTCGGATTTCTTAGAACTTTTTCGTGCCTGTAAATTCACAATTACATGACGTCAAGTGTAATCGTCAATTTACCTCACGGAATTATTCTAGTAATCTCCGTCATAGTCATCATTCACGTATCGCAAAAAGCTCGTATACTAGTCACACTAGTTCTAGGTCCCTGTAAGCATTCTAGTGTGTTCAGGTACTCGAGTCTCGACTTACTTCGTTTCTTACTCTGGTCAGTCTTATATAATTCAAGGCATTCCCTAGCTAGGTAGTCTTAGAGCCTTAAACGCTAAGTTCTCTAAGTTGTCCTAGTGTGGTATAGGATATCTGGAGATATCCTACTTCGACACAACCGTTGCTCTGATACCAACTGTAACAACCCGACCAGGTGGGGCCTGGACGATATGACAGATTGGTAACAGACTTGCACAACGGAAGCATCGATAACTAATATTTATTGTTTTTACAATTTCTAATTCAAAAATATAATTACATAACTTAAATAAATACACTGATATTTATGCAGGGACGAAACGCGGCAGTCGTCGAAGTAGTTGATAAGGTGTGATCCGCTAGTCGATCTGATCTCTATCCCGCTTATCTCGAGAGGCTCTAACCGCAACACATATAGCTGAATCTTCTAACCAGATAACCTCTAATCCGCTACTAGCAATCATATACATCGCGGTTGCCATCCGTCCATTTGCAGTACCTGAACACATGCTTAAAAGAGTTTGGGTCAGCAATTATTTTGGTGAGTTCGTGTAAGTAGTTAAGTAAATCCAAAGCAGTTTAACAGTTCGAAAACCAGTTTACACAGTTCAAAAACGTTTAACACACGTGATGTACAAGCGACCCCTCAACCCTAACACTAGATCTATCTACTGCCATTATAGATCTACAAGGCATAATATATGCCGCAACGGTCCGCAGGCCTCAGTGGAGGGTTTCCCGGGCCCCTAGTCCCGGGTCCACTGTGCGTGGGGGTTTCCCCAAGTAGTACTACCCATATATTAAGCGGCTCACCTCTGAGTTAATGAGTGTCAGTATAATCTGGCAGCCACTATCTTGTCACATCACAACAGTTCATAAAAAGGAAGCATGCATTCACCCCAAAATAGTTAAAACACGAAAAGGGGAGAGTACACGAACTCACCTTGGTTATGGTATCACGTAGAGTTGCACGATCACATTGTTATTCCAAATCGAGAACCCACCTATCAATCACATGCAAGGTCCTACCAATATTACAAACATAAGTGCGTGTAACCGAATACCGCGGTTACACGTGCGGGCAGCTAGGACCTTTACTTATAAGTTACTTGTCGTTGGTGCCTCTATGTTCATATACATATTTATTCATTCGAAGTCTTTAGTGTCATTCATCCATCTATGTCTTTGGTTTATCTAAATCTTGAGTCATTAGCTATATTCCATGTTCTATGGATCATACCAAAGTTATACATATTTATACATACCTGTTTATCATGTCTATCCTCAAAAGTCTCATTCTTATATAATAACAAGTTATACATTGTTTCCCAAGTTTAAGTAACTGATCCTAATGTTCAATGTCCTTTGTACTATTCCTATAACTTAAAACTAAGTCATATAATAACTAAATCCAAGTGATATATTCATTTATGTAATTTGGTTTAGCACCTTTCATATTATTGTTTATCTATATCAAAGATAGTCCGAGTCCTTTGTAACTTGAATATCATGATGGTTGTGTTCATCGTCTAAGTGTTCTAATACATGTCCACCTAACCGTCATCTATCATACGTCTATAATTAGCTATGTGTCGAAGTTCCAATGTTTCGATTATCAAAACTAGTCATCATCCCACATACAAGTAATCGTCTTGTGTTCCATATCTCATATGTTCTAGGATTCTAGTCGTCAATGTCTTTGTATTAAGAGTAAGGGAGTTAAAATCTGGTCCAGATCTGAGAACGATTGAGTAAGTTTCCCATTTTTCTGGTAAAGACCTTAAAAATCTATGAAGCATAGATACAGTTGTATTGGTCTGACCATTTAACTTTAACTCAGAGATTAATGAGGAGAATCTTTCAAATTGTTGTGTCAAAGTTTTCCCATTAATGTGAGTAAATGTTTCATATTGTTGAGCAAGAATTTCTCCAGTGTTGGCAATCACCTCTTCAGTTCCTCCAAACTGTTCTTTTAGACAATCCCAAAGCTCTTTGGCACTTTCACAATGTAAAAGTACAGAGTAGATATCATTTGGGAGAGCCATTGCGAACATAGAGAATGCCTTACCATCAAGCTAAAGTTTTAGGAAATCTTCATCAGTGTAGTCTTTTGGTTCTTTTGGTATTTCTTCCTTAGTTTGAAGATTTATGTTTACTGGCTTATGGGGTCCATACATGAAAGATCTCCAACAGTCAGTGTTTGTCTGTGATAAAGTATGTGCCAACCTTTTTTGCCAAATATTATACTCACTTCTGACCAGCATAGCAGGTTTATTAGCAGATCCAGTATTATGAGGATCCATTTTTGAGATTTTTGATTTGTCAAGTTTTTCTCAAACTGATGGATGGTTAAAAAAGTGAACTTTTATCCTTTATTGAATATCAATAAGAGCCTGTGTCTGATTTTCAATTTGTTAGATTGATACTTGATCAGATAAACCAGAGCTCTGATACCAATTGTTGGATCAGTTTCTCTATTTAACAGTTCTTATTCATGAACACTTATGTGTTGTATGTTTATCAAAGCAGTTTGCACAGCGGAATAAGCAAAGTGTTGAAGTTAAAGTATCACTTTTTAACAGGAGTTATTACTCCCCCTCAATCAATGAACTAAGTAGTAAAGATGAGAATCAAATAATAGTAAATGCAGAATGATTCTCAGATATATATTGAAATGGTTAACTACAAAGTAATTTGAAGGAAATGTTAGGTGGATGTCTAAAATAGTGGGATTAACCCCTCTATTTATAGACGGACGATTACATACAAACTAAGTTACAAAAAGATTATAATAATGTAAGATAATACTACAACAGGCTGTAGTATTGAAACTTGAACAAAGACTTTAAGTAAACTAATATAATACTAAACTGCTGAGATTAAGGATGGTTAGAAGCTTCTAATGAAAGTGTTGATGAGTGATAAACTTCTGATGAGTGATCTTCAGGAGTTTTTCTTCAGCAGTTGTTCTTCAGATATTTGTCTAGTCTATCTTCAGAACTTCTGATCCTTTTACTCTTCAGGACTTTGGACATCTTTTACTTCAGCAGTTTCACAACAAAGGATATAAGACTAAGGTTTATACTGGCTTGTCAATCCTCTTTGACCCTACAACTTCTTGTTCTGGTTTCATCCTCCATAGTCTAAATCGGTGTAGGATACGAGATCTAATCCACTATCTGATGGATGACCTAGCTTGGACCCTTAAGGTATCTCATAATCCTTTTAACCGCGACCATGTGGGAATCCTTTTGATCAGCCTGAAACCTAGAACAAAGACAAACTGGAAATATAATGTCCAGTCCAAAAAGAGTTAAGTACATAAGTGAACCAATCATTGCCCTGTACTCTGTTGGTTCGACATGCTTGTCACTTTCTGTATCTTGACCAAGTCCGTGATTCACTGGTAGAGGAGTAGCATACTACAAGAAACATAGGTCTTTACCAATGTAGCTAAAAATATGTTATATGTGTGGTTAAAACTATAGCAACTTGTTAAAATAAATTATGACGTGGCATATGACATGACATCTAACGTGGAACATGACGTGGCCTGTGACATAACAGATGACATGGAAGCTGACGTGGCACATGATGTGGCTTTTGGCATGGCACATGACGTGGCATATAACATGGCCGATGGCATGACAGGTGACATGTCAGGTGACATGGCATCTGACGTGGCACATGACAAGGCAGCTGAATTGCACTATGATTATGACACGTCTCACAAATATATATGTAGTTGAATGTAAAATTATGTGTAGGTAAACATTCACCACTCTATATATATAATAATAATATTCGAATATATATATATATATATATATATACAAACAAATACAAAAACAAGTATACAAAGACATGCAACCAAATTATCATCATTAATAAAAACATCATCATTCAAGAAACCAAACCAAATACTTAAACAAACAAAAGAAAAATTAGCCACTAGTTAATAATGAGTTATCTAAAATTACTAAAAAAACCTTCAGTTATCAGTACTTTCATCACTCTCTAGTGCATCACTTTGAGATTGTTCTGATATGATTGATGGAGGAGGCATAATATTATTATCAGTCAGTGCTTGTTCCATAATTGCACATTTAGTTGTCACTGTTTGAAGTTGATCCACTAGCTCGTCATAAGTAGGACGCTTTGATTTTTTATTACACATTGTGTTATGAGCTATAACTGGATCACGTCCCTACCCATGCAGACGAATAGAGATTACTCCAAGTACACTCTCAATAATCTTCTTATTGCTCATTGATTCCACTATATATTGGTTTCTCAGCTTCAACTTTTCATCCTTTTAACGAAAAAGAAGACAAATACTATAAATTACAAAACAAGGAATATTTAGTGGTAGAAATGAATATGTAAACTTACATATATTGTAGCCGCAACATTGGATATCCAACCTTTACCTCATCCCAATGTGTAAGCCGCCAAGTCTCAAGTTGATCAAATGAAGATTCCAAATCTAAGCCACGCTCATTGTGATACTGTATTGTACTTTTCGATCAATTTCTGCTATCTAGTTTTCGTTTTGCACGTGCAATAACTTTCTTTTTCGCAATTTTCTTCAATGACATACAACTAAATTTCACATAAAAAAAAGATAAAATTCGACAATAAATAATAAGATAATAACAAGAAGATCGATAAAACATTACCAAGTATTTTTCGTCACTCCACATATCACATAGATATTCCCAGTATTCTTGTTGGATCAGTGGTCTCTTATAACAGTTAAGTTTATAGAACACTTATGTGTTTGCAGGTTTATCAGTAGTAATTTGCACAGCGGAATGATAAATGTTCTAAGTTAAAGTATCAATTTTACAGGAGTTATTACTCCCCCTTTACTATAGCAGTTAATGAGAATCAAAAGCAATTCAAAGTATAAAGCAGTAAGTGCAAGTATTGAATGATTCTCAGATGTGAAATGGATTATAAGTTATAAAAGCTTTGAAGGAATTCAATTAAAATCAAGTGAAATCACATGTCTAAAATAGTGGGATAAGCCCAACTATTTTTAGACGAGTACAAACTGTTGTGCTAAGTAATACAAGATTATAATAAGCTAAGATAATGCTTAGGATAATGCTTACAACAGGCTGTAGCATGGGAACTTGTTCAAAGACTTTAACAAAACAATATAATACTAAACTACTGAAGTTTGCTGGGTCGGTTAGAAGCTTCTGATATGAAAGTACTGATGAGTGACAAACTACTGATGAGTAGTTTGCCTTCAGTAGTTCTTCAGTGAAATGTCTGGTTAGACTTCAGAACTTCTGATGCTTTAACTCTTCAGCACTTTGCTTTTTCTTCTTCAGCACTTCTTTCTTTACTTCTTCAGCAATTCCATACTTAGAATATTTAGCAGAAATATGATTTGAACTTTGGTAACAAAAGTGGTTTCTTCAATCCTTTTTGTCCCTACAATCTCCCCCTGGATTGATGAAGCCAAAACCAAATCCATATCTTTATTTACCTTCATTTTTCCTAGCTTCCAGTATTCTCCAGATTTCTGCAGTCATGGAGATACTAAGCTAGTTTTGTTATTGCTCTGTGAGAGATCCTTGTTTAGCCTCTAGATGTTGTATGGTGAGTAGGTCTTTTGTTGACAGTATGCTCAACTCCTTTGAATTTTTACAAACCTTGCTTGAACGATCTCTTCTGGTCATTTTCACTGAGTTAGAATCAGTGAATGACCATTTTACTATGTTTACCTTAGACCTGTCAAAGTCTGAGGCATAGGGGCCAAGCTAGTCTCCTGAGTTTGTCCTGATTGAGGAATATCTTCAATTTTAGTGACCTTCAGGTGGGAGTCCCTGCTCTCTTCAGTGTTCACAGCACTTGGTTTTGCAAAGTTGGGTAAGTGATGTGTTGTAACAACCTTAGTGTGAGATTTTTCTTTGATGGACTGTTGTATCTGGTAAGCATATGTAGCAGGGTCCCTGAATTGTGTTAGCAGAGGGTTTTCTTCAATATCAAAGTCTCCATGTACTAACTGACTTCCTTCCAATTGTACCATCTTGAAGTCAATCTTGACTGTTTCCTCTTGCTTCTTCTTTCTGGTAACAGGCTTTTGTAGTGCACCAAAAGATCTCTTAACTACTGAAGTTTGTGGAACTTCAGGAGTTTTGTATTTCTCTTGATGTGCAGCTTTGCTAGCCTTGAATTTTTTGTATGTGTCATAAAGAGTGTCTTCTTTCCATTTTGACACATAAGTTTTTGGACCAAATCCATTTGCTACCAACTCATCAACTATTTCAGCTCTCTTTGCTTTTCTTTCTTTCTCTGTTGCCAACCTATCAGCTACAAGTTGAGCTCTTCTTGTTAGTTCTTCTGTACAGAGTCTGTTCAGAGAAGCCTTTTTAGCCTTTGTATTCTTTGTGATCATTAGCATAAGCTGTGCTCTTTTGTCTTCTTCAGCAGTAGCTTCTTTGGCTCTGTCTTCAGCTTCTAACTCATCAAGTTTTTCTCGATACTTGACAAGCTTTTCATCAAAACTTAGATCATCCCTTTCTTCCAGGCTTTTCCATACCTTTTCTTCCTTAGCCTTCTTGATTGCCTCTTTTAAACTCTTCTCTAGTAATTCTTTGGACATAAAGATTGGAGTAGGGTTTAAAATGGTTGTAGTAGTTACAGGTGCAGGCTTTGGAATTGGTATTGGTGTTGGACTTTGTTCAGGTGCCTTGGAAGACTGTCCTTGATCAATCTTGGAAGATAGAACTTCTGAAGGGTTGATTGGCTTGATTGTAGTCACAACTACTGAAGGATTGTCTTCAGCAGTTTGAATAATGTCATCAGAAGTTTCTTCAGTATGCCCTTGGGAAGGATCAGAAGTTTAAAGTATCTCTTTCCCTGGTCTGTGTGTTATCTTTTCAGCTTCCAGAGACACTTCTACTGGTTCCTTAGTCTTCTCCCCCTTTTTGGCTTCATCCACTTCTGAAAGCCTTAAAGAATGAGAAGTTGTAGCAGATAATGATGCAAGTTGTCTTGTATTATCATCCATCTTCTTGTTCAGCTCTGCAAGTTGTTTGTTCAGCAACTCAAATTGTTCATTAGCTTTTAACTCCCAAGCAATTGTGAAAGTCTTGAGTTGTTCAGTGATAAGATTCTTCATCATCTGGTACAGGGGACCATCTGGGTTGCATAGGTGGTTCCAGTCTATGCTAGACATCCCAGGGAATTAGGTAGGCTTTTGAAGTGAAGGGGGTGTTTTTGGGTGATCTTCAGAATGTACTAAAGATGCCACTTTAGGGGAATCAGGGTTTAAGTGGTCTTTAACCTGATCTTTTGTGACCAGCTCTTTGAGCTTAGAGACATCAGATTCAGGACCTTCAATATGAGCCATCAATTCATGTTGTGGAGTTTGTGAATCATCATCCAAACCAATGGAATCATCTGAATCCCTGATAGTGTCCTCAATGAGGGCAGTATCAGTTAAATCATGAGCTAGACCCAAACAAGTAGTCTCATGAACCTCTTTGTCTTGGTACTAAGGTTTTCCTACTTCATACATTAAGCCTTCATTAGTAATTGCCACATTTGAGGTCTTAGGGATGTTACTTCTGTCCTCATATCCACCACTGGGTGATAAATGAGTAGAAGCAGCCTCAAATGTACCTAAGGTATCTAAGTTTGGGCTTAGAAACCTTGGTTCATCCTCATCTCCTTGGTTAGGACTAATGATGTCCACATCCATGTCAACTTCTGAAGGCATCTCCCCTGTTTGATGTGTTTCTTGGGGAGTGACATGTTTGGATGGGACTTTCTCTTTTAGTCCTGAGAGAAGTTAGGCAATTTCAATGGTTGCATGGGAGGGTTCAGGTTCAGCAGTTGTAGGTAAGGGATCAGTAGTTATGGGTAATGGGTCAGCAGTTTCAAAAGAAGGATCAGTAGTTAAAGTTTTTCTAAGTCTTTTTCTATGAAATGTAACAGGTTTTCTTTTGGGTGGTTGGGATGGAGTGGACTGAGAGGATGTTTCAGCCACATCCTTTTGAAGTGCAGATTGCACATCAGTAGTTTCAGGTATCTCAACTTCCTGAACTACCTTTTTCTTTGGGTTGGTGGGTGTTTGTTTTTGCTGTTTAGGTTTCTTGGCTTTCTTTGGCTTGGGTTTTGAAGATGTGGGTTCTTTGGGGACTGTTTCTTGTTCCCCTTGGTCATCTTCTGGCAAAAGTGCTAGTTTTACCCTTTTAATGAAACTACTGATGAAGCAGGTTTCTTCATCAGTGGTTTTTGTCATCTCTTCAGTAGTTTTCAACAGCTGATGAGAATGACTTCCAAAACACTTAAATAACTTCTGATAATTATCAGTAGTTATTTCTTTTCTGAAAATTTCCATTTTGATGTTTCTCAAAACATCAGTAGTTTCTTTCTCATTTATTCATCAGAGGTTTTGTGACATATTAGTAAGTATGTGAGTGAAAGTAAAATATGTGCAGAAGGAAAAAGTGAAAACACTTACAGACTTCATTCAAAATTTAGCATCCCAAGCATGGATACTATCCTCTGAAATGTTGTTGAATCAAGGGGTTTGGTGAATACATCAGCTATTTGATTTGCATTTGTGACATGTTTCACCTCAATCTTGCCTTTTTCATAGCAATCTCTTATGA
The DNA here is from genome assembly GCA_032199755.1 of Ambrosia artemisiifolia. NCBI lineage: Eukaryota > Viridiplantae > Streptophyta > Magnoliopsida > Asterales > Asteraceae > Ambrosia > Ambrosia artemisiifolia. Next base: position 14,047,756 of record CM063529.1, read on the forward strand.
AATGATACCTGATTTCAATATGTTTAGTTTTTGAGAACTGAATAGGATTTTGAATGATGCTAATGGCAGATTTACTATCTACTAAGAGTGGAGTCTTGGTCTCTTTGATTCCATAATCAAGAAGTTGATATTGGAGCCATTGTATCAGTGATGTGCAGCTTGCAGCAGCAATGTATTCAGCTTCAACTATTGAAGTTGCCACAGATGTTTGTTTCTTTGATTGCCAGGACACCAGACAGTTTCCTAAGAATTGGCAACCACCAGATGTTGATTTTCTTGACATTTTACACCCTGCATAGTCACTATCTGAAAAAGCAGGATATCTGAAGATTCTTTTGACAGCAATTAGGTGTGATTCTCTTGGTGCAGATTGGTATCTAGCACAGACACAAGTTGAAAACATAATATCTGGTCTAGAAGCAGTTAAATACAGAAGAGAACCTATCATACATCTATACATGGTTTGATCAACCTGTTTTCCTTGATCATCTGGTTCAACTTGTGTGGTTGGTGTCATGGGAGTGGAACATGATTTACAGTCTTGTAAAGAAAATTTGTTTAATAATTCTTTAACATATTTTGATTGATGTATAAATGTTCCATTTATTTGTTGCTTGATTTGCAGTCCTAAAAAGTACTGCAATTCTCCCATTGTACTCATTTCAAATTTTGATTGCATGAGTTTCTTAAATTCATCACACAATTTGGTATTTGTTGAACCAAAAATGATATCATCAACATAAATCTGAACAAGTAAGACATGATTTCCAACATGTTTGATGAAAAGTGTTTTATCAATGGAGCCTCTAGTGAAGTGATTTTTAAGTAAAAAGTTGGATAGTGTTTCATACCAGGCTCTTGGAGCTTGTTTTAGCCCATAAAGAGCTTTGTCAAGTTTGTACACCCAGTCAGGATGAGAGGGATCCTCAAACCCTGGTGGCTGACAGACATACACTTCCTCTTTTATTTTTCCATACAAAAATGCACTTTTGACATCCATTTGAAAAACTTTTATGTTGTTGGAAATTGCATAAGCTAAAAATAACCAGATAGCTTCAAGTCTTGCAACTGGTACAAAGGTTTCATCATAGTCAATGCCTTCTTCTTGAGAATAACCTTGTACCACCAATCTTGCCTTGTTCTTGATGATCATACCAGCTTCATCTTGTTTGTTTCTGAAGACCCATCTAGTACCAATTGGTTGTTTGTTTGGAGGTAAGGGACAGATTTCCCAAACCTGTTGCTTCTTGAATTGAAGTAGCTCATCTTGCATGGCTTGAACCCAATTGTTATCTTTGAGGGCTTCTTGATACTTCTTTGGTTCCAACTGAGAAATAAATGCTGAGAAAAAGCAAAAGTTGGAGAGCTGGTTTCTGGTAAGCACCCCTGACGCAATATCACCCATGATTTGTTCCAATGGATGATCCTTGTGTTCAATCAGTTGTTGTAGACCTGTACTTGAGGATGGCTCTGGTATTTCTTCAAATAAACCACTGAGGTTGATAATATCTGGTTCAGCTATTTGTTGAGGTTCAGAAGTTTTTGGTTCAGCTGAATCAGTAGTTTCAAAATGTTCATCAACAGTTGTTGAAGTAGAAGCTTGTGAAACTTCTGAAGGTTTAAAAGTTGATTTGATGACTGTGTTTGGAGTCCATAGTGTAGGACCATCATCTTCAAACCCTTGATAACCATAATGAGGAGGTTTGGATGATTCAACAGTCTTTTCAGGTCCGAAACTAAAGTTGTCAAGGTCAAAGAGTTCAGTAGGATGTGCTGGAATAAGAGTATGTTTGGATTCATTGAACTTGACATTCAGTGTTTCTTCTACTATCTTGGTTCTTGAATCGAAGACTTTGTAAGCTTTCCTCATTGGAGAATAACCAAGAAAATAACCTGAATCAACTTTAGCAGCAAATTTAGAGATAGAGTCTTTGATGTTGAGGATAAAACATTGACATCCAAAATCCCTGAAGAAGGAGATAAGGGGCTTTATTCCATGAAGAATTTCATAGGAAGTTTTGGTATGTCTCTTGTTGATAAGAACTCTATTCTGAACATAACAAGTTGTGTTGACTGCTTCAGCCCAAAAATACAAAGGTAGGCCTGAATCAGCTAACATGGTTCTTGCTGCTTCAATCAATGTCCTGTTCTTCCTTTCTACCACACCATTTTGTTCAAGAGTTATGGGAATGCTGAATTGTCTAACAATCCCTTTAGACAAACAGAATTCATCCAGAGTTTTGTTCCTGAACTCTGTCCTATTGTCACTCCTGATGACTTTGACAGAAAGAGAATATTGCTTCTCTACTTGTAGAATGAAGAACTTGATTATTTCAGCTGCCTCATCCTTGGAATATAAGAAGAAGACCCATGTGAATCTTGAGTAGTCATCAATGATGACCAAACAGTACTTCTTCTTACCAAGGCTCATGATTTTGACTGGTCCAAATAAGTCCATACGGAGTAGTTGAAGACATGCAGTTGTTTTTTATTCTTCAATAGAGTTATAGGAGGACTTATGTTGTTTACCTTTAAGACACGAAACACAGTGTTCTTTACACTGGTATTCCTTCAAAGGTAGACCTCTGACCAAGCCCATTTTTGTGACTTTATTTATTGTTTTAAAGTTCACATGGCCAAGTCTCCTATGCCAGAGATCAGTTTCTGAAGTTGATGCCTTTGAGAAGAAACAGGCAGTGTTGTTCAGTACTTTGTCTTTCTCAATGTCCACTGCATAGACATTGCCACATCTTTTGGCAATCAGCAAAGTATGATCTTCAATGATCTTCTCTATCAACTTCTGGCCTTCTGGTGATATGATCTTGCATGTTGTCTTGGTGAAAAAGGAAGAATATCCTTTGTCACACATTTGTGAGACACTAAGCAAGTTGTACTCAAGGTTTTCAACCAGATTGACCTTGTCAAACTGCATTTTGCCAGAGGATACATTGCCATATCCTAGCACATATCCCTTTGCATTGTTCCCAAAGGACCCAGATCCTTCCCTTTGACTGATAAAATTGTTTATCAGGTATCTGCATCCAGTCATGTGCATTGAGCCTCCACTATCAACATACCAAATGCTATTCAACCCTCTGGAGACCCTCTGCACAAAATAGAAAATTAATTAGATTTGGGAATCCAAGCCAATTTGGCTTTGGGTTTGCTCTTGAGAACAGGTGCAGTTTGTTGAGGACCAATTTTGAAATCCATTTCTTTTTAGCAATGGATTTTTCATTAGAGACAATGGTGGCATCTTTTTGGTGACCACCATCAACTTTGGTCATCAGAAGTTTAACCAAATTTATCAAATCTTTAACCTCAGTAGTTTGTGAAACTACTGATAGGTTAGGTATAACTTCTGAAGATGAACTTTGAGAAAAAGGCTGTTTTTGAGATTTAGTCTTTTTCTGAGAAAAGGTTTTGCTTGGTTGTTGTTTGTTGGGAAAGAAAGTGTTTTCATAATCTTTTCTTATTTGTTTTCCCACAACCAGTTGTTGATTTTTCTTATTAAACCGATTTCCCTTTCTATATCTACAAAGTTCAGTCATGTGGTTAAACAGACCACATATTTCACATGCTTTTGCCTTCTCTTTCCTTTTAAATTCAGTAAGAGAGTTGGAAGGCAAATTACTGACAATATCTGTATTTTTCAATAGGTCATCAGTAGTTTTCAGGGTCTCAACTCCTGATGTAGATGCAACTACTGATGTCTTATTGTCAGTTGTTATCACTTCTGCAGAACTTTCATTTTTGAGAAAGTTCTGATGGAAGGATGTGCACTCCTCCATTTCAGAAATTTGAATCAATTTCTTCCCATCATTATCAGTTTTGTGGGTGAAATCAGTTGGTGATTCAGTATGGGTATACCCTATGACAAACTTAACATTTGCAGCAGTTTGCTTGTTAAGCAGCATTTGGTATCCCTTACAAGACTCAACCCATTTTTCACAGTCAACCTTAGTGTCAGCAAGCTCTTTTCTGACATTGCCTAGGTTGTTTATCATGCTTTTAATTTGTGCCTGGGTTCAATGGATTTATCTGTTAATTTAGAAATTTCCTTATTTTTTAAAACAAGTTTTCTTTCTAAATCACACTTCATCTGTGTGTGTTTTCTCTCCATGTCATTTGATTTGCCTTGTAAATGCACATTTGTTTCTCTAATTAAAGCAAAAGATTCTTTGCAAGATTTTGAACAAAGCTTTAACAGAGATTGTTGTGATACCTGAGATAGAGCAGAATTGGAGGAGTATCCCTCAAAGGCCATTAAGGAAAAATTCTTTCTGCCATTATCAGGTTCTCCCCAATTGATATCATAGACTTTGTTGTCTTCATCTGGACTGCATTCAGATGTATCAAAAGGAAGACTGCTTCAGTCAACATAACCTGATGTGAATAGACTTTGTTGAGGGGGTTGTTGAGTTTGTGGAAGTTGTTGAGCAGCTGGAAAAGGATGCATTTGTTGCTGGCCCTGGTGTTGAGCAGACATTTGAACATATTGTATTTGTGGCACATATTAGATTTGTGGAGCTTGTTCCTGTACAAAATAAGCACTCCCTTGAGTTCCATTATTCCTATTATATGAGGAGTTAAATTGATTTCCAGACATAGGTTGGTTAAAGCTAGAGCTTCTACACTCTCTAGCAAAGTGTCCCAACTTTTGACACTTATGACATCTCAATTTAGATTTGTCAAAACCAACTTTTGTAGAGTTGTTTAGTCCTGAAAACTTCCTTCCTTACCTTTTATAAAATTTGTTAGTTTTTATGCTTAACAAGGCCAGTTGGTGTAAAATATCCATTTCTTCTAAGTCATCACTGCTAAAATATTTTAAGTCATCCATGATAAAACACATGTTATCAGTAGTTTGACTTAGGTCTTCATTGTCATAAGCTGGGAATGATCCATCTGATGAGATCCCAGCTGTTATGTCAATGTGATCAAAAGATCCAAAATTTTAGAACAAGATGGTGAGTCCTGTCCCAATAAGGCTGTGCTACCTAGAGTATAGTCATCAGCAGTTTTACCAGATTCTTGTAACTTTTTCTTTTGATTGATCTCTCTTTCAAAAGTCAACAGTTTACCATGTAACCTTGTTAGGTTTGGGGTGTTAAAATCTGAACTTGTTCTGAGGATTATAGAGTAAGTTTCCCATTTTGAAGGTAAAGACCTTAAAAATCTATGTAACATAGATGCATTTGAATAGGTCTGACCATTAAGTTTTAACTCAGAGATGAGTGATGAAAATCTTTCAAATTGTTGAGTTAATGTTTCACCATCTACATGAGTAAAAGTTTCATATTGTTGGGCTAGGATTTCTCTGGTGTTGGCTATCACCTCTTCAGTTCCTCCAAACTGTTCTTTTAGACTATCCCACAGCTCTTTGGCACTTTCACAATGTAAAAGTCCAGCATAAATTTCAATTGGGAGAGCCATAGCCAACATAGAAAAAGCTTTTGCATCTAGCTCAAATTTTTGGAAATCTTCTTCAGTGTAGTTTATAGGGTCTTTTGGTCTTTCAATTTTTCCTTCTGGATCAGTTACTACTGGTTTGTGAGGTCCAAATATTACTGACCTCCAACACCCAGTATTGGTCTGAGATATGGTGTGTGTCAACCTTCTTTGCCAGATATTATATTCATTTCTTACCAGCATAGGAGGTTTATTGGCAGATCCAGTATTATAAGGGTCCATTTTTAAGAAGTTTGGATTGTCAATACTTCTATAAAGTGATGGATGTAAAATAAAGTGAACTTTTAATCCTTTATTGGATATCAATAAGAGCCTGTGTCTGATTCTCAATTTGTTAAATTGATTTTTCATCAGATAAACCAGTTGCTCTGATACCAATTGTTGGATCAGTGGTCTCTTATAACAGTTAAGTTTATAGAACACCTATGTGTTTACAGGTTTATCAGTAGTAATTTACACAGCGGAATGATAAATGTTCTAAGTTAAAGTATCACTTTTACAGGAGTTATTACTCCCCCTTTACTATAGCAGTTAATGAGAATCAAAAGCAATTCAAAGTATAAAGCAGTAAGTGCAAGTATTGAATGATTCTCAGATGTGAAATGGATTATAAGTTATAAAAGCTTTGAAGGAATTCATTTAAAATCAAGTGAAATCACATTTCTAAAATAGTGGGATAAACCCAACTATTTATAGACGAGTACAAATTGTTGTGCTAAGTAATACAAGATTATAATAAGCTAAGATAATGCTTAGGATAATGCTTACAACAGGCTGTAGCATGGGAACTTGTTCAAAGACTTTAACAAAACAAATATAATACTAAACTACTGAAGTTTGCTGGGTCGGTTAGAAGCTTCTGATATGAAAGTACTGATGAGTGACAAACTACTGATGAGTAGTTTGTCTTCAGTAGTTCTTCAGTGAAATGTCTGGTTAGACTTCAGAACTTCTGATGCTTTAACTCTTCAGCACTTTGCTTTTTCTTCTTCAGCACTTCTGTCTTTACTTCTTCAGCAGTTCCATACTTAGAATATTTAGCAGAAATATGATTTGAACTTTGGTAAAAAAAAAGTGGTGTCTTCAATCCCTTTTGTCCCTACACTTCTTACTTAACTTCAGAAGGAGGTGTGGTATTCGCCTTTGTAGGGTTAGCTTTCCTCCAATTTCTTTGAAGTAAGCATGCAACTTAGCTCGGTGACCCCTCCATGTGCTTGACATGTAGCCAATGTTGCAAAAGTAGCTAGGCGCTCCCTAGTCGGAATCGGGAGTACTCGGGGAGTTATTGGCCTAGTCGGAGAGTTCCCGGGGAGTACTCGGCCTTCGGGACCTTGTTTTACGACATTGCATGTAGCTATATATAAATTTTCGTACATTCGAATTCTCCATATCAATATCAAAAAGTGTCTTCAAGCAACAATTATAATAAACTAGTTAGCTTCTAGCGTAACAGCAAACTATCTTTTTCCCCATATTAAAAATCATATTAAATTATAAAAGAAACTTATAGTTAACTGGTGGCGTAACGTGGTCCTATCTGCATGTTGTACGTGTCTCCTCCAATCTTTATATTGTAAGCTACAATTGGTACGCAAAATATATCCACTCTCGTGCATGATAGATGAGTCATTTTGGCATACTACTCGCAGCATTTGAAAGTTGAACTCTAGTGGCAATTTCTTCTTAGAAACTTTCATTACATTTCAAGCTTCTTTGCCACGCGTAATGCCATGTGTTGGCCTTGTCACACCTTCACCAATTTCTTCCTCGGCCTCATGAGTTGTATCTACAAACAAGAGGAAGAACATATACATTTACAACACTGATGCATATGGTTTTAGTAATTTAGAAAGATGTCAATTTTCCCGGTGCCAAGAACTTGATGTGTCAACTTCAAAACATAGATTTGGGGAAAACGACTGATTGTTACTAAACCTTTTTTAATAAATTTTAAATTTATAAAGTAAATGATAATTACTTTAGAAACTAAAACTAACACATAGGCAGAGAACCTGACGTGTATTGCATAGCTTTCTAGGGTAAATACCAAGTATTGTATTCCAGAGAACATACTTTCCCCTACTCAACCTTTCATCAATCAACTAATCGGGTTTGAGAAGAAAAATAAAACGGAGGGGTTCTTAAAAATGGTTTATAAAGGGTTTTGGGTTTGATAAAAGAAAAAGATAAAATAGGGAAGTTAGCGAATATGCACATCTCAGGCCATCCGTATAAGCAGATAAATTTATTATTACAATTAATAGTTAAGATTAATTATTTGTGAGGAGGACAAGAGTGATCTTGAAGTGTTGATTCCTAGATAGAGAAACAGGGCCACTACTGAGTAGTATGCTAAACCTCCCAATGCGCGTCCGCATGAAGGTACACCGACTGAGCCTTGCATGTAGCAAGCTTCCCAAACCGCGGTCAATTTTCTGCTCCTCAGACTTATCTTCTTCTTGTAATGGAGGCTTCACTTCCGACCTGGAACACCGTACACCTCCCTTAGCTCTCGCTTTCCTTGCCGAAGGATCTCTTCTTACAGTCAGTCCTGGTGACATCGTATCCCCTAAGTGGGTTAACGATCATGAAGACCAAAGGACCTCTCTTACAGTCAGCCTAGACGGCATGTATTCCCAATGGTTAACAGATTCGTACTAATGAGACCTAGAAATAGAACTCTTGTTTTATTTATCTTTAAAGTGACACTTTAATATTTAGTGATTAATTAAATATAAAGTTGGTTAGATGATTGATATTTTAATAAACCCAACCCATAACCTCCCAATCTGAATGAAATCCTTGGCAAAGGTGGAACATAATCCTAAAGGTGTGTAGTCCGAAGATCACTAGTGCACCCGTAGGGAATACTCCCTTTACCAAGAAGATCATTCAAACATCTGGTAAGTACCAGAAATGCGTCACTCAGATCTGGTCCACTTCAAAAGCCGTTGCTTAGAATCCGGTTTGGATATCAGAAGCCCAAAGGATTTGTCTCACTATCGGTTTCCTCGCCTTGGATCTAACTCGGGACAACCAAAAGCTGATTGTACCTATAGTTAGTTTGTTAATTTTGTTAGGTCTAATTTTAGTTTATCAAATTAATCATCATCTGAACCTGTCACAAGATAAACAAATAAGAATTAGAAGAAGATAACACAACAAATAACTAAAAATAAACTACTAATAATAAGAATAAAAGTCTAGAAATCAAACTGGGTTCGTGAATAATAGAAAGATACAACCATAATGAATGATCAACACAAGAACATTGCTGCTCACAGACAAGCTCTCCATGCTTATTGCATAGGCTACTCTACGATCCCATGCTTGGCCAAGATAATCAAGGTAGGATGAGGCCTAACCTTGGTGGGTGTGTTAGGAGGGCCCTAAGGTCTCCCACAGGACCCTAAGAGCTCTACACGGCCCCTGGAAGTCTACCTAATAGGGCACAAGACCAAGGTAGGGTGCGGAAACCCCTCCAGTTGTGCAAACCGAGTAAGAAATAATCAGTAACGATCGTGATGAAAACAGAATACGAATCACCGAGCAATTTCCATAACTTTACTCATGTATTAGATCAAATCAAGAATATTACAGATGAAAAACCTAGACCTAACACAGAGAATCACACAAACTGGGGAAAAGCTCAAATGATCAACTACTTACAAAATAATTAACTTTTCCCCTATATATAGCCTTTTCATTCAATCTTCATTCGACCTATGATGAACTCAATTCGACCTCCCGACTGGTTGAATGGATCTTCAAGTTAAAGTCTTGGTCATTTTCTGATTATCCAAACCTTCGACATTCAGTACTGGATCACTAGCTGGGGACATAAATGAATAATGCACTTACAAATCCTGTTTTGCTCCGAAAGTACCAATGCCACGTTAATGTTGAATGGTGCAATCAATCAGGTTCTATCAAATATTTGTTTAAGTATATTAATAAGAGACCTGATAGAGTTATGGCTTCTGTTTTCCAATCCAAGTCTGATAACAATGATACCGAGCAAAACAATGAGGTAAATGAGGTAAAGACATACCTTGATTGTAGATATATTTCTGCTTGTGAGGCTTCTTGGAGAATATTAAAGTATGACATACATTATAGATTTCCAGCTGTTGAAGTATTGCCTTTCCATTGTGAAGATGGTCAGAGTATTGTTTATGATGATGATTCTAATTTATGTGATATTTTCAATAATCCAACGTTGAAAATGTCAGTGATCACAAAGTGGATGGAAACTAATAAAACTAATAAGTTTGCCGGGAAATTGAAATATATAGATTTTCCGAGATACTATGTTTGGATACGTAAAGAATGAAAGTGGAGCCCACGAAAAAAGCCTTTGCAATCTATTGGCTGATACATTATGTGCCCCATCCCTTAGTGATTGTTACTACCTGGGGATTTTATTAAATCATGTTACAGGAGCTACCTGTTACCATGATATAAAAACAGTTGATGGTAAAGTGTTTGAAACATTCAAAGATGTCTGTTTTGCACGAGGCTTGTTAGATGATGATAAAGAATATGTAATTTCCATTAAAAAAGCAAATAATTGGTCAACTGAAGACTTTTTGCGATCCTTTTTTGTAATGTTGCTACTGTCAAATTCAATCTCTCGTCCTAGTGACTTTTGGTGTCAAACAAAAGCTGTATTATGTGAAGACATTTTAAAGAAGGAAATTTAAAGAAGGAAAGGCAGATAACTGAGATAGAAGGTAATGTCCATTAGGGTATCAAAGTAATTAGTTTAAAATTAAAAAATATTGAATAACTTTTAAATTCAATGTTACTAATACTTTTTAATATTTTTTTCAGTGTTGAATCTTAGCCAAGAAGAAGTTGAAAACATTTGTTTATCAAAGATCGAAACATTGTTGCTTAACAATGGGAGTACACTAAAAAACTTTCCAGACATGCCATATGTTCCTGAAAATTATGTTTCAGCAATAAATAGTCGATTGATATTGAAAGAACTTTCTTATGATAGATCAGCTCTACGGATAGAACATGCTGCATATTTAAAGTCTTTAACTGTTGAACAACACAGAGTTTACGAAACTGTTATGAATGCGGTTGCAAAAGGTGATGGAGGTGTGTTTTTTGTATATGGATATGGTGGGACTAGGAAAACTTTTCTTTGGAAGACTTTTGCAGCTACTTTAAGGTCAAAATGTGAAGTAGTTTTGAATGTTGCATCTAATGGAATTGCATCACTCTTACTAGATGGTGGTAGGACTGCTCATTCTAGGTTTGAAATTCCAATAATCATTAATGAAGATTCTATATGTTCAATAGAACCTAACAGTGAATTAGGTGAATTAATTAGAATGACAAAATTGATTATTTGGGATGAAGCACCTATGATGCATAAACATTGTTTTGAAGCTTTGGATAGAACAATGAGAGATGTATTACGTTCCACTCAATCAATTTTTCAGAGCAAACCTTTTAGAGGAAAAGTTGTTCTTTTTGGTGGTGACTTTCGACAAATTCTTCCGGTAATTATTAAAGGTACCAGAAGTATGATATAGTTAATGCTTCTCTGAATTCTTCTTATATATGGAAACATTGTAAAGTACTAAAACTAACTGAAAATATGAGGTTAAGGGTTGGATGCAAAGAAAAGCATTTTGAAGAGACTAAGGAATTTGCAGAGTGGATTTTAAAGCTTGGGGATGGCGTCCTTGATGATGAAAATGATGGTGAGACAGATATTTATATACCTGATGATTTACTAATTCATGATCAAGTGAATCCTATTTCTTCTTTGATTTCATTCACGTATCCGGATATGAATAAGTCATTATGGGATTCAAACTATTCCCAACAAAGAGCCATTCTTGCTCCAACCAATGATGTTGTTGATTCAATAAATGATGAGTTGTTAAAAGCTCTGCTTGGTGAAGAAAAGATTAATCTTAGTTCAGATAGTTTATGTGAATGTGAACAAGAATCAAATATTAATGCATCATTATTTTCTCCTGATGTGCTAAACAGTTTTCATTTATTTGGGTTACCAAACCATAAGTTAGTACTGAAAGTGGGAGCTCCAGTGATGTTACATAGAAATATTGACCAGGCGAATGGATTGTGTAATGGAACACGCTTACAGGTTACGAAACTCGGAAAAGTTGTTATTGAAGAGAAAATTATCACTGGAAGTAATATTGATTATACTACGTTGATTTCCAGATTGAAGATGATACCTGCTGATAAGAGAATACATGTAAAAATTTCTCGTCGGCAGTTTCCAATTTCTCTGCGCTTTGCAATGATAATAAATAAAAGTCAAGGACAATCGCTTGAACGTGTTGGTTTGTATCTTCCATGTCCTGTTTTCAGTCATGGCCAGCTCTATGTTGTCATTTCCAGGGTCAAAAGTAGGAAGGGTTTAAAGATTTTGATTTGTGATAGGGAAAAAAATGTTTCTACAATTACCACTAATGTAGTTTACAGAGAAGTTCTACAACTCCTTTAAATAACTAAGTTTGTTATTTCTTTTTGATTTTGTAATTTTAATTGTTTATGTTCTTTAATGAATTTAAATTGCTTTTGCAACATTTGCTGTGTAATAATTCTCTGTTTGTTTTCTATATTTCTTCTGTTTAACATATATTGAAATTTATCTGCTCAACTACTTTGTTCAGTTGGATTAGTAAACTTATTTTTTCAAAAGATAATTGAGTTATTGATTTGGTGTTTAGTAAACAGACCCTTGTAAAGGCTGTTTATGTTCTCTATATCCAACATCTGTTTGTTGAAAACTGTTGAAATAACATCTGTTTGTACTAACAACTGTTTTTATAATATGTTTTTCACATACTGTGAAATTCCAAATTTAATTCTAATTATAATAGTCACAATAATAATAAATTAAATTATTATATATTATTTTATTATTTGCATTTGTAATTGTGTTGCATTCTATTAAATAAGAAGAAGTCTACATTTAAGATTACAACGTTTTATAGATTTTTTTTGAACGGCCAATAAAACATTTATTCAAAACGCTAACAAGATGCTAACACATAATGTCCGAGTACAACAATCGGAGTAAAACCAACCCGACAATACAAATGATTATATTTTTTTAGATGATTATATTTTTTTTATAGATGATTATATTTTTTAGAAGTTTTATTGTCATAAAATATATTTACATTTTCTAAATTTATAGGAACAATAAATGAGTTAAAGTTATTTATAGATTCATTTTCTGAAATTATAATTTTAATCATTTAATAAAAATAAAAACAATAATATGTAATTTATGGTAACATTTTTTAGTTGTTTAATAATAGTAAAAATAAGTACATCTACCATTAATGACTGTCGTATTTTGTAAGTTTCCATCTAGATCCTTCATTTGTACAGTTGCCATCATAAAGTTTTAGGGGTCTCCTCTGTTTGTAATTATGAACTTGAAAAGACTGATATAATTTAAATTTATTTATATTATTAGACAACCAATATCAGTTGTTAGGATGACAGTTGTTTGATAACATCTAAATCCTTCATTTGTAAGTTTCCATCTAGATTGTTCATTTGTACAGTGGCCATCATATACTGTAATGGATGACAGTTGTTTGATAACATCTGTTGATAAGTCAACAGATATTGTACAGTCGCCATCATAGACTTTTACGGGTCTACTCTGTTTGTAATTATGAATTTGGAAAGACTGATATAATTTAAATTTTATTTATTAGACAACCAATAATAGTTGTTAGGATAAAAGTTGTTTGATAACATGTAGATCCTTCATTTATAAGTTTCCATCTGGATCGTTCATTTGTACAGTGGTCATTATACATTGTAATGAATGACAGTTGTTTGATAACATCGGTTGACAAGTTAACAGATATTGTACAGTTGCCATCATAGAGTTTTAGGGGTCTCCTCTGTTTGTAATTATGAACTTGAAAAGACTGATATAATGAAATGTATTTATATTATTAGACAACCAATATCAGTTGTTTGGATGACAGTTGTTTGATAACATCTAGATCCTTCATATGTAAATTTCCATCTAGGGGTATGTTTGGCAAAACTAGCTGGTGGCTGGTAGCTACAAGCTGGTAGCTGGAAGCTGGTAGCTGGAAGCTTTTTAAATACATTTTGGTGTTTGGCAGGGTGGCTGGAGCTTTTAATAAAATGTATAAAATGACCAAATGGGCATAATTAAAAGCTTGTAAAGAAAGTTTTTATTTTATATTTAAAATAGAATGGGTATTTGTGTCATTTACTCATTAAAAGCTTGTAGCTAGTAGGAGCTTTTTCTTAAACGCTAGTACTAGTAGCTTTTCACTGTAGAGCTTTTTCTCCAACCTAAAAGCTTCCAGCTCCTTCAACCAAACAAGGCTTTTTATTGAGTATGAGCTTTTTCTTAAAAGCTTGAAGCTTGAAACTCCTAAAAGCTCTTAAAAGCTCCTTGCCAAACATACCCTAGATCGTTCATTTGTACAGTTGCCGATATATACTGTAATGGATGACAGTTGTTTGATAACATATGTTGACAAGTCAACAGATATTGTATACCTTTCAAATCAACAGAGGTTGCAATACTAAATTTATTAATCATTACGATATTGAAAACTAGTTTATTGAAGTTTATATTACTTATTTGAAGTTAATTATAATTATAAATTATAATAGTGATAATAATATTCAATTAAGTATAATATTATTTTTTTATCTGTGTCTGTAACTATTTTTCACTTTATATAAGGATGTAAAACTCTACTATAGTATCTATACTTATTTTGTCACTCTATAAAAAGCCCAGGAAATCCTCATTTCACTTTGCAAGTTTATATTCATTTAACCATTTAAAAAAGTTACCTACTTTCGATATCTGCACTATAATTTTTTTCCTTTAAAATTCCTACCACCAGTCTTCTCGAAAATTCTTCAATAAAAAAAACCTATTACCAATAAAGCGTTGATAATAAAGTTGGAATTGGTGTTATGGGAAAATTCATACAATCAAAGAAAAATATTATTTGTATCATGTCCACCCCTAGAGCCTATCTGAATAGAGATTGGTGTATATAATGAAATAATATGTCTCCGGCTCTTCGAGGAGTAATAGGCATATTATCATTTAGGTTTTGTTTTTTTTTTTCATCATTCTGTATTTTGTTTCGTGTCTTTTTCGTGTATTTTATATGTAGTTTGTTGTCTGATAGAGGAAACTTTATTGTTGTGAGGACTCAAGTGATTTATGTGTAAATAATTGATTCATTTCTTCAAAATATTAGTTGCATTGTGTAATCTTCATGTAAATTTTTATTTTTAAAGAGATATAGTTACTTTAATGTAAATAGAGGGTCGAAGTGCAAACTTAATAATTTAAATAATTTATTATTTTGCCGTCATATTTTCTAAGTTTCCATTTAGATCTTTCATCTGTACAGTGGGCATCATAGAGTTTTATGGGTCTTTACTGTTTGTAATTATTTATGAACTTGAAAAGACTGATATAATTAAAATTTATTTATATTATTAGCACAACCAATAACAGTTGTTAGCATTGAAGTTTAATTGCTTATGTTCTTTCGTTAACTATATTGTAATTGATGACAGTTGTTTGATAACATCTGCTGAGAAATGAATAAATATTGCAAAATTTTAACTCAATAGAAATTCGAATACCCAAGTTAATCATTACTATTTTGAAAATTTGTTAGTTCAACTTTATATTGTTTGAGTGTGAATTATAATTACAAATTATAAAATATAATAGTGAT
Organism: Ambrosia artemisiifolia; assembly: GCA_032199755.1. Classification (NCBI taxonomy): domain Eukaryota; kingdom Viridiplantae; phylum Streptophyta; class Magnoliopsida; order Asterales; family Asteraceae; genus Ambrosia; species Ambrosia artemisiifolia. Next base: position 14,062,995 of record CM063529.1, read on the forward strand.
AATAATATTCAATTATTACTAATATTAATTTTTTTTTCTTATTTGTGTCTGTTATTGTTTTTCACTTTATATAAAAAACTTTACTATAGTATGTCTAGTTATTTTTCAGTCTATAAAAAGGCGAAGAAATCGCCATTTTTGTTTGCAACTTTATGTCCATTGAACCATTTGAAAAACAAACCTATCTTTCATGTCTGCTCTATAATGTTGTTTCCTTCAAATTTCCTACCACCAGTCATGTCGAAAATGGTTCCAATAAAAGAAAAATCTATTACCAATAAACCGATGCTAATGACGTTGGAAATGGTGTTGTTTGAAGATTCTTACAATTAAAGAAAAATGTTAGTTGTATCATATGCACCTCTTGAGTCTAAATAAATAGAGATTGGTGTATAGGGTAATATTATGTCTCCTGCTCTTCGAGAAGTAAGAGGCATATTATTTTATAGGTTTTGTTTTATTTTTCTCTTTCAGTATTTTATTTGTGTCTTTGGCCTGTATTTTCTATGTATTTTGTTGTCTGATTGAGGAAATGTTTCGTTGGTATTAGTTCACTTTTGTAGTGATATTGGAATTTTTTTTATTAGAAGACTTCTATCTTTTATGTTTGTAAACAATTTTGTTTTGTGGTATTTTACCCATATTTTGGGTCTTGTATGTTTGTGTTACTCGGATATTTTCATTAAAATTATGGAATTCCAGTAATTAGTTTTATTGCTATAGTAGTTTCTGGCAACATCTGTTGATATCTCAACCCATGTTTGTAAGCACAGTATACAATAAATTTAAGATACGTTTGATCAATCAATATTTTTCTGAAACAGATGGTTATTTTTATCTTAAAAAGTTGTTAAAAAATATGATAAAAGGTTGAAGCAAAAATAAGCTCGAAAGCTCAGTTGAACACTATTTGTGTTGGTAAATCATAATTACGATCTTGCTTTCTGTGTTTAAAAATTTTCTTATACGATTTTGAAACTTAGTTTATTTTTGTTCCACATTATTATTACTTTAATCTTGATAATATTAGTAAACAATAAATTTGAACTAATGGATGACACTTGTTTGATAACATCTTTTGAGAAGTCAATAGATATTGTTTACGTTTCAATTCAATAGAGGGTCGAATTGAAAATTACTTTATTCAATTTTATATTATTTTAATGTAATTATTATTATAATTATAATTATAATAATTACGTTACAATAGTATTAAATACTATTAATATTATTTTATTATTTGTGTTTGTAATTATTTTTAACTTTATATAATATATAATATACAATATATAATAATATTATAATCTATCTATATAATAATTGAGGTTATCTCGGGTCGAATGGAGGCTTTAGAGAGAGTCTGAAGGATCCGAATTTATATATGGAGCTCCATGTTTACGTAGTATAAAAACCATTTTTTCTTTTTTTCCCAAAACCCTACTCTCCAATTTTTCTTTTTTCCCCTCCTTGTTGGGCTGAGGTGGGTGAGAGTCAACTCACTGGGCCTGAGCTAGTGTACGAAACTTCGGAAAAGATCGTACAGATTCGTAACCGGTTGGCAGCGGCACGGGATCGGCAAAAGAGTTATGCCGATCAGCGTCGCAAGCCATTGGAATTCCAAGTCGATGACAAAGTGCTTCTGAAAGTTTCACCGTGGAAGGGCGTCATACGCTTTGGGAAGCGTGGCAAACTTAACCCTCGGTATGTCGGACCATTTACGATCCTGGAACGGATTGGACCGGTGGCATATCGACTTGATTTACCGACGGAGCTCGACAACGTACATAACGTCTTCCATGTGTCTAACCTAAAGAAGTGTCTGGCTGACGAGTCTCTTATTGTTCCACTGGAAGAGATCAAAGTTGATGATCGTCTTCGGATTGTGGAGGAACCTGTCGACATTCTTGATTACAAGATTCGTAGCCTACGTCATAGCAAAATTCGCATTGTTAAGGTTCGCTGGAACTCGAACCGGGGACCAGAGTACACTTGGGAACGGGAGGATCAGATGAAGTCTAAGTATCCTCATCTTTTTCCTAAGGAAGCGTTCGAATCGAGATATGTTACCACGGCAGCTGAATGAATCTCGGGGCGAGATTCCTTTTAACGTGGGGATGATGTGACAACTCGGGTAAATCTCTCTCTTGGTTTCTATCTTTTGTCTGTTTCTTTTGTTATTCCTTTTGGTACTTGTGCAATTTTCGGGACGAAAATTCTTTTAACGTGGGGATGATGTGACACCCGGCAAATTCAGATTGACAACATTGTCTAGGTCAAAGTCTACCTTAGCGAGTCACGCGTATATTATACTTAACTGGGTTAGTTGAGTCGTGTTATGGTTCGGGAACTGCTATTTTAGTCTAGAGGATCATTAGATGTCGGTCTAGAGGATCATTAGATGTCAGTCCTTAACCAAGTGTACAAAGGGTGATGATTCGTAGAATCGTCAAAGCATAGGGAACATACAAGTCTCGAGTCCCGGGAATTGGTGAACGAGTGTGAATGTGTTTGTTTGCAAGTATTATGTGTTTACAATCATTATGTGACTTGTCGGTATGTGAAAATGTGTTAACATATGTTAAAACGGAGTTTAACGCGCAAAATACGCTGCACCAGACCCTATAGGCGATTAGGGGACCCTAATCGCCTATATGAGGGCGAGTAGCAACTTTCTTTAGGCGATTAGGCTTGTCTTTAGGCGATTATGGGGGCTAATCGCCTATAGTGAAGGCGATTAGCAGCCCTAATCGCCTGTAAAAGCTGCATAATCGCCTGCAAAGTACCTGGCGACTAAAAACGACTATAAATACAACACTTAACCTCCTAAACTTCATTATAACAACCCTAGCCATCCCACAACTCGTCCCAACACACACACAACCTCTGGAACACGATTTTGGATCAAACTACACGTTTTCAAGCCTATTACATCAATCTATCATAAACCTAAGGTGTGGTTTTCATTCATGCAACCTTTATTAACGTTTTTATTGAATCCCTAATGGTCCAGACCTGTTTATGAACGTTTGTGTCTTCTGAAATTCGTTAATAATCGTTGTTAATTGGATTCTAACTATTATGCATGTTGTATGTGTTAATTATAATTAAAAGATAGGTTTGTTGTGATTCAAAAAGGATTGTTAACATAATAGTAAGGTATTTACAGATTGATGATGATAGCATGTTGATGAAATCTGAGTAATTGCTCATTAGGGTTATGGTTATGCATGTTAATGTGATGTTTCATGCTACGTGTATTATTGTGGGGAAACATGGTTGCATTCAGGGCTGGTAGAACGATGTTAAACTAGGGATTTTGATTGAAACATGTTTGACATTGTTGTTTGATTGATATTTGATGTTTCCACATGTTCTGGATCTGATTTGGAGGGTTAAACGCGTGAAAAACCGGAACAGATGTGCTGAAGGCGATTATGGACCCTAATCGCCTATGATATAGGCGATTAGGAGGCTAATCGCCTGTTAAGGCAGCCTAATCGCCTATAGCATAGGTGATTGGGAGCTAATTGCCTTCGTTGCATGCAATTGTGATCCTAATTGCTAGTTAAGTCCTGAATTGCATGTCTTACGACCCTAATCGCCTAATAACTCCTGATTTGCATACCACATGACCCTAATCGCCTATAATATAGGCGATTAGCCCTCACAATTGCCTGTTGACCCACGTAATCACTAGTTGACTTTTCCTAATCGCCTGTACTGCTGCTGTAAGTGTATTTTAGCATTCCGGGACCCGATTTGACACCTAGGAACATGCTAGGAACCCCGTATCATACCAAATAACTTAGTAACATGTGCTCTGACTTATTTATGTGTTAATTAAACTGTGACATTAGACTTGTTGGACTTTAACGCATGTTAAGTGTGATTGCATGATTGAATGTTTAAGAGTGCAAATATAACACGGGAAGTCTCGGGTCACCAATGGGATGTCGAGTCTTGTACATTTGGTTAGTTTAACAGTCAACGTGTTTTCAAACGAACTTGGTTATGGTCTGGACATCTAGGGACTAACTAACCTACGGGTTATTAGTCTAAGTACTTGTAACTGTCATATGTTAGGTCGCCGCTTTACGGGGCTAGCATAGCTTGCTGATTTTATTCATTAATCGAAGTAACGCAACCTAAGGTGAGTTCACGGCCCCACTTTTAACTGGTTTCACTTTTTGGGGGAGAAAACATGTGTTAAACTTATGTTTTGGTAACAACTGTCATACTATGGGTTTCTATGGTTTACTATACGATCTTTGGAAGTCCCGGGGGAAACCATGAATGTGCGGGTTAGCACAACGGGGAAATGTGAATAGATCTATTGGGAGTGACCAACCCCACTCGTCGGCTTGGAGGGTCGGGCGAGTGCATATTGTCTCAAACAGGAACAGGTTTACTATTCGGGCACAACATCTGGTTTGCGAGTTAGTAATGGTTTTCCAATCGTAGTAGTGACAAAACATACGCCTAGCTAGCGTACTTTGGTTTACAATTTTATATAGTGTGGACAGGTTGAACTTGGTACTCTATTTTACAAACCTGTGAACTCACCAGCATTTTTGTGCTGACGTAACTCTTACATGTTTTCTCAGGTCGCTAAGGTAGCACTACGGGACTAGGGCGCACGCGTCTGCACGGCGTCTAGTTAGGGTTGCATGGTTTTCAAACACTGAATATTTTGGATTACTTTTGATTATGTTCTGAGAATAAGCTTCCGCTGTTATTTGGGAATTTTAAACTATGTTTTTAAAATTGCATATGTTCATTTAGACTTGTTTATTGTGATCGTTGACTTAGATCCTGGTTTGTCATGCGCCTCACGGTAAAACTCCGCAAGTGGATTTTGAGGGTGTGACACTCACATCTGATATGCGGTTTGCATTTGTCATGCCGTTATAGGCCTGCCAATTCGGATGTCGCCTCATCTTCAAATGTCGTCGTTCATGCGGCATCTCAAATACTACGCCAAACGTATCATCGAAATACTGTGTTACGGTTCAGGTCCTACGGAGTGTGCCCAGTTCCACAGGTGACTATTCAAACAACGTATCTCAAAATGTTACAGTTCAGGTCCTACGGAGTGTGCCCAGTTCCACAGGTGACTATTCAGACAACGTATCTCAAAATCCACTGCAACAATTTTAAATTTTTGTGTATTTGTTACAGTTTTATTTACTAGATATTTAACGTGTTCAATTTATATCTTCGATCCACCAGTTAACTTTTTGTACAACTTGCATACTACAAAATTAATAGATTTTTTTTCATTTTACTGTAGGATCAACCGTGTGAAGTAACAAAGCATTTCATGTACTGCTAACGATGTGCACTGCCTGGATTTGATATTAAATAAATTTATAATGAACACGTTGAGTTTTGATGAGTTGAATTGTTCTTTGTAGGTTTTATGTTTAGCTTGGAAGGACGATGAAACAACGATTTTCTCTGGTAGGTATGACAAACATGACCACAACAATTCAAATGCCTCAGGCCCACCTGACAATGTTAGTTTTCTTGATCTTTTAGTGTTTCTGTCTATGCAAGTTTGGATTTTAGTATTAAATAGTCAATGGAACAGATTAACTATTGCAAGGATCAAGAAGGACGCTTTAAAAGCACCAAAGACTCGAAAAATAATGAGGCATCAAAGTTCAAATTTTGACCAGAATTCTTCTACTTTTAGTCATCATTAATGCAAAAATGATCTACAAGCAATTGTTGAAAAAGGTGAATTTTTTTAGTCATATACAGTTACTTATTCACTATCCTTGCAGGTCATTCCTGATTCATTTGCAAAAAACATGAATTGCGACAAACTGGAAAACAAGGATATATCAGTGTTTCTGAATGATGTGATTGAGAAGAAAGTGATTCTCGAAAAAATTGAAAACCACTTTGTTTTATTAACGGTTGGTCAGATTTATTCAAAAGCTTGCCTTTGGTTCCATACCTGATGGTTTTTCATCAAGTTGATAAACTAAAGATTAAGCTAAAGATTTTTGGGTTTGAAGGTTATCAAACTATAATTTCAAAAGAAGAACTTCGTCATGTCAAGGACAGTGATACAGGATATTACCGCTTTCAAAAGATGATGGCTAAATTAAATGCTAAACAATATCATGACTTCACTATTATTGCTAGGGATCGGATTGTGAGTATTTTATTTTCCTCTTTATATTAACATCCTTACTAATTTATTCAAAAAGTTTACTTACTCATATGTTAGTTTATATTTCATTATATATGATTATATGTTATTGTTTCATTAGCGTCTGCCAAAGGAAGTTGTTAAGATGGCGGAACTTGAACAAAGCGGTATGCTTATAACCGTAAGGAATCTTGACGGTATTGAACTTCAGATGTCGCTTCGTATGGAAAAGTCAAAAGAGGATTTTAGGTTTGCTATTGAAAATTGGGGTGAATGGTTGAAGGAAAATGGGATAGAAAATGGTAGTTTTGCCACATTTAGGTACATCAAGACTGAAGACGTGCTTACTCTAACTTCAGTTTACAAATTGGAAAAACGAGAAATTAAGAAGCGCAAGGCCAAAAGAGAAATTTGATAATGTTTGATTTTTACGTCATATTGTCTTTATCCTTCTTTTTTTTTAGTAATCTTTATTTTTAATACTGCCTAATATGTGAACTTACCAACGCAAGTATGATATTTTGATTGTTTTTTTTTCCATGGTAGTTGATTGTTTGTTTTGGAATTGCATGTTAATATTATGTTGGATATATTGATTGGTTTTACGGACACTCAACTTGAATAATACAACTCTTAGTTTAATATTATTTTTAATTTACTTTGGTTTGCACCTTGGGTCCCCACGGGGCTCTAACCTAGTATATAATATAAGGGATGAAAAACACTGTTATAGAACCTATAGATATAGTTATTTTTTCAGGCTATAAAAAGGCGAGCAAATCGTCATTTCAGTTTGCAACTTTATATCCCTTGAACCATTTGGAAAACAAACCATCTTTCAATATTTGCAACATAATCTTATTTCCTATCATCACTCTTCTTAAAAGTCGTTCTAATGAAAGAAAAATGTATTACGAATAAACCTTTGATAATAAAGTTGGAATTGGTGCTCTGGGAAGATCTTACAATCAAAGAAAAATATTATTTGTATCATTACCACAACTAGAGCCTGTCTAGAGAGAGATGGGTGTATAAAGAAACAATATGTCTCCGGCTCTTCTTGGCGTTAGAGAATATTATCGTCTAGCTTTTGTTTTGTTTTCAGTTCTGTCTTAATTTGGTTCTCTTTTGTTTGCTTTGTCTGTATTTTCTATTTAATATGTTGTCTGATAGAGGAATTGTGTTTGTTGGTATTAGTTCACTTTCGTACCGATATTGGAGTTTTTTTATCAGAATATTCTATCTTGTATGTTTTGTAAACAGTTTGTTTTATCGTGTTTTGCATGTAGTTTGTATTTTATATCTTTGTGTAACTTGGATATTTCTAGTAAAATTATTGTTATAAAATATATTTTCGTTTTTTAAGTTATAACATAAATAAAAGAGTTCAAATCATTTACAGATTCAAATGAGTATAAATTAAATACTTTTTATTGCTTAAAAATAATAATGATAATATGTAAATTTGTGGTAACATTTTTTAGTTGTTTAATAATAGTAAAATAAAGTAAATCTATCATTAATGACTGCCGTATTTTGCAAGTTTCCATCTACATCCTTTGTCTGTACAGTTGTCATGGTAAAGTTATAAGTTCTCGACCCTTTCTAATTATGAATTTGAAAAGACTAATATTATTTAAATTTATAGTGTTAGCACAACCAATTTCAACTGTGTTAGAGAACAACTGTCGAGAAGTCAATAGATATTCTATACCTTTTAACTCAACAGAGGTTGCAATACGAAATTTAATCATTACGATATTCAAAATTAGTTTATTTAGATTTATATTTCTTGAATGTTAATTTTTAAAATTTAGATTTATATTTCTTGAATGTTAATTATTAAAATTATATAGTTATATTTAAAATATAATAATGACAATAGTAGTAATTTATTTATAACATTATTTTATTATTTTATTTTTTATGTTTGTAATTGTTTTTCACTTGAGATAAGAGGTCAAAAATCTTATTATAATAAGTAAGATAATTTTTTTCACTCTATAAAAGGCGAAGAAATCGCCATTTCAGTTTGCAACTTTATTTATCTTGATTTATACGATAAACAAACCAACCTCGATAAATGCAGCAATATGTTATTTCGTTTAAATTTCCTACTAACAATCTTTTCAAAAATTCTGTTAATGAATGAAAAATGTATTACCAATAAACTCTTGGTAATCAAGTTGGAATTGGTGTTTTTGGAAGATTCTTACAATCAAAGGAAAATATTATTTGTATCACAACCACATCTAGAGCCTGTCTACTCTATCATTTCTCTCTCTCTCTACTAACAAGGCTCGAACTCATGATTTAATGGTTTCATGTTGTACTTGAAAATTACCAGCCCAAATGGAGGTTGGTTAGAGAAATAATATGTCTCTGGTTATTGAGGAGTTAGAGACATTATCGTGTATTTTTTTTTTCGGTTTTGTCTTCTTTGGTTTTTTTGGTCATGTTTTGCCTGTATTTTGTATGTAGTTTTTAGTCTGATGGAAGAAATGTCATAATTAGCATTACTTCACTTTTGTAGGGATATTGGAGTTTTTTGTTAGAAGACTTCCTTCTTGTATGTATGTAAACAGTTTTATTTTGTAGTTTTTGCTTGTATTTTGAATCTTTTATGTTTGTGTAACTTGGATATTTTCAGTAAAATTAAGGAATTCCAATAATAAGTGTTATTTCATTTATAGTTTTTTTCAAAATCTGTTGACAACTCAACACATGTTTCTAAGAACAATATAAAATAATTTTACATAAAGTGAAGTTTAAAGCAACATCTGTTTGAATGATGTTATAAAAAGCCTCTATACTTGAACCCACTTTACTAAACACAAATTGTCTTGCAACAGATGTTATAAAAAGGCCCAAAACTAATGATTACGATTTTGAACTTAGCTTATTAACAATATTATTTTATTATTTTATTATTGTTCTGTTTCAATTTTCTTTCATTCTATAAAAAAGCCCCAAAAGTAAGTTCGAACTTTATATTTTTTACTTGAAATCAAACTGATAAAGTTGAAAACCAACTTTACGGATAGTTAGTTTATTCACCCTATAAAAGGGTATGAATTCTCAATATTCATTTTCCATCTTTATATTCCTTCAACTATTTTCACTTTACAACTCTCCATCCCACATGCATAATGATATTACGTTCAAATGTCTTTCCATAAATCTTCTGAAAGATTCTTACAATCAAAGGAAAATAGATTACCAACAATCTGTTGGTAATGAAGTTGGAATTGATGTAAATGTGATGTCATTGTTAGTAACAACTGTTTAAGAGAACAACTGTTTGAACTAAACCGTTGAAGTAACATCTGTTTGAATCAATAGTGTTTTACAAACAGGTCTTTTAAAAAAATCTGCTTAATTGACCCACTGCCTTTGAACAGACGTTACCAAATACAGTTTTTCTTTCAATAGTATATTGACTTTTTAATTTGGTGTTTACTAAACAGAGCATAACAGTTGGTTTGTTTATGTTTTTTATATTTTGGGTACTAATTGTTTTAAAGAAAGAAACATATGTTACTAAACATGTTTTCCTTACAATAGACGATTGACTTCTTAATGTTGTTTTTAGTAAACAGACCTTAAAGTACGATTTAGTCTTCCCGTATTTTCACGTGGGATTTCACCTAGTTTTAATTAATAGAAAAAAAAAAAAAAACACACTCACTCTAGTGGAAAAAAAATGTATAGAGAAAGAAACACTTTAAAATAAAAAAGGAAACGATTGCATCTGTGGTGTGCAACAACAACGACGACGACCCCTTTCCATCTCCATTTCCATTTTCATTTTTAATTGCTTTGTGTGTCTCTCTGCAACTCCGTCATTCTCTCACTCTTTTCAATTCAATCTGATGCCCAAACTATCCCATTTTTAACATTAATAACATCATAATTATAATTATAAATCCCTTTAAAAATGGAAGTCCCCCCCTCTTCCTCTTCCGAAGATACTTTTCAATCCCATCGTCTTTACCTCGTCCCTTTCAGGTTTTTCACAAAATCATTTTATTATTATTATTATTATTATTATTATTATTATTATTTATATTTCCATTTTATTTGATTTGTGATTTGTTTTTATTTGATTTGTGATTTGTTTGTGTAGGTGGTGGAAGGAAGCGGAAGCGGAAGCGGAAGCGGAAGGGTGTTGTGATCCAGATGGTGAAACGACGACGTCGAAGGAGAAGAAGAGGAGAGGAGTTGTATACGATGCGTTGCCGGCGTCTTCGTCTTATGCTGGTCCCATGAAGATACTTAATAATATTTTCAAATCGGATCTTGCGTTTAACCTTATTAGGAAAGAGGAAGACCAGAATGCTTTGGAGGATAATAATAATAATAATAATGTTAAAGATATAATAAATGGACGAAATTATGCTTTGGTTTCTGCTGATATGTGGCTTCACGCTCTTAAATGGTCTTCCCTCCCTGCTTCTTTACTTATTTACACATAAATAAATTTGTATGCTCTTCTCTTCATTTAAGTAAGGCTTTAATAATAATAATCTTAATCTCTGCGATTAGATATATACGGCTAATTGGAAAATAACCGACTCAGTCAACAACAAGTAGATTTCGTTTTGTACATCAATGTATTTATAGGCTTTGTAAGAGCAGCTGTTTTTTGTGATTATGGGGCTAATTGAAACTGTTGATGCAATTTGAGTAACAATAGATCAATTACATAATAGGCAGGCTGGCTACTTTAAGGTCATTAGGGGCAAAATTGTAATATTTTTGGATTAGCTTCTGTAAACATAACATTTGGAAAGATTCTAGATGGAATGACTTTGTAAATGAATCTCTAGGATTTGACACTTTCATATAAATAGTGGAGATTTATGTTTAGATTCACCAAACCGTGTTCGTTGGATTCGGCATGTCAAATGTGTTAATTGAACCAATTGGTGGCTTACAGGAACAACATGTATATTTAGTTTGACATTATTATCCAAGAGGGTTCACAATCTTTTTACTGAAACAAACAAACATACCTATTAAGATCCTTCAAGAGCAGGGCCTCGGGAGGGTGACATGAGGACATGCCGTTCCCCTAACCCAGGAGAAAGAGAGGCCTCTTCAAGTGAGACGCCTGGCTCCAAGATTCTTATTTTGAGTCACAATTTCCTTATTGAAAACATTTGTATACAACTATAAATGTTTTGGATTTACTCATTTACAGTATTGGTTATACTTATACATAATATATTGATATGGAATGTTCTAGTGGCTTTGTAGGTGTGTATGTATAGGCTTGTAAGAGGCTAAGAGTACTTGTTTTTTTTTTCGTATGTATAGGCATAGTGATGTCAGAGGTGTGGTGAAGGATGGTAAGAGTTCAGCAGCGGAAGATGATATGACCGATGTATATCCTTTACAACTCAAGCTTTCTGTTTTACAGGAATCCAACACATTGGGAGTAAGAATTAGTAAAAAGGTGGGCATATTGTTTCTTTAGTCTTGTCATAACTATGCTTTTATTTGCTCTAATTGCCACACATCATAATAACTATATATGCTTGGTATTCTTATTTTACCTTTTCGCTGTCACTATTAAATTAATAACATAAATGTTGATGGATAACTTGAAAACTTTGTTTGTTTGTGTCTTTGTGACTAACTTATGTATGATCCATTATAACGGTTCCCCAACAGTCAAACGCTACATACTATATAGTTTACCAGATTCTTTGACTGTGCAGCCTTCTGTGTTTCCACAGTTACAAACTTATAATTCTCAGTTAGGAATTTGGAGATGTTAGTATGAAGCGCCATCTTTTTTTTTTTGAATAAGCATTCATTAATATCAAAGGACATCAATGATGCATCTTTGTTTGTTGATCGTGGAATTCAACAAAGTCATTAGGTATTTGTAAAATTAAATATTCCAATGAAAAAAAAATCAGAAATCTTGTAAATGTAACCGATACAATCCTTTCGATATTGAAGGTCAATAATTTCCTGACTCCCGAGTATCATTAGCTTTTAGAGCAATCATATCCTCCACAGATTGACCCCAATAAATGAGAGCATCCACTTAAGCATCTAGGGAATTTGGCAATTGATAACGGTCAATAATGATTGTGAAGAATATAGGGCCGTCACAGTTGGTTGAAGACTTGGAGATTTGAAAAATTATTCTTACATAAACACAGCATAGTTAACGGAAGTTAACTTATTTCCAGTAGTCCTTGCAAAGTTTGCACATGCTATCTCCCTTTGTGTAGTTAATTACTATCTTCAACCAGTTCTAACAGATTAACAAGAAACATATCACACCCAGGGTCTACTAACACCCCTGTTTATCAGTAATTTTTAAAGCAGATCTATAAGATTTTGCAATTCAAAGCAGGAAACATCTCTTGAACCATAAATATATTTTAAAAGTATTGATTTGTCTATGAACGAACAATTGTAGAAAATGTTTACTGCACCACAAAATAAATGATCTTTATCTCATAAACTGTATCGTACTATTAAAGCTTCTAGAATGCATTTCCAAATCAAAGGGACTTATAACTCGTTCATGAATTTTGTTTTGTTTTGTTTTGTTTTGTTTTGTTTTGTTTTTTTTTTCTCAGGACAATGCTGTTGAGTGCTTCCGAAGAGCCTGCAAGATTTTTAGTATAGATTCTGAACTCGTAAGTGTGTTTTTTTCTTATGTTGAATGATTTTGCAAGTAATGTATTTTGTTCAATAGGTGTTTTTTCTGCTTTGTTGAACATATCAGCATTTTTCTCTGCCTTAGAAGAATTTTTGAACATTTGTGCAGTTACACATCTTTGATTTTTCTGGACAAACAACCCAATTTCTTCTGAATGAGAAAAATAAGAATCTAAAAGATTCTCCAAGACAGTCAGAGCAAGATGTAAGTCTGTCACTGGTTCGGTATCTCTTCTTCTGTGGTTCTACCGTTATCTTGTGAATTTGATGGAAGGCATTTTCTATTTGGGTGTGTGTATTTATGTTCTATTTCCTTATCTATTCTTTTTACCTTGTAAGCTTTTTGTTATCTTCAGAGTGAGCTTGAGTTACTAAAATACTAATCTATGTTCAGCACATTAAATGCTTTATGTTTACACACCTAGGATTGTTTGCTCCTTCTGGTCATCACCTATATGCAAAATAACTGCTGCATATTCTACAGTTTACTTGCGATTTCGAAATTAATAAAAACGTACATTTACTAAATATCTAATTTTGCACGTGAGGTTTGGATATCGTGTATAGATTTGTATGTGCATAAAAAAATTAAGTTGCTAAACTTAGTGGCACACATTTTAAATGATCACTGATGTGCACTTTTGTTAAAATGGCAGTGACGGTGAACTTCGATTTCTGTTCTTGTGGATTATAATCTTTTAAGGCACACTACATTATGGAATTTCTGCAATAGTTGCATACACAGGACACTTCTTTCAATAGTGTTTAATTTAGTATGCTAATTTAGTGCATCTAATAATATAATATCCCATAACCTCAGATCCTCTTGGAGCTGCAAGTTTATGGATTGTCAGATCTGAATAGAAGCAAAGATATGAAAAAAGATGAGGTGATATCAAATCTGGTTAGAACTACATCAAAGATGAATGGAAGCACTGGTAACTCTGTAGTATCAAATGGAAGCTATTGTGAGAAGGGTTCATTGGGCTTAACAGGGTTACAGAACTTGGGAAATACTTGTTTTATGAATAGTTCCCTCCAATGTCTTGCTCATACCCCAAAGCTTGTTGATTACTTCCTTGGAGATCACAGGAAAGAAATAAACCATGATAATCCATTGGGCATGAATGTATGTTACTCTCTTTATATGATTAAATGTTTTACGTTTGAGATTCCATCCTTTGTCCTTGTTGAAAATGATTATTACAAGTATAAAAATAGGCGGGTTGGGCCGGTTAGGTAACAGATCTATCGGGTAACTTCACTGTTTAAACTGGATCGATCTGGGTGGGTTGAGCGCCCCCAGGCACTTTTATCCTTTTATGGTTCGACTCGTGTTCTTTTCAAAAAAGGATGGCTTTTAACGGTTCGACTCGTTTTCTTTTTTGGTTCAACTTCACTGTTTAACAGATCGGATGGCTTTTAATGGTTCGACTCGTTTTCTTTTCATTAATTTTTTTAATTTAGCTTGACCTGTTAAGATAAAAACATAACCCAATTGGACTTGTATGTCCGTGCATGGGTCGAATTTGCCAGCTCTATAGTTTGTCATGAATCAGTATTTGAATGATCTCACATATTGGGCAGGGTGAAATTGCGATGGCTTTTGGAGATCTTTTAAAGACATTATGGGCTCCTGGAGCAACATCAGTCCCACCAAGATTATTTAAGTCCAAGCTTGCTCATTTTGCTCCTCAGTTCAGTGGCTTCAATCAGCATGATTCTCAAGTTTGCCATCATCTCTTGCTTATAGAGCTCCAGGCTTTGTTACTCGTGATTTTGCTCCTCAATTCAGTGGCTAATATTTTCTAATGCAGGAACTCCTTGCTTTTCTATTAGATGGACTTCATGAAGATCTGAATCGTGTTAAATGCAAACCTTATGTTGAAGCCAAGGATGGAGACGGCAGATCAGATGAAGATATAGCTGATGAGTACTGGCAGAATCACCTGGCTCGTAATGACTCTATTATTGTTGATGTATGCCAGGTAAGTAATGCCTTTTTGCTTTCTCTTGTCTTTTTGTTGGGTGTAACAATAACTGATAGAATATAGCAACAGGCCAGTCTTAACCCCTTCTGGGTCGCAGTTAATTTTAATAAGCATTTACATATAGATTGGTTGTTCTGGTTTATGTCTTATTTTTATTGCGTTAAGCTAAAAACTAAAAAAAAGAAAACAATTGGATACTACCTTCTAAATCGCTATATTAAAAACTGTTGGATACTCTTAATAAAATAATTTTTGTAGTTATATGCAGTTAATCAATTATTTATTGAATTCAAAAATTCAAAAAGATGAATAAAAGAAGTGTTTTGTGAGTATACTCCACCAAAACCAGCAGCAAAAGACGACACATTACCCAACCTATCTATTTGCCACCCCTAGAAAGGAGGATCCTCATTAGGCGCTGGTGGAGGCATGGTTTAAAAAACCGGTTGAGGCGTGCGCCTCGAGACGCGCCTCAAGGTGATTCGGTATGAAAATGAGCCTGAGGCGGCATGAAACATTTTTCACTAGAATTGTTGGTTGGATTAGCAATAAGTGACTTTGGGCTGTTGACTTGAATTTTGTATTCGTATAATGGCAGGGTCAATATAGGTCAACACTAGTATGTCCAGTTTGCAGAAAGGTCTCGGTCACGTTTGACCCCTTCATGTATCTTTCATTACCTTTACCGTCAACATCAATGAGGACAATGACTTTGACAATTGTGCCCTCTGATGGAAGTGCTCAGCCAACTCCAGTTACAGTTACTGTTCCCAAGCAAGGCAAGTTTGAAGATCTTGTTGGTGCTTTGGGAGTCGCATGCGTTTTAGGGGATGATGAAACCCTCATGGTGGCTGAGGTAACTTGGCAAAATTCAAAGTATAATCAATCATGTTGGGTCTTCTTCTTTGTTGTTCATTTTTTATATGTATAATTATTTTACAGGTATACAACAATCATATAATACGGTTTCTAGGGGAGCTGACGGATTCATTATCGTTAATTAGGGATGACGATCGACTTGTTGCTTATAAGTTAAAAAACAATTTTGAGAAATTTTCTCGGATTGTTTTTGTTCAACAGCATACAGACAAGTAAGTTCTATGCTCTTCAGTTATATGCCTTTTTCTATTTGATGTACACTGTATTCATGGCATTACATTGGGATATTATCAAATCAAAAATACATTTAGAATACAACTTTGTGACTTTAACTTGTTACCTCAGTGTCCTTTTTCCTGGTTTAAATAATACACATCAGGCGCGAATAACGCGCGATGCGGTGATGGAATCGTATTGTTGCAGCTGATGCGATGTATTTCATGATGCGCATGTGATGCGATCTGATGCGTGATGCGGTGCCTTGTGCAACTTACCTGTATTTGAACAGATTAGACCATCAATTGCAATGGGTCTGAGCTTTTTAAATCTTAAAACATCGCTTGAACTAATCTAATCTAACCATCGATTGAACAAAAT
Organism: Ambrosia artemisiifolia; assembly: GCA_032199755.1. Classification (NCBI taxonomy): domain Eukaryota; kingdom Viridiplantae; phylum Streptophyta; class Magnoliopsida; order Asterales; family Asteraceae; genus Ambrosia; species Ambrosia artemisiifolia. The sequence goes on from CM063529.1 coordinate 14,079,306, forward strand.
TGACCATAGAGGCAGAGACAATGAGAATGTTTTATATTTTAGTGTTTAAAAGTAAAGAAATAAAATTATTAACTTTTATTAAAATTTTTGTTACTTTTAATATCGGCTTTTGGGATTAAAATGCATCTGTGCACGTCACACCTTTTAACCAAGCCTGGTTTGTTTTAGGTTAACATGACATTGCTATATAGTTCTGCATAACAATGACACTATATTTTCAGGAACTCAACCTCTGAAACCCACAAATTAAATTGCAAAGCCTTTGGGCTTCCTCTTGTAGCATGTGGTGAAATTGTAAAAGGACAGGATATTCAAGATCTGTATTTCAAAGTAATAAAATCTTTCAGTAAAAAGGCCAAGAGTCCCACAGAAAATCATGACAACACTGCAACCATGCTAACCGAAGATCAAGAACAGAGCGATCTTGTATGCCCTGAAGATACATCAGATTGTGATGTCAAGTTCTATTTGACTGATGATAATGGAAATGTCAAAGGTTCTGAAATTGTCATGGATGATTTGTTAGACTCCACAGAGCTGTCTGGTCAACTGAATGTTCTTGTTTGTTGGTCTGATAACATGCTTGAATATTACGATCAGCGACTTCTTAGCTCGCCTGCTCAAGTTTACAAGCCTGCTTTATTTAGCAAACGGTCTCAAGAATCTATTTCCTTGTATAAATGCCTTGAAGCATTCCTTAAGGAAGAGCCACTTGGACCAGAAGACATGTGGTAAGTGTTATATTCATAAGACCATCACATGCTTTTATGGTCAAACAATTAATGCTAATCATCATCATCATCATCATCATCATTATACTCGGTAAATCCCACTAATAGCAAAGCTAAGGTAGGGTCTGAGGAGGGTAAGTTGTGGACAACCTTACCTCTACCTTGTAGGAAAACAATTAATACAAATGATTTATATTAATTGTACACTTCTTTGTGATGGGTGCATATGTATGTGTGATATAGGTACTGTCCTACTTGCAAGAAGCATCGGCAAGCCAGTAAAAAGCTAGACCTATGGAGACTGCCTGAGATCCTAGTAATTCATTTGAAGAGATTTTCATACAGCAGATTTTTGAAGAATAAACTGGAAACATATGTTGACTTCCCTATTCATGATCTTGATTTGTCAACGTCTGTTGCATATAGTAATGGGCGATCAAGCCATCGCTATATGCTTTATGCGATTAGCAATCATTATGGTAGCATGGGAGGTGGCCATTATACCGCCTACATCCGTGTAAGCATTATTCTATGTCCGCTTTTTTATTCATCCATTAATAAAGATCTAACTTTAAATTGTGTTAAAAATTTACCATGAAAAATATGAGCTGTTCCACATTTAGATTTTTGGTGTATTCTTGAATGTCATTTTATTTGAAATATATACATACAGGAGAAAATGAACAAAAAAGTTGACTTGGCCACTAACTAGGTGACAAACTTCTATGTAAAATGTGTGTCCATGATTTTCTGATTATTACGACAACCATTTGTTATGAGTGGGATTTATTGGATACGGTTGTTGGTTGTTTTACCAAAACTATTAATTTGGAAGTTGAATTGAATTTAAAAGCGTAATTATGGTAGGCATCACCCAAATTGCACTTGGTTACATATCTATGTATTTTGGCATGTGTACTTGTGACCCTCAAGAGCACATACAATGTTTTTGTTCTGTTACTCTAGAAGTACGCAAGTTGCATGTCGTTACATGTAAACATGCATGGTAACTGCCCAATGTAGAGGTCACAAGATAGATGGGTTCGGTAGCACCTAACATATTAAAAAAAGTCTTTTTTAGTAGGGACGAGCATTTGGTACCGAATACAGTTAAACTTGGTATAATTGTATATTGATTGTATAATGATTGTAATTACAGAGGATTACATATATGATATATATAGACTAAGATAACAATTATTAGGGCCGGCTATAGTCAACATAGGGCCGGGCCTATACTAATCTAGACTAATGAATTCGGGTACCGTACCCAACCGGTACTGTACTAATATATTCGGTACCCACTTTTCCAAAAATTCGGTACCGGTTGGTACCAATACCATATAGAGAGAAGATTTTGTAATGGATACCGATACCAACTCATGCTGTGCCAAAAGATTTGGTACGGTATTTGGTACCCACTTTTTCGAAATTTGTATTGGTATTTGTCGGTTTCGATCTCATCCCTAATTTTTAGTACACTAGGGTTGGGTTGGATACTTGGATTGACCAGCAGAAACATTCTGGACATGTAACCTTTTCGTTTTACATAGTTTAGCATGATTACGGAAAACAATATTATTATTATTATAGTAATAACCTAAATCATTTGTCCGGTTTGAGATTAAAAGAGTCCAACTGCTTGTCGTCAGTTCCTATACTAACTTATATTTTTGATCTCATGTAGCATGATGGTGATAGATGGTACGACTTTGATGACAACTATGTTTCTCCAATCGATGAAGGTCGGATCAAGACTTCTGCGGCTTATGTTCTTTTTTACAGAAGATTAGAAGATGTCTGACATTATGTTTCTCCAATCGATGAGGGCCGGATCAAATTTCTTCATTCTTTTTTTCCCATTCATGTGGGGTATGAGTTCTAACAACTTAAAGGCATACGCAGTTTTACTTCTTACAGTTAAAGAGTTAAAAAATCATTCTTTGAAGAATATATTATGTATTCTACATTTATTACAGGCTGCATCTTTGTAACCTTCTGTAAATTACAGCAATTGTCTTTTCTGGATGTTGTTGCAACATTACATGTTGACGGTACCAATTATCTTAAGTTGTCATAACAAAGATATCGTCAGTTCATCAAATTGTAACAGACTAACAACTAGTCACTAAACTTATATGTTAATTTTGTTTTCTTTTCTTAATTGTAGTAGGGTTTATTTTATCAAGTTTGTTTAATATTTGATGGAGAATTGGAGTTTTTTTTATATATCCCAACTATAACATTATTGGCCTATATTAGTCCATATAAGTATTCACACTTCTTGCGTACCCATAACAATTCCACTTAAACGGATTATTGCAAAACTCTAGTTTGTAAGCTGGTAACAAAATTAATTAGACGAACATATAGATTGTGATTGATTTCGCATGTAAGATCAAGTTAGTGATTTACCTATGGCTTGATCTTTGATATAACAATGTGTTAGTAAGAAGGGGGTCAATTGTAATAAAGTAAATAATATGAGGGTCAATTGTGTCAATAGGTAAAAGTTCAAAAGTTAATTAGGTCGTTAAGTGGTAGTTAATGACAGTTAGTATGCATTTCCCCAAGGGTGCCCTAAAGTTCCTCCACCGAACTGTAGTACGGAATCATCCCCAAAGATCTCGGTTAGAGTAGGCATGTATTGGGTCTTGTAATCATTTGGAGGTTAGCTATGAATTGAATGAAACTTTCTCCTCTGTTTTCTTCTTTTCTTTTGTAGCTAACAAATTGGTATCATAGCGTCGATTCTCTCGACCTTAGTGCCGTTGTCCTAACCGTTTTAACCGTCATCAACCACCATAGCTTCCGCCATAACCACCATCATCAGTCGTCTTCTCCGTCTGTTCATTTAAGCGAATACTCTGTTTTCCTTTCAAACACTGTTTCATTTCAAACGTCCTAATTTCCATCAATTCTGTGGATCAATCAATTCGTGATTTGCCCACTCCTACTCAATCATTCGTGATTTGTCCACTCCTAATCAATCATTCGTCAATCATCAATTGAAACCTGCAATTTTCCATCATTAACATGACGACAACAAGAAGTCAGAACCTTGAACAAAAGATTCAAGAACATGATAACACCTTGAGCAGATTAGAAGCAGCTGCTGGTCAAAATTTAACAGAAATCGAGGGATTAAAGTCCTTTGCATTGAAGAATGCTGAAAACCTGCAAAAAAGTGTAGAAAACATAGTTGCCATTAAGAATCAAATGGAAGCTCAAATGAACGAAATCTTGAAAACAATTAAGAATCAATCTTTGGGTAACAATTGATCTTCTTCACAAATTAATAATAATAACCATAATGATAATAATAATGTGATTCCTAATAATCACAACACTCGACAAATTCATAATAATAATATTATGGTTCTCAACAGTCAAACAAATGATGTGATGAATCATAACACACACAATAATCGATTAACGAAGATTGAGTTTCCCAAATTTGATGGGGAAAATGTATAAGGTTGGCTTTGCAATGTGGAGCACTTCTTTGCAATAGACCAAACCCCTGAATCATTGAAAGTAAGGTATGTTAGTGTACATATGTATGACATAACACTGTTATGGCATGAGTCGGTTGTGCAATCAAGAGGTGGAAACATAGATGAAATGAGTTGGCCTGAATATAAAAATGCAATTATTGCAAGATTTGGGTTACTTTTGAATCAAGATGCAATGGGAACCTTAGCCTCTATTAGACAAACAGGCTCTCTTAAAAAGTTGAATCAAGAATTTGATATGGCCTTAACAAGGGTAACAATATGTGATGAATATGCTGTGAGCCTCTATTTGAGAGCTCTGAAACCTGAGATTGGGTATCAGGTGAGGTTACTCAGGCCTAAGAGTCTTCCAAAAGCTTATTTACTTGCTAGAATGCAAGACGAGGCCATTACTGCCATGCAGTCTACTCAACCCAAGAGCACAAGGAGCACATATAATACTTATAATAATAATAGTAATAAGCCAATTTCAATGGTCAACACCAACAAATTGTCGGTGCTTACAAGTCCGAAGCCATTTGCTTCAAAGAAATGGACATTATCTCATAAATAAATTGAGGAAAAGAGGTCAAAAGGGGAATGCTTTGGGTGTAATGAGAAATACACTCATGGCCATATATGTAAAAACAAATGTTCTCTATTGAATTAATGAGTATGGAAGATGAGGAAATAAAAGAGATGGACATGAGTGAAGTGATGTCTCAAACTTTGCAAGAGCCAAAAATCTCTCTCAATGCCATGATGGGGGTTCCCTCTTATTCCACCATGAGGGTAAAAGGGTCCATTGGAACTAAGAATTTCCATATATTGACTGATTCTGGATTAACTCATAACTTTCTTAGTGAGTTGTTAGCTAAGAAAATGAGATGTCCGTTAGAGAATATTCCTGAAGTTCAAGCAACTCTGGTAGATGGCAATAAGATTTGTTGTAATAAAATGTGTAAAGATTTCCAATGGATGATGCAGGGAATTTGGTTTAAGGCAGATGTCATTTTAGTTCCCTTAACTAATTATGACATCGTGCTAGGTGTTCAATGGTTGCAGACACTGGATGACATCATTTGGAATTTCAAGAAGTTGACAATGAGGTTTTCCTTTGATAATCAGGTCGTGTCACCAGATGTACCACCATTCTCGAATTCCTTTTGTGTTAGAGAACCCATGCGCACGACGTCGTTTGTAAGATTGTGTGCCAAGTTGACAACGTTCTGGATCGATTTTGAGGTTGCGGCAGTGACCATGCTTCGAATTTTGGGTGAGAGTCCCCATATATACCTTTCGACCCACTTGTACTCAAGAGTAACCATATGTGGAGGAACCAGTCGGGAAAGCTCATGGAATCGAGTGGTATAGGTTGTGACTTCTGCACCACTCATGGACAAGGTCCATGTGACAACTGGCAAATTTCGATCAACGTCCGATGTAGTTGTAACCGCAATCGTACCTTTCGAAATAATTATTACTATAAATAATGCTATTTATTACATATCGAAAGTTATCGAATCGTTTAAGGGAAGGAAAACGCGACCGAAGTAACTAACGCGATTTTAATGCGTGTTCTGAAAGAACGTGTCAGATGTCGAAAATGATATTATATTTGCTCGATTTAGTTATATTTTTAATTTCGAGAAAAACCGATTAAATTTTTATAATTAATTATTGAACCGAGATAAAACCGAAACACGTTACGTTTAAAACGGGTTCGTGTACGCGATATAACCTACCAACCCTAACCCTACCTATAAAACCCACACAATCCTCTCATCATCTTCATTTTAATCAGCCGCCACCACCCACCCCTTACACTCTCTAGAAACCCTGCATCCTTCCTTCCTCTCTCTATCTACTCTCTCTCTCTCTCTCTCTCTAAAACCCGATCCCATCTCTCTCGTTCTAAGGCCGTTGAGTGGCCATAACAACGCCGAGAAAATGGTTCATTAAGGGGCAGCAGGCTCAGGGGGGGGGGGGGGTTGTGAGGTACGGTGGTTAGACCATTACAGTTGATGGCGGCGTGGAGGTTGCAGGCCTGTAAACGGGCTATGATGGACTCGATAATGGTAGCCGACGGTTGGGTTTAGTCGTGGTTAAGGAGGTGGGGTCAATGTGGTGCAGTAGGTGGTGTTAGGAGTGACGAACTGTGGTCAATCACTTCGATATGATGGTTTTGACACAAATTGATCCCGGGTGGCGTTGGTGATGGGTTTCGTTGCTGGTAAAGGTGATGAAGACGGATTTCGTGGTCATTGACTCGAGTTTTGGATGGTTCTGGCCGTGGTTTTAGACTCGGGTAAAATAGGTTGGTTCATGTTCGGGTTAACTCTCGACGGTTTTGGTTCTCGGGCTGTAGTGTGGATCAGGTCTCCTTTGATGTTTTGGTTTCGGTCAAGATGGGTCAACTCGGTCAGACTCGAGTCAACAGTTCGGGTTTTTGATGATCCGGGCCAGTCATGGTTTGGGTCAACGATTGGGTTCATGTTTGGTTGCTGTTCGGGTCCAAGATGGTGCGACTACAGGTCTCGAGTTTGCTTCCGGGTTTAGGCCTTGTTTTGGGTTGGAGTCATGGTCTAGTCAACCCGAGTTAGACCTTGTCAAAGTTGGGCAATTTCGGTTATGATCCGGTTTGGTCAGATCTGGTCAACCTGGTCAAACGATTCGGTTCAGTCATCACACGGTCAACAGTGGTCAATGTTCAGTCAAAGCTGGTCAAACGCAAGCCTCGGTCAACGCGTCGTTCGAGAGGTGTCAAGCCACACGCGTGCGTTTTGGTATAAATGATTCGTGTTTAATTTTGTGGTTATATTCATAGATATAACTATTTATAAACTATAAATACGAATGGAAATAACTTGCGAAACGAACCGAAAAGCTATTAAGGAAAATAATAATAAGGCGATATGGTAATTTCCAATAAAAGCGTGACTAATAATATCGTATATTGGACTAAACTGTTGAACTATATGTATATATATTGTTATATGTATTTATACAAGTACGTATAGTTTATACAAAGCGTCGAAACGTATAAATCTCGTTTGAATTGGAATTGCGAATAAATGAAATGTAGTCTTGTGTTTTGAAATTGATTTTGGGGAATCTGTAGACAACTTGTGTTGTCTGGTTTGTACAAAAACAGAGGAAACGTTGCCGAAATTTTTATAAAATCCGAAGCACAATGAAACTAATATCGTTGTGTATGTTCTATAAATAATTTTCCAAGTGTCATAATAAGTGTAGTTATGCAAAATAGCAACGTTTTTTTATAAAGATTATTTGTAACAATAATAAGTGAATCTCGGGCAATATTTTCAAAACAAATACATTTAGTTTTGCCAAACGTCAAGTATGACGAGTTTTTGAAAGGTTTTCGGTAACTAAATAATGTTTATTGTTCGGATTCAAAAATACATAAATGTTTGATTTTACTTGGACACTATTTATATAAAAAGCAAAGCTTTGAAAACATTGAAATATTCGGATTTTGGGAAGGAAGTAACATTTGTTATTAATCGGAATTAATAACCAGAATTGTATTTTGCAATGTCCATTTTCCTAAAAATAAACGTACAAGACAAACACATTTATCTGACTAACGAGGCGAGCTACGGCTCAGGTTAAGTTATACGTTTCGTAGTATTAGTCCAACGTGGATTACACACGAATAGTAACAAGTGCGCAACTTGGGTACTATGTCGCGTTTTGGCGCGTAAGTACGATAAGTCACGATCGGTTCGTCGAGTTAAAGCTTATTAAGACTCGAGTTAGTACACACGAGTCTAGATAGTTGGATAAACTATCTTTTAGCCGGATAATAGGCTAAGTTTATATGTGGTAGACTTTTAAGGTGTCCTTTGTTGTAATAGGGCACGAGGAAGTCGGTCAAAGCTTCGAGCTTTGTTTGCTAGCTAAGGAAGGAAATTAAGGTGAGTTCATGACCCCACTTTTTACTGTTTTATAAATGTTTTTGGGGGGAAGACATGCTTGTTTTACAAAAACCTGATTATTTTAAAGCATAACAAAGTTTATGAAAAACTTACGAAGTTACAATGCTTTTATAAAATAGTACGTGGGCAAAAAGGGAAATGAAAGTTATGTAAGTAAGAAAGTATTAAAATGTCACACCCCGCCTAAGGCGGAAACACGGGGTGCGACTGAAATGATTTCCAAGCACAAAAGTCACACGAGCATTATTTAATAAAACATGAATTACCATTTAAAACATTCAAGTCTTACAAAACATAACATTAATTATTTTGATTAGAAACCATTGTTTAAAGTGTTTAGATCAAAACATCACAACAATAGTTCAAAAGATGGTATCCCTTAAATGCTCGCACACGAACTTCCCAAGTTCCATGCTCCCTGCTAATTTCCTGAAAAACATGCATGAAAAATATATGGGTCAACATAAAGTTGGCGAGTTCACGGGTTTTTGTATGTTGGACCTGTAATCCCAAATCCGACTAAATTACTGCATAGCTAGGGCAATAATTAATATGTGATCTGACATGAGCCCATAACTAAACCTTGACATGTTGTGCCTCGCCCATTGTACACTCAAGACAATGAATAAATGTGAAATACTAGCACTCTTTTGATAGCTGTCATCCGGTCAGAGCGACTGACCTAGAGTGGGGGTGTCAACCCAATAGATCTATTCCAGTGTTTCATGGCTAAGTCCATAGCTAATGGTTATGGTATGATGTATGACACGAGGGCGTAATGGATCCTGAACCTTACTGTCTCATGTTCACATAATAGTCATGTATGTAACTGAAAACTGAAAACTGTACGCATGTTGTCCCCCCGGAAAAATGTAAAAACAGTGAAAAGGGGATGTGAAACTCACCTTGTGGTATGTCTGGGAATGAACTAATGAGTCTGAGCTAGAGAGATCGACCTACGGGCGCGCCCTATGTAAAAAGAGGCATTTTAGGTCTATGTTACTTGTACTGCTTACAAGTTGTTCTCTTGTTACGCTTAACCTTGTAACTTAATTCTTTAAGTTAGATGTGCCTTTGAAACGTGTTGTTACCACTATAACAACGTGCGGGGCAAAAGTAAGTAGTCTGGTTTTGGTTACGGGCTCATGGGGACACCATCGCTATTAGGATTTGCAACCCTAAGTTTTATGTAGCACAGTTCTTATGTTTTTTACACGCACTAACTTTTCAAATAATGGTTATTTTATTTGATCATTTTCGTTTTCGGCGTACGTGATTGCCCGGTGGGTAACTCCAGAGGAAAAAGGGTTTTCATAGTAATATGAGAAAGTTTTTCAAAAGTTATTGTGGAAGTCCACTTTTTGGTTAAAGGTTCGATCGACGAAACTTGGATATATTTATCTTTATAGGGAGGTAAATATATGGCAAAGTGAGTCGAGTCGAAGGTTAAGGAAGGAATACCCTGTAAGAATTTAAAAGAGACTTTTTATATGTATGTTCGATCGATGAAACTTGGGTATGTTCATCTTTATGGGGAGGTAAATATATGGCAAAGTGAGTCGAGTCGAAGGTTAAGAAAGGAATAACCGGTAAGGTTTGAAATGGGATTTTTATATGTATTTTTCCCAAATAATGTTTTTGCGTAAAGAAAATAAACTTTCTCATTAGTGTTTGCAAATATTTTTCCAAGTGATTTGAAAGAAAAATGGGTTATGAACGATAAACGTAAAACCATGAACTCACCGGCTTTATGCTGACTTTTTAAGCATGTCTTTCAGGTCTAGATTTTGGGAACGACGTGGTTGGAACTAAGTGATGTCTTGGGATTGGAGACCCTAGAAGGCTTAGAAAAAGGCGTTCGGAACATGTAAAAGTCTTAGTTAAAATATTCCGCTGCGTAGTAAAGGTGCCAAACGTTCACATATATACCCTGCGTAGTAAAATATTCTGCTGCGTAGTAAAGGTGCCTTACATATATACCCTCACGATAGATTTTCTTAGGACTTTCATGTGCCTGTAAATTCGCAATAACGTGATGTTTGCGTTATCAAAAATTTACCTCACAAGATCATCCTATTAATCCTCCATCGTGAGTTATATTATAAGGCATAAGGTTATTTATTTTTGTTGTTGCGGACGTGATTTGTCGATTCTCCCCTGTTCGTATCAATGTGACTTCGGTTTCTTAAACCATTCTAAGATCTTGATGATCTCGTCTCTCGAGTTTCTGAGGTTCATGTTGAAGAACCTGGTTTTATCTTTTGAGTATGTTCTACATCTCTTGTTCTTTGTTTGTGGCCTTCAAGAAATTGTCTTTAAGGAATCCCATTTTATTGGTTCTTTTACTTCCTGCATAATTGGACACGTACCTTTGTACACGTGTCATCTGTTGTATGGTTGAATTCGGTTAAATTTGTGAAGGTCCATTGTAGGGGTTCACATCGAACGATGGTGTCATTAATGATTTGGTTATCATTAGGTTGCTCGTAATGCTAGCATTCTAGTCCCAATGTGCTAGGCCGTTGTGGGCAATGAATCTTTTGATACACTACTAGAAAACTGGGCTATTGTCACCAAAAGTTGCTACCTAGAAAAATGGTAGCAAATTTAGCAATCGATTTTATACCAAAATATGTATTATAAGATAAGGTAACTAATCAGTTGCAAATTTTGACACCGTTTATTTTTTCTGGTAAATTCGTGAGAACATGATAAGAAAAAATAAAAAAAATAATAATTTATAAAAAAAACAACAAACCTATTGAATTCTGACCATCTTAGCGGTAGCAAATTTTGAGACTAAATTGCAACCATATTAGCCACGATAAAACTAGGCTATTGTCACCAAAAGTTGCTACCTAGAAAAATGGTAGCAAATTTAGCAACCGATTTTACACCAACATATGTATTATAAGATAAGCTAACTAATCGGTTGCAAATTTGACATCATTTATTTTTTGTGGTAAATTCATGAGAAAAATAATAAGAAAGAATTAAATAATAATAATAATTTATAAACAAAAGACAACAAACCTATTGAATTGTGACCACCTTAGTGGTAACAAATTTAGGGACCTATTTCTTAAAGCATAATGCATATATATATATATATATATATATATATATATATATATATATATATATATACACACACATACTAGTAGTGTGCCCGCGCGATGCGGCGGGGAACACAATGATATGATTTTTTTACTGTGGTCTCTGTTATGCTAAAAGAGCCTCAAATTTAAAATTCGTTTTAGGCCCATAAAATGGTCAAGTCGGCCTTGGTAAATCATATAATACCTCAACTTTTTAAAATTAAAAAAAAAATATTAGCATTACTATACTCAAATTAAAGAGAATAAAATTCTCGTTTTTATGATATATATATATATATATATTTTAAATTAGCGTATGAAAAAATTATGGCCGTTTAAATATCGTGTGGGTAGTTTCCTTAAAACAAGGGAAAACATGTAACTATTATTTTTCGTCTAATTCGGTTTGTTTTCGTTCTAGTTATTACTTAAACCTATCATATCATTTTTTATATAAAAAAACTACACCAATACTATACTCAAATTAAAAAGAATAAAATGCTTGTTTATATAGTGTTATAATATTAAGAAAATATTAACGCACGATAAAGTTACGAACGTTCAAAAATCATGGGGGGTAGTTGGTTAAATTAAGGGTGCAAAGGTATAATTATTATTTAAATAAACAAAAGTTGAGTAAAGATGAAGGGGCAATTTTAATAGACATGTTTGCCCTAAAAAGGTAGTTAATATATGCATTGTTTTCTATACTCTAAGCAATATACTTGTAAAACTTAAATTTTAAGAGATTATTGGGAAATGTATTATAATAAAGTTTAGATGATTTCTGTTCATTTTCGTTTTTTCCTTTGTTTTTGTTTCGGTTATTGCTTAACCCTAACATATATTTTTTTAAAAAATTAAAAAACTAAAGCAATACTATACTCAAATTAAAGAGAATAAAATGCTCTTTTATACGGTGTAATAATATTAAGAAAATATTATCGTCTGAAAAAGTTATGAACGTTTTAAAATCGTGGGGGCAGTTGGTTAAAAAAGGTGCAAAAGTGTAATTACTATTTATAAACAGCAATTGAGTAAAGTTGAAAGGGGCAAATATGTAACTATCGTATAAAATTATAATATAGTATAGATAGATAAGGGGAAAACTGTAACTAATTAGGTGTATATGTGCAAGTTATGTTTGAAAAGACATAAGTGCCCTTAAAAAGTAGTTACTACATGCATTATGTGTTGTACTTTAAGCATTTATAATTGTGTTACTTAAAAATTAAGAGGTCCTTCAGAAATACTTTATAAGATACTAGTGGGGTGCCCGTGCGTTGCGGCGGGAAACAACATTTGTAACGGTTCCGTTAAGCCATAATCAATTAACCAAAATATTTGTTTCGGCGTGTTGCATAATCATTAGCGAAGCTTGAACTGTATTAACCACAATCGAAACATTCGAATCCTATGTGCTAGAGGAAGTGCAAGCATATGAATATATACATAGCAATAATTGTGAGAAACGCTAAGCAAAAAATTAGGGTGATCATGAGGAACTGGGAAGTTACACACATAAGGACAAACCCTAATTGTAAACACATTGGTGATTGTCCGGAAATACATAATCTAACCTGAAATTGTGAAACAACGTGAATTCACGTTTATAAAAGACAGATACGTTGGATGATTTCATGTTGTTTTCGTTTCAGTTATTACTTAACCCTAACATATTTTTTAATTGAAAACACTATAACAATACTATATTCAAATTAAAGAGACTGCGATGCTCGTTTATACGGATATTAACGAATGAAAAAATTATGGACGTTTAAAAACCGTGGGGGTAGTTAGTTAAAATAAGGGTGCGAAAATGTAATTACTACTTAAATAAATAAAATTTGAGTAAAGTTGAGGGGACAAATGTGTAAGTATTGTATAAAAGACATATTGTGTGTTGTACTCTAAGCAACTATAATTGTAAAACTTAAATATTAAGAGGTCATTGAGAAATATATTATAATATAGTATGCATAGTATAGATTGGTTATTACTTAACCCTAACATATCATTTTTTAAATTAAAAAAAAAAAACTATAGCAATACTATATTCAAATTAAAAAGAAAAAAAAATGCTCGTTTATACAATGTAATAATATTAAGAAAATATTAACGTGTGAAAAATTATGGACATTTAAAAATCGTGGGGTAGTTGGTTAAAATAAGGGTGAAAAGTGTAATTATTATTTAAATAAAAGGAATTGAGTATAGTTGAGGGGACAAATGTGTAAGTATTATGTAAGTAGTTAACATGTGCATTGTGTGTTGTACTCTAAGCAATTATACATGTACAACTTGAATTTAAGACATCAATGGGAAATGTATTATAATAAAGTTTAGATGATTTCAGTTCATTTTCATTTTTTTTCCTTTTGTTTTTGTTTCGGTTATTGCTTAACCCTAACATATAATTTTTAAAAAATTAAAAAACTATAGCAATACTATACTCAAATTAAAGAGAATAAAATGCTCTTTTATACTGTGTAATAATATTAAAAAAAATATTATCGTCTGAAAAAGTTGTGAACGTTTAAAAATCGTTGGGGTAGTTGGTTAAAATAAAGATACAGAAGTGTAATTAGTATTTAAATAAACATAAATTAAGTAAAGTTGATGGGACAAATATGCAAATATGTAACTAATAAGGGGTATATGTGCAAGTTATGTATGAAAAGACATAAATGCCCTTAAAAAGTAGTTACTACATGCATTATGTGTTGTACTTTAAGCATTTATAATTGTATTACTTAAAAATTAAGAGGTCCTTGTGAAATGCTTTATAAGATAGTATAGAAGTGTGTGTGTGTGTATATATATATATATGTATATATATACGGTAGCTAATCAGTTGATGGTCAATTATAACTAACGATCGCCAATTAGATTCAATGATGGTTAATTACACCAATGATGGTTAGTTGGATCCAATGATGGTCAGCTAGGCCCAACGATGGTCAGTTAGATCCAATGATGGTCAATTAGAACCAATGATCATCATTTAGATCCATTGATGGTCAATTAGATCCAATGATGGTTAATTACATCACTGATGTCGGATCCCGTGATGTCAGTTAGGCCCAATGATGATAAGTTAGATCCAATGATGGTCAGTTACACCTAACGATGACTAATTAGATTCAATGATGGCCGGTTAGGCCCAATGGTGGTCAGGTAGATCCAATCATTGTCATTTAGACCAAACAAGATTTAGACCCGATGGTGGTCAATTAGACCCGATGATGGTCAATTAGGCCCAATGATGGTCAATTAGAACCAATGATCGTCAATTACATCCAATGATGGTCAATTAGATCCAATGATGGTTAATTAAACCAATGATGGTCAGTTAGATCCAATCATTGTCACTTAGACCTAATGAAGGTGAATTAGACCCGATGATGGTCAATAGGCACAACGTTGGTCAATTAGAACCAATGATCATCAATTAGATTCAATGATGGTCAATTAGATCCAATGATGTTAATTAAACCAATAATATATGGTCAGTAGGATCCAATGATGGTCAGTAAGCTCAATGATGGTTGGTTACATCCAACTAGGGATGAGCTTGGTATCCGTCCGGTACCGAATCGGTACCAGTACCAAAAATATCGGTACCGAAATTCTTCAAAAATGGGTACCGGTACCCAAAACAACCGGTACCGAAAAACCAAAAATGTGGGTATCGGTAGTGGTATCGAAATTGATTCGGTACCGATGTCCGGTACCATTTGCTCATCCCTACATCCAACGATGGTCAACTAGGCCCAATGATGGTTAGGTAGACCCAATAATTGTAACTTAGACCGAATGATGGTCAATTAGGCCCAATGATGGTCAATTAGTTAGAAATTTGTAGACACACACAGTAAAAATTTATCCAACTCAAGTAACATAAAGTTATTATATGTAAATAGAGTTTTCATGAAATGCAATAGAATTAATAAAGCAGGAAAAAAACCCTATAAAAAAGCTAAATTGTAGCAAATTTCCAATGAAAGTGATGGCTAAATGGTAGCAAATTTTCAATGAAAGTGGTGGCTAAATGGTCACAAATTTTCAATGAAAGTGGTTGCTAAATGGTTGCAAGTTTTCAATGAAAATGGTGGCTAAATGGTTGCAATTTTTCAATAAAGTGGTGGCTAAATGGTAGCAAATTTTCAATGAAAGTGGTGGCTAAATGGTAGTAAATTCTCAATGAAAGCGGTGACTAAATGGTACCAAAACGGTGACAAAAAAAGGTGTAAATTTTCAATAAAAATGGTGTCTAAATGGTTGTAATATCGGTGGCTAAATGGTACCAAAACAGTAGCAAAAGACCTTACTAAAACATTGTAGAAGCGGTTGCAATAATTTTAACCGTTTTGTGGTGACAAAAATATGGTAGCAAAATACAAAAGTGGTAGCTATTTGGTGACATTAGGGCAACAGACATGTGTGTTTTTTCTACCGCATTCTCGGTTGCAAAATGGTGGCTACAGAGCAATTGCTACCGTTATGTAACCGAAAATGTGGAGACAAAAGCTCAATTTTCTAGTAGTGATAAGTCTGTCGATGAGTTACTTGAAACCGACGCTTCAGTATAGTTTGCTATTGATGTTTTTTTTTCAAAATAGTTCTCAAATTAAAAAAAAATAAGAAAGTTACATCACAATAGATGGTAGACAGGCAACAAGTCGCGCCGCCACCCCTTTCTGGATTGCGAACCCTAGTCTACCAAAGACAAATCCTTGCCCCTCTGGAGATGAACTATTGCTGTGAATGACCCGTTGGACCCTGGTCAAGAAACAAATAGCTTCTGGCGCTAGGGAGCCAACGGTATCAAAAGCCAAAGGGATAAAGACATGTTGGTTCTCTGCACAAGCTTTTGAATGCTGTAACATCCCAAAATTTGTCAAGTAATTCTCTAGATGAAAAGGACTGACCATATATTTTCGGATGAACCCGTTGGTGGGTTTTGACACGCAAGACTCAATTGAAAGGATTTAAAGGACCCGGTTAAGCACCTTTGAGTTAATCTTGGATACGAGTCAATCGAAACGAAACTATATGAACCTTGATGTTATAAGGAAGTGAGTTTTGTTACTTTTGGAACAAGAGTCTATGCAATGAAAGCCAAGGGACCTAATAGGAAAATTATGGTCATTAACATCTATTATAAAACAAACCCTAGGTCAAGCGACTTAGGGCGGCAGGCGACAAAAATCTAAAACGGGTGATTAACTCGACGACGGTGCAGGTTCGCTCGATCACCGGAGCACAAATCAGGTAAGCTTCACGTCGTTTTTAATGCTTCTTCGTGTTCTTGATTCGTGGGGCGTGGCGTTTGGTTTCGGTTGGAGTGATAGAACCGGACGGGGTGATGGTGGTGTTTCGATGTTGTGGTGCATGATCGGTGGTCCATTCATGGTGGAGGTTGCCTATTGTGTGACAATGGTGTCGTATTGCGGTGGTTTCGGTTAGCTACAGTTACTCGCACACCAAGGTTTCTCCATCTCCATTAACGCCTTTCTTGAGGTATGCGATACTTGGAGCCTCTCAATGTTTATTCCAGTCTCTTTTGGATGGTCAAGAGAGAACCTGCTTAAGGGCTGCAATTGGAGAGTAATACATACCTGAAGCATGGGTTATGGACCGTTTCTAAAACAAATAATAACAAACATCACCAGGATGACTTCATAACCAAGTATCCATGGTGGACATGGTGTTCTTTTTTACGTAGGATAGGTATATGGAATGTTTTATCATGACATAATTTGTGCATGTGGTGGTTAATTAAGATGATCAAATTAGTCTTCATGAGGGGCCTACAATTCATGTATCGTGGTTATGATCCACATGAATAAAAAAAGAGAGGACAGGATATGCATTAGTTATGAGGACGGTGTTTATGCATGGGTTCTTACTTGATGATGATGAACCATGGGAATTATGCTTTGGTCCTCGTCAGATGGCACTTCTCTAGGGTCGTCAAGCTCGATGTGAAGTGCACAATAAATGTGATTTCGTGGACGTGCAGTTCGTGACGGTTAGCGCGTGGACATGGAAGCTTTGCAACCAGTGAGTTCTTGCGCCCACTCTTTTAGTTATTGTTTTACTAAATATTTTTGGGCTGACGTGCATGCTAAACTAGCAAGATTATTTTTATAAAGTCACAAAATATTTTTATGAAGTTATAAATATTTTGTGTACGAATGAAATCCATATTAACTCACACATATTATTTTGGTATGAAACGTGAGTAGGCGGAATGCGCCTAATGTTTTATATTATGGTTGAGTTATATGTGTCATTAGAAGTGGGATAGGCCTGCTCTGATTTATGGTATAGTTTTTGCTATGGTTGTCACATAGTTTATGCCTAATGTGTTATTATATGGTTTGAGTTATATGTGCTATTATATATATATATATATATATATATATATATATATGAATAGACTTTTGTCTTGATTAAAGTGTGGCTTGAGTTTTTAGTTAATAAGCGGAATGCGCTTAATGTCTTGGCCACGTATTCGAAACCTTACTTGTTAGATCGGGTATTGTTTTGACTTGTTATCTGTTTAGGTTATATGAATTATATATATATATATATATATATATATATATATATATATATATATATACATGAACTGTGTTTCGCGACTACATGACCTTATAAACTGGGCTATGATGGATGTAGGATATGCCTGCTCTGATCTATGGTATTGGTTTTGCGTCATGGTTGTTGCTTAATTTATGTTATACCTGTTATTAAATATAATATACTATGTTTGATGGCTACCTGATATGTCGAACTGAGCTATGACGGAAGTAGGACATGCCTGCTATGATCTCTGGTCTTGGTTTTGAGTCAGGGTTGTTACATAGTTTATTTCTTTTGTGTTATTAGAGGTGGGATATGCCTGCTCTAATATTATAACTTGAGTTATGACAGGAAGTGGGATGTGCCTGCTCTGATCTGTAGCTTTGGTTTAAGTCTAGCAAGCGGAATGCGCTTAGATAGACTTGATTGTACTTTGTGTTTATAGGCGGTATGCGCTTATAATATTTGTTAATTAAAGTTTTGAGATAAATAGGCGGATTTCGCCTATCATAGACTTTGATTTTTGTTTGAGGAAAAACAAATTAGCGGATTGCGCTTATTGTTAACTCTAAGGTTGAGGTATTTTGTTAATACATATTTTGACAAATAACTTGTCTACATAAATTTATAAAAACTTGAACTCACTCAGCGTAGCTGACTTTTGCATACACGTTAGATTGATTTCAGGTTAATAGAGAGATGGATGGATGACTGCTTGGCGATGCAAGAAGCTACCTGGCAATTGAAGGCATTTCTAGTGGAGGGCAACTTTTGTTTACACATGATAAATTTTAAATTTGATATACAATTGGATAGTATTTGTCATGTGTTTTGTAGAATTTTATTCTAAATGATTATCCGCTGCGTATACATACTCTTTTAAAAGAAAAATTTTACTCATGTTTTGCATATTTAAGAATTTTTAACCCAACTGTTTGACACCGATTTTGCGGGTCTTACAAATGCTTATCTACTTTCTTCGATTCCACCTTTCTAGATGCTTGCCCAGCTACAAACCCTGTTTCCCTTAACCCAACTAAATGAGATACCCCTGTGAGGTCCACGCAAGCATGTTTCCCCCTCTCCAAACCAAAGACAAGCAGATCTGCTGGTTGCTGGGTGGATCTCCCTTCTGCAGGATCTATGAGAAAATTTACAGAGGCCTCCTTTTTGGCAGAAATCCCAGCTCTTCTCAGGATGTCCCACAAAACGTCCCTCACCCAGTCATGCCGGTATTTGAACCCAGGAAGCTCTTTGCAATGAACCCAGTCATGCCGGTATGGCAGACGGGGCATGTTTCATCTTCCGGATACATAGGGATCATCAACCGGTACTTGAGTATATAGTCCTGTACTCCACTGCGGACATGCATTGACCCAAACCCTCAATCGGGATAACGGTCAAAAAATCCTGAGCATGGGGACCCTTTAGGCATTCAATCACTGCCTTCTGGCGGGAGGACAACTCAAAAACTTCTCCTAGGCTCTGAGCAGTTTTGCTAAACAGAGCATTCGCCAAAGTTTTTTGTGGCTTTGAGGGAGCGGTGTCCTTATTAGAAAAACCGCTAATATCAAAGTCCGGGAGATAGACATTTAAGCGTTTGAGCGCCTGTTGATAGTCCGGGTCTAGCCCGATGACCCCACTGCTTCAGTTGAATTGAACTGTTGGAAATTGGTACAGCACCTTGCGGTGAATATTCATTCGACTTGTAATAATGGGTGATCTTTATTGGCGTGTTTCTTTTTCATCAACTTGTTTGTTTCTATCTCAAATCCAAACACACCTTGCGGCGTGTAATGGAAAAGTTGGTGCACCAATTGTTTCGTTTGAGGTGCGCCAAGCCAATAGTATTTGTTGACAAAGTTATCGATAACACGTTTGGGCGTTAGATGCCACTTTCGCGTGTTAAATAATTTTTGAACTTATTAATCATAGTCATGTTGATGTTTTGTTAACTAGGCAAACTATTGTAGCTTGCATGTCCACCACTTTCCAAAGAATATTGTTTCACTTGTATACTCATTCGAAACTAATCGAGTATATGGACACTTTCTTTCATTTCGAGTGTTGGAATACCGAGTCATTCGATTTCATATCATGGTTCCCAGAGGAGTCTTGCCATTGTTGTTGTAAAGTGTTTATTGTACATGAGTATACTATAGGGGACTATTGGTAGTCCCTAGTTTGCTAGCTAAGGAAGGAAATTAAGGTGAGTTCATGACCCCACTTTTTACTATTTTATAAATGTTTTGGGTGGAAGACATGCTTGTTTTACAAAAACCTGATTATTTTAAAGCATAACAAAGTTTATGAAAAACTTACAAAGTTACAATGCTTTTATAAAATCGTACGTGGGCAAAAAGGGAAATGAAAGTTATGTAAGTAAGAAAGTATTAAAATGTCACACCCCGCCTAAGGCGGAAACACGGGGTGCAACTGAAATGATTTCCAAGCACAAAAGTCACACGAGTATTATTTAATAACACATGAATTACCATTTAAAACATTCAAGTCTTACAAAACATAACATTAATTGTTTTGATTAGAAACCATTGTTTAAAGTGTTTAGATCAAAACATCACAACAATAGTTCAAAAGATGGTATCCCTTAAATGCTCGCACGCGACCTTCCCAAGTTCCATGCTCCATGCTAATTTCTTGAAAAACATGCATGAAAAATATATGGGTCAACATAAAGTTGGTGAGTTCACGGGTTTTTGTATGTTGGACCTGTAATCCCAAATCCGACTAAATTACTGCATAGATAGGGCAATAATTAATATGTGATCTGACATGAGCCCATAACCAAACCTTGACATGTTATGCCTCGCCCATTGTACACTCAAGAAAATGAATAAATGTGAAATACTAGCACTCTTTTGATTGCTGTCATCCGGTCAGAGCGACTGACCAAGATTGGGGGTGTCAACCCAATAGATCTATTCTGGTGTTTCATGGCTAAGTCCATAGCTAATGGTTATGGTATGATGTATGACACGAGGGCTTAATGGATCCTGAAACTTACTGTCTCATGTTCACATAATAGTCATGTATGTAACTAAAAACTGTACGCATGTTTTTACCACGGAAAAATGTAAAACAGTGAAAAGGGGCTGTGAAACTCACCTTGTGGTATGTCTTGGAATGAACTAATGAGTCTGAGCTAGAGAGATCGACCTACGGGCCCTATGTAAAAAGAGGCATTTTAGGTCTATGTTACTTGTACTGCTTACAAGTTGTTCTCTTGTTACGCTTAACCTTGTAACTTAATTCTTTAAGTTAGATATGCCTTTGATGTAAAGATTTGCGTATTTAATGACTTCTTTGTTAAAAGATACAATGTTCACCTTTTAAATGTCCCACATTAGGGTTCCTAATGTAGTATTTTCCAAAATATGAACTTGATGGTTTTGTGTTACAAGATTCACCATCTTTATGTCAACTGGTGATCTTGACAAAAGATAGTTTTGTTTCTTGGATAAACACCACTTTTACTTGTGAAAACATATGTTTTATACCCTTTTGATGGAGTATGTGTTCATGTGTTGTAGGTTTTACAACTTTTATCTTGTCATGTGTATAGATCTACAATATTTAAGTATGTTTAGCTTATTATTTTCATAGCTTGGCAACTTTGTGAAAATAATAATATTCTATGTCAAAATGTTACTTTCTTGAAAGCATAGGTGTCTTTGTAAGCTTTGTTATGGTGTTAAACTTATCATACATGACTAACAACTTATCAACACTATGTCTTATGTTAGGTGGTTTAGAAAGCATACAATTTTTCTTACAAAACTTTCGGCCTTAAGGATATGTATACATATATATATTTCGGCCCTAAGTGTATGTAAATACGTGCATTTTCCAACTAACATAGTGAGTTTACTTATTTTACTTGGTTTTAGTTACAAGAATAAACATACTAATGAACAACTTTGTATTTAAGAGACTATGTAAAAATAAAGACACAAGTTTAGGAAAAATAATGTAATACCTCCTAGTGTCTTAAGAAAATAGGGTGTTAGAGGCCTTGCACGATTATGCTCCTTGTACCCCTAATGATCCCTTGAAGGTTAATGGTTATTGTTAGTGACTTGTGTGTGGGTGGTGGCTTGTGGTGGTGGTTCGGCCGAGTGGTGGTGATGGTGCGGCGGTGGTGTAGGGTGCTGAGAGAGAGAGGGAGGGGGAAGAGGGTGGTGTGTTAGTTGTTTTGGGTGCACTAATCCTCCTAAACCTTGGTCTTATATAATAGTTATGGATGGCAAATCATCATGGCTCAAGAAAGGTAAAAGAAAGCATCTTTCTAAATATAGTTTAAGATCTACTAAAGGTGATCTTGGATGGATTTGGAAGAGATTATGGAGGTGTGTGTGCATGCTTGCCTTGGTTAGTGTGGGCCGAAAATTGGGAGGTGTTGGGAGGTTAGGATTAGTCAACTTCACAAGGATATGATAAGTGATAATTATGATGTCTTGGGTGATTAGAGGTGTCTTAGGTTGATTTGGTAGGATCTTGATGGATGTGTTGGCTTATAAATGGGGTAAGTCAACTAAAGACTTTCAAGTAAGTTGTTAAAGTTTATTTCGATGTTGGTATAAGTCCTAGGAATGTGATGGACAAGACTTATGCTTGTGTGTTGGATGAATCTTGGTGGAAGAATGTAAAGATGGGACTTGTGCATGAGTGAAAGACACAAATACTACACACTTATGCCTGTGTGTGTCGTGTATATATATGTATAGATGTAGGGTGTTTATTTTTGGCAAGTCAACTATTATGGGTTGGATAAGTAGTAAATTGTTTGGCTAAATGGGGTGGAATCTAGGTGACTTGAGATGATGGTTCATTAATGTGTAAGAGTTTGATGTTTGAAAACCACTATACACCCACATGTGTATGTGTATGCCGTCGCATACATGTATGTATATACATATATATTTTTTTTGAACATTTTAATACGCATCTAGTACAAATACTTGGCCACATATTATGATTAGATGCTAAGAGGAGTCTTTGTACAAGTCCATGTGTTACAAAATAATATATAATTGTGTGCACAATATATACTTTTTAAGTAGTTGTCTTACTAGTCGTTTTTGGATATTGTGTTTGGATAACCCTTTTATGTGGACATTGTTTGTTTTTGTTCTTGATTGAATCATAATTTTAGTATTATGTTCAATTGTATGAATTCCCAAACTTAGGGTTTTGGTGTGATCTCTCTATAGCTTATCAGGAGCTTATACGACTAGTTGTAAAATTGTATCAACTAGTGTGCCTAATGCTAGACTGTAAGCATCGAATTTGACTTGCTGAGACCCTGTATGGCTCTATTGTAATGAAACATGTTGTACGTGTAGCTAATGTACGGATATGACCATTGATTTTGACGGGTGTCACATTCTCCCCCTGTTAGAGGAATTTCGTCCGTGAAATTTTGGGTGTTGGTCATCTGAACTGTGGGTCTCCTGGAAGAGATGTGGGTACTTGAGTTTCATTTGGTCCTCACGCTCCCAAGTGTACTCGGGTCCGCGCTTGGAATTCCAATGTACCTTGACTAGTTTGATTTGATTGCGGCGAAGTTTCTGAACCTTCCGGTCTGTTATCTCGAGTGGCTCTTCTATGAAATGAAGTTGCTTGTCAATGTGGATCTCCTCTGGAGGGATGATCAATGACTCATCAGCAAGACACTTATTGAGATTCGAAACGTGAAACGTGTCATGTACTCCACTGAGTTCTTCGGGTAGTTTGAGCTTGTACGCAATTGGTCTGATTCGTGCAAGAATCTCAAATGGACCTATGTATCTGGGATTGAGCTTCCCACATTTTCCAAACCTGGGCACTCCTTTCCACGGAGATACTTTGAGCAAAACTCTGTCACCCACTTGAAACTCTTAGGTTTAGGCCTCTGGTCTGCATAGCTCTTCTGCCTGTCCCTGGCAGCTTTCAGCCTGTCTTTATCTGAAAAATCTTGTCGGTCGTCTCCTGAATGAGCTCGGGACCTGTCATCTGCTTGTCCCCTACTTCTGCCCAACACACTGGGGATCGACACTTGCGTCCATACAACACTTCAAAAGGCACTGCTTTGATACTGGTGTGGTAACTGTTGTTGTAAGAGAATTCGATCAACGGCAAATGCGTATCCTAATTCCCTCCGAAATCAATTACACACGCACGAAGCATATCCTCTAGTGTCTGAATGGTCCTCTCGCTTTGTCCATCTGTCTGAGGATGGTAAGCGGTACTCAAATCCAGACGGGAACCAAGGGCTTCTTGCAACGATTGCCAAAACCTTGAAGTAAAATGACTATCCCGATCAGAGATTATGGAGATAGGCACACCGTGTCTCGACACGATTTCATTGATGTATATTCTGGATAATTTCTACGTCTTGTCTGTTTCCTTGATGGGCAAGAAATGCGCAAACTTTTTCAGACGATCGACAATTACCCATATTGCATCATGACCACGAGGTGTCTTTGGCAATTTGGTAACGAAGTTCATAGAGATTTGCTCCCATTTCCAAATGGGAATCTCTGGTTGGTGAAGCATACCTGAAGGCTTATGGTATTCTGCCTTGACCTTTGAACACGTTTGGCAACGTTTGACATATGCCCCAATACAACCCTTGAGGTTAGGCCACCAATAGAACTCCTTGAGGTCCTTGTACATTTTATCAGCACCTGGGTGTATCGAGTACTTGGACTTGTGTGCTTCATCCAGAACTAAATCACACAAACCTCCATACAATGGAACCCATATTCTGTTCAAGAAATATTTTGTCCCGTCAGGTCTTGTTTCCAACTGATCAACCTGACTGTATAGAGCTTCGTGACCGATGTTACTATCCTTGAGAGTTTCTTACTGAGCCTAACGAATACAGGCAGTGAGATCGGTATGAATGGTCATGCCCAACGCACGGACACGCAACGTTTTGGCACGTTCCTTTCGGCTCAATGCGTCTACTACGACATTTGCCTTTCCTAGATGGTACTTAATCTCACAGTCATAGTCATTGAGTAGTTCAACCCATCGTCTTTGACGCATATTCAGGTCCTTCTGGTCAAAGATTACTTCGTCCCATAGAGGTAGTGTCTCCAAATCTTGAGCGCGAACACTACTGCACCCAATTCCAAATCATGGGTTGTGTAGTTCCGTTCGTGCACTTTGAGTTGGCGTGAGGCATAGGCAATAACCTTATTCCTCTGCATTAGGACACAACCAAGACCTTGGTGAGATGCATCGCAGTAGACCACAAAATCTTCCGTTCCCTCTAGCAATGAGAGAATCGGTGCGCTGCATAACTTGAGCTTCAAAAGCTGGAAAGCTGATTCCTACTGATCACCCCATTCGAATTTCTTGTCTTTTTGGGTCAAGACTGTTAGGGACTGTGCTATTTTTGAGAAATTCTCGACGAATCACCGATAATAGCCAGCTAACCCTAGAAATTGTCGAACTTCGGTTGGGGTAACGGGTCTAGCCTAATTTTTGATCGCTTCAACTTTGGCTGGATCAACATGTATACCTTTGTTGTTCACAACGTGACCAAGGAAGTGAACTTCACGAATCCAGAATTCGCATTTGGATAGTTTGGCATACAGTTTCTCGAGCAGATTGAGGGTTTCCCTCAAATGCTGTTCGTGTTCCTCTTGGGTTCGTGAGTAGATCAGAATGTCGTCAATGAACACGATCACGAACTTGTCGAGGTAAGGCTTACACACCCTGTTCATCTGGTCCATGAACACTGCTAGTGCGTTTGTCAAACCGAACGACATCACTAGGAACTCGTAATGATCGTACCGCGTCCTGAAGGCCGTCTTGGGAATATCCTCATGGATACGCAACTGATGATAGCCTGATCTCAGGTAAATCTTCGAGTAGAAACTCGAACCTTGTAATTGGTCAAACAGATCATCGATCCTGGGAAGAGGATAATAGTTCTTCACCGTAAGCTTGTTTAACTCTCTGTAATTGATGCACATGCGAAATGATCCATCCTTCTTCTTGACAAATAAGACTGGAGCTCCCAGGGTGATGAGCTCGGTCGGATGAATCCTTTGTCAAGTAGTTCTTGCAATTGGTTGGATAATTCTTGCATCTCAGACGGAGCTAAACGGTAAGGTGAACGGGCTACGGGAGCAGAACCGGGAACGAGATCAATACGGAACTCGACTTGCCTTGGGGGTGGCAATCCTGGCAGATCTTCGGGAAACACTTCAGGAAATTCCCTCACGACAGGGATGTCTTCGATTCTTCTCTTCTCCTCAGATTTCTTCTCGATCACGTGCGCCAAGAATGCAAAGTGGCCTTTCCGCAAACACTTCTGGGCTTTCATGCAAGATACAAGTCGCAACGGAGTCTTTCGGCACTCCCCCATGATGGACAAAACCTCTCTACTTGGCAATGGAATTCCAACTATCCTCGTAAAACAGATGACTTCGTCTTGATTCTTCGACAACCAATCCATTCCAACTACGACGTCGAAACTTCCTAGCTCGATCGGTAAGAGGTCAATACAGAACTCATGACCTCCCAACCTCAACGCACAATTCCTAACTACTTCTTCGGACTTAATTGTCTTACCATTGGCCAATTCTATCGAGTAATGTGTGTGCAAATTATTTGACTCTAATCCAAGGGCTTGTTTAAAGTCGGTTGACACAAAGCTCAAATCGGCATCGGTATCAAAAAGTACAGAAGCAGCATGATTGTTTACGAGAAACGTACCCGTGACAACGTTAGGATCCTCGCGCGCGTCATCTGCACCCATAACGAAAGCCCTGCCACGAGCTTGACCTTTCAGCTTGGGGCAGTCCTTCTTGAAATGGTCAGTGGCTCCACATTCGAAACATCCCGGTTTCCCATCATTGTTCACAACTGTCTTAGCTCGGCACTGCACAGTGGGATGCCCCATCCGCTTGCACTTCTCGCATCTGATGTTGTCACATGTCCCCACGTGATGGTACTTGCACTTGCTGCAAAATGGGTGGGGCCCGTTGTACGGCTTGCGAGTTTCAGTAGTGGTGTGGCAGCAAAAACTTTGATGGTTTCGGGCTTCTTGTGGGAATTGCCTTCCGGACTTTTCCCTTTCTTGAAGTGGGACCACTTGCGCTTATTTCCAGAACTTTCACCCTTGTCTGATTCCTTCTGGGTCAAGGAACCCATACGGACTGCGTCGTCAGTGAGACTGTGAGCAAGGGTGACAGCGTGCTGAATGGAAGCTGGAGCAGCAGTGGTAACCATGCTTCGAATCTAAGGAGAAAGTCCCCAGATGTATCTCTCTACCCGCTTGTACTCAGGGGTAACCATGTGGGGAACCAAGCGAGAAAGCTCATGAAATCAGGTGGTATAAGCAGCGATATCCGCCCCATTCATGGTCAGATTCCAGAATTTGGTTTCCAGTTTCTGCAGCTCACTTCGCGGGCAATATTTATCCATCAGCATGGTTTTCAGCTCGGTCCACAAGAGATTGTATGTAGCCTCGCGACCCAAGGTTTGCACTTGCAGGTTCCACCATGTCAGCGCCTCATCCTGGAAGGTGCAAGTGACATACTTGATCTTTTGGTCTTCTGAACAACCACTGATATCAAGTACTGACTCGGTTTTCTCGATCCAACGGACAATACCAATCGCTCCTTCTAACCCATGAAAGTTCCAAGGCTTGCATGCCATGAAAGTCTTGTAGGAACACCCACGCATGGTATTCTCTACTTCTGCGGTGTCAGAATGAATGGTTCGTCAGTCGATGGAGTCGACATAAGAGAAGATCAAGACTAAGGAAGGATAGGCAAGAGCTTTTACCAGTCTCGGGATCCTGGGTTCTGCGTTGGCCTGCTGCGCCCGAACCGCCACTGGAATCAGCGCGGTTCGCTTCTTGTTGCGCGATAGCCTGTGTAATTACCCTGGCTAGGTCCGCTGAGGTGGTTGGAAAAGCTTCTTCCTCAGAAGTCGATCGAGTAGTTCTTTGGGGAGGCATGTTCTTCTAATACATAAGATTAAAAGAATGAGATACATATCACTGTATAATATTTTCTACATATGCACCAATCAAAACAACTATACAATCAACACAAAAGACAAAACACGGTCACATGAAGACGGCACAACACAAAATAGGAAACCAAAATATCACACTTTTCATTGAAAGCTTAATGCACTTGTTACGATTTTGTTTCTGCATACAAAATAAACTAGCATACTGGCTTACAAGTTTTAAACTACTACTACTAGTACAATACATGGTATCCTATGGGGACGGGGGTGGGAAAGCAGCAGACAAAGCTGCAACGGCGGCAGTCAACCTCGCCTCGAGATCATCAACTCCAGCCTCAAGCTCAGCGACACGCTCCTCAGCTATGGCGCGTCCCTGATCCGCCTCATACACACGCGTACCTAACTCAGCTAGGCGATAGAGAATAGGATCCCTGGTCTTACCTGTCATATACAGGTCATCCTCAATCTCCTGAACCGTACTACGTAACACTCCGATCTCTGTGTCGTGATGCCCAACCATGTCTCGCACAGAGTAGTGAGTGTGGCGTACCGTACCGGAGCAGGCTCGAAGCCAATGGGCAATGGTGTGTTAGAGGGTGGCTGGGATGGTCTGCCAATCTCAAAAGTAGAGGGGGCCTCACTGTCAGTGACCTCGTCAGAGTAGGCTAAGAAGCCATCAACAGTCGGCAAGTAACTCCTCTTACAAGCTTGTGATCTCCGACGTAGCTTCTTCTTGGATAGCTCTGGTGCCTCTGGGAGCTGGTGGCTGGGGGTCTGCTGGTGTTGGAGGCTCAGGGTTAACATGGGCAGGAGCCTCAACCGGAGCGATAGGGGCCTGTGGAGGGAGCACTCGTTTCCGAGGGGTGTACATCATGCGTACTCCACCCGGACACGGGCGATAAGGACGGAACGATGGCGCCCTAGGCTCTGGCTGTGGTGGTGGTGCATCCTCCTGCTGTGCCTCTCCAGCGGGCACAACCTCCTCGTCGTCCGAAACAACAGGATCAACCTGCATGTGATCCTCCTCGACGTCTGAATCGCTGGAATCGGGCTCATAACCCTGCTGAGGGTCGTCGACTGGAGGGCTGTCTGGTACATGCTCCTCCTCAGAATCCGAGAGAATGATGAAAGGGAGACCGTTGTGTGCCATGCTCCTGGAAATCAATGAACACACATGTGTGTCAGTAATTATGTGGTGTACTTAGTATATCTACTAATGTGTGAAGTATGTAATTGGCATGGAACTTGCGTAGCGCGTAGGGATACTTGTTGTGTTTCTTTCCTTTGGAAAAACATTTCAAAATCAATTTTTGTTTAGATTATAGTTTGACTCAAAAGAATCTCAGTTCGCTATAACCTTCTGTTTTGATACCACTCTGTCACACCCCGCCTAAGGCGGAAACACGGGGTGCAACTGAAATGATTTCCAAGCACAAAAGTCACACGAGCATTATTTAATAAAACAGGAATTACCATTTAAAACATTCAAGTCTTACAAAACATAACATTAATTGTTTTGATTAG
Source organism: Ambrosia artemisiifolia (assembly GCA_032199755.1). Taxonomy (NCBI): domain Eukaryota; kingdom Viridiplantae; phylum Streptophyta; class Magnoliopsida; order Asterales; family Asteraceae; genus Ambrosia; species Ambrosia artemisiifolia. The sequence goes on from CM063529.1 coordinate 14,108,702, forward strand.
AAACCATTGTTTAAAGTGTTTAGATCAAAACATCACAACAATGGTTCAAAAGATGGTATCCCTTAAATGCTCGCACGCGACCTTCCCAAGTTCCATGCTCCATGCTAATTTCCTGAAAAACATGCATGAAAAATATATGGGTCAACATAAAGTTGGTGAGTTCACGGGTTTTTGTATGTTGGACCTGTAATCCCAAATCCGACTAAATTACATCCTAGCTAGGGCAATAATTAATATGTGATCTGACATGAGCCCATAACCAAACCTTGACATGTTATACCTCGCCCATTGTACACTCAAGACAATGAATAAATGTGAAATACTAGCACTCTTTGATATTTGTCATCCGGTCAGAGCGACAGACCAAGAGTGGGGGTGTCAACCCAATAGATCTATTCCGGTGTTTCATGGCTAAGTCCATAGCTAATGGTTATGGTATGATGTATGACACGAGGGCTTAATGGATCCTGAACCTTACTGTCTTATGTTCACATAATAGTCATGTATGTAACTAAAAACTGAAAACTGTACGCATGTTTTTCCCCCGGAAAAATGTAAAAACAGTGAAAAGGAGCTGTGAAACTCACCTTGTGGTATGTCTGGGAATGAACTAATGAGTCTGAGCTAGAGAGATCGACCTATGGGCCCTATGTAAAAAAGCGACATTTTAGGTCTATGTTACTTGTACTGTTACAAGGTGTTCTCTTGTTACGCTTAACCTTGTAACTTAATTCTTTAAGTTAGATGTGCCTTTGATGTAAAGATTTGCGTATTTAATGACTTTTTTTTAAAAGATACAATGTTCACCTTTTAAATGTCCGACATTAGGGTTCCTAATGTAGTATTTTCCAAAATATGAACTTGATGGTTTTGTGTTACAAGATTCACCATCTTTATGTAAACTGGTGATCTTGACAAAAGATAGTTTTGTTTCTTGGAAAAACACCACTTTTACTTTGTGAAAACATATGTTTTATACCCTTTTGATGGAGTATGTGTTCATGTGTTGTAGGTTTTACAACTTTTATCTTGTCATGTGTATAGATCTACAATATTTAAGTATGTTTAGCTTATTATTTTCATAGTTTGGCAACTTTGTGAAAATAATAATATTCTATGTCAAAATGTTACTTTCTTGAAAGCATATGTGTCTTTGTAAGCTTTGTTATGGTGTTAAACTTATCATACATGACTAACAACTTATCAACACTATGTCTTATGTTCCTTGTACCCCTAATGATCCCTTGAAGGTTAATGGTTATTGTTAGTGACATGTGTGTGGGTGATGGCTTGTGGTGGTGGTTCGGCCGAGTGGTGGTGATTGTGCGGCGGTGGTGTAGGGTGCCGAGAGAGAGGGAGGGGCATAGGGTGGTGTGTTAGTTGTTTTGGGTGCACTAATCCTCCTAAACCTTGGTCTTATATAATAGTTATGGATGGCATATCATCATGGCTCAAGAAAGGTAAAAGAAAGCATCTTTCTAAATATAGTTTAAGATCTACTAAAGGTGATCTTGGATGGATTTGGAAGAGATTATGGAGGTGATGTGTGCATGCTTGCCTTGGTAAATATATGGATGGTAAAGTGAGTCGAGTCGAAGGTTAAGAAAAGAATAACCGGAAGGTTTGAAATGGGATTTTTATATGTATTTTTCCCAAATAATATTTTTGGGTAAAGAAAATAAACTTTCTCATTAGTGTTTGCAAATATTTTTCCAAGTGATTTGAAAGAAAAATGGGTTATGAACGATAAACATAAAACCATGAACTCACCGGCTTTATGCTGACTTTTTAAGCATGTCTTTCAGGTCTAGATTTTGGCAACGACGTGGTTGGAACTAAGTGATGTCTTGGATTGGAGACCCTAGAAGGCTTAGAAAAAGGCGTTCGGAACATGTAGAAGTCTTAGTTAAAATATTACGCTGCGTAGTAAAGGTGCCTAACGTTCACAACCAACGGGAAAATCGGGGTGTGACAGTGCATAACTCTGCCTCCAGCTTCTGCAGTTCACTGCGAGGACAATACTTTTCCATCAACATAGCCTTGAGTTCACCCCAGGAGAGACTGTAGGCAACATCTCTCCCCAGAGTTTGTACTTGTAGCTTCCACCAGGTCAGAGCCTTGTCGTAGAATATGCAGGTGACATACTTGATTTTCTGGTCTTTGGCACAACCACTAATATCAAGTACTGATTTTTTCTTTTCAATCCAACGAACAATCCCCACTGCACCTTCTGCATGGAAGTTCCATGGCTTGCATGCCATGAAAGTTTTGTAGGAACACCCACGCACGGTGTTTTCTACTTCCGCGGCATCACAAGAAAGGATTACTAGCTAATGTTGATTGACAAAAGACGAAATCGGGGAAAGGATTAGATGAAAGCTTTACTAGGCTCAGGTTCCTGGTTCCTGTGTCGGCCTGCAGTACCCGAACCCCCGCTGGAATCAGCGCGGTTCGCTTCATGCTGTGCAATGGCTTCTGCAATAACCCTGGCTAGGTTCGCTGAGTTGGCCGGGAAAGCTTCATCTATTGAAGTTGATCGAGTAGTTCTTTTGAGCGACATGTTCTTCTAATAATCTAAATTAAAAGAGTAAGACACATATCGCTGTATAATATTGTCAATGCATGCACAACAAAACAACCGTAGCAAGCATAAACACTATAATCAACAACAACAATAACACACGCAAATCATAAGAAATCATAACATCCATACGTATATTCATTCATGGTTTTTGGCATACTTGTCATAGTTTTGCCTAGACACAAAATAAATTAGTCATCATGCCTTACAAGTTCTCAAAACGTCATAAATAAAGTACAAACATCATGATCCTTTGGGGGAAAGAGTGGAAATTTAGTAGCTAAAGCGCCAACGGAAGCTCTCAGCCTCTGCTCCATATCCTCCAATCGCTTCTCTAATGCTGCAACCCTGCTCTCTGCCTCCTCACGCTGCTCCTCTATCTCATGAACACGTGCATTAAGATATGCCAAAGTGCACAACACTGGGTCCTGGACCCTGCCCCCTAGGTAAAGATCATCCTCTATCTCCTGAGTCCCCTCGCGAAGGACTCACAACTGTGAGTCATGACGTCCGATCATGTCCCTCACAGAGTGAAGGGTATGACGAAATGGTAACAACCCATGTCCAGTGGGTAGAGGGGTGTCAGGGGACCCCTGAGAAGACTCTACAATCTCAAAGGTAGAACGAACCTCATCATCAGACTCCTCATCGCTGAACATGCTGAATCCATCAACGGTAGGCAAATAGGTCCTCTTGGGTGCCTGAGATCTCCACAATAGCTTCTTCCTAGGCGGCTCTAGATTTGTTGGCGCTAGTGCCGGTGCTAGAGCCAGTACTGGTGCTAGCGCTGGGGCTGGTGGAGCAACTGGAGCAGGTGGAGGGTGAGCTCACTTCCTGGGGTATACATCACACGTACCCCACCGGGAATCGGGCGAGAGGAGTGGAATGAGGGCACACATGGCTCCACTAGTGGTGCTGCTGCGGGTGGAGCTTCTGGTATGTCCTCATCATCTGAGACTGGGTGATCTCCCTGTGCATTTTCCTCCTGGACACCCTCCTCCGGGTCAGAGACCAGGTAATCGGGCTCCTTGTCATGTGAGCTGTTGGGTACAACCAGAATGTCCTCCTCGGCGTAGGATAAGATAAGATAACGAGGTTGATGCGTGACGCCATGATCATGTAAATCAATAGCACACGCGGGTGTGAGTACTCATGCAACTTAATTACTAACTTATCTAAATGCAAATGCACGATGTGTCTGACATGGAACTTGCGGAGCGCATCGGGATGTGGGATAGTTTTCCATCTTATGAAAACATTTCGAAAATCGTTTTATTTAAGTTATAGTTTGACTCGAAAAGAATCTCAGTTCGCTATAACCTTGTGCTCTGATACCAATTTGTCACACCCCGCCAAGGCGAAAACGCGAGATGTAACTTCAAAAGGTTTTCAAGCACACAAGTCACGCAAGCATCAAATTCATTATTTAGGAGATATATTAAAAGACGGTAGTGCTTAACATCAATAAACAAAACATTGTCTTAAAAAACCATTGTTAAAATGACATGTCTAAAATCATCCCAAAACAAGGTTCACAAAATCCCCGAGATGCTCGTGCGCGACTCCAAGTTCCATGTTGCGCAACTAATTGGCTGAAAAACATGCAATTCCATAGCTAATAGTTATAGTAAAATGTATGACACGAGGGCTTATGAGTACTCTTAACCTTTATGTATCATGATCACATAATAGTCAAAAATGTAATTGAACTTGTACGCATGTTTTCCCCCCAAAAGTATGAAAACGGTAAAATGGGGCCGTGGGAACTTACCTGATATCTGAATGCTAAGTCTGACTGAATCTGGTGTTAAAATGTATAAAACAATGGTGCCCTAGATTCACATACGGACAACTTAGGTCTATGTATTGCACTGTCTACCATGCAATTGTTCACCCAACTTGTATGTTTATTGTCACACCCCAAAATGCCATAGCGGAAGACTTAGCATAGTGATGACAGAGGTTGGTAATCAAAGGTGTATTGACCTTTTCAGCAAAAAACTTGATGGTGGCCATTTCTAATTTAGTTTCTTCAAGCTCATTGATGTAATTATTAATAGCAATTTGTTTTAAAGCAAGAGTTTTCTTTACATCTGAAATGTCCTTTTTGTAACCATCAAATATTTTGTTAAAATCATGTGCTTCTTTACAATAAGATTGACAGTTGATTCTAGCACTCTTAAGTTGAACCTTGAGTTGATGTTTCCCTCTGTCAGTCTATCACAAGTACAACAATACTTATCACTTTTCATGTCAATTGTAGATTCAAAACTTACTTGTTTCGGAGGATCTGTCATAGCCATGAGTGCAAAATGAGCCTCTTTTCCAGCAAAGAACTTTGAGTAGTAAATCTTGGTGAAGGCATCATCAACAATACATGACTTCCTCGTCATTAGAAAATCAGCTTCGGCTAAAAGTTGATCAATCTCATCATCCAACGAGCTGATACTAGCTTCTGAATCCGTTTCACTCTCCGAATCAGAATACATAGATTCATGCTCATCAGGAATATCAGTAACAGAATCAATGACAGTTCCCGAAGTCTTCTCAGAAAATGTATCTTCAACTTGATCAGCAACAGGAATCTGATTATCATCAACAATCTCCTCAATCACTACCTCAGGTACCTTCTCAGTCTCCAAAACTTCTCCACCTATCACCGACTCCTCTACTATCTCCTTTGCAAGACATGCAACATTCCCACTAGTTATTTCCTCAACTCCCAGCTGCATTGAAGTCCAATCATAGCCTTCATCCTTTTGAATCACCAACGCCTGATTTTGATTCTCAGTTTGAGATTGGCTATTTGGTGTTGAAATAGGAATGATGGTTCTGGTTGGGTTGTGTGGAGTTTGAGTTTGAATCTGGTTGGGTGTAGTTGTTTGTCTGTTTGAGGTATTTTGTGAGGTGTTCTGTCGGTTTTGGAAATTGTTTTGTTGAGGATAGTTGTTATTGCTTTGGCTTTGATAGGTAACTTGGTTTTGTGGCTGACGGTTTTGATTGTTGGAGTTGAAAGGATTCATGTTACCTTGTTGAGCTGGCTGAGTGCATTCTCTTTTAAAGTGACCTCTACCACCACAATTGAAACAAGTAACTTTGGCTTTGTTGAAGCCATATGTGGTATTTGGTGAGGTAGCCAGATCAGTTCTTCCTGTCTTCTCAATAAATTATGTAGCTCTTCTCATAACACTCGCGAACGCCCACTGAATATCGATTAACTCCATCTCCTCTTTGTCAATCTGGGCATAGTCTTCATTTGTCAGATTGTTGTTTCCGATTTGACTAGCCACAAGTCCATTATATGAAGCAACCATTGCTGAAACCAAAGCAATATGTTGCTGAGAAACTTCAACTGTAACATTATTCATGTTGGAAGTTTCCAACACGACTGGACTTTGACTTGGTGAAGCTTGTGACATTGATGAAACATATGGTTGTTGTTGTGGTGTGTTCATGTTTGATGAGTAACAAGCTGTGGACATTTGAGGTGGAGGTATGTAAGATGTTGTTGAATAGTTTGGTGTGTATGTGGATGTTTGTGCAAGATAGTTAATTGGGTTTCTCGGTGGTTCTGCAACATTTGAAACACAAGTTATGTGTGGTGCAACATTCCTACCAACACTTGAACTAGACATTGATGAGGATGAAGTAGCATGGTACAATTCCGGATTTTGTGGAAATTGTGACCTTTTCACCTTTCTATTCTCCTCTAACTCCTTGTTTTCCAACTTCTGAATTAGCTCATTGGTTGTCCAGTATTGATAAGCATCCTTTTCCTTCAAAACTTCAATATGTGTGTTCCAATACGGTGGTAGAGAATCAGCAAACTTATCTACCAACTCAGAGATTGGAATACTAATACCATAGTTGGACAATTCAGTCAAAAGATGACAATATCTTGGAATTAGCTCCTTGAAAGTCTCATTCCCAACATAGCTAAAGTTTTCAAATTCCGTCTTTAGCTCTTCCACTCTCAAATGTCTTGTTTTCTCATTTCCATCATGTAGGTTCTTCAACATATCCCAAAGCTGTTTAGCTGTGTTACACGATCCAAACTGATGTAGAAGATCTGTAGTTATAGCTTGAGATAGTTGCGAGAAAGCCTTCTTCTCGACTGCGAACTTCTTCTTTTCATCATCAGATAAACCATCAAGTGGAATTGGTTCACCTGAACTCTCAAGCACCGGAGCAACATACCCTTTCACAATCATCTGCCAAGCTTCCGTTCCTTCCAGTCCCATGCCCTTAAGGTGTATCTTGAACTTCTTCTGCCATTGGTTGTATTTTGCCATTTCCATCACCTGAAGACAAATCATTGATTAGTGTAGAAATAGCATTAGTAGTTTGAGTGTGTACCGCTGCTGCTGCAACACCCCAATAATCATTCATCGATTGCTGTGGAGGTTGAGTAACAGTCTGTGGAATCGAACTACTCATGGCGAGGTAATTGATCGGTTGAGATGGTTGAGTGTTCGTCTTCTGTGATGCTACAGCCCAAGGGTCCATTGGAACGTGTTGCTGCTGTGTTGTTGTAGGCCTAGGTGTCGTAGGAAATCCCCACATGTTGTCAATGAAGTTTGAAATGTAAAACACTTAGAAAATTTCCCAAAATTTGCTTGGTTCAACCTCTGATCAACTATCGAGGGTTCGAATGTGGGAAATACCAGGTTCGACCCTCTAAATCAAACTCAAATGTGAAAATGAAACACACTAGACACACCTTCGACCTCTAAAAATCCACGTTCGACCTCACGTATGTTCGAATGAGCAACACTTGGTCGAATGAACACACACAACACAAACAAAGTCTTGGTTCGACCTGAACAAACTCACTTTCGACCTAAATGCACCTGGTTCGACCCAAAACTCTACTCATTCGACCCTACTCTCTCTGGTTCGACCTGAACCATTTGAAAAACAGTTATTCTTTGAAAATCAGTTATTTTGATCATAATTTTTCAAAAGTTTATGGATTTTGATGATCTTTAGTAGGTTTTGCTTCGGATTTGATTTGGAACAACATTAATGAATGGAAATTTTGATTTTATCTGTAAAATCTAGTCCAAATCAATCAATTTTTCATCAAAACTCATTGCTCATGCAAAACAGAAAAATTTTGATCAATTTTGGGTCAAAATCTGTTCAAAATCTATCAATTTGTAGTTGTATGATCCAGATAGGCTCTGATACCACTTTGTAAAGGATCGTTTTCAACAAAAACACTTATTTGATCATACAAGTTTATCAATCTAGGTGCGGAAACCCTAGATCAATTACAAAATGATAGAAATCGAATCAAACACAGTAATTCACCTTTTCAATCATGTTTTCATTCATAAACATTGATATAAAACCTCACAATATGTGTTTAAGATGAAATAAACTAATTACAGACTCTACTAGAACTCAGAGAGAACACCTAGTCAACACACACATGCAAAAATGGCAAAACTTAATTACAAAACAAAACTTTTTCCTTATATAACCCTGCATGTTTGACCCCACGCTATGGTCGAACGTGTCCCTTCGACCCTATCTATGGTTCGAATCAACACTTCTGTCTTCTATCTCTTCCTTCGACCACAATATACTTCCTTCGACCCAATCTATCTACATTCGCCCTTCCAGAAACCCGCATTCGACCCACCGTTTTCTTCAAAACAACCTTTTATGTACAATCCAAAGCATTAGTCGCAAAACGCGCATTAACAAACTATCGGCACATTTAAAGTTTCGGGGACCCGAATGGACGAACTGGATGGCCATAAGATATCTGATCATGCAACAGACTCAGATAAATGATACGAAGCTGACCGGACGGTAATAAGACTCAAGATGAGACAATGACATAGAGAGTTGTACACACGAAAAGACTCCAATTTTAAACGACGTAACTATCGGTACCTTTGAAGTTTCGGGCATCCGAATGGAGGAACGCGAAGGCCATAAGATATCTGATCATGCAACAGACTCAGATAAAGGATACGAAGCTGACCGGACGGTAATCAGACTCACAATGCGATAATGTTATAGATATTCATGCACAAGAAAAGACTCGAGTTTTTAAGGACGTAACTATCGGTACATTTGAAGTTTCGGACACCCAAATTGAGGAACGGGAAGGCCATAAGATATCTGATCATGCTATAGACTCAGATAAAGGATACGAAGCTTACCGGACGGTAATTGGACTCACGATGCGACAATGACATTGAGATTCGTACACAAGAAAAGACTCAAGTTTTAAAGGACGCAACTATCGGCAGATTTGAAGTTTCGGACACCCAAATGGAGGAACGGAATGGCCATAAGATATATGATCATTCGATAGACTCAGATAAAGGATACGAAGCTCACCGGATGGTAATCGGACTTAGGATGCGACAATGACATAGAGATTTGTAGAGGATCGTTTTGTCAAAACAGATTAGTTGATCATACAAGTCTACCAATCTAGGTGCGGAAACCCTAGACCAGTTACAATATGATAGTTAACGAATCAAACATCAAATTCACCTTTTTAATATCCATTCTCATTAATTACTTGTCAAAAGATGTTAACAATAACGTTTACAAGTTGATAACACACTTTCAGAATAATCACAAACCCTAGAGAGAATCTAGACTGAACACACTCACTAAAATGGCAAAAGTTACATCATAAAATAAACTTCAAGCTTATATACTACTGCAGGTTCGCCCATTTATCTAGGTCGAATGTGGAAGTTTTCCACAGTCGCCCTCTTCTATAGTACGAATCAGCCTTCATTCTTCATTCTCCCAGTCTAGTTCTACCTTCGCCCCAATTACTTCACATTTGACCTTATGAATTTCCACTTTCGCCCCTACGTAAGCATTAAAACAAACCTTTATTCGCAATCCAAAGCACTAGTCGCACATTATGCACTAACAAACTCCCCCTCGACTATTGCTTGGATTGCCTTCGTGCTTCGTCCATCTGTTTGTTCATCACTTTAATCCTGACTTGTTTCTTCTGATCTTTCGTCATCTCGGGCTCAAGCTTTCGCTTTGTCGAATGTTTCGGCACTTGATTCATTTTCACTTTCTCACCGAGTTTCTTCTCCAGATTACTACCCGAATTGATGTCATATGCAAAACAAACTCCCACAACATGTTGATACTTTTTAGCTTGATCTGCATCCTTCGGTTCACAATAGATCGGATTGTAGTATAGCATGATGATGTCGTCAAAAGCACAGTTAATGATCCACATCGGATCAAAAACATGAATTTTCTTGTAAGCATCCTTTCCATCCTTCAATACAATCACCGCTTCTGCCATAATCTCTTCAAGTGTCTTTCCCACTTGCTGTGCAATACCTTCAAGTATTTCTTTTGAAACAGCAGCAGACACTTCTCCCTCTTCAAGATCTGGATCATTGTATTCTAATTCAAATCTCATATCATCTGCTCAAAAGATCTCAGGAAACTTTCCTGTGAGCTCGATCGTCCAGACTTTCTTGTTTAACATCTCTTTATGCAATTTCTTATCATCATCCGATAAAGATTTTATCTTTTCGGTCCAGAAAATATCATCGTCCCCATCTACGTTCCCTCCAGACTTTTTCTTGGAACTAGATTGACCTTCACTTCCTTTCTTACTCTCTCTCTCTCTCTTCAAAACTGAATTTGTTTGCATCATCATCATCATCATCACTACTACTATCCTCCTCATCATTCTTCTTTTTACCAGATTTCCCATTTGCATCAACATTATCATCAGATTCATCGTCTGATTCATCATCATCTCCCTCATCCGATGAATCCCCATAATCTAACTTCTCTTCTTCTTTATCCTCTTCTCTTCTAGCTCTTTGTTCTCTAATTTCTGAATCAATTCATTGATGGTCCAGTATTTATAAGCATCCTTCTCCTTTAAAACCTCAATATGTTGATCCCAATACGGTGGTAACGAATCAACAAATTTGTCCACCAAGTCTAACATTGGAATCTGAATCTCATAGTTTAGGGGTGAGCAAATGTTAGTTTCGTTCGGTTTTTAAATATAACCGAAACCAATAACCGAAGTTCGGTTTTAAGAAAAACCATAACCAAAACCGATCGGTTACGTCGGTTCGGTTAATTCGGTTAATATGTCGGTTATCGGTTCGGTTTCGGTTATGTTCGGTTAATATCCAAACATAAAACTTATGCAAAATTATAAACTTAAAATAGTTAGTAAAGTGTTTAGATCTTTTTCAAGAATACAAATATATATCAAAACGCAAGAAAAATACATGAAATACTGAGGAAACAAATAATAAATTCTTCAAATATATGGATATACACGAAAAATACATGAGTTACATAAAAGATATATTTCAAATACATAGATATACATGAAAGATACATGAAATATACCGGAAATACATGAAAATATGTTCCAAATACATGGATATATGTATGAAAAATACATAAGTATAAAACTATCGGTTAGGTTTCGGTTATTTCGGTTACGGAATAAAGGAAAACCAAAACCGTAACCGAAAGGTTCGGTTTTTGCCATATGTTAACCGTAATCGATCGGTTAATTCGGTTTCGGTTGTTTTCGGTCCGGTTATCGGTTCGGTTTCGGTTTTTTCGGTTATCGGTTTTCGTATGCTCACCCCTATCATAGTTGGACAACTCAGTTAACAAATGACAATATCTCGGAGTCAGCTCCTTCAGAGTCTCGTTTCCAACATAACTGAAGTTCTCAAATTCCTTCTTCAAATCTTCTATCCTCAACCTTCTGGTTTTCTCATTCCCATCGTGACGATTCTTCAACATATTCCACAGTTGTTTGGAAGTAATGCAAGATCCAAACTGGTGTAGAAGATCATTAGTAATAGCTTGGGTTAGTTGAGAATACGCCTTTTTCTCCAACGCAAACTTCTTTTCATCCTCAGCTAAACTCTCAAGCGGAATCGGTTCACCGGTATTCTCCAACACTGGTGCAACATATCCCTTAGCAATCATCTGCCACGCCTTAGTACCTTCAAGTCCCATAACTTCCAAATGAATCTTGAACTTCTTCTGCCATTGATTGTACTCTTGCATCTCCATCAGCTTCGGTGGTCTGTTCCCACTACCTGAGGACAAATCATTTATTAGAGTAGATATAGCATTTGTAGTTTGAGTGTGTACCGCAGCTGCTGCTACACCCCAGTAATCAGTCATTGGTTGTTGTGGTGGTTGAGCAACATTCTGTGTAACCGAACTAATCATAGCTAGATAATTAATCGGCTGTGATGGTTGAGTGTTCGACTTCTAAGCAGCTACAGTCCAAGGGTCCATGGTAATGTGCTGTTGTTGTGTTGTGCCAGGCCTAGGTGTTGTATGAAATCCTCACATATCGTCTTTGAAGTTGGAAATACGAATACACTTAGAAAAATATCAAACAGGTTCTACGTTCGTCCCTTTCTGAGTTGACGTGGGTACGAATGTGGAATTCTACCAGGTTCAACCCTTAAAATTGACACGAAAGTAGAAATGTAAACAAGCAAACTCACTTTCGACCAGACAAAACCCACTTTCGACCTCGCGTTGGGTCGAATGTACCAAAATATATCGAAGGTGAAAAACACAACACAAACACTTTCTAGGTTCGACCAAAAACTATCACTTTCGACCAGAAATAGCTAGGTTCGACCCTCAAAAACACACGTTCGACCCTTTCTCTCTAGGTTCGACCTGACCCAATTGAAAAACGGTTATTCTTTGAAAATCAGTTATTTTGATCCCAATTTTTCAAAAGTTGATGAATTTTGATGATGTTTATCAGGTTTTGCTTCGGAATTGATTTGGAACAACTTTAATGAATCGAATACTTGATTTTATCCATGAAATCTTATCCAAATCATTCAATTTTCATCAAAAACCATTGTTCTTTGAAAACAGAAAATTTTTGATCAATTTTGGGTCCAAATCAGTTCAAAAACTATCAAATTGTAGTTGTATGATCTCTATAGGCTCTGATACCACTTTGTAGAAATTCCTCAGAACCCAGAATTGTATCATGCGGGTACATCTTCTACTGTGGCAAGCTCAAGTGTTGGTGGTACAGTCGCTCCTCATATTGCAAGTGTTTCAAGTGTTATGGAACCACCCAAAAACCCAATCAATTATCTTGCTCAAACTTCATCCTACACACCACCATCATATACACCATCACAATCATCAAACACAAATTCTTTCGTTTCACCTATTTCACCAATGCAACAAGCAGCATTTTCGACAACAAACATGAATCAAGCTCAACAACAATCTTACATTCCTCAGATGAATCAAAATCATTAAGGTCAAAGTCCAATAATGTTGGAGACATCCAACATGAACAATGTAACAGTTGAGGTTGCTCTGCAGCACGTTGCTTTGGTCTCAGCAATGGTTGCTTCTTATAATGGTTTGGTAGCTAGTCAGATTAGGAACAACAATCTAACCCAGGAAGACTATGCTCAGATTGATAAAGAAGAGATGGAGCTTATTGATATACAATGGACTTTTGCTAGTATTATGAGAAGAGCAACTGAGTTTGTTGAGAAGACGGGAAGAACTGATCTGACCACATCACCAAACACCACATATGGCTTTAACAAAGCCAAAGTTACTTGTTTCAATTGTGGTGGTAAAGGTCATTTCAAGAGAGAATGCACACAGCCAGCTCAACAAGGTAACCGAAATCCATTTAACACAAATTACCAAAACCGTCAATCTCAAAACCAAGTTACTTATCAAAGCCAAAACAACAACAACTATCAAAATCAAAACAATTACCAAAACCGACAAAACACCTCATAGAACAACTCTGCCAGACAAACAACCACACCTAACCAGACTCAAACTCAAACACCACATAACCCAACCAAAACCATCATTCCTATCACAACACCAAATGACCAACAACAGACTGAAAATCAAAATCAGGCGTTGGTGATTCAAAAAGATGAAGGATATGACTGGACGGGGATGCAACTAGGTGTTGAAGAGGTAACAACTGGGAATGTAGCTTGTTTTGCGCAGAAGTTTGACTTAGAGGAGTCGGAGATAGTTGGAGAGATTTTGGAGACTGAGAGTGTTTATGAAGGAGAGATTGAGGAGTTGGATGAAAAAGCGGATATTTCTGTTGCTGATCCAACTGAAGAACAACATGATGAAAAGACTTCGGGAATTGTTATTGATTTAGTTACTGATGTTCCTGAAGAGAATGACTCAGTGTATTCAGACTCAGAGAGTGAAACAGATTCAGAAGCAAGTGTTAATTCATTAGATGATGAGATCGATCAACTCTTGGTCGAAGCTGATTTTCTTATGACTCGGAAGTCATGCATTGTTGATGATGCCTTCACCAGAATTGACTACTCAAAGTTCTTTGCTGGAAAGGAAACTCATTTTGCTCTCATGGCTATGACTGATCCTCCAAAGCAGGTAAGTTCTAAATCCACAACTGATATTAAAAGTGACAAATATTGTGGTACTTGTGATAGGTTGACAGATGAAAACAAGCAACTCAAGGTTCAACTTGAGAGTGCGATAATCAATTGTCAATCGTATCGCAAGGAAGACAAAGAGTTTAACAAAGTACTTGATGGTTATAAAAAGGACATTTCTGACTTAAAGAAAACTCTTTCATTAAAACAACTTGCAATAAATAGTTACATAAACGAACTTGAAGAAACAAAGTTAGAAATGGCCACCATCAAATGCTTTGCAGAAAAGGTCAACAAAAAGCTTGAAAGTTATAAACACATTGCATATGTGGTTGATCATATCATTGAAGAGCCATCACAACCCGGTAATGCAAATTACAAGGTTGTTCCATCTCCAGTGTTATTTGAGAATCATAATTGTCACTCAGTAACACCGGAGAGTTCAGTCAAATCTGACTCTGCATCGGAAGATGAATCTAACACTTCTAGTGTTGGAGATCCAAATTCCAATGTACGACCAATTTTGGGGTTGAATGATGAAGGCGTAACTGCTGTAACTGATGATTCTGACACTGAAAATGAGGAATCTGAGAACGTGAGTGATATTCCTAAGGAAAATCACATTATCACCAATGAACCAGTATCACCTTATCAGATTTCACATCCGATGGCAAATGTTCATCGTGTCAATCAATCAGTAAAGAAAGAAATTAAAAATGAATCAGTTGACAAACCAGTCAAAGTATTTTAACGGATGGAAAGTTCTGATAAAATTATCTCTGACGAGGAGTATCCAATAAAATTTGCAAATTATTCTAAAATTGAAAAGATCTTGCAAGAAAGTACTATCTGGTTTCCTAAACACGAAAGGACCAAGGATGTACCACCAGAAATTTTAAAGAAACTCTAACTGGATACTCCAAGAGAACCTAAGGTTCATGTCATTGAATTTATCAAGCCTAAAGAGAAGGCAAATGGTTTTCTTGAGCCGGCTTACTCAAAGGACCCAACTCCTGAGAGTTTAAGACGTTGATGTGTGGATGATCAATATCCAATCAATTCATTTGCTAAGCCACATGCTCAGAATGTTTTTGAGGAATACCGTGCGTGTTTTAAGTGCAGGGAGAGAGGGCATTTACTTGCTCACTGCCCGTACGTGAGACACAAAAGGCACGAAGTGGAGATGAGGCAAAACTATAGAAATACGGTCGATAATCATAGTTATCCTTAAAGACGATTTGTCCCTCAACCAGCACCATTTTATAATCAAAGCAATTTTTATCAAAGAAGGGATAATTGTCAATTCAACTATGATCGTCGAAACCGAATTGCTATGGAAAAACATTTGAAGAAACCTATGGTGAACACAACGGTTGATAATCAAAAGGTTCCTCCAAAACCTGTTGTTAAGTCGACAGTTGGACCTGTCTCTGTTAAATCAGAGAAGGTAACTAAGTAAGTTTAATTTAAGAACGATCCTAAGAAACCAACTGAGACTCCAAAATCTCATATTAGGATTCTAAAACGTTCAGAACAATCTTGGTCACCTAAGGGATCTCCAGGTGCTTCAACTTCAAAGACAAATGAAAAACCTCAAAGTGAAAAAGGTTTGAACGATCAAAAAAAGGTCGATTCAAAGCCTAATGTTTCTATGAATGATTCTTTGAAAGCTGATGTTCAAAGACCCAAGACCAAGCAGGCTTGGGTCCCCCGAAAGAACTAACGATTTTTCTTGATGTGTGCAGGCAGCTTCAGCTGGCCCTTTTAGCAGTCTCTGGATTGTTGACAGTGGAGCTTCAGGCCACATGACAGGTGATTTAGCGTTGCTGTTTGATGTAAAGAATATCAATGGAGGCTATGTAGCGTTTGCTGGAAATAAAGGAGGTTACATCACTATGGAGGGAAGTGTGAGTAACGGAATAATGAGTTTTGAGAGGATTTCCTATGTGAAACAAATTGATTACAATCTGTTAAGTGTCAGTCAAATCTGTGACAAACAGTTTTCTATGCACTTCGACGACAAATCTTGCTATATCCTCAAACCAGGCTTTGTTATTCCAAAGGAGTGGATCATGTTAAAGGCAACGAGAGTTAATAATCTTTACATTCTTGATATATCTAAAGCGATGACAACTCAGGGCCAAGTCACGTGTTTCCTATCAAAGGCTACAGAGAAAGAATATATAATGTGGCACAGGAGGATGGGACACATTCACCTCAGAAAAATGAATCATTTGGTGAAGAATGGGCTTGTCGAAGGCGTTAATGTCAAACATTTCGATCTTAATGACAAGTGTGTGAGTTGCAAGAAGGGTAAGCAGCACCAGTCCCACAAACCGAAGAAAGTGAACTCTGTTGAAATGCCATTTGAGCGTCTGCACATGGACCTATTCGGACCTGTCAAACGTAAGAGTCATGTCGGAGAGCTTTACTGTCTTGTGCTTACCGACGATTTTTCGAGATTCTCATGGGTGATGTGCTTACAACATAAAAGTGACACGTTTACCAATTTGAAAGTTCTGTTCACTCGATTGGAGAATGTCTACGGTTTAAAGATTAAAAGAATTCGGAGTGACAATGGGACGGAGTTCAAAAATGCACAGATGGATGATCTTTATGAAGATAAAGGAATTCATCATGAATATTCTGCTCCGTATACCCCACAACAGAACGGTGTCACTGAGAGGAAAAACAGGACTCTGATAGAAACGGCAAGAACAATGCTCGCGGATTCCAACCTTCCAGTAATGTTCTGGAATGAAGCTATCTACGCAGCTTGTTATACACTGAATCCTGTGTTAACAGTGAAGAAGTTTGGCAAAACTTCTTATGAACTGTTGAACAGACGAAAGCCGAACTTGGAGTATCTAGAACCATTTGGGGCTCCGTGTACGATGTTGAATCCAGGTGAAAAGTTTAGTCCAAAAGCTGAAGAGGGATACTTTGTTGGATATGCAACCCCGATCAAATGGGTATTCAACAAAAGAACTCGTCAGGTGGAGGATTGGGCAAATGTTGAGGTTCAACGGTATACTCAGAACGTACAGCGAAAAGGTTCTGACTGGATGTTTGATTACAAAGACTTCTTTGAATCATTCAATCCAGATAGCTTGGTTGAAGAGGCTGTTCTACGATTACTTTACGAGTGTGAGAACGCGACGACTTCACCGTTGGTGCGTCCGATCACCGTAACTCCTCCAGCAGCTTCTAATGATACCAATGTTCCTGCAGCAGAAGAAGAAGTGTTCCAAGAAGCTTCAACTACACTCGATACTTCAGAATCGGAAAATGATGAAGACTTTAGTGAAGCTATTCTAGATCATGCAACAGAGGCACCACCAGTGAACCCAAATCCAGATGTTGCTTCATCGTCTAACACGGGTAATGATCTGGATTCAGTGGAAAATTTGACTACTCAGACGGGAGTGACAGTACCTGATCATCCGGAATCTCAGATTCATCATATTCACCTGCTAAAGCAAGTTATTGGTGACCCTGGAAGCAGTTTCATGACTAGAGGACAACTTCGTAGTGCAAACCCACCGTAAAATCTTGGCGCTTTAGCTTTATATTCAAAAATTCAAAAATCTGGTTGTCAGAATGATTAGTCTTTTGCTTGTTATGTTTCGCAGGTTGAGCCGCGGACGTACAAGGAAGCTCTTTTGGATGATGCTTAGGTAGAGGCGATGCAGGAAGAGTTGTTGCAGTTCCAGAAGCTGGGAGTCTGGACACTTACAGATTTACCCCCAGGAAGGAAAAATATTGGAACTAAATGGGTACTCAAATGCAAGAAAGATGACAGAGGCGTGATCGTGAGAAATAAAGCTCGGTTGGTAGTTCAAGTTTTTCATCAAGTTGAAGGAATTTACTACAATGAGATCTATGCACATGTGGCACGTATAGAAGCTATCCGCATGTTTCTAGCGTTTGCCTCGTATAAGAAATTCAAGGTGTACCAAATGGATGTCAAAAGCGCGTTTCTCTACGGTGTGGTCAAGGAAGAGGTCTACGTCGGTCAACCTCCAGGATTTGAAGATCCTATCCACCGGGATAAGGTTTACATTCTCAATAAAGCTCTTTATGTGTTGCACCAGGCTCCACGTCAATGGTATGAGGAGCTAAGCACGTACCTGCTATCCAAAGGATTCAAACGAGGCTTGGTAGATTGCACACTGTTCACCAAAAGAACAGGGGATGACTTGCTTCTCGTCCAGATATATGTAGATGATATTATTTTTGGCTCTACTAATGAACTTTTATGCAGAGATTTTGAAAAAGTGATGCATGAAAAGTTTGAGATGAGTGCGATGGGAGAAATGCAGTTTTTCCTCGGCTTGCAGGTGGATCAAAGACCAACGAGGATCTTTATTCATCAAACCAAATACGTATCTGAAGTCTTGAGCCGGTTCCAGATGGAAGATTCAAAGCCGATGGATACCCCAATACAACCTAATCACGGGATTGGCGTTGACGCTAAGGGGGAGCTGACAGACCCATTTACATATAGAGCAATCGTCGGATCTCTGATGTATCTCACTGCATCAAGGCCAGATATAATGTTCGCTACATGTCTCTGTTCAATTTTCCAATCGAAGCCGAAACAAAGTTATCTAACGACAGTCAACCGAATCCTAAGATATCTGAAGGGTTGTCCGTCGAGAGGACTTTGGTACCCTAATGATGATAATTTTGACTTCATTGCTTTTAGTGATGCAGATTGGGGGGGGGGTTGTGACAAGGACAGCGAATCCACAACTGTTGGATGTCAATTCTTGGGGAGCAAGCTCGTGACCTGGCAGTGTAAGAAGCAGACTTCAGTTGCCCTATCTACCTGCGAAGCAGAAAATGTAGCAGCATCAAGTTGTTGCTCACAGGTTCTGTGGATTCAGCAGCAGATGGTTGATTACGGTTTGCAATTTCTAAAAACTCCTATTCACTGTGACAACGAGGCCGGAATTGCATTAACTAAAAACACGGTCAATCACTCGAAAGCTAAGCACATCCGAATTAAGTATCACTTTATTCGTGATTGCTATGCAAAAGAGTTGATTGACATGGTCAAAATCCACACTGATTATCAGAGAGCGGATCTCTTTACCAAAGCTTTTGATAAATCACGATTTGATTATCTTTTAAAAGCTAATGGTATAAAAGAGAAACAAGACTGATCATCACCTCGGTTTATCATTTTTTTATTTTTTTATTTTATTTTTCAAATTTTTACGTTTTTACTGTTTTTCAGAAAAATTCAAAAACCCAAAAATATGTTTTACATTTTAGGGGGAATCTTTATTCAGAAAAACCAAAAACATTGAAAAATTCAAAAAGCCATAAAAATAGAAAAACACAAAATGATTTCCAGGAATAAAAGAGGAAATGATAGTACATCAGTGGGGATCTGACACATGCTAAAGAAATGTAATGCAATATGAGGCGTGTGTTGATTTCGTGTGATGTGCTGATAGGCTTCGAGTTTATGTGGACAACAATATCAGCAGTTGCCGAATCACACAATGTTTCTAATGATAATATATAATAAAGATCAACGGTGTGATCAGATTTCTCATATAACTGATATGATCCTCTTATCGGAAATCAAAAAACATTTACTGCTTTGTGTTTACATTTATGCATTTTACATTTGTTTTTACAAAAGATACAAAAATTCAAAAAGATTTTAGGTGTGTTTTAACATAAATTTCAGAAAAACCAAAATTTTTACATTTCTGAGTTATTTTTGATAACTGATGGTGTTTGATGGTCATTTTCTGAAATTTGATGAACCAATCTAAGTTTTGTATCATTTAAATGTGAAATAATGAATGTTTGAGGCTTAAAATGTTGAAAAATGTTTGAACGGGATTCGATTTTGAGATTTGGTAAATTTTCAAAATTTCCAATTTTCATTCGCCCCTTCGTTGGGTCGAATGTGGAAATTTTTGTTCCTTCGAACCTTTTAAAACGGACGAATGTGAGAGTTCAAGTGAAAATCTATACATTCGAACCCTAGTTCCTCATTCGAACCTTTAAATAGGGTCGAATGTGGAAACAGATTCACATTCGCCCATTCATAACGGTCGAAGGTAGCTCTCTATATATACCTGTTTCTCATTCGAACCTTATCATTCAAATTTTTCAAAATCACAAGACCTTGTTGCCCTTACTTTTATCATCTTGGATTCTTATTCCCTGTGCAATACTGATCATTTTCATACCATATTTACAGGTAATGGACAACATACAAAGACAGATTAAGGGTTTCGATGTTCAAAACCTAGAACTTGATTGTTGGACCTTTTTAAGCCTGTTATAGATATAATTGATGTGTATGTTTTAGTTTTCGATGATTTTAGGGGGAGAATGTGGCATAATCTAGTGTTTTAACATACTAATTGATAGAGTTTGATTATTAAAACCTGTGAAACCCTAGATTGTAATTAAAATCATCTAAAACTAAACAATTGAATCAATTGATTGTTAGGTAAGCTTAGTCGGTCGTTTTAGAAGCCAAATGAATGAAAATCAGAGTTTAAAACAAGCCAAATTGCAATTTTGATGTTTTTGTCTTTAGAACAGGTACATTCGACCATATAGAAACGGTCGAATTTGGAAATTTGGTCGAATGTAACATGTTCTAAGGGACGAATGTGGCAATCTGGTCGAATGAAGAATTTTTACATTCAAACCATTTTTGTACATTCGAACCTTAAAAATCTCTCATTCGTAACCACTTTGGGGCGAATGTAGAAGTTTGAAAACCAAAATTTCAAATTTTGTCGATTTTGTTCATTTTAACAAATTTTCTATGTGTCGTTCGTACCCACGTTGGGGCGAATGTAGGAGTTTGAAAACCAAAATTTCAAATTTTGTCGATTTTGTTCGTTTTTATCAAATTTTCAATGTGTCGTTTTTACAGATATATAAATGGCTGAACCCCAAGCTGAACAACAGAATGTGGAAGTTCTAGTTGAAGAAGTTCAGGAAGATTTGCCATTCGAGAGTGCCCATAACTGTTGTGCGTATTTGGGCGAAGTGAAGAAACTTCAAGAGTTTTATGGTATTATCGATTTTCTGAAGAGAAGCAGAGTTGTAGATGCTATTGCAACTCCAGTTATCATTTATAAAGATCATCAAGAGGATTTTTGGAGGAACGCACGCTATGATTTCTGGGATGCTAAGACTGCAATAGTCAGTAGCATTCAGGGGGAGATTGCAATTATTACTGAAGATGACATTAGAAAAGCTTTGAAGCTAAGAGATGAGGAACCGACTGATCCGAGAAGCTTATCTTGGATAGAGCAAAGGTTATGTTTCCTTCGAATGAAATATAATGGACCAATAACTGATGGAGCATTACACAAAGGGAAGTTATGTCTGCAGTTCAAGTATCTAGCACACGTCATCATACATGTATTTGGTTCAGTGAGTGGAGGTTATGACGTGATGAGAAAGATTTTGAGTTCTCTAATGGTTGCATTAGTGTTGAATAAACCATTCAACGTTTCAGGAATAATTCTAGACCATATGCTTGAACCACTGAAGGGATTAAAAACGAAGAAGTTTCTGATGTGTCCCAGGTTTTTGCAGATGATTTTTTACTACAAGTATCCAACTTTGAAGAAAGATCCTACAAAGATTCTGGTTCAGGATCATATAAACTTGAAGACTTTGATGAGGATGAAGGGTTATAAAGGAATTCCTGATAATGAGAAACCACCTCACAAGAATTTGTTTGGTCACTTGATTAATCCAGGATACAAGGATCCGGGTGAGAACAAGGCAAGGAATGTTAACAGTGAGTCTGATACTCATGATCCATTAGTTCATGCTGATGCTACAATGAAAAGAAAAAGACAAGTTAAAAATGCTGGAGTCAAAGGGAAGGGCAAAGCAAAAATGGATGATGTTGAACAAACCAAGAAGCAAACTAAGAGAAAGAAAAGCATTGCAAAGAAAGGTACTCAGCTGGTTGATGAAGATTCTGTTGATTCTGAAGAAACAGAAGAAGATGAGAGATGGGATTCTGCTGATGAGACTGTAAAGACATCTAAACCCACGGCCACTGTGGTTGGAGAGTCTGAAAGTCTAAACAGGACAATTGAAGAACAAGGTCCTATTGATTTAGAAGGTGGAGAAGGGGATCTTAGTCTTGGTGCTGATGATTTTAGTGGTTCTCCTGTTGTTGTAAAGCAGAAGAAACCAAAATATAAGACGATGTCGAAAAAGGATGTGAAAGAAAATCCTAAGAAAAGGAGAGAAAAGGAAGTTGAAATGTTGTTAAACGGAAAGAAAGTCCCAGATGTTGGCACTTCATCGAAAGTTACTTATCCAGTAGCAAAGAAATAAAAGAAAACTACTACTGAAGCTGAAGTGGTTCTTGATTTGGATACTACTTTACAGAATGTTCTGAACGTATTCCAGAAGAAACAACAAGCTCCTAAAGCTTCATCATCTGTGCCTAAAGTTTCTGTTTCTGATGATGTGATGGAATTGGTGAATAAAGAGAATAGAAGAGATGATGAAGATTATAACTGCACAACAAGCTGAGATTGAGAAGTTTAAAAAGAATGAAGAAACGATGTTGCATATTGTTGTGGCAGCAAAAGAGAATCAAGATGAGTTAGAGAAGAAGTTAAAGAAATTAGAAGAGGAAAAAGATGAAATTGATACTCGTAGCAAAAGAAACAGGAGATTGATTACGGGAATGAGGGATGAGAACAAAAAGTTGATTAAAGATAATGAGAGGATCAACAAGTTGTTAGATAAACTGTATAATGAAGCTCCTCAACTTAAAGACGGTAAAGAGGAAGAGGAGAAAGAAGAAGAAAAGTTAGATTATGGGGATTCATCGGATGAGGGAGATGATGATGGTTCTGATGATGATGATGATGCAGATGGGAAATCTGGTGAAAAGAAGAACGATGAGGAGGATAGTAGTAGTAATGATGATGATGACGCAAGCAAATTCAGTTTTGAAGAGAGAGAGAGAGAGAGAGTAAGAAAGGAAGTGAAGGTCAATTTAGTTCCAAGAAAAAGTCTGGAGGGAACGTAGATGGTGACGATGATATTTTCTGGACCGAAAATATAAAATCTTTATCGGATGATGATAAGAAATTGTATAAAGAGATGTTAAACAAGAAAGTTTGGACGATCGAGCTCACAAGAAAGTTTCCTGAGATCTTTGAAGCAGATGATATGAGATTTGAATTAGAATATAATGATCCAGATCTTGAAGAGGGAGAAATGTCTGCTGCTGTTTCAAAAGAAATACTTGAAGGTATTGCACAGCAAGTGGGAAAGACACTTGAAGAGATTATGGCAGAACAGGTGATACCTGATATTCCTGAAAAGGATACAGGAAATCATTCTGATGAACAATCTTTTGAGAAGGAAGAGATTGAAATAGAGGATATAACACACGAGGAATATCCTGAATACTTCAGAGATAAGAGTAATGAAGTTTTTCCAGACTTGACTGAAGTAAACATGAAAGAAGCTGAATACAGAGCAAGGAAGAAGAGTGATACTTTCATGAAGAATGTGTTTGTAGAGGGTAATCAGAAACCAACAACTGAGCAGAGTGATAGTTTGAAGACTCTGTTGAAGAATTTAAAGGAAATGGACGATAAACGACCAAAACCTGAAGCACAGGGTGGATTCTACAAGTTTCACAACCAATTGTTTAAAGGCAGAGCCTTAGGTTGGAAATATCTGAGATATTTGAAGTGCATAGCAGTGAAATGGGAGAAAGGATTCTGTACTTCTACAGATTCCATGACATTCAGACTCTACCGTACTGGGCGGTGAGAAATGTATGCAGATTCACAATGTCTGGTGCTTCAGCGAATAGTGATGCAGTTGGTTGGTTTGCTGATAAACTATCTTGGGAGAGCAGAACGAGGTGGAGTATGTTTAAACCACAGTATCCTAAGAGAAAAGTGCATAAAGAGATTGATCCGAAAACAGGTTTGAAGAAAGTGACGTTAAAGTATAAACCTCCAGTTGTAATGAAGAGGATACCTTTAATGCCGATTCAGAAGCATTTTAGCTCTGAATTTGTTATGTGGTACTATGATTGGAGAACGGCAGAAGCGGTGATTGTATTGAAGGATGGAAAGGATGCTTACAAGAAAATTCACATTTTTGATCCGATGTGGATTATTAACTGTGCTTTTGAAGACATCATCATGCTATACTACAATCCGATCTATTGTGAACCGAAGGATGCAGATCAAGCTAAAAAGTATCAACAGGTTGTGGGAGTTTGTTTTGCATATGACATCAATTCGGGTAGTAATCTGGAGAAGAAACTCGGTGAGAAAGTGAAAATGAATCAAGTGGCGAAACATTCGACAAAGTGAAAGCTTGAGCCCGAGATGACGAAAGATCAGAAGAAACAACTCTGGATTAAACCGATGAACAAACAGATGGACGAAGCACGAAGGCAATCCAAGCAATAGTCGAGGGGGAGTTTGTTAGTGCATAATGTGCAACTAGTGCTTTGGATTGCGAATAAAGGTTTGTTTTGATGCTTACGTAGGGGCGAAAGTGGAAATTCATAAGGTTGAATGTGAAGTAATTGGGGCGAAGGTAGAACTAGACTGGGCGAATGAAGAATGAAGGCTGATTCGTACTATAGAAGAGGGCGAATGTGGAAAACTTCCACATTCGACCTAGATAAATGGGCGAACCTGCAGTAGTATATAAGCTTGAAGTTTATTTTATGATGTAACTTTTGCCATCTTAGTGAGTGTGTTCAGTCTAGATTCTCTCTAGGGTTTGTGATTATTCTGAAAGTGTGTTGTCAACTTGTAAACATTATTGTTAACATCTTTTGACAAGTAATTAATGGGAATGGATATTGAAAAGGTGAATTTGATTGTTTGATTCGTTAACTATCATATTGTAACTGATCTAGGGTTTCCGCACCTAGATTGGTAGACTTGTATGATCAATTAATCTGTTTTTGACAAAACGATCCTCCACAAGATTCGTACACATGGATACGAAGGCCATAAGATATCTGATCACGCAACAGACACAGATAAAGGATACGAAGCTGACCGGACAGTAATCGGACTCACGAAGCGTCAACGACATAGAGATTCGTAAACAAGAAAGGACTCGTGTTTTTAAGGACATAACCATTGGTACATTTGAAGTTTCGGACACCCGAATTGAGGAACGGGAAGGCCATAAGATATCTGATCATGCTATAGACTAAGATAAGGGATACCAAGCTTACTGGACGGTAATCGGACTCACAATGATAATGCTATAGATATTCGTGTACAAGAAAAACTCATGTTTTAAAGGATGTTACTATCATTACATTTGATGTTTCGGGCACCCGAAGGGAGGAATGGGAAGGCCATAAGATACCTGATCATGCTACAAACTCAGATAAAGGATACGAAGCTGACCGGGCGGTAATCGGACTCAGGATGTGACAATGACATAGAGATTGGTACACAAGAAAAGACTTGGGTTTTAAAGGTCGTAACAATCGGTACATTTGTAGTTTCGGGCACCCGAATGGAGGAACGGGAAGGCCATAAGCCAGTAATCGGACTCACGATGCGACAATGACATAGAGATTCGTACACAGAAAAGGCTTGAGTTTTAAAGGCCGTAACTATCGGCGTATTTGAAGTTTTGGGGACCAGAATGGAAGAACGGGATGGACATAAGATATCTGATCATGCAACAGACATTGATAAGGGATACGAAGTTGACCGGATTGTAATTTGACTCATGATGCGACAATGACATTGAGATTCATACACAAGAAAAGACTCAAGTTTTAAAGGACGCAACTATCGGCAGATTTTAAGTTTTAGGGACCCTAATGGAGGAACGAGATGGCCATAAGATATATGATCATGCGACAGACTCAGATAAAGGATACGAAGCTCACCGGATGGTAATCGGACTAAGGATGCGAGAATGACTTAGAGATTCGTACACAAGAAAAGACTCCACTTTCAAAGGACGTAACTATCGGTACACTTGAAGTTTCGGACACCCAAATTGAGGAACGGGAAGGCCATAAGATATCTGATCATGCTATAGACTCAGATAAACGATACGATGCTGACCGACTGGTAATCGGACTCTGGATGCGACAATTACATAGAGATTCTTACACAAGAAAAGACTTGGGTTTTAAAGGACATAACAATCGGTACATTTGTAGTTTCGGGCACCCGAATGGA
Source organism: Ambrosia artemisiifolia (assembly GCA_032199755.1). NCBI lineage: Eukaryota > Viridiplantae > Streptophyta > Magnoliopsida > Asterales > Asteraceae > Ambrosia > Ambrosia artemisiifolia. Next base: position 14,134,927 of record CM063529.1, read on the forward strand.
GGAATGGGAAGGCCATAAGCCAGTAATCGGAGTCACGAGAAGACAATGACATAGAGATTCGTACACAAGAAAAGACTTGAGTTTTAAAGGACGTAACTATCGGCACAGTTGAAGTCTCGGAGACCAGAATGGACATAATATATCTGATCATGCAACAGACACAGATAAAGGATACGAAGCTGGCCGGATGGTAATCGGACTTACGATGCGACAATGACATTGAGATTCGTACACAAGAAAAAACTCGAGTTTTAAAGGACGTAACCATCGGCACATTTGAAGTTTCGGGGACCCGAATGGATGAACTGGATGGCCATAAGATATGTGATCATGCAACAGACTCAGATAAAGGATACGAAGCTGACCGGACGGTAATCGGACTCACGATGCGTCAATGACATAGATATTCGTACAAAAGAAAAGACTCGTGTTTCTAAGGATGTAACCATCGGTACATTTGAAGTTTCGGACACCCGAATTGAGGAACGGGAAGGCCATAAGATATATGATCATGCTATAGAATCAGATAAGGGATACCACGCTTACCGGACGGTAATCAGACTCACGATGCGACAATGACATAGAGATTCGTACACAAGAAAAGGCTTGAGTTTTAAAGGACGTAACTATCGGCTCATTTGAAGTTTCGGGGACCCGAATGGAGGAACGGGATGGCCATAAGATATATGATCATGCAACAGACTCAGATAAAGGATACGAAGCTAACCGGACGGTAATCGGACTCAGGATTCGACAATGCCATAGAGATTCTTACACAAGAAAAGACTCCACTTTTAAAGGACGTAACTATCGGTACATTTGAAGTTTCAGACACCCAAATTGAGGAACGGGAATGCCATAAGATATCTGATCATGCTATATACTCAGATAAGGGATACGAAGCTTACCGGATTGAAATCAAACTCACCATGCGATAATGCTATAGATATTCGTGCACAAAAAAAGACTCAAGTTTTAAAGGATGTTACTATCGGTACATTTGAAGTTTCGGGCACCGAAGGGAGGAACGGAAAGGCCATAAGATATTTGATCATGCTACAGACTCAGATAACGGATACGATGATGACCGGCCGGTAATCCGACTCAGGATGCGACAATGACATAGAGATTCGTCCACAAAAAAAGGCTTGGGTTTTAAAGAACGTAACAATCGGTACATTTGTATTACGGGCACCCGAATGGAGGAACGGGATGGACATAAGATATCTCATCATGCATCAGACACAGGTAAAGGATACGAAGCTGACCGGACGATAATCGGGCTCAAGATGTGACAATGACATTGAGATTCGTACAGAAGAAAAGACTCGAGTTTTAAAGGACGTAACTATCGGCACATTTGATGTTTCGGGAACCCGAATGGAGGAACGGGATGGCCATAAGATATATGATCATGCAACAGACTCAGATAAAGGATACGAAGCCTACCGGACGGTAATCGGACTCAGGATTCGACAATGCCAAAGAGATTCTTACAGAAGAAAAGACTCTACTTTTAAAGGACGTGACTATCGGTACATTTGAAGTTTCAGACACCCAAATTAAGGAACGGGAAGGCCATAACATATCTGATCATGCTATATACTCAGATAAGGGATACGAAGCTTACCGGACGCAAATCGAACTCACAATGCGATAATGCTATAGATATTCGTGCGCAAAAAATGACTCAAGTTTTAAAGGATGTTACTATCGGTACATTTGAAGTTTCGGGCACCCGAAGGGAGGAACGGAAAGGCCATAAGATATCTGATCATGCTACAGACTCAGATAACAGATACGATGCTGACCGGCCGGTAATCCGACTCAGGATGTGACAACGACATAGAGATTCGTCCACAAAAAAAGACTTGGGTTTTAAAGGACGTAACAATCGGTACATTTGTAGTTTCGGGTACCCGAATGGAGGAACGGGAAGGCCATAAGCCGGTAATCGGACTCACGATGCGACAATGACATAGAGATTCGTACACAAGAAAAGGCTTGAGTTTTAAAGGACGTAACTATCGGCACATTTGAAGTTTCGGGTACCCAAATGCTAGAACGGGATGGACATAAGATATCTGATCATGCAACAGACACAGATAAAGATACGAAGCTGACCGAACGGTAATCGGACTCACGATGCGACAATGACATTGAGATTCCTACACAAGAAAAGACTCGAGTTTTAAAGGATGTAACTGTCGGCACATTTGAAGTTTCGGGGACCCGAATGGAGGAACGGGATGGACATAAGATATCTGATCATACAACAGACACAGATAAAGGATACGAAGTTGACTGGATGGTAATCGGACTCACGATGCGACAATGACATTGAGATTCGTACACAAGAAAAGACTCAAGTTTTAAAGGACGCAACTATCGGCAGATTTGAAGTTTCCAGGACCCGAACGGAGGAACGGGATGGCCATAAGATATATGATCATGCGACAGACTTAGATAAAGGATACGAAGCACACCGAATGGTAATCAGACTCAGGATGCGACAATGACATAGAGATTCGTACACAAGAAAAGACTCTACTTTCAAAGGAAGTAACTATCGTTACATTTGAAGTTTCGGACACCCAAATTGAGGAACGGGAAGGTCGTAAGATATCTGATCATACTATGGACTCTGATAAAGGATACTATGCTGATCCGCCGGTAATCGGACTCTGGATGTGACAATCACATAGAGATTCGTACACTAGAAAAGACTTGGGTTTTAAAGGACATAACAATCGGTACATTTGTAGTTTCGGGCACCCGAATGGAGGAATGGGAAGGCCATAAGCTGGTAATCGTACTCACGATAAGACAACGACATAGAGATTCGTACACAAGAAAAGGCTAGAGTTTTAAAGGACATAACTATCGGCACATTTGAAGTCTCGGAGACCCGAATGGAGGAACAGGATGGACATAAGCTATCTGATCATGCAGCAGACACAGATAAAGGGTACGAAGCTGGCCGGATGGTAATCAGACTCACGATGCGACAATGACATTGAGATTCGTACACAAGAAAAGACTCGAGTTTTAAAGGACGTAACCATCGGTGCATTTGAAGTTACGGGGACCCGAGTGGATGAACTGGATGGCCATAAGATATGTCATCATGCAACAGACTCAGATAAAGGATACGAAGTTGACCGGACGGTAATCGGAATAACAATGTGATAATGCTATAGATAATCGCGCACAAGAAAAGACTCAAGTTTTAAAGGTTGTTACTATCGTTACATTTGATGTTTCGGGCACCCGATGGGAGGAACGGGAAGCCAATAAGATATCTAATCATGCTACAGACACAGATAAAGGAAACGAAGCTGACCGGCTGGTAATCGGACTCAGGATGTGACAATGACATAGAGATTCATACACAAGAAAAGACTAGAGTTTTTAAGGACATAACCATCGGTAAATTTGAAGTTTCGGACACCCGAATTGAGGAACGGGAAGGCCATAAGATATCTGATCATGCTATAGACTCAGATAAGGGATACCATGCTTACCGGACGGTAATCGGACTCACATTGCGATAATGCTATAGATAATCGCGCACAAGAAAAGACTCAAGTTTTAAAGGTTGTTACTATCGTTACATTTGATGTTTCGGGCACCCGAAGGGAGGAACGGGAAGGCCATAAGATATCTGATCATGCTACAGACACAGATAAAGGATACGAAGCTGACCAGCTGGTAATCGGACTCAGGATGCAACAATGACATAGAGATTCGTACACAAGAAAAGACTTGAGTTTTTAAGGACATAACCATCGGTACATTTGAAGTTTTGGACACCCGAATTGAGGAACGGGAAGGCCATAAGATATTTGATCATGCAATAGACTCAGATAAGGGATACGAAGCTTACCGGACGGTAATCGGACTCACAATGCGATAATGCTATAGATATTCGTGCACAAGAAAAGACTCAAGTTTTAAAGGATGTTACTATCGGTACATTTGAAGTTTCGGGCACCCGAAGGGAGGAACGGGAAGGCCATAAGATATCTGATCATGCTACAGACACAGATAATGGATACGAAGCTGACCGGCTGGTAATCGGACTCAGGATGCGACAATGACATAGAGATTCGTACACAAGAAAATACTTGAGTTTTTAAGGACATAACCATCGGTACATTTGAAGTTTCGGACACCCGAATTGAGGAACGGGAAGGCCATAAGATATCTGATCGTGCTATAGACTCAGATAAGGGATACCACGCTTACCGGACGGTAATCGGACTCACAATGCGATAATGCTATAGATAATCGCGCACAATAAAAGACTCAAGTTTTAAAGGTTGTTACTATCGTTACATTTGATGTTTCGGGCACTCGAAGGGAGGAACGGGAAGGCCATAATATATCTGATCATGCTTCAGACACAGATAAAGGATACGAAGCTGACCGGCTGGTAATCGGACTCAGGATGCGACAATGACATAGAGATTCGTACACAAGAAAAGACTTGAGTTTTTAAGGACATAACCATCGGTACATTTGAAGTTTCGGACACCCGAATTGAGGAACGGGAAGGCCATAAGATATCTGATCGTGCTATAGACTCAGATAAGGGATACCACGCTTACCGGACGGTAATCGGACTCACAATGCGAAAATGTTATAGATATTCGTGCACAAGAAAAGACTCAAGTTTTAAAGGATGTTACTATCGGTACATTTGAAGTTTCGGGCACCCGAAAGGAGGAACGGGAAGGCCATAAGATATCTGATCATGCTACAGACACAGATAAAGGATACGAAGCTGACCGGGCGGTATTCGGACTCAGGATGCGACAATGACATAGAGATTCGTACACAAGTAAATACTTGAGTTTTAAAGGATGTAACAATCGGTACATTTGTAGTTTCGGGCCCCCGAATGGAGGAACCGGAAGGCCATAAGCCGGTAATCGGACTCACGATGCGACAATGACATAGAGATTCGTACACAAGAAAAGGCTTGAGTTTTAAAGGACGTAACTATCGGCACATTTGATGTTTCAGGACCAGAAAGGAGGAACGGGATGGACATAAGATATCTGATCATGCAACAGACACAGATAAATGATACGAAGCTGACCGGACATTAATCGGACTCACGATGTAATAATGACATTGTAATTCGTACACAAGAAAAGACTCGAGTTTAAAGGACGTAAGTATCAGCACATTTGATGTTTCGGGGACCCGAATGGAGGAACGGGATGGCCATAAGATATATGATCATGCAACAGACTCAGATAAACAATACGAATCTTACCGGGCGGTAACTATCGGTACATTTGAAGTTTCAGACACCCAAATTGAGGAACGGGAAGGCCATAAGTTATCTGATCATGCTATATACTCAGATAAGGGATACGAAGCTTACCGGACGGAAATCAAACTCACAATGCGATAATGCTATAGATATTCGTGCACAAAAAAAGATCAAGTTTTAAAGGAAGTTACTATCGGTACATTTGATGTTTCGGGCACCCGAATGGAGGAACGGAAAGGCTATAGATATCTGATCATGCTACAGACTCAGGTAAAGGATACGATGCTGACCGGCAGTTAATCCGACTCAGGATGCGACAATGACATAGAGATTCGTACACAAGAAAAGACTTGGGTTTTAAAGAACGAAACAATCGGTACATTTGTAGTTTTGGGCACCCGAATGGAGGAACGGAATGGCCATAAGTCGGTAATCGGACTCACGATGCGACAATGACATAGAGATTCGTACACATGAAAAAGCTTGAGTTTTAAAGGACCTAACTATCGGCACATTTGAAGTTTCGGGGACCCGAATGCTGGAACGGGATGCACATAAGATATCTGATCATGCAACAGACACAGATAAAGATACGAAGCTTACCGGACGGTAATCGGACCCACGATGCGACAGTGACATTGAGATTCGTACACAAAAAAAGACTCGAGTTTTAAAGGACGTAACTATCGGCACATTTGAAGTTCCGGGGACCCGAATGGACGAACTGGATGGCCATAAGATATCTGATCATACAACAGACTAAGATAAAGGATACGAAGCTGACCGGACGGTAATCAGACTCAGGATGAGACAATGACATAGAGATTCGTACACACGAAAAGACTCCAATTTTAACGGACATAACAATCGGTACATTTGAAGTTTCGGGCACCTGAATGGAGGAACGCGAAGGCCATATGATATCTGATCATGCTATAGACTCAGATAAGGGATACGAAGCTTACCGGATGGTCATCGGACTCATAATGCGATAATGCTATAGATATTCATGCACAAGAAAAGACTCAAGTTTTAAAGGATGTTACTATCGGTACATTTGAAGTGTCGGGCACCCGAAGGGAGGAACGTGAAGGCCATAAGATTTCTGATCATGCTACAGACTCAAATAAACGATACGATGCTGACCGGCCGGTAATCGGACTCAGGATGCGACAATGACATAGAGATTCGTACACAAGAAAAGGCTTGGGTTTTAAAGGACGTAACAATCGGTACATTTGTAGTTTCAGGCACCCGAACAGAGGAACGGGAAGGCCATAAGCTGGTAATCGGACTCACGATGCAACAATGAATTAGAGATTCGTACACAAGAAAAAGCTTGAGTAAGGACGTAACTATCGGCACATTTGAAGTTTCGGGGACCCGAATGGAGGAACGGGATGGACATTAGATATCTGATCATGCAACAGACACAGATAAGGATACGAAGCTGACCGGACAGTAATCGAACTCACGATGCGACAATGACATTGAGATTCGTACACAAGAAAAGACTCAAGTTTTAAAGGACGTAACTATCGGCTCATTTGAAGTTTCGGGGACCCGAATGGAGGAACAGGATGGCCATAAGATATATGATCATGCAACAGACTCAGATAAAAGATACGAAGCTCACCAGAAGGTAATCAGACTCAGGATGCGATAATGACATAGAGATTCCTACACAGGAAAAGACTCCACTTTCAAAGGACGTAACTATCGGTACATTTTAAGTTTCGGACAGCCAAATTGAGGAACGGGAAGGCCATAAGATATCTGGTCATGCTATAGACTCACATAAGGGATACGAAGCTTACCGGACGGTAATCGGACACACAATGCGATAATGCTATAGAGATTCCTACACAGGAAAAGACTCCACTTTCAAAGGACGTAACAATCGGTACATTTGTAGTTTTGGGCACCCGAGTGGAGGAACGGGAAGGCCATAAGCCGTTAATCGGACTCGCGATGCAATAATGATATAGAGATTCGTACATAAGAAAAAGCTTGAGTTTTAAAGGACGTAACTATCGGCACATTTGAAGTTTCGGGGACCCGAATGGAGGAACGGGATGGACATAAGATATCTGATCATGGAACAGACACTGATAAGGATACGAAGCTGACCGGATGGTAAGCGAACTCACGATGCGACAATGACATTGAGATTCATACACAAGAAAAGACTCGAATTTTAAAGGACGTAACTATCGGCACATTTGAAGTTTCGGGGAACCGAATGGACGAACTGGATGGCCATAAGATATCTTATCATGCAACAGACTCAGATAAAGGATATGAAGCTGACCGGACGGCTATCAGACTTAGGATGAGACAATGACATAAAGATCCGTACACACGAAAAGACTCCAATTTTAATGGGTGTAACTATCGGTACATTTGAAGTTTCGGGCACCCGAATGGAGGAACGCGAAGGCCATAAGATATCTGAGCATGCAACAGACACAGATAAAGGACACGAAGCTCATCAGACGGTAATCGGACTCACGATGCAACAATGACATTGAGATTCGTACACAAGAAAAGACTCAAGTTTTAAAGGACGTAACTATCGGCACATTTGAAGTTTCGGGGACCCGAATGGAGGAACGGGATGGCCATAAGATAGATGATCATGCAACAGACTCAGATAAAAGATACGAAGCTCACCGGAAGGTAATCAGACCCAGGATGCGATAATGACATAGAGATTCGTACACAGGAAAAGGCTCCACTTTCAAAGGACGTAACTATCGGTACATTTTAAGTTTCGGACAGCCAAATTGAGGAACGAGAAGTCCATAAGATATCTGATCATGCTATAGACTCAGATAAGGGATACGAAGCTGACCGGAAGGTAATCGGACACACAATGCGATAATGCTATGGATATTCGTGCACAAGAAAAGACTCAAGTTTTAAAGGATGTTACTATTGGTACATTTGAAGTTTCGGGCACCCGAAGGGATGAACGGGAAAGCCTTAAGATATCTGATCATGCTAGAGACTAAGATAAAGGATACAATGCTGACCAGCCAGTAATCGGACTCAGGATGACACAATGACATAGAGATTCGTACACTAGAAAAGACGGTTTTAAAGGACGTAACAATCGGTACATTTTTAGTTTCGGGCACCCGAATGGAGGAACGGGAAGGCCATAAGCCGGTAATCGGACTCACGATGCGACAATGACATAGAGATTCGTACACAAGAAAAGGCTTGATTTTAAAGGACGTAACTATCGGCACATTTGAAGTTTCGGGGACCCGAATGGAGGAACGCGAAGGCCATAAGATATCTGAGCATGCAACAGACACAGATAAAGGATACGAAGCTCATCGGACGGTAATCGGACTCACGATGCAACAATGACATTGAGATTCGTACACAAGAAAAGACTCAAGTTTTAAAGGATCTTACTATCGGTACATTTGAAGTTTTGGGCACCCGAAGGGAGGAACGGGAAGGCCATAAGATATCTGATCATGCTACAGACTCAGATAAACGATTCGATGCTGACCAACCGGTAATCGGACTCAGGATGCGATAATGACATAGGGATTCGTACACAAGAAAAGACTTGGGTTTTAAAGGACGTAACAATCATTACATTTGTAGTTTCGGGAACCCGAACGAAGGAACGGGAAGGCCATAAGCCGGTAATCAGACTCACGATGCAACAATGATATAGAGATTCGTAGATAAGAAAAAGCTTTAGTTTTAAAGGACGTAACTATCGGCACATTTGAAGTTTCGGGGGACCCGAATGGAGGAACGGGATGACCATAAGATATCTGATCATGCAACAGACATAGATAAAGATACGAAGCTGACCAGACGGTAATCGGACTCACGATGCGACAATGACATTGAGATTCGTACACAAGAAAAGACTCGAGTTTTAAAGGACGTAACTATCGGCACATTTGAAGTTTCGGGGACCCGAATGGACGAACTAGATGGCCGTAAGATATCTGATCATGCAACAAACTCCGATAAAGGATACGAAGCTGACTGGACGGTAATCAGACACAGGATGAGACAATGACATAGAGATTCATACACACGAAAAGACTCCAATTTTAAAGGACGTAACTATCGGTACATTTGAAGTTTTGGGCACCCGAATGGAGGAACGCGAAGGCCATAAGATATCTGATCATGCAACAGACACAGATAAAGGATACGGAGCTCACCAGACGGTAACTGGACTCACGATGCAACAATGACATTGAGTTTCGTACACAAGAAAAGACTCAAGTTTTAAAGGACGTAACTATCGTCACATTTGAAGTTTCGGGGACCCAAATGGAGGAATGGGATGGCCATAAGATATATGATCATGCAAAAGACTCAGATAAAGATTACGAAGCTCACCGGAAGGTAATCGGACTCAGGATGCGACAATGACATAGAGATTCGTACACAGGAAAAGACTCCACTTTCAAAGGACGTAACTATCGGTACATTTGAAGTGTCGGACAGCCAAATTGAGGAACGGGAAGGCCATAAGATATCTGATCATGCTATAGACTCAGATAAGGGATACGAAGCTTACCGGACGGTAATCGAACACACAATGCGACAATGTTATGGATATTCGTGCACAAGAAAAGACTCGAGTTTTAAAGGATGTTACTATCGGTACATTTGAAGTTTCGGGCACCCGAAGGGAGGAAAGGGAAAGCCAGAAGATATCTGTCATGCTACATACTCAGATAAAGGATACAATGCTGACCGGCCAGTAATCCGACTCAGGATGCGACAATGACATAGAGATTCGTACACTAGAAAAGACTTGGGTTTTAATGGACGTAACAATCGGTACATTTTTAGTTTCGGGCACCCGAATGGAGGAACGGGAAGGCCATATGCCGGTAATCGGACTCACGATGCGACAATGACATAGAGATTCGTACACAAGAAAAGGCTTGATTTTAAAGGACGTAACTATCGGCACATTTGAAGTTTCGGGGACCCGAATGAATGGATCTGGTGGGAATGGGAATAGAACTCAGTCTAATGGGTTGGGGAATAATGGAAATGGGAATAAAGATCAGAATTTGGGAGTGGGGAATAGTGGGGCTGTGAACAAAGTGCAGAATGGGGTTATGGGTAGTAGTGGAACAAGGGGTAAGAATTCTTTTGGGCAGAAACACTTAACTCTGAAATGGGTTAATAAAGGGGAGAATAGTAGCAGTGGGGATTCTGGAGGTATAAATTTAAAGAACAGTTTTGAGGTGTTGAAAGGGGATTTGGGAATGGATATGAATAATGATGGTGAGAATAAGGGGAAGCATATTTTGCAGGAATCTGTTGTTAAGAATACTATGAATATTGGAGGAAAGTTTGGTAATGTTGTACAAAAAGAAGATGGTCAGAGGGCTAAGACTAGTACTGCAGCTGAGAAGAAGACTAAATTAGATACTAGAATCAATGTGAAGTCTGGATACTTTAAAATTAGTGATGACCAATTTAATGAAGTGGCTCACTATGTGATTAACAAAATTTGTCCTTCAAATGCTGTTATGAGAAAGTGGCAAGTGGGGCAACTGAAGTTATTTTTTGAGCAGTGGGATAAGCTAATGTTTGAAAAGCTGATGGAGGCTAAGGAAGTTCTTTCTGAAGAAGATGAGACTGCTGTGTTCATGAAATGTGATGATGCTGATATTGGAGCTGGTGAGGGTTCTTCTGGAATGAGGAACTCTTCTGAGAAGAATGTTGTTTAATGATGACAGGTATAATGACTTGGAATGTTAGAGGTTTATCTAAAATCTCTAAACAAAGACAAGTTAGGAAGTTGATTTTAGAGAATAATGTTAGTATTTGTTGTGTTATTGAGACTAGAGTAGATCCTTCTAATCTACTTAAGGTTAGTTCTGGTATTATGGAAAAGTGGCAATGGATTTCTAATGCTGAAAGTTGCCATAGTTGGACTAGAATTTTGGTGGGTTGGGATAAGAATATGGTGGATATTATAGTTCTGAGCATGAATGATCAGGTAATCAATTGCTTGATTTGCCCTATTAACAGTAATCAAAGATTCTTTGGGTCTTTTGTTTATGGTCTGACCAAGATTCCTAGTAGAAGATCTTTGTGGAATAGTTTAAGGAATCATGCTAGCATGTTGCAGGATAACCCTTGGGTTATTATAGGGGATTTTAATGCTATTTTACACCCTTCTGAGAAGAATATTGAGGCTGAGGGTACTAATTATGGGATGGTAGATTTTAAGGAATGTGTGGATGATTTGTCTGTGGTGGATTTACCCTGGACTGGTTTTAAGTTCACCTGGAATCAAAAACCAGGCAAAGTGGATGGTATTCTTGAGAAGCTGGATAGGGTGTTGGGTAATGATGCTTTTTTGGAGAATTTTCCTACTGCTGTTGTGAAATTTCTGCCTTTTTATTGCTCTGATCATTCCCCTTCTATTCTATCTTGGCCTGTTAATATGAAGAATAGAGTTAAAAGATTCAGATTTTGGAATTATATGGCTGATAAAGATGATTTTTTGCCCTGGTCAAAGATATATGGGCTAAAGAGGTGCAGGGATATGCTATGTTTGGCATTGTCTCTAAGCTTAAATCTCTAAAGAAACCTTTGAGGAAATTACATTATGGTAGTGGTAATCTGTACAGTAAAGTTGAGAAGTTAGAAGTGGAATTGAAGAGAATTCAAGCTGATATTGTGATTGATCCTGGAAATAATGATTTAAGAGAGGAAGAAGCTATTTACTTAAAGCTTTATAATGCTGCTGTTTGTGAAGAAGAATTGTTTTTGAAACAGAAGTCTAATGTTCATTGGCTAAAAGTGGGTGACAGGAATTCTAAATATTTCTTTCACTCAATCAAGCAGAGACAGGCTGTTAATAAGATTGTTCAGATTGAGGATGATGAGGGTATCACTTATAATAGTGATGATGTTGGAAATGCTTTTGTTAAGTTCTTTACTGGTATGTTAGGGAAGAAGGGGATGGTTAATAATATCAGAGACCCTGCTAGCTTATTTGAAAAGAAACTTCCTGAGGGTATTGCTGAGTTTATGATCAGTAGAGTTACTAAAGATGAAGTTGAGGCTGCTATGTTTCAAATTGAAGACAATAAGGCCCCTGGGCCTGATGGTTACACAGCTAAATTTTTTAAAACGACTTGGGGTATTATTGGAAAGGATATTTGTAAGGCTGTGATAGAATTTTTTGAGAGTGGGAAATTACTAAAGGAAGTTAATGCAACTGTGATTTCCTTGATTCCTAAAGTTAGAAGTCCCAAGGTGGTAAGTGAATTTAGACCGATTGCTTGTTGCAATGCGGTCTATAAATGTATCAGTAATGTGCTATGTAATAGGCTTAAAGAGTTTTTGGGGTTGATTGTTAGTAATTCCCAAAGTGCTTTTATCCCTGGAAGGATGATTAGTGATAATATACTTCTTGCTCAAGAGCTGATTAGGGGTTATCAATGGGTGAGGGGAATACCTAGAGTGGCTGTGAAGTTAGATTTGAAGAAGGCCTATGATTCTGTTGATCATGGGTTTGTACAGCAGTGCCTAATTCATTATGGTTTCCATGAGAAGTTTATTCATTGGATAATGGTGTGTTTATCCTCTGTTTCTTATTCTTTAAATGTTAATGGGGAATTGTATGGTTTTTTCAAAGGAGAGAAGGGGTTGAGGCAAGGGGATCCCATTTCTCCATACTTATTTACACTTGTTATGGAGGTTCTCAACCTGATGATAATTAGGCAAGTTGAGAATGCTGAGAAGTTTGTCTATCACTGGAAATGTGAAGCTATTAAACTGACTAATCTTTGTTTTGCTGATGATTTATTTCTCTTTGGAGCTGCTGATGAAGATTCTTTGAAGGTGTTAAAGATGGCTCTGGATGAATTCAGTTCTTGCTCAGGTTTGTATCCTAATCAGGCTAAAAGTGAAATATTTTTTGGAAATGTGAAGATAGATATTCAGAATAGGATTAACAGGATCTTCCCTTTTAAGGCTGGGGAATTTCCTGTTAAATACCTGGGAATTCCTTTAAGTTCTAAAAAGTTATTTTTGAAGGACTGTGGTATCTTGATTGATAAGGTGAAGAACAGAACTAATGATTGGAGAAATAAGTTTTTATCTTATGCTGGTAGGTTGCAATTGGTTCATTCTATACTGTCTTCCCTTACAGTATATTGGGCCTCAATGTTTATTTTGCCTGCTGGAATAAATGAAGATATTGAGAGGTTAATTAGATGTTTTTTGTGGAGCAATGGGAACTATAAGCCTGGGGCTGCTAAAGTGTGTTGGGATGATGTCTGCCTTGCTAAAAATCAAGGTGGTCTAGCAATATCTTCTTTGAAAGATAGGAATGTTGCTTTAATGATCAAGCATGTATGGAGTATTCTGAATAATAGAGACTCTATTTGGGTGAGATGGGTGAAACATTACAGATTGCAAGGGAAGAATTTCTGGTCTATTGAGGAGACTAATTCTGATACTTGGTATTGGAAGCAAATTCTTGACTGTAGAAGATATGTTAGAAATAATTATTGTGCTAGAATTGGTGATGGTAAATGTATAAGTGCCTGGTATGACTCTTGGCATGATAGAGGGCCTTTAGTCAACTTAATTTATAGGAGGGATATTAGAGAATCTGGGTTGGGTTGGAATTGTAAGGATGCTGATTTGGTCCAAAATGGTGAATGGAAGGTGCCTGTTGATTGGGAAATTAAATACCCTTGGTTGATAGGGAGTAAGGCCCCTGTGTTGGACAGAATCAGTAAGGATTGTTATATGTGGAAGGATGTGAATGATAATGTTGTCCCTTTTACATCCAAAGCTGTGTATGAGAAATTATGTAGGAGAGGGCCTGTTATGAAATGGGGAAATTTTGTCTGGTTTAGTCAAAATGTCCCTAGGCATGCTTTCGTAGTCTGGTTGGCTTTTAAATATAGGTTACCTACTCATGAAAGAATGCTGATGTGGAGTACTAGAGATGATTTGAAATGTGTCATTTGTGATGGGGGACCTGATAGTCAGAATCACCTTTTCTTTGAATGTGATTATTCCAGAAACATATGGAGAGACCAGAAAATTATAGCAAAATTAGAGAATGCTCCTGATTCTTGGGATGGGCTGGTCAGTTATATTGAATAGAGGAAGTTTGGCAAATCAATCTGGGATGTTATTCAGAGATTGGTTATTGCTGCTGCTGTCTATTGCATTTGGAGGGAAAGAAATAGAAGAATATTTAAGGAGGGCAGATGTTCAGCCTTGATAATTACTAATCAAGTTAAAGAAGTTGTAAGGCTTAGGCTAATGAGTCTATCCTTTAAGAAGACTAGCCAGGTTTCTTTGGCTGCTGCTGTGTGGGATTTTGTTATTTAATGATGGTGTACTCTTTAATGGACATTTGCAGTCTGTTATGGATGCTTTGGAGGGGGATTGGGAGCTTATTTTGGTGGTATGGGTTTGGTATGGGTCATAAGGATAAGATGTTCTTTCCTTTTGATCCTGGTATAGAATTGGTTTTGATGGGTCAGTTTGTAATGTATGAGGGGTATATGGGGATAATGGGGTTTTTGATTATTATGTCATGTAACTGGTGGAACTTGCAGATTCTCAAGAATGTGAAGGGAAGTGATCAAGATATAGCTGTTGAGTACTTGCAAAAGATAAGAGATGATCAGAAGAGGATTCAAGTTATGGTGACTAGAATGGATGCTGATCTTAGTGCCTGTTGTTTTTTGCTGGTTTACAGGATTGTTGGCAAATGGGTCAGCAGCAGATTGGAGTTTTTGAGGTGTAGTAGATGGATTCCATTGCAGAGTAAGGATATGAAGATTGGCGCTTGGAATAATAAGAGCTGGCTAGAGACTAGAAGACTTGAAGATGGCTGCTGGAATGGATGCTTTCTGTTTCAAAGATTTTGTTTATTGTCTAGTTTTGTAATGTTTTTTGCAGTTTAAGTTTTGTACTTGTTTGGATTTTGACCAAAGCCGGGTGTGGCTTTGGTCTAGTAGCTGTGTGGTTTTGTTTTTGATTTTATGATTGTATAGTGGAGCCTGTGGTCGGGACATTTGGATAGTCCCTTTGTTAGATCACGGGCTTTGAGATTGGGTTTTGGTCCTTGGGGTATATCCCGGGATGCCAATCTCTTAGGTGTATGTATTTTTTATTATTAATAAAATTTACCAGGAGTGCCGCCTCCTTTTACCAAAAAAAAAAAGGATATGAAGTTGACCGGACAGTAATCGGACTCACGATGCGACAATGACATAGAGATTCGTACACAAGAAAAGACTCGAGTTTTAAACGACGTAACTATCCGTACATTTGAGGTTTCGGGCTCCTGAATGTAGGAACGGGAAGGCCATAAGATATCTGATCATGCAACAGACTCTTATAAAGGATACAAAGCTGACCGGACGGTAATCGGACTCACGATGTGACAATGACGTAGAGATTCATACACAAGAAAAGACTCGAGTTTTAAAGGACGTAACTATTAGTACATTTGAGGTTTCGGGCTCCTGAATGTAGGAACGGGAAAGCCATAAGATATCTGATCATGCAACAGAATCTTATAAAGGATACGAAGCTGACCGGACGGTAATCGGACTCACGATGTGACAATGACGTAGAGATTCGTACACAAGAAAAGACTCGAGTTTTAAAGGACTTAACTATCCGTACGTTTGAAGTTTTGGGCACCCAAATGGAGGAACGGAAAGGCCATAAGATATCTGAGCATGCAACAGACTCAGATAAAGGATATGAAGCTGACCTGACGGTAATCGGACTCACGATGCGACAATGACATAGAGATTCGTACACAAGAAAAGACTCGAGTTTTATAGGACGTAACTATCGGTACAATTGAAGTTTCGGGCACCCGAATGGAGGAACGGGAAGGCCATAAGATATATGAGCATGCAACAGACTCAGATAAAGGATATGAAGCTGACCGGAAGGTAATCGGACTCACGATGCGACAATGACATAGAGATTCGTACACAAGAAAAGATTCAAGTTTTAAAGGACGTAACTATCGGTACATTTGAAGTTTCGGGCTCCCTGTCACACCCCGCCAAGGCGGAAACACGGGATGTAACGACCGAAATGTTTTCAAGCACAAGGTTCAAGCAATCACAACAAATTATTTCAAAATAATACCACCGTGCAAGATGGGCATTGTCATTAATTATTTAAAAACGTCACCATGGCGTTAACAAAGGAGAATACGTGCCTATTACTCTCACGACTAAATAAAAATAGGACAATAAGATGAAACCATCGTAGTGGTACCGCACTGTGCTTGCTCGAACCTCTCTCTCAAATCCCTTTGGCCCTTCCATCTAGTTACCTGAAACACATGCATAACGAGTTTTGTCAACAATAATGTTGGTGAGTTCATGGGTTTTGTTTGTGATGAGCAAAACCAACATGTAATTCGTGTAATGACCAATCATATGCTAGCTAGGCAAATGATCATTGTGTGAACCATGAGTCCTATAACCAAACCTCTTGACTGTTGTGCCTCGCGCATTGTATTCTAAAATACAACGTATGTATCGTAGAATACTAACACTCTTTTGCATGTGGCAGGTTAGAGCGACTAACCAAGAGTGGGGGTGTCAACCCAATAGATCTATTAAAGTGTTCCATGGCTAGATGTTTAGCTAATGGTTACATTGAATGATGTACGAGGACTAATGAGCTCATGAACCAAAATGTCTCATGTTCCACATGGCAGTCATGATAGAATGTACACACACTTGAAACTGATACAAGTATTGATGCATGTATTTCCCCCAAAATGAAAAGTAGTAAAATGGGGCCATGAAAACTCACCTGATGATGATGATGTAAGTGGTCTAGTGGCTGGTAGATGGTCACCGTCCTGACAAATGATACCCTATGATCATTATGGACACAGTAAGTCATCCGGAGGTTGTTTATCATACAATTTGTTCACCCGACACTTGTGGATTGTTGTGTTTTAGTGTGTCTTGGTGCACATGATACTTGTTAATGTTCTAACAAACATTTAGTTCCAACTCTTGTTGTTTGGAAAGCTAGTATCCATTGTAAACTAAAAATGGGTCCCATATTCCGTCATGGACCATGATTTAGTACTATTTTAGCATATGTGGTTAGTTTTGGGGCAATTAAGTGGTTTGTCATGGTTTATAACCTATTTGAAAGTCAATATAGAGTTAACATAGGTTTCGGCCTATTCTAACACATGTCAAAGAATGATAACCAAACTTATTCTATAACATGGGCCTTGTGATCGATCCTCTAGGGACTTTTATTAGGCCGATCCTTGTTTGTAAAAGAGTAATGAATGTTTTGAAAGCAACTTGGGTTTGTTTTAAGCAAAGACTCGCTTGTGTTTATATCAAAAGAAAGATTTTAGTTCCGTAAGTGTATTAACACTAGTTTGTCTATAAAACCGATTGATACCATGTTTTATTACACCATGACATTGTCTCGAGGCATTAATTAGATAACAATGCTTAGATAGAGTCGATTTGTCCTAGTGGTTAGATGATTTCGGCTAATAGGCTTGGTATAGCATTGAACCATTATGTATTGATCATGCTCGTGCCTAGTGAGGGTATTTGTGTGTGAACCGATAGTGTTTAGGGCCTATGGTTGGGTGTAGAACCTTAAGATTGAATGGAATGGTGTCTAAAAGATTAGAAGGGCTAAAGATCTTACCTATTTGAAGTGATGTGAGGCTAGTTGAGTGCTCGTTCCTTGCTTCTAGAGCCGAGTAGTTTGAGAGTGTAGTGGATGAGTGTTTGTGAGATGGGTGGTGCAAGGTTTTTGGATGTTCTAAGGCTCCTTTTATAGACAAATTCTAAGGTAAATTGATAACTCTTTGCCACATCTAGACATAGGTTAGCTTCCTAATCCATGTAAGGTTCTTAGTTGTCTTTTCCATCCATGCATGCTTCGTTTTCGGCCGCTATGTATGGGTCTAGGGGTGATGTAAATGGCAAGCCTCCTTGTGTAAGTCCTATGGTGAAAGATCTCTTTGTCTTTTCTAGGTGTACTTCGAGCAAGAGGGTGAGGAAAACAAGACCATGTGTTCAATGTAGAGTGGTAGTCCATAAGAGGAAAGGTTGACATTCCTATGGTGTGTTCTAGTGCTAGCTATAAAGGTGTAAGTTGTTCTTTTCTAGCTTTCTTTGGCCGATTGTTTTCTAGGTTCTTGTTCAGTCACTATCATGCATATATGTAGGGATGTAGTAGGCCGATTGTGTGGGAAGGTATAGGGTAGTAGAAGCTTATGATTTTAGGCACATGGTGATAGTGATAGCTCCAACATTCTTCATTCTATGATTGGCTAAGTTAAGAAGGGTAGGGAGTTGACCTAGGGAGGTTGGAAAGCTTTTATGTGATTACCATTTTGGTGTAAGTTGGTGACAAACATTCTTACAAGACAAGTGTGGCCTTGAGCCATGTGTTTCAGCCTAGTGTAAGACAAGGAATGGGGTTTCGTAGTTAAGGCTTGTCTTGTTCCTAAGTGGACTTGTTGTAAGATCATGCCTTGCTTCTTTGATGATACCAAGACATGTGTGAGGTTGGTTATGTGCATGGTAGTGGCCAAAAATCCATAAAGAAAGGAAAGTGGTGTCAAGGCTAGTAGAATTGTCTCATCCTATGTGTCACACCACGACAACGGCGGAAACCCGTGGCATGGACGCGAAAGAGAAATGTTTCATAGCCAAGATTAAACAAACACATAATTTAGAAAATAAACATTCATTAGACGGCGGAAAGTATTTTGTTTAGGTACACGTCCCAAAATGCAGTTTTTAACAAAATAAAGATTTTCGACTATTTCCCAATCCCATAGGAAATATTAGTAAATCCCTAACAAAAGTCCGTCTCGTCTTTATTTTGCCCGCCCTAGCCATTGCACGCCTTCACACTCTTAGTTACCTGAAAGATATGTTAGGGAAAACGTCAATATATAAATATATTGGTGAGTTTCAAAGGTTTTTGACATACCAATAATTTAACATTCGTTTGTAAATAAGTGCGCATAACGAAATAAGAAATGTGCTACATATAACATTAGGGTAGCTAGTCCTAATATCGATAGATTCCCCATGAGCCCATAACCAAAACCAGACTACTTTTCGTTGCCCCGCAAGTTGTTTACATGGTAACAACTAATTTAGAATATCGTCGCACCGCGTGGTCCTTCCGTGTTGATCGCTAATCAACCGGGGTGGGTCTCGTCAAGAACCAATAGTACTATTCCCATATTCTATGGCTACATCACTTTGTATAAATGGTTACGGTTAACCGCGGAGACTTCACGTCCCATGTGACTTTACCATTACCCATGTGCCCATTTTATGTACCATTTCATACTTTCACATGTTACCGCACATTGAATACTTTCTTACTTACATATCTTTCCCCCGAGTTTAAAACATTTAAAACAGAAAAGGGGCCGTGAAAACTCACCTCAAGCGTGTCACGAAATGAGAAATTAGTCTTTGCCAAGTCCAATGCGAGACCACCTACATGTGTCTTACTGGCAAGTTGTCTTTCCCCAACTCCCGACACCACGTTTATACTTACGGTTTAATTAGGAATATACCCTAGTCTTAGGTCCGTTGGTGATGATTTATCCCGTTACAAGTTTCACTTAATCTTATAATATAACCGTTGGTATTAATTACCAAGTTAGTTGGTTTCGTCATCGCGAACCCCGATCATTGCCCGTTTTCCTTACACGTCATGATCTTTAAACATATTTATCAATATGTATTTACTAACTTGTATTAATATTTCGTTATATCTTCCGACTCGACTCACTTTTATTATATATTTATTTCCCCATAAAAATAAATATACCAAGATCTTGTCGAACGAGATTCATTTCATGTTAAGTAGTTTTTTTTCCCATAAGTATACATATACTTATATTAACATACTTAGCTTATTTTATTTCTTACAAACTCTCCCATTTTACTTCCAACACTTAGGAAAGTGTTTATGTATATTTTTCACCCTTTATCAACATTACATATATTTTTTTCACAAAATATATACTTATTTTCTTACTTGGAATAATTAGTCTGTAATCGCCGCAATAACGTATACTCGTATCTTGTAGGAAGTTATACTTGTATACTTATCCGTCCGATTTACTTTTTGTCCGATTTATACTTTGTCCGTTTTACACTTTTGTCCGATAGCTCGCCGCATTAACATACGTCCGCTTTCCCGATTTCTTAACTTATATATATATTTTTTAGGAAATCATACTTCTTGCCGGTTCACACATTTTCCTACTTTTAAATACATATATATATATATATTAACTTGGATGTTTTATTCCTAAAACTTCTTACAACACTTGTACATCCGAATAAATGTAAAAGTGCATATTTTTATATAAAACATCCCAAGTTATTTAAGTTACCATTTTTCTTACAACAACATTAGTGTCTATATTTCCCAACACTTGTAGCAACTTTATATTTTTATAAAAAACACTTTTTATAAAAATATCATCTTCACAAAATAAAATATTTTGTATAAGTTTCTTTACTTTACAAAAACACCCCATTTGGATTCTAGCTTTTCATTATTAACCTTTACTTTTCAAAAATTACATTTTTCAACATAGAGTTTCCAAAATCACATTTTACACCCATGGACTTTCCAAAGTTACTTTCCAAACCTCTAACTTTACAAAAGTCACATATTATTTCCCAAGACTTATAAAAATGACAATTTCCACTAAAACTAGTAAACTTTAACATGTCAAAATTTACAATAAGTGTTCTTTTCACTATCCAACACTGTTATTAGTCTCATATAGTCATTTTAAGCCTACTACCATGTTTGATTTAAGTCTTGGAGTCCATTTGGTCATACTTGTATTTTTAAAGTCTACAACTATATTTTTGTGATTTTAGCTTCATTACATTTTGTTACAATTATTTCATGTTCAAGTGGTTCCATTAGTCATAATATTATGATCAAAACCATTTTTAGGTGTCTTAGGTGCTAATTTTCTAAAAAAATACTAGAACATACAATATTTTTGTACAAAATAACATCACCAACCACCCTAAAACTTATGTTTATGATCATCTTGGTAAACATTTCATTTCATTTTTAAAAAACACCCAAAACCTTGTTTCAGAACTTTGGTTAAAAAGCACCCCAAAACAACTTGCAAGTCAAGAATACAAATAAATAAAACTTGAACAAGATAAGTTTTAGGAAACTTACTACTAGCACAAGGCTAGGGAAGTCACAAAAACACTAGATTATGAAGGGGTTATGTGTGTCTTCCAAGGGTTATGCTCCAAGCACTTGTACACACTTGATTTAGGGTAGGAATGAAGTGAGTTTTGTGTGTTATTTGCTTGAAAAGGGAAGTGGGGTGGGGTTTAAAAGTCACGGCAGCAGCAAATCAGGTTTTTGGTAGGTTTTTGGGTTGGTTTTATGAAGAAAATGATGAGAGTTCAATGATATTTATGGTGTATTTTATGATTATAAAAATAAAATATCTTAAGCTTGCCTTAACACACTCATAATGTGCCTTACTTTAGCCAACATTAGGGTAGCTATGGAGGCTCCCATGGCTGGCCAAAAAGGTCTTGTGGGTCCCACCTCATGAGCCAAAAATATCTACCAAGTATTTAGTTAGATTCGAATCGGTTCGGTTAGGGTTTTTTGGGTTTTTGCGCGTTCTTATTACGAGCTATTCTAGATATATAGTTAGCTTTAACTTACCCTTAAACATAGCCTAGTTTAAGTATTGGTAAGTTATTTAGGCTCTTACCGGGTGAAATTATATATTTTACGCGCATCGGGTGCGATACGCGAACTTTATTCGCTACCGGGAGATTTTAATTCGGAGTTTTCATTTATTGTTTTGGGGTTCCAAAACACTTTATATTTCATAAAAATACCCTTTATTTTATATCCCGGGCATTTGGGATCCTTTTCGGTTATTTAATTATCGCCAGGTAATCACCAACGTCCGTTTCGGACTAGTTTATTCCTATGCGATTCCTTCGCACTTCTAATTAAACCAAGGCATTCCTATGCCAATTATTGGACTCCGCTATTTTCCGAATACTCAATTATACTTAATTGATATTAATTCTTGCTTAGAACAGTTAATTACATATATTAATTACGTACGGATTTACCTTAATTTTGCCGAACGTCACATTCTCCCCCTGTTTAAGGAGTTTCGTCCGCAAAACTCTGCATGAGCCCTTCTTTCGAGGATTTTTCTTAAACAAGGCGGGATATTTCTACTTCATTTGATCTTCCCTTTCCCATGTGAACTCCGGTCCACGCTTTGCGTTCCAACGCACTTTCACTAACTTGATTCTGCTACGCCTAAGCTTTTGAACTTTCCAGTCCGTTACTTCTATCGGTTCTTCGATAAAATGAAGCTTATCGTCAACATGAATCTCACAAGCGGGAATGATCAAAGTTTCGTCCGAGAGACACTTTTTCAGATTAGATACATGGAAGGTATCATGGACTCCACTAAGCTCTTCAGGCAACTTGAGCTTATAAGCAACGGGACCAATCCTAGCCAAGATTTCGAAGGGGCCAACATATCTAGGATTTAGCTTCCCGCGCTTTCCAAAACGAACTACACCCTTCCAGGGTGAAACCTTCAATAGGACCTTATCATCGACTTCAAATTCTAGAGGCTTACGCCTATTATCCGCATAGCTTTTCTGTCGGTCGCGAGCCTTTCAAACGATCTTTTATCAGAAAGATCTTGTCAGTCGTCTCTTGAATAATTTCTGGTCCAGTTAATTGCTTGTCACCAACCTCTGCCCAACACAATGGAGATCTACACTTACGTCCATACAGAGCTTCGAACGGTGCAGCTTGAATACTTGAATGATAACTATTATTATATGAGAATTCAACCAGAGGCAAATGTGAATCCCAGTTACCACCAAAATCAACTGCACAGGCCCGCAACATGTCCTCCAGTGTCTGAATAGTCCTTTCACTTTGACCATCAGTTTTAGGGTGATATGCTGTACTCATATCTAAGCGAGTACCCAGAGCATGTTGCAATGTTCGCAAAAATCTTGAAGTGAATCAGCTATCTCGATCCGAAATAATAGATACAGGCACTCCGTGCCTAGATACCACTTCTTTGATGTACAAACGAGCCAATTTTCCCATTCTGTCGGTTTCACGAATGGGCAAGAAATGAGCGGATTTTGTTAAACGATCAACAATTACCCAAATAGTGTCGTGACCACTTGATGTTTTGGGCAACTTTGTAATAAAATCCATAGAAATTTGCTCCCATTTCCATTTAGGAATTTCAGGTTGTTGGAGCAGTCCAGATGGTTTTTGATACTCGGCTTTTACTTTTGAACAAGTTAGACAATGAGCCACATAGGCCGCAATGTCTCGTTTAAAGTATGGCTACCAATAAAATTCCTTCAGATCTTTGAACATTTTATCAGTTCCAGGATGAACCGAATACCTTGACTTGTGAGCTTCATCCAAAACTAACTCACGCAGACCACCATACAGAGGTACCAATACTCGATCCATAAAATACAAAGTTCCATCCGTCTTAGACACCAACGAATCAACCATACCGCGAAGATTTTCCTTCTTCACGTTTTCAAGCTTTAGCACGTTACTTTGGGCTTCACGAATATGATCGGTCAACTTGGTATGGATCGTCAAACCCAATGCACGAACACGTAACGGCTTGGCCCTTTCTTTCCTACTTAAAGCATCCGCTACAACGTCTGCCTTGCCAGGATGGTACTTAATTTCACAATCATAATCATTTAACAATTCCACCCAACGTCTTTGCCTCATGTTCAGCTCTTTTTGATCAAAGATATGCTGCAAAGACTTATGATCAGTGAAAATTGTGCAGTTGGTACCATAGAGATAATGCCTCCATATCTTTAGTGCAAAAACCACGGCACCAAGTTCCAGATCATGTGTCGTATATTTTTTCTCATGCACTTTCAACTGTCTGGAAGCATAAGCGATTACTTTATCACGTCGCATTAATACACAACCCAAACCTTGATGCGAAGCATCACAGTATACCACGAAATCTTCCGAACCTTCAGGTAGGGAAAGAATTGGAGCATCACACAACTTTTGCTTCAACAACTGGAAAGCTGACTCCTGTTTATCGGTCCATTCAAACTTCTTGTCTTTTTGGGTTAACATTGTCAACGATTGTGCTATCTTATAAAAATTCTTAATGAATCTTCTATAATAATCCGCAAGACCAAGAAATTGACGCACCTCGGTAGGGGTCTTTGGTGCTTCCCAATTTTTAATCGCTTCAATTTTTGCAGGATCGACATGTATACCCTTCTCATTAACAACATGACCCAAAAACTGGACTTCTCGAATCCAAAAGTCACACTTAGAGAATTTGGCATACAACTTTTCTTTCCGCAAGAGCTCAAGAATTAACCTTAGGTGATTTTCATGCTCCTTTTTGGTTCGCGAATAAATAAGAATATCATCAATGAATACGATCACGAATTTGTCCAAATAAGGTTTGCACACCCGGTTCATCAAATCCATGAAGACAGCAGGAGCATTCGTTAGTCCAAAAGGCATGACAAGAAACTCATAGTGACCGTAGCGAGTTCGGAATGCAGTCTTCGGTATATCTTCTTCCTGAATACGCAACTGATGATACCCGGACCTTAGGTTGATTTTAGAGTAATAACTAGAACCTTGAAGTTGGTCGAACAAATCATCGATTCTAGGCAAGGGATAACGATTCTTGATGGTAAGTTTGTTCAACTCACGATAGTCGATACACATGCGAAACGTAGCATCTTTCTTTTTAACGAACAAGACCGGTGCTCCCCAAGGTGAGAAGCTTGGTCGAATGAAACCTTTGTCCAACAATTCTGGCAACTGGTTGGACAATTCTTGCATTTCGGAGGGAGCTAATCGATATGGCGATCGCACCACGGAAGCAGCACCAGGAACAAGATCAATACGAAACTTGACTTGTCGGGGAGGCGGCAATACCGGCAAATCTTCAGGGAAAACTTCAGGAAAATCCCTTACCACGGGAATATCTTCGAGCTTACGCTCTTTGGACTTCTTATCAACAACATGCGCTAAGAATGCATAACAGCCTTTCCGCAAGCACTTCTGGGCTTTCATGCAAGTAATGATTCGCAAAGGCGTTCCACGCCTTTCCCCTTGAATAGAGAGAACTTGATCGTTCACTAGAGGGATTCGAATTAACTTTTCGTCGCATACTACGACTGCACGGTTTGTTGACAACCAATCCATACCAATAACGACGTCGAAACTACCCAAGACGATCGGTAGAAGATCAATACTAAACTCATGCCCACAAAGACCCAGTTTACAATCTTTTGCTACTTCATTTGTTTCTATAGTTCTACCATTCGCCAATTCTATGGAGTAAGGTGTATCTAGTCTACTAGTCTTTAAACCAAGAGAGCGCTTGAAATCAATAGACACAAAACTAAAATCGGCTCCGGTATCGAATAGAATAGAAGCATAGTGATTGTTAAGGAGGAACGTACCGGTGACAACATTGGGATCCTGGCGTGCTTCACCGGCACCGATAACAAAGGCTCTTCCCTGGGCTTGATTTCTGAGCTTTGGACAATTCTTCCTCCAATGGTCAGTGGATCCACATTCATAGCATGGACGCTTGTCACTAGGAACCGTAGGCGTTCCGATATAACATTTCTCACCACTATGACCAACCTTTTTGCACTTCCAGCAAACAGTTTGGTTTCCACCACCATTACCTTGGGAATTTTGTCTTTTACCGCCATTTTGAGTAGTGGCAACAAAACCTTTGCCTTTTCGATTAGACCTAGATTTGTTACCAGAAGAGTTGTGGTTCTTGTTTCCCGAAAACTTTCTTTTACGACCAGAAGACTGACCTTCAACCGCAGTGTTCTTAGCCTCAGAAACTTTCATCTCAGAAACTTTACCATTAGTAGCCTTTTTCGACAGTGTGCCAATACGTATAGCATCATCCTCTGTCAGGCTAAGACAAGATCAATCGCTTCACGCATAGTAGCAGGCTTTGACGAAGCCACCATGCCACGAATTTGAGGGGCTAAACCATAAAGATACCTCTCAATTTTCTTCGACTCAGGAGTCACAAGGCGGGGTACCAAACGAGAAAGATCATGGAATCGGGAGGTATAGGTAGCAACATCCGCCCCGATCATGGAAAGGTTCCAGAATTCAGTTTCCAACTTTTGAATTTCGCTAGCTGGACAGTATTCCCTAATCATCAGTTCCTTCAAATCAGGCCACGAGAGAGCATAGGATGCTTCATCACTCATAGATTGCACGTGACTATTCCACCAAGTCAATGCGTTGTCTAGAAAAAGGTTTGTAGCATACATGACTTTTTGTTCATCAGTACACTTGCTGATACGAATCACAGCTTCAGTTTTCTCAAACCATTTCAGAAGACCAACGGATCCTTCAGTGCCGTTGAAGTTAATTGGCTTGCAATCAAGGAACATTTTGAAAGTACATTGGGGAACAGGATTGCCAGATTCTGTAACATCACACAATAATGTCACCACAAGATAAGTCAATTTGGGTTTTAACCCCACATATAAGACATATCAGTGTTGTATACCTGACGTAGATCTTTGGCGGTTATTGTCACCTCGGCTACCAGTTCCGCCAGAGCCCCCGCTTGGATCGGTATGGTTGGCCTCGAACTGGGTCAGGGCGGTAGCAATTCTGTCAGCAATCAATTGGTCTAGTAGTGCCTGAGAAGTAGGCAACTGATCTTGTGGTGTCTGTCTTCTCGTAGGCCACATTTTATACTTCAATATCAAATATCAAAGAATAATTAGACATATATTTAACCAATATTGTCATGCACGTCCTACTATTAAAATAAACATCTCACAAGATTCGCAACTCATCACCATATAGTCACCACATCAGAATATGATAATCACAAGGAAAGAATGAATAATAGTTGTAATCATAACAAAATAATAACAACCCTAAGGGAAAATAACCACAATACAATAATATATTTTACCATAATACATCATGATTTTCATTCATTTTCATTCATAATGATTACATCATTTGTTCGTACATAACAAAAGGTGGTGATATCTAATCCCACATACATCGTTTGAAAATAACAAAACATCACAACATACTACGCTAGTCATAACTAGTCTAGCTAGGTAAAATACAAAAGATACAACATCCATCACTATTACAACCATCTCTAACAGCTACCACGATCCACCATCCACTGGAAACTCAACTAAGGTTGCGAAGGAGGCTGAGGAGCGTACTGTGGAGCGTTGAGTCGAATAGCTGCATCCACGGCGACAATGTGATCATAGATTCGCTGGGCGCGATCCATATGCTCACCAAAAGGAAGACCACGTAAGTTATCCACGCGAAGTAGATCATCAGCGATGCGAGTCAGCATAGAGTTCGTATCTATGATACGTGCCCAAATAGATCGCATCTGTGCATCAACGTGGGAGACAGTGGAAGAAAACGTCTTTGTCAGGGTCAAAACGTCTTGCTCAAGAGCGAGCAAAGAGGAAACAGCAAAAGCAGGCATACGTGCCGCCTCAGGGGGCGGACCGGGAGAGAAGCTAACCGGTTGAGACGGACCTACCATCTCAGGGACACCAGGGATGACAGGAGCTGGATGGGAAAAACCAGCCTCAAGGGGTACTCTGGGAACCTCAAGGGTAGCAGGGAGACCGGGAGCAACAGGGACAACAGAGATAACATGAGCGACAGGGACATCAACTGGGTCGACAACAGGCAACACAGGGGAGTGAGGTGGTGCCTCCACCTCGGGGCTGGCAAGGACAACATCCCTGGAAGCATCATCACTATCAGTAGCGTGGGCACGCATCCCAGCGCGTCTAAGCTCGCTACTGCGGGCAGGACTGCCCTCCAGAATAACAGCAGGATGATCACCCTCCATGGGCTCATCCTCGTCATCCGAAACAAATGCACCATGAGGCGCTACCGGCACCTCACCAGCAACAACAGGAAAAGGCTCGACAGGAGCCACGAGAGTAGGGGCAGGCATCGGCTCGATAGGAGCCTCAGACACGACAGGCACAGTCGAGCCAGCCAGACCAGATGGCCCAACACGAGAAGATGGGGCGACCGAATCAAAGAATCCCGGAGGGAAGGTACGAATAGGAGGGACAAGGTAAACAGGGAATGTGGGTGTGGGAGCGACGAGTGGTGGGGAAGTGACTGACGCCTCAGACATCACATCCTCCTCACTAGGGTCCTCATCCTCATCCTCATCCTCCTCATACTCACCGTCGACCATCATCTCGTCCGGCTCGACCTCATCGTCCAAACTCAATACCACAACCACAGGGGCGTTGGGAACGTTCTCCACGATCTAAACACTGCTATCGGAGTCAGACATGTACTCGGATTCTTCAGAAGCAGACATTTGCTTTCCTGGCAAAAGTACCGTACTATATATATATATATATATATATATATATATATATATATATATGAATATTTATTTAACTTAAGCAAGAACATCTATACTTCCAAAATTTTACCATCTACTTTTTGTTTCTTCCCTTGGCGTGCTTGGCTAGGCGATTCGGGACTTCCTTTTCTAATATATTTTTCGTGTTTGTTTTTAAGAAAATGTAATTTTTCTCTTTCGAACCAAAAACCGGTTATAGTCTAGATTTTTGCAAAATACTAGTTCGCTATAACCTTGGCTCTGATACCATTTCTGTCACACCACGACAACGGCGGAAACACGTGGCATGGACGCGAAAGAGAAATGTTTCATAGCCAAGATTAAACAAACACATAATTTAGAAAATAAACATTCATTAGACGGCGGAAAGTATTTTGTTTAGGTACACGTCCCAAAATGTAGTTTTTAACAAAATAAGGATTTTCGACTATTTCCCAATCCCATAGGAAATATTAGTAAATCCCTAACAAAAGTCTGTCTCGTCTTTATTTTGCCTGCCCTAGCCATTGCACGCCTTCACACTCCTAGTTACCTGAAAGATATGTTAGGGAAAACGTCAATATATAAATATATTGGTGAGTTTCACAGGTTTTTGACATACCAATAATTTAACATTCGTTTGTAAATAAGTGCG
Source organism: Ambrosia artemisiifolia (assembly GCA_032199755.1). Classification (NCBI taxonomy): domain Eukaryota; kingdom Viridiplantae; phylum Streptophyta; class Magnoliopsida; order Asterales; family Asteraceae; genus Ambrosia; species Ambrosia artemisiifolia. The sequence goes on from CM063529.1 coordinate 14,164,378, forward strand.
CATAACGAAATAAGAAATGTGCTACATATAACATTAGGGTAGCTAGTCCTAATATCGATGGATTCCCCATGAGCCCATAACCAAAACCAGACTACTTTTCATTGCCCCGCAAGTTGTTTACATGGTAACAACTACTTTAGAATATCGTCGCACCCCGTGGTCCTTCCGTGTTGATCGCTAATCAACCGGGGTGGGTCTCGTTAAGAACCAATAGTACTATTTCCATATTCTATGGCTACATCACTTTGTATAAATGGTTACGGTTAACTGCGGAGACTTCACGTCCCATGTGACTTTACCATTACCCATGTGCCCATCTTATGTACCATTTCATACTTTCACATGTTACCGCACATTGAATACTTTCTTACTTACATATCTTTCCCCCGAGTTTAAAACATTTAAAACAGAAAAGGGGCCGTGAAAACTCACCTCAAGCGTGTCACAAAATGAGAAATTAGTCTTTGCCAAGTCCAATGCGAGACCACCTACATGTGTCCTAACTTAATAAGGCACCGGTCTCAAAGTGCGTGTCTTACTGGCAAGTTGTCTTTCCCCAACTCCCGACACCACGTTTATACTTACGGTTTAATTAGGAATATACCCTAGTCTTAGGTCCGTTGGTGATGATTTATCCCGTTACAAGTTTCACTTAATCTTATAATATAACCGTTGGTATTAATTACCAAGTTAGTAGGTTTCGTCATCACGAACCACGATCATTGCCCGTTTTCCTTACATGTCATGATCTTTAAACATATTTATCAATATGTATTTACTAACTTGTATTAATATTTCGTTATATCTTCCGACTCGACTCACTTTTATTATATATTTATTTCCCCATAAAAATAAATATACCAAGATCTTGTCGAACGAGATTCATTTCATGTTAAGTAGTTATTTTTCCCATAAGTATACATATACTTATATTAACATACTTAGCTTATTTTATTTCTTACAAACTCTCCCATTTTACTTCCAACACTTAGGAAAGTGTTTATGTATATTTTTCACCCTTTATCAACATTACATATATTTTGTTCACAAAATATATACTTATTTTCTTACTTGGAATAATTAGTCCGTAATCGCCGCAATAACGTATACTCGTATCTTGTAGGAAGTTATACTTGTATACTTATCCGTCCGATTTACTTTTTGTCCGATTTATACTTTGTTCGTTTTACACTTTTGTCCGATAGCTCGCCGCATTAACATACGTCCGCTTTCCCGATTTCTTAACTTATATATATATATTTTGAAGGAAATCATACTTCTTGCCGGTTCACACATTTTCCTACTTTTAAATACATATATATATATATATATATATGTATATATATATATAGGTAGAGGATCATGTAGGAAAATTGGTTTGTGTGAGAAGTGTAGGAAGGATTAAGAATTGACATGTAGCCATCATGTTTTTGATTTTGGAATGATGTTTTGGGTTGTTTTGGCTTGAAAAACACTTAACACAACAATATACAAAAATTTAAAACACAATCCAATGTATTATAGTCATTAAATTTAGAGAGAATTACACAGATTGTTCTTTAGTTTTACCCAAAATTGCATGTTCTGTCCTTTTTTTTAATTTTTAACTCCCTGTGTCCTTTGTTTTGTGCACTTGTTACACCCTATGTCCTTTAGGCTAACGTCCGTTAAAAACAAACGGTTTCTTAGACATGTGCCCCTCACGTGAGGGGCAAAATTGTCTTTTCGTCTGATGAAGTTCTCCTGCCACCTTTTAACGTTCAAAAAAAATTAGGGGTTCTTCATAGCTGATCTAAATTAGGGTTTTTCATCACAATGTACACCACAATCAACACAGCAAAAAAAAATTAGGGCGATCAACGATGGTGTATTGTAGGTGTGGAATGCTGGCGATTATTCGAACATCAACAACAGCAAAAAACCCAGGTAGACGATTCTATTGTTGTCCAATCGGTTGTGGTTTTATTGGTTGGTGTGAACAGATGGTCTCGTATGTAAAACCGTTCATCTCTAATATCAGGGCTTAGTGCCCTACTGTTGAAATCCATTCGTCTTCCTCCTCTTTGTGTAATTTTGGCGGGAATCGATCGTTAGGGTTGGGTTAGTATTGTGAAGATGATGGTTTGGTTAAGTGTGTTATGTTATGGAATTCACAGGAGTTATAAACGTTTAAAGGGTGAGACGAAAAGACAATATTGCCCCTCACGTGAGGGGCACGTGAGGGAGTTAACGTTCGTTTTTAACGGCAGTTACCCTAAAGGACATAGGGTGTAACAAGTGCACAAAACAAAGGACACAGGGAGTTAAAAATTAAAAAAAAGGACAGAACATGCAATTTTGGGTAAAACTAAAGGACAATCTGTGTAATTCTCTCTTAAATTTAAATTCCAGATAAAACACCCTAGTAATTACTTAAAACACTCTGCTAAAGTGTTATTAACATAGTGTTTTAAGTTTTAAGCCTAAAATACATTGTTTTCGGTTATTAATTGTTATGTTTGTTATTTTTCTAAGCAAAACAATCCAAAACATCATGAATATGTCAAAAAAATGATGCATACGTCCAAAAAAATGATGCATACATATCAATTTTTAATCCTTCCTACACTTCTCACACAAACCAATTTTCCTACAGGAACCCTACCCTATATATATATATATATTAACTTGGATGTTTTATTCCTAAAACTTCTTACAACACTTGTACATCCCCATAAATGTAAAAGTGCATATTTTTATATAAAACATCCCAAGTTATTTAAGTTACCATTTTTCTTACAAAAACATTAGTGTCTATATTTCCCAACACTTGTAGCAACTTTATATTTTTATAAAAAAACACTTTTTATAAAAATATCATCTTCACAAAATAAAATATTTTGTATAAGTTTCTTTACTTTACAAAAACACCCCTTTTGGATTCTAACTTTTCATTATTAACCTTTACTTTCCAAAAATTACATTTTTAACATAGAGTTTCAAAATAACATTTTACACCCATGGACTTTCCAAAGTTACTTTCCAAACCTCTAACTTTACAAAAGTCACATATTATTTCCCAAGACTTATAAAAATGACAATTTCCACTAAAACTAGTAAACTTTAACATGTCAAAATTTACAATAAGTGTTCTTTTCACTATCCATCACATTTATTAGTCTCATATGGTCATTTTAAGCCTACTACCATGTTTGATTTAAGTCTTGGAGTCCATTTGGTCATACTTGTATTTTTAAAGTCTACAACTATATTTTTGTGATTTTAGCTTCATTACATTTTGTTGCAATTATTTCATGTTCAAGTGGTTCCATTAGTCATAATATTATGATCAAAACCATTTTTAGGTGTCTTAGGTGCTAATTTATGTTTTTCATCCAAAACAACTTCTAAAAAAATACTAGAACATACAATATTTTTGTAGAAAATAACATCACCAACCACCCTAAAACTTATGTTTATGATCATCTTTGTAAACATTTCATTTCATTTTTAGAAAACACCCAAAACCTTGTTTCAAAACTTTGGTTAAAAAGCACCCCAAAACAACTTGCAAGTCAAGCATATAAATAAATAAAACTTGAACAAGATAAGTTTTAGGAAACTTACTACTAGCACAAGGCTAGGGAAGTCACAAAAACATTAGATTATGAAGGGGTTATGTGTGTCTTCCAAGGGTTATGCTCCAAGCACTTGTACACACTTGATTTAGGGTAGGAATGAAGTGAGTTTTGTGTGTTATTTGCTTGAAAAGGGAAGTGGGGGTGGGGTTTAAAAGTCACGGCAGCAGCAAATCAGGTTTTTGGGAGGTTTTTGGGTTGGTTTTATGAAGAAAATGATGAGAGTTCAATGATATTTATGGTGTATTTTATGATTATAAAAATAAAATATCTTAAGCATGCCTTAACACACTCATAATGCGCCTTACTTTAGCCAACATTAGGGTGGCTATGGAGGCTCCCATGGCTGGCCAAAAAGGTCTTGTGGGTCCCACCTCATGAGCCAAAAATATCTACCAAGTATTTAGTTAGATTCGAATCGGTTCGGTTAGGGTTTTTTGGGTTTTTGCGCGTTCTTATTACGAGCTATTCTGGACATATAGTTAGCTTTAACTTACCCTTAAACATAGCCTAGTTTAAGTATTGGTAAGTTATTTAGGCTCTTACCGGGTGAAATTATATATTTTACGCGCATCGGGTGCGATACGCGAACTTTATTCGCTACCGGGAGATCTTAATTCGGAGTTTTCATTTATTGTTTTGGGGTTCCAAAACACTTTATATTTCATAAAAATTCCCTTTATATTATATCCCGGGCATTTGGGATCATTTTCGGTTATTTAATTATCGCCGGGTAATCACCAACGTCCGTTTCGGACTAGTTTATTCCTATGCGATTCCTTCGCACTTCTAATTAAACTAAGGCATTCCTATGCCAATTATTGGACTCCGCTATTTTCCGAATACTCAATTATACTTAATTGATATTAATTCTTGCTTAGAACAGTTAATTACATATATTAATTACGTACGGATTTACGTTAATTTTGCCGAACGTCACACTATGCTTGTTTGTTTGTTTTGGGTGTCGTGTGCATGGGTGTGTATGTATAAATTTGAGTAATTCCAATGGTTTGTCTATGTTTCTAGACCTTGTTTTCTTGTATATTGATCGGCCCATCTATGTTAATGGTAGTGTGATTATATGTTATGCCCATTAAATAACCTTTGGTACCCGTTGATATAGGAATATCATCCGGTCTAGTGATGGTGAGAGTCGATCAAGTCTTGTGCCTCTTGATGACATGTGAGATTGTGGTGCAAGGTGTTTGGATGTTCTAAGGCTCCTTTTATAGGCAAATTCTAAGGTAAGTTGACAACTCTTTGCCACATCTAAACATAGGTTAGTTTCCTAATCCATGTAAGGTTCTTAGTTGTCTTTTCCATCCATTCATGCTTGGTTTTCGGCCGCTATGTATGGGTCTAGGGGTGATATACATGGCAAGCCTCCTTGTGTAAGTCCTATGGTGAAAGTCTACTCTTTCTACTTAGGTGTAACTTAGCGGCATGAGTTTGATAGTGACCCTTCATGAGACAAAGATCTCTTTGTCTTTTCTAGGTGTACTTCGAGCAAGAGGGTGAGGAAAACAAGACCATGTGTTCAATGTAGAGTGGTAGTCCATAAGAGGAAAGGTTGACATTCCTATGGTGTGTTCTAGTGCTAGCTATAAAGGTGTAAGTTGTTCTTTTCTAGCTTCCTTTGGCCGATTGTTTTCTAGTGAGTTTCTAGGTTCTTGTTCAATCACTATCATGCATATATGTAGGGATGTAGTAGGCCGATTGTGTGGGAAGGTATAGGGTAGTAGAAGCTTAAGGTTTTAGGCACATGGTGATATTGATAGCTCCAACATTCTTCATTCTATGATTGGCCAAGTTAAGAAGGGTAGGGAGTTGACCTAGGGAGGTTGGAAAGCTTTTATGTGATTACCATTTTGGTGTAACTTGGTGACAAACATTCTTACAAGACAAGTGTGGCCTTGAGCCATGTGTTTCGGCCTAGTGTAAGACAAGGAATGGGGTTTCCTAGTTAAGGCTTGTCTTGTTCCTAAGTGGACTTGTTGTAAGATCATGCCTTGCTTCTTTGATGATACCAAGACATGTGTGAGGTTGCTTGTGTGCATGGTAATGGCCGAAAATCCATAAAGAAAGGAAAGAGGTGTCAAGGTTAGTAGAATTGTCTCATCCTATGCTTGTTTGTTTGTTTTGGGTGTCGTGTGCATGGGTGTGTTTGTATACATTTGAGTAATTCCAATGGTTTGTCTATGTTTCTAGACCTTGTTTTCTTGTATATTAATCGGCCCATCTATGTTAATGGTAGTGTGATTATATGTTATGCCCATTAAATAACCTCTGGTACCCGTTGATATAGGAATATCATCCGGTCTAGTGATGGTGAGAGTCGATCAAGTCTTGTGCCTCTTGATGACATTAACATGTATTTTGTTTCAACATGATCATGTGTTTGTTAAGTGATGCCTCATGATGATTCTTGTGTTCATGTACATGTGTTAAAAGTAAGTCATCTTGTGTTAAGACATAATAACTTCATGAGTTGTTGTTTTTTGATGTTTTGTTCGGGTGTTGTATGACTAAACAAGTGCCCAATGTTGAGTTATCTGATTAACTCCAGCTTTACTAGACTGGGGGGGGGGGTATATTGTATAAAAATTATCTAGATATGCACATATAGTAAAGCAATAAGTGAACCATGTACGAATGTTGACCTGGTTTGTTGACTATTGTCACACATCTTGAGTCTGATTACTGTCCGGTCAGCTTCGTATCCTTTAACAGAGTCTGTTGCATGATCACATATCATATGGCCTTCCCGTTCCTCCATTTGTGTGCTCGAAACTTCAAATGAACCGATAGTTATGTCCATTAAAACTCGAGTCTTTTCTTGTGTACGAATCTCTCTGTCATTGTCCAATCGTGAGTCCGATTACCGTTCGGTCAGCTTCGTATCCTTTAACAGAGTCTGTTACATGATCAGATAGCATATGGCCTTCCCGTTCCTCCGTTCGGGTACTCAAAACATCAAACGTATGGGTAGTTACGTCCTTTAAAACTCGAGTCTTTTCTTGTGTACAAATCTCTATATCATTGTCACATCGTGAGTATGATTACCATCTGGTCAGCTTCGTATCCTTTAACAGAGTCTGTTACCTCATCAGATAGCATATGGCCTTCCCGTTCCTCCATTCGGGTACCCAAAACTAGAAATGAACCGATAGTTACGTCCATGAAAACTCGAGCCGTTTCTTGTCTACGAATATCTATGTCATTGTCTCATCGTGAGTCCGATTACCGTCCGGTCAGCTTCGTATCCATTATCAGAGTCTGTTGCATGATTAGATATCTTATGGCCTTCCCGTTCCTCCATTCGGGAGCCCAAAACCTCAAATGTACCGATAATTACGTCCTTTAAAACTCAAGTCTTTTCTTGTGTACGAATCTTTATGTCATTTTCCAATGGTGACTCCGTTTACCGACCGATCAGCTTCGTATCCTTTAACAGAGTCTGTTACATGATCAGATATCATATGGCCTTCCCGTTCCTCCATTCGGGTGCCCGAAACTTCAAATGAACCGATAGTTACGTCCATTAAAATTCGAGTCTTTTCTTGTGTTCGAATCTCTATGTCATTGTCGCATCGTTTGTCCGATTACCATCCAGTTAGCTTCGTATCCTTTATCAGAGTTTGTTGCATGATCAGATATCATATGGCCTTTCCGTTCCTCCATTCGGGTGCCCGAAACTTCAAATGAACCGATAGTTACGTCCATTAAAACTCGAGTCTTTTCTTGTGTACGAATCTCTATGTCATTGTCGCATCGTGAGTCCGATTACCGTTCGGTAAGCTTCATATCCTTTATCTGAGTCTGTTGCATGATCAGATATCATATGGTCTTCCGGTTCCTCCATTCGGGAACCCGAAACTTCAAATGTACCGATAGTTACGTCCGTTAAAACTCAAATTTTTTCTTGTGTACGAATCTTTTTTTCATTGTCGCATGGTAAGTCCGATTACCATCCGGTAAGCTTCATATCCTTTATCTGAGTCTGTTGCACGATCAGATATCTTATGGCCTTCCCGCTCCTCCATTCGGGAGCCCGAAACTTCAAATGTACCGATAGTTACGTCCTTTAAAACTCAAGTCTTTTCTTGTGTACGAATCTCTATGTCATTTTCGAATCGTGACTCCGTTTACCGTCCGATCAGCTTCGTATCCTTTAACAGAGTCTGTTACATGATCAGATATCATATGGCCTTCCCGTTCCTCCATTCGGGTGCCCAAAACTTCAAATGAACCGATAGTTACGTCCTTTAAAACTCAAGTCTTTTCTTGTGTACGAATCTCTAAGTCATTTTCCAATCGTGACTCTGTTTACCGTCCGATCAGCTTCGTATCCTTAAACAGAGTCTGTTACATGATTAGATATCATATGGCCTTCCCGTTCCTCCATTCGGGTGCCCGAAACTTCAAATGAACCGATAGTTACGTCCATTAAAACTTGAGTCTTTTCTTGTGTACGAATCTCTGTGTCATTGTCGCATCGTGAGTCCGATTACCGTCCGGTAAGCTTCATATGCTTTATCTGAGTCTGTTGCATGCTCAGATATCTTATGTCCTTCTCGTTTCTCCATTCGGGTGCCCGAAACTTCAAATGTACCGATAGTTACGTCCTTTAAAACTCGAGTCTTTTCTTGTGTATGGATCTCTATGTCATTGTCGCATCATGAGTCTGATTACCATCTGGTCAGGTTCATATCCTTTATCTGAGTCTGTTGCATGCTCAGATATCTTATGGCCTTCTCGTTCCTCCATTCGGGTGCCCGAAACTTCAAATGTACAGATAGTTACGTCATTTAAAACTCGAGTCTTTTCTTGTGTACGAATCTCTATGTCATTGTCGCATCGTTAGTCCGATTACCGTCCAGTCTGCTTCATATCCTTTATCTGAGTCTGTTGCATGCTCAGATATCTTATGTCCTTCCCGTTCCTCCATTCGGGTGCCCGAAACTTCAAATGTGCCGATAGTTACGTCCTTTAAAACTCGAGTCTTTTCTTGTGTACGAATCTCTATGTCATTGTCTCATCGTGAGTCCGATTACCATCCGGTCAGCTTCGTATCCTTTATCAGAGTCTGTTGCATGATCAGATATCTTATGGCCTTCCCGTTCCACCATTCGGGAGCCCAAAACCTCAAATGTTCCGATATTTACGTCCTTTAAAACTCAAGTCTTTTCTTGTGTACGAATCTCTATGTCATTTTCCAATCGTCACTCCGTTTACCGTCTGATCAGCTTCGTATACTTTAACAGAGTCTGTTACATGATCAGATATCATATGGCCTTCCCGTTCCTCCATTCGGGTGCCCGAAACTTCAAATGTGCCGATAGTTACGTCCTTTAAAACTCGAGTCTTTTCTTGTGTACGAATCTCTATGTCATTGTCTCATCGTGAGTCCGATTACCATCCGGTCAGCTTCGTATCCTTTATCAGAGTCTGTTGCATGATCAGATATCTTATGGCCTTCCCGTTCCACCATTCGGGAGCCCAAAACCTCAAATGTTCCGATATTTACGTCCTTTAAAACTCAAGTCTTTTCTTGTGTACGAATCTCTATGTCATTTTCCAATCGTCACTCCGTTTACCGTCTGATCAGCTTCGTATACTTTAACAGAGTCTGTTACATGATCAGATATCTTATGGCCTTCCCATTCCTCCATTTGGGTGCCCAAAACTTCTAACGTACGGATAGTTACGTCCTTTGAAACTCGAGTCTTTTCTTGTGTACGAATCTCTATGTCATTGTCACATCGTAAGTCCGATTACCGTCCGGTCAACTTCGTATCCTTTATCAGAGTCTGTTTCAAGATGAGATATTATATGGCCTTCTCGTTCTTCCATTCGGGAGCACGAAACTTCAAATGTACCGATAGTTACGTCCATTAAAACTTGAGTCTTTTCTTGTGTATGAATCTCTGTGTCATTGTCGCATTGTGAATCCGATTACCGTCCGGTAAGCTTCATATTCTTTATCTAAGTATTTTGCATGATCAGATATCTTATGGCCTTCCAGCTCCTCCATTCGGGAGCCCGAAACTTCAAATGTACCGATAGTTACGTCCTTTAAAACTCGAATTTTTTCTTGTGTACGAATCTCTATGTCATTGTCATTGTCGCATCGTGTGTCCGATTACCGCCCGGTCAGCATCATATCCTTTATCTCAGTCTGTTGCATGCTCAGATATCTTATGGCCTTGCCGTTCGTCCATTCGAGAGCCCGAAACATCAAATGTACCGATAGTTATGTCCTTTAAAACTCGAGTCTTTTGTTGTGTACGAATCTCTATGTCATTGTCACATCGTAAGTCCGATTACTGTCCGGTCAGCTTCGTATCCTTTATCAGAGTCTGTTGCAGGATCAGATTTTATATGGCCTTCCCGTTCCTCCATTCGGGAGCCCGAAACTTCAAATGTACCGATAATTACGTCCATTAAAACTCGAGTCTTTTCGTGTGTATGAATCTCCGTGTCATTGTCGCATTGTGAGTCCGATTACCGTCCGGTAAGCTTCATATCCTTTATCTGAGATTTTTGCAAGATCAGATATCTTATGGCCTTCCCGCTCCTCCATTCGGGAGCCCGAAACATCAAATGTACCGATAGTTACGTCCATTAAAACTCGAGTCTTTTCTTGTGTATGAATCTCTGTGTCATTGTCGCATTGAGAGTCCGTTTACCATCCGGTAAGCTTCATATCCTTTATATGAGTTTTTTGCATAATCAGATATCTTATGGCCTTCCCGCTCCTCCATTCGGGAGCCCGAAACATCAAATGTACCGATAGTTACGTCCTTTAGAACTCGAGTCTTTTCTTGTGTACGAATCTCTATGTCATTGTCACATCGTAAGTCCGATTACAGTCCGGTCAGCTTCGTATCCTTTATCAGAGTCTGTTGCAGGATCAGATATTATATGGCCTTCCCGTTCCTCCATTTGGGAGCCCGAAACTTCAAATGTACCATAGTTACGTCCATTAAAACTCGAGTCTTTTCTTGTGTATGAATCTCTGTGTCATTGTCGCATTGTGAGTCTGATTACCGTCCAGTCAACTTCAAATCCTTTATCTGTGTCTGTTGCATGCTCAGATATCTTATGGCCTTCCCGTTCCTCCATTCGGGTGTCCGAAACTTCAAACGTAAAGATAGTTACGTCCTTTATAACTTGAGTCTTTTCTTGTGTACGAATCTGTATGTCATTGTCTCATCGTGAGTCCGATTACCGTCCGGTCAGCTTCATGTCCTTTATCTGTATCTGTTGTATGCTCAAATATCTTATGGCTTTCCGTTCCTCCATTTGGGTGCCCAAAACTTCTAACGTACGGATAGTTACGTCCTTTAAAACTCGAGTCTTTTCTTGTGTACGAATCTCTATTAAATTGTCACATCGTAAGTCTGATTACCGTCCGGTCAGCTTCGTATCCTTTATCAGAGTCAGTTGCAAGATTAGATATTATATGGCCTTCCCGTTCTTCCATTCGGGACCCCGAAACTTCAAATGTACCGATAGTTACGTCCATTAAAACTCGAGTCTATTCTTGTGTATGAATCTCTGTGTCATTGTCGTATTGTGAATCCGATTACCGTCCGGTAAGCTTCATATCCTTTATCTAAGTTTTTTGCATGATCAGATATCTTATGGCCTTCCAGCTCCTCCATTCGGGAGCCCGAAACTTCAAATGTACCGATAGTTACGTCCTTTAAAACTCGAATTTTTTCTTGTGTACGAATCTCTATGTCATTGTCATTGTCGCATCGTGTGTCCGATTACCGTCCGGTCAGCATCATATCCTTTATCTCAGTCTGTTGCATGCTCAGATATCTTATGGCCTTGCCGTTCGTCCATTCGGGAGCCCGAAACATCAAATGTACCGATAGTTACGTCCTTTAAAACTCGAGTCTTTTCTTGTGTACGAATCTCTATGTCATTGTCACATCATAAGTCCGATTACTATCCGGTCAGCTTTGTATCCTTTATCAGAGTCTGTTGCAGGATCAGATATTATATGGCCTTGCCGTTCCTCCATTCGGGAGCCCGAAACTTCAAATGTACCGATAATTACGTCCATTAAAACTCGAGTCTTTTCTTGTGTATGAATCTCTGTGTCATTGTCGCATTGTGAGTCCGATTACCGTTCGGTAAGCTTCATATCCTTTATCTGAGTTTTTTGCATGATCAGATATCTTATGGCCTTCCCGCTCCTCCATTCGGGAGCCCGAAACTTCAAATGTACCGATAGTTACGTCCTTTAAAACTCGAATTTTTTCTTGAGTACGAATCTCTATGTCATTGTCACATCGTAAGTCCGATTACTGTCCGGTCAGCTTCGTATCCTTTATCAGTGTCTGTTGCAGGATCAGATATTATATGACCTTCCCGTTCCTATATTCGGGAGCCCGAAACTTCAAATGTACCGATAGTTACGTCCATTAAAACTCGAGTCTTTTCTTGTGTATGAATCTCTGTGTCATTGTCGCATTGTGAGTCCGATTACCTTCCGGTAAGCTTCATATCCTTTATATGAGTTTTTTGCATGATCAAATATCTTATGGCCTTCCCGCTCCTCCATTCGGGAGCCCGAAACATCAAATGTACCGATAGTTACGTCCTTTAAAACTCGAGTCTTTTCTTGTGTACGAATCTCTATGTCATTGTCACATCGTAAGTCCGATTACAGTCCGGTCAGCTTCGTATCCTTTATCAGAGTCTGTTGCAGGATCAGATATTATATGGCCTTCCCGTTCCTCCATTCGGGAGCCCGAAACTTCAAATGTACCGATAGTTACGTCCATTAAAACTCGAGTCTTTTCTTGTGTATGAATCTCTGTGTCATTGTCGCATTGTGAGTCCGATTACCGTCCGGTAAGCTTCATATCCTTTATCTGAGTTTTTTGCATGATAAGATATCTTATGGCCTTCCCGCTCCTCCATTCGGGAGCCCAAAACTTCAAAAGTACCGATAGTTACGTCCTTTAAAACTCGAATTTTTTCTTGTGTACGAATCTCTATGTCATTGTCATTGTCGCATCGTGTGTCCGATTACCGTCCGGTCAGCATCATATCGTTTATCTGAGTCTGTTGCATGCTCAAATATCTTATGGCCTTGCCGTTCGTCCATTCGGGAGCCCGAAACAACAAATGTACCGATAGTTACGTCCTTTAAAACTCGAGTCTTTTCTTGTCTACGAATCTCTATGTCATTGTCACATCGTAAGTCCGATTACTGTCCGGTCAGCTTTGTATCCTTTATCAGAGTCTGTTGCATCATCAGATATTATATGGCCTTCCCGTTCCTCCATTCGGGAGCCCGAAACTTTGAATGTACCGATAGTTACGTCCATTAAAACTCGAGTCTTTTCTTGTGTATGAATCTCTGTGTCATTGTCGCATTGTGAGTCCGATTACCGTCCGGTAAGCTTCATATCCTTTATCTGAGTTTTTTGCATGATCAGATATCTTATCGCCTTCCCGCTCCTCCATTCGGGAGCCCAAAACTTCAAATGTACCGATAGTTACGTCCTTTAAAACTCAAATTTTTTCTTGTGTACGAATCTCTGTGCCATTGTCGCATTGTGAGTCCGATTACCGTCTGGTAACTTCCATATATTTTATCTTAGTCTATCGCATGATCAAATATCTTATGGCCTTCCCGCTCCTCCATTCGGGAGCCCGAAATTTCAAATGTACCGATATTTACGTCCATTAAAACTCGAGTCTTTTCTTGTGTATGAATCTCTGTGTCATTTTCGCATTGTGAGTCCGATTACCGTCCGGTAAGCTTCATATCCTTTATCTGAGTTTTATGCATGATTAGATATCTTATGGCCTTCCCGCTCCTCCATTCGGGAGCCCAAAACTTCAAACGTACCGATAGTTACGTCCTTTAAAACTCGAATTTTTTCTTGAGTACGAATCTCTATGTCATTGTCATTGTCGCATCGTGTGTCCGATTACAGTCCGGTCAGCTTCATATCCTTTATCTGAGTCTGTTGCATGCTCAGAGATCTTATGGCCTTGTCGTTCGTCCATTCGGAAGCCCGAAACTTCAAATGTACCGATAGTTACGTCCTTTAAAAATCTTATCTTTTCTTATGTACGAATCTCTATGTCATTGTCGCATCGTGAGTCTAATTACTGTCCGGTCACCTTCATATCCTTTATCTGAGTCTGTTGGATGCTCAGATATCTTGTGGCCTTCCCGTTCCTCCATTCGGGTGCTTGAAACATCAAATGTACCGATAGTTACGTCCTTTAAAACTTGAGTCTTTTCTTGTGTACGAATCTCTATGTCATTGTCGCATCGTGAGTCCGATTACCGTCCGATCAGCTTCATATCCTTTATCTGATTCTGTTGCATGCTCAGATATCTTATGGCCTTTCTGATCCTCCATTTGGGTGCCCAAAACATCAAACATATGGGTAGTTACGTCCTTTAAAACTCGAGTCTTTTCTTATGTACAAATCTCTATGTCATTGTCACATCGTGAGTATGATTATCGTCCGGTCAGCTTCGTATCCTTTTTCCGGGTCTCTTGCAAGCTTATATATCTTATGGCCTTCCGGTTCCTCCATTCGGGTGCCCGAAACTTCTATTGTACCGATAGTAACGTACTTTAAAACTCGAGTCTTTTCTTGTGCACGAATCCATATGTCGTTGTCGCATCGTGAGTCCGATTACCGTCTGGCAGCTTCGTATCCTTTATCAGAGTCTGTTGCATGCTCAGATATCTTATGGCCTTCCCGTTCCTCCATTCAGGTGCCCGAAACTTCAAATGTACCGATAGTTACGTCCTTTAAAACTCAAGTCTTTTCTTGTGTACGAATCTCTATGTCATTGTCCAATCGTGTGTCTGATTACAGTCCGGTCAGCTTCGTATCCTTTATCTGTGTCTGTTGCATGATCTGATATCATATGGTCTTCCAGTTCCTCCATTCGGGAGCCCGAAACTTCAAATGTACCGATAGTTACGTCCTTTAAAACTCAAATTTTTTCTTGTGTACGAATCTTTGTTCCATTGTTGCATTGTGAGTCCGATTACCGTCCGGTAAGCTTCATATCCTTTATCTGAGTCTGTTACACGATCAGATATCTTATAGCCTTCCCGCTCCTCCATTCAGGAGCCCGAAACTTCAAATGTACCGATAGTTACGTCCTTTAAAACTCGAGTCTTTTCTTGTGTACGAATCTCTATGTCATGGTCGCATCATGAGTCGGATTACCGTCTGGTCTGCTTCATATCCTTTATGTGAGTCTGTTGCATGCTCAGATATCTTATGGCCTTCCCGTTCCTCCATTCGGGTACCCGAAACTTCAAATGTACCGATAGTTACCTCATTTAAAACTCGAGTCTTTTCTTGTGTACGAATCTCAATGTCATTGTTGCATCGTTAGTCCGATTACCGTCTAGTCTGCTTCATATCCATTATCTGAGTCTGTTGCATGCTCAGATATCTTATGTCCTTCCCGTTCCTCCATTCGGGTGCCCGAAACTTCAAATGTACCGATAGTTACGTCCTTTAAAACTCGAGTCTTTTCTTGTGTACGAATCTCTATGTCATTGTCTCATCGTGAGTCCGATTACCGTCCGATCAGCTTCGTATCCTTTATCAGAGTCTGTTGCATAATCAGATATCTTATGGCCTTCCTATTCCTCCATTCGGGTGCCCGAAACTTCAAATGAACCGATAGTTACGTCCATTAAAATTCGAGTCTTTTCGTGTGTACGAATCTCTATGTCATTGTCGCATCGTTAGTCCGATTACCATCCAGTCAGCTTGGTATCCTTTATCAGAGTCTGTTTCATGATCAGATATCATATGGCCTTCCTGTTCCTCCATTCGGGTGCCCGAAACTTCAAATGAACCGACAGTTACGTCCATTAAAACTCGAGTCTTTTCTTGTGTACGAATCTCTGTGTCATTGTCGCATCGTGAGTCCGATTACCGTCCGGTAAGCTTCATATCCTTTATCTGAGTCTGTTGCATGATCAGATATCATATGGTCTTCCCGTTCCTCCATTTGGGAGCCCGAAACTTCAAATGTACCGCTAGTTACGTCCTTTAAAACTCGAGTCTTTTCTTGTGTACGAATCTCTATGTCATTGTGCATCGTGAATCTGATTACCGTCCGGTCTGCTTCATATCCTTTATCTGAGTCTGTTGCATGCTCAGATATCTTATGGTCTTCCCGTTCCTCCATTCGGGTGCCCGAAACTTCAAATGTACCGATAGTTACGTCATTTAAAACTCGAGTCTTTTCTTGTGTACGAATCTCTATGTCATTGTCGCATCGTTAGTCCGATTACCATCCAGTCTGCTTCATAACCTTTATCTGAGTCTGTTGCATGCTCAGACATCTTATGGCCTTCCCGTTCCTCCATTCGGGTGCCCGAAATTTCAAATGTACCGATAGTTACGTCCTTTAAAACTCGAGTCTTTTCTTGTGTACGAATCTCTATGTCATTGTCGCATTATGAGGCCCATTACCATCCAGTCAACTTCATATCCTTAATCTAAGTCTGTTGCATGCTCAGATATCTTATGTCCTTCCCGTTCCTCCATTCAGGTGTCTGAAACTTCGCATGTAAAGATAGTTACGTCCTTTAAAACTTGAGTCTTTTCTTGTGTACGAATCTGTATGTCATTGTCTCATCGTGAGTCCGATTACCGTCCGGTCAGCTTCATGCCCTTTATCTGTATCTGTTGCATGCTCAGATATCTTATGGGCTTTCCGTTCCTCCATTTGGGTGCCCAAAACTTCTAACGTACGGATAGTTACGTCCTTTAAAACTCGACTCTTTTCTTGTGTACGAATCTCTATGTCATTGTCACATCGTAAGTCCGATTACGGTCCGGTCAGCTTCGTATCCTTTATCAGAGTCTGTTGCATGATCAGATATTATATAGCCTTCCCGTTCCTCCATTCGGGAGCCCGAAATTTCAAATGTACCGATAGTTACGTCCTTTAAAACTCAAGTCTTTTCTTGTGTACGAATTTCTATGTCATTGTCGAATCATGAGTCCGATTACCGTCCGGTCAGCTTCATATCCTTTATCTGAGTCTGTTACATTGTCAGATATCTTATGGCCTTCCCGTTCCTCCATTCGGGTGCCCGGAACTTCAAATGTACGGATAGTTACGTCCTTTAAAACTCGAGTCTTTTCTTGTGTACGAATCCTTTTGTCATTGTCCCATCGTGAGTCCTATTACCGTCCGGTCAGCTTCATATCCTTTATCTGAGTCTGTTGCATGCTCAGATATCTTATGGTCGTCCCGTTCTGTTGGGTCTGCTGACCTGGAAAAGAACAGATGATTAAAAGCCAAAACATTCTAAGTGCTGATCCTTAATAAAACAGTTCTTCTCCCAAAAGACTGATGACACAACTACTGATGACTAAAGTGCTGCTGATCAAAGTGCTGCTTATAAGAAGACAACTATTGATGAGCAAAGTGCTGACCAAGGAATAAAGATAATGTGCTGATCAAAACCAATGGTCTGCTGGAGCCAACAATACTTAGGCCCCAGCAGATGATTGAAGATTATCAGATGTTTCTTATCAGTTGTTTAGCTATCAGTGGTTTGCTTAATGTAACTGTAGTTTTGTATAGCAGATGTTTTATGTTGTTAAGGTAGTTAGCTGTCACTGTCTTAGGTGACGTCAGTCCTAGGTCATCAGTGGTCTAGTTTGTCTATAAATAGAACAGTGCCTATACTGTTCTATTCATCACTTACACATTCTCTGCACAAACAAAGCAATTGAGTGAACAGGCTGAGGGGGAGAACTTGTAATAACTTGTACTTAATTTCAATCTGTGATGACGAATGAAATGTACTCGTTTGAAAGCAATTGTTCTCTTTGTTAAGATTGCATAGTTATTATTCCGCTGCACTTTCCATTATTGGTATTCATTCATTTTCATCTTACTTTAACAAATCTTAACAAATCAAACTCTCAGATCCTAACAATTGGTATCAGAGCTTGGTCAATTAAATTCGATCTAATAAATCAATTTAATATAATCAGATCAGCTCAATATTATTGATATCACTTTGTTTGTTGATTGAAA
The DNA here is from genome assembly GCA_032199755.1 of Ambrosia artemisiifolia. Taxonomy (NCBI): domain Eukaryota; kingdom Viridiplantae; phylum Streptophyta; class Magnoliopsida; order Asterales; family Asteraceae; genus Ambrosia; species Ambrosia artemisiifolia. The sequence continues at coordinate 14,182,075 of CM063529.1, forward strand.
ACAGAGTAACAGTTTAATTTACTTCAAAAGTTTTAAACACACTTTGTTTTATAAACAATCAGAGAATGGCTTCTATGAATCAAGATCCACATAACACTGGTACTAGCAACAAGCCACCGATGCTTGTCAGATCTGAATACAATATCTGGCAACGTCGGATGAGCCATGTGTTAGCTCAACAAAACACTGGGTGTTGGAAGTCGGTTGCCTTTGGACCACATGTTCCAATGGTGCCGAGTACCGAAGATCCCAAGGTCCAGGTACCTAAAAGTGTCGAAAACTACTCCGAGCAAGATTTTCAAAAAATTGAGTTAGATGCTAAGGCTTTCAGTATTGTAGCCATGGCTCTACCAAAATGATATCTATGCTGGGCTGTTACACTGTAATAGTGCAAAGGAGTTGTGGGATGCTTTGAAAGAACAATTTGGTGGGACTGAGGATGTAATTGAAAACAACCGTGAAATACTTAATCAACAATATGAAACATTCAGTCATGTGAAGGGAGAGTCATTAACACAACAATTTGAGAGGTTCAATTGTTTAATAAGTGAACTAAAACTGGTGGGTCTAACTTACCCAAATTCAACTTTGAATCATAGGTTTCTTAGATCACTTCAGGACAAATAGGACACTATTGCAATTGTTTTGAGAAACTCAATTGGTTTTAAGGACTTGACTCTGACCCAGCTTCATGGTAAGCTCTTGACCTATGAGAGAGAGCTTAACCAGAAAAAGAAGCTCTAGGATTCTGGAAAAGTGTTTGATGATTATGTGTTTGGTAATACAGCACTTTTGGGTCAAGATGAGGTACCTGGAAGTAGTAAGGATTTGGGTTATGATCACTACATTGATATAACCACTAGTTTTAAACACTGATTCTTACTCATCACCCAACTATGCTTTTGCAGCAAGTGGTGATATCCAGGCATCTGACAACACATCCTTTGTGTATAATGACCTTCAATACATTAACCCTGTAGACTTAGAGGAAATGGACATTTTGCATCAATTGGCATTGCTCAGTATTAGAACTAATAATTTCTATAAATAATCTGGCAGAAGGTATCCAGGTTTACATGGTGGGTCAAAAGTGGGGCTGGATAAATCAAAGATCAAGTGTTATAAATGTCATAGAATGGGTCACTTTGCTAGGGAATGTAGGAGTCAAAATGGTACACCTATGATTACCTATCCAAACCAAAGGCCTCAGACCAACACTTATCAGTATTCCCAAAATACCCCTGGACCAAATGTGCAAAAAACTGCTCACTTTGCACAGACCTCAACCACTGTTCCTGTGCAGTATGTCCAAACCACTGTTCCTCAGTATCATTATGTCCAAACACCTGTTGCTCAGGCACAAATGCCAATGACTGCTACTCCGTCCTTTGCTCCTGCAGAGACCAGTCAGCAAAGCCAACAGAGCTTTTTCACACAAGGCTTTGTTGATTGGAACAGTCTACCAGATGAGCTAACAGATGAAAACATTGCTCTAGTTGCCAAATCTGAAAATGAACCAGGAAATTTCTGCTTCATGGCACTAGAAACAATTGTTGAAGAGTCTGATTCTGAGGGAGTGGTGTCTAAGTCTGAAAGTGTGACTAATGATGTTGTTGATGAAGTTGTTTCAGCTGAAGAATCCAAAGTGGAGGTTGTGAATCTCTCAGACCCATGGGGTACTGATGACTGTGATTGCCAGTGTAACTGTGCCTTGTGATGGTTGCTACTAAGGTATCACCTCAAATCTTAAATGACTTGTGCTCAGATAAATGTATCATAGCATTTGCAAAGATAAAAGAGGTGAATGAAAACTTTAGAAAGAAAATTTTGGAAGATGAAATTCAGTTTGAAAACTCACTAAAGAGTTAAAATCAAAATTAACTGAAAAAGAATCTGAAATCAGCAGTTTAAAACATGAAGCAAGCATAACCAAAGACCAGCTTTAAACTATGATAACCAAATATCAAAGTTGTAAACAGGAGCTTGAGTCCACCCAGGTTGAATGTCAAAAATGGGTGGAATCATCAAAAGGTTTTGAGATGATTGTTAACCAAGAGTCTAAAAGTCATGTGAAATTTGGCTTTGGTTTTAAAGAAACCACTGCTCAAGGTTCACAAACCACTGACAAAAAGGAACCACAGTTGGTTGAATTCATCCCAACTAATTCAAAAGGTCAAGAAATCAAGGTCACTGAACCCAATGGCAAGAAAATCATTCTTGAAAAATTGGAAGGTACACCCTCATTTGATGAGATTGAAAAATACCAATTCAATCCAACCTGGTTAGATGAGTGTGATGTCCTTGAAAATTTCCAACCAATGACCTTCAAAACCCCTGATGGTAAAAAGGCACCACAGGCCAAGATCATTCCCTTGAAAGATCTTCCAACAGATGATCAAGCATCTGTTGAAAAGAAGAAAGAAAAGGGGAAATCAAAAGACAACTTGTTTTGTGATTTTTGTGAAAAGAAGAATCATGTTACCAAAAACTGTTTTCTTCTAAAAGCATATGATATCAACAAAGGAACAAGTTTAAGTGATTCTAAAATCAAAGAATGTTTAATCTGTAAGAGAAAGAATCACAAAACAAGAGTGTCTGTATCTCAAAAATTCTGATGAAAAATAAAATAGTACAAGGCTAAAACTCTGGAAAGTCAAATGGTTAGTACTTCAAAAGGAAAACCCAAACAGACTTTTGAACCAGTCCAAATAACTTTTACCAAAAATCTGAACAAAAACTCTGCTTCCAGAGATGTTCAGGTAACAGATGTTCCACCAGCTAACAGGTTCCCAAGAGGACATGGACAACCAACTTGTCATCGTCTGCCACATGTTTATGAAGAGCCCAAAAGGCCTTCAAAACCAAGAGTGAACAGACATCCTCATGGTTATCAACATCTGATAGGAAATGTTCAAACATCTGTAGGACCAAGTGTTGACATACAAGCACTGGCAAATGGTCAACAACAGCTGTTGAACTTACTCCAAAAGCTAGTTCAAACCACAGACCATTCTCCTAAGCTTGAGGCTGAAAAGTCTAAGAACCCATCCAAAGCCAATTTGGCTTTGGACACTCACCAAAACTAATTATTTACTGATTTGCAGGGAGCTTCTGCTTGCTTAGATAGTTTATGGTATGTAGATAGTGGAGGCTCCAGGCACATGACTAGATGTAGAGCCCTTCTTCTGGACTTTCTTGCTCATGGAGGGGGTGATATATCCTTTGGTAATGATTCAAAAGGTAAAGTGTTGGGTTCTGAAACTATTCAAGCAGGGAGACTTAAGTTTGAAAATGTTAATCTAATTGACAATCTAAAGTTTAATCTACTTAGTGTCTCACAAATGAGTGACAAATGATATGGGTCATTCTTCACTAAGAAGACATGTAAGATTGTTGGACCAGAAGTGGTTGAAAAGATTAACACCATCATTGCTGAGAGCAAAGCACAACTTGTTGCTCACAGAAGTGGCAATGTGTATGTAGTTGATATATTGAAGGATAATCCTATGGCAAATGTCTATCTGTTCTCTGCTGCCTCTACCAAAGAGACAGAATTATGGCATAGGAGATTGGGTCATACCAACCTTCAAACTATCAACTCTCTCTAAACAAAACCTTGTCAGAGGTTTGCCACCAAAAGAATTCAAGTGTGATGCGCATTGTGTTTCCTGACTAAAAGGAAAACAACATAAAAGCTCTTACAAATCCATTGATCAGTCCAAAACAAGTCAATGTCTTCAAATGTTGCATATGGACTTGTTTGGCCCTGTAAAAATCATGAGTCTTAGGAAAAAGAGATTTTGTCTTGTTATTGTTGATGATTTTTCTAGGTTTACATTGACTTACTTTTTACACTCTAAGGATGAGACTGCAGGTATTTTGAAGGACTTTGTCACCAAAGTTGAAAAACAATATGACTTGCCAGTAAAAGTCTTTAGAAGTGACAATGGAACAGAGTTCAAGAATAAGGAGTTGGATGATTTCTGCGTGTCAAAAGGAATTGTAAGGCAGTACAACATTCCAAGAACACCAGTACAAAATGGGGTGGTTGAAAGGAAAAATAGAACACTCATTGAGGCTGCAAGAACAATGCTAGCAGATTCTGGTTTACCCCTGTCCTTTTGGGCAGAAGTCGTAAACACTGCTTGTTATGTTCAAAACAGAATTTTAATCAACCCTAGACATCAAAAGACTGCTTATGAAGTCCTGTTCAAACTCAAACCAATAATATCATTTCTCAAAATCTTTGGCTGCCCTTGTTTCATTTTAAATCTAAAAGATTCCCTTTCAAAATTTGCAGCCAAAGTAGATTGTGGATATTTTCTGGGATATTCATCTACTGCCAAGGCCTATAAAGTGTTTAACACAAGGACTAGGACAGTAGAGGAAACTTTGAATATGAAGTTCAATGAACTTTCATCATTGAAAATCCCAGCAAATCCTGCAGAACTGTTTGACCTAGATAAATTCAAATTTGAAGATATCACTGTGAAAACTGACAATGCAGGTACACTACAGCCTTCACAACAGGATTACAGATATGACATTGTGATGCCACAGTCTTTCTGCAAGATTTATCGTGATTCAGGGCAAGCAGATGTTCAAAACTCTGCCAGAGCTGAGTCAACCACTGTTGGCCAGTCTTACCCTCCAACCACTGCCTCAACATGCACAACCACTGATCCACTATTCCCTGACAAAAGTCCACTCTCTGTTGACAAAAGTCCATCCACTTCTACACCATTTGGGCCTATTCCCTCACTTCCATTTCAAACCTCTGTTGACACTACAGAAGTGCAAACAGATGCTTCAACAGTTGATACCTCAAACCTCTGTCCTTCACCACAAAATGCCATAGTTCCATACAGGGGAGATCTAATCTTCCTCAGAGCTCATCCACCTGATCAAATCATTGGCAACATCAGTGAAGGGGTGCTCACAAGAAGTCAATACTCAAACATTTGTCTTTTTGCTGGTTTTCTATCTCTCACACAACCTATCAAGTACCAAGAGGCACTAAAAGACAACAGTTGGGTAGAAGCTATGCAAGAAGAGCTCCTTCAGTTTAAAAGACAACAACTATGGGAACTTGTTCCATTGCCAAAGGATGTATGTCCAATTAGCACAAAATGGGTCTTTAAGAACAAAACAGATGAAAGGGGAATCGTTGTCAAGAATAAAGCCAGGCTTGTGGTTCAAGGCTTCAGACAAGAAGAAGGAATAGACTATGATGAAACCTTTGCTCCTGTAGCTAGGTTAGAAGCCATCAGACTGTTCCTAGCCTTTGCTGTCAACCACAACATCAAGGTGTATCAGATGGATATCAAATGTGCTTTCCTTTATGGCAAAATTCAGGAGGAAGTCTATGTATGTATGTCAGCCACCTGGCTTTGAAGACACATTCCATCCTGATCATGTCTACAAGCTTAATAAAGCATTGTATGAACTGAAACAAGCACCAAGGGCTTGGTATGAAACTCTTTCCACCTTTCGCTTATCCATTGGCTTTACAAGAGGTAAAATTGATAAAACATTGTTTTTAAAATGGAAAGGAAAAGATTTAATGATAGTTCAAATATATGTGGATGACATCATTTTTGGGTCCACATGTAACAAAATGTGTGAAAAGTTTAGGGAACTCATGACAGCTGAGTTTGAAATGAGTGCCATGGGTGAACTACAGTGCTTTCTTGGTCTCCAAGTGAAGCAACTGCAAAATGGAACCTTCATTCATCAAAATAAATATGTTAAAAACCTACTTACAAAATTTGAAATGAATGATTGTAAACCATGTAGCACACCCATGAGTACCACAAAGTTAGTTACTGTTGATGACAAAGATGAACTGGTTGACTAAACACACTATAGATGCATGATTGGGTATTTATTGTACTTAACAGCATCTAGGCCAGACATTATGTTTGCCACTTGTGTTTGTGCAAGATACCAGGCATCACCTAGAAAGTCCAACCTTATTGCTGTGAAAAGGATATTCAGATACCTAAAAGGTGCTCCCACACTTGGTATCTGGTACCCTGCTAATGGGAACATTGAGCTTTCAGGTTATTCAGACAGTGATTTTGTTGGTTGTCAAACCACAAGGAAGTCCACCTCAGGAGGGTGCCAATTCCTAGGCAATGCCCTGGTCTCTTGGCAAAGCAAAAAGCAAGCAGCTGTTTCAACATCCACTGCAGAGGCTGAATACATTGCTGCTGCAAGCTGTACAACCCAACTTATGTGGCTTCAAAACCAGCTACTGGATTTTGGTATAACTGCCTTAAGGACTCCACTCATGCTGGACAGTCAAGCTGCTGAAAATATCATCAAAAATCCAGTCTCCCATTCCACAACCAAACACATCGACATCAGACATCATTTTGTCAGAGACAGCTATGAAAAAGGTTTGATTAACCTGAGACTATATAAACCCCTGTTTTACACAGCAGTTGTTCCACAGTCTCATCGAATTCAAAATTCTAAAACCGCCTTCTTCTACCTAAATCCTCCATTAAAAAGCCTTTGACTTTCTCGGTATAATCCATAAAATGGATCTTCAACTGAAAGTATCTCACAATTATCTTCCATATCTGACCAAAACAGATGAAAACCAACATTTCCATTCCATTATCGACACCTTGAATACATCCAAGTATAAAACTGCTCTGACTTCAAGTGCACTCATCTATAAGGACACACTTCAAGCCTTCTGGTTGAAAGCTGAAGTCCTGTTTGTTGACAAAATGCCAACATCCATCGTTTCTCAAATTGGCGACACCAAAGTTGCCATCACCCCTGAAACCATATCCACTACCTTCTCCTTGACTGATCAGGCAGGTAAAGAAAGTTTTGACAAAACTGAACTCCGTCCAGAGTTCATTGAGAGAGGGTATGAGGGACAATTAATTGGGGCAACTATGTTTAAATTTTTTTTCCCCCAAACATGAAATTTTTCTTTCATACCTTGCTTGTATGCCTCTCTCCCAAAACAATATCTTTTAATGAAATTCCTTTAAAAGTCCAGTACTTGGGATATGCCATTTTAACAAACACTGATTACAACTTATCCCAAGCACTGTTTTTGGATTTGGTGAATAATGTGAAGGGGGTTCAGGCTGGGTCAAACAATTCTTTCTTGATGTATCCAAGACTTTTGAGTGTAATCCTATAAAAACTTTTACCTAAAAAGGATTACATTCAGGGACAAGGCCTTTAAATGAATAGCCTGTCTCAAGAAACTTTTACAAGGATGTTAGGTCCTACCCAAGAAAAACCAATCAAAACAAAAGTTTCTAAAACACAAGCAAAGAAGGTTAAGACAACAACTGTTGTGCAAACCTCTGTTGCTGAGCCCACTGCTCCTGGTGATCATGGCACTACATCCAGTGCTGTGAAACCCACACCAGCCACCACTAAAAAGAAAACTCCATCCACAAAACCCCACAAGAAACACACTAAAAAGGCGACTCTGGAAGATGAGATACTAGAGAATATTCCTTTTGCAACACAAGAGCAACAAACAACCACTCTTGATACTTCCTCTCAACAGGTGGCAAAATCTCAGCCTAGTCAAACTCCTCATGTATCCTCTCAAAAGGATCATGTTGTAAGCCAAGGGGAAACACATCAAGGTGCTGATGATTCTCTTGAACATGTGTTCACTAGTCCATCCCCCAGGGCTAATATTCTTGTCACTCCACAACCCTCACCACAAATTCCTCCCACTATGCAACCCTTGTTTGAGGCCATTGACAAAACTCTAGACACAACTAGTTCCTCTCACCCACCTATCACTGAGAGTTCACCTCAACATGTGACTGGTCTAGTGGAAAGTCAATTGGTCAACCCACAAACAGAGAAGGCCACACCCTTTGAGTTACATGTAACTCAATGTGGTAGCTCAAGAGAAGCAGCCACTACTGTTGTAGAGACCATTGTCTCACTTCAGGACAGTGGTTACATCAATCAGACTTCCTTGAAGGCAACAACTACTGAGGCAACAAGTTGACCTCTATTCCAGTTGGAAGTCCCCAGTACCAAGACAAAGGGGCATCTGGTTTCTTTCCTATGGATACTCCTCCAAGGACTGCACCAGATAAAACTACCACCTCTGGTAGGAACTCAGGTGATCCCATTAACTTGGGTGATGGGTTAAGATACAAAGAATTGATGGATAGAGTGGATGCCATTGAATCTTCTATGTCTGAAATCAAAGATGATATCAAGACCATTATGAACACCTTGGTGACACTCACCAAAAGTCAACCATCAAATGAGGAGATAGCTAATGAGTTATGGAAATCTATCAATCCTATCATAGCTCACAAAAAATTAGCTGATCAGACTCAAGAAACATATATGCAAGTGATCAGGAACATGGTGGATGCTAGATTCAATGATACAAAAGCAGACATCAAAGTCATCAAAGATCATCTGCTAAAGACTACTGGCTCTGCCCCTACAACCATACTCAGGGATGAAGATGATGATGAGTTCACGGCAGCTGATGCCAAAAAAAGGGAGAGTGGTAGAGACAGACTAAAGAAGCTGAATCCTTTTGGGGCTCCACCTTCTTCTGAAAAGTCTGCTCCAGAACCTATACCATAGTCTTCTGAAACCACTGCTGAAGCTGAAGCTGCCAAGACAAAAGAGGTTGATGAATCAGCCAATGTAATAGCTGAAAAGATTGCTGAAGCTAAAAAGATCAGGGCTGAGACTTTACAAACCAAAGCAGATAATCTTTCCAAAAGGAAAGAAGAAGAACAGCAAGAAAATGACAATGTTGGTACCTCAAAGAGGAAAAAGAGGCCTGATTCTCATGTCAGGCAGCCTCCATCATCTAGATCAAAAACTTCTGTTGCTGCTACACCCAAAACAACTGTCAAACCATCTACCACAACATCCACTACCACTACAACAGCCTTAGACTTGACTCTTCCACCCATTCCATCACCACCTCAAACATCTGCTGGTGTTTCACCAGTGCCATTAGATTTTAAAATTCCACACTCACCACCTTCTCCTACCATCCTATACAAAAGGAAGAGAAAATCTACTTTTGTTATAGAAGAAGAAAACTTAGCCACCACACCACCACCAACTCAACCCATCCCTGCCATTCCTCTCCAATCATTCTCACCACACACTTCACAAACCACCACCACAAAATCACCAACACCTGATACTCCATTAGCTGCTCAGTATCCTCTTGAACTTGACATGATCAAGGGGGAAATTCAGTCCTTCTACAATACTGAGGATGCTACACAATTATCCTTCCCTTCTCTATCAAGTCTGAACTTACCAAAACCTAAAAACCTTGATGAATACCTTAAACAAAAAGTTCAACAAGCAGACTTGATTATAAAAGAGAAGTGCAAAGGGAAGGATGACAGGACTGCTCAGGGCATCCATTCAGTAGAACTTGGCAAATTGAGAAGGATTGAGGATTTTGCCAAGGACCTGAGCAAGTCCATGTCTTCCTTGCCTATCAGTGGTGAAATGGCAAAGATTGTTAGAGAGTCACTCCTTGATCAAATTATGGCCACCAAGCCTTATAAAGCCCAGAGAAAACACTTCACAGGCTGGACCATTCAAGCCCTCAAAGATGAATTGCTAAGAATTGAAGAGCTGAAGAAACATAATCAAAAGGCTGATACACCAGACTTTAAGAAGGGCAAAGACCCTGTCAGACTTTTGAAGCTCAGAAGAATGAGGGTTGAACTTGTTGATGCTGACTATGGTGAGATGAAAAACATAGCCAGATGGTCTGAACTGAGGTTGGTGGAAACCTATAAGAAACTTGAAGAAAGGAGAAAGACTGATCCAACACTTCCACCAAAGCTAACTTACCCTGAAGATGAACAAACAAAGTCCCATCAGACACTGTCATTTGAAGCACTACTTCCTTCAACAGACATTAATGTTGCTGCCAGAAGACAAATCAAAAGGCAGAAAGAGATGTCTGAAGAAGATCAGAAGAAGTTTGCTGATACATATGTGAAAGAGGGAATCTTTAATCAGGTCCAGTACTTCTCTGATCCCATCAGTGAAGAGTTAAGAAGGATCATTGGGAGACCTCCATCACCTAAGTCATCTTCAATAAATTTGCAACCCAAAAATCCATCAGACTCAAAAATTCTAAAATGGAAGGTTGATAAAGCCACCCATGAATTGACACTGCTCAGGTCTAATGGAAAGATTCAAAAGCTCTCCATGGATGATGCATATGGTCTGAGTGCACATGACCTCATGGATCTTATGAGCTTGGAACTTGAAAGGGAAGCTGATGATCTCTACTCCTTTGACTTTGAACTTCAATTGAAGGGTCAGACTAGAGAGAGTCTAATAAGAAATAAAGATCAAGAATAAAGACAAGTTTTGGCATCATCTGTTCTAGGGGGAGATTGTTGGGTCTGCAGACATGGAAACCTCAAATGTACCGATAGTTACGTCCTTTAAAACTCGAGTCTTTTCTTGTGTACGAATCTCTATGTGATTGTCGCATCGTGAGTCCGATTAAGGTCCGGTCAACTTCATATCATTTATCTGAGTCTGTTGCATGCTCAGATATCTTATTGGCTTCCCGTTCCTCCCTTCGGGTGTCCGAAACTTCAAATGAACCGATAGTTACGTCCATTAAACTCGAGTCCTTTCTAGTGTACGAATATCTACGTCATTGTTGCATTGTGAGTGCGATTACCGTCCGGTAAGCATTATAACCTTTATCTGCGTCTGTTGCATGATCAGATATCTTATGGCCTGCCCGTTCCTCCAATCGAGAGCCCAAAACTTCAAATGAACCGATAGTTACGTCCTTTAAAACTCGAGTCTTTTCTTGTGTACGAATCTCTATGTGATTGTCGCATCGTGAGTCCGATTACCGTCCGGTCAACTTCATATCCTTTATCTGAGTCTGTTGCATGCTCAGATATCTTATGGCGTTCCCTTTCCTCCATTCGGGTGCCCGAAACTTCAAATGAACCGATAGTTACGTCTATTAAAAATCGAGTCTTTTCTTGTATAAGAATCTCTGTGTCATTGTCGCATTGTGAGTCCGAATACAGTCCGGTAAGCTTCATATCCTTTATCTGAGTCTGTTGCATGATCAGATATCTTATGGCCTTCCCGCTCCTCCATTTGGGAGCCTGAAACTTCAAATGTACCGATAGTTAAATCCTTTAAAACTCGAGTCTTTTCTTGTGTACGAATCTCTATGTCATTGTCGCATTGTGAGTCCGATTAAGGTCCGGTCGACTTCATATCCTTTATCTGACTCTGTTGCATGCTCAGATATCTTATTGGCTTCCCGTTCCTCCCTTCGGGTGTCCGAAACTTCAAATGAACTGATAGTTATGTCCATTAAACTCGAGTCCTTTCTAGTGTACGAATATCTGTGTCATTGTCGCATTGTGAGTCCGATTACTGTCCGGTAAGCATCATAACCTTTATCTGAGTCTGTTGCATGATCAGATATCTTATGGCCTGCCCGTTCCTCCAATCGAGAGCCCGAAACTTCAAATGAACCGATAGTTACGTCCTTTAAAACTCGAGTCTTTTCTTGTGTACGAATCTCTATGTGATTGTCGCATCGTGAGTCCGATTACCGTCCGGTCAACTTCATATCTTTTTTTTTTTTTTTGGTAAAAGGAGGCGGCACTCCTGGTAAATTTTATTAATAACAAAAATATATACAACTAAGAGATTGGCATCCCGGGACATACCCCAAGGACCAAAACCCAATCTCAAAGCCCGTGGTCTAACAAAGGGACTATCCAAACGTCCCGACCACAGGCTCCACTATACAATCAAAAAGTCAAAAACAAACCACATAGCTAATAGACCAAGGCCACACCCGGCTTTGGTCAAAATCCAAACCATATACAAAAAACAAACTGCAAATCACATTACAAATACTAGACAAGAAAACAAAATCATTAAACAAAAAGCATCCAGCCCAGCAACGATCTTCAAGTCTTCTAGTCTCTAAATATCTCTTATCCTTCCAAATGCCAAACTTCATATCCATACGCTGCATAAGTCTCCAGCTACAGCATTCCAAGCACTCCAACCTACTGCTGACCCAGTTGCCAACTACCCAACAAACCAGCTGAAACCAACATGCATTGAAGTGAGCAGCATCCAAGCATCCTTGTAGATCAGCATCCACCATTAAATCATCAACCCTAGCATACTTCTGGTCATCTTCAGGAAAGTGAGCAGCATTAGCAACACATCTTCCAATCTTCTGCAAACCACCATACTTCATCCACACCAAATATCTCCATATTTCATCACTAGTCTTGTGAATAGCCCCCATCAGCTCCTTAACATCGTTTAGCAACATTTTATAGTAATCCAGCCATTTACTCCTCCTGAAAAGAAACCAAAAGCACCCATGCTCTCTCTTTCCCATAAAATACAAATCCCCCAGCTTATAAAATTTCAGAATCATTCCAATACCTGGGTCAAAAGGATAATAAGCTTTAACCTTATGACCCAGCCAAGTACCAGCCCAGCATAAACACCTATTCCACCCCTCCCATAATATCCAGCAAATGATATTATTGAACCACATTTGCAATAAACTCATTGAATAACAAAATCCCAAACAACAGCAGCTAGACTGACCTGCCTAGTCTTCTTAAAAGAAAGACCCATTAGCCTTAATCTCACACTATCTTTTATTTGATTACTAATCATCAAAACAGAGTTTCTTCCTTTTTTAAACACCCTGCTATTTCTTTCTCTCCAAATAAAATAGATACATGCAGCAACCACCAATTTTTGAATAACACCCCACACAGACTTACCAGCCTTCTGACTTTCAAAAAAAGTAACCAGATTATCCCATGAATCAGGAGCTGAATCCAATTTAGCAATAGTCTTTAAACTTCTCCAAACAGCACCAGCAAATTCACATTCAAAGAACAAATGGTTATGACTGTCTGGACCCTTATCACAAAACATACAATTCAGATCATCTCTTTTACTCCACATAATCATTCTATCATGTGTTGGTAGCCTATACTTAAAGGCTAACCAAGTTATGAAAGCATGCCTTGGAATACATTAGCTAAACCAAACAAATTCACCCCATTTAACAATAGGCCCCTTCCTACAAAGCTTCTGGTAAACAACTTTTGAAGAAAAAGGAACCAATTTATCATTCTCATCTTTCCAAAGATAACAATCTTTACTAGTATTATCAATAACAGGAGCTTCATTAGTAACCAACCATGGGTATTTAGATTCCCAATCAGTTGGCACATTCCATCTACCATTAAGAACCAAATCAGCAATTTTACAATCCCAGCCCAAACCAGTTTCTCTAATATCTCTCCTGTCTATCAAATTAATCAAAGGACCCTTATCATGCCATGAATCATACCAAGCACTAATAGATTTCCCATTACCCACTTTAGCAAAATAATTATTCTTAGCAAAACTTCTGCACCCTAAAATTTGTTTCCAATACCAAGTATCAGAGTTTGTCTCCTCAATGGACCAGAAATTCTTCCCCTGCAATCTATAATGAATCACCCAACTGACCCAGATAGAATCCCTTTTATTCAAAATACTCCAAATGTGCTTGGTCATCAATGCTATGTTCCTATCCTTAAGGAAGGATATAGCTAAACCACCATGGTTCTTGGCCAAACAGACATCATCCCACATCACCCTAGCAGCCCCTAGCTTATATTCCCCACTACTCCATAAAAAAACTTCTAATTATCCTCTCTATATCATCATGAATCCCACTAGGTAAAATAAACATAGAAGCCCAATACACAGTAAGAGAAGACAAAATAGAATGAACCAACTGAAGTCTACCCGCATAAGAAAGGAACTTATTTCTCCAATCATTGGTTCTGTTTTTAATTTTATCAACAAGAACCTCACACTCTTTCAAACATAACCTTTTAGAACTCAAGGGAATCCCTAAATACTTAACAGGGAATTCCCCCTTCTTAAAAGGAAGAAGACTCTCAATACTAGTCTGAACTTCAGCATCAACATTGCCAAAAAATATTTCACTTTTATTTTGGTTAGGGAACAAACCTGAACAGGAGCTAAACTCATCCAAAGCCTTTTTTAAAATACTCCAAGAATACACATCAGCAGCTCCAAAGAGGAATAAATCATCAGCAAAACAAAGATTGGTGAGCTTAACTGCTTCACACTTCCAATGATATAAGAAATTGTCAGCTCTCAAGACTTGCCTCATAATCATCAGATTAAGAACTTCCATCACCAATGTAAATAAATAAGGGGAGATAGGATCCCCTTGCCTCAAACCCTTCTCCCCCCTAAAAAAAACCATAAAGGTCCCCATTCACATTAATAGAATAAGACACAGAAGTTAAACAAACCATGATCCACTGAATGAACTTCTCATGAAAACCATATTGGATTAGACATTGATGCACAAAAGCATGATCAACAGAGTCATATGCCATCTTCAAATCAATCTTAATAGCTACTCTAGGAACTCCCCTGACCCAATTATAACCCTTAATTAATTCTTGGGCAAGCAGTATATTATCACTTATCATCCTTCCTGGTACAAAGGCACTTTGTGAGTTACTGACCAGCAATCCCAGATAATCTTTAAGTCTATTACAAATAACCTTGCTGATGCATTTATAGACCACATTACAACAGGCAATTGGTCTAAATTCACTAATCAATTTAGGATTCTTCACTTTAGGGATGACAGAGATAACAGTGGCATTAACCTCTTTTAACAGCTTACCACTATCAAAAAACTCCTGCACAGCCTTGCAAATATCATCTCCAACAATTTCCCAGGAACTCTTAAAGAACATAGTAGTGTAGCCATCAGGACCAGGGGCCTTATTAACCTCAATTTGAAACATTGCCATCTTCACCTCTTCCTTAGAAACCCTCCTAACCATGAAGTCAGCCACACCTTCAGGAAGTTTCTTAGTAAAAAGGGACTCAGGGTCACTAATAACATTCACCACCCCTTTCTTTCCCAGCATGCCAGAAAAGAATTTCACAAAAGCATTCCCAATATCCTTACTTTCATAAGAACATCCTTCATCATCCTCAATCTGAACAATTTTATTAATAGCCTGTCTTTGCTTCACTGAGTGATAGAAATATTTAGAGTTTCTATCTCCAACTTTTAACCAATGCACCTTAGATTTCTGCTTTAACAATGCCTCCTCCTCACACACAGCTTCATTAAAACTCTTTATATAAACAGCCTCCTCCATCCTCAACTCCTCATTAGTAGGATCATTAACAATATCAGCTTGAATTTTCTTTAACTCCTGCTCAAGCTTTTCAACCTTGTTATGCAGATTACCACTATTAAAATGCAATTTCCTCAGAGGCTTCTTCAAAGCCTTAAGTTTAGAAACAATACCAAACATCTCATAACCCTGAACCTCCATAGACCAGCAGTTCTTGACAAGAGGAAGAAACTCCCCTTTATCAGCCAAATAATTCCAGAATCTGAAAGTTTTATTCCTAGCCTTTAGATTCAAAGGCCAAGAAAGAACAGCAGGGGAGTGATCAGAAGAAAAGAAAGGGAGGAATTTAACCACAGCAGCAGGAAATATCCTCAGAAAATCAACATTTCCCAAAACTCTATCCAATTTCTCAAGAATACCATCAACCTTACCTGGCTTTTGATTCCAAGTGAATCTAAAACCAGTCCAAGGAATATCCACCACAGAAATATCATTCACACAGTCTTTAAAATCAACCATACCATAATTAGTACCTTCAGCCTTAATATTCTTCTCAGAGGAATCCAGAATAGCATTAAAATCTCCTAAAATAGCCCAAGGATTATTCTGCAATAGACTAGCATGATTTCTTCAATTATCCCATAGAGGTCTCCTACCAGGAATTTTAGTACAGCCATAAACAAAAGAACCAAAAAACTTCTGATCATTATTAAGAGGACAGATCAGGCAATGAATTACCTGATCAGTCATACTTAATAAAACAACATCAACCACTCTGCTATCCCACCCCACCAAAATTCTAGTCCAATCATGACAAACATCAGCATTAGAAGTCCACTGCCACTTCTCCATAATACCAGAACTCACCTTAGGCAAATTAACAGAGTTTACTCTAGTCTCTAAAAGACCACATATACTAATATTATTCTCAAAAATCAGCTTTCTAACATGACTTTGCTTGGAGGTCTTAGACAACCCCCTAACATTCCAAACCATAATACTATTCATCATTAACAACTATTCAAAACAGAAGAGTTCTTCATTCCAGAAGAACCCCCAGCCCCATCAATATCAGCCCCATCACACTTCATAAACACTGCATTCTCATCACTTTCAGATAAAACCTCATTAGTCTCCATAAGCTTATCAAACATTATTTTGTCCCATTGTTCAAAAAATAGTTTAACCTGCCCTATATTCCACTTCCTCATAACTTCATTTGAAGGACAAGTTTTGTTAATAACATAATGAGCCACTTCATTAAATTGATCATCATTCATCTTAAAATAACCAGTTTTCACATTAACCTTAGTCTCCAAACTAGGCCCCTTCACAGCAGTAGGATTAGAATCCATTTTGTTGCATTCAGGAACCATACCAGCATCACTAGAACAACCAACCCCATCCCCTTGCCTAACCTCCATATTCTCCTGCATAACAGCTTTCCATTTAACCCCATTATCAGCCTTTGTATCCATACCCAAATCCCCTTTTAAAGCCTCAAAACTATTCTTCAAAATAATCTTACTAGCCTCCCCACTAACATTAGTCTCACCTTTTTTAATCCACCTAGCATTCTTACTCTTCTGCCCACTAACACTCTTATTCTCTCCACCCTTCATACCTTCACCAGTAGACTGACCACTATTCCCAACCCCATTATTCTTACCATTATTCTGAGCCTTATTCCCTCCACTAGCAACCCCATCTCCAATAGCATTCACTCTATTCCCAACCCCTGTATTGTTTCTGTTAACAGGTCCATACCTAGGCCTACCATTCTGCCCATATCCCCCACCATATCTTCTAAAATTCCCAAAACCCTGACCTCCACCCTGGCTACCAACCACATCTTCATTATTAGTAACCACTCTATTATTCTTCCCAACTGTTACAAACCCATCATTATCAACACCAGACACTGGAAAATTAGCTTCAGTAGCCTTAAACAAATCCTTCAGCAACTGCTCAGTCTTTCCAGCCATCTCCTCTTCAGACAACACCCTTGATTTACACCGCTCATAGTCATGCCCAAAAACTTTACATACAGAGCATTTTTTAACTTTAACCTGATATTCAACTCTAACTTGCTTAATGAATGCAGGCTTACCATCATCCTCAGGATAATAAGCATTCACAAAATCTGGCAATGTTTTATCTGCTTTCACCTCCACTAATACTCTAGCAAAACCAGCCCTCCCTTCCTTTTTACTACACCTCAATGCAGTTATCTTATCCAACATTATAGGATTCCCTATACAACTCACCATACTACAAATACTCTCCCGATTCCATAATTCCATTGCCATGTTAGGTATAGTAACCCAAATGGGAATAGAGTAAGGTTCCACCCTGTCCAGGTTAATGCCAACTTCCCACTTTTTAATACATAAAGGTATATCATTAATCAGCCAAGGCCCCTGATGAATGGCATCATACATCCCTACTTCAGACTTGAACTTAAAGAAAAACACATCATTCCCATTAGACGAAATCTCCACCAACCCAAACTTCTTCCACATTCTAAACAAATGATATCGAACCATTCATAAAGACAACTTTTGCCCCACAAAGTAACCATATAGATAGTTTTTATAGGCAGCTTTAGCCTCCACTAACTTCTCTGGTTTTATCACAGCAACAACCTCCCCTGTCTCTAAAACCTTAGCAGGATAAAAAGTAACTTTGGTGTTTAAAACTTTAACATTCTGCTCCTTCGTTACATCAGCAAAAGACACTCCCTTCAACTTATGAGCCTCATTTCTCCCTCCAGTTTTATTAGCAGCAAACTCAACATTCTCATTTAAAACCACAGTATTCAAAATAGACTTAGGAAGAGGCTTTAGCTTATTAACATTATCCATATCTTCTTTAGAGAGTTTATAAGAACTCATCTCATCAGATTTCTTCTTAATCAGAACCTTCATTGAGGGGCTTTTCAATTTACCCCTCCATGGCAACTTCAACTTAGTATCCCCTTTTTTTACTAGCCTCCTCCCTCTCAACTTCCATATTACTCTTATCAGCACTAGCCTTATCAGCCTCAACATCCCCTGATTTGCCCTTAGCCTCTGCCATAGCTTTAGCTTTAGCCTCAGCAATAGCCTTAGCTTTAGCCACATCTTTCAAAATCAAATCACACTTCTCACCCAGTAAAAAAGAGCCATCATCATCAACAGCTACTCCACCCCCTACATCTGGACTAAATTCAAACTTCTTGGCATTCACAGAGAGTTGCAACCTCAGATCCCTATTCTTAACATACACACCCTCATCACCTTTCTTCCCAACAAGTAATTTAACACATTTCTTAGCAGATTTAGCCCCTTCCACTTCATTCAATATCTCCTTAGTATTAACCACATCAGGTAGAACATCCTCAGCATTAGGACATCCACCATCCATTCTCACTCTAACATAACTACTATCATCCCAAAGAGCTTTAGCAGATTTCACCCTGGCTCCCTCATTCATAACAGATCTTTTCTTCCTCTTGTTTAAAAACATAAACTGAGCTTCCATACCACAATCATAAACATTAGAATTAACATCTAACTGGGGAAACTTAATACCCTTACTCCCCTTCTCAACCAACCCATCCTTCCCAATAGATTTCCCAGTAACATAATCTCCATACACCCTTTTACCCAAGAAATTAGCAATAATTCCCAGAATCCTACCATACTGACCCTTCAGACTGTTAACAAACTCATAGTTCTTCCCCTCAACCTCAACATCCACTAATGAGTTAACCAAGTCAACCTCCCCGATACCAGCCAACTTAATCAACTCCAGCTGCTCATTAATCATTCTAAACTTCCAATTATCCCCAAACATAGCCTTCATAAAACCAACAATCTCCACACTAAACATAATAGAATCAGAACGACCATTAAAGTTACGAGACAAAATTACCTGAGAATCCACCGATTTCTTAATAACATCAGAATCCTTTTCAATAACAACAGTATCAGAACTTCTCATAAGCCCTCCATCATCGATAACCTCAGTAACCACATCAGTGTTCATAACATCCAATTCAACCACCAACGAATCCGGAGGATCAGCCGGAGGTGGGTCTGGAATCGGAACCCTAACAGCAGAACTCATGGTCGTGAACTGTGAAGATTCCAATTGATCCAAATAAATTGGAACAGTTAAACACGACAGATCGAAGAAGAAACAGGGAAGAAATTAGGGTTAGAAAAGATGCGGGAAAAGAAAAACGAGGAAGAGACACTGTTTCGCCAAAATCGCCCAAAACAGAGAGAGAAAACCCTAGCTAGCTTCATATCCTTTAACTTCATATCCTTTATCTGAGTCTGTTGCATGCTCAGATATCTTATGGCGTTCCCGTTCCTCCATTCGGGTGCCCAAAACTTCAAATGAACCGATAGTTACGTCTATTAAAAATCGAGTCTTTTCTTGTATAAGAATCTCTGTGTCATTGTCGCATTGTGAGTCCGATTACCGTCCGGTAAGCTTCATATCCTTTATCTGAGTCTGTTGCATGATCAGATATCTTATGGCCTTCCCGCTCCTCCATTTGGGAGCCCAAAACTTCAAATGTACCGATAGTTAAATCCTTTAAAACTCGAGTCTTTTCTTGTGTACGAATCTCTATGTCATTGTTGCACCGTGAGTCCGATTAAGGTCCGGTCAACTTCATATCCTTTATCTGAGTCTGTTGCATGCTCAGATATCTTATTGGCTTCCCGTCCTCCCTTCGGATGTCCGAAACTTCAAATGAACCGATAGTTACGTCCATTAAACTCGAGTCCTTTCTAGTGTACGAATATCTGTGTCATTGTCGCATTGTGAGTCCGATTACCGTACGGTAAGCATCATAAACTTTATCTGCGTCTGTTGCATGATCAGATATCTTATAGCCTGCCCGTTCCTCCAATTGAGAGCCCGAAACTTCAAATGAACCGATAGTTACGTCCTTTAAAACTCGAGTCTTTTCTTGTGTACGAATCTCTATGTGATTGTCGCATCGTGAGTCCGATTACCGTCCGGTCAACTTCATATACTTTATCTGAGTCTGTTGCATGCTCAGATATCTTATGGCGTTCCCGTTCCTCCATTCGGGTGCCCGAAACTTCAAATGAACCGATAGTTACGTCTATTAAAAATCGAGTCTTTTCTTGTATAAGAATCTCTATGTCATTGTCGCATTGTGAGTCCGATAACCGTCTGGAAAGCTTCGTATCCTTTATTTGAGTCTGTTGCATGATTAGATATCTTATGGCCTGCCAGTTCCTCCAATCGAGAGCCCGAAACTTCAAATGTAACGATAGTTACGTCCTTTAAAACTCGAGTCTTTTCTTGTGTACAAATCAATATGTCATTGTCTCATCGTGAGTCCGATTTCCGTCCGGTCAGCTTTGTATCCTTTATCTGAGTCTGTTGCATGCTCTGATATCTTATGGCCTTCCCGTTCCTCCATTCGGGTGCCTGAAACATCAAATGTACCGATATTTACGTCCTTTAAAACTCGAGTGTATTCTTGTGTACGAATCTCTATATCATTATTGCATAGTGAGTCGGATTACCGTTCGGTGAGCTTCATATCCTTTATTTGAATCTGTTGCATGCTCAGATATCTTATGGCCTTCCCGTTCCACCATTCGGGTACCCGAAACTTTAAATGTACCTATATTTACGACCTTTAAAACTCGAGTCTTTTCTTGTGTACGAATCTCAATGTCATTGTCGCATCGTGAGTCCTATTACCGCCCGGTCAGCTTCATATCCTTTATCTGATTCTGTTGTATGCTCAGATATCTTATGGACATTCCGTTCCTCCATTTGGGTGCCCAAATCTTCAAACGTACGGATAGTTACATCCTTTAAAACTCGAGTCTTTTCTTGTGTACGAATCTCTACGTCATTGTCACATCGTGAGTCCGATTACCATCCGGTCAGCTTTGTATATATTATAAGAGTCTGTTGCATGATCAGCTATCTAATGGCCTTCCCGTTCTTACATTCGGGGAGCCCGAAACCTCAAATGTACCGATAGTTACGTCCTTTAACACACGAGTCTTTTCTTGTGTACGAATCTCTATGTGATTGTCGCATCGTGAGTCCGATTACCGTCACGTCAGCTTCGTATCCTTTATCTGAGTCTGTTGCATGCTCAGATATCTTATGGCCTTCCCGTTCCTGCATTCGGGTGCCCGAAACATCAAATGTACCGATATTTACGTCTTTAAAACTCGAGTCTTTTCTTGTGTACGAATCTCTATGTCATTGTCGCATCGTGATTCCGATTACAGTCCGGTCAGCTTCGTATCCTCTATCAGAGTCTGTTGCACAATCAGAAATCTTATGGCATTCTCGTTTATACATTCGGGAGCCCGAAACCTCAAATGTACCGATAGTTATGTCCTTTAAAACTCGTGTGAGTTCTTGTGTACGAATCTCTGTGTCATTGTCGCATCGTGAGTCTGATTACCGTCCGGTCAACTTCATATCCTTTATTTGAGTCTGTTACATGCTCCGATATCTTGTTACCGTCTAGTTCCTCCCTTCGGGTGTCCGAATCTTCAAATGAACCCATAGTTACGTCCATTAAAACTCGAGTCCTTTCTTGTGTACGAATCTCTGTGTCATTGTCGCATTATAGGTCCGATTACCATCCGGAAAGCTTCATATCCTTTTTTTGAGTCTGTTGCATGATCAGATATCTTATGGCCTTCCCGTTCCTCCATTCGGGAAACCGAAACTTTAAATGTACCGATAGTTAAATCCATTAAAACTCGAGTCTTTTCTTGTGTACGAATCTTATGGCCTTCCCGTTCCTCCATTCGTGAGTCCGATTACCGTCACGTCAGCTTCGTATCCTTTATCAAAGTCTGTTGCATGCTCAGATATCTTATGGCCTTCTCGTTCCTCCATTCGAGGGCCTGAAACATCAAATGTACCGATATTTACGTCCTTTAGAACACGAGTCTTTTCTTGTGTACGAATCTCTATGTCATTGTCACATCGTGAGTCCGATTACCGTCCGGTCAGCTTCTTATCCTTTATCAGAGTCTGTTGCACGATCAGATATCTTATGGCATTCTCGTTCCTACATTCGGGAGCCCGAAACCTCAAATGTACTGATAGTTATGTCCTTTAAAACTCGTGTATGTTCTTGTGGACGAATCTCTATCTCATTGTCGCATCGTGAGTCCTATTACCGTCCGGTCAACAACATCTCCTTTATCTGAGTCTGTTGCATGCTCAGATATCTCATTGCCTTTCGGTTCCTCCCTTCGGGTGTCCGAAACTTTAAATGAACCGATAGTTACGTTCATTAAAACTCGAGTCCTTTCTTGTGTACGAATCTCAGTGTCATTGTCGCATTGTAAGTCCGATTACCGTCCGGTCAACTTCATATACTTTATCTGAGTCTGTTGCATGCTCAGATATCTTATGGCGTTCCCGTTCCTCCATTCGGGTGCCCGAAACTTCAAATGAACCGATAGTTACGTCTATTAAAAATCGAGTCTTTTCTTGTATAAGAATCTCTATGTCATTGTCGCATTGTGAGTCCGATAACCGTCTGGAAAGCTTCGTATCCTTTATTTGAGTCTGTTGCATGATTAGATATCTTATGGCCTGCCAGTTCCTCCAATCGAGAGCCCGAAACTTCAAATGTAACGATAGTTACGTCCTTTAAAACTCGAGTCTTTTCTTGTGTACAAATCAATATGTCATTGTCTCATCGTGAGTCCGATTTCCGTCCGGTCAGCTTTGTATCCTTTATCTGAGTCTGTTGCATGCTCTGATATCTTATGGCCTTCCCGTTCCTCCATTCGGGTGCCTGAAACATCAAATGTACCGATATTTACGTCCTTTAAAACTCGAGTGTATTCTTGTGTACGAATCTCTATATCATTATTGCATAGTGAGTCGGATTACCGTTCGGTGAGCTTCATATCCTTTATTTGAATCTGTTGCATGCTCAGATATCTTATGGCCTTCCCGTTCCACCATTCGGGTACCCGAAACTTTAAATGTACCTATATTTACGACCTTTAAAACTCGAGTCTTTTCTTGTGTACGAATCTCAATGTCATTGTCGCATCGTGAGTCCTATTACCGCCCGGTCAGCTTCATATCCTTTATCTGATTCTGTTGTATGCTCAGATATCTTATGGACATTCCGTTCCTCCATTTGGGTGCCCAAATCTTCAAACGTACGGATAGTTACATCCTTTAAAACTCGAGTCTTTTCTTGTGTACGAATCTCTACGTCATTGTCACATCGTGAGTCCGATTACCATCCGGTCAGCTTTGTATATATTATAAGAGTCTGTTGCATGATCAGCTATCTAATGGCCTTCCCGTTCTTACATTCGGGGAGCCCGAAACCTCAAATGTACCGATAGTTACGTCCTTTAACACACGAGTCTTTTCTTGTGTACGAATCTCTATGTGATTGTCGCATCGTGAGTCCGATTACCGTCACGTCAGCTTCGTATCCTTTATCTGAGTCTGTTGCATGCTCAGATATCTTATGGCCTTCCCGTTCCTGCATTCGGGTGCCCGAAACATCAAATGTACCGATATTTACGTCTTTAAAACTCGAGTCTTTTCTTGTGTACGAATCTCTATGTCATTGTCGCATCGTGATTCCGATTACAGTCCGGTCAGCTTCGTATCCTCTATCAGAGTCTGTTGCACAATCAGAAATCTTATGGCATTCTCGTTTATACATTCGGGAGCCCGAAACCTCAAATGTACCGATAGTTATGTCCTTTAAAACTCGTGTGAGTTCTTGTGTACGAATCTCTGTGTCATTGTCGCATCGTGAGTCTGATTACCGTCCGGTCAACTTCATATCCTTTATTTGAGTCTGTTACATGCTCCGATATCTTGTTACCGTCTAGTTCCTCCCTTCGGGTGTCCGAATCTTCAAATGAACCCATAGTTACGTCCATTAAAACTCGAGTCCTTTCTTGTGTACGAATCTCTGTGTCATTGTCGCATTATAGGTCCGATTACCATCCGGAAAGCTTCATATCCTTTTTTTGAGTCTGTTGCATGATCAGATATCTTATGGCCTTCCCGTTCCTCCATTCGGGAAACCGAAACTTTAAATGTACCGATAGTTAAATCCATTAAAACTCGAGTCTTTTCTTGTGTACGAATCTTATGGCCTTCCCGTTCCTCCATTCGTGAGTCCGATTACCGTCACGTCAGCTTCGTATCCTTTATCAAAGTCTGTTGCATGCTCAGATATCTTATGGCCTTCTCGTTCCTCCATTCGAGGGCCTGAAACATCAAATGTACCGATATTTACGTCCTTTAGAACACGAGTCTTTTCTTGTGTACGAATCTCTATGTCATTGTCACATCGTGAGTCCGATTACCGTCCGGTCAGCTTCTTATCCTTTATCAGAGTCTGTTGCACGATCAGATATCTTATGGCATTCTCGTTCCTACATTCGGGAGCCCGAAACCTCAAATGTACTGATAGTTATGTCCTTTAAAACTCGTGTATGTTCTTGTGGACGAATCTCTATCTCATTGTCGCATCGTGAGTCCTATTACCGTCCGGTCAACAACATCTCCTTTATCTGAGTCTGTTGCATGCTCAGATATCTCATTGCCTTTCGGTTCCTCCCTTCGGGTGTCCGAAACTTTAAATGAACCGATAGTTACGTTCATTAAAACTCGAGTCCTTTCTTGTGTACGAATCTCAGTGTCATTGTCGCATTGTAAGTCCGATTACCGTCCGGTAAGCTTCATATCCTTTTTCAGAGTCTGTTGCATGATCTAATATCTTATAGCCTTCCCATTCCTCCATTCGGGAGCCCGAAACTTCAAATGTACTGATAGTTTAGTCCTTTAAAACTCGAGTCTTTTCTTGTGTACGAATCTCTATGTCATTGTTGTCCGATTACCATTCGGTCAGCTTCATATGCTTTATCTGAGTCTGTTGCATGCTCAGATATCATATGGCCTTCCCGTTCCTCCATTCGAGTGCCCGAAACTTCAAATGTACCGATATTTACGACCTTTAAATCTCAAGTATTTTCTTGTATACGAATCTTTATGTCATTGTCGCATCGTGAGTCCTATTACCGTCCGGTCAGCTTCATATCCTTTATCTGATTCTGTTGCATGCTCAGATATCTTACGGCCTTTCCGTTCCTCCATTTGGGTGCCCAAAACTTCAAAGTACGGATAGTTACGTCCTTTAAAACTCGAGTGTTGATGCACTTTCTGTGGACGTCACTGTCGAATAGACTAGGGTTGAGTCTTGTACTGTGTTACATGAGATTGTGGTGATCCATAAGTGCATTTTATGGATCTGATGCATTTGTAAGGATATAGGACAATACACATGTTTACATTCGACCCAAGGCAAAGGGGCGAATGTGGAAGAATTCCACATTCGACCATTACAAATGGGCGAATGTGGAAATACTCCACATTCGACCATCACTAAGGGGCGAAGGTGGAAATGTGTATTGGACTATAAATAGCAATCTCATGTGTTAGTTTTTTTTTTTTGGTGATTTGAGTTTGTGCTTAGAATGCTCTCAACGGGGAGGTCATCCCCGACCTCCCCCGGCCACGAGATAGATGTTTATCCTACTGATGACAGTGTCTGTAACCGTTTCTGTAGTAATACGAATCTGTGATGACGTTGTTATCGTATATTTCTGTCTCGTCTCGAATCTCCCGTCTGAAACCGAGTTGTTTATGCGTATTCGATCCACGAGTTCGGTTCCTAACCGGATTCACATCGAGTCTTTTCTTGTGTATGAATCTCTACGTCATTGTCACTTCGTGAGTCCGATTACCGTTCCGTCAACTTCGTATACTTTATAAGAGTCTGTTGCATGATCAGATATCTTATGGCCTTCCCGTTCCTACATTCGGGAGCCCGAAACCTCAAATGTACCGATAGTTACGTCCTTTAAAACTTGAGTCTTTTCTTGTGTACGAATCTCTATGTGATTCTCACATCGTGAGTCCGATTACCGTTCCGTCAGCTTCGTATCATTTATCTGAGTCTGTTGCATACTTGCATGCTCAGATGACTTATGCCTTCCCGTTCCTCCCTTCGGGTGCCCGAAACATCAAATATACCGATATTTACGTCCATTAAAACTCGAGTCTTTTCTTGTGTACGAATCTCTGTGTCATTGTCGCATTGTGAGTCCGATTACCGTCCGGTAAGCTTCATATCCTTTATCAGACTCTGTTGCATGATCAGATAACTTATGGCCTTCCGTTCCTCCATTCGGGAGCCCGAAACTTCAAATGTACCGATAGTTTAGTCCTTTAAAACTCGAGTCTTTTCTTGTGTACGAATCTCTATGTCATTGTTGTCCGATTACCTTTCGGTCAGCTACATATGCTTTATCTGAGTCTGTTGCATGCTTAGATATCTTATGGCCTTCCCGTTCCTGCATTCGGGTGCCCGAAATATCAAATGTACCGATATTTACGTCCTTTAAAACTCGAGTCTTTTCTTGTGTACGAATCTCTATGTCATTGTCGCATCGTGAGTCCTATTACCATCCGGTCAGCTTCATATACTTTATCTGATTCTGTTGCATGCTCAAATATCTTATGGCCTTTCTGTTCTCCATTTGGGTGCCCAAATCTTCAAACGTACGGATAGTTACGTCCTTTAAAACTCGAGTCTTTTCTTGTGTACGAATCTCTACGTCATTGTCACTTCGTGAGTCCGATTACCATCCGGTCAGCTTTGTATACATTATAAGAGTCTGTTGCATGATCAGATATCTTATGCCATCCCGTTCCTACATTCGGGAGCCCAAAACCTCAAATGTACCAATAGTTACGTCCTTTAAAACTCGAGTCTTTTCTTGTGTATAAATCTCTATGTGATTGTCGCATCATGAGTCCGGTTACTGTCCGGTCAACTTCATATCCTTTATCTGAGTCTGTTGCGTGTCCAGATATCTTATGCCCTTCCCGTTCCTCCATTCGGATGCCCGAAACTTCAAATGAACCGATAGTTACGTCCATTAAAAATCGAGTCTTTTCTTGTGTATGAATCTCTGTGTCATTATCGCATTGTGAGTCCGATTATCGTCCGGTAAGCTTCATATGCTTTATTTGAGTCTGTTGCATGATCAGATATCTTATGGCCTTCCCATTCCTCCAATCGAGAGCCCGAAACTTCAGATGTACTGATAGTTTAGTCCTTTAAAACTCGAGTCTTTTCTTGTGTACAAAACTCGAGTCTTTTCTTGTGTACAAATCTCTATGTCATTGTCGCATCATGAGTCCGATTACTTTCCGGTCAACTTCATATCCTTTATCTGAGTCTGTTGCATGCTCAGATATCTTATGGCCTTCCCGTTCCTCCATTCGGGTGCCCGAAACTTCAAATGTACCGGTAGTTAGGTCCTATAAAGCTCGAGTCTTTTCTTGTGTACGAATCTCGATGTCATCGTCGCATCGAGAGTCCGATTACCATACGGTCAGCTTCATATCCTTTATCTGAGTCTGTTGCATACTTGCATGCTCAGATAACTTATGCCTTCATGTTCCTCCATTCGGGTGCCCGAAACTTCAAATATACCGATATTTACGTCCATTAAAACTCGAGTCTTTTCTTGCGTATGAATCTCTGTGTCATTGTCGCATTGTGAGTCCGATTACCGTCCGGTAAGCTTCATATCCTTTATCAGACTCTGTTGCATGATCAGATAACTTATGGCCTTCCGTTCCTCTATTCGGGAGCCCGAAACTTCAAATGTACCGATAGTTACGTCCTTTAAAACTCGAGTCTTTTCTTTTGTATAAATCTCTATGTCGTCACATCGTGAGTCTGATTACCGTCCGGTCAGCTTCGTATCCTTTTTTTTTTTGGTAAAGGAGACTTAGCTCCGGTAAAATTTATTAATAATAAAATATTTACAAACAACTAAAACACGGGCCAAGATCTTTACAAGATAACCTAACCAAAACTAGATTGTTGGGACAAAGAGGATTGAAGAAACCACCTTTTGATAACCTTAGTCCAAATCATATTCTGCCTAAGTATGGAAAGAACTGCTGAAGAAGAAACAAGTACTGAAGAACAAATTCACAAAGTACTGAAGAGTAACTCATCAGAAGTTCTGAAGTCTAACCAGACACTACACTGAAGAACTACTGAAGACAAACTACTCATCAGCAGTTTGTCACTCATCAGCACTTTGTCTTCAGAAGCTTCTAACCAACTGAAGACTTCAGTAGTTTTATTATTATAATGTTTTGTTAAAGTCTTGATTTCAAGTTTCGATGTACAGACTGTTGTAACCTTATCTTAGCATAATATCTTTGTTAAATATCTTAGATTACTTCAGACAACAGTTTAGTATGTTGGTCTATAAATAGATGAGTTTGTTCATCTATTTTAGACATGTGATATTTTGTATTTTTCCTTTGAAATCAATTGAAATCCTTCGGGCTTTTAACTTATAATCCATTTCACATCTGAGAAACATAAATTGCTTTACTGCTTTATACTTGAACTGTATTTATTGTTTCTCATTTACTACTCAGTCAAGGGGGAGTAATAACTCCTCTTAAAAGTGATCTTTTAATCTTTGAACACTTATTATTCCGCTGCTCATTAACTCTTACATAAATCTGTAACACATAAGTGTTCTTAAAAGAGGCCACTGATCCAACAATTGGTATCAGAGCACTGGTTAATCTGATCAAATATCAATCTAACAAATTGAGAATCAGACACAGGCTCTTATTGATATACAATAAAGGATTAAAAGGCTCACTTTTTCATCCATCACTTTAAAGAAGCATTGACAAATCCAAACTTCTTAAAAATGGACCCTTACAATACTGGATCTGCCAACAAGCCTCCTATGTTAGTCAGAAATGAATATCACATATGGTCTAAAAGGTTGGCACACACTATTTCCCAAACAAATACTGGTTGCTGGAGGTCTGTAGTTTTTGGACCTCACAGACTAGTTATTACTGATCCAGAGGGAAAAACTGAGAGACCAAAAGATCCAAAAGACTACACTGAAGAAGATTTCCAAAAGTTTGAGCTAGATGCAAAAGCTTTCTCTATGTTGGCTATGGCTCTCCCAAACGAAATATATGTTGGGCTTTTACATTGTGAAAGTGCCAAAGGGCTGTGGGATTGCCTAAAAGAGCAGTTTGCAGGAACTGCAGAGGTGATAGCCAACAAAAAAAAAATCCTGGCTCAACAATATGAAACTTTTACTCACATAGAGGGTGAAAATTTAACACAACAATTTGAAAGATTTTCTTCACTCATCTCTGAGTTAAAAATTAATAATCAGACCTATTCAAATGAGTCTATGTTACATAGATTTTTAAGGTCTTTACCTTCAAAATGGGAAACTTACTCTATAGTCCTCAGAACAAGTTCAGATTTTAACACCCTGAACCTAACAAGGTTACATGGTAAATTACTAACTTTTGAAAGAGAAATCAATCAAAAGAAAAAGTTACAAGAATCTGGTAAAACTGCTGATGACTATACTCCAGGTAGCACAGCCTTATTAGGACATGACTCACCATATTGTTCTAATAATTTTGGTTCTTTTGACCACATTGACAAAACAGCTGGGATCTCATCAGATGGATCTTTCCCAGCTTATGACAATGATGAACTAAGTCAAACTGCTGACAACATGTGTTTCATCATGGATGATTTAAAATATTTTAGCAGTGATGACTTGGAAGAAATGGAGATATTACACCAACTGGCCTTGTTAAGCTTAAAAACTAACAAATTTTACAAAAGGTCAGGAAGGAAATTTCCAGGACTTAACAATTCAACAAAAGTTGGTTTTGACAAATCGAAACTTAGATGTCACAAGTGTCAAAAGTTGGGACACTTTGCTAGAGAGTGTAGAAGCTCTAGCTACAACCAACCCATGTCTGGAAATCAATTTAACCCCTCTTATAATAGGAATAATGGAACTCAAGGGAGTGCTCATTTTGTACAGGCACAAGCTCCACAAGTTCAATATGTGCCACAAGTACAATATGTCCAGATGCCTGCTCAGCAACAACAGCAGCTGATGCCTCCTTTTCCAACTGCTCAACAACCTGCACAAACTCAACAACCCCCTCAGCAACAAAGCTTATTTACATCAGGGTATGTTGACTGGAGCAGTCTTCCTTATGACACATCAGAATGCAGTCAGGATGCAGACAATAAGGTCTATGATGTCAACTGGGGAGAACCTGATAATGGCAGAAAGAACTTTGCCTTAATGGCTTTTGAAGGATATTCTTCAAATTCTGCACTCACTCAGGTATCACAGCAGTCTCTTTTAAAGCTTTGCTCTAAATCTTGCAAAGAATCTATTGCTTTAATAAGAGAAACAAATGTGCATTTACAAGGCAAGTCCAATGATATGGAGAGAAAATATACTCAAATGAAGTGTGATTTAGAAAGAAAAATTGCTTTGAAAAATAAAGAAATTTCTAAATTAACTGATAAATCCATAGAAACCCAAGCACAAATTAAAACAATGATAGACAACCTAGGAAAAGTCAGACAAGAGCTTGCTGACACCAAGGTTGATTGTGAAAAATGGGTTGAGTCTTGTAAAGGGTACCAAATGCTGCTTAACAAACAAACTGCAGCAAATGTTAAGTTTGGCATTGGGTATACCCACACTGAATCACCAACAGATTTCACCCACAAAACTGATAATGATGGGATGAAATTGATTCAAACTTCTGACATGGAGGAATGCACATCCTACCATCAGAACTTTCTCAAAAAGGAAAGTACTGCAGAAGTTAAAACTACTGACAATAAGCCATCAGCAGTTTCAACTACATCAGGAGTTGAGATCCTGAAAACTGCTGATGACCTATTTCAAAATGCTAATATTGTCAGTAAATTGCCTTCCAACTCTCTTGACTTATCTAAAAAGAAAGAGAAGACAAAAGCATGTGAAATATGTGGTCTGTTTAACCACATAACTGAACTTTGTAGATATAGAAAGGTAAACCAGTTAAACAAACAAAGACAACAACTGATTGTGGGAAAACAGATAAAACAAAATTTTGAAAATACTTTCTTTCCCAACAAACAACAATCAAACAAAAACCTTTCTAAGAAGAGGCTTTTATCTCAACAAAAGTCTTCTTCTCAAAGTTCATCTTCAGAAGTTACACCTAACTCATCAGTAGTTTCACAAACTACTGAAGTTAAAGATTTGATAAACCTGGTTAAACTTCTGATGACCAAAGTTGATGGTGGACACCAAAAAGAACCCACCATTGTTCTAAATGACAAATCCATTGCCAAAAAGACATGGATTTCTAAAATTGGTCCACAACAAGCTGCACCTGTTCTCAAGAGCAAACCCAAAGCCAAACTGGCTTGGGTTGCCAAAACTAACTAATTTGCTATCTTGTGCAGAGGGTCTCCAGAGGTTTGAATAGCATATGGTATGTTGACAGTGGAGGCTCAATGCACATGACTGGATGCAGATACCTGATAAACAACTTTATCAGTCAAAGAGAAGGATCTGTGTCCTTTGTGAACAATGCCAAGGGATATGTGCTAGGATATGGCAATGTATCCTCAGGAAAAATGCAGTTTGACAAGGTCAATCTGGTTGAAAACCTTGAGTACAACTTGCTGAGTGTCTCACAAATGTGTGACAAAGGATATTCTTCCTTTTTCACCAAGACAGCCTACAAGATCATATCACCAGAAGGCCAGAAGTTGATAGAGAAGATTATTGAAGATCATACTTTGCTGATTGCCAAAAGGTGTGGCAATGTCTATGCAGTGGACATTGAAAAAGACAAAGTATTGAACAAAACTGCCTGTTTCTTCTCAAAGGCATCAACTTCAGAAAATGATCTCTGGCACAGGAGACTTGGCCATGTGAACTTTAAAACCATCAATAAAGTCACTAAAATGGGCTTGGTCAGGGGTCTACCTTTGAAGGAATATCAGTGCAAAGAACACTGTGTTTCCTGTCTTAAAGGTAAACAACATAAGTCCTTCTATAAGTCTATTGAAGAATCTAAAACAACTGCATGTCTTCAACTACTCCATATGGACTTATTTGGACCAGTCAAGATTATGAGCCTTGGTAAGAAGAAGTACTGCTTGGTCATCATTGATGACTACTCAAGATTCACATGGGTCTTCTTCTTATATTCCAAGGATGAGGCAGCTGAAATCATCAAGTTCTTCATTCTACAAGTTGAGAAGCAATATTCTCTTTCTGTCAAAGTCATCAGGAGTGACAATGGGACAGAGTTCAGGAACAAAACTCTGGATGAATTCTGTCTGTCTAAAGGGATTGTTAGACAGTTCAGCATTTCCAGAACCCCTGAACAAAATGGTGTGGTAGAAAGGAAGAATAGAACCTTAATAGAAGCAGCTAGAACAATGTTAGCTGATTCAGGCCTACCTTTGTATTTTTGGGCTGAAGCAGTCAACACAGCTTGTTATGTTCAGAATAGAGTTCTTATCAACAAGAGACATACCAAGACTGCCTATGAAATTCTTCATGGCATAAAGCCCCTTATCTCCTTCTTCAAGGCTTTTGGATGTCAATGTTTTATCCTCAACATCAAAGACTCTATCTCAAAATTTGCTGCAAAAGTTGATACAGGTTATTTTCTTGGTTATTCTCCTTTGAGAAAAGCTTACAAAGTTTTTAATTCAAGAACCAAGATAGTGGAAGAAACACTGAATGTCAAGTTCAATGAATCAAAACACACTCTTATTCCAGCAAATCCTGCTGAATTATTTGATCTTGATAACTTTCATTTCGGACCTGAAAAGACTGTTGAATCATCCAAACCTCCTCAAAATGGTTTTCAAGGATTTGAAGATGATAGTCCTGCACCATGGACTCCAAACACAGTCAGAAGATCAACTATTAAACCTTCAGAAGTTTCAATAGCTTCAACTTCAGGAACTACTGATGAACATTTTGAAAGTACTGATTCAGCTGAAACTAAAACTCCTGAACCTCAAACAACAGCTGAACCAGATATTATCAATCTCAGTGGTTTATTTGAAGAACCAGTAGAGCCATCCTCTAGTACAGGTCTACAACAACTGATTGAACACAAAGATCATCCATTGGATCAAATCATGGGTGATATTGCCTCAGGGGTACTTACAAGAAACCAGCTTTCCAACTTTTGCTTCTTCTCAGCATTCATTTCTCAGTTGGAACCAAAGAAATATCAAGAAGCCCTCAAAGACAACAATTGGGTGCAAGCAATGCAAGAAGAGTTGCTTCAATTCAAAAAACAACAGGTTTGGGAAATCTGTCCCTTACCTCAAGACAAGCAACCAATTGGAACAAGATGGGTCTTTAGAAACAAATCAGATGAGGCTGGTATGATCATCAAGAACAAAGCAAGATTGGTGGTACAAGGTTATTCTCAAGAGGAAGGAATTGATTATGATGAAACCTTTGCACCAGTTGCAAGACTTGAAGCTATCAAGTTATTTTTAGCTTATGCAATTTCCAACAACATTAAAGTTTATCAAATGGATGTCAAAAGTGCATTTTTGTATGGAAAAATAAAAGAAGAAGTGTATGTCTGTCAACCTCCAGGGTTTGAGGATCCTTCTCATCCTGATTGGGTTTACAGACTTGACAAAGCTCTTTATGGGCTAAAACAGGCTCCAAGAGCCTGGTATGAAACACTTTCAAACTTTTTACTTAAGAATCACTTCTCAAGGGGATCCATTGATAAAACTCTTTTCATAAAACGTGTTGGAAATCATGTCTTACTTGTTCAAATTTATGTTGATGATATCATATTTGGTTCAACAAACTCAAAACTGTGTGAAGATTTTAAGAAACTCATGCAATCAAAATTTGAAATGAGTACAATGGGAGAATTGCAGTACTTTTTAGGACTGCAAATCAAGCAACAATCAAATGGAACATTCATACATCAATCAAAATATGTTAAAGAATTATTAAACAAATTTTCTTTACAAGACTGTAAAACATGTTCCACTCCCATGACACCAATCACACAAGTTGAACCAGATGATCAAGGGAAACATATTGATCAAACCATGTATAGATGTATGATAGGTTCTCTTTTGTATTTAACTGCTTCTAGACCAGATATTATGTTCTCAACTTGTGTCTGTGCTAGATACCAATCTGCACCAAGAGAATCACACCTAATTGCAATCAAAAGAATCTTCAGATATCTGAAAGGAACTCCTACTTTAGGAATTTGGTATCCTGCTTCAAGCAATACCAAGTTAACAGCTTTTTCAGATAGTGACTATGCAGGGTGCAAAATGTCAAGAAAATCAACATCTGGGGGATGTCAATTTTTAGGAAACTGTCTGGTGTCCTGGCAATCAAAGAAACAAACATATGTGGCAACTTCAACAGCTGAAGCTGAATACATTGCTGCTGCAAGCTGTACTTCACAGATACAATGGCTCCAATATCAACTGCTTGATTATGGAATCAAAGAGACCAAGACTCCACTTTTAGTAGACAGCAAATCTGCCATTAGCATCATTCAAAATCCTGTTCAGTTTTCAAAAACTAAACATATTGAAATCAGGTATCATTTCATAAGAGATTGCTATGAAAAAGGCAAGATTGAGGTGAAGCATGTCACAACTGCTAATCAAATAGCTGACATTTTCACCAAACCCCTTGATTCAACTACTTTTCAGAGGTTAGTATCCATGCTTGGGATGTTAAACTTAGAAGAAAGTCTGTAAGTGTTTCACTTTTTAGTTCTGCACATATTTTATTTTTCACTTACTTACTTATCTGTCTCAAAACCTCTGAAGAACAATTTTTGAGAGAAACTACTGATAAACATCAAAAATGGGAAATTTTCAAAATGGAAGTAACTACTGATGATAATCAGAAGTTATTTAAGTGTTTTAAAAGTCACTCTCATCAGCAGTTGAAACTACTGAAGAGATGACCAAAACCACTGATGAAGAAACCTTCTTCATCAGCAGTTTCATTAAAAAGGGTAAAACAGACTTTTCACTCATCAGAAGTTTGACCTAGTCGGTTAAAAACTTCTGATAAATACCTTTTTCAAACACTTATCCATTCAAAAAGCAAAATTCCCTCTCTCTCTCTCAAATCAAAACCAAAACCCCCTCTCTAAACCTAAAAATACTGTTCGATCAAACAACCATGGCTCTCGTTCTAAAACAGGGACATAATCAACGAGGCTACTTTGAGAAAGATGAAGCCTGGTCCCAGTATGATGAAATCATTGATTTCATCATGAAATCCCAATATTATGAAGCTTTCACCATTGATCCACCCATTCATGAAGAAACTCTCAATGAGTTCTGGGCTAATACAGAGACGGTGACAGTTAATAATGAAGTGATTTCCCTCAAATCTTCAATTCAAGGGAAACTGATGGCCATATCACCAGAAACATTAAGCATAAGGCTTGGTTTGAAGGATTCTAATGCTCCTGAGCACATCTCAAATTCTGACATTCATCTAACCATGACAGAATGTGGCTATCAAGGTACTTTGGCACAAGCAACAGTTTATAAGAAATATTTTGACCCAAAATATAAACTGTTATTTCATTATATAATTATGTGCTTAAGTCCAAAAACTGGGTCTATTGATCAGATGCCTTCTACTTTTCAACCAATTTTTCATTCTATAATAAATGAAACTCCTTTTAAGGCATCTAAACTGTTTTTCAATGAGTTGGTTCTGCACCATCTAAATGACAAAAAGAAGTTTTTACTGTACCCAAGATTTGTTATGCAATGCATAATCAAAGAACTGGAGAGGGAGTACTTGTGGGTGAGTCAACAACTTTAAACCCACTAACTTCACAAGT
Source organism: Ambrosia artemisiifolia (assembly GCA_032199755.1). NCBI lineage: Eukaryota > Viridiplantae > Streptophyta > Magnoliopsida > Asterales > Asteraceae > Ambrosia > Ambrosia artemisiifolia. Next base: position 14,218,128 of record CM063529.1, read on the forward strand.
ATTCTCTAGGCACAATAAACCAGCACTTGTGCTAGAAGATGACCAAGGGGAAGAACAACCAATCCCTAAGGAACCCACATCTTCCAAACCCAAAAAGAAGTCCAAAAAGCCAAAACAGCAAAAACAAAAACCAACCAAACCTTTGAAAAAGACAGTTCAGGAAGTGGAGATCCCTGAAACTGCTGATATGCAATCTGCACTTGATAAGGATGTGGCTGAAACATCCTTTCAGCACACACCTTCTCCACCTCCTAAAAGAAAACCAGTTACAGTCATTTTCAAAAGAAAAAGATTTAAGAAGGCTGTAACAACTGACCCAACCTTTGAAACTGCTGAACCTGAACCTGAACCCATACAAACTACTGAACACATACCCCTCACAACTACTGAACCTGAACCTTCCCACACAACCATAGAAATTGTCCAACTTCTCTCAGGACTAAAAGGATCCCATCCAACACATGTCACTCCCCCAGCAACACATCAAATTGGGGAGATGCCTTCACCACTTGACATGGATGTGGACCTTATTAGCCCAAACCAGGGAGATGAGGATGGACCAGAGTTTATAAGCCCAAACTTAGAAACTCTTGGTACTTTTGAGGCTGCTACTACTCATTTATCACCCAGTGGTGAACCTGAGGATAGTAGTAACATAATTAAGACCTCAAATTTGGCAACTACTGATGAAGGCCTAGTGCCTGAAGTAGGAAAACCTCAGTTCCAAGAAAAAGAGGTTCATGAGAAAACTAGTTTGGTGCTAGCTCATGATATAACTGATCCTGCCCTCTCTGAGGACACTATCAGGGATTCAGATGATTCCATTAGTTTGGATGATGAATCAAACATTCCACAAACTGAATTAACGGTTGAAGTTGAAGATCCTGTATCTAAGGTCTCCAAGCTCAAGAAGCTGGTCACCAAGGATCAGGTTAAAGACCACTTAGCCCAATATTCCCCAAAAGTGGCATCTTCAGAGAAGTCTGAAGATCACCCAAAAACACACCCTTCACAAAAACAACCTACCCAATTCTCTGGGCTATCAAGCATAGACTTGAACCAGCTATGCAGCCCAGATGGTCCATTGTTCTAGACAATGAAACAAATTTTAACTGATCAACTCAAGACATTCACAACTGCTTGGGAGTTGAAAGCCAACAACCAATTTGGGTTGATAAATTCAAGACTTGCTGAGTTGAACAAGAAGATGGATCAAACTCAAGATCAATTAGCAAGGTTGTCTGCTGCAACTTCTCACTCTCTAAGGCTTCCAGAAGTGGATGAAGCCAAAAAGGGGGAGAAGATTAAGGAACCAGAACCTGAAGTAACTATCAGAGAAAATCCTGAAGCTGAAAAGCCAATCCAAACACCAGGAAAAGAAATATTTCAGGAGTTCTCATCATCTAAGGCATAAGAAGAAACTGCTGATCCTATTACTCAAACTGCTGAAGACAATCCTTCAGTAGTTGTGATTCCAGTCAAACCATCAGCAGTTCCACCTTCCAAACCAACACCAGAAGTTTCTAAGGCACCTGAAAGAGAACCTGCTTCCATTCCTATGCCAACTACAACTTCCACAACTGTTTTAAACCCTACTCCCATTGCCATGTCAAAAAAATTGTTGGAGAAAAGTTTAAAAGAGGCTACAAAGAAGGCTAAGGAAGACAAAGTATGGAACAGCCTGGAAACAAGAGATGATCTGAACTTTCAAGAAAAACTAATCAAGTATCAAGAAAAGCTTGATGAGCTTGAGGCTAAAGAAAGAGCACTTGAAGCTGTTGCAGAAGAAGACAAAAGGGCACAGCTGATCACATTCATAACCAAGAACTCCAAATCAAAACAAGTTGCTCTCAAAAGACTCTCTACTGAAGAACTCACAAGAAGAGCACAAATGCTATCTGATAGATTGGCAACAGGGAAAGAGAGGAAAGCCAAAAGAGCAGAGATTGTAGATGAACTGGTGGCAAATGGCTATGGTTCAAAGGCCTCAGTCTCAAAATGGAAAGAACAAACTTTATATGAGACATACAAGAAGTTTAGGGCCAACAAAGCTGCAGAGCCAGAAAGGTTTGAAAGTGGTGTTGACCTTCAAGGTAGTCAAGAATCTCACCTGAGAGTCACTGAAGTCGAAGACATTCCACAATCATCCTCAGGTTTACCCCAGGAAACAGGCTTGGTTTCCTATGCCTCTGACTTTGACAGGTCAAAGGTAAACATTATCAAATGGTCATTTACTGATTCCAACTCAGTACTAGTGACCAGGAGAGATCGTTCAAGTAAGGTCTACAAGAACTCAAAGGAGTTGAGTGTTCTATCTTCCAAAGACCTTCTCACAATTCAACATCTTACACCTGAATTGGGATCTCTCACTGAGCAACAAAGATGTACTCTTACTACCCGGATGACAGCAGAAATCTGGAGGATACTAGAAGAGAGAAAGAATCAACAATAAAGATTGGATAAGGTTTTGGCTTCATCAATCCAGGGGGAGATTGTTGGGACAAAGAGGATTGAAGAAACCACCTTTTGATAACCTTAGTCCAAATCATATTCTGCCTAAGTATGGAAAGAACTGCTGAAGAAGAAACAAGAAGTACTGAAGAACAAATTCACAAAGTACTGAAGAGTAACTCATCAAAAGTTCTGAAGTCTAACCAGACACTACACTGAAGAACTACTGAAGACAAACTACTCATCAGCAGTTTGTCACTCATCAGCACTTTGTCTTCAGAAGCTTCTAACCGACTGAAGACTTCAGTAGTTTTATTATTATAATGTTTTGTTAAAGTCTTGATTTCAAGTTTCGATGTACAGACTGTTATAACCTTATCTTAGCATAATATCTTTGTTAAATATCTTAGATTACTTCAGACAACAGTTTAGTATGTTGGTCTATAAATAGATGAGTTTGTTCATCTATTTTAGACATGTGATATTTTGTATTTTTCCTTTGAAATCAATTGAAATCCTTCGGGCTTTTAACTTATAATCCATTTCACATCTGAGAAACATAAATTGCTTTACTGCTTTATACTTGAACTGTATTTATTGTTTCTCATTTACTACTCAGTCAAGGGGGAGTAATAACTCCTCTTAAAAGTGATCTTTTAATCTTTGAACACTTATTATTCCGCTGCTCATTAACTCTTACATAAATCTGTAACACATAAGTGTTCTTAAAAGAGGCCACTGATCCAACATAGATCAAGGCCCAAAACCAAAACAGCACACGAAAACAATCTAATAAACAAAAGACACTTCACAGCCCATTAACCATTCTCAAACCTATCAGCCCATTTACCTATCATACCTAAACCAGCCCAATACAAAATCCGGAATCCACAAAAATAGACTTGACCCATAAACTACTATTTTATATCTGCTCAAAAACAAACTGAAATTCCTTCCAAGTATCTTCCTGGCACTATCTTCACAATTATCCTGATCCTTCATATGTTGAAAATTTCTCATCCTTTGCCGCTTGTAATCTTTGTCCACAAAAACATCATCAACCAAACCTTTTCTCTTGTGCTTTCCTCTCTTATCATAGCCTTCCATGTAGCAGCTCTTTTCTTCAATTTCAGTAACAAACTCTTGAACACTAGAAACCACATAATTACAACTTTCAATAATTTTCCCAGCCCATTACATAAAACCCATACATGACCATTACTAACACATAAAACACCTATCTGGTCATTCTCCAAACAAGCATCCATCACTCTAAACTGACCATAAACAATCCAGCTGACAATAAACTCACACAGAACAACATTACAAGGACAGTACCAGTCCAAATAAACCAAACTATGACAATACAGCCATATCCAATCCATCCAAATCAGATTATAACAACCCAACCCATCCCAAAAGAAATTCCCATAAAACCTAGAACTAAAATCAAGAAAAGGTTTCAGAAACAAACTTTTCAAAAATTAAAGGTTTTCCCATCCTTGTTGAGATCTAAAAAATGCAAAAAATTTCAGAGTGGAGATTAATGTCCTAAACACAAGGATAGGGTCCAACCTTATCTCTACATGGGCTGAGTATTCTCCATACTCCATTCCTAACCTCCAAATAATCAACGCAGAATTGAACTCATCCTCATAATGTAAAGAGGAGCTCAACAGATCTTTTAAAAACAGAAAACAAGAAACTGAAATTTGAATAAAATCAGAAGGCTTATTTAGCCAGATCTCTACCCAAACGTTTTTAGTGCACCTTATTTCTGCGAGTTCCCAATAATTGTAACCCATCCCTCCCTTAGGCAAGTGCCTTAGACACATAACAGACTCTATATGCAAAAGAACAAGGCTCAACAAAGGCCATAAAAGCCAAAAGGTTCCTGACCAGTGAATAGTTCTAGAAAAAGCAAAATTTAGGGTGGAAAAATATGTCCTAGATTCACTGATCAGCTCCATCCTTTATAACTCCGTGGTTTGAGCTTACTCCAAGCTTCCATAATCCTAACCTCCAATCACATAACGCTGAATTGAGCCTAACTTCAAAATGTGAAATAAGGCTCAACAGAACATTTAGTAGAAAAAAAACATCTTTTTGAATTTTGAAATAAAACAGATGGCTTATAAAGCCAGATCACTACCCGAACGTTTTTTGTGCTCCTTATTCCTGCAATTTCCCATAAAGTAAGTCCCAAACCCCCCTTACGCAAAAGCCTAAAAGACACAACAGACCAAGACACACTGACACTTAACAGGACAGACCAGTATATATACACAAGCAGATTTCTCACCCACTGATGACCACTAACAAACAAAAAAAATCAAGAAACAAAGACAAGAACCTAAGTCAGTGGGTGAGGCCAACCTTATCACTCCATGAACCAGGCTTACTCCAAGCCTTAACATTCCTAACCACCGATCACATAGAGCACAGTTAAGCCCAAACACCCCTAAAGACACCAACAATACACCAAGAAGGAAACAATAAAAGGAAGCCATAAAGGCCAGGAAACTACCCCAGATGTACCGGTAGTTAGGTCCTACAAAACTCGAGTCTTTTCTTGTGTACGAATCTCGATGTCATTGTCGCATCGAGAGTCCGATTACCATATGGTCAGCTTCATATCCTTTATCTGAGTTTGTTGCATACTTGCATGCTCAGATAACTTATGGCCTTCCCGTTCCTCCATTCGGGTGCCCGAAACTTAAAATATACCGATATTTGCATCCATTAAAACTCGAGTCTTTTCTTGTGTACAAATCTCTGTGTCACTGTCGCATTGTGAGTCCGATTACCGTCCGGTAAGCTTCATATCCTTTATCAGAGTCTGTTGCATGATCGGATAACTTATGGCCTTCCGTTCCTCCATTCGGGAGCCCGAAACTTCAAATGTACCAATAGTTATGTCCTTTAAAACTCGAGTCTTTTCTTGTGTATAAATCTCTATGTCATTGTCACATCGTGAGTCTGATTACCGTCCGGTCAGCTTCGTATCCTTTATCAGAGTCTGTTGCATGATCAGATATCTTATGGTCTTCCGTTCCTACATTCGGGTGCCCGAAACTTAAAACGTAAGGATAGTTACGTCCTTTAAAACTTGAGTCTTTTCTTGTGTACGAATCTCTATGTCATTGTCGCATCGTGAGTCCTATTACCGTCCGATCAGCTTTTTTTTTTTGAAAAAGGGGAAAACCCCTGCAAACATTTATTTATAAAGAAAGGAGTACAAGACAAAGACTAACCAAGACCCGGGACATAAACCCAAGATCTTAAATTAGCCCAAAAAGAAACAAACAAAAATAAACAAAAAACAAAGTAACCGGGCCAACCTAAACAAATAGTCCTAAGCCTAACAAAAATATTAAAAGCCCAACAAAGGCCAATAACATAAACCAAAAACAAACAAAAATAACCACCGGCCCAGACTTTAAACCATAAGCTCCATCCAAATCGGCCCAATAAGTCAACTCGGTCTATCTTCAGTCCAACTCCCAGATGCTCAATATCCAGAACCAAGACTTTAACACAATAGCCCAAAACATTCCAAACACACCATCGCCCAACTTCAAAGCCCAGTATCATACCATCCCTTATATACCACCGCAGCCCACTTTTCCAAACCCAGACACTACAGCCCATTATCCATTTAAATACCCAGCTCACCACAAAACATGTTCTAAGACTATTAGCACTATACTACCATAGCCCACATCGCCCCTCACTACCATGCTTAACTAACAACCAGCACCAACCACCATATATAATCCAATACACAGACCAGCATCTCCCTTGACCCAAGACCACCCCAATATCCCTATTCCATTTCATACTACTTCTCAACCCATTTCCACACCCAAACCCAAATCCCATCTCCTAACACCTCATTTGCACACCATTTCATGTATAAACCATAAGCTTCCCAACAAGCATTATACCATCTGCTTAGAACAACTAACTCCCTTATCCCTTTACCAACAGGAATCTCCATCACTAGATAAATTAGAATCTTCCAAACCCACCATACCATACTTTTAAAAGGCAACTGAATCAGACCTTCAAATCCCAATATAAGAACCATATTCAAACTGGAAACTCTTAACCAATGCACTATACCATCCCAAAACTCAAGCTGAAATGTTCCTAAACTGCCCCATATATACCAAGAGAAGACAGTAGGGACTTTGATCTTATTACAAGGTAATACAATCAAAACCAGCCTAGTCTGAACCAAAACTGCAACTAAATGGTACAAAAAAGGCCTGTAAACTTTAAAAACCTCCATCAGAGTAATGGCTTTACTAGACCCTTTTATACCATTAGTTCCCCACTTCTTTATAGGACGTAAGCAACAGAAACCATCACACACATACCAGAGCCACACCTTAAAGCTGCACCAGACTTGAACAAAGCTGACCAGCCACTTATTATCACCGATAACTAAATCCTTCACTCTGTTGACCCATATACTCCAACACCAAAAGGCAGTAAAAAACTCCCATATTCTGCTAATCTTATCTTCCCATCTCATCACATTGTTAAACCAATTCTGCAAGATCTTCGTAAAAATGACCTTTCTGCCCCTGCACCCATACCCCTCCTTTTTATACATATTTCCTTCCTTTAACATCTCCATACCATCCCTTTGAGACTCTAAACCATTTCTACAACACTTAACAACCTCAAACATCCACCTCCGTATCACCACAACCCTACCCATAAAACCCAGCCCCAGACAGGTCCCAAATGGGACAGACACACATGACTCAAGACACCAAAAGCAAGAGAAAAGGTTTACAAAGATTACCAAAACAAAGTATTGGGTTTTCATATTGCTGCACAGATCTAGAAAATAAAAACCAACTAAGAGAAACAATGTCCTATTAACAGCAACATGATCCATCCTTATAACTCCCAGGTGAACACTCCCCATGTGTTTATAACAACCTACATACCCTTTTCAAAACGCAGAACTGAACCAGAGTGTCAAAAGTGGGCCAAAATCTCTGATCAGTGACATGACCCAGAAGTATTTCAGAAACCCACCCTCTCCATCCCAGAACCCAGATAAGAAGCATAAAGCAGAAAAGAAATGAAACCAGATATCTACCCCCATGTATTTTAAGTCTCCATAAAACTCCTTGTTCCCATAAAGTCCCACCCTCCCTGAGCAGCTGCTCAAAAATGCACTCACACGGGCTAAGCTTCCAAAAAACACACATAAAATAATATGGTTCCTATACCACTGCCAAGTGCTAGAAAGAATAAAAAATAAATGGAAGGGGAATAATGTCCTAAGACCAGTGGTATAGGGCCTCCTTATCTCTCCAGGTTGAATGCAAATCTCCTGCATATAAACTCCTAAACTCCACCAGGCTGGGGTAAAATCAGACCATAAAGCAAAAGAGATACTAATATGGCTGCAAAATCCTAAATCCTTAAATTTTAAACACAAAAATAACCACATAGGTGTATGAAAGACACACCTTTTAACACAGAAAAGGAAGGTACTACTTCTAAGGTTGTCTACCCAAGGCTTTATCCAGTTCCTTATACCACCTTGATTAACCAATAACCCCCCACCCCTACTCCAAGTGGAGTATAAAGACTCAAGACTCAAAAACAAGAAAAGGCTGAAAAAGAACAAACAAACCAAGGTTCCAAGGCCATATCTGGAACTAAAAAAGAAGAAAAACAGAAGAAATAATAAGATCCTAAAGATATGACCTTGATCCAACCTTATATCTCCCAATATCAGTCTCATCCCAAGACTATAAAGGCCTAAACCCATATCATATATAGCAGAATTGAAAGCAGGCTTAAAAATAAGCCAAAGAATCAACAGATCAAAAACAAAAACAAGTTTATAGACACACCAAATGAACCTCATCACACAACCACCTCTACAAAGCAGACCCCTATAAAGACACCACTCAGGACACACTGAAAGATTGTAAGGAAGCCCCAAAGGCCAGAGATCTACCCCACGCTGAATAAAACACCTTATAACTCCCAAAAGCCCAAAAAGCCCCCCACCCCATTTATTAATATATTCCTTATACAAATTACCCACACCTCTTTTATGCCACCCCATTCCCCACAAATTATCAGTCCATTGATTTATCAAATTAAACCAGAAGATCTTCATCATAAAATAACACACATCCCATAAAACCTCCCTCACACCCCAAAACCATAATAAGATAATTAAGAATAACATTGGAAAACCTGTTTGAGAGGATCCTTCCATACCACCTTAAAACCCCACATCCTGCTAAATTTGATACTGCTAACAGAAGCCTGAATCCTTAATCCCAGCAATCTATGCCTTACAGCTTCTCTGATAATAGCACATAGAGCCTCAACAGATCTAACTTCCTTCCTAAAAATCCTAGCACTCCTCTCTTGCCATATAAAATACACCATAGTAGCCAAGGCAAGCCTCTGAATAATACTTTTAGCTGACTTCCCCAACTGAGCAGAAGATAAAATTTGCACACAATCCATCAGCATAGCAGGAACATAACCTTTGATGGCAAGCCAGCCAGAGAATAAAAGCATGCCTAGGAATGGATTGGCTAAACCACACCACTTTAGCCCAAGTCACCTCATCCCTTTGCAAACTCAAATCCTTAAAAACCACCCTAGTTTCAAAAGACACCAGGGTTTCCTGTTTAGTCTTCGAAAAGACATAGTCCTTCTTCCCTTTTACAAGTGAAGGAGGCCTCATCTGAAACAGACAAGGAAACTTGCTATTCCACTCCATTAGCCACACCCAATTCCCATTACTAATAACATTAGACACTGTAGATGTAAGAGACAGACCACCCCTATAAATATCCCTAGGAGAAATAAAAGAGCACAAAGGACTTAAGGGGCACCAATTATCATACCAGACAGAAGTAGAATGACCATCCCCTATACTTTTAAACAATGAGCCCAAATAACTTCCCTATTATCCAATAAGCTCTTCCAACTCCAACAAGCCTCACCCTTTTTAAAGAAGCCCCAAAAGCTCAACCCTTTTAACCTAAACAATCTAATCCACTTAGTCCATATAGTATCCTTCCCTGAAATTAAATTCCAGATATGCTTGGCCAAGAGAGCTTTATTTTGGACTTTTAAAGACTTAATACCAAGCCCTCCCTGACTCTTAGGACAACAAACAGATTCCCAGGACACTCTAACCTTACCCTTAGCAGAATCAGATTGGGTCCATAAAAACCTATTCATGATCCTCTCAATATCCTCTATGACACCACTAGGCAGTAAAAACACAGATGCCCAATAAATATGAAGAGAAGACAAAACAAACTTTATAAGTTGTAACCTCCCAGCAAAGGAAAGGGATTTATTCTTCCAATCATCCACCCGTTTCCTCACTTTCTCCACTAGAACCAAACAATCCTTAGAATACAGTTTTTTGGACAATAATGGGACTCCTAAGTATCTCACAGGAAGAACCCCCACTTTGAAAGGAAGCAAGGCTTTCAATCTTTCTTGCACAGGAACAGAAACATTCCCAAAGTACATGGTACTCTTACTCAGATTAGGAATGAGACCAGACACTGAGCTAAACTCCTCCAAAGCCTCCTTAACCACCCTCACAGAAGCAGCATCAGCATGAGAAGAAACCAATAGATCATCTGCAAACCAAACATGAGTCGGATTTAATTCCTTACAACACAAATGGTATTTAAAATTTCCACTCTCAGCAATTCTTCTGTCAAAGATAAGCTTCAGAACCTGCATCACAATGGTAAACAAATAAGGGGACATAGGATCTCCCTGCCTTAAACCTCTCTTACCCTTGAAATATCCAAACATCTCACCATTAACATTAATGGAGTATGCAGCAGATCTGATGCATGTCATAATCCATTCAATCATACAAGGGTGAAAACCAAAGTTCACCAAACAGGCCTCCAAAAAATCATGATTAACTGTATCATGAGCCTTCTGGAGATCAATCTTCAAGGCAACCCTAGGGGCTCTAACCTTCCTATGATAGTTCCTAAGAAGTTCCAAGTAAGATGTTATCACTAATCTGTCTACCTGGAATAAAGGCACTTTGACACTCATTAACAATTAAGTCCAAAGAACCCTTAATCCTCTCACAAATGATCTTAGTTATGCACTTATAAAGCACATTACAACAAGCTATAGGTCTGAATTCAGTGACACTCCTAGGATTGGAGCATTTAGGGACCAATGAGATAATGGTAGCATTCACTTCCTTCAATAACTTCCCATTATAGAAAACCTCCTTAATACACACTTCATTCCCAATAATAGGCCAGGCAGATCTAAAGAACTTAGAGGAATAACCATCAGGCCCAGGGGCTTTATCAATATCAATATCAAAAATAGCCTTCCTGATTTCTTCATTGGACACCTCCCTAACCATCTGATCAGCCACCTCTCTAGGCAGCTTAGCAGTAAAGAGAGCATTAGGATCCCTTATAGCTAAAACCTCACTATTACTCCCCATAAACCCTTCAAAAAGTCTCACAAAGGCATTACTAACCTCCTCTCCCTCAAAAAAAGACCCATCCTTATCCAGAACAGAATTAATCCTATTCCTACTCAACCTACCTTTAATGGCCTTATGAAAATAAGATGTATTCTGGTCCCCAGCCCTCAACCACTCAACTTTAGCCTTCTGTTTTAAAAATAACTCTTCATCCAAGGAAGCTTTTTTAAGGGCATTGACCAGAATAACCTCCTCCTCTCTCAACTCAGAATTATGTGGATCCTCCACAACAGCAGACTGAACTTTACCTAACTCCAAAGAGATGGACTTGACCTCTTCAGTACGATCCCCTGCATCCTTCCAAGCTTTCAAAGAGGCTTTTTCAGCTTCTTTAGCTTAGACACAACAGAGAACATAGAACAACCCTGCACAGAACACTTCCAGTTAGATTCAACTATAGGTAAAAACTGAGGCTTACCTGCAAGATGATTCATAAACTTGAAAGGCCTTGGCTTCCAAGGCCTTTGTCCCCTCAAGGAAATAAAACCAGGGGCATGATCAAAGTGGAAGAAAGGAAGAAATGAGGCAACCAGATCTGAAAAAATGTTTAAAAAGGAGTTATTGCTCATTATTCTATCTAATTTCTTCAACAACCCAGTAGTTTTCCCCAGACACTTGTTCCAAGTAAACTTCAACCCTGAAGAAGGAATATCATCCACCCCTATATTCTGACAGCAATCCCTGAAATCTAAAATAGCTGAAGTCACATCAGAGCACCCCATAGACCTCTCAGAAGGATCCAGAATGACATTAAAGTCACCCATTATAAGCCAAGGATCATCCTGAGTAGAATACCCAAACTTTTGCAAATCCTGCCATGACACTTTCCTTTGACAGTTCCTAGTTGACCCATATAAGAAAGAGCAGAAAAAATTGGGAGAACCATTCAAAGGCTTGACTAAACAGTGAATGACCTGAGAAGTAACCTCAATAATCATAACATCAACAATATTTGGTTTCCAACCTATAAGGATTCTCACCCAACTAGCACAATATTCCTTATTAGAAAACCATTGCCAGTTATTCAAAACTCCATTACACACCTGCCCAAGATTTTGGCCTTTGACATGAGTTTCCAACAAACAACATAAACCAATCTCCTTGTCATTCAAAACATTCATAACCTGATTCTGATTGGAATGCTTCATCAAACCTCTAACATTCCACGATAGAATATTTAAATTTTGAGCAATCATTGAGAACCAGAATTATCAAGAGAGGAGGACAATACCTGACCCACCTCTGAATGACCACAATCATCAAGCTTCATGAATTCAGCAGTCTCATCATCCTCAGAGAGAACCTCATTATTCTCAGTCTCCAAAATAATATCCTCCCCCCATCATAATCCAGACCACCTGCAAAATCATACTTAAAACACATTTTAATAAAAAATTGTGTCTGCTCAAATTCCCATTCCAACACTTGGTCCTTTGAAGGAGTAACCCTGTTATTAACATAGAACATCACATCATCTATTTGTTGCTGAGATAAAACAATATGGCTGTCCTCAATAACAGTACTTCTAGTACCCAAATTTGCACCAGGTATGTAAGGTGAAGCATGGGTACCCTCCCCTTTTTTATCAGATTTTCCCTCAGGCAAAGGATCAGAAAAAGGAACAGGTGGGAGAGAAGCAGAAATGTTGTTAAGAGGTTTTTGGTTTAAAGAAGATGGACCACTTTTTGGGATAGACTTAGAACAAGCCCAGTTTACCTTTTCTCTCTAAATCATTAACCGGATAATAAAACCAACAACTAAACCAATACCCTTTAATTTCAACCCCACTGCCCACCTTGTTGCTAATATACTTCAGCTTAGTACCTAACAACCCATCACTAAAGATTCTCCATATCAACCATACTTCCCGAACCCATCCCTCAGACCAGTTACAAGACATCCTAACCACCAGCTGGCATGATGAGATCTTACACATATTCCATAACTTGTAAACACAGCACATATGGAACAGGCATCCATATGCAGCTATAAGAGTTTGACAAACATCAACATTTAAACCTACATTACTACCTATCCCCACAATCATAAAATCTCCTATAGCCCCCCAATCATGCCAGGATATGAGGATATGGACTTTGCACTTAATACTAAGTATCAAGAACAAATGCAGCTTTCCTAAAACAACAACTGCAACTAAATAGTTCCAAACATGCTTGCACTCTTTAATCACTTCCACCAGAGTAGTGGCAGTACTAAACATTTTGAACCTATTAGCTTCCACCCTCATATCAGTAGTAACAACAGTCAGACACAGCAACACATGCCTTATCAGCAGCCAAACAGAAAAATTTAGAACTCTGCTCACCCCTTTCCAGCTATTAGTATAATAAGCACTAAAACCTTCCATTCCAAAATCTTGAACTCCTGTATTATATTGTAGCAGAATATATCTCAGCCAAGTGCTGCACAAATTGACAATACTACCCTTATACAGACTGCTGATCTTTTCATCCCAAAGCTGCTTCCAGTAGAATTCAAACCTTGCCAGTTTATCATATGTAATTATTTCCACCACCTCAACCATATAACTCTTAATGCAATCAACCCAACCCAGATTGACCCATCCCTGACAGATCCCAAGTGGGATTGACACAACAGACTCAAATGATAAAAAACAAGAAAACAGGCTTGGAAAGATTACCAAAAAAATGTTGAGGGTTCCCATACTGTTGGATAGAGCTAGAAACAAAAAAAAGAGAGAAAATAATGTCCTATGGCCAACAGTACAGTCCAGCCTTATATCTCCCTTGTTTATGCTCCCCATGAGCCTCAAAACTCCTAACCACCAATCATACAACGCAGACCTGTGCCAGAGTGTCAATAATGGACCAAGATCTCTGCACAGGATATAATCCCATAGAAGTTTATATATCCCCCCCCCTTTCCCAGACCAGAAGGCAAACAAGACAGGACAGAAAAGAAAAGAAAGAGAGCAGACAAGAAATGAATACAGATCTCTACCCATCGTTTTTTAAGTCTCCAGATGCCACCATGACCCATTATAGACCCCCCTCCCATGCACAAATGCACATAAAACTCACACAGGCCAACACCAAAACACACACCATTATAACACTGGTTTTTGTTCCCCTGCACTGTTCTAAGAAACAATAAAAACAAGACAAAATACCAAGAAATGAAGGGGAAAGTGACCTACAAGCAGAGGAGCAATGCTTCCTTATCTCTCCATGGCTAGTGCAAACCTCCTGCACCCAAAAACCTAAATCCCCACAGGCTAAGGTGAGCACATTCATGATAGCTAAAGAGGAACTATCATGTATGCAACATCCTAAAATCCTAAGTTTTAAACACAAAAAAATACCCACAGGTGTATGAAAACCACACCATCCACAGAACAAAGGGTTGGATCTAATAGCTAAGGCTATTACCCACAGGCTTTTAGTCAACCATAAAACTCCTTGATTCCCATAAGATCCCTTCCCCCTCATCCAAAAGGATGTAAAAGACTCAAGACACCAAACCAAGAAAAGGTATAAGAAAGAAAAGAATGACAAGGTTTCAAGGCCATATCTAGAGCTAAAAAAGATAAAAGACATAACAAGGAACAGAAACCTAAAGATATGACCTTGTTCCATCCTTATAACTCCCAGGTTTTGTCTTATCCCAAGACCATACAATCCTAACCCCTTAACACAGACATCAGAATTGATACTAGACCTGTCACCAGGCACAAGCATCAACAGAAGAGAACTCCAAAAGTATAAGTTGACACACCAATACCAATACAGACACAAAAGAAGAAAAGGATCAAACCAACAGGAAGCATGGGTTGTCCCATACCAGATCTCTACCCATCGCTGAAATGACCACCATATGACTCCCAAAGCTCCCATAGACCCTCCCTTCCCATCATCATTCCTGATCAAGTTATTAAACTGACTCAGCAATAATAAAATCATGATCACCCAGCCCAGAACCAGATTCACCATATTTACCATTATATTATAGTTAACTTTATTAATAAATACTAACCCCCATGGCCTTAGACCATCCCTAAAGAGAAACCAAACCCAACCAACCTCCCTCATAACCCTGACCCATAAAAGAATAATTAAGAACAACATTGGGAAACCTGTTTAAGAGGGTCCTTCCATACCACCTTAAAGCCCCACATCCTGCTGAATTTGACACTGCTAACAGAAGCCTGAATCCTCAATCCCAGCAATTTAAGCCTTACAGTATCTCTAATAATAGCACACAAAGCTTCAGCAGATCTACTCTCCTTTTTAAAAATTCTAGCATTTCTTTCTTGCCATATAAAATATACCATGGCAGCCAAAACAAGCCTCTGAATAATACTTTTAGCAGACCTCCCTAGCTGAGCAGAGGACAAAATTTGCACACAATCCAACAGCTTAGCAGGAACATCCTCCAACCTAGCCATCCCCTTCATTCCTTCCCAAACCATTGTTGAAAAAGGACATTCAAAAAATAAATGTGAATGACTATCTCTTATTTCCCCACACAGAGCACATAATAGGTTGTCCCTGGCATCCCAACTCAATAACCTGTCCTGAGTAAGGAGCCTTTGATGGCATGCCAGCCATAAGGTAAAAGCATGCCTAGGGATAGATTGGCTAAACCACACCACTTTAGCCCATGGAACCTCATCCCTGTGCAGACTCAAATCCTTAAAAACAACCTTAGTTTCAAAAGCCACTAGAGTCTCTTCCTTAGTCTTCCAAAAAACACTATCCTTCTTCCCTTCTGTCAGAAAAGGAGGCCTCATCTGAGAAAGACAAGGATACTTGTTATTCCACTCCTCTGGCCACACCCAATCTCCATTACTAATAACATCAGCAACTGTGGAGGTAAGAGACAAACCACTCCTATGAATGTCTCTAGGAGAAATGAAGGAGCACAAAGGACTTAATGGGCACCAATAATCATACCAGACAGAAGTAGTACGACCATCCCCTATACTTTTCAAACAGTGAGCCCAAATAACTTCCCTATTTTTCAAAAGACTTTTCCAGCTCCAACTAGCCTCACCCTTTTTGAAAAAACCCCAAAAACTCATCCCTTTTAGTCTAAACAATCTAATCCACTTAGTCCATATAGTGTCCTTCCCTAAAATTAAATTCCAGATATGTTTAGCCAAAAGAGCTTTATTCTGGATTTTTAGGGACTTAATACCAAGCCCCCCTGACTCTTAGGACAACATACAGACTCCCATGACACTCTAACCTTCCCCTTAGCAGAATCAGATTGGGTCCATAAAAATCTATTCATAATCCTTTCAATATCCTCTATGACACCACAAGGCAGCAAGAATACAGAAGCCCAATAAATGTGCATAGAAGACAAAACAGATTTTATTAGCTGCAACCTCCCAGCAAAAGAAAGTGATTTATTCTTCCAGTCATCCACCCTTTTCCTCACCTTCTCCACTAGGACTGAACAGTCCCTAGAATACAGCTTTTTAGACAGTAAAGGGACTCCTAAGTATCTAACAGGGAGAACCCCTACTTTAAAAGGAAGTAAAGCTTTCAGTCTATTTTGCATCTGCACAGACACATTCCCAAAGTACATGGTACTCTTACCCAGGTTAGGAATAAGCCCAGACACTGAACTAAACTCCTCCAAAGCCTCCTTTACCACCCTCACAGAAGCAACATCTGCATGAGAAAAAACCAATAAGTCATCTGCAAAACAAACATGAGTCAAGTTTAGTTCCTTGCAGCACCAATGATATTTAAAATTTCCACTCTCAGCAATTCTTCTGTCAAGAATCAGCTTCAAAACCTGCATCACAATGGTAAACAAATAAGGAGACACAGGATCTCCCTGCCTTGAACCTCTCTTGCCCTTAAAATATCCAAACATCTCACCATTAACATTAATAGAGTATGCAGCAGACCTGATGCATGTCATAATCCATGCAATCATACAAGGGTGAAAACCAAAGTTCACTAGACAGGCCTCCAAAAAATCATGATTAACTGTATCATAAGCCTTCTGAAGATCAATCTTCAAGGCAACCCTAGGGGCTCTAACCTTTCTATGATAATTCCTAAGAAGCTCCTGAGTGATTAAAATGTTATCACTAATCTGCCTTCCTGGAATAAAGGCACTTTGACACTCATCTACAATTAAATCCAAAGACCCCTTAATCCTCTCACAGATGATCTTAGTTATGCACTTATAAAGCACATTACAACAAGCTATGGGTCTGAATTCAGTAACACTCCTAGGATTGGAGCATTTAGGGACCAAGGAGATAATTGTAGCATTCACTTCCTTCAATAACTTCCCATTATAGAAAAATTCCTTAATAGCACAACACACCTCATTCCCTATGATAGGCCATGCAGATCTAAAAAACTTAGAGGAGTATCCATCAGGTCCAGGGGCTTTATCAATATCAATATCAAAGATAGCCTTCCTGATTTCTTCATTGGATACTTCCCTAACCATCTGATCAGCCACCTCTCTTGGCAACTTAGTAGCAAAAAGAGCACTAGGATCCCTTAAAGCTAAAACCTCACTATTACTCCCCATAAACCCTTCAAAATGTCTAACAAAGGCATTACCAACCTCCTCCCCCTCAAAGAAAGACCCATCCTTATCCAGGACAGAATTGATCCTATTCCTACTTAACCTACCTTTAATGGCCTTATGGAAATAAGAAGTGTTCTGATCCCCAACCCTTAACCACTCAACTTTAGCCTTCTGTTTTAGGAATAATTCTTCATCCAAAGAGGCTTTTTTGAGGGCATTGACCAGGATAACCTCCTCCTCTCTCAGCTCAGCATTATGAGGGTCATCCACAACAGCAGTTTGAACTTTACCAAGCTCCACAGAAATGGTTTTCACCTTTTCAGAAAGATCCCCCTGCATCCTTCCAAGCTTCCTGAGAGGCTTTTTCAGTTTCTTTAGCTTAGACACAACAGAAAACGTAGCACAACCCTGCACAGAACATTTCCAGTTAGATTCAACAATAGGTAAAAATTGAGGCTTACCTGCAAGATGATTCATAAACTTGAAGGTCTTTGGTTTCCAAGGCTTCTGACCTTTCAAAGAAATAAAACCAGGGGCATGATCAGAATGAAAGAAAGGGAGAAAAGAAGCAGCCATATCTGAAAAAATATTCAAAAAAGAGTTATTGCACATTATTCTATCCAACTTCTTCAGCAACCCAGTAGTTTTCCCCGGACACTTGTTCCATGTAAACTTCAACCCTGAAGAAGGGACATCTCCCACACCTATATTCTGACAGCACTCCCTGAAATCTATCATGGCAGAAGTCACATCAGAACACCCCATAGACCTCTCAGAAGGATCCAGAATGACATTAAAGTCACCCATTATAAGCCAAGGATCATCCTGAATAGAATACCCAAACTTTTGCAAATCCTGCCATAACACTTTCCTTTGACAATTCCTGATAGACCCATATAAGAAAGAGCAGAAAAAATTGGGAGAACCATTCATGGGTTTGACCAAACAATGAATGACCTGAGAAGTAACTTCAATGATCATAACATCAACAATATTAGGCTTCCAACCTATGAGGACTCTAACCCAACTAGCACAATATTCCTTATTGGAGAACCACTGCCAGCCATTCAAAACCCTATTACATACCTGTCCAAGATTTTGACCTTTGACATGAGTTTCCACCAAACAACATAAGCTGATCTCCCTATCATTCAAAACATTCATAACTTGGTTCTGATTGGAATGCTTCATCAAACCTCTAACATTCCAGGAAAGAATATTAAGATTTTGAGCAATCATTGAGAACCAGTATTAACAGAAGAGGAGGACAATACTTGACCCCCCTCTGATTGAACACCTTCATCAAGCTTCATGAATTCAGCAGTCTCATCATCCTCAGATAACACCTCATTATTCTCAGTCTCCAAAACATCTTCATTATCAGTTTCTAGAACAATATCTTCCATTTCATCATAATCCATGCCTTCAGGGAAATCAAACTTCTGACACATCAAAAAGAAATACTTAGTTTGAACCACATCCCATTCCAAAACTTGCTCTCTAGTAGGGATAACTCTGCAATTAACAAAGAACATAACATCCTCAATCTGCTGAGGAGTTAAATCAAAAGAATAGTCCTCAATAACAGCATCTCTGACCAGACTGGAGCCAGGGGTATAAGGCTTAGCAGGGACACCATTGTGAGGAGGACAATCAACAGGTAGATCAAGAGGGGCAGTAAAAGGATTAGGGGGAGGAACATTAGGGGCAGAAAAAGACACAGGTTTAGTTACAGGTTGTTTCATAGGGGTTGATTTGGAAGATTTAGGTGAGTGGTGTGTAGCAGGCTTAGCAGGGGAAGGTTTAGGAGGTTTAGAAGTGGGAACAACTGCAACATTACCAGCTTCAAGACCAGTGTCTTCATCAACCATATTCTCATCACCCAAGACACTAAAACTATTCTTGACCTCAATACGTTTAGCCACAAGATTAGTCTTCTTCCCTTTAATACCATCTGTCTTAATCTGAAAAACTTGCTTCCCCTTCCTAGCTTCATTACCAATACCCTCCTTTCCATCTTTTTTAACCCCAAAAGAAGAAGCACCATTAGAATCCTTCCTAATTTGATCCTTCTGAAGATCATACTCCCTAGCAGCTTGATTCATTTTGAAGCTCTTAGTCCTATCCTGAAGTTTAGCCTCCTTCTCCTCCTTATTACCCTTAAACATATTTCTTTGTCTCAAGTTACCTCCCCCATAAGCCCCATTACTATTCCCTCCAATACTTAAACCCTTATTAGGATTCTTAGCAGCCATACTACGCTTCCACACCAATTGATACCCTTCCTCATCAACAGTACCATCTTTAGCAGCCCCTCTCTTATCTTCATTCCCCTTTTCAGCTTCTCTTTCCCTAGCTTCTTTCTCCTCAGCAGTTAACTCTCTAGTAGTACACTTCTCAAAAGGATGCCCAAACACTTTGCAAAAAGAGCAAAGTTTAGGCATCTTTTGATACTCTATCAACACCTCAGTAACCTTAGGCTCAGCACCCTCCTCTCTAGGATAAAAAGCTCTAATAAAAGTAGGTTGAGAATCAGCAGCAGCAATTTCCACCAAGATTCTAGCAAATCCAACCTGCACATTAGAATTCAAACATTTATCCACAATAATATTATCAAACAAAAGTGGTTTACCAATACAGCTAGCCAGCTCACACAACCCCTGCACATTCCATAATTCCAATGGCACCTCCTTAAACAAAACCCACACAGGCACCTTTTCAGGTTCTGTTTTCACAATCGCAGCCCCAACTTCCCATTGGTTTAGTACCAAAGGGATGCCATTAACAACCCATGGACCAACTTTCAAGGCTTCCAACATTCCCTCCTTAGTCTCAAATTTGAAATAGAACAACCCTTTACCATTAGTAGAAATGTCCTCAATCCCATATCTCTTCCACATCCTGAATAAATTGAATCTAACCCAAGCTATAGAACAGAAAGAACCCACAAAGTACCCATACAAATGTTTAGAGTAAACCTGCTTAACCTTCTCAACATAATCTTGCTTAATCATAACCACCTTTTCACCATTTTCAAGAGTAGTAGGTGGGCAATACATGATCTGTTTGCTAAATTCAGCAATCTTCTCACCCTTAATAGCATTAGCATATGAAGCCTTCTCCTTCTTATCCTCAGATTCAGAATCCCCAGATGGCCCAGGGGTGTTATCAACAGATTTGTTGGCAGATGAAGACGCCTTAAACACATAATTTTTATCAGCAATTGCCCCTAGAATTGGAGACTTCTGAATAATATCACAATCACTTACTATAGGCTCTTTTAGCTTCCCTTTCTCAGCCACCAATTCCCTAGCCTTTCCCAACCCCAAAATTAATTCCCTCAACCTCAACTTTTTCCTCTGTATAATGTCCCTAATCTCCTTAATAGAACACTGCATACCATTAAACTCACCTGTTTTCTCAGCATCACCACTATCCTCAAAAGGATAAAAGATTAATCCATTTGCAGCTCTATAACCCAACTGCTTAGATTTAACACTACCAGTCTTTTTTATATCAGAAATCTCCTTCTCCATCTGCTCAATAGTCATATTAGCAACAGGAGTGGAACCTATAATATCAGACATCTCCCCAATTCTGAAAACAGGGAGAACTGGCACAGCAGCATCCTTGTTAAATTCAAATACCTGCTTAACCTTCTTGTTTTTAGATGACAGAATCTTCATAATCTTCCTGCCCTCATGTGTTAAAATAAGTTGTTTCTTAGTTATAGCCTTAGTATTATCAATACTCTCCAAACCACCTCTAAGCTTTTTACCCCCCCTGCTCATTACTTTGAGAAATACCATCCCCAAAAAATTCCCTCTTACACATAGGACCCCTAGTCTGATTTATATCCTGCACCCCAACCCTGCAGTAAAACCATCTAGCTAAAGCTTTGACAATACTCATATCAAACTCAAACAAATCTTCCACCTCAAACTCCTTCATTTTGCAAAACAGCTTATGATAATGCTGGTGGAAGGCTACAATACTACTCTCAACAAAGTGGTCTTCCAAGAGTTTCAGCTTACCCTGCAACCCATTACATTCCATATGCCCCTGACCCATTCCTATATCCACAACTTTGTTTACTCCATTCCCCTTCGACCCAACTTTCCCCAACATATTACCCTTACCCTCACTATCTATAGCATTATAGTCACACACCAGCCTAAGGCTCAAAACATCAGACTTCTCATAACATGCAATAACAAATTGCATAAAGTCATCAAAAATCTCATCAGAAACATACTCAACCTTCACCTTAATCTCATCAATATTGGATAAATACCTACCAAAGCACTCCTCAAATGAAGGATTTAACAGGTTCAAAGAGAAACACTGTTTCATAGCAGGCTCATACACAGGGTTCTGATAAGCCTTCTGAGCTAACATCTCTATAGCTTTCAGAACAATATCTGAAGAGAACCAACCCTGAGAATGACCAGCAAACCTCCATTTGCCACCAGTTCCACTCATCTTTCCAGTAACATCCAGCCCAACACTACTACTATCCATATCCCTACAAGCAACAATTAGCATCCTATGCTCATTTTTATCACATGCATTCATTATGAAGTTCATAAACTCAACACATTTCTCACTAAATTGCACATTACCATCCTCATTAGTAACAACCCTATCATCAGCCTCAATAACCTTTAGCAGAAGATCCCCAAACCTCAGCATAAAACCCTCATTCTTACAATTCATGTGAATAAACCAATTCATAGCAGTCATAAACGAGTTATCAGAATAGGTTTTATCAATCAATACCTGAATGGCCTCCCCAATAGCCAGATCAGTAAACACCAACTGTTCAGGACCAAAAAACTGCCAGTGAGTCACACAGGGAGAACTATCTGACATCTGCTGGTCCTGTTCACTTACTTTTAGCCCATTCTCCCTAGACAGAAGCAAGCGTTTGCGCCAATCAGCCATAAACGGAGCAGAATTAGCCTGAACATTCAGATCCACACAACTTCCAAAAGGATTAGGGTTCAGAGGAGAGTTAGGAGAATCTCGAGATTCAGCAAACTCCTCCGGCACCGAAACAGCCGGAGAAACAAAAACACTCTCAGACATGAGCAGATCTGGAGGAATATCAGGAGGAACACCTCCTTTAGGATCAGTAAGAGACTGATCCATAGCAAACAGAGAAGAAGAATAGAGAAATTCAATCAACAATTGATGGAACAGTAGCACAATCGAAGAGAAAAAGAAGCGGGAAATGAAGAACAAGCCCTAGAAATCAAAATCGCCAATCGCCCAGAGAAAAAGTCAAACGGTCAAAGCCAAATGTAAATGTACCGATAGTTACGTCCTTTAAAACTCGAGTCTTTTCTTGTGTACGAATCTCTATGTCATTGTCACATCGTGAGTCCGATTACCATCCGGTCAGCATCGTATCCTTTATCAGAGTCTATTGCATGATCAGATATCTTATGGCCTTCCCGTTCCTACATTCGGGTGCCTGAAGCTTCAAACGTATGGATAGTTACATCCTATAAAACTCGAGTCTTTTCTTGTGTACGAATCTCAATGTCATTGTCGCATCGTGAGTCCGATTACGATATGGTCAGCTTCATATGCTTTATCTGAGTCTGTTACATGCTCAGATATCTTATGGCCTTCCCGTTCCTTCATTCGGGTGCCCGAAACTTCAAATGTACCGATATTTACGTCCATTAAAACTCGAGTCTTTTCATGTGTACGAATCTCTATGTCATTGTCGCATTGTGAGTCCGATTACTGTCCGATAAGCTTCATATCCTTTATCTGAGTCTGTTGCATGATCAGATATCTTATAGCCTTCCGTTCCTCAAATCGGGAGCCTGAAACTTCAAATGAACCGATAGTTACGTCCTTTAAAACTCGAGTCTTTTCTTGTGTACGAATCTCTATGTCATTGTTGCATCGTGAGTCCAATTACCTTCCGGTCAGCTTCATATCCTTTATCAGAGTCTATTGCATGCTCAGATATCTTATGGCCTTCCCGTTCCTCTATTCGGGTGCCCGAAACTTCAAATGTACTGATAGTTACGTCCTATAAAACTCGAGTCTTTTCTTGTGTACGAATCTCAATGTCATTGTCGCATCGTGAGTCCGATTACCATACGGTCAGCTTCGTATCCTTTATCTGAGTCTGTTGCATGCTCAGATATCTTATGGCCTTCCCGTTCCACCATGCGGGTGCCCAAAACTTCAAATGTTCCGATATTTACGTTCATTAACACTCGAGTCTTTTCTTGTTTACGAATCTCTGTGTCATTGTCGTATTGTGAGTCCGATTACCGTCCGGTAAGCTTCATATCCTCTATCTGAGTCTGTTGCACGATCAGATAACTTATGGCCTTCCGTTCCTCTATTCGGGAGCCCGAAACCTCAAATGTACGAAATGTTACGTCCTTTAAAACTCGAGTCTTTTCTTTTGTACGAATCTCTATATCATTGTCGCATCGTGAGTCCGATTACGGTCCGGTCAGCTTCATATCCTTTTTCTGAGTCTGTTGCATGCTCAGATATCTTATTGCCTTCCCGTTCCTCCATTAGGGTGCCCCAAACTTCAAATGTACCGATATTTACGTCTATTAAAACTCGAGTCTTTTCATGTGTACGAATATTTGTGTCATTGTCGCATTGTGAGTCCGATTACCGTCCGGTAAGCTTCATATCCTTTATCTGAGTCTATTGCATGATCAGATATCTAATGGCCTTCCGTTCCTCAAATCGGGTGCCTGAAACTTCAAATGTACCGATAGTTACGTCCTTTAAAACTCGAGCCTTTTCTTGTGTACGAATCTCTATGTCATTGTGGCATCGTGAGTCCGATTACCTTCCGGTCAGCTTCATATCCTTTATTTGAGTCTGTTGCATGCTCAGATATCTTATGGCCTTCCCGTTCCTCCATTCGGGTGCACGAAACTTTAAATGTACCGATAGTTACGTCCTATAAAACTCGAGTCTTTTCTTGTGTACGAATCTCAATGTCATTGTCGCATCGTGAGTCCGATTACCATACGGTCAGCTTCATATCCTTTATCTGATTCTGTTGCATGCTCAGATATCTTGTGGCCTTCCGTTCCTCCATTTGGGTGCCCAAATCTTCAAACGTACGGATAGTTACGTCCTTTAAAACTCGAGTATTTTCTTATGTACGAATCTCATCGTCATTGTCACATCGTGAGTCCGATTACCGTCCGGTAAGCTTCATATCCTCTATCTGAGTCTGTTGCATGCTCAGATATCTTAGGGCCTTCCCGTTCCTCCATTCGAGGGCCCGAAACTTCAAATGTACCGATAGTTAAGTCCTATAAAACTGGAGTCTTTTCTTGTGTACGAATCTCAATGTCATTGTCGCATCGTGAGTCCGATTACCATACGGTCGGCTTCATATCCTTTATCTGATTCTGTTGCATGCTCAGGTATCTTATGGCCTTTCCGTTCCTCCATTTGGGTGACCAAATCTTCAAACGTACGGATAGTTACGTCCTTTAAAACTCGAGTCTTTTCTTATGTACGAATCTCATCGTCATTGTCACATCGTGAGTCCGATTACCGTACGGTCAACTTCATATCCTTTATCTGAGTCTGTTGCATGCTCAGATATCTTATGGCCTTCCCGTTCTTCCATTCGGGTGCCCGAAACATCAAATGTACCGATATTACGTCCATTAAAAATCGAGTCTTTTCTTTTGTACGAATCTCTGTGTCATTGTCGCATTGTGAGTCCGATTACCGTCTGGTAAGCTTCATATCCTTTATCTTAGTCTGTTGCATGATCAGATATCTTTTAGCCTTCCCGTTCCTCCAATCGAGAGCCCGAAACTTCAAATGTACCGATAGTTACGTCCTTTAAAATTCGAGTCTTTTCTTGTGTACAAATCTCTATGTCATTGTCGCATTGTGAGTCCGATTACCGTCCGGTCAGCTTCGTATATTTTATAAGAGTCTATTGCATTATCAGATATCTTATGGCCTTCCCGTTCCTACATTCGGTAGCCCGAAACTTCAAATGTACCGATAGTTACGTCCTATAAAACACGAGTCATTTCTTGTGTACGAATCTCAATGTCATTGTCGCATCGTGAGTCCGATTACCATACGGTCGGCTTCATATCCTTTATCTGATTCTGTTGCATGCTCAGATATCATATGGCCTTCCGTTCCTCCATTTGGGTGCCCAAATCTTCAAACGTACGGATAGTTACGTCCTTTAAAACTCGAGTCTTTTCTTATGTACGAATCTCATCGTCATTGTCACATCGTGAGTCCGATTACCGTCCGGTAAGCTTCATATCCTTTATGTGAGTCTGTTGCATGCTCAGATATCTTATGGCCTTCCCGTTCCTCCATTCGAGGGCCCGAAACTTCAAATGTACCGATAGTTACGTCCTATAAAACACGAGTCTTTTCTTGTGTACGAATCTCAATGTCATTGTCGCATCGTGAGTCCGATTACCATACGGTCGGCTTCATATCCTTTATCTGATTCTGTTGCATGCTCAGGTATCTTATGGCCTTTCCGTTCCTCCATTTGGGTGCCCAAATCTTCAAACGTACGGATAGTTACGTCTTTTAAAACTCGAGTCTTTTCTTATGTACGAATCTCATCGTCATTGTCATATCATGAGTCCGATTACCGTCCGGTCAGTTTCGTATACATTATAAGAGTCTGTTGCATGATGAGATATCTTATGGCCTTCCCGTTCCTACATTCGGGAGCCCGAAACCTCAAATGTACCGATAGTTACGTCCTTTAAAACTCGAGTCTTTTCTTGTGTACGAATCTCTATGTGATTGTCGCATCGTGTGTTTGATTACTGTCCGGTCAACTTCATCTCTTTTATCTGAGTCTGTTGCATGCTCAGATATCTTATGGCGTTCCCGTTCCTCCATTCGGGTGCGCGAAACTTCAAATGAACCGATAGTTACGTCCATTAAAAATCGAGTCTTTTCTTTTGTACGAATCTCTGTGTCATTGTCGCATTGTGAGTCCGATTACCGTCTGGTAAGTTACATATCCTTTATCTTAGTCTGTTGCATGATCAGATATCTTTTAGCCTTCCCGTTTCTCCAATCAAGAGCCCGAAACTTCAAATGTACCGATAGTTACGTTCTTTAAAACTCGAGTCTTTTCTTTCGGACAAATCTCTATGTCATTGTCGCATTGTGAGTCCGATTACCGTCCGGTCAGCTTCGTATACTTTATAAGAGTCTGTTGCATTATCAGATATCTTATGGCCTTCTCGTTCCTACATTTGGGAGCCCAAAACCACAAATGTACGAAAAGTTACGTCCTTTAAAACTCGAGTCTTTTCTTGTGTACGAATCTCTATGTGATTGTCGCAGCGTGAGTCCGATTACCGTCCGGTCAACTTCATCTACTTTATCTGAGTCTGTTGCATGCTCAGATATCTTATGGCCTTCCGTTCCTCAAATCGGGAGCCTGAAACTTCAAATGTACCGATAGTTACGTCCTTTAAAACTCGAGTCTTTTCTTGTGTACGAATCTCTATGTCATTGTCACATTGTGAGTCCAATTACCTTCCGGTCAGCTTCGCATCCTTTATCAGAGTCTGTTTCATTATCAGATATCTTATGGCGTTCCCGTTCCTACATTCGGGAGCCCGAAACCACAAATGTACGAAAAGTTACGTCCTTTAAAACTCGAGTCTTTTCTTGTGTACGAATCTCTGTGTGATTGTCGCATTGTGAGTCCGATTACCGTCCGGTAAGCTTCATATTATTTATCTGAGTCTGTTGCATGATCAGATATCTTATGGCCTTCCCGTTCCTCCATTCGGGAGCCCGAAACTTCAAATGTACCGATAGTTACGTCCTATAAAACTCGAGTCTTTTCTTGTGTACAAATCTCTATGTCATTGTCGCATTGTGAGTCCGATTACCTTCCGGTCAGCTTCATTTCCTTTATCTGAGTCTGTTACATGTTCAGATATCTTATGGCCTTCCCGTTCCTCCATTCGGGTGCCCGAAACTTCAAATGTACCGATAGTTCCGTCCTATAAAGCTCAAGTGTTTTCTTGTGTACGAATCTCTATGTCATTGTCGCATCGTGAGTCCGATTACAGTCTGGTCAGCTTCATATCCTTTATCTGAGTCTGTTGCATGCTCAGATATCTTATGGCCTTCCCGTTCCTCCATTCGGGAGCCCGAAACTTCAAATGTACCGATAGTTACGTCATTTAAAACTCGAGTCTTTTCTTGTGTACGAATCTCTATGTGATTGTCGCATCGTGAGTCCGATTACCATCCGGTCAACTTCATATACTTTATCTGAGTCTGTTGCAAGATCAGATATCTTGTGGCTTTCCGTTCCTCAAATCGGGAGCCTGAAACTTCAAATGTACCGATAGTTACGTCCTTTAAAACTCGAGTCTTTTCTTGTGTACGAATCTCTATGTCATTGTCACATCGTGAGTCCGATTACCATCAGGTCAGCTTTGTATCCTTTATCAGAGTCTGTTGCATGATCAGATATCTTATGGCCTTCCTGTTCCTCCATTCGGGTGCCCGAAACTTCATATGAATCGATAGTTACGTCCATTAAAACTCGAGTCTTTTCTTATGTACGAATCTCTGTGTCATTGTCGCACCGTGAGCCCGATTACCGTCCGGTCAGCTTCATATCTTTTATCTGAGTCTGTTGCATGCTCAGATATCTTATGGCCTTCCCGTTCCTCCATTCGGGTGCCCGAAACTTCAAATGAACCGATAGTTACGTCCATTAAAACTCGAGTCTTTTCTTATGTACGAATCTCTGTGTCATTGTCGCACCGTGAGTCCGATTACCATCCGGTCAGCTTCGTATCCTTTATCAGAGTCTTTTGCATGCTCAGATATCTTATGGCCTTCCCGTTCCTCCATTCGGGTGCCCGAAACTTCAAATGAACCGATAGTTACGTCCATTAAAACTCGAGTCTTTTCTTATGTACGAATCTCTGTGTCATTGTCGCACCGTGAGTCCGATTACCGTCCGGTCAGCTTCGTATCCTTTATCAGAGTCTTTTGCATGCTCAGATATCTTATGGCCTTCCCGTTCCTCCATTCGGGTTCCCAAAACTTCAAATGTTCCGATATTTACGTTCATTAAAACTCGAGTCTTTTCTTGTGTACGAATCTCTGTGTCATTGTCGCATTGTGAGTCCGATTACCGTCCGGTAAGCTTCATATCCTTTATCTAAGTCTGTTGCATGATCAGATATCTTATGGCCTTCCCGTTCCTCCATTCGGGAGCTTGAAACTTCAAATGTACCAATAGTTACGTCCTTTAAAACTCGAGTCTTTTCTTGTGTACAAATCTCTATGTCATTGTCGCATTGTGAGTCCGATTACCGTCTGGTAAGCTACATATCCTTTATCTTAGTCTGTTGCATGATCAGATATCTTTTAGCCTTCCCGTTTCTCCAATCGAGATCCCGAGAATTCAAATGTACCGATAGTTCCGTTCTATAAAACTCGAGTCTTTTCTTGTGTACGAATCTCTATGTCATTGTCGCATCGTAAGTCCTATTACCGTCCGGTCAGCTTCATATCCTTTATCTGATTCTGTTGCATGCTCAGATATCTTATGGCCTTTCCGTTCCTCCATTTGGGTGCCCAAATCTTCAAACGTACGGATGGTTACATCTTTTAAAACTCGAGTCGTTTCAAATGTACCGATATTTACGTTCATTAAAACTCGAGTCTTTTCTTTTGTACGAATCTCTTTGTCATTGTCGCATTGTGAGTCCGATTACCGTCCGGTAAGCTTCATATCCTTTATCTAAGTCTGTTGCATGATCAGATATCTTATGGCCTTCCCGTTCCTCTAATCGAGAGCCCGAAACTTCAAGTGTACCGATAGTTACGTCCTTTAAAACTCGAGTCCTTTCTTGTGTACAAATATCTATATCATTGTCGCATCGTGACTCCGATTACCTTCCGGTCAGCTTCATATCCTTTATCTGAGTCTGTTGCGTGCTCAGATATCTTATGGCCTTCCCGTTCCTCCATTTGGGAGCCCGAAAATTCAAATGTACCGATAGTTACGTCCTATAAAACTCGAGTCTTTTTTGTGTATGAATCTCAATGTCATTGTCGCATCGTGAGTCCGATTACCATACGGTCAGCTTCATATCCTTTATCTGAGTCTGCTGCATGCTCATATATCTTATGGACTTCCCGTTCCTCCATTCGGGTGCCCGAAACTTCAAATGTACCGATATTTACGTCCATTAAAACTCGAGTCTTTTCTTGTGGACGAATCTCCCTGTCATTAGCGCATTGTGAGTCCGATTACCGTCCGGTAAGCTTCATATCCTTTATCTGAGTCTGTTGCATGATCAAATAACTTATGGCCTTCCGTTCCTCCATTCGAGAGCCCGAAACTTCAAATGTACCGATAGTTACGTCCTTTAAAACTCGAGTCGTTTCTTGTCTACAAATCTCTATGTCATTGTCACATCGTCAGTCTGATTACCGCCCGGTCAGCTTCGTATCCTTTATCGGAGTCTGTTTCATGATCAGATATCTTATGGCCTTCCCGTTCCTCCATTCGGGAGCCCGAAACTTCAAATGTACCGATAGTTACGTCCTATAAAACTCGAGTCTTTTCTTGTGTACAAATCTCTATGTCGTTGTCGCATTTTGAGTCCGATTACCTTTCGGACAGCTTCATATCCCTTATCTGAGTCTGTTGCATGTTCAGATATCTTATGGCCTTCCCGTTCCTCTATTCGGGTGCCCGAAACTTCAAATGTACCGATATTTCCGTCCTATAACACTCAAGTCTTTTCTTGTGTACGAATCTCTATGTCATTGTCGCATCGTGAGTCTGATTACGGTCCGGTCAGCTTCATTTCCTTTATCTGAGTATGTTGCATGTTCAGATATTTTATGGCCTTCCGGTTCCTCCATTCGGGTGCCCGAAACTTCAAATGTACCGTTATTTACATCCATTAAAACTTGAGTCTTTTCATGTGTACGAATCTTTGTGTCATTGTCGCATTGTGAGTCCGATTACCGTCCGGTAAGCTTCATATCCTTTATCTGAGTCTGTTGCATGATCAGATATCTTATCGCCTTCCGTTTCTCAAATCGGGAGCCTAAAACTTCAAATGTACCGATAGTTACGTCCTTTAAAATTCGAGTCTTTTGTTGTGTACGAATCTCTATGTCATTGTCACATCGTGAGTCCAATTACCATCTGGTCAGCTTCCTATCCTTTATCAGAGTCTGTTGCATGATCAGATATCTTATGGCCTTCCCGTTCCTACATTCGAGTGCCTGAAACTTCAAACGTATGGATAGTTACGTCCTATAAAACTCGAGTCATTTCTTGTGTACGAATCTCTATGTCATTGTCACACCATGAGTCCGATTACCGTCCGGTCAGCTTCGTATCCTTTAACATAATATGTTGCATGATCTGATATCTTATGGCCTTCCCGTTCCTCCATTCGGGTGCCCGAAACTTCATATGAACCGATAGTTACGTCCATTAAAACTCGAGTATTTTATTGTGTACGAATCTATGTGTCATTGTCGCATCGTGAGCCCGATTACCATCCGGTCAGCTGCATATCCTTTATCTGAGTATGTTGCATGCTCAGATATCTTCTGGCCTTCCCGTTCCTCCATTCGGGTGCCCGAACCTTCATATGAACCGATAGTTACGTCCTTTAAAACTCGAGTCTTTTCTTGTGTACGAATCTCTATGTCATTGTCGCATCGTGAGTCCGATTACCGTCCTGTCAACTTCATATCCTTTATCTAAGTCTGTTGCATGATCAGATATCTTATGGCCTTCCCGTTCCTCCATTCGGGAGCTTGAAACTTCAAATGTACCAATAGTTACGTCCTTTAAAACTCGAGTCTTTTCTTGTGTACAAATCTCTATGTCATTGTCGCATTGTGAGTCCGATTACCGTCTGGTAAGCTACATATCCTTTATCTTAGTCTGTTGCATGATCAGATATCTTTTAGCCTTCCCGTTTCTCCAATCGAGATCCCGAGAATTCAAATGTACCGATAGTTCCGTTCTATAAAACTCGAGTCTTTTCTTGTGTACGAATCTCTATGTCATTGTCACACCATGAGTCCGATTACCGTCCGGTCAGCTTCGTATCCTTTAACATAATATGTTGCATGATCTGATATCTTATGGCCTTCCCGTTCCTCCATTCGGGTGCCCGAAACTTCATATGAACCGATAGTTACGTCCATTAAAACTCGAGTATTTTATTGTGTACGAATCTATGTGTCATTGTCGCATCGTGAGCCCGATTACCATCCGGTCAGCTGCATATCCTTTATCTGAGTATGTTGCATGCTCAGATATCTTCTGGCCTTCCCGTTCCTCCATTCGGGTGCCCGAACCTTCATATGAACCGATAGTTACGTCCTTTAAAACTCGAGTCTTTTCTTGTGTACGAATCTCTATGTCATTGTCGCATCGTGAGTCCGATTACCGTCCTGTCAACTTCATATCCTTTATCTAAGTCTGTTGCATGATCAGATATCTTATGGCCTTCCCGTTCCTCCATTCGGGAGCTTGAAACTTCAAATGTACCAATAGTTACGTCCTTTAAAACTCGAGTCTTTTCTTGTGTACAAATCTCTATGTCATTGTCGCATTGTGAGTCCGATTACCGTCTGGTAAGCTACATATCCTTTATCTTAGTCTGTTGCATGATCAGATATCTTTTAGCCTTCCCGTTTCTCCAATCGAGATCCCGAGAATTCAAATGTACCGATAGTTCCGTTCTATAAAACTCGAGTCTTTTCTTGTGTACGAATCTCTATGTCATTGTCGCATCGTAAGTCCTATTACCGTCCGGTCAGCTTCATATCCTTTATCTGATTCTGTTGCATGCTCAGATATCTTATGGCCTTTCCGTTCCTCCATTTGGGTGCCCAAATCTTCAAACGTACGGATGGTTACATCTTTTAAAACTCGAGTCGTTTCAAATGTACCGATATTTACGTTCATTAAAACTCGAGTCTTTTCTTTTGTACGAATCTCTTTGTCATTGTCGCATTGTGAGTCCGATTACCGTCCGGTAAGCTTCATATCCTTTATCTAAGTCTGTTGCATGATCAGATATCTTATGGCCTTCCCGTTCCTCTAATCGAGAGCCCGAAACTTCAAGTGTACCGATAGTTACGTCCTTTAAAACTCGAGTCCTTTCTTGTGTACAAATATCTATATCATTGTCGCATCGTGACTCCGATTACCTTCCGGTCAGCTTCATATCCTTTATCTGAGTCTGTTGCGTGCTCAGATATCTTATGGCCTTCCCGTTCCTCCATTTGGGAGCCCGAAACTTCAAATGTACCGATAGTTACGTCCTATAAAACTCGAGTCTTTTTTGTGTATGAATCTCAATGTCATTGTCGCATCGTGAGTCCGATTACCATACGGTCAGCTTCATATCCTTTATCTGAGTCTGCTGCATGCTCATATATCTTATGGACTTCCCGTTCCTCCATTCGGGTGCCCGAAACTTCAAATGTACCGATATTTACGTCCATTAAAACTCGAGTCTTTTCTTGTGGACGAATCTCCCTGTCATTATCGCATTGTGAGTCCGATTACCGTCCGGTAAGCTTCATATCCTTTATCTGAGTCTGTTGCATGATCAAATAACTTATGGCCTTCCGTTCCTCCATTCGAGAGCCCGAAACTTCAAATGTACCGATAGTTACGTCCTTTAAAACTCGAGTCGTTTCTTGTCTACAAATCTCTATGTCATTGTCACATCGTCAGTCTGATTACCGCCCGGTCAGCTTCGTATCCTTTATCGGAGTCTGTTTCATGATCAGATATCTTATGGCCTTCCCGTTCCTCCATTCGGGAGCCCGAAACTTCAAATGTACCGATAGTTACGTCCTATAAAACTCGAGTCTTTTCTTGTGTACAAATCTCTATGTCGTTGTCGCATTTTGAGTCCGATTACCTTTCGGACAGCTTCATATCCCTTATCTGAGTCTGTTGCATGTTCAGATATCTTATGGCCTTCCCGTTCCTCTATTCGGGTGCCCGAAACTTCAAATGTACCGATAGTTCCGTCCTATAACACTCAAGTCTTTTCTTGTGTACGAATCTCTATGTCATTGTCGCATCGTGAGTCTGATTACGGTCCGGTCAGCTTCATTTCCTTTATCTGAGTATGTTGCATGTTCAGATATTTTATGGCCTTCCGGTTCCTCCATTCGGGTGCCCGAAACTTCAAATGTACCGTTATTTACATCCATTAAAACTTGAGTCTTTTCATGTGTACGAATCTTTGTGTCATTATCGCATTGTGAGTCCGATTACCGTCCGGTAAGCTTCATATCCTTTATCTGAGTCTGTTGCATGATCAGATATCTTATCGCCTTCCGTTTCTCAAATCGGGAGCCTAAAACTTCAAATTTACCGATAGTTACGTCCTTTAAAACTCGAGTTTTTTCTTGTGTACGAATCTCTATGTCATTGTCACATCGTGAGTCCAATTACCATCTGGTCAGCTTCCTATCCTTTATCAGAGTCTGTTGCATGATCAGATATCTTATGGCCTTCCCGTTCCTACATTCGAGTGCCTGAAACTTCAAACGTATGGATAGTTACGTCCTATAAAACTCGAGTCATTTCTTGTGTACGAATCTCTATGTCATTGTCACACCATGAGTCCGATTACCGTCCGGTCAGCTTCGTATCCTTTAACATAATATGTTGCATGATCTGATATCTTATGGCCTTCCCGTTCCTCCATTCGGGTGCCCGAAACTTCATATGAACCGATAGTTACGTCCATTAAAACTCGAGTATTTTATTGTGTACGAATCTCTGTGTCATTGTCGCATCGTGAGCCCGATTACCGTCCGGTCAGCTGCATATCCTTTATCTGAGTATGTTGCATGCTCAGATATCTTCTGGCCTTCCCGTTCCTCCATTCGGGTGCCCGAACCTTCATATGAACCGATAGTTACGTCCTTTAAAACTCGAGTCTTTTCTTGTGTACGAATCTCTATGTCATTGTCGCATCGTGAGTCCGATTACCGTCCTGTCAACTTCATATCCTTTATCTGAGTCTGTTGCATGATCAGATATCTTATGGAATTCCCGTTCCTACATTCGGGAGCCCGATACCTTAAATGTAACGATAGTTACATCCTTTAAAACTCGTGTCTTTTCTTGTGTACGACTCTCTATGTCATTGTCGCATCGTGAGTCCTATTTCCGTCCGGTCAGCTTCGTATACTTTATAAGAGTCTGTTTCATGATCAGATAAATTAGAATCTTCCAAAGCCACCATCCCATACTTTTAAAAGGCAACTGAATCAGACCTTTAAATCCCAATATAAGAACCATATTCAAACTGGAAACTCTTAACCAATGCACTATAC
Organism: Ambrosia artemisiifolia; assembly: GCA_032199755.1. Lineage (NCBI taxonomy): Eukaryota > Viridiplantae > Streptophyta > Magnoliopsida > Asterales > Asteraceae > Ambrosia > Ambrosia artemisiifolia. The sequence continues at coordinate 14,253,058 of CM063529.1, forward strand.
CATCCCAAAACTCAAGCTGAAATGTTCCTAAACTGCCCCATATATACCAAGAGAAGACAGTAGGGACTTTGATCTTATTACAAGGTAATACAATCAAAACCAGCCTAGTCTGAACCTAAGCTGCAACTAAATGGTACAAAAAAGGCCTGTAAACTTTAAAAACCTCCATCAGAGTAATGGCTTTACTAGACCCTTTTATACCATTAGTTCCCCACTTCTTTATAGGAAGTAAGCAACAGAAACCATCACACACATACCAGAGCCACACCTTAAATCTGCACCAGACTTGAACAAAGCTGACCAGCCACTTATTATCACCCAAAACTAAATCCTTCACTCTGTTGACCCATATACTCCAACACTAGGGGTGTACAAAAAGCTCGCGACTCGAGGCTCGCTCGAAACTCGCTCGAAAAAAGCTCGAAAAAAGCTCGGCTCGAAGAGGCTCGTTTTGTTTTCGAGCCGAGCCGAGCTGGCTCGTTTCTCGGCTCGATGGCTCGGCTCGATGGCTCGACATATGGCTCGACTTAGGCTTGTGTAATTTAGAAAAATAAAAAAAATATACATGATAAATAAACCATAACTTAGAAAAATAAAAAAAATATACATGATTATGTGTAATTTTATTTAATTTTATTGTTTTTTATTTAATAAATATTTGTAAAAAAATAAAAAAATAAAAAAAATAAAAAAATATATATATCGAGCTGGCTCGAGCCAGCTCGAGCTCGGCTCGAACATTTACGAGCCGAGCTCGAGCTCGACTTTTCAGCTCGATCAGAAAAACGAGCCGAGCCGAGCTGGCTCGGTTTAGGTTCGAGCTCGAGCTCGAGCTGGGCCTGGCTCGGCTCGACTCGGCTCGTGTACAGCCCTATCCAACACCAAAAGGCAGTAAAAAACTCCCATATTCTGCTAATCTTATCTTCCCATCTCATCACATTGTTAAACTAATTCTGCAAGATCTTCATAAAAATGACCTTTCTACCCTTGCACCCATACCCCTCCTTTTTATACATATTTCCTTCCTTTAACATCTCCATACCATCCCTTTGAGACTCTAAATCATTTCTACAACACTTAACAACCTCAAACATCCACCTCAATATCACCACAACCCAACCCATAGAACCCAGCCCCAGACAGGTCCCAAATGGGACAGACACACATGAATCAAGACAGCAAAAGCAAGAGAAAAGGTTTACAAAGATTACCAAAACAAAGTATTGGGTTTTCATGTTGCTGCATGGATCTAGAAAATAAAAACCAACTATGAGAAACAATGTCCTATTAACAGCAACATGATCCATCCTTATAACTCCCAGGTGAACACTCTCCCATGTGTTTATAACAACCTAAATACCCTTTCCAAAATGCAGAACTGAACCAGAGTGTCAAAAGTGGACCAAAATCTCTGATCAGTGACATGACCCAGAAGTATTTCAGAAACCCACCCTCCCCATCCCAGAACCCAGATAAGAAGCATAAAGCAGAAAAGAAATGAAACCAGATATCTACCCCACGTATTTTAAGTCTCCATAAAACTCCTTGTTCCAATAAAGTCCCACCCTCCCTGAACAGCTGCTAAAAAATGCACTCACACGGGTAAGCACACCAAAAAACACACACAAAATAATATGGTTCCTATACCACCGCCAAGTGCTAGAAAGAATAAAAAATAAATGGAAGGGGAATAATGTCCTAAGGCCAGTCGTATAGTGCCTCCTTATCTCTCCAGGTTGAATGCAAATCTCCTGCATATAAACTCCTAAACTCCACCAAGCTAGGGTAAAATCAAACCATAAAGCAAAAGAGATACTAATATGGCTGCAAAATCCTAAATCCTTAAATTTTAAACACAAAAATAACCACACAGGTGTATGAAAGACACACCTTTTAACACAGAAAAGGAAGGTACTACTTCTAAGGTTGTCTACCCAAGGCTTTATCCAGTTCCTTATACTACCTTGATTAACCAATAACCCCCACCCCTACTCCAACTGGAGTATAAAGACTCCAGACTCAAAAACAAGAAAAGGCTGAAAAAGAATAAACAAACCAGGGTTCCAAGGCCATATCTGGAACTAAAAAAGAAGAAAAACAGAAGATATAATACGATCCTAAAGATATGACCTTGATCCAACCTTATATCTCCCAATATCAGTCTCATCCCAAGACTATAAAGGCCTAAACCCATATCATATATAGCAGAATTGAAAGCAGGCTTAAAAATAAGCCAAAGAATCAACAGATCAAAAACAAAAACAAGTTTATAGACACACCAAATGAACCTCATCACACAACCACCTCTACAAAGCAGACCCCTATAAAGACACCACTCAGGACACAATGAAAGATAGTAAGGAAGCCCCAAAGGCCAGATCTCTACCCCACGCTGAATAAAACACCTTATAACTCCCAAAATCCCAAAAAGACCCCACCCCATTTATTAATATATTCCTTATACAAATTACCCACACCTCTTTTATGCCACCCCATTCCCCACAAATTACCAGTCCATTGATTAATCAAATTAAACCAGAAGATCTTCATCATAAAATAACACACATCCCATAAAACCTCCCTCACACCCCAAAACCATAATAGGATAATTAAGAATAACATTGGAAAACCTGTTTGAGAGGATCCTTCCATACCACCTTAAAACCCCACATCCTGCTAAATTTGATACTGCTAACAGAAGCCTGAATCCTTAATCCCAGCAATCTAAGCCTTACAGCTTCTCTGATAATAGCACATAGAGCCTCGGCAAATCTAACTTCCTTCCTAAAAATCCTAGCATTCCTCTCTTGCCATATAAAATACACCATAGCAGCCAAGGCAAGCCTCTGAATAATACTTTTAGCTGACTTCCCCAACTGAGCAGAAGATAAAATTTGCACATAATCCATCAGCCTAGCAGGAACATCTTCCAACCCAGCCATCTCCTTCATTCCTTCCCAAACCAAGGTTGAGTAAGGACATTCAAACAACAAGTGAGAATGACTATCCCTTATTATCCCACAAAAGGCGCATAAGAGGCCATCCCTAGCATCCCAATTAAGTAACCTATCCTGAGTAAGAAGCCTTTGATGGCAAGCCAGCCAGAGAATAAAAGCATGCCTAGGAATGGATTGGCTAAACCACACCACTTTAGCCCAAGTCACCTCATCCCTTTGCAAACTCAAATCCTTAAAAACCACCCTAGTTTCAAAAGACACCAGGGTTTCCTCTTTAGTCTTCCAAAAGACATAGTCCTTCTTCCCTTCTACAAGTAAAGGAGGCCTCATCTGAAACAGACAAGGAAACTTGCTATTCCACTCCATTGGCCATACCCAATTCCCATTACTAATAACATCAGACACTGTAGATGTAAGAGACAGACCACCCCTATAAATATCCCTATGAGAAATAAAAGAGCACAAAGGACTTAAGGGGCACCAATTATCATACCAGACAGAAGTAGAATGACCATCCCCTATACTTTTTAAACAATGAGCCCAAATAACTTCCCTATTATCCAATAAGCTCTTCCAACTCCAACAAGCATCACCCTTTTTAAGGAAGCCCCAAAAGCTCAACCCTTTTAACCTAAACAATCTAATCCACTTAGTCCATATAGTATCCTTCCCTGAAATTAAATTCCAGATATGCTTGGCCAAGAGAGCTTTATTTTGGACTTTTAAAGACTTAGTACCAAGCCCTCCCTGACTCTTAGGACAACAAACAGATTCCTATGACACTCTAACCTTACCCTTAGCAGAATCAGATTGGGTCCATAAAAACCTATTCATGATCCTCTCAATATCCTCTATGACACCACTAGGCAGTAAAAACACAGATGCCCAATAAATATGAAGAGAAGACAAAACAGACTTTATAAGTTGTAACCTCCCAGCAAAGGAAAGGGATTTATTCTTCCAATCATCCACCCTTTTCCTCACTTTCTCCACTAGAACCAAACAATCCTTAGAATACAGTTTTTTGGACAATAATGGGACTCCTAAGTATCTCACAGGAAGAACCCCCACTTTGAAAGGAAGCAATGCTTTCAATCTTTCTTGCACAGGAACAGAAACATTCCCAAAGTACATGGTACTCTTACTCATATTAGGAATGAGACCAGACACTGAGCTAAACTCCTCCAAAGCCTCCTTAACCACCCTCAAAGAAGCAGCATCAGCATGAGAAAAAAACAATAGATCATCTGCAAAACAAACATGAGTCAGATTTAATTCCTTACAACACCAATAGTATTTAAAATTTCCACTCTCAGCAATTCTTCTGTTAAAGATAAGCTTCAGAACCTGCATCACAATGGTAAACAAATAAGGGGACATAGGATCTCCCTGCCTTAAACCTCTCTTACCCTTGAAATATCCAAACATCTCACCATTAACATTAATGGAGTATGCAGCAGATCTGATGCATGTCATAATCCATTCAATCATACAAGGGTGAGAACCAAAGTTCACCAAACAGGCCTCCAAAAAATCATGATTAACTGTATCATAAGCCTTCTGAAGATCAATCTTCAAGGTTCCTAAGAAGTTCCTGGGTAAGTAAGATGTTATCACTAATCTGCCTACCTGGAATAAAGGCACTTTGACACTCATTAACAATTAAGTCCAAAGAACCCTTAATCCTCTCACAAATGATCTTAGTTATGCACTTATAAAGCACATTACAATAAGCTATAGGTCTGAATTCAGTGACACTCCTAGGATTGGAGCATTTAGGGACCAAGGAGATAATGGTAGCATTCACTTCCTTCAATAACTTCCCATTATAGAAAAACTCCTTAATAGCACAACACACTTCATTCCCAATAATAGGCCAGGCAGATCTAAAGAACTTAGAGGAATAACCATCAGGCCCAGGGGCTTTATCAATATCAATATCAAAAATAGCCTTCCTGATTTCTTCATTGGACACCTCCCTAACCATCTGATCAGCCACCTCTCTAGGCAGCTTAGCAGTAAAGAGAGCATTAGGATCCCTTATAGCTAAAACCTCACTATTAGTCCCCATAAACCCTTCAAAATGTCTCACAAAGGCATTACCAACCTCCTCTCCCTCAAAAAAAGACCCATCCTTATCCAGAACAGAATTAATCCTATTCCTACTCAACCTACCTTTAATGGCCTTATGAAAATAAGATGTATTCTGGTCCCCAACCCTCAACCACTCAACTTTAGCCTTCTATTTTAAAAATAACTCTTCATCCAAAGAAGCTTTTTTAATGGCATTGACCAGAATAACCTCCTCCTCTCTCAACAACAGCAGACTGAACTTTACCTAACTCAAAAGAGATGGACTTGACCTTTTCAGTAAGATCCCCCTGCATCCTTCCAAGCTTTCTAAGAGGCTTTTTCAGCTTCTTTAGCATAGACACAACAGAGAACATAGCACAACGCTGCACAAAACACTTCCAGTTAGATTCAACTATAGGTAAAAACTGAGGCTTACCTGCAAGATGATTCATAAACTTGAAAGGCCTTGGCTTCCAAGGCCTTTGTCCCCTCAAGGAAATAAAACCAGGGGCATGATCAGAGTGGAAGAAAGGAAGAAATGAGGCAACCAGATCTGAAAAAATGTTTAAAAAGGAGTTATTGCTCATTATTCTATCTAATTTCTTCAACAACCCAGTAGTTTTCCCCGGACACTTGTTCCAAGTAAACTTCAACCCTGAAGAAGGAATATCATCCACCCCTATATTTTGACAGCAATCCCTGCAATCTAAAATAGCTGAAGTCATATCAGAGCACCCCATAGACCTCTCAGAAAGATCCAGAATGACATTAAAGTCACACATTATAAGCCAAGGATCATCCTGAGTAGAATACCCAAACTTTTGCAAATCCTGCCATAACACTTTCCTTTGACAGTTCCTAGTTGACCCATATAAGAAAGAGCAGAAAAAATTGGGAGAACCATTCAAAGGCTTGACTAAACAGTGAATGACCTAAGAAGTAACCTCAATAATCATAACATCAACAATATTTGGTTTCCAACCTATAAGGATTCTCACCCAACTAGCACAATATTCCTTATTAGAAAACCATTGCCAGTTATTCAAAACTCTATTACACACCTGCCCAAGATTTTGACCTTTGACATGAGTTTCCAACAAACAACATAAACCAATCTCCTTGTCATTCAAAACATTCATAACCTGATTCTGATTGGAATTCTTCATCAAACCTCTAGCATTCCACGATAGAATATTTAAATTTTGAGCAATCATTGAGAACCAGAATTATCAAGAGAGGAGGACAATACCTGACCCACCTCTGAATGACCACAATCATCAAGCTTCATGAATTCAGCAGTCTCATCATCCTTAGAGAGAACCTCATTATTCTCAATCTCTAAAATAATATCCTCCACCCCATCATAATCCAGACCACCTGCAAAATCATACTTAAAACACATTTTAATAAAAAATTGTGTCTGCTCAAATTCCCATTCCAACACTTGGTCCTTTGAAGGAGTAACCCTGTTATTAACATAGAACATCACATCATCTATTTGCTGCTGAGATAAAACAATATGGCTGTCCTCAATAACAGTACTTCTAGTACCCAAATTTGCACCAGGTATGTAAGGTGAAGCATGGGTACCCTCCCTCTTTTTATCAGATTTTCCCTCAGGCAAAGGATCAGAAAAAGGAACAGGTGGGAGAGAAGCAGAACTGTTGTTAAGAGGTCTTTGGTTTAAAGAAGATGGACCACTTTTTGGGATAGACTTAGAACAAACAGGGGAGTTAACAGCAGAGGAAACAGATTGGACAGGGGGATTCTTATTAGAAGAACCAGAAGATTTAGACACCACTCTAGCCTTCTCCTTATCAGAAGATACTTCATACCCCAAATCAGCAGAAGAATTAACTTCCATAAGATCCTCAACTTCGAAAAGATCAAACCTATTCTTTACTTCCAAACCAGTAGCTTCCTGAAATTTCTTCTTACCCTTATCAGCCTTCCCAACCTTCTGTTGATACTGAACTTTACCACTTTTAACATTACCACCTAAATCCAAAGCACCATCCTTCTTACTCCCTGAAGTAGAAGCCCCACCAGTACCAGCCTTCCTCTCCTCCTGTTCTAATTCATACTCAATAGCTGCCTGTTTATTTTTAAAAGCTTTAATTTTTTCTTGTAACTTGATCTCCTTATTGGTACCCTTATCCCCCATATTTCTTTGCCTAAGAGCTCCTCCCCCAAAGGCCCCATCACCATTCCTAGGCTGATTTTGGAATTTATTATTATTCCTAGCAGCCAAACTCTTGTTCCACACAGTTTCATAACCCTCCTCATCTACATTTCTATTTTTAGGACCATCGTGTACCCCAACCTTCATAGCATCAATCTTCTTCTGCCTAGCCTCTTTCTCCTCTTCTGTCAAAACTCTCTCATTACAATCTTCAAATGAGTGCCCCAACACCTTGCAATGTGAACAATTGACTGGAACCTTCTAGAATTCAATCACAATCTCAGCAATCCTATCCTCCTTACCCTCTTCTTTGGGATAAAAAGCTCTCACAACTTCAGGCCTACTATCACCAGCAGCAATCTCAACTAAAATTCTAGCAAAACCTGCCTGCACATCATTGTTCAAACATTTATCAACAGTGATATTATCAAATAAAAGAGGTTTACCTATACAGCTGGCAACTTCACAAAGACCCTGCACATTCCATAATTCAATAGGAACTTCCTTAAACAGAACCCAAACTGGCACTCTATCAGGCTCTTTCTTCACTATAGCAGCACCAACTTCCCATTGTTGAATAACCAAAGGAATCCCATTCACAACCCAAGGGCCAGCCTTCAAAGCATCTAACATCCCTTCTTCTGTAGAAAACTTAAAATAAAATAGACCCTTACCATTTGTAGATATATCCTCCACACCATACTTCTTCCACATTTTAAAAAGGTTAAATCTAACCCAAGCAATGGAGCAAAAGGAGCCCACAAAGTAACCATAAAGATGTTTAGCAAAAGTCTGTCTAACCTTTTCAACCAACTCCTGCTTAATAATGACAACCTTCTCCCCATTTTCCAGAGTAGCAGGAGGACAATACACAATCTGCTTAATGAGATCAGCCATCTTCTCACCTCAAACAGCATTGGCATAGGAAATTTTATTATTAGACTCCTCCTTTTTAGAAGAATTAGGTCCCATAACTGGTAAAGAATCATTAACTGCATCCTTAGGCACACTAGAGGAAGCCTTAAACACAGGTTTAACCCCAGTATCAATACCACAAAAAGGAGCCTTCATAAGAATTTCCTTACCATTATCATGGAGCACCTCCTGTTTTCTAGCTAACAGTTCCTTAGCTTTACCCAATCCCACCACCAAATCCCTCATTCTAGCCTCTTTCTTCTTATTATTTTCCCTAATCTCCTTTGCAGAATACTCACCACCCATAAAGCCAAGATTGGCCTTAGCATTAGATTCATCCTCGCATGGATCGAAAACCAATCATGTGGCAGTTTTATAACCAACATGAGACTTAATGATCCCTCCCAATTTCTTTAAATCCCTAATCTCTTTCTCTATTTCATCTATAGACATAGATTCAATAGGAGTAGAACCAATATCATCATAATAAGAGCCCACTCTGAAAATAGGGATAATAGGGACCACCAACAGCACTCTCCCTATCAAACACCTTTTTAACCTCAACCTCCTCTGTAGAGAATTTAAGCTAGTAACATAGACTTGCTTCTTAGGTTCAGCCTTTTTAACCTCAACCTTCTTTGTAGAGAATTTAAGCAATTTATCCTCAGCAATGAACCGATAGTTACGTCCATTAAACTTGAGTCTTTTCTTGTGTACGAATCTCTGTGTCATTGTCGCATTGTGAGTCAGATTATCGTCCGGTAAGCTTCATATCCTTTATCTGAGTCTGTTGCATGATCAGATATCTTATGGCCATCCCATTCCTCCAATCGAGAGCCCGAAACTTCAAATGTATTGATAGTTTAATCCTTTAAAACTCGAGTCTTTTCTTGTGTACAAATCTCTATGTCATTGTTGCATCGTGAGTCCTATTACCGTCCGGTCAGCTTTGTATACTTATAAGAGTCTGTTGCATGATCAGATATCTTATGGCCTTCCCGTTCCTACATACGGGAGCCCGAAACCTCAAATGTACCGGTAGTTACGTCCTTTAAAACTCGAGTCTTTTCTTGTGTATGAATCTTTATGTCATTGTCACATCGTGAGTCCTATTACCGTCTGGTCAGCTTCATATCCTTTATCTGATTCTGTTGCATGCTCAGATATCTTATGGCCTTTCCGTTCCTCCATTTTGGTGCCCAAAATTTCAAACGTACGGAAAGTTACGTCCTTTAAAACTCGAGTCTTTTCTTGTGTACGAATCTCTATGTCATTGTCGCATCGTGAGTCCTATTACCGTTCGGTCAGCTTCGTATACTTTGTAAGAATTTGTTGCATGATCAGATATCTTATGGCCTTCCCGTTCCTACATTCGGGAGCTCGAAACCTCAAATGTACTGATAGTTACGAACTTTAAAACTCGAGTCTTTTCTTGTGTACGAATCTCTATGTGGTTGTCGCATCGTGAGTCCGATTACCGTCCAGTCAGCTTCGTATCCTTTATCAGAGTTTATTGCACGATCGGATATCTTATGGCATTCTCGTTCCTACATTCGGGAGCCCGAAACCTCAAATGTACCGATAGTTACGTCCTTTAAAAATCGTGTATGATCTTGTGTACGAATCTCTATGTGATTGTGGCATCGTGAGTCCGATTACCGTCCGGTCAACTTCATATCCTTTATCTGAGTCTGTTGCATGTTCAGATATCTTATTGCCTTCAAGTTCCTCCCTTCGGGTGTCCGAAACTTCAAATGAACCGATAGTTACGTTCATTAAAACTCGAGTCGTTTCTTGTGTACGAATCTCTGTGTCATTGTCGCATTGTAAGACCGATTACCGTCCGGTAAGCTTCATATCCTTTTTCTGAGTCTGTTGCATGATCAGATATCTTATGGCCTTCCCGTTCCTCCATTCGGGAGCACGAAACTTCAAATGTACCGATAGTTAAATCCTTTAAAACTCGAGTCTTTTCTTGTGTACGAATCTCTATGTCATTGTCGCATTGTGAGTTCGATTACCGTCGGGTCAGCTTCATATCCTTTATCTGAGTCGGTTGCATGCTCAGATATCTTATGGCCTTCCCGTTCCTCCATTCGGGTGCCCGAAAATTCAAATGTACCAATATACGTCCTTTAAAACTCGAGTCTTTTCTTGTGTACGAATCTCTATGTCATTGTCGCATCGTGAGTCCTATTACCGTCTGGTCAGCTTCATATCCTTTATCTGATTCTGTTGCATGCTCAGATATGTTATGGCCTTTCCGTTCCTCCATTTGGGTGCCCAAAACTTCAAACGTACGGATAGTTGTGTACGAATCTCTACGTCATTGTCACTTCGTGAGTCGGATTTCCGTCCGGTCAACTTCATATACTTTATAAGAGCCTGTTGCATGATCAGATATGTTATGGCCTTCCCGTTCCTACATTCAGGAGCCCGAAAACTCAAATGTACCGATAGTTACATCCTTTAAAACTCGAGTCTTTTCTTGTGTACGAATCTCTATCTGATTGTCGCATCGTGAGTCTGATTACCGTCCCGTTAGCATCATATCCTTTATGTAAGTCTGTTGAATGCTCAGATATGTTATGGCCTTCCCGTTCCTCCATTCAGGTGCCCGGAACATCAAATGTACCGATATTTACGTCCTTTAAAACTCGAGTCTTTTCTTGTGTATGAATCTCTATGTCATTGTCGCATCGTGAGTCCTATTACATTCCGGACAGCTTCATATACTTTATCTGATTTTGTTGCATGCTCAGATTTCTTATGGCCTTTCCGTTCCTCCATTTGGGTGCCCAAATCTTCAAACGTACGGATAGTTACGTCCTTTAAAACTCGAGTCTTTTCTTGTGTACGAATCTCTGTGTCATTGTCGCATTGTGAGTCCGATTACCGTCCGGTAAGCCTCATATCCTTTATCTGAGTCTGTTGCATGATCAGATAACTTATGGCCTCACGTTCCTCCATTCGGGAGCCAGGAACTTCAAATGTACCGATAGTTTAGTCCCTAAAAACTCGAGTCTTTTCTTGTGTACAAATCTCTATGTCATTGTCGCATCGTGAGTCCGATTACCTTCCGGTCCGCTTCATATCTTTTATCTGAGTCTGTGGCATGCTCAGATATCTTATGGCCTTCCCGTTCCTCCATTCGGGTGCCCAAAACTTCAAATGTACTGATAGTTACGTCTTATAAAACTCGAGTCTTTTCTTGTGTACGAATCTCTATGTCCTTGTCGCATCGTGAGTCCGATTACCATACGGTCAGCTTCATATCCTTTATCTGAGTCTGTTGCATGCTCAGATATCTTATGGGCTTCTCGTTCCTCCATTTGGGTGCCGAAACATCAAATGTACCAATATTTACGTCCTTTAAAACTCGAGTCTATTCTTGTGTACGAATCTCTATGTCATTGTCGCATCGTGAGTCCTATTACCATACGGTCAGCTTCATATCCTTTATTTGATTATGTTGCATGCTCAGATATTTTATGGCCTTTCCGTTCCTCCATTTGGGTGCCCAAATCTTCAAACGTACGGATAGTTACGTCCTTTAAAACTCGAGTCTTTTCTTGTGTACGAATCTCAACGTTACTGTCACATCGTGAGTCCGATTACCGTCCGGTCAGCTTCGTATACATTATAAGAGTCTGTTGCATGATCAGATATCTTATGGCCTTCCTGTTCCTACATTCGGGAGCCCGAAACCTCAAATGTACCAATAGTTACGTCCTTTAAAACTTGAGTTTTTTCCTTGTGTACGAATCTCTATGTCATTGCCGCATCGTGAGTCCGATTACCGTCCGCTCAACTTCATATCCTTTATCTGAGTCTGTTGCTTGCTCAGATATCTTATGGCCTTCCTGTTCCTCCATTCGGGTGCCCGAAACTTCAAATGAACCGATAGATACGTCCATTAAAAATCGAGTCTTTTCTTGTGTACAAATCTCTGTGTCATTGTCGCATTGTGAGTACGATTACCGTCCGGTAAGCTTCATATCTTTTAGCTTAGTCTGTTGCATCATTAGATATATTTTGGCCTTCCCGTTCCTCCTATCGAGAGCCCGAAACTTAAAATGTACCGATAGTTACGTCCTTTAAAACTCGAGTCTTTTCTTGTGTACAAATCTGTATGTCATTGTCGCATCGTGAGTCCGATTACCTTCCGGTCAGCTTCATATCCTTTATCTGAGTCTGTGGCATGCTCAGATATCTTATGGCCTTCCCGTTCCTCCATTCAGGTGCCTGAAACTTCAAATGTACCGATATTTACGTCCATTAAAACTCGAGTCTTTTCTTGTGTACGAATCTCTATGTCATTGTCGCAATGTGAGTCCAATTACCGTCCCGTAATCCTCATATCCGTTATCTGAGTGTGTTGCATGATCAGATAACTTATGGCCTTCCGTTCCTCCATTCGGGAGCCCGAACCTTCAAATGTACCGATAGTTTTGTCCTTTAAAACTCGAGTCTTTTTTTGTGTACAAATCTCTAAGTCATTGTCGCATCGTGATTCCGATTACCTTCCGGTCAGCTTCATATCCTTTATCTGAGTCGGTGGCATGCTCAGATATCTTATGGCCTTCCCGTTCCTCCATTTGGGTGCCCGAAACTTCAAATGTACCGATAGTTACGTCCTATAAAACTCGAGTCTTTTCTTGTGTACGAATCTCTATGTCCTTGTCGCATCGTGAGTCTGATTACCATACGGTCAGCTTCATATCCTTTATCTGAGTCTTTTGCATGCTCAGATATCTTATGGCCTTCCCGTTCCTCCATTTGGGTGCCCGAAACATCAAATGTACCGATATTTATTTCCCTTAAAACTCGAATCTTTTCTTGTGTACGAATCTCTATGTCATTGTCGCATCGTGAGTCCTATTACCATACAGTCAGCTTCATATCCTTTATCTGATTCTGATGCATGCTCAAATATCTTATGGCCTTTCCGTTCCTCCATTTGGGTGCCCAAATCTTCAAACGTACGGATAGTTACGTCCTTTAAAACTCGAGTCTTTTCTTGTGTACGAATCTCATCGTCATTGTCACATCGTGAGTCCGATTACCGTCCGGTCAGCTTTGTATACATTATAAGAGTCTGTTGCATGATCCGACATCTTATGGCCTTCCCGTTTCTCCATTCGGGTGCCCGAAACTTCAAATGTACCGATATTTACGTCCATTAAAACTCGAGTCTTTTCTTGTGTACGAATCTTTGTGTCATTGTCGCATTGTGAGTCCGATTACCGTCCCGTAAGCCTCATATCCTTTATCTGAGTGTGTTGCATGATCAGATAACTTATGGCCTTCCGTTCCTCCATTCGGGAGCCCGAAACATCAAATGTACGGATAGTTTTGTCCTTTAAAACTCGAGTCTTTTCTTGTGTACAAATCTCTATGTCATTGTCGCATCGTGAGTCCGATTACCTTCCAGTCAGCTTCATATCCTTTATCTGAGTCTGTTGCATGCTCAGATATCTTATTGCGTTCCCGTTCCTCCATTCGGGTGCCCAAAACATCAAATGTACCGATATTTACGTCCTTTAAAACTTGAGTATTTTCTTGTGTACGAATCTCAATGTCATTGTCGCATCGTGAGTCCGATTACCATACGGTCAGCTTCATATACTTTATCTGAGTCTGTTGCATGCTCAGAGATCTTATGGCGTTCCCGTTCCTCCATTCGGGTGCCCAAAACATCAAATGTACCGATATTTACGTCCTTTAAAACTTGAGTATTTTCTTGTGTACGAATCTCAATGTCATTGTCGCATCGTGAGTCCGATTACCATACGGTCAGCTTCATATCCTTTATCTGAGTCTGTTGCATGCTCAGATATCTTACGGCCTTCCCATTCCTCCATTCGGGTGCCCGAAAGTTCAAATGTACCGATATTTACGTCCGATTACCTTCCGGTCAGCTTCATATCCTTTATCTGAGTCTGTTGCATGATCAGATAACTTATGGCCTTCCGTTCCTCTATTCGGGAGCCCGAAACTTCAAATGTACCGATAGTTTTGTCCTTTAAAACTCGAGTCTTTTCTTGTGTACAAATCTCTATGTCATTGTCGCATCAAGAGTCTGATTACCTTCCGGTCAGCTTCATATCCTTTATCTGTGTCTGTTGCATGCTCAGATATCTTATGGCCTTCTCGTTCCTCCATTCGGGTGCCCGAAACTTCAAATGTACCGATAGTTACGTCCTATAAAACTCAAGTCTTTTCTTGTGTACGAATCTCAATGTCATTGTTGCATCATGAGTCCGATTACCATATGGTCAGCTTCATATCCTTTATCTGAGTCTATTGCATGCTCAGATATCTTATGGCCTTCCCGTTCCTCCATTCGGGTGCCCAAAACTACAAATTGACCGATATTTACGTCCATTAAAACTCGAGTCTTTTCTTGTGTACGAATCTCTGTGTCATTGTCGCATTGTGAGTCCGATTACCGTCCGGTAAGCTTCATATCCTTTATCTAAGTCTGTTGCATGATCAGATAACTTATGGCCTTCCGTTCCTCCATTCGGGAGCCCGAAACTTCAAATGTACAGATAGTTTAGTCCTTTAAAATTCGAGTCTTTTCTTGTGTACAAATCTCTATGTCATTGTCGCATCGTGAGTCCGATTACCTTCCGGTCAGCGTCATATCCTTTATCTGAGTCTGTTGCATGCTCAGATATCTTATGGCCTTCCCGTTCCTCCATTCGGGTGCCCGAAACTTCAAATGTACCGATAGTTACGTCCTACAAAACTCGAGTCTTTTCATGTGTACGAATCTCTATTTCATTGTCGCATAGTGAGTCCGATTACCGTATTGTCAGCTTCATATCCTTTATCTGAGTCTGATGCATTCTCAGATATCTTATGGCCTTCCCGTTCCTCCATTCGGGTGCCCGAAACTTCAAATGTACCGATATTTACGTCCATTAAAACTCGAGTCTTTTCTTGTGTACGAATCTCGGTGTCATTGTCGCTTTGTGAGTCCGATTACCGTCCGGTAAGCCTCATATCCTTGTACAACAATTAGTTGACTACCAAACAACCTACTCAACGATTGGTAGAGGTCATCATGTCTTTCCAACAGTCGGGAGAGGCCCTACAACCTGCTCAACGACTGGTGGGGACTATCGAACCTGCTCAACAATCGGTAGAGTCATAAAAGAACGCAAAACCCTAATGTAAGGTAAATTGGTAATTACGGTCCGGAACGTAATCATGAATTTACAGGTACGTTAAGGTAGTGAGAAATTTTATCAAGGTTTTCGGTAGTTGACCAATTGTAAGCATGGTAGTTCACTTAGTCTTTCTTTTAGGATTCATAAAACTCAAAATTATTTAATGCTCCTTACGATTTCAAGACACACCGAATCCTACCCTCTTATCCAAATTATTTAAAACAAGATTATTCTATTCATGTCATGCCTTAACACAAAAATTCTCCAGATCACACTTGTCCTAATTTCTATCCAATCCCCTTCAACCCTGTGTTTTCAATAAACTTCGGGACGAAGTTCCTAAAAGTAGGGGAGACTGTAACATTACGCATTTATACTTGTACGTTACTATTATCATGAATAAAAAACGTCAAGTTTCATTATTATTAATCGCTTTTAATTATTTTTGTGACGCATTTGGAACCCTAATACTATATTATATATATATATAGTATATATATATATAAGAAATAGTTGTAAAAAATATATATGCTAGGGCCGGGATTCGAACCCGAGCCCTCAGCCGGCCCAACACCTTATACAACCAGTCCCAACTAACTAGGCTAGACCACATATCTGATTTGATTCAACTCGTTTTTAACTTAACAAACCCTTCAGAAGCCTCAGTTGACTTTCACGAGTCAACTGCCGACACAATCCTTGCAAATTCGCTACTCAAACGCGTTAATCTGTTTATGGAAAGCATTTTACCGACACCCTAGAGTATTCCCCACGCCAAATCGCAGTTAAAACATTCCAATTTTAAGGATTTACGCGTTTATGTTTAACCCTAGGTCAAAACTTTCCAATCGTGCAACCCATACCCTATCCCTATAAATTGGACCTCCCCAAACCTTCTCACATTGCCGAATACTCTCTCTCAATCCCCAATTTCTAATTCAATTCATCTGTTCTTGAGTTTTGGTTCGAAGTTTGACTCTCGGGTTGACTGATCAATTCGTATACAATTCGTTTTTGTAAGTCCCCGTTTTCTTATGGGTTTTGTTATTCGGCATTCACACAACAATAACCCTCTGATTAATTGGGTTATTGTTGTGTGAATCATTCAATTGAAAAAGCTAGGGCTCGTACGTTTATAATTGAGGAAGAACAGTTTCTGCATATGTGTTATAATTTACAGGAACTGGAATCAAACACAACCACTGATCTAGATCAAGTGGTTGTGTCTGATGTTGTTAAACGAAGTCACGCGGGTTCGAGTCCCATTCAAACCGGTTTTATCCTTTCTTTTTAAATTGAATATAAAACTGATTTTCTTTATTGCATATAATTAAATCAATCTGAAATCAAACGTTCTCAGGGTCCAGACCAGTTAGTCTGGGCTTGTGATTTAAAACCAACGAAACGGCCAAGGGCCCGGGTTCGAACCATGGCATCAACAAAACATTCTTTTTATTTAAACTTATATATATATTCCTTTGTATTTTTTAAAATTCATTTTAAAATACTAAAACTCTTTTATAAATTCTACAAAAATTATTCTATGTTATTCTAGTAGAAAAGTTTGACATACAATTTTTAGTTTTCCAAAAATTATTTATTTAATATATATAATAAATAATTCAAGTTTAATCTATTTTATTTATAAAATTCTATAAAAATATCAAAACAATTATATAAATTTTCACAAAAATTATTCTGAGTTTATATAACATTAAACTTTTCTGAAATGATTTTTATTTCTGAAAAATCATTTATTTATTATTTTTAATCAATTTTTGTTAGTTTTAATCATAAATAAATCATAATAAATTCATTTTTCAATATTTTTGCACCAAAATTTTATATAAATTATTTCTATTTATTTGGGATAGAAATACAATTTTTAATTTAATAATTCTTTAACTTTTGTATTTTTAAATATTAAAGTTATATTTTAACAATTTGTAATAAATAGATTTAATATTCTATTTTTAAGGAAATAATTTTATAAAAATTATTTTCATACTTAAACCTTATTATTGTGACCATCTTTAATTTAAATTTTATAAAAAGACTTTTGTTTATTTATTTATCAAATTTCTCTCAATTATCAAACATTTTAATTATTAATCAAACGAGCACTTATCCCCAATTCGAAGCCCTAGAATATATGTAGACTAGAAAGACTTAGACATATTTATTACCTTAATTATAGGGTAATACTTGGTATCGTTGGGCAACACATATTCTATTTTCACGAGACATAACATCCTGCTAATGTGAGTTTTACATAGCCCCTTTTCTATTTATCACCGTTTTTGGGGTGAAACATGTTACAACATTATATATGCAATTCAATCATCAAAGTGTCTATGTGTTTTTCTATGTTGCATTATGTCTTGAACATGACTAGGGTAAGCACAATTCTAGCATAATCATTAACATTGATCAGCCGACGGTATACATTGATAGATCTATTGGACTGACAATCCCACCCGGATACATGCCTCCTACAAAGGTAGCGTGGGTGTTTGTTATCGCAACATAAACGAGTGAACCATGAGCGTATGGGATGTACCACAATACAACAGTCACAAGGGTTGATTATGCACTCGATTTACTTCTAGTATGTTTTCACATATGGACTAGACATGCCATGACACTTGAATTGCACAACATTTTTATTCGATTATCAAAACCTATGTAACTCTCACCAACTTTTGTTGACCCAAAATATTTTCAACTTAACATGTTTCAGGTTCTACTTGCTTGAAGATTAGAGTTAATACTTGAAGATGCGTAGCTAGTATTTGTTGTTTTGATGTACAAATTCTTAGAACAATTGTATGTAATTTATGTAATCATTTATTGAAATTTATTATTCACCATGAGCTACTGAACAATCATCAATACGTGACATCCCGATGTTTCCGCCATCGGTTGGGGTGTTACAGATTGGTATCAGAGCCATGGTTATAGGGAATTAGGTTATTAGAAAAATAATCTAGTCTATAACCATAGGATTATAACCAGTATTTGCTCCTTTTACTTGCTATTCTCTATCTCCCTCCTACTTCTTATCCCTACTTTAACCCCTACAAGAAGATTGCTCTCCATCACTGGATCCACTCTTAGACTAATAAGACAAAATCCTCAGGCTTAGCCTGAACCACCTTGAGATCTCGTCGAAGTTCTAGATTTTAATAACGAACACGTGCAATCTGGAAGGGTGAACGCCTATATTCTGAGTCTTCTGTCTAGGCTGGCATTGCGCATATATCCCAATTAGACGAGGGACCCGGATGCCTACCTGGGAATTCTCGGGATGAGTGTTCACTTATGGGCTAAAGCATGTCTTCACTATGTTATTAGAATCTAGAATCTTTGATAAGTCAACGTTTTCGTTTATTCGTCTTAATTAATGAATAAATGATTACATTCCTTATATAACCTCATTCATTTCATTGTGTCTCTTACAGATCATGCCTCCACGTCGCAGCGCTCGCCTTAACAGTGGTGACAATCATGATGAAGGGAGTAACAATCACAACCATAACCACGACACTAACCACAACAACAACAACAACAACAATGGTTTCGATGCCCAACTAGCTACAATCATTTCCCAACAAATGGCGCAACAAATGGCAACTCTGGTTCCTAACTTGGTGGCTCAAGTCATCCAGATGAACAGAAACGGCAACGGAAACGGCAATGGAAACGGAAACGGCAATGGAAACCACAATGGGAACGGGAATGGAAACGGGAATGGTCTCCCAGCTTGCACTCTTAAGCACTTTAATACCTGTAATCCTCCCAAGTTCAGTGGAGATGAAGGGGCTACTGGCCTTCTACAATGGTTCGAGGGTATTGAGAATACCTTCCGCCCCGATAACTTTAAGGTCCGTTATGCTATGAGTGTTCTTCACAAACGAGCACTCACTTGGTGGAATGAGGAAAAGCGCACCAGAGGAGCTGAAGTTGCACTTGCTATGACTTGGGATCAAGTCAAGGAGATTATGAAAAATGAGTTCTGCCCACGCAACGAAATCAAGAAGTTGGAAGACGAGTTTCACGATCTTGTCCAAGATAGTGGAGAAAACCTTGCCTACAACACTCGTTTCCACGAACTTAGCCTACTGTTACCACACAAAGTCACCCCCTTGCCTATTGCAGTCGAAAAATACATTGGTGGCTTACCCATGAAGATTCAGGATACGATGTGGGGAAGGAACCCTGCTACTCTGGAGGAAGCAAAGCGTTTGGCGGCCACCCTAACAGATAACCATGTGAAGGCAGGAACCCTGACCCGGAAAGGGGAAAAGAAAACTGTTGCGAAGGATACCCCCCAACCTGCCGTTGAAATCAAAACTGAGGCCTCAACCAACGGAAAGTGCAAGGCCAGGAATTTTGCAATAGACACCACTGTCCCACCCAACAAGAAACGATACAACGGGAACCAACCTAAGTGTGACACCTGCCAGTATCACCACCCAACCCAAGTGCCCTGCCGTCAGTGTACCAATTGTCAAAGGTATGGGCATCTTGCGGATGCTTGTCGTATTCCTGCTACAAACGCCCTTGCTGCTCCAAATAACCCCGCTAGGAACCCTCCAGCTACGTAATAGCAAACCCCACCATTTGAATGATGTCTGCTTTTTTTAATTCTATGTATTGACACCTTTTGATTCAAGTAATAAATTCGAGTATTATCATAACATCTGAGTGCATGCTTGTTTGAATGAGAACTAATTGCTATATCTATATTTAAATCATACTTTCTTACTTGTACAACAATTAGTTGACTACCAAACAACCTACTCAACGATTGGTAGAGGTCATCATGTCTTTCCAACAGTCGGGAGAGGCCCTACAACCTGCTCAACGACTGGTGGGGACTATCGAACCTGCTCAACAATCGGTAGAGTCATAAAAGAACGCAAAACCCTAATGTAAGGTAAATTGGTAATTACGGTCCGGAACGTAATCATGAATTTACAGGTACGTTAAGGTAGTGAGAAATTTTATCAAGGTTTTCGGTAGTTGACCAATTGTAAGCATGGTAGTTCACTTAGTCTTTCTTTTAGGATTCATAAAACTCAAAATTCTTATGCTCCTTACGATTTCAAGACACACCGAATCCTACCCTCTTATCCAAATTATTTAAAACAAGATTATTCTATTCATGTCATGCCTTAACACAAAAATTCTCCAGATCACACTTGTGTTAATTTCTATCCAATCCCCTTCAACCCTGTGTTTTCAATAAACTTCGGGACGAAGTTCCTAAAAGTAGGGGAGACTGTAACATTACGCATTTATACTTGTACGTTACTATTATCATGAATAAAAAACGTCAAGTTTCACTATTATTAATCGCTTTTAATTATTTTTGTGACGCATTTGGAACCCTAATACTATATTATATATATATATATAATAAGAAATAGTTGTAAAAAATATATATGCTAGGGCTGGGATTCGAACCCGAGCCCTCAGCCGGCCCAACACCTTACACAACCAGTCCCAACCAACTAGGCTAGACCACATATCTGATTTGATTCAACTCGTTTTTAACTTAACAAACCCTTCAGAAGCCTCAGTTGACTTTCACGAGTCAACTGCCGACACAATCCTTGCAAATTCGCTACTCAAACGCGTTAATCTGTTTATGGAAAGCATTTTACCGACACCCTAGAGTATTCCCCACGCCAAATCGCAGTTAAAACATTCCAATTTTAAGGATTTACGCGTTTATGTTTAACCCTAGGTCAAAACTTTCCAATCGTGCAACCCAGACCCTATCCTTATAAATTGGACCTCCCCAAACCTTCTCACAACGCCGAATACTCTCTCTCAATCCCCAATTTCTAATTCAATTCATCTGTTCTTGAGTTTTGGTTCGAAGTTTGACTCTCGGGTTGACTGATCAATTCGTATACAATTCGTTTTTGTAAGTCCCCTTTTTCTTGTGGGTTTTGTTATTCGGCATTCACAAAACAATAACAATCTGATTAATTGGGTTATTGTTGTGTGAATCATTCAATTGAAAAAGCTAGGGCTCGTACGTTTATAATTGGGGAAGAACAGTTTCTGCATATGTGTTATAATTTAAAGAAACTGGAATCAAACACAACCACTGATCTAGATCAAGTGGTTGTGTCTGATGTTGTTAAACGAAGTCACGCGGGTTCGAGTCCCATTCAAACCGGTTATTCGGCATTCACACAACAATAACCCTCTGATTAATTGGGTTATTGTTGTGTGAATCATTCAATTGAAAAAGCTAGGGCTCGTACGTTTATAATTGGGGAAGAACAGTTTCTGCATATGTGTTATAATTTAAAGGAACTGGAATCAAACACAACCACTGATCTAGATCAAGTGGTTGTGTCTGATGTTGTTAAACGAAGTCACGCGGGTTCGAGTCCCATTCAAACCGGTTTTATCCTTTCTTTTTAAATTGAATATAAAACTGATTTCCTTTATTACATATAATTAAATCAATCTGAAATCAAACGTTCTCAGGGTCCAGACCAGTTGGTCTGGGCTTGTGATTTAAAACCAACGAACCGGCCAAGGGCCCGGGTTCGAACCATGGCATCAACAAAACATTCTTTTTATTTAAACTTATATATATATTCCTTTGTATTTTTTAAAATTTATTTTAAAATACTAAAACTCTTTTATAAATTCTACGAAAATTATTCTATGTTATTCTAGTAGGAAAGTTTGACATACAATTTTTAGTTTTCCAAAAATTATTTATTTAATATATATAATAAATAATTCAAGTTTAATCTATTTTATTTATAAAATTCTATAAAAATATCAAAACAATTATATAAATTTTCACAAAAATTATTCTGAGTTTATATAACATTAAACTTTTCTGAAATGATTTTTATTTCTGAAAAATCATTTATTTAATATTTTTAATCAATTTTTGTTAGTTTTAATCATAAATAAATCATAATAAATTCATTTTTCAATAATTTTGCCCCAAAATTTTATATAAATTATTTCTATTTATTTGGGATAGAAATACAATTTTTAATTTAATAATTCTTTAACTTTTGTATTTTTAAATATTAAAGTTATATTTTAACAATTTGTAATAAATAGATTTAATATTCTATTTTTAAGGAAATAATTTTATAAAAATTATTTTCATACTTAAACCTTATTATTGTGACCATCTTTAATTTAAATTTTATAAAAAGACTTTTGTTTATTTATTTATCAAATTTCTCTCAATTATCAAACATTTTAATTATTAATTAAACGAGCACTTATCCCCAATTCGAAGCCCTAGAATATATGTAGACTAGAAAGACTTAGACATATTTATTACCTTAATTATAGGGTAATACTTGGTATCGTTGGGCAACACATATTCTATTTTCACGAGACATAACATCCTGCTAAGGTGAGTTTTACATAGCCCCTTTTCTATTTATCACCGTTTTTGGGGTGAAACATGTTACAACATTATATATGCAATTCAATCATCAAAGTGTCTATGTGTTTTTCTATGTTGCATTATGTCTTGAACATGACTAGGGTAAGCACAATTCTAGCATAATCATTAACATTGATCAGCCGACGGTATACATTGATAGATCTATTGGACTGACAATCCCACCCGGATACGTGCCTCCTACAAAGGTAGCGTGGGTGTTTGTTATCGCAACATAAACGAGTGAACCATGAGCGTATGGGATGTACCACAATACAACAGTCACAAGGGTTGATTATGCACTCGATTTACTTCTAGTATGTTTTCACATATGGACTAGACATGCCATGACACTTGAATTGCACAACATTTTTATTCGATTATCAAAACCTATGTAACTCTCACCAACTTTTGTTGACCCAAAATATTTTCAACTTAACATGTTTCAGGTTCTACTTGCTTGAAGATTAGAGTTAATACTTGAAGATGCGTAACTAGTATTTGTTGTTTTGATGTACAAATTCTTAGAACAATTGTATGTAATTTATGTAAATCATTTATTGAAATTTATTATTCACCATGAGCTACTGAACAATCATCAATACGTGACATCCCGATGTTTCCGCCATCGGTTGGGGTGTTACAATGTTGCATGCTCAGATATCTTATGGCCTTTCTGTTCCTCCATTTGGGTGCCCAATGTAAGTCCCAAATACTAGATCTTGTTAGTGCAAAAGATTGTTATCACTTAGAAACACCTATTTGTTAGGTGTTTTAAGTGATTAATCTTGAAAAACAAAGATACTAGATAAAGCTAGTAAATCCGACACACAAGATGAACACAAAGATGATTTCCATTACTGATAATACAATGAAACACCATGGATCATGTTAAGTACGCACCCTTTTGTGAACTTGTGCTATGAAAGATAACCAAAACCCTAACCCTAGAGCTGCACACTAGCTATCTATATATAGGAGGACTGATGGGCCTGCGCACTTAGCTAAGTGCGCAGGGCCCGTCTGATTAAGTGCGCAGACTAGGGTTTGTACAAAAACTATGCCATAATTACATATTCAGCCCCTTAACTTTAAAACTACATTATAAGCTACCAAAAGTCTTCGTTCTGGTAACTGTGGTCTCAACAGAACCCAACACCCAAATCTTCAAACGTACGGATAGTTACGTCCTTTAAAACTCGAGTCTTTTCTTGTGTACGAATCTCATCGTCATTGTCACATCGTGAGTCCGATTACCGTCTAGTCAGCTTCGTATACATTATAAGAGTCTGTTGCATGCTCAGATATCTTATGGCCTTCCCGTTCCTCCATTCGGGTGCCCAAAACTTCAAATGTACCGATATTTATGTCCATTAAAACTCGACACTTTTCTTGTGTACGAATCTCTGTGTCATTGTCGGACTGTGAGTCCGATTACCGTCCGGTAAGCCTCATATCCTTTATGTGAGTCTGTTGCATGATCAGATATCTTATGGCCTTTCCGTTTCTCCATTTGGGTGCCCAAATCTTCAAACGTACGGATAGTTACGCCCTTTAAAACTCGAGTCTTTTTTGTGTACGAATCTCTATGTCATTGTCACATCGTGAGTCCTATTACCATAGTCAGCTTCATATCCTTTATCTGATTCTGTTGCATGCTCAGATATCTTATGTCCTTTCCGTTCCTCCATTTGGGTGCCCAATGTATGTCCCAAATACTAGATCTTGTTAGTGCAAAAGATTGTTATCACTTAGAAACACCTATTTGTTAGGTGTTTTAAGTGATTAATCTTGAAAAACAAAGATACTAGATAAAGCTAGTAAAACCGACACACAAGATGAACACAAAGATGATTTCCATTACTGATAATACAATGAAACACCATGGATCATGTTAAGTACGCACCCTTTTGTGAACTTGTGCTATGAAAGAAAACCAAAACCCTAACCCTAGAGCTGCACACTAGCTATCTATATATAGGAGGACTGATGGGCCTGCGCACTTAGCTAAGTGCGCAGGGCCCGTCTGATTAAGTGTGCAGACTAGGGTTTGTACAAAAACTATGCCATAATTACATATTCAGCCCCTTAACTTTAAAACTACATTATAAGCTACCAAAAGTCTTCGTTCTGGTAACTGTGGTCTCAACAGAACCCAACACCCAAATCTTCAAACGTACGGATAGTTACGTCCTTTAAAACTCGAGTCTTTTCTTGTGTACGAATCTCATCGTCATTGTCACATCGTGAGTCCGATTACCGTCCAGTCAGCTTCGTATACATTATAAGAGTCTGTTGCATGCTCAGATATCTTATGGCCATCCCGTTCCTCCATTCGGGTGCCCAAAACTTCAAATGTACCGATATTTATGTCCATTAAAACTCGACACTTTTCTTGTGTAGGAATCTCTGTGTCATTGTCGGATTGTGAGTCCGATTACCGTCCGGTAAGCCTCATACCCTTTATCTGAGTCTGTTGCATGATCAGATATCTTATGGCCTTTCCGTTTCTCCATTTGGGTGCCCAAATCTTCAAACGTACGGATAGTTACGCCCTTTAAAACTCGAGTCTTTTTTGTGTACGAATCTCTATGTCATTGTCACATCGTGAGTCCTATTACCATAGTCAGCTTCATATCCTTTATCTGATTCTGTTGCATGCTCAGATATCTTATGTCCTTTCCGTTCCTCCATTTGGGTGCCCAATGTATGTCCCAAATACTAGATCTTGTTAGTGCAAAAGATTGTTATCACTTAGAAACACCTATTTGTTAGGTGTTTTAAGTGATTAATCTTGAAAAACAAAGATACTAGATAAAGCTAGTAAAACCGACACACAAGATGAACATAAAGATGATTTCCATTACTGATAATACAATGAAACACCATGGATCATGTTAAGTACGCACCCTTTTGTGAACTAGTGCTATGAAAGATAACCAAAACCCTAACCCTAGAGCTGCACACTAGCTATCTATATATAGGAGGACTGATGGGCCTGCGCACTTAGCTAAGTGCGCAGGGCCCGTCTGATTAAGTGCGCAGACTAGGGTTTGTACAAAAACTATGCCATAATTACATATTCAGCCCCTTAACTTACAAACTACATTATAAGCTACCAAAAGTCTTCGTTCTGGTAACTGTGGTCTCAACAGAACCCAATACCCAAATCTTCAAACGTACGGATAGTTACGTCCTTTAAAACTCGAGTCTTTTCTTGTGTACGAATGTCATCGTCATTGTCACATCGTGAGTCCGATTACCGTCCGGTCAGCTTCGTATACATTATAAGAGTCTGTTGCATGATCAGACATCTTATGGCCTTCCCGTTCCTACATTCGGGTGCTCAAAGAGTACATGTCCCGCACCCACATTGATTTGGTTGGCAAATAACATGGTCAGGTCGGATAAGTTCAGAGAGAAGACATCCACTGGATCAAAAATTCTGATTATCTCTGCATCATTCTTGGACTTGATTACTGCTTCACCAGTGAGTCTGTCGTAGTGCCACTTCTTGAAATCTTTTAGCATTACTGGAAGCTCTTCACTTTTCGGAACCCTAGTGACGACTTTGGGAGGGTCTATCACATAGGTAATCCTACCCTGTCTAGTAACCGGATCGATCCTTTTCTTTGATATGCGACGTCTTGGTTTCTGAGGCTTGAAAACTTTGAAATCTCAATCACACACTCTCTCTCTATCATTCTTGCAAGCATGGTTCCGATAGAGTTGTTGGTGCGATTGATGAAGTGTGCCCTGTTCAGCTCTCGGATATCCCAGCGAGGGAGAGACTGCAAGTCATGTGAACCTTGAAAGTACTGAATAACTCCCCCTCGACGCTTTATCACAAATAAACTCTTATCCTCATCATATTTCCACGAGACAATCTTTTCTCGATGAGCTTCCTTAGTGTGGTGAATATTCTGGTGGAAAGCTGGAATCTTGATCTCTTTTCTAGGGAGCCATGTGGGCCTTTCAGGCTAACATTGTGACCATCAGTTGTCTCATATACTGTTGCCTCTCCTTCACCAAATTCAACAAACGTTTCGGGCATCTCATCTTCACTAATCTCATCCACATCACTTTCCTCAGCGATTCTTTCTTTCTCCTTTTCTTCTTCAAGAAACTGTCCAAAATCGAACAGCTCATTAGATGACATCCTTGGCTCAACATTTTGTTGCTTCTGCAGATCCTGGATCATTTCAAACATCTTCATCTGCACCTGGTTCTGGAACTTGATGAGGTATCTCTGATCTTTCACAATCTTTTCAAGATTCTTGTTCTTGTGTTTCAGTTTCTTTATCTTTCTTTTGAGTTCTTGATTGTTGTGAACCTGGTTCTTTAGTGTGCAAATTTCTTTGGCAGCTGTCTTTCCCACCTCCTTCGACAAAGTCTCATACAGTTCCTGATGCACTGGTTTGCGACGTTGTGCAGCAGGAGCTGAAGAGGATGGTTCGATTGGTTTCTTTGTATGAGCTTTAGGAACAGGAGCCCTAGCAGTTGACGGCCCCGGTTGATCCTGACCACCAAGCATTGATTCTAGAGCTTCCTGATCTTCTCTTTCTTCTTCAGTCACCACAGCAGGACGCTCATATTCAGGAAGACTTTCTCTCCTTTTTCTCTTTTCTGCCTTTTTAGCTTTAGCAACTTCATGTAATGCTCGTGCCAGTTCGAGTTGTTCCTCTGTCTGTGACTCCCTGCTTTCTGTCATCAACATGGGCCTGCTTTTCTTTGACACTTTAGAGGGGGCTTCTTCAGTTGCAAGTCTTTTACCTCTAGCCTTCTCTCTAGCCCTCTCTTCAGCTGTCTGTGGAGCAGTTTCAGATGGAGCAGATTCGGTTGCAGCTTTCAGACGTGCTTCCTTTACTTCCCGTTTCTTTTGCTGAAGTTTGGTGTATAGTGCTTTGACTCCAGCATATCTTTAAGCAGGATACATGCATTCATACATTGGTTCCCAGTCAGGAGTGTTGCATTCAGTAAAAAATCTTCCAGTTCTGGCAAACAAGTACACTTCATCTTTGTTCTGAGGCAGGTTGTCGTGTTGTGCATTTATCATCATCTGCACAAATCTAGGATACATGGCCCATTTTGACTTTGTTTGTGCGTTCTTTATCATGAAATCAAGGATCATCCCGGACACATTGACTGGTTCATTCTTGCAGATCTTTATCATAGCATTGGACCACTCCGGACTGAGGGCATTGTACCCTCCTTTTCTGTGTGAGAGAGACATGGTGAATATGGCAGATAAGTCTCCAATCTCATGTCAGTTCACTTTTATTTACATCGCTTCTTGTGTCGAACTCTCCTTTGTATCCAATCTTCTTGAATTCTCTGAGTAGATCTGCTTTGACTAGTTGCTTGAAACTTCCAGGTTGATCTCCAAGCCTTAACGCCCTTCTGACTGTGTCTTCTGTGATGATTACGGGTTTGTTTCGAACAGTTGCATTGATTCTTTTGACTCCATCGACGACTTCAACTTTTGCGGATCTCCAGAAATCTTCAATGTGATCAATGTATACTGTCAGATCATGTTCCACTGTGTATCCAATTTTGCTTTGCCGGATCCAAGCTACAACGTCTCTAAACTTGTGATCATCGGTCTCGAGATTGATAGCTTGGTTGTGCATGCCTCGATTATCCCACATAAGTGCCATCTGTTTCAAGTCACGTGCACGAAAAGCAAGTTAGAATTCTGATTCTAAGCAAACGACCAACGACTGATATCTCAGACTTAGACGGACGACGGACTTAGATCATTTTAATTTCCTGAGGACTTGTGTTTTGGTTAGACAAAAGATTTTGTTTCATTAATTTGACTCATAAGTGCGCAGGTTTCATATTGTCTTGATTTTAAAGGGATTTAGTTAAGTGCGCAGGTTTTCTAGGGTTTGAAGTCTAAAATTAAGTATGCAAGACAATGATTAAGTACGCAGTCCAGTCCAAGCCTGATATAAGTGCGCAGGTCAGTTTTGGCAAGACACAAGCTAAGTGCGCAGATCAGTTAAGATTTAGGCATGGTAACCCTAGATTCTTGACAGACCAGTCTGCACACTTTATAAGTGCTTAGGCACTTAAACTCTCGTTTAATATTTTTAGTGCGCAGGTTAAGTGCGCAAGGATCTAGGGTTTATCAGTTTTGAATCATATAATACAAGTGCGCAAAACTATGATACAAGTGCGCAATCCTCAAGAAACAAGTGCGCAAAACTTAAAAACCCCAAAACTTAAAACTGAATCCTCTACCACAAGCTCGTAACCCCTGTAATCAAATCAACACATCAGTCAAGTTTAATCCACCTTAAAAATAATCAGGAATCAATGAAAACGAAGAATGGAATGGTGGATTAACAGGTGGTAAGATCAGATTAAGGGGTTTTAAAGGATGAAGACTGATGAAGACGATGATGAAATTGGGGTTAAAAGGGGATTAGGGTTTTAATTGTGAGATAAATGTTGTAAAAAAAAATTTACAGTGTATATATATAACAAGGTATGGGCCTGCGCACTTAGCTAAGTGCGCAGGGCCCAATAAGTGTGCAAAGGCCCAAAAACAAGTAGAAACAGAGATCAGGGACTAGGGATTAACCGTTTCTCACCTTCTGCATCAAGATCATACTAACCATACCTGCCAGATCACATTTCAACTTTCCGTTGGATAGCTGCAGCCCAAGAAAAACTGTCGGTATGTTTGTCCACTTAAATCCATGCCTCTCGTCTTTCAACATACGTTTGGTGATGAGCTTTATCATGTTTTGGTAATATTGACGGAAAGTTAGTGGACCCCACTTGTGCTAGGTGTAAGCCTACCAATCCTCAAGGTTTATTGAGATATAATGATGAGAGCTTCAGGTCTATGTTTCCATAAGCAGAGAAGATGATCATTATGTCAATCAGATGATGAGAGCTTCAGGTCTATGTTCCCATAAGCAGAGAAGATGATCACCTGATTGCTTGTTGAGCTATCTATATTTGTTTGCACGTCACTAACATTGCGTGTCTTTTGTTGCTCATTTGTTTGAATAGCCCCGCATTGGTAGCTTGCACACTTAGGTGTCTTTTGATTATATATGCACAAAATTTTCTGTGTCTTTTGATCTCTCAACCTGTGTATGACCGGACTCAGCTTGTGCAGACCTAAAACACAGTGGGAATCCAGCTTTCCGTGTAGATCTTTTCTGTTAATCACCTATTAGTAGTTTACTCGATTCCAAGCTGAATCTACCGACATGTCGTTGCTTGAAGCCGCAACATCCTCTGGATCCTATTCACATGCTGACAAAATATGATTAGTCCCTATCATTTCATGAAATTTGAAATTTTGCAGTAGGGATCGACCGGTTTTACTTTCTCCCCCAAAAATCTTGTTTTAACTAAAAATAAGATTTTTCTATAAGTTATACACAAGGAGTTTTTTTTTTTTTTTTAAATAACAAAAATCATTCAAAATTGATCATTTCCAGCCATGTTACTAACTGGCGGAAACGGGTTTTGTCAAAAGCTTTTGTAAAGATATCTGCCTTTTGATCAGCAGTATCTATTGGCAACACCTGTATATATCCTTTGTCGTGTGCATCGCGAATGGAATGAATCCGAATTTCTATATGTTTGGTTTTAGAATGATCAATTGGATTCTTCACGATGTCACGACAAGCATCATTGTCAATATAAATAGGGGTTCTCATGACATTCAAACCGTAGTCCAACAGCTGATTTTGAATCCACAGTACTTGACAACCATAACTGGAGGCAGCTGTGTACTCAGCCTGAGCGGTGGAGATAGACACTGTTGTCTGCTTCTTGCTCTGCCAGGACACAAGCCTATTCCCTAGAAATTGACAGCCACCAGAGACGGATTTTCTGTCAATCCTGCTACCTGCATGATCACTATCAGAGTATGCAATTAGATCAAAATTATCACTCTTAGGATACCATAAACCGAGTTTTGGTGTTCCTTTGAGGTAGCGGAAGATTCTTTTCACTGCAGTTTCATGAGATTGCTTGGTATTTGACTGAAAGCGAGCACAGCATCCAACTGCCCACATAATATCTGGTCTGCTAGCTGTGAGATACATCAAGGATCCAATCATTGATCGATACATGTGAGGATTCACTGAAAGGCCTTCAAGACCCGGTACAAGTGTTGTTTGAGCAGCAAACGGAGTGTTGGACGGCTTGCAGTCAGACACGTTGTATTTTGCCAAGATGTCTCTTGTGTATTTTGCTTGATGAATGAGAATTCTATCTTCTTTCTGCTGGACCTCCAAGCCTAAGAAAAATGACAATTATCCCATCATGCTCATTTCTAACTGAGACTTCATAATGCTTTCGAATTCCCTGCACAAATTTTCATCAGTTGAACCAAAGATAATATCATCAACATATATTTGAACTAGAATAGAGTGTTTGTTTACTTCTTTGGTGAACAGAGTCATGTCGATCTTCCCTCTGGTATACCCATTTTGCAACAGATATTAGGACAAGGTCTCATACCAAGCTCGAGGAGCTTAATGAAGACCATAGAGAGCCTTGTCCAGCTTGTAGTATTTGTTGGGATAATGAGGGTCTTCAAAGTCCGGTGGCTAACATACGTAGACTTCTTCCTTGATTTTCCCATATAGGAATGCACTCTTCACGTCCATCTGAAAGACTTTGAAGTTTTTGTATGAGGCATATGCCAAGAAGATACGAATGGCTGCAAGTCAAGCAACTGGTGCAAAGACCTCCTTATAATCAATCCCTTCTTGCTGACGAAAACCTTGAACAACCAGACGTGCTTTGTTCTTGATCACCACACCACGTTCATCCATTTTGTTGCGAAAAACCCATCTTGTTCCAATAGGATACTTTCCTTGAGGCAGATCCATGAGCTCCCACACCTTGAGTTTTCTGAATTGAAAGAGCTCTTCCTGCATGGCTTCTACCCAGCTTGCATCTCTGACTGCATCTTCAATGCTAAAAGGTACTGTCTAAGATAAGAATGCTGAAAGAGCTGTGTTATCGCATTGTGAGTCCGATTACCGTCCGGTAAGCTTCATATGCTTTATCTGAGTCTGTTGCATGATTAGATATCTTATGGCCTACCCGTTCCTCCATTCGGGAGCCCGAAACTTCAAATGTACCGATAGTTACGTCCTTTAAAACTCGAATCTTTTCTTCTGTACGAATCTCTATGTCATTGTCGCATTGTGTGTCCGATTACCTTCCGGTGAGCTTCATATCCTTTATCTGAGTCTGTTGCATGCTCATATATCTTATGACCTTCCCGCTCCTCCATTCAGGTGCCCGAAACTTGAAACGTACCGATAGTTACGTCCTTTAAAACTCGAGTCTTTTCTTGTGTACGAATGTCTATTTCATTGTCACATCGTTCGTCCGATTACCGTCCGGTCAACTTCGTATCCTTTATCAGAGTCTGCTGCATGATCAGATATCTTATGGCCTTCCCGTTCCTACATTCGGGTGCCCGAAACTTCAAACGTACCGATAGTTACGTCCTTTAAAACTCGAGTCTTTTCTTGTGTACGAATCTCAATGTCATTGTCACATCGTGAGTCCGATTACCGTCCGGTCAACTTCGTATCCTTTATTTGAGTCTGTTGCATGATCAGATATCTTATGGCCTTCCCGTTCCTACATTCGGGTGACCGAAACTTCAAACGTACGGATAGTTACGTCCTTTAAAACTCGAGTCTTTTCTTGTGTACGAATCTCTATGTCATTGTCACATCGTGAGTCCGATTACCGTCCGGTCAGCTTTGTATCCTTTAACATAGTCTGTTGCATGATAAGATATCTTATAGCCTTCCTGTTCCTCCATTCGGGTGCCCGAAACATCATATGAACCGATAGTTACGTCCATTAAAACTCAAGTCTTTTCTTGTGTACGAATCTCTGTGTCATTGTCGCATTGTGAGTTAGATTACCGTCCGGTAAGCTTTATATCCTTTATCTGAGTCTGTTACATGATTAGATATTTTATAGCCTTCCGTACCTCCATTCGGGAGCCCGAAACATCAAATGTACCGATAGTTACGTCCTTTAAAACTCGAGTCTTTTCTTGTGTACGAATCTCTATGTAATTGTCAAATCGTGAGTCCGTTTACCATCCGGTAAACTTCGTATCCTTTATCAGAGTCTGTTGCATGATAAGATATCTTATGGCCTTCCCGTTCCTACATTCGGGTCCTCGGAACTTCAAACGTACCGATACTTACGTCCTTTAAAACTCGAGTCTTTCCTTGTGTACGAGTCTCTATGTCATTATCACATCGTGGGTCCGATTACCGTCCGGTCAACTTCGTATCCTTTATCAGAGTCTGTTGCATGATCAGATATCTTATGGCCTTCCCGTTCCTACATTCAGGTGCCCGAAACTTCATATGAACCGATAGTTACTTCCACTAAAACTCGAGTCTTTTCTTGTGTACGAATCTCTATGTCATTGTCAAATCGTGAGTCCGATTAACATGCGGTCAACTTCGTATCCTTTATCAGAGTCTGTTGCATGATAAGATATCTTATGGCCTTCCCGTTCCTATATTCGGGTCCCCGAAACTTCTAACGTACCGATACTTACGTCCTTTAAAACTCGAGTCTTTTCTTGTGTACGAGTCTCTATGTCATTATCACATCGTGGGTCCGATTACTGTCCGGTCAACTTCGTATCCTTTATCAGAGTCTGTTGCATGATCAAATATCTTATGGCCTTCTCGTTCCTACATTCGGGTGCCCGAAACTTCAAACGTACGGATAGTTACGTCCTTTAAAACTCGAGTCTTATCTTGTGTACGAATCTCTATGTCATTGTCACATTGTGAGTCCGATTACCGTCCGGTCAGCTTTGTATCCTTTAACATTGTTTGTTGCATGTTCAGATATCTTATGGCCTTCCCGTTCCTCCATTCGGGAGCCCGAAACTTCATATGAACCAATAGTTACGTCCATTAAAACTCGAGTCTTTTCTTGTGTACGAATCTCTGTGTCATTATCGCATTGTGAGTCCGATTACCATCCGGTAAGGTTCATATCCTTTATCGGAGTCTGTTTCCTGATCAGATATCTTATGGCCTACCCGTTCCTCCATTCGGGAGCCCGAAACTTCAAATGTACCGATAGTTACGTCCTTTAAAACTCGAATCTTTTCATGTGTACGAATCTCTATGTCATTGTCGCATCGTGTGTCCGATTACCTTCCGGTCAGCTTCATATCCTTTATCTAAGTCTGTTGCATGCTCAGATATCTTATGGCTTTCCCGTTCCTCCATTCGGGAGCCCGAAACTTCAAATGTAGCGATAGTTACGTCCTTTAAAACTCGAGTCTTTACTTGTGTACGAATCTCTATGTCTTTGTCGCATCGTGAGTCCGATTACCGTTCAGTCTGCTTCACATCCTTTATCTGAGTCTGTTTCATACTCAGATATCTTATGGCCTTCCCGTTCCTCCATTCGGGTGCCCGAAACTTCAATTGTACCGATAGTTACGTCCTTTAAAACTCAAGTCTTTTCTTGTATATGAATCTCTATGTCATTGTCACATCTTGAGTCCGATTACCGTCCGGTAAGCTTCATATCCTTCGTCTTAGTCTGTTGCACGCTCAGATATCTTATGGCCTTCCCGTTCCTCCATTCGGGTGTCCGAAACTTCAAATGTACCGATATTTACATCCTTTAAAACTCGAGTCTTTTCTTGTGTACGAATCTCTATGTCATTGTCGCATCGTGTGTCCGATTACCTTCCGGTCAACTTCATATCCTTTATCTGAGTCTGTTGCATGCTCATATATCTTATGGACTTCCCGTTGCTCCATTCGGGTGCCCGAAACTTTAAATGTACCGATAGTTACGTCCTTTAAAACTCGAATCTTTTCTTGTGTACGAATCTCTGTGTCATTATCGCATTGTGAATCCGATTACCGTCCGGTAAGCTTCATATCCTTTATCTGAGTCTGTTGCCTGATCAGATATCTTATGGCCTACCCGTTCCTCCATTCGGGAGCCCGAAACTTCAAATGTACCGATAGTTACGTCGTTTAAAACTCGAATCTTTTGTTGTGTACGAATCACTATGTCATTGTCGCATCGTGTGTCCGATTACCTTCCGGTCAGATTCATATCCTTTATCTGAGTCTGTTTCCTGATCAGATATCTTATGGCCTTCCCGTTCCTCAATTGGGGGCCCGAAACTTCATATAAACCGATAGTTACGTCCATTAAAACTCGAGTCTTTTCTTGTGTACGAATCTCTGTGTCATTATCGCATTGTGAGTCCGATTACCGTCCGGTAAGCTTCATATCCTTTATCGGAGTTTGTGGCCCGATCAGATATCTTATGGCCTACCCGTTCCTCCATTCGGGAGCCCGAAACTTCAAATGTACCGATAGTTACGTCCTTTAAAACTCGAATCTTTTCTTGTGTACGAATCTCTATGTCATTGTCGCATCGTGTGTCCGATTACCTTCCGGTCACCTTCATATCCTTTATCTGAGTCTGTTGCATGCTCATATATCTTATGGCCTTCCCGTTCCTCCATTCGGGTGCCCGAAACTTCAAATGTACCGATAGTTACGTCCTTTAAAACTCGAATCTTTTCTTGTGTACGAATCTCTGTGTCATTATCGCATTGTGAGTCCGATTACCGTCCGGTAAGCTTCATATCCTTTATCTGAGTCTGTTGCCTGATCAGATATCTTATGGCCTACCCGTTTCTCCATTCGGGTGCCCGAAACTTCAAATGTACCGATAGTTACGTCCTTTAAAACTCGAATCTTTTCTTGTGTACGAATCTCTGTGTCATTATCGCATTGTGAGTCCGATTACCGTCCGGTAAGCTTCATATCCTTTATCGGAGTTTGTTGCCCGATCAGATATCTTATGGCCTACCCGTTCCTCCATTGGGGAGCCCAAAACTTCAAATGTACCGATAGTTACGTCCTTTAAAACTCGAATCTTTTCTTGTGTACGAATCTCTATGTCATTGTCGCATCGTGTGTCCGATTACCTTCCGGTCAGCTTCATATCCTTTATCTGAGTCTGTTGCATGCTCATATATCTTATGGCCTTCCCGTTCCTCCATTCGGGTCCCCGAAACTTCAAATGTACCGATAGTTACGTCCTTTAAAACTCAAATCTTTTCTTGTGTACGAATCTCTGTGTCATTATCGCATTGTGAGTCCGATTACCGTCCGGTAAGCTTCATATCCTTTATTTGAGTCTGTTGCCTGATCAGATATCTTATGGCCTACCCGTTCCTCCATTCGGGTGCCCGAAACTTCAAATGTACCGATAGTTACGTCCTTTAAAACTCGAATCTTTTCTTGTGTACGAATCTCTGTGTCATTATCGCATTGTGAATCCGATTACCGTCCGGTAAGCTTCATATCCTTTATCTGAGTCTGTTGCCTGATCAGATATCTTATGGCCTACCCGTTCCTCCATTCGGGAGCCCGAAACTTCAAATGTACCGATAGTTACGTCGTTTAAAACTCGAATCTTTTGTTGTGTACGAATCACTATGTCATTGTCGCATCGTGTGTCCGATTACCTTCCGGTCAACTTCATATCCTTTATCTGAGTCTGTTGCATGCTCATATATCTTATGGACTTCCCGTTGCTCCATTCGGGTGCCCGAAACTTTAAATGTACCGATAGTTACGTCCTTTAAAACTCGAATCTTTTCTTGTGTACGAATCTCTGTGTCATTATCGCATTGTGAATCCGATTACCGTCCGGTAAGCTTCATATCCTTTATCTGAGTCTGTTGCCTGATCAGATATCTTATGGCCTACCCGTTCCTCCATTCGGGAGCCCGAAACTTCAAATGTACCGATAGTTACGTCGTTTAAAATTCGAATCTTTTGTTGTGTACGAATCACTATGTCATTGTCGCATCGTGTGTCCGATTACCTTCCGGTCAGATTCATATCCTTTATCTGAGTCTGTTTCCTGATCAGATATCTTATGGCCTTCCCGTTCCTCAATTGGGGGCCCGAAACTTCATATGAACCGATAGTTACGTCCATTAAAACTCGAGTCTTTTCTTGTGTACGAATCTCTGTGTCATTATTGCATTGTGAGTCCGATTACCGTCCGGTAAGCTTCATATCCTTTATCGGAGTTTGTTGCCCGATCAGATATCTTATGGCCTACCCGTTCCTCCATTCGGGAGCCCGAAACTTCAAATGTACCGATAGTTACGTCCTTTAAAACTCGAATCTTTTCTTGTGTACGAATCTCTATGTCATTGTCGCATCGTGTGTCCGATTACCTTCCGGTCACCTTCATATCCTTTATCTGAGTCTGTTGCATGCTCATATATCTTATGGCCTTCCCGTTCCTCCATTCGGGTGCCCGAAACTTCAAATGTACCGATAGTTACGTCCTTTAAAACTCGAATCTTTTCTTGTGTACGAATCTCTGTGTCATTATCGCATTGTGAGTCCGATTACCGTCCGGTAAGCTTCATATCCTTTATCTGAGTCTGTTGCCTGATCAGATATCTTATGGCCTACCCGTTTCTCCATTCGGGTGCCCGAAACTTCAAATGTACCGATAGTTACGTCGTTTAAAACTCGAATCTTTTCTTGTGTACGAATCTCTATGTCATTGTCGCATCGTGTGTCCGATTACCTTCCGGTCAACTTCATATCCTTTATCTGAGTCTGTTGCATGCTCATATATCTTATGGACTTCCCGTTGCTCCATTCGGGTGCCCGAAACTTTAAATGTACCGATAGTTACGTCCTTTAAAACTCGAATCTTTTCTTGTGTACGAATCTCTGTGTCATTATCGCATTGTGAATCCGATTACCGTCCGGTAAGCTTCATATCCTTTATCTGAGTCTGTTGCCTGATCAGATATCTTATGGCCTACCCGTTCCTCCATTCGGGAGCCCGAAACTTCAAATGTACCGATAGTTACGTCGTTTAAAACTCGAATCTTTTGTTGTGTACGAATCACTATGTCATTGTCGCATCGTGTGTCCGATTACCTTCCGGTCAGATTCATATCCTTTATCTGAGTCTGTTTCCTGATCAGATATCTTATGGCCTTCCCGTTCCTCAATTGGGGGCCCGAAACTTCATATGAACCGATAGTTACGTCCATTAAAACTCGAGTCTTTTCTTGTGTACGAATCTCTGTGTCATTATCGCATTGTGAGTCCGATTACCGTCCGGTAAGCTTCATATCCTTTATCGGAGTTTGTTGCTCGATCAGATATCTTATGGCCTACCCGTTCCTCCATTCGGGAGCCCGAAACTTCAAATGTACCGATAGTTACGTCCTTTAAAACTCGAATCTTTTCTTGTGTACGAATCTCTATGTCATTGTCGCATCGTGTGTCCGATTACCTTCCGGTCACCTTCATATCCTTTATCTGAGTCTGTTGCATGCTCATATATCTTATGGCCTTCCCGTTCCTCCATTCGGGTGCCCGAAACTTCAAATGTACCGATAGTTACGTCCTTTAAAACTCGAATCTTTTCTTGTGTACGAATCTCTGTGTCATTATCGCATTGTGAGTCCGATTACCGTCCGGTAAGCTTCATATCCTTTATCTGAGTCTGTTGCCTGATCAGATATCTTATGGCCTACCCGTTTCTCCATTCGGGTGCCCGAAACTTCAAATGTACCGATAGTTACGTCCTTTAAAACTCGAATCTTTTCTTGTGTACGAATCTCTGTGTCATTATCGCATTGTGAGTCCGATTACCGTCCGGTAAGCTTCATATCCTTTATCTGAGTCTGTTGCCTGATCAGATATCTTATGGCCTACCCGTTCCTCCATTCCGGAGCGCGAAACTTCAAATGTACCGATAGTTACGTCCTTTAAAACTCGAATCTTTTCTTGTGTACGAATCTCTATGTCATTGTCGCATCGTGTGTCCGATTACCTTCCGGTCAGCTTCATATCCTTTATCTGAGTCTGTTGCATGCTCATATATCTTATGGCCTTCTCGTTCCTCCATTCGGGTGCCCGAAACTTCAAATGTACCGATAGTTACGTCCTTTAAAACTCGAATCTTTTCTTGTGTATGAATCTCTGTGTCATTATCGCATTGTGAGTCCGATTACCGTCCGGTAAGCTTCATATCCTTTATCTGAGTCTGTTGCCTGATCACATATCTTATGGCCTACCCGTTCCTCCATTCGGTGCCCGAAACTTCAAATGTACCGATAGTTACGTCCTTTAAAACTCGAATCTTTTCTTGTGTACAAATCTCTGTGTCATTATCGCATTGTGAGTCCGATTACCGTCCGGTATGCTTCATATCCTTTATCGGAGTTTGTTGCCCGATCAGATATCTTATGGCCTACCCGTTCCTCCATTCGGGAGCCCGAAACTTCAAATGTACCGATAGTTACGTCCTTTAAAACTCGAATCTTTTCTTGTGTACGAATCTCTATGTCATTGTCGCATCGTGTGTCCGATTACCTTCCGGTCAGCTTCATATCCTTTATCTGAGTCTGTTGCATGCTCATATATCTTATGGCCTTCCCGTTCCTCCATTCGGGTGCCCGATACTTCAAATGTACCGATAGTTACGTCCTTTAAAACTCGAATCTTTTCTTGTGTACGAATCTCTGTGTCATTATCGCATTGTGAGTCCGATTACCGTCCGGTAAGCTTCATATCCTTTATCTGAGTCTGTTGCCTAATCAGATATCGTATGGCCTACCCGTTCCTCCATTCGGGAGCGCGAAACTTCAAATGTACCGATAGTTACGTCCTTTAAAACTCGAATCTTTTCTTGTGTACGAATCTCTATGTCATTGTCGCATCGTGTGTCCGATTACCTTCCGGTTAGCTTCATATCCTTTATCTGAGTCTGTTTCCTGATCAGATATCTTATGGCCTTCCCGTTCCTAAATTTGGGGCTCGAAACTTCATATGAACCGATAGTTACGTCCATTAAAACTCGAGTCTTTTCTTGTGTACGAATCTCTGTGTCATTATCGCATTGTGAGTCCGATTACCGTCCTGTAAGCTTCATATCCTTTATCGGAGTTTGTTGCCCGATCAGATATCTTATGGCCTACCCGTTCCTCCATTCGGGAGCCCGAAACTTCAAATGTACCGATAGTTACGTCCTTTAAAACTCGAATCTTTTCTTGTGTACGAATCTCTATGTCATTGTCGCATCGTGTGTCCGATTACCTTCCGGTCAGCTTCATATCCTTTATCTGAGTCTGTTGCATGCTCATATATCTTATGGCCTTCCCGTTCCTCCATTCGGGTGCCCGAAACTTCAAATGTACCGATAGTTACGTCCTTTAAAACTCGAATCTTTTCTTGTGTACGAATCTCTGTGTCATTATCGCATTGTGAGTCCGATTACCGTCCGGTAAGCTTCATATCCTTTATCTGAGTCTGTTGCCTGATCAGATATCTTATGGCCCACCCGTTCCTCCATTCGGGTGCCCGAAACTTCAAATGTACCGATAGTTACGTCCTTTAAAACTCGAATCTTTTCTTGTGTACAA
Organism: Ambrosia artemisiifolia; assembly: GCA_032199755.1. NCBI lineage: Eukaryota > Viridiplantae > Streptophyta > Magnoliopsida > Asterales > Asteraceae > Ambrosia > Ambrosia artemisiifolia. The sequence continues at coordinate 14,293,290 of CM063529.1, forward strand.
ATCTCTGTGTCATTATCGCATTGTGAGTCCGATTATCGTCCGGTATGCTTCATATCCTTTATCGGAGTCTGTTGCCTGATCAGATATCTTATGGCCCACCCGTTCCTCCATTCGGGTGCCCGAAACTTCAAATGTACCGATAGTTACGTCCTTTAAAACTCGAATCTTTTCTTGTGTACAAATCTCTGTGTCATTATCGCATTGTGAGTCCGATTATCGTCCGGTATGCTTCATATCCTTTATCGGAGTTTGTTGCCTGATCAGATATCTTATGGCCTACCCGTTCCTCCATTCGGGAGCCCGAAACTTCAAATGTACCGATAGTTACGTCCTTTAAAACTCGAATCTTTTCTTGTGTACGAATCTCTGTGTCATTATCGCATTGTGAGTCCGATTACCGTCCGGTAAGCTTCATATCCTTTATCTGAGTCTGTTGCCTAATCAGATATCTTATGGCCTACCCGTTCCTCCATTCGGGAGCCCGAAACTTCAAATGTAACGATAGTTACGTCCTTTAAAACTCGAATCTTTTCTTGTGTACGAATCTCTATGTCATTGTCGCATCGTGTGTCCGATTACCTTCCGGTCAGCTTCATATCCTTTATCTGAGTATGTTGCATGCTCATATATCTTATGGCCTTCCCGTTCCTCCATTCGGGTGCCCGAAACTTCAAATGTACCGATAGTTACGTCCTTTAAAACTCGAATCTTTTCTTGTGTACGAATCTCTGTGTCATTATCGCATTGTGAGTCCGATTACCGTCCGGTAAGCTTCATATCCTTTATCTGAGTCTGTTGCCTGATCAGATATCTTATGGCCTACCCGTTCCTCCATTCCGGAGCGCGAAACTTCAAATGTACCGATAGTTACGTCCTTTAAAACTCGAATCTTTTCTTGTGTACGAATCTCTATGTCATTGTCGCATCGTGTGTCCGATTACCTTCCGGTCAGCTTCATATCCTTTATCTGAGTCTGTTGCATGCTCATATATCTTATGGCCTTCTCGTTCCTCCATTCGGGTGCCCGAAACTTCAAATGTACCGATAGTTACGTCCTTTAAAACTCGAATCTTTTCTTGTGTATGAATCTCTGTGTCATTATCGCATTGTGAGTCCGATTACCGTCCGGTAAGCTTCATATCCTTTATCTGAGTCTGTTGCCTGATCACATATCTTATGGCCTACCCGTTCCTCCATTCGGTGCCCGAAACTTCAAATGTACCGATAGTTACGTCCTTTAAAACTCGAATCTTTTCTTGTGTACAAATCTCTGTGTCATTATCGCATTGTGAGTCCGATTACCGTCCGGTATGCTTCATATCCTTTATCGGAGTTTGTTGCCCGATCAGATATCTTATGGCCTACCCGTTCCTCCATTCGGGAGCCCGAAACTTCAAATGTACCGATAGTTACGTCCTTTAAAACTCGAATCTTTTCTTGTGTACGAATCTCTATGTCATTGTCGCATCGTGTGTCCGATTACCTTCCGGTCAGCTTCATATCCTTTATCTGAGTCTGTTGCATGCTCATATATCTTATGGCCTTCCCGTTCCTCCATTCGGGTGCCCGATACTTCAAATGTACCGATAGTTACGTCCTTTAAAACTCGAATCTTTTCTTGTGTACGAATCTCTGTGTCATTATCGCATTGTGAGTCCGATTACCGTCCGGTAAGCTTCATATCCTTTATCTGAGTCTGTTGCCTAATCAGATATCGTATGGCCTACCCGTTCCTCCATTCGGGAGCGCGAAACTTCAAATGTACCGATAGTTACGTCCTTTAAAACTCGAATCTTTTCTTGTGTACGAATCTCTATGTCATTGTCGCATCGTGTGTCCGATTACCTTCCGGTTAGCTTCATATCCTTTATCTGAGTCTGTTTCCTGATCAGATATCTTATGGCCTTCCCGTTCCTAAATTTGGGGCTCGAAACTTCATATGAACCGATAGTTACGTCCATTAAAACTCGAGTCTTTTCTTGTGTACGAATCTCTGTGTCATTATCGCATTGTGAGTCCGATTACCGTCCTGTAAGCTTCATATCCTTTATCGGAGTTTGTTGCCCGATCAGATATCTTATGGCCTACCCGTTCCTCCATTCGGGAGCCCGAAACTTCAAATGTACCGATAGTTACGTCCTTTAAAACTCGAATCTTTTCTTGTGTACGAATCTCTATGTCATTGTCGTATCGTGTGTCCGATTACCTTCCGGTCAGCTTCATATCCTTTATCTGAGTCTGTTGCATGCTCATATATCTTATGGCCTTCCCGTTCCTCCATTCGGGTGCCCGAAACTTCAAATGTACCGATAGTTACGTCCTTTAAAACTCGAATCTTTTCTTGTGTACGAATCTCTGTGTCATTATCGCATTGTGAGTCCGATTACCGTCCGGTAAGCTTCATATCCTTTATCTGAGTCTGTTGCCTGATCAGATATCTTATGGCCCACCCGTTCCTCCATTCGGGTGCCCGAAACTTCAAATGTACCGATAGTTACGTCCTTTAAAACTCGAATCTTTTCTTGTGTACAAATCTCTGTGTCATTATCGCATTGTGAGTCCGATTATCGTCCGGTATGCTTCATATCCTTTATCGGAGTCTGTTGCCTGATCAGATATCTTATGGCCCACCCGTTCCTCCATTCGGGTGCCCGAAACTTCAAATGTACCGATAGTTACGTCCTTTAAAACTCGAATCTTTTCTTGTGTACAAATCTCTGTGTCATTATCGCATTGTGAGTCCGATTATCGTCCGGTATGCTTCATATCCTTTATCGGAGTTTGTTGCCTGATCAGATATCTTATGGCCTACCCGTTCCTCCATTCGGGAGCCCGAAACTTCAAATGTACCGATAGTTACGTCCTTTAAAACTCAAATCTTTTCTTGTGTACGAATCTCTGTGTCATTATCGCATTGTGAGTCCGATTACCGTCCGGTAAGCTTCATATCCTTTATCTGAGTCTGTTGCCTAATCAGATATCTTATGGCCTACCCGTTCCTCCATTCGGGAGCCCGAAACTTCAAATGTAACGATAGTTACGTCCTTTAAAACTCGAATCTTTTCTTGTGTACGAATCTCTATGTCATTGTCGCATCGTGTGTCCGATTACCTTCCGGTCAGCTTCATATCCTTTATCTGAGTCTGTTGCATGCTCATATATCTTATGGCCTTCCCGTTCCTCCATTCGGGTGCCCGAAACTTCAAATGTACCGATAGTTACGTCCTTTAAAACTCGAATCTTTTCTTGTGTACGAATCTCTGTGTCATTATCGCATTGTGAGTCCGATTACCGTCCGGTAAGCTTCATATCCTTTATCTGAGTCTGTTGCCTGATCACATATCTTATGGCCTACCCGTTCCTCCATTCGGGTGCCCGAAACTTCAAATGTACCGATAGTTACGTCCTTTAAAACTCGAATCTTTTCTTGTGTACAAATCTCTGTGTCATTATCGCATTGTGAGTCCGATTACCGTCCGGTAAGCTTCATATCCTTTATCTGAGTCTGTTGCCTAATCAGATATCTTATGGCCTACCCGTTCCTCCATTCGGGAGCGCGAAACTTCAAATGTACCGATAGTTACGTCCTTTAAAACTCGAATCTTTTCTTGTGTACGAATCTCTATGTCATTGTCGCATCGTGTGTCCGATTACCTTCCGGTCAGCTTCATATCCTTTATCTGAGTCTGTTGCATGCTCATATATCTTATGGCCTTCCCGTTCCTCCATTCGGGTGCCCGATACTTCAAATGTACCGATAGTTACGTCCTTTAAAACTCGAATCTTTTCTTGTGTACGAATCTCTGTGTCATTATCGCATTGTGAGTCCGATTACCGTCCGGTAAGCTTCATATCCTTTATCTGAGTCTGTTGCCTAATCAGATATCGTGTGGCCTACCCGTTCCTCCATTCGGGAGCGCGAAACTTCAAATGTACCGATAGTTACGTCCTTTAAAACTCGAATCTTTTCTTGTGTACGAATCTCTATGTCATTGTCGCATCGTGTGTCCTATTACCTTCCGGTTAGCTTCATATCCTTTATCTGAGTCTGTTTCCTGATCAGATATCTTATGTCCTTCCCGTTCCTAAATTTGGGGCCCGAAACTTCATATGAACCGATAGTTACGTCCATTAAAACCCGAGTCTTTTCTTGTGTACGAATCTCTGTGTCATTATCGCATTGTGAGTCCGATTACCGTCCTGTAAGCTTCATATCCTTTATCGGAGTTTGTTGCCCGATCAGATATCTTATGGCCTACCCGTTCCTCCATTCGGGAGCCCGAAACTTCAAATGTACCGATAGTTACGTCCTTTAAAACTCGAATCTTTTCTTGTGTACGAATCTCTATGTCATTGTCGCATCGTGTGTCCGATTACCTTCCGGTCAGCTTCATATCCTTTATCTGAGTCTGTTGCATGCTCATATATCTTATGGCCTTCCCGTTCCTCCATTCGGGTGCCCGAAACTTCAAATGTACCGATAGTTACGTCCTTTAAAACTCGAATCTTTTCTTGTGTACGAATCAATGTGTCATTATCGCATTGTGAGTCCGATTACCGTCCGGTAAGCTTCTTATCCTTTATCTGAGTCTGTTGCCTGATCAGATATCTTATGGCCCACCCGTTCCTCCATTCGGGTGCCCGAAACTTCAAATGTACCGATAGTTACGTCCTTTAAAACTCGAATCTTTTCTTGTGTACAAATCTCTGTGTCATTATCGCATTGTGAGTCCGATTATCGTCCGGTATGCTTCATATCCTTTATCGAAGTTTGTTGCCCGATCAGATATCTTATGGCCTACCCGTTCCTCCATTCGGGAGCCCGAAACTTCAAATGTACCGATAGTTACGTCCTTTAAAACTCGAATCTTTTCTTGTGTACGAATCTCTATGTCATTGTCGCATCGTGTGTCCGATTACCTTCCGGTCAGCTTCATATCCTTTATCTGAGTCTGTTGCATGCTCATATATCTTATGGACTTCCCGTTCCTCCATTCGGGTGCCCGAAACTTCAAATGTACCGATAGTTACGTCCTTTAAAACTCGAATCTTTTCTTGTGTACGAATCTCTGTGTCATTATCGCATTGTGAGTCCGATTACCGTCCGGTAAGCTTCATATCCTTTATCTGAGTCTGTTGCCTAATCAGATATCTTATGGCCTACCCGTTCCTCCATTCGGGAGCCCGAAACTTCAAATGTACCGATAGTTACGTCCTTTAAAACTCGAATCTTTTCTTGTGTACGAATCTCTATGTCATTGTCGCATCGTGTGTCCGATTACCTTCCGGTCAGCTTCATATCCTTTATCTGAGTCTGTTGCATGCTCATATATCTTATGGCCTTCCCGTTCCTCCATTCGGGCGCCCAAAACTTCAAATGTACCGATAGTTACGTCCTTTAAAACTCGAATCTTTTCTTGTGTACGAATCAATGTGTCATTATCGCATTGTGAGTCCGATTACCGTCCGGTAAGCTTCTTATCCTTTATCTGAGTCTGTTGCCTGATCAGATATCTTATGGCCCACCCGTTCCTCCATTCGGGTGCCCGAAACTTCAAATGTACCGATAGTTACGTCCTTTAAAACTCGAATCTTTTCTTGTGTACAAATCTCTGTGTCATTATCGCATTGTGAGTCCGATTATCGTCCGGTATGCTTCATATCCTTTATCGGAGTTTGTTGCCCGATCAGATATCTTATGGCCTACCCGTTCCTCCATTCGGGAGCCCGAAACTTCAAATGTACCGATAGTTACGTCCTTTAAAACTCGAATCTTTTCTTGTGTACGAATCTCTATGTCATTGTCGCATCGTGTGTCCGATTACCTTCCGGTCAGCTTCATATCCTTTATCTGAGTCTGTTGCATGCTCATATATCTTATGGACTTCCCGTTCCTCCATTCGGGTGCCCGAAACTTCAAATGTACCGATAGTTACGTCCTTTAAAACTCGAATCTTTTCTTGTGTACGAATCTCTGTGTCATTATCGCATTGTGAGTCCGATTACCGTCCGGTAAGCTTCATATCCTTTATCTGAGTCTGTTGCCTAATCAGATATCTTATGGCCTACCCGTTCCTTCATTCGGGAGCCCGAAACTTCAAATGTACCGATAGTTACGTCCTTTAAAACTCGAATCTTTTCTTGTGTACGAATCTCTATGTCATTGTCGCATCGTGTGTCCGATTACCTTCCGGTCAGCTTCATATCCTTTATCTGAGTCTGTTGCATGCTCATATATCTTATGGCCTTCCCGTTCCTCCATTCGGGTGCCCGAAACTTCAAATGTACCGATAGTTACGTCCTTTAAAACTCGAATCTTTTCTTGTGTACGAATCTCTGTGTCATTATCGCATTGTGAGTCCGATTACCGTCCGGTAAGCTTCATATCCTTTATCTGAGTCTGTTGCCTGATCACATATCTTATGGCCTACCCGTTCCTCCATTCGGGTGCCCGAAACTTCAAATGTACCGATAGTTACGTCCTTTAAAACTCGAATCTTTTCTTGTGTACAAATCTCTGTGTCATTATCGCATTGTGAGTCCGATTACCGTCCGGTAAGCTTCATATCCTTTATCTGAGTCTGTTGCCTAATCAGATATCTTATGGCCTACCCGTTCCTCCATTCGGGAGCGCGAAACTTCAAATGTACCGATAGTTACGTCCTTTAAAACTCGAATCTTTTCTTGTGTACGAATCTCTATGTCATTGTCGCATCGTGTGTCCGATTACCTTCCGGTCAGCTTCATATCCTTTATCTGAGTCTGTTGCATGCTCATATATCTTATGGCCTTCCCGTTCCTCCATTCGGGTGCCTGATACTTCAAATGTACCGATAGTTACGTCCTTTAAAACTCGAATCTTTTCTTGTGTACGAATCTCTGTGTCATTATCGCATTGTGAGTCCGATTACCGTCCGGTAAGCTTCATATCCTTTATCTGAGTCTGTTGCCTAATCAGATATCGTATGGCCTACCCGTTCCTCCATTCGGGAGCGCGAAACTTCAAATGTACCGATAGTTACGTCCTTTAAAACTCGAATCTTTTCTTGTGTACGAATCTCTATGTCATTGTCGCATCGTGTGTCCGATTACCTTCCGGTTAGCTTCATATCCTTTATCTGAGTCTGTTTCCTGATCAGATATCTTATGGCCTTCCCGTTCCTAAATTTGGGGCCCGAAACTTCATATGAACCGATAGTTACGTCCATTAAAACTCGAGTCTTTTCTTGTGTACGAATCTCTGTGTCATTATCGCATTGTGAGTCCGATTACCGTCCTGTAAGCTTCATATCCTTTATCGGAGTTTGTTGCCCGATCAGATATCTTATGGCCTACCCGTTCCTCCATTCGGGAGCCCGAAACTTCAAATGTACCGATAGTTACGTCCTTTAAAACTCGAATCTTTTCTTGTGTACGAATCTCTATGTCATTGTCGCATCGTGTGTCCGATTACCTTCCGGTCAGCTTCATATCCTTTATCTGAGTCTGTTGCATGCTCATATATCTTATGGCCTTCCCGTTCCTCCATTCGGGTGCCCGAAACTTCAAATGTACCGATAGTTACGTCCTTTAAAACTCGAATCTTTTCTTGTGTACGAATCAATGTGTCATTATCGCATTGTGAGTCCGATTACCGTCCGGTAAGCTTCTTATCCTTTATCTGAGTCTGTTGCCTGATCAGATATCTTATGGCCCACCCGTTCCTCCATTCGGGTGCCCGAAACTTCAAATGTACCGATAGTTACGTCCTTTAAAACTCGAATCTTTTCATGTGTACAAATCTCTGTGTCATTATCGCATTGTGAGTCCGATTATCGTCCGGTATGCTTCATATCCTTTATCGGAGTTTGTTGCCCGATCAGATATCTTATGGCCTACCCGTTCCTCCATTCGGGAGCCCGAAACTTCAAATGTACCGATAGTTACGTCCTTTAAAACTCGAATCTTTTCTTGTGTACGAATCTCTATGTCATTGTCGCATCGTGTGTCCGATTACCTTCCGGTCAGCTTCATATCCTTTATCTGAGTCTGTTGCATGCTCATATATCTTATGGACTTCCCGTTCCTCCATTCGGGTGCCCGAAACTTCAAATGTACCGATAGTTACGTCCTTTAAAACTCGAATCTTTTCTTGTGTACGAATCTCTGTGTCATTATCGCATTGTGAGTCCGATTACCGTCCGGTAAGCTTCATATCCTTTATCTGAGTCTGTTGCCTAATCAGATATCTTATGGCCTACCCGTTCCTCCATTCGGGAGCCCGAAACTTCAAATGTACCGATAGTTACGTCCTTTAAAACTTGAATCTTTTCTTGTGTACGAATCTCTATGTCATTGTCGCATCGTGTGTCCGATTACCTTCCGGTCAGCTTCATATCCTTTATCTGAGTCTGTTGCATGCTCATATATCTTATGTCCTTCCCGTTCCTCCATTGGGGTGCCCGAAACTTCAAATGTACCGATAGTTACGTCCTTTAAAACTCGAATCTTTTCTTGTGTACGAATCTCTGTGTCATTATCGCATTGTGAGTCTGATTACCGTCCGGTAAGCTTCATATCCTTTATCTGAGTCTGTTGCCTGATCACATATCTTATGGCCTACCCGTTCCTCCATTCGGGTGCCCGAAACTTCAAATGTACCGATAGTTACGTCCTTTAAAACTCGAATCTTTTCTTGTGTACAAATCTCTGTGTCATTATCGCATTGTGAGTCCGATTACCGTCCGGTAAGCTTCATATCCTTTATCTGAGTCTGTTGCCTAATCAGATATCTTATGGCCTACCCGTTCCTCCATTCGGGAGCGCGAAACTTCAAATGTACCGATAGTTACGTCCTTTAAAACTCGAATCTTTTCTTGTGTACGAATCTCTATGTCATTGTCGCATCGTGTGTCCGATTACCTTCCGGTTAGCTTCATATCCTTTATCTGAGTCTGTTTCCTGATCAGATATCTTATGGCCTTCCCGTTCCTAAATTTGGGGCCCGAAACTTCATATGAACCGATAGTTACGTCCATTAAAACTCGAGTCTTTTCTTGTGTACGAATCTCTGTGTCATTATCGCATTGTGAGTCCGATTACCGTCCTGTAAGCTTCATATCCTTTATCGGAGTTTGTTGCCCGATCAGATATCTTATGGCCTACCCGTTCCTCCATTCGGGAGCCCGAAACTTCAAATGTACCGATAGTTACGTCCTTTAAAACTCGAATCTTTTCTTGTGTACGAATCTCTATGTCATTGTCGCATCGTGTGTCCGATTACCTTCCGGTCAGCTTCATATCCTTTATCTGAGTCATTTGCATGCTCATATATCTTATGGCCTTCCCGTTCCTCCATTCGGGTGCCCGAAACTTCAAATGTACCGATAGTTACGTCCTTTAAAACTCGAATCTTTTCTTGTGTACGAATCTCTGTGTCATTATCGCATTGTGAGTCCGATTACCGTCCGGTAAGCTTCATATCCTTTATCTGAGTCTGTTGCCTAATCAGATATCTTATGGCCTACCCGTTCCTCCATTCGGGAGCCCGAAACTTCAAATGTACCGATAGTTACGTCCTTTAAAACTTGAATCTTTTCTTGTGTACGAATCTCTATGTCATTGTCGCATCGTGTGTCCGATTACCTTCCGGTCAGCTTCATATCCTTTATCTGAGTCTGTTGCATGCTCATATATCTTATGGCCTTCCCGTTCCTCCATTGGGGTGCCCGAAACTTCAAATGTACCGATAGTTACGTCCTTTAAAACTCGAATCTTTTCTTGTGTACGAATCTCTGTGTCATTATCGCATTGTGAGTCTGATTACCGTCCGGTAAGCTTCATATCCTTTATCTGAGTCTGTTGCCTGATCACATATCTTATGGCCTACCCGTTCCTCCATTCGGGTGCCCGAAACTTCAAATGTACCGATAGTTACGTCCTTTAAAACTCGAATCTTTTCTTGTGTACAAATCTCTGTGTCATTATCGCATTGTGAGTCCGATTACCGTCCGGTAAGCTTCATATCCTTTATCTGAGTCTGTTGCCTAATCAGATATCTTATGGCCTACCCGTTCCTCCATTCGGGAGCGCGAAACTTCAAATGTACCGATAGTTACGTCCTTTAAAACTCGAATCTTTTCTTGTGTACGAATCTCTATGTCATTGTCGCATCGTGTGTCCGATTACCTTCCGGTTAGCTTCATATCCTTTATCTGAGTCTGTTTCCTGATCAGATATCTTATGGCCTTCCCGTTCCTAAATTTGGGGCCCGAAACTTCATATGAACCGATAGTTACGTCCATTAAAACTCGAGTCTTTTCTTGTGTACGAATCTCTGTGTCATTATCGCATTGTGAGTCCGATTACCGTCCTGTAAGCTTCATATCCTTTATCGGAGTTTGTTGCCCGATCAGATATCTTATGGCCTACCCGTTCCTCCATTCGGGAGCCCGAAACTTCAAATGTACCGATAGTTACGTCCTTTAAAACTCGAATCTTTTCTTGTGTACGAATCTCTATGTCATTGTCGCATCGTGTGTCCGATTACCTTCCGGTCAGCTTCATATCCTTTATCTGAGTCATTTGCATGCTCATATATCTTATGGCCTTCCCGTTCCTCCATTCGGGTGCCCGAAACTTCAAATGTACCGATAGTTACGTCCTTTAAAACTCGAATCTTTTCTTGTGTACGAATCTCTGTGTCATTATCGCATTGTGAGTCCGATTACCGTCCGGTAAGCTTCATATCCTTTATCTGAGTCTGTTGCCTGATCAGATATCTTATGGCCCACCCGTTCCTCCATTCGGGTGCCCGAAACTTCAAATGTACCGATAGTTACGTCCTTTAAAACTCGAATCTTTTCTTGTGTACGAATCTCTGTGTCATTATCGCATTGTGAGTCCGATTACCGTCCGGTAAGCTTCATATCCTTTATCTGAGTCTGTTGCCTAATCAGATATCTTATGGCCTACCCGTTCCTCCATTCGGGAGCGCAAAACTTCAAATGTACCGATAGTTACGTCCTTTAAAACTCAAATCTTTTCTTGTGTACGAATCTCTATGTCATTGTCGCATCGTGTGTCCGATTACCTTCCGGTCAGCTTCATATCCTTTATCTGAGTCTGTTTCCTGATCAGATATCTTATGGCCTTCCCGTTCCTCAATTTGGGGCCCGAAACTTCATATGAACCGATAGTTACGTCCATTAAAACTCGAGTCTTTTCTTGTGTACGAATCTCTGTGTCATTATCGCATTGTGAGTCCGATTACCGTCCGGTAAGCTTCATATCCTTTATCTGAGTCTGTTGCCTGATCAGATATCTTATGGCCTACCCGTTCCTCCATTCGGGAGCCCGAAACTTCCAATGTACAGATAGTTACGTCCTTTAAAACTCGAATTTTTCTTGTGTACAAATCTCTGTGTCATTGTCGCATCGTCTGTCCGATTACCTTCCGGTCAGTTTCATATCCTTTATCTGATTCTGTTGCATGCTCATATATCTTATGGCCTTCCCGTTCCTACATTCGGGTCCCCGAAACTTCAAACGTACCGATACTTACGTCCTTTAAAACTCGAGTCTTTTCTTGTGTACGAGTCTCTGTGTCATTATCGCATTGTGAGTCCGATTCCCGTCCGCTAAGCTTCATATCCTTTATCTGAGTTTGTTGCCTGATCAGATATCTTATGGCCTACCCGTTCCTCCATTCGGGTGCCCGAAACTTCAAATGTACCGATTGTTACGTCCTTTAAAACTCGAATCTTTTCTTGTGTACGAATCTCTGTGTCATTGTCGCATTGTGAGTCCGATTACCGTCCGGTAAGCTTCATATCTTTTATCTGAGTCTGTTGCCTGATCAGATATCTTATGGCCTACCCGTTCCTCCATTCGGGAGCCCGAAACTTCAAATGTACCGATAGTTACGTCCTTTAAAATTCGAATCTTTTCTTGTGTACGAATCTCTATGTCATTGTCGCATCGTGTGTCCGATTACCTTCCGGTCAGCTTCATATCCTTTATCTGAGTCTGTTGCATGCTCATATATCTTATGGCCTTCCCGTTCCTCCATTCGGGTGCCCGATACTTCAAATGTACCGATAGTTACGTCCTTTAAAACTCGAATCTTTTCTTGTGTACGAATCTCTGTGTCATTATCGCATTGTGAGTCCGATTACCGTCCGGTAAGCTTCATATCCTTTATCTGAGTCTGTTGCCTAATCAGATATCTAATGGCCTACCCGTTCCTCCATTCGGGAGCGCGAAACTTCAAATGTACCGATAGTTACGTCCTTTAAAACTCGAGTCTTTTCTTGTGTACGAATCTCTATGTCATTGTCGCATCGTGTGTCCGATTACCTTCCGGTCAGCTTCATATCCTTTATCTGAGTCTGTTTCCTGATCAGATATCTTATGGCCTTCCCGTTCCTAAATTTGGGGCCCGAAACTTCATATGAACCGATAGTTACGTCCATTAAAACTCGAGTCTTTTCTTGTGTACGAATCTCTGTGTCATTATCGCATTGTGAGTCCGATTACCGTCCTGTAAGCTTCATATCCTTTATCGGAGTTTGTTGCCCGATCAGATATCTTATGGCCTACCCGTTACTCCATTCGGGAGCCCGAAACTTCAAATGTACCGATAGTTACGTCCTTTAAAACTCGAATCTTTTCTTGTGTACGAATCTCTATGTCATTGTCGCATCGTGTGTCCGATTACCTTCCGGTCAGCTTCATATCCTTTATCTGAGTCTGTTGCATGCTTATATATCTTATGGCCTTCCCGTTCCTCCATTCGGGTGCCCGAAACTTCAAATGTACCGATAGTTACGTCCTTTAAAACTCGAATCTTTTCTTGTGATCGAATCTCTGTGTCGTTATCGCATTGTGAGTCCGATTACCGTCCGGTAAGCTTCATATCCTTTATCTGAGTCTGTTGCCTGATCAGATATCTTATGTCCTACCCGTTCCTCCATTCGGGTGCCCGAAACTTCAAATGTACCGATAGTTACGTCCTTTAAAACTCGAATCTTTTCTTGTGTACAAATCTCGGTGTCATTATCGCATTGTGAGTCCGATTATCGTCCGGTATGCTTCATATCCTTTATCGGAGTTTGTTGCCCGATCAGATATCTTATGGCCTACCCGTTCCTCCATTCGGGAGCCCGAAACTTCAAATGTACCGATAGTTACGTCCTTTAAAACTCGAATCTTTTCTTGTGTACGAATCTCTATGTCATTGTCGCATCGTGTGTCCGATTACCTTCCGGTCAGCTTCATATCCTTTATCTGAGTCTGTTGCATGCTCATATATCTTATGGACTTCCCGTTCCTCCATTCGGGTGCCCGAAACTTCAAATGTACCGATAGTTACGTCCTTTAAAACTCGAATCTTTTCTTGTGTACGAATCTCTGTGTCATTATCGCATTGTGAGTCCGATTACCGTCCGGTAAGCTTCATATCCTTTATCTGAGTCTGTTGCCTAATCAGATATCTTATGGCCTACCCGTTCCTCCATTCGGGAGCGCGAAACTTCAAATGTACCGATAGTTACGTCCTTTAAAACTCGAATCTTTTCTTGTGTACGAATCTCTATGTCATTGTCGCATCGTGTGTCCGATTACCTTCCGGTCAGCTTCATATCCTTTATCTGAGTCTGTTTCCTGATCAGATATCTTATGGCCTTCCCGTTCCTCAATTTGGGGCCCGAAACTTCATATGAACCGATAGTTACGTCCATTAAAACTCGAGTCTTTTCTTGTGTACGAATCTCTGTGTCATTATCGCATTGTGAGTCCGATTACCGTCCCGTAAGCTTCATATCCTTTATCTGAGTCTGTTGCCTGATCAGATATCTTATGGCCTACCCGTTCCTCCATTCGGGAGCCCGAAACTTCCAATGTACAGATAGTTACGTCCTTTAAAACTCGAATTTTTCTTGTGTACGAATCTCTATGTCATTGTCGCATCGTCTGTCCGATTACCTTCCGGTCAGTTTCATATCCTTTATCTGATTCTGCTGCATGCTCATATATCTTATGGCCTTCCCGTTCCTACATTCGGGAGCCCGAAACTTCAAATGTACCGATAGTTACGTCCTTTAAAACTCGAATCTTTTCTTGTGTACGAATCTCTATGTCATTATCGCATTGTGAGTCCGATTCCCGTCCGCTAAGCTTCATATCCTTTATCTGAGTTTGTTGCCTGATCAGATATCTTATGGCCTACCCGTTCCTCCATTCGGGTGCCCGAAACTTCAAATGTACCGATTGTTACGTCCTTTAAAACTCGAATCTTTTCTTGTGTACGAATCTCTGTGTCATTGTCGCATTGTGAGTCCGATTACCGTCCGGTAAGCTTCATATCTTTTATCTGAGTCTGTTGCCTGATCAGATATCTTATGGCCTACCCGTTCCTCCATTCGGGAGCCCGAAACTTCAAATGTACCGATAGTTACGTCCTTTAAAATTCGAATCTTTTCTTGTGTACGAATCTCTATGTCATTGTCGCATCGTGTGTCCGATTACCTTCCGGTCAGCTTCATATCCTTTATCTGAGTCTGTTGCATGCTCATATATCTTATGGCCTTCCCGTTCCTCCATTCGGGTGCCCGATACTTCAAATGTACCGATAGTTACGTCCTTTAAAACTCGAATCTTTCTTGTGTACGAATCTCTGTGTCATTATCGCATTGTGAGTCCGATTACCGTCCGGTAAGCTTCATATCCTTTATCTGAGTCTGTTGCCTAATCAGATATCTTATGGCCTACCCGTTCCTCCATTCGGGAGCCCGAAACTTCCAATGTACAGATAGTTACGTCCTTTAAAACTCGAATTTTTCTTGTGTACGAATCTCTATGTCATTGTCGCATCGTCTGTCCGATTACCTTCCGGTCAGTTTCATATCCTTTATCTGATTCTGTTGCATGCTTATATATCTTATGGCCTTCCCGTTCCTACATTCGGGTCCCCGAAACTTCAAACGTACCGATACTTACGTCCTTTAAAACTCGAGTCTTTTCTTGTGTACGAGTCTCTGTGTCATTATCGCATTGTGAGTCCGATTCCCGTCCGCTAAGCTTCATATCCTTTATCTGAGTTTGTTGCCTGATCAGATATCTTATGGCCTACCCGTTCCTCCATTCGGGTGCCCGAAACTTCAAATGTACCGATTGTTACGTCCTTTAAAACTCGAATCTTTTCTTGTGTACGAATCTCTGTGTCATTGTCGCATTGTGAGTCCGATTACCGTCCGGTAAGCTTCATATCTTTTATCTGAGTCTGTTGCCTGATCAGATATCTTATGGCCTACCCGTTCCTCCATTCGGGAGCCCGAAACTTCAAATGTACCGATAGTTACGTCCTTTAAAATTCGAATCTTTTCTTGTGTACGAATCTCTATGTCATTGTCGCATCGTGTGTCCGATTACCTTCCGGTCAGCTTCATATCCTTTATCTGAGTCTGTTGCATGCTCATATATCTTATGGGCTTCCCGTTCCTCCATTCGGGTGCCCGATACTTCAAATGTACCGATAGTTACGTCCTTTAAAACTCGAATCTTTTCTTGTGTACGAATCTCTGTGTCATTATCGCATTGTGAGTCCGATTACCGTCCGGTAAGCTTCATATCCTTTATCTGAGTCTGTTGCCTAATCAGATAACTTATGGCCTACCCGTTCCTCCATTCGGGAGCGCGAAACTTCAAATGTACCGATAGTTACGTCCTTTAAAACTCGAGTCTTTTCTTGTGTACGAATCTCTATGTCATTGTCGCATCGTGTGTCCGATTACCTTCCGGTCAGCTTCATATCCTTTATCTGAGTCTGTTTCCTGATCAGATATCTTATGGCCTTCCCGTTCCTAAATTTGGGGCCCGAAACTTCATATGAACCGATAGTTACGTCCATTAAAACTCGAGTCTTTTCTTGTGTACGAATCTCTGTGTCATTATCGCATTGTGAGTCCGATTACCGTCCTGTAAGCTTCATATCCTTTATCGGAGTTTGTTGCCCGATCAGATATCTTATGGCCTACCCGTTACTCCATTCGGGAGCCCGAAACTTCAAATGTACCGATAGTTACGTCCTTTAAAACTCGAATCTTTTCCTGTGTACGAATCTCTATGTCATTGTCGCATCGTGTGTCCGATTACCTTCCGGTCAGCTTCATATCCTTTATCTGAGTCTGTTGCATGCTTATATATCTTATGGCCTTCCCGTTCCTCCATTCGGGTGCCCGAAACTTCAAATGTACCGATAGTTACGTCCTTTAAAACTCGAATCTTTTCTTGTGATCGAATCTCTGTGTCGTTATCGCATTGTGAGTCCGATTACCGTCCGGTAAGCTTCATATCCTTTATCTGAGTCTGTTGCCTGATCAGATATCTTATGTCCTACCCGTTCCTCCATTCGGGTGCCCGAAACTTCAAATGTACCGATAGTTACGTCCTTTAAAACTCGAATCTTTTCTTGTGTACAAATCTCTGTGTCATTATCGCATTGTGAGTCCGATTATCGTCCGGTATGCTTCATATCCTTTATCGGAGTTTGTTGCCCGATCAGATATCATATGGCCTACCCGTTCCTCCATTCGGGAGCCCGAAACTTCAAATGTACCGATAGTTACGTCCTTTAAAACTCGAATCTTTTCTTGTGTACGAATCTCTATGTCATTGTCGCATCGTGTGTCCGATTACCTTCCGGTCAGCTTCATATCCTTTATCTGAGTCTGTTGCATGCTCATATATCTTATGGACTTCCCGTTCCTCCATTCGGGTGCCCGAAACTTCAAATGTACCGATAGTTACGTCCTTTAAAACTCGAATCTTTTCTTGTGTACGAATCTCTGTGTCATTATCGCATTGTGAGTCCGATTACCGTCCGGTAAGCTTCATATCCTTTATCTGAGTCTGTTGCCTAATCAGATATCTTATGGCCTACCCGTTCCTCCATTCGGGAGCGCGAAACTTCAAATGTACCGATAGTTACGTCCTTTAAAACTCGAATCTTTTCTTGTGTACGAATCTCTATGTCATTGTCGCATCGTGTGTCCGATTACCTTCCGGTCAGCTTCATATCCTTTATCTGAGTCTGTTTCCTGATCAGATATCTTATGGCCTTCCCGTTCCTCAATTTGGGGCCCGAAACTTCATATGAACCGATAGTTACGTCCATTAAAACTCGAGTCTTTTCTTGTGTACGAATCTCTGTGTCATTATCGCATTGTGAGTCAGATTACCGTCCGGTAAGCTTCATATCCTTTATCTGAGTCTGTTGCCTGATCAGATATCTTATGGCCTACCCGTTCCTCCATTCGGGAGCCCGAAACTTCAAATGTACCGATAGTTACGTCCTTTAAAACTCGAATCTTTTCTTGTGTACGAATCTCTATGTCATTGTCGCATCGTCTGTCCGATTACCTTCCGGTCAGCTTCATATCCTTTATCTGAGTTTGTTGCATGCTCATATATCTTATGGCCTTCCCGTTCCTCCATTCGGGTGCCCGAAACTTCAAATGTACCGATAGTTACGTCCTTTAAAACTCGAATCTTTTCTTGTGTACGAATCTCTGTGTCATTATCGCATTGTGAGTCCGATTACCGTCCGGTAAGCTTCATATCCTTTATCTGAGTCTGTTGCCTGATCACATATCTTATGGCCTACCCGTTCCTCCATTCGGGTGCCCGAAACTTCAAATGTACCGATAGTTACGTCCTTTAAAACTCGAATCTTTTCTTGTGTACAAATCTCTGTGTCATTATCGCATTGTGAGTCCGATTACCGTCCGGTAAGCTTCATATCCTTTATCTGAGTCTGTTGCCTAATCAGATATCTTATGGCCTACCCGTTCCTCCATTCGGGAGCGCGAAACTTCAAATGTACCGATAGTTACGTCCTTTAAAACTCGAATCTTTTCTTGTGTACGAATCTCTATGTCATTGTCGCATCGTGTGTCCGATTACCTTCCGGTCAGCTTCATATCCTTTATCTGAGTCTGTTTCCTGATCAGATATCTTATGGCCTTCCCGTTCCTAAATTTGGGGCCCGAAACTTCATATGAACCGATAGTTACGTCCATTAAAACTCGAGTCTTTTCTTGTGTACGAATCTCTGTGTCATTATCGCATTGTGAGTCCGATTACCGTCCGGTAAGCTTCATATCCTTTATCTGAGTCTGTTGCCTGATCAGATATCTTATGGCCTACCCGTTCCTCCATTCGGGAGCCCGAAACTTCCAATGTACAGATAGTTACGTCCTTTAAAACTCGAATTTTTCTTGTGTACGAATCTCTATGTCATTGTCGCATCGTCTGTCCGATTACCTTCCGGTCAGTTTCATATGCTTTATCTGATTCTGTTGCATGCTCATATATCTTATGGCCTTCCCGTTCCTACATTCGGGTCCCCGAAACTTCAAACGTACCGATACTTACGTCCTTTAAAACTCGAGTCTTTTCTTGTGTACGAGTCTCTGTGTCATTATCGCATTGTGAGTCCGATTACCGTCCGCTAAGCTTCATATCCTTTATCTGAGTTTGTTGCCTGATCAGATATCTTATGGCCTACCCGTTCCTCCATTCGGGTGCCCGAAACTTCAAATGTACCGATTGTTACGTCCTTTAAAACTCGAATCTTTTCTTGTGTACGAATCTCTGTGTCATTGTCGCATTGTGAGTCCGATTACCGTCCGGTAAGATTCATATCTTTTATCTGAGTCTCTTGCCTGATCAGATATCTTATGGCCTACCCGTTCCTCCATTCGGGAGCCCGAAACTTCAAATGTACCGATAGTTACGTCCTTTAAAATTCGAATCTTTTCTTGTGTACGAATCTCTATGTCATTGTCGCATCGTGTGTCCGATTACCTTCCGGTCAGCTTCATATCCTTTATCTGAGTCTGTTTCCTGATCAGATATCTTATGGCCTTCCCGTTCCTCAATTGGGGGCCCGAAACTTCATATGAACCCATAGTTACGTCCATTAAAACTCGAGTCTTTTCTTGTGTACGAATCTCTGTGTCATTATCGCATTGTGAGTCCGATTACCGTCCGGTAAGCTTCATATCCTTTATCTGAGTCTGTTGCCTGATCAGATATCTTATGGCCTACCCGTTCCTCCATTCGGGAGTCCGAAACTTCCAATGTACAGATAGTTACGTCCTTTAAAACTCGAATTTTTCTTGTGTACGAATCTCTATGTCATTGTCGCATCGTGTGTCCGATTACCCTCCGGCCAGCTTCATATCCTTTATCTGAGTCTGTTTCCTGATCAAATATCTTATGGCCTTCCCGTTCCTCAATTGGGGGCCCAAAACTTCATATGAACCGATAGTTACGTCCATTAAAACTCGAGTCTTTTCTTGTGTAGGAATCTCTGTGTCATTATCGCATTGTGAGTCCGATTACCATCCGGTAAGCTTCATATCCTTTATCTGAGTCTGTTGCCTGATCAGATATCTTATGGCCTACCCGTTCCTCCATTCGGGAGCCCGAAACTTCCAATGTACAGATAGTTACGTCCTTTAAAACTCGAATTTTTCTTGTGTACGAATCTCTATGTCATTGTCGCATCGTCTGTCTGATTACCTTCCGGTCAGCTTCATATCCTTTATCTGATTCTGTTGCATGCTCATATATCTTATGGCCTTCCCATTCCTACATTCGGGTCCCCGAAACTTCAAACGTACCGATACTTACGTCCTTTAAAACTCGAGTCTTTTCTTGTGTACGAGTCTCTGTGTCATTATCGCATTGTGAGTCCGATTACCGTCCGCTAAGCTTCATATCCTTTATCTGAGTCTGTTGCCTGATTAGATATCTTATGGCCTACCCGTTCCTCCATTCGGGTGCCCGAAACTTCAAATGTATCGATTGTTACGTCCTTTAAAACTCGAATCTTTTCTTGTGTACGAATCTCTGTGTCATTATCGCATTGTGAGTCCGATTACCGTCCGGTAAGCTTCATATCCTTTATCTGAGTCTGTTGCCTGATCAGATATCTTATGGCCTACCCGTTCCTCCATTCGGGAACCCGAAACTTCAAATGTACCGATAGTTACGTCCTTTAAAACTCGAATCTTTTCTTGTGTACGAATCTCTATGTCATTGTCGCATCGTGTGTCCGATTACCTTCCGGTCAGCTTCATATCCTTTATCTGATTCTGTTGCATGCTCATATATCTTATGGCCTTCCCGTTCCTCCATTCGGGAGCCCGAAACTTCAAATGTACCGATAGTTACGTCCTTTAAAACTTGAGTCTTTTCTTGTGTACGAATCTCTATGTCATTGTCAAATCGTGAGTCCGATTACCATCCGGTCGACTTCGTATCCTTTATCAGAGTCTGTTGCATGATAAGATATCTTATGGCCTTCCCGTTCCTACATTCGAGTCCCCGAAACTTCAAACGTACCGATACTTACGTCCTTTAAAACTCGAGTCCTTTCTTGTGTACGAGTCTCTATGTCATTATCACATCGTGGGTCCAATTACCGTCCGGTCAACTTTGTATCCTTTATCAGAGTCTGTTGCATGATCAAAAATCTTATGGCCTTCTCGTTCCTACATTCGGGTGCCCGAAACTTCAAACGTACGGATAGTTACGTCCTTTAAAACTCGAGTCTTTTCTTGTGTACGAATCTCTATGTCATTTTCATATTGTGAGTCCGATTACCGTCCGGTCAGCTTTGTATCCTTTAACATAGTCTGTTGCATGTTCAGATATCTTATGGCCTTCCCGTTCCTCCATTCGGGTGCCCGAAACTTCATATGAACCGATAGTTACGTCCATTAAAACTCGAGTCTTTTCTTGTGTACGAATCTCTGTGTCATTATCGCATTTTGAGTCCGATTACCGTCCGGTAAGCTTCATATACTTTATCGGAGTCTGTTGCCTGATCAGATATCTTATGGCCTACCCGTTCCTCCATTCGGGAGCCCGAAACTTCAAATGTACCGATAGTTACGTCCTTTAAAACTCGAATCTTTTCTTGTGTACGAATCTCTATGTCATTGTCGCATCGTGTGTCCGATTACCTTCCGGTCAGCTTCATATCCTTTATCTAAGTCTGTTGCATGCTCAGATAACTTATGGCTTTCCCGTTCCTGCATTCGGGAGCCCGAAACTTCAAATGTACCGATAGTTACGTCCTTTAAAACTCGAGTCTTTTCTTGTGTACAAATCTCTATGTCTTTGTCGCATCGTGAGTCCGATTACCGTCCAGTCTGCTTCACATCCTTTATCTGAGTCTGTTTCATACTCAGACATCTTATAGCCTTCCCGTTCCTCCATTCGGGTGCCCGAAACTTCAATTGTACCGATAGTTACGTCCTTTAAAACTCGAGTCTTTTCTTGTATACGAATCTCTATGTCATTGTCACATCGTGAGTCCGATTACCGTTCGGTAAGCTTCATACCCTTCGTCTGAGTCTGTTGCATGCTCAGATATCTTATGGCCTTCCCGTTCATCCATTCGGGTGCCCGAAACTTCAAATGTACCGATATTTACATCCTTTAAAACTCGAGTCTTTCTTGTGTACGAATCTCTATGTCATTGTCGCATCGTGTGTCCGATTACCTTCCGGTCAACTTCATATCCTTTATCTGAGTCTGTTGCATGCTCATATATCTTATGGACTTACAGTTCCTCCATTCGGGTGCCCGAAACTTTAAATGTACCGATAGTTACGTCCTTTAAAACTCGAATCTTTTCTTGTGTACGAATCTCTATGTCATTGTCGCATCGTGTGTCCGATTACCTTCCGGTCAGCTTCATATCCTTTATCTGAGTCTGTTGCATGCTCATATATCTTATGGCCTTCCCGTTCCTCCATTCGGGTGCCCAAAACTTCAAATGTACCGATAGTTACGTCCTTTAAAACTCGAATCTTTTCTTGTGTACGAATCTCTGTGTCATTATCGCATTGTGAGTCCGATTACCGTCCGGTAAGCTTCATATCCTTTATCTGAGTCTGTTGCCTGATCAGATATCTTATGGCCTACCCGTTCCTCCATTTGGGAGCCCGAAACTTCAAATGTACCGATAGTTACGTCGTTTAAAACTCGAATCTTTTCTTGTGTACGAATCTCTATGTCATTGTCGCATCGTGTGTCCGATTACCCTCCGGTCAGCTTCATATCCTTAATCTGAGTCTGTTTCCTGATCAGATATCTTATGGCCTTCCCGTTCCTCAATTAGGGGCCCGAAACTTCATATGAACCGATAGTTACGTCCATTAAAGCTCGAGTCTTTTCTTGTGTACGAATCTCTATGTCATTGTCGCATCGTGTGTCCGATTACCTTCCGGTCAACTTCATATCCTTTATCTGAGTCTGTTGCATGCTCATATATCTTATGGACTTACAGTTCCTCCATTCGGGTGCCCGAAACTTCAAATGTACCGATAGTTACGTCCTTTAAAACTCGAATCTTTTCTTGTGTACGAATCTCTATGTCATTGTCGCATCGTGTGTCCGATTACCTTCCGGTCAGCTTCATATCCTTTAACTAAGTCTGTTGCATGCTCAGATATCTTATGGCTTTCCCATTCCTCCATTCAGGAGCCCGAAACTTCAAATGTACCGATAGTTACGTCCTTTAAAACTCGAGTCTTTTCTTGTGTACGAATCTCTATGTCTTTGTCGCATCGTGAGTCCGATTACCGTCCGGTCTGCTTCACATCCTTTATCTGAGTCTGTTTCATGCTCAGATATCTTATGGCCTTCCTGTTCCTCCATTCGGGTGCCCGGAACTTCAATTGTACCGATAGTTACGTCCTTTAAAAGTCGAGTCTTTTCTTGTATACGAATCTCTATGTCATTGTCACATCGTGAGTCCGATTACCGTCCGGTAAGCTTCATATCCTTCGTCTGAGTCTGTTGCATGCTCGGATATCTTATGGCCTTCCCGTTCCTCCATTCGGGTGCCCGAAACTTCAAATGTACCGATATTTACATCCTTTAAAACACGAGTCTATTCTTGTGTACGAATCTCTATGTCATTGTCGCATCGTGTGTCCGATTACCTTCCGGTCAACTTCATATCCTTTATCTGAGTCTGTTGCATGCTCATATATCTTATGGACTTTCCGTTCCTCCATTCGGGTGCCCGAAACTTTAAATGAACCGATAGTTACGTCCTTTAAAACTCGAATCTTTTCTTGTGTACGAATCTCTATGTCATTGTCGTATCGTGTGTCCGATTACCTTCCGGTCAGCTTCATATCCTTTATCTGAGTCTGTTCCATGCTCATATATCTTATGGCTTTCCCATTCCTCCATTCAGGAGCCCGAAACTTCAAATGTACCGATAGTTACGTCCTTTAAAACTCGAGTCTTTTCTTGTGTACGAATCTCTATGTCTTTGTCGCATCGTGAGTCCGATTACCGCCCGGTCAACTTCGTATCCTTTATCAGAGTCTTTTGCATGATCAGATATCATATGGCCTTCCCGTTCCTACATTCGGGTGCCCGAAACTTCAAACGTACGGATAGTTACGTCCTTTAAAACTCAAGTCTTTTCTTGTGTACGAATCTCTATGTCATTGTCACATCGTGAGTCCGCTTACCGTCCGGTCAGCTTTGTATCCCTTAACATAGTCTGTTGCATGTTCAGATATCTTATAGCCTTCTCGTTCCTCCATTCGGGTGCCCGATACTTCATATGAACCGACAGTTACGTCCATTAAAACTCGAGTCTTTTCTTGTGTACGAATCTCTGTGTCATTGTCGTATTGTGAGTTCGGTTACCGTTCGGTAAGCTTCATATCCTTTATCTGAGTCTGTTACATGATTAAATTTCTTATGTCCTTCCGTTCCTCCATTCGGGAGCCTGAAACTTCAAATGTAATGATAGTTACGTCCTTTAAAACTCGAGTCTTTTCTTGTGTACGAATCTCTATGTCATTGTCACATCGTGAGTCCGATTACCGTCCGGTCAACTTCGTATCCTTTATCAGAGTCTGTTGCATGATCAAATATCTTATGGCCTTCCCGTTCCTACATTCGGGTGCCCGAAACTTCAAACGTACGGATAGTTACGTCCTTTAAAACTCGAGTCTTTTCTTGTGTACGAATCTCTATGTCATTGTCACATTGTGAGTCCGATTACCGTCCGGTCAGCTTTGTATCCTTTAACATAGTCTGTTGCATGTTCAGATATCTTATGGCCTTCCCGTTCCTCCATTCGGGTGCCCGAAACTTCATATGAACCGATAGTTACGTCCATTAAAACTCGAGTCTTTTCTTGTGTACGAATCTCTGTGTCATTATCGCATTGTGAGTCCGATTACCGTCCGGTAAGCTTCATATCCTTTATCGGAGTCTGTTTCCTGATCAGATATCTTATGGCCTACCCGTTCCTCCATTCGGGAGCCCGAAACTTCAAATGTACCGATAGTTACGTCCTTTAAAACTCGAATCTTTTCTTGTGTACGAATCTCTATGTCATTGTCGCATCGTGTGTCCGATTACCTTCCGGTCAGCTTCATATCCTTTATCTAAGTTTGTTGCATGCTCAGATATCTTATGGCTTTCCCATTCCTCCATTCAGGAGCCCGAAACTTCAAATGTACCGATAGTTACGTCCTTTAAAACTCGAGTCTTTTCTTGTGTACGAATCTCTATGTCTTTATCGCATCGTGAGTCCGATTACCGTCCGGTCTGCTTCACATCCTTTATCTAAGTCTGTTTCATGCTCAGATATCTTATGGCCTTCCTGTTCCTCCATTCGGGTGCCCGAAACTTCAATTGTACCAATAGTTACGTCCTTTAAAACTCGAGTCTTTTCTTGTATACGAATCTCTATGTCATTGTCACATCGTGAGTCCGATTACCGTCCGGTAAGCTTCATATCCTTCGTCTGAGTCTGTTACATGCTCAGATATCTTATGGCCTTCCCGTTCCTCCATTCGGGTGCCCGAAACTTCAAATGTACCGATATTTACATCCTTTAAAACTCGACTCTTTTCTTGTGTACGAATCTCTATGTCATTGTCGCATCGTGTGTCCGATTACCTTCCGGTCAACTTCATATCCTTTATTTGAGTCTGTTGCATGCTCATATATCTTATGGACTTTCCGTTCCTCCATTCGGGTGCCCGAAACTTTAAATGTACCGATAGTTACGTCTTTTATAACTCGAATCTTTTTTTGTGTACGAATCTCTATGTCATTGTCGTATCGTGTGTCCGATTACCTTCCGGTCAGCATCATATCCTTTATCTGAGTCTGTTGCATGCTCATATATCTTATGGCCTTCCTGTTCCTCCATTCGGGTGCCCGAAACTTCAAATGTACCGATAGTTACGTCCTTTAAAACTCGAATCTTTTCTTGTGTACGAATCTCTGTGTCATTATCGCATTGTGAGTCTGATTACCATCCGGTAAGCTTCATATCCTTTATCTGAGACTGTTGCCTGATCAAATATCTTATGGCCTACCCGTTCCTCCATTCGGGTGCCCGAAACTTCAAATGTACCGATAGTTACGTCCTTTAAAACTCGAATCTTTTCTTTGTGTACGAATCTCTGTGTCATTATCGCATTGTGAGTCCGATTACCGTCCGGTAAGCTTCATAACCTTTATCTGAGTCTGTTGCCTGATCAGATAACTTATGGCCTACCCGTTCCTCCATTCGGGAGCCCGAAACTTCAAATGTACCGATAGTTACGTCCTTTAAAACTCGAATCTTTTCTTGTGTACGAATCTCTCTGTCATTGTCGCATCGTGTGTCCGATTACCATCCGGTCAGCTTCTTATCCTTTATCTGAGTCTGTTGCATGCTCAGATATCTTATGGCTTTCGCGTTCCTCCATTCCGGTGCCCGAAACTTCAAATGTACCGATAGTTACGTCCTTTAAAACTCGAGTCTTTTCTTGTGTACGAATCTCTATGTCATTGTCACATCGTGAGTCCGATTACCGTCCGGTCATCTTTGTATCCTTTAACATAGTCTGTTGCATGATCAGATATCTTATGGCCTTCCCGTTACTCTATTCGGGAGCCCGAAACTTCAAATGTATCGATAGTTACGTCCTTTAAAACTCGAATCTTTTCTTGTGTACGAATCTTTATGTCATTGTCGCATCGTGAGTCCAATTACCTTCCGGTCAACTTCGTACCCTTTATCAAAGTCTGTTGTATAATCAGATATCTTATGGCCTTCCCGTTCCTCGATTCGGGTACCCGAAACTTTAAATGTACTGATAGTTACGTCCATTAAAACTCGAGTCTTTTCTTGTGTACGAATCTCTATGTCATTGTCGCATCCTGAGTCCGATTACCGTCCGGTCAGCTTCGTATCCTTTATCTGAGTCTGTTGCATGATCAGATATCTTAAGGCCTTCCCGTTCCTACATTCGGGTGCCCGAAACTTCAAATGGACGGATAGTTAGGTCCTTTAAAACTCGAGTCTTTTCTTGTGTACGAATCTCTATGTCATTGTCACATCGTGAGTCCGATTACCGTCCGGTCAGCTTCATATCCTTTATCTGAGTCTGTTGCATGATCAGATATCTTAAGGCCTTCCCGTTCCTACATTCGGGTGCCCGAAACTTCAAACGTACGGATAGTTACGTCCTTTAAAACTCGAGTCTTTTCTTGTGTACAAATCTCTATGTCATTGTCACATCGTGAGTCCGATTACCGTCCGGTCAGCTTCGAATCCTTTATTTGAGTCTGTTGCATGATCAGATATGTCATGGCCTTCCCGTTCCTACATTCGGGTGCCCGAAACTTCAAACGTACGGATAGTTACGTCCTTTAAAACTTGAGTCTTTTCATGTGTACGAATCTCTATGTCTATGTCACATCGTGAGTCCGATTACCGTCCGGTCAGCTTCGTATCCTTTAACATAGTCTGTTGCATGATTAGATATCTTATAGCCTTCACGTTCCTCTATTCGAGTGCCCGAAATTTCAAATATACCGATGGTTACGTCCTTTAAAACTCGAGTCTTTTCTTGTGTACGAATCTCTATGTCATTGTCGTATCGTGAGTCCGATTACCGTTCGGTCAGCTTCATATCCTTTATCTGAGTCTGTTGAATGCTCAGATATCTTATGGCCTTCCCGTTCCTCCATTCGGGTGCCCGAAACATCAAATGTACCGATAGTTACGTCCTTTAAAACTCGAGTCTTTTCTTGTGTACGTATCTCTATGTCATTGTCGCATCATGAGTCCGATTACCGTCCGGTCAGCTTCATATCCTTTATCTGAGTTTGTTACATGATTAGATATCTTATGGCCTTCCATTCCTCCATTCGGGAGCCCGAAATTTCAAATGTACCGATAGTTACGTCCTTTAAAACTCGAATCTTTTCTTGTGTTCGAATCTCTATGTCATTGTCGCATCGTGAGTCCGATTACCTTCCGGTCAACTTCGTATCCTTGATCAGAGTCTGTTGTATGATCAGGTATCTTATGGCCTTCCCGTTCCTCCATTCGGGTACCTGATACTTCAAATGTGTCGATAGTTACGTCCTTTAAAATTCGAGTCTTTTCTTGTGTATGAATCTCTATGTCATTGTCACATCGTGAGTCTGATTACCGTCCGGTCAGCTTCGTATCCTTTAACATAGTTTGTTGCATGATCAAATATCTTATAGTCTTCCCGTTCCTCCATTCGGGTGCCCGAAACTTCATATGAACCGATAGTTACGTCCATTATAACTCGAGTCTTTTCTTGTGTACAAATCTCTATGTCATTGTCGCATTGTGAGTCCGATTACCGTCCGGTAAGCTTCATATCCTTTATCTGAGTCTGTTGCATGATCAGATATCTTAAGGCCTTCCCGTTCCTCCATTCGGGAGCCCGAAACTTCAAATGTACCGATAGTTACGTACTTTAAAACTCGAGTCATTTCTTGTGTACGTATCTCTATGTCATTGTCGCATCATGAGTCCGATTACCGTCCGGTCAGCTTCATATCCTTTATCTGAGTCTGTTAAATGATTAGATATCTTATGGCCTTCCATTCCTCCATTCGGGAGTCCGAAACTTCAAATGTACCGATAGTTACGTCCTTTAAAACTTGAATATTTTCTTGTGTACGAATCTCTATG
The DNA here is from genome assembly GCA_032199755.1 of Ambrosia artemisiifolia. Lineage (NCBI taxonomy): Eukaryota > Viridiplantae > Streptophyta > Magnoliopsida > Asterales > Asteraceae > Ambrosia > Ambrosia artemisiifolia. Next base: position 14,321,329 of record CM063529.1, read on the forward strand.
CCATTGTCGCATCGTGAGTCCGATTACCTTCCGGTCAACTTCGTATCCTTGATCAGAGTCTGTTGTGTGATCAGATATCTTATGGCCTTCTCGTTCCTCCATTCGCGTACCCGAAACTTCAAATGTACCGATAGTTACGTCCTTTAAAACTCGAGTCTTTTCTTGTGTACGAATCTCTATGTCATTGTCACATCGTGAGTCCGATTACCGTCCGGTCAGCTTCGTATCCTTTAAAATAGTCTGTTGCATGATCAAATATATTATAGCCTTCCCGTTCCTCCATTCGGGTGACCGAAACTTCATATGAACCGATAGTTACGTCCATTATAACTCGAGTCTTTTCTTGTGGACGAATCTCTGTGTCATTGTCGCATTGTGAGTCCGATTACCGTTCGGTAAGCTTCATTTCCTTTATCTGAGTCTGTTGCATGATCAGATATCTTATGGCCTTCCCGTTCCTCCATTCAGGAGCCCGAAACCTCAAATGTACCGATAGTTACGTCCTTTAAAACTCGAATCTTTTCTTGCGTACGAATATCTATGTCATTGTCGCATCATGAATCCGATTACCGTCTGGTAAGCTTCATATCCTTTATTTGAGTCTGTTGCATGCTCAGATATCTTATGGCCTTCGCGTTCCTCCATTCGGATGCCCGAAACTTCAAATGTACCGATAGTTAAGTCCATTAATACTCGAGTCTTTTCTTGTGTACGAATCTCTGTGTCATTGTCGCTTTGTGAGTCTAATTACTGTCCCGTAAGCGTCATATCCTTTATCTGAGTCTATTGCATGATCAAATATCTTATGGCCTTCCCGTTCCTCCATTCGGGAGCCCGAAACATTAAATGTACCAATAGTTACGTCCATTAAAACTCGAATCTTTTCTTGCGTACAAATATCTATGTCATTGTTGCATCATGAATCCGATTACCGTCTGGTAAGCTTCATATCCTTTATTTGAGTCTGTTGCATGCTCAGATATCTTATGGCCTTCGCGTTCCTCCATTCGGATGCCCGAAACTTCAAATGTACCGATAGTTACGTCCATTAAAACTCGAGTCTTTTCTTGTGTACGAATCTCTGTGTCATTGTCGCATTGTGACTCCGATTACCGTTCGGTAAGCTTCATATCCTTTATCTGAGTCTGTTGCATGATCAGATATCTTATGGCCTTCCCGTTCCTCTATTCGGGAGCCCGAAACTTAAAATGTACCGATAGTTACGTCCTTTAAAACTCGAATCTTTTCTTGTGTACGAATCTCCATGTCATTGTCGCATCGTGAGTCCGATTACCTTCCGGTCACCTTCGTATTGTAGATGCACTTATTGCGACTAGTGATTGGATTAGGATTGTTAACATGTGTTAGTGAAGTTTTGCTGATGGACCGAAGGTAAAGAAATGGGCGAAGGTAGAAGAGAAGTGGGCGAAGGTAAAGTATGCTGAGTAGAAGATCACATTCGTACCAAGAGAATGGGCGAATGTGGACATAGTCCACATTCGCACCTTCATACTGGGCGAATGTGCAGCTAGTATAAATAGTTTTTGATGTTTTGTTAGTTAGAGAGAGTTTTAGTTTGTGTGTGTTTGAAGGTCAGGTTTTTGTTGAGTTTGAAAAAGTGTGTGAAAGGTCTAGATTAACTAGGTGATCAATTGTAACAAGTTTTTATGAAAGTTAATCTATGAAAAAGTGTTTGAAATGATGTTTTACGTGTTTTGATCCGAGTATTATCCTTTTGTTCATATCTAGGGTTTCCGCACCTAGATTTGTGACTTGTATGATCAGATTATCCTGTTTTAGCTAAATTCTTTCAACTACAAAGTGGTATCAGAGCCATACGGATCATACAACAACAAAATTGATAATATCAGAGCTGATTTGGACTTAATTTTGGTCAAAATACATCTGTTTTTGATTGAAAATGGTTTTTGAGTGTTTTTGAGGATTTTCGAGTTGAATTTGGAGTTAAAATCAATTTTTCAAAGAATTAAAGTTGTTCCAAATCAATTCCGAATCAAAACCTGATAAAGATCATCCAAATCCATAAACTTTTGAAAATCAGAGATCAAAATAACCGTTTTTCAAAGTGTAACCGTTTTTCAAATCAAATATGGTCGAATCTGGAAGTTTCTGGGCGAACCTGACCTAGAGTGGGCGAACTTGAGTGTTTTCTGGTCGAACGTGTCTTCAGTTTGGTCGAACCTAGACTTTTGAGTTTGAATTTTTCACATTCGGGTATACCTTTCCACATTCGATTGATCGCGCGGGCGAATGTGGAATTAGAGTGGTCGAAAGTAGCTATTTCTGGACGAACGTGGAAAAGCAGTTAGGATGAAACATTCTGGTGTGTATTCTACATTCAGCTTATACTTTTGGACGAACTTGGAATCAAAAGGGACGAAAGTAGGATATTCTGGGCGAACGTAGATCTGAGTTTGGAAATTTTTCTAAGTGTTGTGATTTTCGAAGTTCGTGAACATTATGTGGAATTTTCCGACTACCCCGAGACCAGCAACGACACAACCACAACAGCAAGTGACGATGGACCCATGGACAGTAGCAGCCCAAAAGACGAGCACACAGTCTTCGCAATCGATCAATTACATAGCGATGACTAGCTCGATGCCTCAGAGTGTTGCACCTCCAGCACCACAACCTGATTATTGGGGAGTAGCAGCAGCGGTGGTAAATACTCAAACTACCAATGCTATTTCCACACTAATAAATGACTTATCTTCAGGTAGCGGGAATCGGCCACCTAAGCTCATGGAGATGCGAGAATATAACCAGTGGCAGAAAAAGTTCAAGATCCATTTGGAAGGCATGGGAGTGGAGGGTGTAGAGGCATGGAGGATGATAGCTAGAGGTTACACTGCACCGGTTCTGGAGAACACCGGTGAACCAGTTCCATTGGAGAGTATGTCAGAGGAGGAGAAAAAGAAGTTTGCTGTGGAGAAGAAAGCTTATTCCCAGTTGACTCAGGCGATCACAAACGACTTACTGCATCAGTTTGGGACATGCACTACGTCTAAGCAACTATGGGATGTGCTAAAGAATAGGCATGATGGGAATGAAAAGACGAGAAGGTTGAGGATGGAGGAGTTGAGAAAAGAGTTCGAGAATTTTACTTATGTTGGAAATGAGACTCTAAAAGAATTAACTCCTAGATATTGTCATTTACTAACTGAGTTGTCTAGTTATGGTATACAGATTCCTATGACAGATTTGGTGGACAAGTTTGCAGATGCTCTACCACCTTACTGGGATCAGCATGTGGAAGTTCTCAAAGAGAAGGATGCTTACAAATTCTGGACTATCAATGAGTTTGTGCAGAAGCTGGAGAACAAAGAGCTCGAGGAAAAGAGGAAAGCTAAAAGATCACAGATTCCTCAGAATCCAAGTTTATATTTTGGAGGTACTTCAGCACCAGTTGGAAACTCGAGTTCAGGAGGAGTAGTGGCACCACATGTGGCTTGTATTTCTAATGTCATGGAACCACCAAAACCAACCATCAACTACATCGCACAAACCTCATCCTACTCACAACCATCATACACACCACCACCACCACAACAATACAATAATTCCTACATTTCACCGTTCTCTCCAATGCAGCAGGCAGCATTCTATACTGCAAGTCAATCACAACAACCACCTCAACAAACACAATACATGAATCCAATGACTCAACTCAATCAACAACCGGTGGTTTTGGAGACTTCTAATTTGGGCAATGTAACTGTTGAAGTTGCTCAATAACATATTGCATTAGTCTCTGCAATGGTTTCATCTTATAACGGGTTGGTTGCAAGTCAAATTGGGAACAATAATTTGACTAATGAAGACTATGCACAGATTGATAAGGAAGAGATGGAACTAATTGATATCCAGTGGGCTTTTGCGAGTATAATGAGAAGGGCAACGGAGTTTATTGAAAAGACGGGTAGAACTGATTTGGGAACTTCTCCAAATACAACCTATGGGTTTAACAAGGAGAAGGTGACTTGTTTTAATTGTGGTGGGAAAGGTCACTTCAAACGGGAATGCACCCAGCCACCTAAACAAGGTAACAGAAACCCTTTCAATGCAAGCTACCAGAACCGTCAACAACAAAACCAAAACCATGTTTCTTATCAAAGTAACAACAACTATCAAAACCAAAACAACTACCAAAACCGACAAAACACCTCTAACAACAACCAGATCAGACAACCAAACACAACAAACCAGACTCAAAACCAATCACCAAACAACACTAACCGAATAGTCATACCGTTTACTACACCAAATGAAACTCAACAGAACACAAATCAGAATCAAGCATTGGTGATCCAACAGGATGAACGGTTTGACTGGTCCGGGATGCAAATTGGGGTTGAGGAGATTACAACTGGTGGAAATGTGGCTTGTGTTGCCCGACAGGTTGAAACTAAGGAGTCGGTGATAGTTGATAAGAATGAAGAAACTAAGGTTGAAGTTGATGAATCTGTGGAAGATGTGGAAGTGGAGACTTAGCCTGTGGAGGTTAAAGCTGAGGAAGAAAGTTCTGGAGTGATGATTGACACAGTTTCTGATGTTTCTGAGGAGTGTGAATCAGTTTATTCAGATTCAGACAGTGAATCCGATGCAGAAGCAAGTGTTACATCCTTGGATGATGATATTGACCAGTTGCTAGCAGAAGCAGATTTTCTAAAGACGAGGAAGTCGTGCATTGCTGATGATGCTTTCACCAGAATTGATTATTCCAAGTTTTTCGCTGGAAAGGAAGCTCATTTTGCTTTGATGGCCATGATAGATCCTCCTAAACCTGTAAGTTCTGAATCAAGCACTGATGTTACTAGTGATAAATACTATGGAACTTGTGATAGATTGACAGAGGAAAACAAAGAACTTCGCGTTCAACGTGATAGTGCTATCATCAACTATCAATCTACTCGCAAAGAATTGATTGCTTTCAATAAAGTACTTGATGGATATAAAAAGGACATTTCCGACCTTAAAAATACTCTTTCATTAAAACAACTTGCAATTAATAACTATATTAATGAAATTGAGAACACTAAGTTGGAAATGGCCGCCATTAAGTGCTTTGCTGAAAAGGTCAATAAGAAGTTGGAAAGTTATAAGCACATTGCTTATGTTGTAGACCACATCATTGATGATCAAACCACTAACTATAAGTCTGTGCCATCTCCGGTGCTATTTGAAAATCACAACTGTCATCAAGTGACACCTGAGAGCTCGGTAAAATCAGACTCATCATCGGAAAATGAATCTAATACCTCGAGTATTGGTGATCCACATTCCGATGTGAGGCTGATTTTAGGTTTGAATGATGAGGGTGTTACAGTCGAGAGTGTTGATTCAGACTCTGAGAGTGATGACTCTGGTGGTTATCAAAGTGCTAATGCATGTGAAATTCCAAAAGAAAATCACATCATTACTAATGAACCAGTGTCATCATCTCAGCATGTGCATTCGATGGCTAATGCGCATCGTGAGAAAAAGTCTGAAAAGAATGTGATCAAGAAAGAAATTGAGAAAAATGTTAAGAATGAACCTTGTGACAAACCAGTTAAGGTGTTTTATCGGATGGAAGGATCCGATAAGATCATCTCTGACGAGGAATTTCCAATTAAGAATGCTAACTATGCTAAAATTGATAAAATTTGGCAAGAAAGCACCATTTGGTTCCCAAAACATGAGAGAACAAATGAAATTCCACCGGCAATTTTAAAGAAATTGTATTTGGATGTTCCTCAAGAACCAAAGGTTCATGTCACAGAGTTCATTAGACCCAAAAACAAAGCAAACGGTTTTCATGAGCCTGCTTACTCAAAAGGGCCACTCCCTGAGAGTTTGAGGAACAAACAGTATAATGATCAATATCCTGTTCGATCATTTGCTCAACCGAATGCTCCTAATGTTTTTGAGGAATACCGTGCATGCTTTAAATGCGGGGAGAGAGGGCATTTACTTGCTCAATGCCCGTATGTAAGGCATAAGAGGCACGAAGTTGAAGTGAGGAATTCCATGAGGAAACCGATTGATCATTACGTTCCACCACATAGACGAGTTGTTCCTCAACAACAACAGTTTTATAATCAAAACAATTTTTATCAAACGAGGAACAATCGTCCAGTTCAATATGATCGCAGAAATCGGATTGCTATGGAACATTCATGGAGAAACCAGTGGTGAACACAACAAATGATAGGCAAAGGGTTCCACCAAAACCTATTGTCAAGTCAAGTGTTGGACCTAAATCTGTTAAGTCAGATAAGGTAACCAAGAAAGTTTCCTTTGCAAACAATGTTCAGAAACCGACTGAGAACCCAAAATCTCAGATTAGTATCTTGAAAAGAACTGAACAATCTTGGACACCAAATGGTTCTCCAGGTGCCTCAACTTCAAAATCCAATGAGAAAAAGGAAAATGTTTTGAATAATCCTAAAAAGATTGATCCAAAACAAAGTGTTGATGAGAATGTTTCTTTGAACAATGATATTCCAAGACCCAAGACTCAGGCTTGGGTCCCCCGAAAGAACTAACTGTTTTACTTGATGTGTGCAGGGAGCTTCAGCTGGCCCTATTAGCAGTCTTTGGATTGTTGATAGTGGAGCTTCAGGCCACATGACCGGGGATCTTGCGTTACTGTTCGACGTGAAAAATATTAATGGTGGATATGTTACATTTGCTGGGAATAAAGGCGGATATATCACTATGGAAAGGAGTGTGAGTAATGGGATTGTAAGCTTTGAGAGGATTTCATATGTGAAGCAGATAGACTATAATCTGTTGAGCGTCAGTCAAATATGTGATAAACAATTTACTGTTCATTTTGATGACAAATCCTGCTACATCCTCAAACCAGGCTTCAAAATTCCAAAGGAGTGGGTAATGTTGAAGGCACCTCGCGTCAACAACCTCTATATTCTTGATATGTCCAAGGCGATGACATCCCAGGGGCAAATAACATGTTTTCTATCCAAGGCGACCGAGAAGGAATCGATAATGTGGCACCGAAGAATGGGGCACATTCATCTGAGAAAAATGAATCATCTTGTGAAGAATGGACTTGTCGATGGAGTAAACGTAAAACATTTCCATCTGAATGACAAGTGTGTAAGTTGTAAGAAGGGGAAGCAACACAGACAGTCCCACAAAGTGAAGAAAGTTAATTCTGTTGAGATGCCACTTTAGTTGTCACTGACGACTATTCACGATTTTCATGGGTGATGTGTTTGCAGAATAAAAGTGACACCTTTACCAACTTGAAAGTTCTGTTCACTCGATTGGAGAATCTCTATAATTTGAAGATAAAGAGAATTCGGAGTGATAATGGGACGGAGTTCAAAAATGCAAAGATGGATGAACTTTGTGAAAGCAAAGGAATTCATCATGAATATTCGGCTCCATACACCCCACAACAGAACGGTGTTGCTGAACGCAAAAACAGGACTCTAATTGAAGCGGCTAGAACAATGCTCGCAGACTCGAATCTTCCAGTAATGTTCTGGAATGAGGCGATTTATGCAGCAAATTATACACTTAATCGGGTTTTAACGGTGAAGAAGTTTGGCAAAACTTCTTATGAACTGTTACACCGACGAAAGCCGAACTTAGAGTATCTAGAACCTTTTGGGGCACCATGCACGATGTTGAATCCAAGCGAGAAGTTTAGTCCTAAAGCTGAAGAGGGATACTTTGTTGGATATGCAACCCCGCTCAAACGGGTATACAACAAGCGAACTCGTCAGGTGGAGGATTGGGCTAACGTGGAAGTTCAACGGTATACTCAGAATATGCAAGGGATTGGTCCTGATTGGATGTTTGATTACAAAGATTTCTTTGAATCATTCAATCTAGATAGCTTGGTTGAAGAAGCTGTTATCAGATTACTTTACGAGTGTGAAAACGCGGCGACTTCACCGTTGGTGCGTCCGATCACCGTAAATGCCCCACCAGCTTCTAATGATATCAATGTTCCTGCACCAGAGGAAGAAGTGTTTCAAGAGGCTTCTACCACGTTAGATTCTTCAGAGTCTGAAGATGAACAATTTGAAGAAGTTATTCTTGAACATGCAGAAGAACCAGAGGCACCGCCAGTGAACCCAACTCCAACTCCAGATGTTGCTTCATCATCTAACACGGGTCATGATCTGGATGCTGTAGAGAACTTGACTATTCAGACGGGAGTTACTGTACCTGAACATCCGGAATCTCGGATTTATCGTATTCACCCGCTGGAGCAAGTTATCGGTGATCCTAGTAGCAGTGTGATGACCAGAGGGCAGCTGCGAAGTGTTAATTCGCCAGAGAGTTTTGGTGCTTTAGCTTTATATGCCAAAATACAAAAATCTGGTAGTCAAAATGATTGGTCGTTTGCGTGTTATGTGTCGCAGGTAGAGCCAAGGACATACAAGGACGCTTTGCTGGAGGACGCCTGGGTTGAAGCAATGCAGGAGGAGTTATTACAATTTCAGAAATTGGGGGTTTGGACGCTTACTGATTTACCGCCTGGAAGAAAGAAGATCGGCACTAAATGGGTGTTTAAGTGCAAGAAGGATGACCGTGGTGTTATAGTTCGTAACAAAGCCAGATTGGTCGTACAGGGATTCCATCAAATCGAAGGGATTGATTATAACGAAATCTATGCTCTTGTAGCACGCATTGAAGCTATTCGGATGTTTCTTGCGTTTGCTTCCTATAAGAAGTTCAAAGTTTATCAAATGGACGTCAAGAGCGCATTTCTGTACGGGAAAGTCAAAGAAGAGGTTTATGTCGGGCAGCCACCAGGCTTTGAGGACCCAATCCACCGGGATAAGGTCTATGTGCTGAACAAAGCTTTATATGGTTTGCACCAGGCTCCGAGACAGTGGTACGAAGAGCTAAGTACATACCTCATCGCAAAGGGATTTAAGCGCGGACTCGTCGACTGCACCCTATTCACGAAGAAATCACGGGATGATTTGCTTCTGGTGCAGATATACGTTGATGATATAATATTTGGCTCAACTAACGAACTTTTATGCAGGGAGTTTGAAACTGTCATGCAGGAAAAGTTTGAGATGAGCGCAATGGGGGAGATGCAGTTTTTCTTAGGCTTGCAGGTGGACCAAAGACCCACGGGGATCTTCATTCACCAGACGAAATACGTATCCGAAATCTTGAGCCGGTTCCAGATGGAGGATTCCAAGCCGATGGATACCCCGATTCAACCCAATCACGGGATTGGAGTGGACGCTAAGGGGGAGCTGACGGACCCATTTACATACAGAGCAATCATCGGATCTCTGATGTATCCGACGGCATCTCGGCCAGATATTATGTTTGCAACGTGTCTCTGTGCCCGCTATCAATCGAAGCCGAAACAAAGTCATCTGACGGCGGTCAAGCGTATCCTTAGATATCTGAAGGGTTGTCCCTCGAGAGGACTTTGGTACCCTAATGATGATGATTTTGATTTCATAGCTTTTAGTGATGCAGATTGGGGCGGCTGTGACAAGGATAGCAAATCCACTACAGCTGGTTGCCAGTTTTTAGGGAGCAGGTTAGTCACCTGGCAATGTAAGAAACAAACTTCCGTGGCACTGTCTACCTGTGAAGCCGAGTACATTGCAGCCTCGAGTTGCTGTTCGCAAGTGCTCTGGATCCAACAGCAGATGGTGGATTACGGTTTGCAGTTTCTTAAAACCCCTATTCACTGTGACAACGAAGCCGCTATCGCATTAACTAAAGATACTGGCAATCATTCTAAAGCGAAACATATCCGGATTAAATACCATTTTATCCGTGATTGTTACGCTAAAGAATTGATAGATATGGTCAAAATCCATACTGACTATCAACGTGCAGATTTGTTTACTAAAGCTTTTGACAGATCCCGCTTTGAATATCTTTTAAAAGTCAACAACATAAAGGAAAAACAGGACTAATCAGCACCTCGGTTTATCGCTTTTGAGTTTAAAATTTTCTTTACAGTTTTTATTGTTTTTCAAAAAAATTAAAAACCGAAAAATATGTTCTTTATTTTAGGGGGAGTCATTTTATCAGAAAAACCAAAAACATTGAAAAATTCAAAAAGACCTAAAAAATTAGAAAAACCAAAAATGATTTCCAGGATAAAAAGAGGAAATGATAGTACATCAGTGGGGATCTGACACAGGCTAAAGAATTGTATAGTATAATGAGGCGTGTGTTGATTACGTGTGATGTGCTGATAGGCTTCGTAGACTAAAATTTGCGTGCATTAGTTATACAAACATAACGAACTACGCGTTCGTGGCTGAACACCTCATGGGCATATGGTCTTAGTACCATAATTTCGTTTGATAGGATTGCCAAAATCTGAGGTTTCGGGTCGTTATGTTATGGTTATCCGGGATATTCTGATTAAACTTTTGTCGTATTGATTTACGGACCTAGTTTCATCAGAATATTTGCTAAAAGAGCTTAAATGCCAAAACCGAAAGTTACCGAATTGAGGAACTTCATGTTTTATTGATCAAAGATCATTATTACATCGTATTGACTTACTGATGCAAATCAGTAGTTGATATCAGCCTCAACCTAGTATATATGCACATGTTACTCTGCTGCATTCGTTTGCTGACCTGTACACCTCTGTGCTATATACTTTGTAACTTTAACGGATAACTCTGGCATAATCACACGTTACGACGAAGCTTTGTGCAATTACTTGATACGGGAGTATGTCGTGTGTGTGGGCACCACATCGTGTTAGTCTAATACACCTAACTCGTATCATTTTAAAGCATTGCGTAATAGTCTGCATGTGAGCTTAAGTGGATCACAATATCAGCAATTGCCGTGTCACATACTGTTTCTAATGATAATATTAAACAAAAAGATCAACGCTGTGATCAGATTTCTCAGTAAACTGATATGATCCTCTTACCGGACATCACAAAATGTTTACTGTTTTGTTTACTTTGATGCATTTTTACTTTTATTGTCAAAAAGATTCAAAATCCAAAAAGATTTTAGGTGTGTTTTGATAAAATTTCAGAAAAACCAAAAGTTTTTACATTTCTGCTTTATTTTAGATAACCGACGGTGTTTTGATGGTCAATTTCTGAAATTTGATGAAACCATCTGGGCTTTGTATCATTCTAAAAGTGAAAATATGAGTTTTTGAGACTTAACGGATTGAAAAATGTTGAACGGGATTCGAATTCGTGATTTGGCAAAATTTTCAGATTTTTCCATTTCACATTCGCCCCTTAATTGGGTCGAATGTGGAAAAATCTTCACATTCGGGTGTTTATGTTTGGGCGAATGTGGGATTATCAAACAAAATTCACTTTCGGGTGACCAAGTTTCACTTTCGTGCCATTCAATTGGGGCGAATGTGGAATTCACCCACATTCGACCAACAGAAACGGGCGAATGTAGAACCCCTATTTAAGCCACAACACTGGTTCGACCGTTCATTATAAATTTTTCTAAGTAGCCATACCTTGTTGCTGTGTTTTTCTTTGATCTTGTCTATTGTTCCTCGTCGTTTACTGATCATTTTACCCTATAATACACAGGTAATGGCTTGGGAAACAGATCAGAATTTGATGTTTTCGTTTACGAACTTAGGGTTCATAATCTGTGACGATTGAACTGTTTTTAATGCTTGATTTTGTTAGGAGTTCAATCTTCATTACTTTTAGGGGGAGATATATTAAGGAATTAGGTTAATAACAATGTTTAGATGATTGATTGATCGATTGAAGCTTATAAACCCTAATTCCACTTTAAAACTAATGAAAATTGAATAATCTTTACAATTGATGGTACACGAGTGTTGATTGGCCATATTAGGACACAAATTAATCAAAATCAGAGTTGAAAAACAACTTTGGCAAAATTTTTAAATTTTGGGGTTTTCCAGGTTTACATTCGACCCATATTAAACGGGCGAATGTTGAAGTACCAGTGGAGAACATTGTACCAGATCCTGTTCAGGAAGCTGAAGTTGTTCCACGTGGTTGGCCATTTGAACCGACACACAACTGTTGTGCATACGTTGGGGATGTCGAGAAAAATACTGAGTTTGCTAGAATTGTGGAGTTTCTGAGGCGAAGCAGAGTTATTCATGCCTTAGCTACACCAACAATCATTTACAAAGATATAATGGAAGATTTTTACAGAAATGCTAAGTATGATTTCTGGGAAAATCAAACCATCATTCGCAGCAAGATTCAGGGGATGGAGATGTTTCTGACTGAATCAGATATTAGAGAAGCTTTGCAGATAAAGTTTGAAGTAAGTGAAGATCCTAGAGAGCTGTCATGGACTGAGCAGAAAGCGTGCTTTTTGAGGATGAAGTACAAGGGTCCGATTACTGATGGTTCGATGCACAAAGGGAAATTGAGTGTGCAGTTCAAGTATCTTGCACATGTTATTATCCATGTATTTGGATGTGTGAGCGGTGGATACGACGTGATGAGGAAAAGTCTAAGCTCATTGATGGTTGCGTTAACACTTAACAAACCATTCAATGTATCTGGTATGATTTTAGACCACATGCTCGAGATGTTGAAAGGTTTGAAGAAGAAGCAGTTTATGTTGTATCCAAGGTTTTTAATGATGATCTTTGACCATAAGTATCCTAATCTGGAGAAGGATCCAACTATGATCCTAGGTCAAGATCACATGAACATTCGTACACTGGTGAGGATGAAAGGGTATAAAGGTGTGCCTGACAATGAAAAGCCACCTCACAGGAGACTATTTGGGGCTTTGGCTAAGCAGGATTACACTGATCCTGGTAAGAACAAAGCAAGACATGACAATAGTGACTCTGACAATGATGATCCTTTAGTGTATGCTGATGCAAACACTAAGAGGAAGAGACAGGTAGTCAATGCTGGAGCCAAAGGGAAGGGTAAGGCAAAGACTGATCAGGGAAGTTCAAAGCAACAGGTTACCACGAAGAAAACAACAGCAAAGAAGGGAACTAGTTTGGTTGATGAAGATTCAGTTGATTCAGAGGAGACTGAAGTTGATGAACAATGGGATTCAGAAGAGGAAAGAGTTAAGACCACCAAACGTAAGGCCACTATGGTTGGTGAGTCTGAATCTTTGAACAAGACGATTGAGGAGGTTTCACAGAAAAAGAAGACTGTCGATGTTGATGAAGGAGGTCTGAGTATAAATCTGGATGAGCTTGAAGTTGGTGAAACTGTTGTAGTTAATTTGCCAAAACCGAAGCACAAATCTATGGCAAAGAAGTCTAGCACCAAGCAGTTGAGAGAGAAAGAGATTGCTCAGTTGCTGAAAGGTAAAAAGATACCTGATGCAGGTACATGATCGAAGCTATCTTCACCAGTAGCTAAGAAACAGAAGAGGAGCAAAGAAGCTGAAACATTACCAGTTGATGATTTTAATGTTGCTCTAGATAATGTTTTGGATATGTTCAAGAATCCTCAGAAGCAAAAGGCAAAAGAAGCTGAGCCATCCAAGTCGAAGAAAGTTACTGTTTCGGATGACGTGATGAAGCAGGTTAACAAACGAATGGATGACATGATGAAGATGATTATAGCTTAGCAGGCTGAAATTAGCAAGTTTAAACAGAATGAAGAAAAGATGCTACAGATAGTGGTTGCTTCTAAGACTAATCAAGATGAGATCGAGCAGAAAGTAAAGAAACTTGAAGCAGATAATAAAGATCTTGAGGTTAAGTGTAGCAGGAATCGAAGTATAATTTGAGTTATTAAAGCTGACAACAAAGAACTTAAGACTGAAAACAAACGTCTTAGTGATTTGTTGGACAAGCTATACAGTGAAGCACCAAAGTTGAAGGATGGTGAGGAAGACAAAGAAAAAGAGGAGGAACAAGTTGATTTTGAGCCTTCTGATGATGAAGAGGAAAAGGATGATGAGGAGGATGATGAATCTGATAAGAGTTCTGATGAAGAAAGCAAGAAAAGTGATAAAGATGATGATGATGCGGAGGGATCAGGTAGTAAGGATGATGATGGTAATGATGAAAGTGATGATGATGACGGGGGAGATGATTCAAGCAAGTTTACATTTGAGAAGAGAACGCCTCAGAAAGATGCTGGAGAGTCTAGCTCAAAGAAAAAGAAAGGTGGGAATACAGACTCAGATGAAAGCATTTTCTGGAATGAAAAGGTGAGGTCTCTGGATGATGATGCTAAGAAGGTTTACAGAGATATGCTCGGGAAGAGAGAATGGACCATTGAGTTCACGGGCAAGTTTGCTGAAATCTTTCAGACTGATGATATGAGATATGAGCTCGAGTATAATGATCCAGATTTGGAGGAAGGTGAAGTACCTGCTGCTGTTGCCAAATAAATTTTAGATGGTGTTGCACAGCGAGTAGGGAAATCATTGGAGGAGATTATGATGGATGAGTCGATTCCAGATATTCCTGAAAAGGATATTGGAAATCACTCTGATGATAAACAAACTCCTGAAATGAATGAAGTGGAGATTGAGGATATTACTCACGAGGAATATCCACAATATTTCAGACAAAATGATGAAGATGTGGTTTTCCCAAACTTTACAGAGATACCAAACTGGTCGGCTAGAAAGAAAGCTGAGAAGAGAAGCGAGGAGTTTGTAGAGACAGTGTTTGGTACTGATCAGCAGAAACCTTCAGGTCAGAATGATGAGCTGAAGACATTTTTACAGAAGTTGAAGGAGACTGACGAGAAACGACCAAAGCCTGAAGCTCAAGGTAGTTTTTACAGATATCATAACGAGAAGTTCAAAGGCAGAGCTCTCGGTTGGACATATCTGGGAAGATTGAAGTGTTTAGCTGTCAAATGGGAATCAGGAATCTTGTACTTTTACAGATTCATTGATTTATTAACTCTACCGTACTGGGCGGTCAGAGATATTTGCAGATTCCCTATGTTTGGAGCTTCAGTGAACTGTACAGCTGTTGGTTGGTTTGCTGATAAGTTGGTTTGGGAAAGCAGAACGAAATGGAACAGGTTTAAGCCACAGTATCCCAGAAGGAAAGTTCACAGGGATATTGATCCAAAGACTGGAAGGAAAAGGGTGACATTGATATACAAGGCACCTGAAGTGATGAAGAAGATACCTTTGATGCCTTTACCTCAACACTTCAGTGCTGATTTTATATTCTGGTACTATGATTGGAGGAAGGCAGAAGCAGTGATAGTGCTGAGAGATGGAAAGGACAAATACAAGCATGTTCATGTATTTGATCCTATGTGGTTGATAAATTGCACGTTTGAAGACATCATCATGCTTTTCTACAATCCGATTCATTACGATCTCAATGATGCAGATCAGGCAAAGAAGTATACACAAGTTGTCGGAGTTTGCTTTGCTTATGATATAAACTCCGGTAGCAACTAGGATGCTAAACTTGGTAAGATGGTGAAGATGGCCGATGTGCCTAAGCCGGTGAAACGAAAGCTGGAGCCTGAAATGACAAAAGAACAGAAGAAGCAACTGAGAATCTATCTGATGAACAAGGTGATGGACGAAGATCGAAGACAATCCAATCAATAGTCGAGGGGGAGTTTGTAGATGCACTTATTGCGACTAGTGATTGGATTAGGATTGTTAACATGTGTTAGTGAAGTTTTGCTGATGGACCGAAGGTAAAGAAATGGGCGAAGGTAGAAGAGAAGTGGGCGAAGGTAAAGTATGCTGAGTAGAAGATCACATTCGTACCAAGAGAATGGGCGAATGTGGACATAGTCCACATTCGCACCTTCATACTGGGCGAATGTGCAGCTAGTATAAATAGTTTTTGATGTTTTGTTAGTTAGAGAGAGTTTTAGTTTGTGTGTGTTTGAAGGTCAGGTTTGTGTTGAGTTTGAAAAAGTGTGTGAAAGGTCTAGATTAACTAGGTGATCAATTGTAACAAGTTTTTATGAAATTTAATCTATGAAAAAGTGTTTGAAATGATGTTTTACGTGTTTTGATCCGAGTATTATCATTTTGTTCATATCTAGGGTTTCCGCACCTAGATTTGTGACTTGTATGATCAGATTATCCTGTTTTAGCTAAATTCTTTCAACTACACTTATCCTTTATCAGAGTCTGTTGTATGATCAGATATCTTATGGCCTTCCCATTCCTCCATTCGGGTTCCCGAAACTTCAAATGTATCGATAGTTACGTCCTTTAAAACTCGAGTCTTTTCTTGTGTACGAATCTCTATGTCATTGTCGCATCGTGAGTCCGATTACCGTCCGGTCAGCTTCATATCCTTTATCTGAGTCTGTTGCATGCTTAGATATCTTTGGCTTTCCCGTTCCTCCATTCGGGTGCCCGAAACTTCAAATGAACCGCTATTTACGTTCATTAAAACACGAGTCTTTTCTTGTGTACGAATCTCTGTGTCATTCTCCCATCGTGAGTCTGATTACCGTCCGGTCAGCTTCATATCCTTTATCAGAGTCTGTTGCATGATCAAATATCTTATAGCATTCCCGTTCCTCCCTTCGGGTGCCCGAAACTTCATATGAACCGATAGTTACGTCCATTATAACTCGAGTCTTTTCTTGTGTACGAATCTCTATGTCATTGTCGCATCGTGAGTCCGATTACCGTCCGGTCAGCTTCATATCCTTTATCTGAGTCTGTTGCATGCTTAGATATCTTTGGCTTTCCCGTTCCTCCATTCGGGTGCCCGAAACTTCAAATGAACCGCTATTTACGTTCATTAAAACACGAGTCTTTTCTTGTGTACGAATCTCTGTGTCATTCTCCCATCGTGAGTCTGATTACCGTCCGGTCAGCTTCATATCCTTTATCAGAGTCTGTTGCATGATCAAATATCTTATAGCATTCCCGTTCCTCCCTTCGGGTGCCCGAAACTTCATATGAACCGATAGTTACGTCCATTATAACTCGAGTCTTTTCTTGTGTACGAATCTCTGTGTCATTGTCGCATTGTGAGTCCGATTACCGTCCGGTAAGCTTCATATCCTTTATCTTAGTCTGTTGCATGTTCAGATATCTTATGGCCTTCCCGTTCCTCCATTCGGGAGCCCGAAACTTCAAATGTACCGATAGTTACGTACTTTAAAACTCGAGTCTTTTCTTGTGTACGTATCTCTATGTCAGTGTCGCATCATGAGTCCGATTACCGTCCGGTGAGCTTCATATCCTTTAGCTGAGTCTGTTACATGATTAGATATCTTATGGTCTTCCATTCCTCCATTCGGGAGCCCAAAACTTCAAATGTACCGATAGATACGTCCTTTAAAACTCGAATCTTTTCTTGTGTACGAATATCTATGTCATTGTCGCATCGTGAGTCCGATTACCTTTCGGTCAACTTCGTATCCTTGATCAGAGTCTGTTATGTGATCAGATATCTTATGGCCTTCCCGTTCCTCAATTCGGGTGCCCGAAACTTCAAATGAACCGCTAGTTACGTACATTAAAACACGAGTCTTTTCTTGTGTACGAATCTCTGTGTCATTGTCACATCGTGAGTCCGATTACCGTCCGGTCTGCTTCGTATCCCTTAACATAGTTTGTTGGATGATCAGATATCTTATGGCGTTCCCGTTCCTCCATTCGGGTGCCCGAAACTTCATATGAACCGATAGTTCGGTCCATTAAAACTCGAGTCTTTTCTTGTGTACGAATCTCTGTGTCATTGTCCCATCGTGAGTCCGATTACCGTCTGGTAAGCTTCATATCCTTTATCTGAGTCTCTTGCAGGCTCAGATATCTTATGGCCTTCCCGTTCCTCCATTCGGGTGCCCGAAACTTCAAATGAACCGCTAGTTACGTCCATTAAAACACGAGTCTTTTCTTGTGTATGAATCTCTGTGTCATTGCCCCATCGTGAGTCCGA
The DNA here is from genome assembly GCA_032199755.1 of Ambrosia artemisiifolia. NCBI lineage: Eukaryota > Viridiplantae > Streptophyta > Magnoliopsida > Asterales > Asteraceae > Ambrosia > Ambrosia artemisiifolia. Next base: position 14,339,165 of record CM063529.1, read on the forward strand.
TTACCGTCCGGTCAGCTTCATATCCTTTATCTGAGTCTGTTGCATGCTTAGATATCTTATGGCTTTCCCGTTCCTCAATTCGGTTGCCGAAATTTCAAATGTACCGATAGTTACGTCCTCTAAAACTCGAGTCTTTTCTTGTGTACGAATCTCTGTGTCATTGTCGCATCGTGAGTCCGATTACCGTCCAGTCAGCTTCATATCCTTTATCTGAGTCTGTTGCATGCTTAGATATCTTTGGCTTTCCCGTTCCTCCATTCGGGTGCCCGAAACTTCAAATGAACCGCTATTTACGTTCATTAAAACACGAGTGTTTTCTTGTGTACGAATCTCTGTGTCATTGTCCCATCGTGAGTCCGATTACCGTCCGGTCAGCTTCATATCCTTTATAAGAGTCTGTTGCATGCTCATATATCTTATGGCCTTCCCATTCCTCCATTCGGGTGCCCGAAACTTCAAATGAACCGCTAGTTACGTCCATTAAAACTCAAGTCTTTTCTTGTGTACGAATCTCTATGTCATTGTCGCATCGTGAGTCCGATTACCGTCCAGTCAGCTTCATATCCTTTATCTGAGTCTGTTGCATGCTTAGATATCTTATGGCCTTCCCGTACCTCCATTCGGGTGCCCGAAACTTCAAAGGAACCGCTAGTTACGTCCATTAAAACTCGAGTCTTTTCTTGTGTACGAATCTCTAAGTCATTGTCGCATTGTGAGTCCGATTACCATCCGGTCTGCTTCATATCCATTATCTGAGTCTGTTGCATGCTTAAATATCTTATGGCTTTCCCGTTCCTCCATTCGGGTGACCGAAACTTCAAATGAACCGCTAGCTACGTCCATTAAAACACGAGTCTTTTCTTGTGTACGAATCTCTGTGTCATTGTCCCGTCGTGAGTCCGATTACCGTCCGATAAGCTTCATATCCTTTATCTGGGTCTATTGCATGCTCAGATATCTTAGGGCCTTCCCGTTCCTCCATTCAGGTGCCCGAAACTTCAAATGAACCGCTATTTACGTCCATTAAAACACGAGTCTTTTCTTGTGTACGAATCTCTGTGTCATTGTCCCATCGTGAGACCGATTACCGTCCGGTCAGCTTCATATCCTTTACCTGATTCTGTTGCATGCATAGATATCTTATGGCCTTCCCGTACCTCCATTCGGGTGCCCGAAACTTCAAATTTACAGATAGTTACGTCCTTTAAAACTCGAGTCTTTTCTTGTCTACGAATCTCTATGTCATTGTCGCATCGTGAGTCCGATTACTGTCCGGTCAGCTTCATATCCTTTATTTGAGTCTGTTGCATGCTTAGATATCTTATGGCCTTCCCGTACCTCCATTCGGGTGCCCGAAACTTCAAATGTACAGATAGTTACGTCCTTTAAAACTCGAGTCTTTTCTTGTGTACGAATATCTGTGTCATTGTCCCATCGTGAGTCCGATTACCGTCTGGTCAGCTTCATATCCTTTATCTGAGTCTGTTGTGTGATCAGATATCTTATGGCCTTCCCGTTCCTCCGTTCGGGTACCCGAAACTTCAAATGTACCGATAGTTACGTCCTTTAAAACTCGAGTCTTTTCTTGTGTACGAATCTCTATGTCATTGTCACATCGTGAGTCCGATTACCGTCCGGTCAGCTTCTTATCCTTTATCTGAGTCTGTTGCATGCTAAGATATCTTATGGCTTTCCCGTTACTACATTCGGGTGCCCGAAACTTCAAATGAACCGCTAGTTACGTCCATTAAAACTCGAGTCTTTTCTTGTGTACGAATTTCTATGTCATTGTCGCATCGTGAGTCCGATTACCGTCTGGTCTGCTTCATATCCTTTATCTGAGTCTGTTGCATGCTTAAATATCTTATGGCTTTCCCGTTCCTCCATTCGGGTGCCCGAAACTTCAAATGAACCGCTAGTTACGTCCATTAAAACTCGAGTCTTTTCTTGTGTACGAATCTCTGTGTCATTGTCCCGTCGTGAGTCCGATTACCGTCCAGTAAGCTTCATATCCTTTATCTGAGTCTATTGCATGCTCAGATATCTTAGGGCCTTCCCGTTCCTCCATTCGGGTGCCCGAAACTTCATATGAACCGATAGTTCCGTCCATTAAAACTCGAGTCTTTTCTTGTGTACGAATCTATGTGTCATTGTCCCATCGTGAGTCCGATTACCATCCGGTAAGCTTCATATTCTTTATCTGAGTCTGTTGCATGCTCAAATATCTTATGGCCTTCCCGTTCCTCAATTCGGGTGCCCGAAACTTCAAATGAACCGCAAGTTACGTCCATTAAAACACGAGTCTTTTCTTGTGTACGAATCTCTGTGTCATTGTCCCATCGTGAGTCCGATTACCGTCCGGTAAGCTTCATATCCTTTATCTGAGTCTGTTGCGTGCTTAGATATCTTATGGCTTTCCCGTTCCTCTATTCGGGTGCCCGAAATTTCAAATGAACCGCTATTTACGTTCATTAAAACACGAGTTTTTTCTGGTGTACGAATCTCTGTGTCATTGTCCCATCGTGAGTCCGATTACCGTCCGGTCAGCTTCATATCCTTTATCTGAGTCTGTTGCATGCTCAGATATCTTATGGCCTTCCCGTTCCTACATTCGGGTGCTCGAAACTTCAAATGTATAGATAGTTACGTCCTTTAAAACTCGAGTCTTTTCTTGTGTACGAATCTCTGTGTCATTGTCGCATCGTGAGTCCGATTACCGTCCAGTCAGCTTCATATCCTTTATCTGAGTCTGTTGTGTGATCAGATATCTTATGGCCTTCCCGTTCCTCCGTTCGGGTACCCGAAACTTCAAATGTACCGATAGTTATGTCCTTTAAAACTCGAGTCTTTTCTTGTGTACGAATCTCTATGTCATTGTCACATCGTGAGTCCGATTACCGTCCGGTCAGCTTCGTATCCTTTAACATAGTCTGTTGCATGATCAAATATCTTATAGCCTTCCCGTTCCTCCATTCGGGTGCCCGAAACTTCATATGAACCGATAGTTACGTCCATTATAACTCGAGTCTTTCCTTGTGTACGAATCTCTGTGTCATTGTCGCATTGTGAGACCGATTACCGTCCGGTAAGCTTCATATCCTTTATCTGAGTCTGTTGCATGCTTAGATATCTTATGGCTTTTCCATTCCTCCATTCGGGTGCCCGAAACTTCAAATGAACCGCTAGTTACGTCCATTAAAACACGAGTCTTTTCTTGTGTACGAATCTCTGTGTCATTGTCGCATCGTGAGTCCGATTACCGTCCGGTGAGCTTGATATCCTTTATCTGAGTCTGTTGCATGCTTAGATATCTTATGGCTTTCCCGTTCCTCTATTCGGGTGCCCGAAATTTCAAATGTACCGATAGTTATGTCCTTTAAAACTCGAGTCTTTTCTTGTGTACGAATCTCTGTGTCATTGTCCCATCGTGAGTCCGATTACCGTCCGGTAAGCATCATATCCTTTATCTGAGTCTGTTGCATGCACAGATATCTTATGGCCTTCCCGTTCCTCCATTCGGGTGCCTGAAACTTCAAATGAACCGCTAGTTACGTCCATTAAAAGACGAGTCTTTTCTTGTGTACGAATCTCTGTGTCATTGTCGCATCGTGAGTCCGATTACCGTCCGGTGAGCTTGATATCCTTTATCTGAGTCTGCTGCATGCTTAGATATCTTATGGCTTTCCCGTTCCTCTATTCGGGTGCCCGAAATTTCAAATGTACCGATAGTTACGTCCTTTAAAACTCGAGTCTTTTCTTGTGTACGAATCTCTGTGTCATTGTCGTATCGTGAGTCCGATTACCGTCCAGTCAGCTTTATATCCTTTATCTGAGTCTGTTGCATGCTTAGATATCTTATGGCTTTCCCGTTCCTCCATTCGGGTGCCCGAAACTTCAAATGAACCGCTATTTACGTTCATTAAAACACGAGTCTTTTCTTGTGTACGAATCTCTGTGTCATTGTCCCATCGTGAGTCCGATTACCGTCCGGTCAGCTTCATATCCTTTATCAGAGTCTGTTGCATGCTCATATATCCTATGGCCTTCCCGTTCCTCCATTCGGGTGCCCGAAACTTCAAATGAACCGCTAGTGACGTCCATTAAAACTCGAGTCTTTTCTTGTGTACGAATCTCTATGTCATTGTCGCATCGTGAGTCCGATTACCGTCCGGTCAGCTTCATATCCTATATCTGAGTCTGTCGCATGCTTAGATATCTTATGGCCTTCCCGTACCTCCATTCGGGTGCCCGAAACTTCAAATGATCCCCTAGTTACGTCCATTAAAATTCGAGTCTTTTCTTGTGTACGAATCTCTATGTCATTGTCGCATCGTGAGTCCGATTACCGTCTGGTCTGCTTCATATCCTTTATCTGAGTCTGTTGCATGCTTAAATATCTTATGGCTTTCCCGTTCCTCCATTCGGGTGCCCGAAACTTCAAATGAACCGCTAGTTACGTCCATTAAAACTCGAGTCTTTTCTTGTGTACGAATCTCTGTGTCATTGTCCCGTCGTGAGTCCGATTACCGTCCAGTAAGCTTCATATCCTTTATCTGAGACTATTGCATGCTCAGATATCTTAGGGCCTTCCCGTTCCTCCATTCGGGTGCCCGAAACTTCAAATGAACCGCTATTTACGTCCATTAAAACACGAGTCTTTTCTTGTGTACGAATCTCTGTGTCATTGTCCCATCGTGAGTCCGATTACCGTCCAGTCAGCTTCATATCCTTTATCTGAGTTTGTTGCATGCATAGATATCTTATGGCCTTCCGGTACCTCCATTCGGGTGCCCGAAACTTCAAATGTACAGATAGTTACGTCCTTTAAAACTCGAGTCTTTTCTTGTCTACGAATCTCTATGTCATTGTCGCATCGTGAGTCCCATTACCGTCCGGTCAGCTTCATATCCTTTATTTGAGTCTGTTGCATGCTTAGATATCTTATGGCCTTCCCGTACCTCCATTCGGGTGCCCGAAACTTCAAATGTACAGATAGTTACGTCCTTTAAAACTCAAGTCTTTTCTTGTGTACGAATCTCTGTGTCATTGTCGCATCGTGAGTCCGATTACCGTCTGGTCAGCTTCATATCCTTTATCTGAGTCTGTTGCATGCTAAGATATCTTATGGCTTTCCCGTTACTACATTCGGGTGCCCGAAACTTCAAATGAACCGCAATTTACGTTCATTAAAACACGAGTCTTTTCTTGTGTACGAATCTTTGTGTCATTGTCCCATCGTGAGTCCGATTACCGTCCGGTCAGCTTCATATCCTTTATCTGAGTCTGTTGCATGCTAAGATATCTTATGGCTTTCCCGTTACTACATTCGGGTGCCCGAAACTTCAAATGAACCGCTATTTACGTTCATTAAAACATGAGTCTTTTCTTGTGTACGAATCTCTATGTCATTGTTGTATCGTGAGTCCGATTACCGTCCGGTCAGCTTCATATCCTTTATCTGAGTCTGTTGCATGCTTAGATATCTTATGGCCTTCCCGTTCCTCAATTCGGGTGCTCGAAACTTCAAATGAACTGCTAGTTACGTCCCTTAAAACTTGAGTCTTTTCTTGTGTACGAATCTCTATGTCATTGTCGCATCGTGAGTCCGACTACCGTCCGGTCAGGTTCATATCCTTTATCTGAGTCTGTTGCATGCTTAGATATCTTATGACCTTCCCGTACCTCCATTAGTGAGTCCGATTACCGTCCGGTCTGCTTCGTATCCTTTAACATAGTTTGTTGCATGATCAGATATCTTATGGCATTCCCGTTCCTCCATTCGGGTGCCCGAAACTTCATATGAACCGATAGTTCCGTCCATTAAAACTCGAGTCTTTTCTTGTGTACGAATCTATGTGTCATTGTCCCATCGTGAGTCCGATTACCGTCCGGTAAGCTTCATATCCTTTATCTGAGTCTGTTGCATGCTCAATTATCTTATGGCCTTCCCGTTCCTCCATTCGGGTGCCCGAAACTTCAAATGAACCGCAAGTTACGTCCATTAAAACACGAGTCTTTTCTTGTGTACGAATCTCTGTGTCATTGTCCCATCGTGAGTCCGATTACCGTCCGGTAAGCTTCATATCCTTTATCTGAGTCTGTTGCATGCTTAGATATCTTATGGCTTTCCCGTTCCTCTATTCGGGTGCCCGAAATTTCAAATGAACCGCTATTTACGTTCATTAAAACACGAGTTTTTTCTGGTGTACGAATCTCTGTGTCATTGTCCCATCGTGAGTCCGATTACCGTCCGGTCAGCTTCATATCCTTTATCTGAGTCTGTTGCATGCTCAGATATCTTATGGCCTTCCTGTTCCTACATTCGGGTGCTCGAAACTTCAAATGTATAGATAGTTACGTCCTTTAAAACTCGAGTCTTTTCTTGTGTACGAATCTCTGTGTCATTGTCGCATCGTGAGTCCGATTACCGTCCAGTCAGCTTCATATCCTTTATCTGAGTCTGTTGCATGCTTAGATGTCTTATGGCTTTCCCGTTCCTCCATTCGGGTGCCCGAAACTTCAAATGAACCGCTATTTACGTTCATTAAAACACGAGTCTTTTCTTGTGTACGAATCTCTATGTCATTGTCCCATCGTGAGTCCGATTACCATCCGGTCAGCTTCATATCCTTTATCTGAGTCTGTTTCATGCTCAGATATCTTATGGCCCTCCCGTTCCTCCATTCGGGTGCCCGAAACTTCAAATGTACAGATAGTTACGTCCTTTAAAACTCGAGTCTTTTCTTGTGTACGAATCTCTGTGTCATTGTCCCATCGTGAGTCCGATTACCGTCCGGTAAGCTTCATATCCATTATCTGAGTCTTTTGCATGCTCAGATATCTTATGGCCTTCCCGTTCCTCCATTCGGGTGCCCGAAACTTCAAATGAACCGCTAGTTACGTCCATTAAAACACGAGTCTTTTCTTGTGTACGAATCTCTGTGTCATTGTCGCATCGTGTGTCCGATTACCGTCCAGTCAGCTTCATATTCTTTTTTTTTTTTTTTGATAAAGGAGTCTATGCTCCGGCAAATTTTATTAATAATAAAAAATATTTACAACCAACTTGGGCCAAGATCTTACAAAAAAATAACCTAACAAACTAGATCAAGGCCCAAAACCATACAACCCACAAGTCCAACTAAACAAACATCTAATCTATCATCAAAGTCTATCCCATTAACCTGGATCCAAAACAAAAACCAATTCAAAAACTAAATCTTTTCCCAGCCCATTACAAATACCCGAGTCCAAAGACTTGTCTTCGGCACTAACTCTTTTGGTCTTCACACTTTCTGAATTCAGTAAAACTCTAAAGCACACTCTGATCCTGCACTTTATATCCCATTCTTTCGAATTCTGCACTTGCTTCTTAATATCCATCTCTTTTAGCATCTTCATATCTTGATCAAAACAGGCTTCAAAACAACATTCCATACTTCCACAACCAGAATCCATGTCAAGCAGACCAAGTTCAGCACTATTACAACTCTTAAAATCATTCCCAGCCCACATACAAAACACCCACTCATGATCAAACATAACATAAAGCGAACCTAACTGACCCACATCATATTCTTTCCTAACTATACATATCTTATCAAAATTCATACAAACACACCCACAGATTAACTCAAGAAACTTTCTGAACAAAAACTGAGAAAAACATAAATTCCACACACATTTCATTCCGATCCAGTCAATCCATTTCTGCATATAACCCAAACCTCCCCAAAAATGGTACCCACAACACCTATAACTAAACACAAGAAAAGGCTTAAGAAATGAACGACTCAAATATGAAAGGGTTTCCCATCCTTGTGTAGAGCTAGAAATTGTAAAAAAGTGAGGGGAGGAAGATAAAGTCCTAAACACAAGGATGAGGTCCAACCTTATCTCTCCAGAGGTTAAGCATACTCCATGCTCCAATCCTAACCACCAATCAAAAAGGGCAGAATTGAACCCAGCTCCAGAAAATAGAGGTAGGCTCAACAGATCAATAAAAAACAGAAAATAAAGAAAAGAACAATGAATGCAAACAGGAAGCCTTTTCAGCCAGATCTCTACCCATACGTATTTAGTGCTCCTTATTACTGCAAGTTCCCAAAATATGTAACCCATCCCACCCATAGGCAAGTGCCTAAGACTCAAAATGGACTCAAACTTCAACAGACCAAGGCTCAACAAAGACCATAAAGGCCAAAAGGTTCCTGACCAGTGAGCGGTTCTAAAAAATATAAAATTGAGGGTGGAAAATTGTGTCCTAAACTCACTGACCAGTTCCATCCTTATAACTCCCTGGTTTAAGCTTACTCCAAGCTTCCATATTCCTAAACTCCAAACACAAACCGCTGAATTGAGCCCAGTTTCAAAGTTTAAAACACAGCTCAACAGAACATTTTGTAAAAGAAAAATTATTTTAAAATTTTGAGATAAAACAGATGGCTTGGACAGCCAGATCACTACCCAAACGTTTTTTGTACACCAAACTCCAAAAGGAACCCAAGTAAATAAACCCAGACCCCCCCTAGGCAAAAGCCTAACTGACTCAACAGACCAAGACCCATGACCACTAGACTGACCAGACCCACATATATACAGAAGCAGTTTTCTTATCCACTGATGACATCTACCAAATACCTTGACCATGAAAGATAGAAAAGATCCTAAATCAGTGGAAAAGACCATCCTTATCTCTCCATGAACCAGGCTTACTCCAAGCCTTCCAAAAGCTAATCTCCGAGCAACATGAGCTAAGTCAGGCCCATTCTTCCCAAAGGAAGGGGAACCTGACAGAGTAAAAGAGGACCAGACAACAAAAGACACAATCAAAATAAAAATGACCCACCAGAAGACACACCAAGACACCAAGCAGACAATGACACCAGGAAGCCTACAAGGCCAGAATCCTAAAACCCCTTTATACAGTCTCCAGATTACAGCAAGTTCCCAAGCCCCCACCCCAAAATAAAATAGTTACTATTATTAATAAAGCTATTACCAAAACTAACCATATTATTATCATTAGTAAAATATTTGTGAATACTATTATCATTAATGAAAATATTACTATAAAAACTGATATATACTATACTACTATTATCATTAAGAAAGACATAAAACAACCATCCCCCCTTAATAAACTCATTCAACCCATACCTAGCCATAGAATTTTCCTTCATCAATATTTCCATCATCAAAAAATCACATGGAAATCCCAAACTGCAGCAGCCAGCTGCACCTGAGCATTCTTTTTAAACTTCAGACTCATTAATCTCATTCTCACCATATCCTGAAGCTGCTTACATAAAACTTCAACAGACCTGCTTCCAGTTTTAAAGATCCTATTGTTTCTTTCTTGCCAAACCAAATAAATGGCAGCCCCAATCACCAGTTTTTGAATTATACACCAAATTGACTTATTATTCCTTTTCTCTTCAGAAAACTTAATCAAGTTCTCCCAAGATGGAAGAAAATGATCCAACTTTGCTTTAACCATCATTCTACACCAAACAGCCTTCGTAAAACTACATTCAAAGAACAAATGTTTATGGCTGTCTGGAACTTTATGACAGAAAACACATTTCAAGTCCTCTCTATTACCCCAAGCTAACATCCTATCCTGTGTTGGCAACCTTTGTCTAATAGCCAGCCACACAATAAAGGCATGCCTTGGGATATTCTGCTTATACCAAACAAAGTCCACCCACTTAACTTTGTTCTTCTTCAAACATAACTTACTATACACAGCCTTAGTAGAAAAAGGAACAGAATTATTCTCAACATCCCTCCACATAAAATGATCCCTACCTGCAGAATCCAACAAAGGAACCCCTTCTTCAAAAAACCATGGATATTTAACTTTCCAGATCTCTGGCACAACCCAACACCTATTCACCACTAAGTCAGCCACCTTACAATTCCAACCCAACCCAGTTTCTCTAATATCCCTTCTATCTAAAAGGTTAATCAGAGGACCCCTACTATGCCAATTATCAAACCAAGCATTTATCAAATTGCCATTCCCCATCTTGGTACAATAATTCTCTTTAACAAACTTCCTACACTCCAAAATCTGCTTCCAGAACCACGAATCAGAATTGGTTCCCTCAACAGACCACAGATGTTTACCATGCAATCTATACGAATAAATCCAGTTAACCCACACAGAATCTCTTCTGTAAAGAATACTCCAAATATGTTTCGTCATTAAGGCTATATTCCTATATTTTAAAGAAGGAATAGATAACCCACCCTGGTCCTTACTCAAACAAACATCCTCCCAACTAACCTTAGCAGCCCCAGGTCTGTACTCATTCTTACCCCACAAAAAAACCCTTATAATCCTGTCAATATCCTCTATAACTGTACTAGGCAGGATGAACAATGAAGCCCAATAGACAGTTAAAGAGGATAAAACAGACTGCACAAGTTGCAGCCTTCCTGCATAAGACAGGAATTTGTTTTTCCAATCATTAATCCTATTCTTGACCTTCTCCACTAACACCGAGCAATCTTTCAGGTACAACCTCTTAGAACTTAGAGGAATTCCCAAATACTTAACAGGGAATTCCCCAAGTTTAAAAGGCAAGATCTCTCTAATCCTTTCTATTGATTCACCTTCCACATTTCCAAAAAAGATTTCACTCTTATTTTGATTAGGAAACAAACCTGAATAAGAGCTAAATTCATCCAAAGCCTTTTTCAAAACACACCAAGAATCCACTTCAGCTGACCCAAACATAAACAGGTCATCCGCAAAGCATAGATGAGTAAGTTTAAGCTCATCACACTTCCAATGATACTTAAACTCCTCAGCTTCCAGAATCTGCCTCTTTAAGATTAAATTAAGAACTTCCATTACTATAGTAAATAGGTAAGGGGACATTGGATCCCCTTGCCTCAACCCCTTATTACCTTTAAAAAAACCATGAAGTTCCCCATTCACATTGATAGAATAGGAGACTGAAGATAAACATACCATAACCCATTCAATGAAGGTTTTATGAAACCCAAAATGGATCAGGCATTGATGAACAAACTCATGATCAACAGAGTCATAGGCTTTTTGAAGGTCAATCTTCACAGCCACTCTTGGAACACCCCTCACCCAATTATATCCCCTGATTAACTCCTGAGCTAGCAGAATATTATCACTGATCATTCTACCTGGAATAAATGCACTTTGAGAATTGCTGACAATATTTCCCAGAAAATTCTTCATCCTATTGCAAATAATCTTACTAATGCATTTGTACACTACATTGCAACAGGCAATAGGTCTGAATTCACTCACAAGTTCTGGAGCAGCTACTTTAGGTATAACTGAGATCACAGTTGCATTCAGCTCTTTAAGTAACTTTCCAGAATCAAAAAACTCAATAACAGCCATACTCACATCATCTCCAATAACATTCCAAGCTGCTTTAAAAAACTTGGCAGAGTATCCATCAGGTCCAGGGGCCTTATTATCATCAATCTGAAACAAAGCCTCTTTAACCTCCTCCTTAGTAATCCTCCTGATCATAAAGTCAGCCACTTCTTCAGAGAGTTTATTAGAAAACAAAGAATCAACCTCCCTAATTCTTTGTACATTCCCCTTAGTACCCAACAGATCAGAGTAAAATCCAACAAAACCCTTTCCCACTTCCTTACCCTCAAACACTTTACCATCCAACCCCTTTATCTGAGAGATTTTATTTCTAGCTTGTCTTTGCTTTACTGAATGGAAGAAGAACTTAGAATTTCTATCCCCCACTCTCAGCCAATGTACCTTAGACTTTTGTCTAAGAAACATTTCCTCCTCTATAAGTGCTTCATTATACAGATTAAGATAAACAGCCTCTTCTTCCCTCAGAAAACTATTGCATGAGTCCTCCGAGATTTCCAGCTGAATTCTTTCCAACTCACACCCCAATACCTCCACCTTATTATGCAAATTCCCATTATTAAAATGCAGTTTTCTCAGAGGAGCCTTAAGAGCCTTCAATCTAGAAACCAAGCTAAACATTTTATGCCCAGGCACATGAAGCCTCCATCCATTCTCCACAATCTTCAAGAAACCCTCCCTCTCAGTTAAATAATTCCAAAACCTAAAGCTTCTATGAACATGCTTTTTCACAGAACTCCATTGCAACAAAGAAGGAGAATGATCCGAAGAATAGAAAGGAAGAAATTTGACAACAGCATCAGGGAAAGCCTTCAAGAAATCAAAATTACCCATAACTCTATCAAGTTTTTCAAGAATACCATCCACCTTCCCAGGTTTCTGATTCCATGTAAAGTTGAAGCCAGTCCATGGAATATCTAATACAGATAGAGTATTAACACATTCTTTAAACTCCACCATCCCATAATTGACAAGAGATAATTGAATATTCTTCTCAGAAGGATCTAATATAGCATTAAAATCCCCAACAATAGACCAAGGATTATCTTTAATCAGCTCAGCATGTAAGCTCAAATCCTTCCAGAGAGGTCTTCTAGCTGTAACATTAGTGTGCCCATATACAAAAGAACAGAAAAATCTATCTGATCCAACCAGAGGGCAAATCAGACAATTGATAACTTGATCAGATTTCCCCAAGACAAAAACATTAACTACTGAGCTGTCCCATCCCACTAAGATTCTAATCCATTCAGCACAACACTCAGCATTAGAAACCCAAACCCAGTCTCTCATAATACCAGAAGTTACCTTATCAAAGTTTTCAGGATTAACATGAGTTTCTAAAATACCACAAATACTAACTTTATTTTCCAAAATAAGTTTCCTAACTTGTCCTTGCTTAATACCTCTATTCACCCCTCTAACATTCCAAGTTAAAATACCACACATTATAAACACTCTTCAACCTGAATAGGGTCATTCATACCAGAATTACCCCCTTCCTTTAAAGAATTCCCACCCTCAGGCTTCATAAACTCTGATGTTTCATCCCCCATAGATGCAACATCATCAGATTCCAACAGTTTTTCAAACATAATTTTATCCCATTGTTCAAAAAATAGTTTCAGTTGTCCAACATTCCATTTTCTCATCAAATCATTAGAAGGACACTGTTTATTAATCACATAGTGAGCAACTTCATTAAACTGATCATCAGTCATTTTAAAACAACCAGTTTTAACATTAACTTTGGAATCCAGCTTATGAATCTCCCCATTATTAACCTCTTTCTGACCCTTAGCACCCTGATCAATATTCTGCACCTTAGACTCCACATTACTTTTACTAGACCCCTCACCCACATTCACCCCACTAGTAGACTTACCCTTAACCTCCCCCTCACCAGCAGATTCCATAACCAAATCTTGCTTTAAAATTTCAAAACTGTTTTTAAGATTAATTGTATTCCCACCTGAACTAGACTGCCCCTCTCCCTTAGCAACCCAATGCTGTTGACCCTTTTTAGACTGTCCACCCTTACCCTGCCCAGCATTCTTCCCCTGACCTCCTTTACCATACCCCCCACCCTGACCATTACCATTATTACCTACATTAGCTCTTGCCCCATTCCCATTGTTACCCAAATTCCCCCCAATGCTCTTCCCAGCAGGACCATTGTTTTTAGGCCCTGCTCCAGTTCTTTCAGCTTGAAAGGAACCTTGCTGATTTGAACTTTGAGCCCCATTAAAGTTTTTCACAGGTTTATTATTCCTACCCATAACAACAAACCCATCCCCATTTATACCTGACACAGGAAATTGAGCCTCCTCAGCATTTTTGAGATCCCTGAGAAGTTGTTGCGCTTTATCTGCCATTTCTTCATTAGTCAGAACCCTATGCTTGCAAGTCTCAAAATCATGCCCAAACACTTTACATCCAGAACACCTTTTAACTTTCATATGATACTCAACCTTCACCTTTTTAATGAAAGCTGGTTTACCAGCCTCCTCAGGATAAAAAGCATTCACAAACTCAGGAAGAGTTTTATCTGCCTTCACATCAACCAAAACTCTAGCAAAACCAGCCCTACCCTCCTTCTTAGTACATCTCAGAGCTGTAATCTTATCCAACATCAGAGGATTGCCTATACAACTCACCATACTGCAAATACTTTCCCTATTCCACAGTTCCATAAGCATATTAGGGATAGTTACCCACATGGGGATAGAGGTAGGTTCCACTTTCTCCAAATTTATGCCAATTTCCCACTTCCTAAGACAAAGGGGAATATCATTTATAAGCCAAGGACCTTTATGAATGGCATCCAACATCCCTTCCTCAGTCTTGAATTTGAAAAAGAATACCCCATTACCATTTGAAGAAATTTCCAACAGCCCAAACTTCTTCCACATTCTAAACAGATTGTACCTAACCATCCCAATAGACAGACTATGCCCTATAAAGTACCCATACAAGTAGTTTTTATAGGCAACTTTAGCTTCAGAAATCTTCTCAGGTTTTATAACAGCCACAATCTCACCAGATTCCAACACCTTAGGTGGATAAAAGGTGACCTCAGTAGCTAGAACCTCATTGTTTTGATCTCTAGCAATATCAGCAAATGATGCCACCCTTTTACCCCTATCAGTACTTTTCTCACCTTCTTTAGAGGCTGTAAAAGCAACATGTTCATTCAAACTAACAGAATTCATAATGGACTTAGGTAAAGGCTTCAAGTTACCAATGTAGGAAACATCTTCCTTGGTAACTTTATAAGGTCCCATTTCATCAGATTTCTTCTTAATCAACATCCTCATAGAAGGGCTTTTCAACTTACCCCTCCAAGGCAACTTCAATTTAATCTCCCCTTTATTCCCATTGTCACTTTTCTCCACCTCCATAGATGACTGTTCCTCATTATTAATCCCCAACATACTATCAGCTTTAGCTTTAGCTTCAGCTTCAGCTTTAGCCAAAGCTTCAGCCTTAGCTTTAGCTTCAGCTTCAGCCTTAGCCTTAGCTATTTCCTTCAGAGCAAGATCACACTTACCCCCAGCCAAAATCACTCCATCTTCATCCACTGCTAATCCTCCCCCAGACCCTGGTGTAAACTCAAACTTCTGAGTATTTACTGACATTTTCAATCTCATATCCCCATTTTGGTCCAAAGCAGATTCATCCCCTTTCTTACCCACCTTTAGTTTAACATGCTTCTTAGCAGAACCTACCTCATTAACCACAGATAACAGCTCTTTAGAAGTAATATTATCAGGTAAAACCTCCTCAGAATTAACAAGACCTCCATCCTTTCTAACCCTCACATACAAGTTATTATCCCACATAGCCTTGACAGACTTAACCTTAGCACCCTCATTCATAAGAGATCTCTTCTTCCTCTTATCCAGAAACACAAATCTAGCTTCAGATTCACAGTCAAACACATTCAAATCAGAATCCAGCTGAGGAAACTTCACCTTCTTTTCCTCCTTAACCACCCTACCATCTAACCCTATGGTGCTATTATTCAGATATTCCCCATACACCCTTTTGCCCAGAAAATTAGCAATAATACCTAAAATTCTACCATATTGCCCTTTCAGCCTCTCTACAAACTCCAAATTCTTCCCAGCAAACTCAACATCAACAAGTGAATTAACTAAATCCTGTTCCCCAATCCCAGCCATCTTAATCAGATCAAGTTGTTCATTAATCAACCGAAACCTCCAATTTTCCCCAAACACAGATTTAAGGAAACAAACAATATCCTCATTAAAAACAATAGAATCCTTACGACCATTAAAATCACGACTGAGAGTTACCTGAGATATGCCCAACTTCACCTTGACATCAGGCTTTCGTTCACCAGAAGCACCATCAGATCCCGAACTAACCTTAGGGATCTCAGTATCCATAGACATATTCGTAGCTTCAAAATCAGAAGAAAACTTCTCCTCCTTGTTCACAACAGACGGATCTATCGGAGGAGGATCAGGAACCACAGTATCCACAAAAGTACTCATAGAATCGTGCACTGAGAAGATTCCGGTACCTACTGAGCTACCAGAACAGTGAAACACGAAGGGATGAACGGAAAAGGAAGGGTTAAAAAAGGCGGGAAAGGAAGCAGGTGGATGAAACAGTGGATCGCCGGAAATCGCCGGAAATCGCCTAAAAGAGAGAGCCGCTTTTTATCTTACAGCTTCATATTCTTTATCTGAGTCTGTTGCATGCTTAAATGTCTTATGGCTTTCCCGTTACTACATTCGGGTGCCCGAAACTTCAAATGAACCGCTATTAACGTTCATTAAAACACGAGTCTTTTCTTGTGTACGAATCTCTATGTCATTGTCCCATCGTGAGTCCGATTACCATCCGGTCAGCTTCATATCCTTTATCTGAGTCTGTTGCATGCTCAGATATCTTATGGCCTTCCCGTTCCTCCATTCGGGTGCCCGAAACTTCAAATGTACAGATAGTTACGTCCTTTAAAACTCGAGTCTTTTCTTGTGTACGAATCTCTGTGTCATTGTCCCATCGTGAATCCGATTACCGTCCGGTAAGCTTCATATCCTTTATCTGAGTCTGTTGCATGCTCAGATTTCTTATGGCCTTCCCGTTCCTCCATTCGGGTGCCCGAAACTTCAAATGAACCGCTAGTTACGTCCTTTAAAACTCGAGTCTTTTCTTGTGTACGAATCTCTGTGTCATTGTCGCATCGTGTGTCCGATTACCGTCTAGTCAGCTTCATATTCTTTATCTGAGTCTGTTGCATGCTTAGATGTCTTATGGCTTTCCCGTTACTACATTCGGGTGCCCGAAACTTCAAATGAACCGCTATTTACGTTCATTAAAACACGAGTCTTTTCTTGTGTACGAATCTCTATGTCATTGTCCCATCGTGAGTCCGATTACCTTCCGGTCAACTTTGTATCCTTGATCAGAGTCTGTTGTGTGATCAGATATCTTATGGCCTTCCCGTTCCTCCATTCGTGTGCCCGAAACTTCATATGAACCGATAGTTACGTCCATTATAACTCGAGTCTTTTCTTGTGTACGAATCTCTGTTTCATTGTCGCATTGTGAGTCCGATTACCGTCCGGTAAGCTTCATATCCTTTATCTGAGTCTGTTGCATGCTTAGATATCTTATGGCTTTTACATTCCTCCATTCGGGTTCCCGAAACTTCAAATGAACCGCTAGTTACGTCCATTAAAACACGAGTCTTTTCTTGTGTACGAATCTCTGTGTCATATTCCCATCGTGAGTCCGATTACCGTCCGGTAAGCTTGATATCCTTTATCTGAGTCTGTTGCATGCTCAGATATCTTATGGCCTTCCCGTTCCTCCATTCGGGTGTCCGAAACTTCAAATGAACCGCTAGTTACGTCCATTAAAACACGAGTCTTTTCTTGTGTACGAATCTCTGTGTCATTGTCCCATCGTGAGTCCGATTACCGTCCGGTAAGCTTCATATCCATTATCTGAGTCTTTTGCATGCTCAGATATCTTATGGCCTTCCCGTTCCTCCATTCGGGTGCCCGAAACTTCAAATGTACAGATAGTTACGTCCTTTAAAACTCGAGTCTTTTCTTGTGTACGAATCTCTGTGTCATTGTCCCATCGTGACTCCGATTACCATCCGGTAAGCTTCATATCCTTTATCTGAGTCTGTTGCATGCTCAGATATCTTATGGCCTTCCCGTTCCTCCATTCGGGTGCCCGAAACTTCAAATGAACCGCTAGTTACGTCCTTTAAAACTCGAGTCTTTTCTTGTGTACGAATCTCTGTATCATTGTCGCATCGTGTGTCCGATTACCGTCCAGTCAGCTTCATATTCTTTATCTGAGTCTGTTGCATGCTTAGATATCTTATGGCTTTCCCGTTACTACATTCGGGTGCCCGAAACTTCAAATGAACCGATATTTACGTTCATTAAAACACGAGTCTTTTCTTGTGTACGAATCTCTATGTCATTGTCCCATCGTGAGTCCGATTACCATCCGGTCAGCTTCATATCCTTTATCTGAGTCTGTTGCATGCTCAGATATCTTATGGCCTTCCCGTTCCTCCATTCGGGTGCCCGAAACTTCAAATGTACAGATAGTTACGTCCTTTAAAACTCGAGTCTTTTCTTGTGTATGAATCTCTGTGTCATTGTCCCATCGTGACTCCGATTACCGTCCGGTAAGCTTCATATCCTTTATCTGAGTCTGTTGCATGCTCAGATATCTTATGGCCTTCCCGTTCCTCCATTCGGGTGCCCGAAACTTCAAATGAACCGCTAGTTACGTCCATTAAAACACGAGTCTTTTCTTGTGTACGAATCTATGTGTCATTGTCACATCGTGAGTCCGATTACCGTCCGGTCACCTTCGTATCCTTTAACGTAGTCTGTTGCATGATCAAATATCTTATAGACTTCCCGTTCCTCCCTTCGGGTGCCCGAAACTTCATATGAACCGATAGTTACGTCCATTATAACTCGAGTCTTTTCTTGTGAACGAATCTCTGTGTCATTGTCGCATTGTGAGTCCGATTACCGTCCGGTAAGTTTCATATCCTTTATCTGAGTCTGTTGCATGATCATATATCTTATGGCCTTCCCGTTCCTCCATTCGGGCGCCCAAAACTTCAAATGTACCGATAGTTACGTACTTTAAAACTCGAGTCTTTTCTTGTGTACGTATCTCTATGTCGTTGTCGCATCTTGAGTCCGATTACCATCCGGTCAGCTTTATGTCCTTTATCTGAGTCTGTTACATGATTAGATATGTTATGGTCTGCCATTCCTCCATTCGGGAGCCCGAAACTTCAAATGTACCGTTAGTTACGTCCTTTAAAACTCGAATCTTTTCTTGTGTACGAATCTCTATATAATTGTCGCATCGTGAGTCCGATTACCTTCCGGTCAACTTTGTATCCTTGATCAGAGTCTGTTGTGTGATCAGATATCTTATGGCCTTCCCGTTCCTCCGTTCGTGTGCCCAAAACTTCATATGAACCGATAGTTACGTCCATTATTACTCGAGTCTTTTCTTGTGTACGAATCTCTGTGTCATTGTCGCATTGTGAGTCCGATTACCGTCCGGTATGCTTCATATCCTTTATCTGAGTCTGTTGCATGCTTAGATATCTTATGGCTTTTCCATTCCTCCATTCGGGTGCCCGAAACTTCAAATGATCCGCTAGTTACGTCCATTAAAACACGAGTCTTTTCTTGTGTACGAATCTCTGTGTCATAGTCCCATCGTGAGTCCGATTACCGTCCGGTAAGCTTCATATCCTTTATCTGAGTCTGTTGCATGCTCAGATATCTTATGGCCTTCCCGTTCCTCCATTCGGGTGTCCGAAACTTCAAATGAACCGCTAGTTACGTCCATTAAAACACGAGTCTTTTCTTATGTACGAATCTCTGTGTCATTGTCCCATCGTGAGTCCGATTACCGTCCGGTAAGCTTCATATCCATTATCTGAGTCTTTTGCATGCTCAGATATCTTATGGCCTTCCCGTTCCTCCATTCGGGTGCCCGAAACTTCAAATGTACAGATAGTTACGTCCTTTAAAACTCGAGTCTTTTCTTGTGTACGAATCTCTGTGTCATTGTCCCATCGTGACTCCGATTACTATCCGGTAAGCTTCATATCCTTTATCTGAGTCTGTTGCATGCTCAGATATCTTATGGCCTTCCCGTTCCTCCATTCGGGTGCCCGAAACTTCAAATGAACCGCTAGTTACGTCCTTTAAAACTCGAGTCTTTTCTTGTGTACGAATCTCTGTGTCATTGTCGCATCGTGTGTCCGATTACCGTCCAGTCAGCTTCATATTCTTTATCTGTGTCTGTTGCATGCTTAGATGTCTTATGGCTTTCCCGTTACTACATTCGGGTGCCCGAAACTTCAAATGAACCGCTATTTACGTTCATTAAAACACGAGACTTTTCTTGTGTACGAATCTCTATGTCATTGTCCCATCGTGAGTCCGATTACCATCCGGTCAGCTTCATATCCTTTATCTGAGTCTGTTGCATGCTCAGATATCTTATGGCCTTCCCGTTCCTCCATTCGGGTGCCCGAAACTTCAAATGTACAGATAGTTACGTCCTTTAAAACTCGAGTCTTTTCTTGTGTACGAATCTCTGTGTCATTGTCCCATCGTGACTCCGATTACCGTCCGGTAAGCTTCATATCCTTTATCTGAGTCTGTTGCATGCTCAGATATCTTATGGCCTTCTCGTTCCTCCATTCGGGTGCCCGAAACTTCAAATGAACCGCTAGTTACGTCCATTAAAACACGAGTCTTTTCTTGTGTACGAATCTATGTGTCATTGTCACATCGTGAGTCCGATTACCGTCCGGTCACCTTCGTATCCTTTAACGTAGTCTGTTGCATGATCAAATATCTAATAGCCTTCCCGTTCCTCCCTTCGGGTGCCCGAAACTTCATATGAACCGATAGTTACGTCCATTATAACTCGAGTCTTTTCTTGTGTACGAATCTCTATGTTATTGTCGCATTGTGAGTCCGATTGCCGTCCGGTAAGTTTCATATCCTTTATCTGAGTCTGTTGCATGATCAGATATCTTATGGCCTTCCCGTTCCTCCATTCGGGCGCCCAAAACTTCAAATGTACCGATAGTTACGAACTTTAAAACTCGAGTCTTTTCTTGTGTACGTATCTCTATGTCGTTGTCGCATCATGAGTCCTATTACCATCCGGTCAGCTTTATATCCTTTATCTAAGTCTGTTACATGATTAGATATCTTATGGTCTTCCATTCCTCCCTTCGGGAGCCCGAAACTTCAAATGTACCGTTAGTTACGTCCTTTAAAACTCGAATCTTTTCTTGTGTACGAATCTCTATATAATTGTCGCATCGTGAGTCCGATTACCTTCCGGTCAACTTTGTATCCTTGATCAGAGTCTGTAGTGTGATCAGATATCTTATGGCCTTCCCGTTCTTCCGTTCGTGTGCCCGAAACTTCATATGAACCGATAGTTACGTCCATTATAACTCGAGTCTTTTCTTGTGTACGAATCTCTGTGTCATTGTCGCATTGTGAGTCCGATTACCGTCCGGTAAGCTTCATATCCTTTATCTGAGTCTGTTGCATGCTTAGATATCTTATGGCTTTTCCATTCCTCCATTCGGGTGCCCGAAACTTCAAATGAACCGCTAGTTACGTCCATTAAAACCCGAGTCTTTTCTTGTGTACGAATTTCTGTGTCATAGTCCCATCGTGAGTCCGATTACCGTCCGGTAAGCTTCATATCCTTTATCTGAGTCTGTTGCATGCTCAGATATCTTATGGCCTTCCCGTTCCTCCATTCGGGTGTCCGAAACTTCAAATGAACCGCTAGTTACCTCCATTAAAACACGAGTCTTTTCTTGTGTACGAATCTCTGTGTCATTGTCCCATCGTGAGTCCGATTACCGTCCGGTCAGCTTCATATCCTTTATCTGAGTCTGTTGCATGCTTAGATATCTTATGGCCTTCCCGTACCTCCATTCGGATGCCCGAAACTTCAAATGTAAAGATAGTTACGTTCTTTAAAACTCGAGTCTTTTCTTGTGTACGAGTCTCTGTGTCATTGTCGCATCGTGAGTCCGATTACCGTCCGGGTCAGCTTCATATCTTTTATCTGAGCCTGTTGCATGCTTAGATATCTTATGGCTTTCCCGTTCCTCCATTCGGGTGCCCGAAACTTCAAATGAACCGCAATTTACGTTCATTAAAACACGAGTCTTTTCTTGTGTACGAATCTCTGTGTCATTGTCCCATCGTGAGTCCGATTACCGTCCGGTCAGCTTCATATCCTTTATCTGAGTCTGTTGCATGCTCAAATATCTTATGGCCTTCACGTTCCTCCATTCGGGTTCCCGAAACATCAAATGTACAGATAGTTACGTCCTTTAAAACTCGAGTCTTTTTTTGTGTACGAATCTCTATGTCATTGTCGCATCGTGAGTCGGATTACCATCCGGTCACCTTCATATCCTTTATCTGAGTCTGTTGCATGCTTAGATATCTTATGGCTTTCCCGTTCCTCCATTCGGGTGCCAGAAACTTCAAATGAACCGCTATTTACGTTCATTAAAGTACGAGTCTTTTCTTTTGTACGAATCTCTGTGACATTGTCCCATCGTGAGTCCAATTACCGTCCGGTCAGCTTCATATCCTTTATCTGAGTCTGTTGCATGCTTAGATATCTTATGACTTTCCCGTTCCTCAATTCGGGTGCCCGAAATTTCAAATGTACAGATAGTTACGTCCTTTAAAACTCGAGTCTTTTCTTGTGTACGAATCTCTGTGTCATTGTCCCATCGTGACTCCGATTACCGTCCGGTAAGCTTCATATCCTTTATCTGAGTCTGTTGCATGCTCAGATATCTTATGGCCTTCTCGTTCCTCCATTCGGGTGCCCGAAACTTCAAATGAACCGCTAGTTACGTCCATTAAAACACGAGTCTTTTCTTGTGTACGAATCTATGTGTCATTGTCACATCGTGAGTCCGATTACCGTCCGGTCACCTTCGTATCCTTTAACGTAGTCTTTTGCATGATCAAATATCTAATAGCCTTCCCGTTCCTCCCTTCGGGTGCCCGAAACTTCATATGAACCGATAGTTACGTCCATTATAACTCGAGTCTTTTCTTGTGTACGAATCTCTGTGTTATTGTCGCATTGTGAGTCCGATTACCGTCCGGTAAGTTTCATATCCTTTATCTGAGTCTGTTGCATGATCAGATATCTTATGGCCTTCCCGTTCCTCCATTCGGGCGCCCAAAACTTCAAATGTACCGATAGTTACGTACTTTAAAACTCGAGTCTTTTCTTGTGTACGTATCTCTATGTCGTTGTCGCATCATGAGTCCTATTACCATCCGGTCAGCTTTATATCCTTTATCTAAGTCTGTTACATGATTAGATATCTTATGGTCTTCCATTCCTCCATTCGGGAGCCCGAAACTTCAAATGTACCGTTAGTTACGTCCTTTAAAACTCGAATCTTTTCTTGTGTACGAATCTCTATATAATTGTCGCATCGTGAGTCCGATTACCTTCCGGTCAACTTTGTATCCTTGATCAGAGTCTGTAGTGTGATCAGATATCTTATGGCCTTCCCGTTCTTCCGTTCGTGTGCCCGAAACTTCATATGAACCGATAGTTACGTCCATTATAACTCGAGTCTTTTCTTGTGTACGAATCTCTGTGTCATTGTCGCATTGTGAGTCCGATTACCGTCCGGTAAGCTTCATATCCTTTATCTGAGTCTGTTGCATGCTTAGATATCTTATGGCTTTTCCATTCCTCCATTCGGGTGCCCGAAACTTCAAATGAACCGCTAGTTACGTCCATTAAAACCCGAGTCTTTTCTTGTGTACGAATTTCTGTGTCATAGTCCCATCGTGAGTCCGATTACCGTCCGGTAAGCTTCATATCCTTTATCTGAGTCTGTTGCATGCTCAGATATCTTATGGCCTTCCCGTTCCTCCATTCGGGTGTCCGAAACTTCAAATGAACCGCTAGTTACCTCCATTAAAACACGAGTCTTTTCTTGTGTACGAATCTCTGTGTCATTGTCCCATCGTGAGTCCGATTACCGTCCGGTCAGCTTCATATCCTTTATCTGAGTCTGTTGCATGCTTAGATATCTTATGGCCTTCCCGTACCTCCATTCGGATGCCCGAAACTTCAAATGTAAAGATAGTTACGTTCTTTAAAACTCGAGTCTTTTCTTGTGTACGAGTCTCTGTGTCATTGTCGCATCGTGAGTCCGATTACCGTCCGGGTCAGCTTCATATCTTTTATCTGAGCCTGTTGCATGCTTAGATATCTTATGGCTTTCCCGTTCCTCCATTCGGGTGCCCGAAACTTCAAATGAACCGCAATTTACGTTCATTAAAACACGAGTCTTTTCTTGTGTACGAATCTCTGTGTCATTGTCCCATCGTGAGTCCGATTACCGTCCGGTCAGCTTCATATCCTTTATCTGAGTCTGTTGCATGCTCAAATATCTTATGGCCTTCACGTTCCTCCATTCGGGTTCCCGAAACATCAAATGTACAGATAGTTACGTCCTTTAAAACTCGAGTCTTTTTTTTGTGTACGAATCTCTATGTCATTGTCGCATCGTGAGTCGGATTACCATCCGGTCACCTTCATATCCTTTATCTGAGTCTGTTGCATGCTTAGATATCTTATGGCTTTCCCGTTCCTCCATTCGGGTGCCAGAAACTTCAAATGAACCGCTATTTACGTTCATTAAAGTACGAGTCTTTTCTTTTGTACGAATCTCTGTGACATTGTCCCATCGTGAGTCCAATTACCGTCCGGTCAGCTTCATATCCTTTATCTGAGTCTGTTGCATGCTTAGATATCTTATGACTTTCCCGTTCCTCAATTCGGGTGCCCGAAATTTCAAATGTACCGATAGTTACGTCCTTTAAAACTTGAGTCTTTTCTTGTGTACGAATCTCTATGTCATTGTTGCATCGTGAGTCCGATTACCATTCGCTCAGCTTCATATCCTTTATCTGAGTCTGTTGCATGCTTAGATATCTTATGGCCTTCCCGTTCCTCCATTCGGGTGCCCGAAACTTCAAATGAACCGCTAGTTACGTCCATTAAAACACGAGTCTTTTCTTGTGTACGAATCTCTGTGTCATTGTCCCATCGTGTGTCCGATTACCGTTCGGTCACCTTCGTATCCTTTAACGTAGTCTGTTGCATGATCAAATATCTTATAGCCTTCCCGTTCCTCTGTTGGATCAGTGGCCTCTTTTAATGAACACTTATGTGTTACAGATTTATATAAGAGTCAATGAGCAGCGGAATAATAAGTGTTCAAAGATTAAAAGATCACTTTTAAGAGGAGTTATTACTCCCCCTTGACTGAGTAGTAAATGAGAAACAATAAATACAGTTCAAGTATAAAGCAGTAAAGCAATTTATGTTTCTCAGATGTGAAATGGATTATAAGTTAAAAGCCCGAAGGATTTCAATTGATTTCAAAGGAAAATACAAAATATCACATGTCTAAAATAGATGAACAAACTCATCTATTTTATAGACCAATATACTAAACTGTTGTCTGAAGTAATCTAAGATATTTAACAAAGATATTATGCTAAGATAAGGTTACAACAGTCTGTACATCGAAACTTGAAATCAAGACTTTAACAAAACAATATAATAATAAAACTACTGAAGTCTTCAGTCGGTTAGAAGCTTCTGATGACAAACTGCTGATGAGTAGTTTGTCTTTAGTAGTTCTTCAGTGTAGTGTCTGGTTAGACTTCAGAACTTCTGATGGTTAACTCTTCAGTACTTTGTGAATTTGTTCTTCAGTACTTCTTGTTTCTTCTTCAGCAGTTCTTTCCATACTTAGGCAGAATATGATTTGGACTAAGGTTATCAAAAGGTGGTTTCTTCAATCCTCTTTGTCCCAACAATCTCCCCCTGGATTGATGAAGCCAAAACCTTATCCAATCTTTATTGTTGATTCTTTCTCTCTTCTAGTATCCTCCAGATTTCTGCTGTCATCCGGGTAGTAAGAGTACATCTTTGTTGCTCAGTGAGAGATCCCAATTCAGGTGTAAGATGTTGAATTGTTAGAAGGTCTTTGGAAGATAAAACACTCAACTCCTTTGAGTTTTTGTAGACCTTACTTGAACGATCTCTCCTGGTCACTAGTACTGAGTTGGAATCAGTAAATGACCATTTGATAATGTTTACCTTTGACCTGTCAAAGTCAGAGGCATAGGAAACCAAGCCTGTTTCCTGGGGTAAACCTGAGGATGATTGTGGAATGTCTTCGACTTCAGTGACTCTCAGGTGAGATTCTTGACTACCTTGAAGGTCAACACCACTTTGAATAGGCATGTTGGGCAAGTGATGTTCTGTTACAACTCTTGTATGTGACTTCTCTTGAATGGATTGTTGTAGCTGATAAGCATAGGTAGCTTTGTCTCTGAATTGTGTAAGCAGGGGTTTTTCTTCTACATCAAAGTCTCCATGTACTAACTGATTTCCTTCCAAGAGTACCATCTTGAAATCAGTCTTCACAATGGGTTCTCCCTCTGCTTTTCTCTTTGGGGCAGGCTTTCTCAATGCACCAGAAGATCTCTTAATGATTGAAGTTGGTTGGACTTCATGAGTTTCAAATCTTTCTGGCTCTGCAGCTTTGCTAGCCTTGTACTTCTTGTATGTCTCATATAAGGTTTGTTCTTTCCACTTTGAGACTGAGGCCTTTGAACCATAGCCATTTGCCACCAATTCTTCTACAATCTCTGCACTTTTGGCTTTCCTCTCTTTCTCTGTTGCTAACCTACAGATAGCATTTGAGCTCTTCTTGTTAGTTCTTCAGTAGAGAGTCTTTTGAGAGCAACTTGTTTTGATTTGGAGTTCTTGGTTATGAATGTGATCAGCTGTGCCCTTTTGTCTTCTTCAGCAACAGCTTCATATGCTCTTTCTTCAGCCTCAAGCTCATCAAGCTTTTCTTGATACTTGATTAGTTTTTCTTGAAAGTTCAGATCATCTCTAGTTTCCAGGCTGTTCCATACTTTGTCTTCCTTAGCCTTCTTTGCAGCCTCTTTTAAACTCTTCTCCAACAATTCTTTTGACATGGCAATGGGAGTAGGGTTTAAAACAGTTTTGGAAGTTGTAGTTGGCATAGGAATGGAAGCAGGTTCTCTTTCAGGTGCCTTAGAAACTTCTGGTGTTGGTTTGGAAGGTGAAACTGCTCATGGTTTGACTAGAATCACAACTACTGAAGGATTGTCTTCAGCAGTTTGAGTAATAGGATCAGCAGTTTCTTCTTGTGCCTTAGATGATGAGAACTCCTGAAATATTTCTTTTCCTGGTCTTTGGATTGGCTTTTCAGCTTCAGGATTTTCTCTGATAGTAACTTCAGGTTCTGGTTCCTTAATCTTCTCCCCCTTTTTGGCTTCATCCACTTCTGGAAGCCTTAGAGAGTGAGAAGTTGCAGCAGACAACCTTGCTAATTGATCTTGTGTTTGATCCATCTTCTTGTTCAGTTTAGCAAGTCTTGAATTTATCAACCCAAATTGGTTGTTGGCCTTCAACTCCCAAGCAGTTGTAAATGTTTTGAGTTGAGCAGTGATTATCTCTTTCATTGTCTGGAACAGGGGACCATCTGGGCTGCATAGCTGGTTCAAGTCTATGCTTGAAAGCCCAGTGAATTGGGTAGGTTGTTTTTGTGAATGGTGTGTTTTTGGGTGATCTTCAGACTTCTCTGAAGATGCCACTTTTGGGGATTTTTGGGCTAAGTGGTCTTTAACCTGATCCTTGGTGACCAGCTTCTTGAGCTTGGAGACCTTAGATACAGGATCTTCAACTTCAACCGTCAATTCAGTTTGTGGAATGTTTGATTCATCATCCAAACTAATGGAATCATCTGAATCCCTGATAGTGTCCTCAGAGAGGGCAGGATCAGTTAAATCATGAGCTAGCACCAAACTAGTTTTCTCATGAACCTCTTTTTCTTGGAACTGAGGTTTTCCTACTTCAGGCACTAGGCCTTCATCGGTAGTTGCCAAATTTGAGGTCTTAATTATGTTACTACTGTCCTCAGGTTCACCACTGGGTGATAAATTAGTAGTAGCAGCCTCAAAAGTACCAAGAGTTTCTAAGTTTGGACTTATAAACTCTGGTCCATCCTCATCTCCCTGGTTTGGGCTAATAAGGTCCACATCCATGTCAAGTGGTGAAGGCATCTCCCCAATTTGATGTGTTGCTGGGGGAGTGACATGTGTTGGATGGGATCCTTTTAGTCCTAAGAGAAGTTGGGCAATTTCTATGGTTGTGTGGGAAGGTTCAGGTTCAGTAGTTGTAATGGGTAGGTGTTCAGTAGTTTGTATGGGTTCAGGTTCAGGTTCAGCAGTTTCAAAGGTTGGGTCAGTTGTTACAGCCTTCTTAAATCTTTTTCTTTTGAAAATGACTGTAACAGGTTTTCTTTTAGGAGGTGGAGAAGGTGTGTGCTGAGAGGATGTTTCAGCCACATCCTTATCAAGTGCAGATTGCACATCAGCAGTTTCAGGGATCTCCACTTCCTGAACTGTCTTTTTCAAAGGTTTGGTTGGTTTTTGTTTTTGCTGTTTTGACTTTTTGGATTTCTTTTTGGGTTTGGAAGATGTGGGTTCCTTAGGGATTGGTTGTTCTTCCCCTTGGTCATCTTCTAGCACAAGTGCTGGTTTATTGTGCCTAGAGAATACTTGTGAAGTCAGTGGGTTTAAAGTTGTTGACTCACCCATAAGTACTCCCTCTCCAAGTTCTTTGATTATGCATTGCATAACAAATCTTGGGTACAGTAAAAACTTCTTTTTATCATTTTGATGGTGCAGAACCAACTCATTGAAAAACAGTTTAGATGCCTTAAAAGGAGTTTCATTTATTATAGAATGAAAAATTGGTTGAAAAGTAGAAGGCATCTGATCAATAGACCCAGTTTTTGGACTTAAGCACATAATTATATAATGAAATAACAGTTTATATTTTGGGTCAAAATATTTCTTATAAACTGTAGCTTGTGCTAAAGTACCTTGATAGCCACATTCTGTCATGGTCAGATGGATGTCAGAATTTGAGATATGCTCAGGAGCATTAGAATCCTTCAAACTAAGCCTTATGCTTAATGTTTCTGGTGATATGGCCATCAGTTTCCCTTTTATTGAAGATTTGAGGGAAATCACTTCATTATTAACTGTCACCGTCTCTGTGTTAGCCCAGAACTCATTGAGAGTTTCTTCATGAATGGGTGGATCAATGGTGAAAGCTTCATAATATTGGGATTTCATGATGAGATCAATGATTTCATCATACTGGGACCAGGCTTCATCTTTCTCAAAGTAGCCTCGCTGATTATGTCCCTGTTTTAGAACGAGAGCCATGGTTGCTTGATCGAACAGTATTTTTAGGTTAGAGAGGGGGTTTTGGTTTTGATTTGAGAGAGAGAGAGAGGGAATTTTGCTTTTTGAATGGATAAGTGTTTGAAAAAGGTATTTATCAGAAGTTTTTAACCGACTAAGTCAAACTTCTGATGAGTGAAAAGTCTGTTTTACCCTTTTTAATGAAACTGCTGATGAAGAAGCTTTCTTCATCAGTGGTTTTGGTCATCTCTTCAGCAGTTTCAACTGCTGATGAAAATGACTTTTAAAACACTTAAATAACTTCTGATTATCATCAGTAGTTACTTCCATTTTGAAAATTTCCCATTTTGATGTTCATAAGTAGTTTTTCTCAAAAATTGTTCATCAGTAGTTTCTCTTTCTCAAAATTGTTCTTCAGAGGTATGTGACAGATAAGTATGTAAGTGAAAATAAAATAAGTGCAGAACTAAAAAGTGAAACACTTACAGACTTTCTTCCAAGTTTAACATCCCAAGCATGGATACTAACCTCTGAAAAGTAGTTGAATCAAGGGGTTTGGTGAAAACGTCAGCTATTTGATTAGCAGTTGTGACGAATCTCGAGTCCATTAAATCTCGAGTCTTTTCTTGTGTACGAATCTCTATGTCATTGTCGCATCGTGAGTCCGATTACCGTCCGGTCAGCTTCATATCCTTTATCTGAGTCTGTTGCATGCTTAGATATCTTATGGCCTTCCCGTACGTCCATTCGGGTGCCCGAAACTTCACATTTACAGATAGTTACGTCCTTTAAAACTCGAGTCTTTTCTTGTGTACGAATCTCTGTGTCATTGTCCCATCGTGAGTCCGATTACCGTCCGGTCAGCTTCATATCCTTTATCTGAGTCTGTTGCATGCTCAGATATCTTATGGCCTTCCCGTTCCTCTATTCGGGTGCCCGAAACTTCAAATGTACAGATAGTTACGTCCTTTAAAACTGGAGTCTTTTCTTGTGTACGAATCTCTATGTCATTGTCGCATCGTTAGTCCGATTACCGTCCGGTCAGTTTCATATTCTTTATCTGAGTCTGTTGCATGCTTAGATATCTTATGGCTTTCCTGTTCCTCCATTCGGGTGCCCGAAATTTCAAATGTACCGATAGTTACGTCCTTTAAAACTCGAGTCTTTTCTTGTGTACGAATCTCTATGTCATTGTCGCATCGTGAGTCCGACTACCGTCCGTTCAGCTTCATACCTGTTATCTGACTCTGTTGCATGCTTAGATATCTTATGGCTTTACCGTTCCTCCATTCGGGTGCCCGAAATTTCAAATGAACCGCTATTTACGTTCATTAAAACACGAGTCTTTTCTTGTGTACGAATCTCTGTGTCATTGTCCCATCGTGAGTCCGATTACCGTCCGGTCAGCTTCATATCCTTTATCTGAGTCTGTTGCATGCTCAGATATCTTATGGCCTTCCCGTTCCTCCATTCGGGTGCCCGAAACTTCAAATGAACCGCTAGTTACGTCCATTAAAACTAGAGTCTTTTCTTGTGTACGAATCTCTATGTCATTGTCGCATCGTGAGTCCGACTACCGTCCGGTCAGCTTCATATCCTTTATCTGAGTCTGTTGCATGCTTAGATATCTTATGGCCTTCCCGTACCTCCATTCGGGTGCTCGAAACTTCAAATGTACAGATAGTTACGTCCTTTAAAACTCGAGTCTTTTCTTGTGTACGAATCTCTGTGTCGTTGTCGCATCGTGAGTCCGATTACCGTCCAGTCAGCTTCATATCCTTTATCTGAGTCTGTTGCATGCTTAGATGTCTTATGGCTTTCCCGTTCCTCCATTCGGGTGCCTGAAACTTCAAATGAACCGCTATTTACGTTCATTAAAACACGAGTCTTTTCTTGTGTACGAATCTCTGTGTCATTGTCCCATCGTGAGTCCGATTACCGTCCGGTCAGCTTCATATCCTTTATCTGAGTCTGTTGCATGCTCAGATATCTTATGGCCTTCCCGTTCCTCCATTCGGGTGCCCGAAACTTCAAATGTACAGATAGTTACGTCCTTTAAAACTCGAGTCTTTTCTTGTGTACAAATCTCTGTGTCATTGTCCCATCGTGAGTCCGATTACCGTCCGGTAAGCTTCTTATCCTTTATCTGAGTCTGTTGCATGCTCCGATATCTTATGGCCTTCCCTTTCCTCCATTCGGGTGCCCGAAACTTCAAATGAACCGCTAGTTACGTCCATTAAAACACGAGTCTTTTCTTGTGTACGAATCTCTATGTCATTGTCGTATCGTGAGTCCGATTACCGTCCGGTCAGCTTCATATCCTTTATCTGAGTCTGTTGCATGCTTAGATATCTTATGGCCTTCCCGTACCTCCATTCGGGTGCCCGAAAGTTCAAATGTACAAATAGTTACGTCCTTTAAAACTCGAGTCTTTTCTTGTGTACGAATCTCTGTGTCATTGTCGCATCGTGAGTCCGATTACTGTCCAGTCAGCTTCATATCCTTTATCTGAGTCTGTTGCATGCTCAGATATCTTATGGCCTTCCCGTTCCTCCATTCGGGTGCCCGAAACGTCAAATGAACCGCTAGTTACGTCCATTAAAACACGAGTCTTTTCTTGTGTACGAATCTCTGTGTCATTGTCCCATCGTGAGTCCGATTACCGTCCGGTCAGTTTCATATTCTTTATCTGAGTCTGTTGCATGCTTAGATATCTTATGGACTTCCCGTACGTCCATTCGGGTGCCCGAAACTTCACATTTACAGATAGTTACGTCCTTTAAAACTCGAGTCTTTTCTTGTGTACGAATCTCTGTGTCATTGTCCCATCGTGAGTCCGATTACCGTCCGGTCAGCTTCATATCCTTTATCTGAGTCTGTTGCATGCTCAGATATCTTATGGCCTTCCCGTTCCTCTATTCGGGTGCCCGAAACTTCAAATGTACAGATAGTTACGTCCTTTAAAACTCGAGTCTTTTCTTGTGTACGAATCTCTATGTCATTGTCGCATCGTGAGTCCGATTACCGTCCGGTCAGTTTCATATTCTTTATCTGAGTCTGTTGCATGCTTAGATATCTTATGGCTTTCCTGTTCCTCCATTCGGGAGCCCGAAATTTCAAATGTACCGATAGTTACGTCCTTTAAAACTCGAGTCTTTTCTTGTGTACGAATCTCTATGTCATTGTCGCATCGTGAGTCCGACTACCGTCCGTTCAGCTTCATACCCGTTATCTGAGTCTGTTGCATGCTTAGATATCTTATGGCTTTCCCGTTCCTCCATTCGGGTGCCCGCAATTTCAAATGAACCGCTATTTACGTACATTAAAACACGAGTCTTTTCTTGTGTACGAATCTCTGTGTCATTGTCCCCTCGTGAGTCCGATTACCGTCCGGTCAGCTTCATATCCTTTATCTGAGTCTGTTGCATGCTCAGATATCTTATGGCCTTCTCGTTCCTCCATTCGGGTGCACGAAACTTCAAATGAACCGCTAGTTACGTCCATTAAAACTTGAGTCTTTTCTTGTGTACGAATCTCTATGTCATTGTCGCATCGTGAGTCCGACTACCGTCCGGTCAGCTTCATATCCTTTATCTGAGTCTGTTGCATGCTTACATATCTTATGGCCTTCCCGTACCTCCATTCGGGTGCTCGAAACTTCAAATGTACAGATAGTTACGTCCTTTAAAACTCGAGTCTTTTCTTGTGTACGAATCTCTGTGTCATTGTCGTATCGTGAGTCCGATTACCGTCCAGTCAGCTTCATATCCTTTATCTGAGTCTGTTGCATGCTTAGATGTCTAATGGCTTTCCCGTTCCTCCATTCGGGTGCCCGAAACTTCAAATGAACCGCTATTTACGTTCATTAAAACACGAGTCTTTTCTTGTGTACGAATCTCTGTGTCATTGTCCCATCGTGAGTCCGATTACCGTCCGGTCAGCTTCATATCCTTTATCTGAGTCTTTTGCATGCTCAGATATCTTATGGCCTTCCCGTTCCTCCATTCGGGTGCCCGAAACTTCAAATGTACAGATAGTTACGTCCTTTAAAACTCGAGTCTTTTCTTGTGTACAAATCTCTGTGTCATTGTCCCATCGTGAGTCCGATTACCGTTCGGTAAGCTTCTTATCCTTTATCTGAGTCTGTTGCATGCTCCGATATCTTATGGCCTTCCCTTTCCTCCATTCGGGTGCCCGAAACTTCAAATGAACCGCTAGTTACGTCCATTAAAACTTGAGTCTTTTCTTGTGTACGAATCTCTGTGTCATTGTCGCATCGTGAGTCCGATTACCGTCCGGTCAGCTTCATATCCTTTATCTGAGTCTGTTGCATGCTTAGATATCTTATGGCCTTCCCGTACCTCCATTCGGGTGCCCGAAAGTTCAAATGTACAGATAGTTACGCCCTTTAAAACCCGAGTCTTTTCTTGTGTACGAATCTCTGTGTCATTGTCGCATCGTGAGTCCGATTACCGTCCAGTCAGCTTCATATCCTTTATCTGAGTCTGTTGCATGCTCAGATATCTTATGGCCTTCCCGTTCCTCCATTCGGGTGCCCGAAACTTTAAATGAACCGCTAGTTACGTCCATTAAAACACGAGTCTTTTCTTGTGTACGAATCTCTGGGTAATTGTTCCATCGTGCGTCTGATTACCGTCCGGTCAGCTTCATATCCTTTATCAGAGTCTGTTGCATGCTCAGATATCTTATGGCCTTCCCGTTCCTCCATTCGGGTGCCCGAAACTTCAAATGAACCGCTAGTTACGTCCATTAAAACTCGAGTCTTTTCTTGTGTACGAATCCCTATGTCATTGTCGCATCGTGTGTCCAATTACCGTCCGGTCAGCTTCATATCCTTTATCTGAGTCTGTTGCATGCTTAGATATCTTATGGCCTTCCCGTACCTCCATTCGGGTGCCCGAAACTTCAAATGTACAGATAGTTACATCCTTTAAAACTCGAGTCCTTTCTTGTGTACGAATCTCTATGTCATTGTCACATCGTGAGTCCGATTACCGTCCGGTCAGCTTCATATCCTTCATCTGAGTCTGTTGCATGCTTAGATATCTTATGGCTTTCCCGTTCCTCCATTCGGGTGCCCGAAACGTCAAATGAACCGCTAGTTACGTCCATTAAAACACGAGTCTTTTCTTGCGTACGAATCTCTGTGTCATTGTCCCATCGTGAGTCTGATTACCGTTCGGTAAGCTTCATATCCTTTATCTGAGTATGTTGCATGCTCAGATATCATATGGCCTTCCCGTTCCTCTATTCGGGAGCTCGAAATTTCAAATAAACCGCTAGTTACGTCCATTAAAACACGAGTCTTTTCTTGCGTACAAATCTCTGTATCATTGTCCCATCGTGAGTCTGATTACCGTCCGGTAAGCTTCATATCCTTTATCTGAGTATGTTGCATGCTCAGATATCTTATGGCCTTCCCGTTCCTCCATTCGGGAGCTCGAAATTTCAAATGAACCGCTAGTTACGTCCATTAAAACTCGAGTCTTTTCTTGTGTACGAATCCCTATGTCATTGTCGCATCGTGTGTCCAATTACCGTCCGGTCAGCTTCATATCCTTTATCTGAGTCTGTTGCATGCTTAGATATCTTATGGCCTTCCCGTACGTCCATTCGGGTGCCCGAAACTTCACATTTACAGATAGTTACGTCCTTTAAAACTCGAGTCTTTTCTTGTGTACGAATCTCTGTGTCATTGTCCCATCGTGAGTCCGATTACCGTCCGGTCAGCTTCATATCCTTTATCTGAGTCTGTTGCATGCTCAGATATCTTATGGCCTTCCCGTACCTCCATTCGGGTGCCCGAAACTTCAAATGTACAGATAGTTACGTCCTTTAAAACTCGAGTCTTTTCTTGTGTACGAATCTCTATGTCATTGTCGGATCGTGAGTCCGATTACCGTTTGGTCAGCTTCATATCCTTTTTTTTTTTTTTTTTTTTTTTAGATAAAGGAGTCTATGCTCCGGCAAATTTTATTAATAATAAAAAATATTTACAACCAACTTGGGCCAAGATCTTACAAAAAAAAAATAACCTAACAAACTAGATCAAGGCCCAAAACCATACAACCCACAAGTCCAACTAAACAAACATCTAATCTATCATCAAAGTCTAGCCCATTAACCTGGATCCAAAACAAAAACCAATTCAAAAACTAAATCTTTTCCCAGCCCAATACAAATACCCGAGTCCAAAGACTTGTCTTCGGCACTAACTCTTTTGGTCTTCACACTTTCTGAATTCAGTAAAACTCTAAAGCACACTCTGATCCTGCACTTTATATCCCATTCTTTCAAATTCTGCACTTGCTTCTTAATATCCATCTCTTTTAGCATCTTCATATCTTGATCAAAACAGGCTTCAAAACAGCATTCCTTACTTCCACAACCAGAATCCATGTCAAGCAGACCAAGTTCAGCACTATTACAACTCTTAAAATCATTCCCAGCCCACATACAAAACACCCACTCATGATCAAACATAACATAAAGCGAACCTAACTGACCCACATCATATTCTTTCCTAACTATACATATCTTATCAAAATTCATACAAACACACCCACAGATTAACTCAAGAAACTTTCTGAACAAAAACTGAGAAAAACATAAATTCCACACACATTTCATTCCGGTCCAGTCAATCCATTTCTGCATATAACCCAAACCTCCCCAAAAATGGTACCCACAACACCTATAACTAAACACAAGAAAAGGCTTAAGAAATGAACGACTCAAATATGAAAGGGTTTCCCATCCTTGTGTAGAGCTAGAAATTGTAAAAAAGTGAGGGGAGGAAAATAATGTCCTAAACACAAGGATGAGGTCCAACCTTATCTCTCCAGGGGTTAAGCATACTCCATGCTCCAATCCTAACCACCAATCAAAAAGGGCAGAATTGAACCCAACTCTAGATACTTGAGGTAGGCTCAACAGATCAATAAAAAACAGAAAATAAAGAAAAGAACAATGAATGCAAACAGGATGCCTTTTCAGCCAGATCTCTACCCATACGTATTTAGTGCTCCTTATTACTGCAAGTTCCCAAAATATGTAACCCATCCCACCCATAGGCAAGTGCCTAAGACTCAAAATGGACTCAAACTTCAACAGAACAAGGCTCAACAAAGACCATAAAGGCCAAAAGGTTCCTGACCAGTGAGCGGTTCTAAAAAATATAAAATTGAGGGTGGAAAATTGTGTCCTAAACTCACTGACCAGTTCCATCCTTATAACTCCCTGGTTTAAGCTTACTCCAAGCTTCCATATTCCTAAACTCCAAACACATACCGCTGAATTGAGCCCAGTTTCAAAGTTTAAAACACAGCTCAACAGAACATTTTGTAAAAGAAAAATTATTATAAAATTTTGAGATAAAACAGATGGCTTGGACAGCCAGATCACTACCCAAACGTTTTTTGTACACAAAACTCCAAAAGGAACCCAAGTAAATAAACCCAGACCCCCCCTAGGCAAAAGCCTAACTGACTCAACAGACCAAGACCCATGGACACTAGACTGACCAGACCCACATATATACAGAAGCAGTTTTCTTATCCACTGATGACATCTACCAAATACCTTGACCATGAAAGATAGAAAAGATCCTAAATCAGTGGAAAAGACCATCCTTATCTCTCCATGAACCAGGCTTACTCCAAACCTTCCAAAAGCTAATCTCCGAGCAACATGAGCTAAGTCAGGCCCATTCTTCCCAAAGGAAGGGGAACCTGACAGAGTAAAAGAGGACCAGACAACAAAAGACACAATCAAAATAAAAATGACCCACCAGAAGACACACCAAGACACCAAGCAGACAATGACACCAGGAAGCCTACAAGGCCAGAATCCTAAAACCCCTTTATACAGTCTCCAGATTACAGCAAGTTCCCAAGCCCCCCACCCCAAAATAAAATAGTTACTATTATTAATAAAGCTATTACCAAAACTAACCATATTATTATCATTAGTAAAATATTTGTGAATACTATTATCATTAATGAAAATATTACTATAAAAACTGATATATACTATACTACTATTATCATTATGAAAGACATAAAACAACCAACCCCCCTTAACAAACTCATTCAACCCATACCTAGCCATAGAATTTTCCTTCATCAATATTTCCATCATCAAAAAATCACATGGAAATCCCAAACTGCAGCAGCCAGCTGCACCTGAGCATTCTTTTTAAACTTCAGACTCATTAATCTCATTCTCACCATATCCTGAAGCTGCTTACATAAAACTTCAACAGACCTACTTCCAGTTTTAAAGATCCTATTGTTTCTTTCTTGCCAAACCAAATAAATGGCAGCCCCAATCACCAGTTTTTGAATTATACACCAAATTGACTTATTATTCCTTTTCTCTTCAGCAAACTTAATCAAGTTCTCCCAAGATGGAAGAAAATGATCCAACTTTGCTTTAACCATCATTCTACACCAAACAGCCTTCGTAAAACTACATTCAAAGAACAAATGTTTATGGCTGTCTGGAACTTTATGACAGAAAACACATTTCAAGTCCTCTCTATTACCCCAAGCTAACATCCTATCCTGTGTTGGCAACCTTTGTCTAATAGCCAGCCACACAATAAAGGCATGCCTTGGGATATTCTGCTTATACCAAACAAAGTCCACCCACTTAACTTTGTTCTTCTTCAAACATAACTTACTATACACAGCCTTAGTAGAAAAAGGAACAGAATTATTCTCAACATCCCTCCACATAAAATGATCCCTACCTGCAGAATCCAACAAAGGAACCCCTTCTTCAAAAAACCATGGATATTTAACTTTCCAGATCTCTGGCACAACCCAACACCTATTCACCACTAAGTCAGCCACCTTACAATTCCAACCCAACCCAGTTTCTCTAATATCCCTTCTATCTAAAAGGTTAATCAGAGGACCCCTACTATGCCAATTATCAAACCAAGCATTTATCAAATTGCCATTCCCCATCTTAGTACAATAATTCTCTTTAACAAACTTCCTACACTCCGAAATCTGCTTCCAGAACCACGAATCAGAATTGGTTCCCTCAACAGACCACAGATGTTTACCATGCAATCTATACGAATAAATCCAGTTAACCCACACAGAATCTCTTCTGTAAAGAATACTCCAAATATGTTTCGTCATTAAGGCTATATTCCTATATTTTAAAGAAGGAATAGATAACCCACCCTGGTCCTTACTCAAACAAACATCCTCCCAACTAACCTTAGCAGCCCCAGGTCTGTACTCATTCTTACCCCACAAAAAAACCCTTATAATCCTGTCAATATCCTCTATAAATGTACTAGGCAGGATGAACAATGAAGCCCAATAGACAGTTAAAGAGGATAAAACAGACTGCACAAGTTGCAGCCTTCCTGCATAAGACAGGAATTTGTTTTTCCAATCATTAATCCTATTCTTGACCTTCTCCACTAACACAGAGCAATCTTTCAGGTACAACCTCTTAGAACTTAGAGGAATTCCCAAATACTTAACAGGGAATTCCCCAAGTTTAAAAGGCAAGATCTCTCTAATCCTCTCTATTGATTCACCTTCCACATTTCCAAAAAAAATTTCACTCTTATTTTGATTAGGAAACAGACCTGAATAAGAGCTAAATTCATCCAAAGCCTTTTTCAAAACACACCAAGAATCCACTTCAGCTGACCCAAACATAAACAGGTCATCCGCAAAGCATAGATGAGTAAGTTTAAGCTCATCACACTTCCAATGATACTTAAACTCCTCAGCTTCCAGAATCTGCCTCTTTAAGATTAAATTAAGAACTTCCATTACTATAGTAAATAGGTAGGGGGACATTGGATCCCCTTGCCTCAATCCCTTATTACCTTTAAAAAAACCATGAAGTTCCCCATTCACATTGATAGAATATGAGACTGAAGATAAACATACCATAACCCATTCAATGAAGGTTTTATGAAACCCAAAATGGATCAGGCATTGATGAATAAACTCATGATCAACAGAGTCATAGGCTTTTTGAAGGTCAATCTTCACAGCCACTCTTGGAACACCCCTCACCCAATTATATCCCCTGATCAACTCCTGAGCTAGCAGAATATTATCACTGATCATTCTACCTGGAATAAATGCACTTTGAGAATTGCTGACAATATTTCCCAGAAAATTCTTCATCCTATTGCAAATAATCTTACTAATGCATTTGTACACTACATTGCAACAGGCAATAGGTCTGAATTCACTCACAAGTTCTGGAGCAGCTACTTTAGGTATAACTGAGATCACAGTTGCATTCAGCTCTTTAAGTAACTTTCCAGAATCAAAAAATTCAATAACAGCCATACTCACATCATCTCCAATAACACTCCAAGCTGCTTTAAAAAACTTGGCAGAGTATCCATCAGGTCCAGGGGCCTTATTATCATCAATCTGAAACAAAGCCTCTTTAACCGCCTCCTTAGTAATCCTCCTGATCATAAAGTCAGCCACTTCTTCAGAGAGTTTATTAGAAAACAAAGAATCAACCTCCCTAATTCTTTGTACATTCCCCTTAGTACCCAACAGATCAGAGTAAAATCCAACAAAACCCTTTCCCACTTCCTTGCCCTCAAACACTTTACCATCCAACCCCTTTATCTGAGAGATTTTATTTCTAGCTTGTCTTTGCTTTACTGAATGGAAGAAGAACTTAGAATTTCTATCCCCCACTCTCAGCCAATGTACCTTAGACTTTTGTCTAAGAAACATTTCCTCCTCTATAAGTGCTTCATTATACAGATTAAGATAAACAGCCTCTTCTTCCCTCAGAAAACTATTGCATGAGTCCTCAGAGATTTCCAGCTGAATTCTTTCTAACTCACACCCCAAAACCTCCACCTTATTATGCAAATTCCCATTATTAAAATGCAGTTTTCTCAGAGGAGCCTTAAGAGCCTTCAATCTAGAAACCAAGATAAACATTTTATGCCCAGGCACATGAAGCCTCCATCCATTCTCCACAATCTTCAAGAAACCCTCCCTCTCAGTTAAATAATTCCAAAACCTAAAACTTCTATGAACATGCTTTTTCACAGAACTCCATTGCAACAAAGAAGGAGAATGATTAGAAGAATAGAAAGGAAGAAATTTGACAACAGCATCAGGGAAAGCCTTCAAGAAATCAAAATTACCCATAACTCTATCAAGTTTTTCAAGAATACCATCCACCTTCCCAGGTTTCTGATTCCATGTAAAGTTGAAGCCAGTCCATGGAATATCTAATACAGATAGAGTATTAACACATTCTTTAAACTCCACCATCCCATAATTGACAAGAGATGATTGAATATTCTTCTCAGAAGGATCTAATATAGCATTAAAATCCCCAACAATAGACCAAGGATTATCTTTAATCAGCTCAGCAAGTAAGCTCAAATCCTTCCAGAGAGGTCTTCTAGCTGTAACATTAGTGTGCCCATATACAAAAGAACAGAAAAATCTATCTGATCCAACCAGAGGGCAAATCAGACAATTGACAACTTGATCGGATTTCCCCAAGACAAAAACATTAACTACTGAGCTGTCCCATCCCACTAAGATTCTAATCCATTCAGCACAACACTCAGCATTAGAAACCCAAACCCAGTCTCTCATAATACCAGAAGTGACCTTATCAAAGTTTTCAGGATTAACATGAGTTTCTAAAATACCACAAATACTAACTTTATTTTCCAAAATAAGTTTCCTAACTTGTCCTTGCTTAATACCTCTATTCACCCCTCTAACATTCCAAGTTAAAATACCACACATTATAAACACTCTTCAACCTGAATAGGGTCATTCATACCAGAATTACCCCCTTCCTTTAAAGAATTCCCACCCTCAGGCTTCATAAACTCTGATGTTTCATCCCCCATAGATGCAACATCATCAGATTCCAACAGTTTTTCAAACATAATTTTATCCCATTGTTCAAAAAAAAGTTTCAGTTGTCCAACATTCCATTTTCTCATCAAATCATTAGAAGGACACTGTTTATTAATCACATAGTGAGCAACTTCATTAAACTGATCATCAGTCATTTTAAAACAACCAGTTTTAACATTAACTTTGGAATCCAGCTTATGAATCTCCCCATTATTAACCTCTTTCTGACCCTTAGCACCCTGATCAATATTCTGCACCTTAGACTCCACATTACTTTTACTAGACCCCTCTCCCCCATTCACCCCACTAGTAGACTTACCCTTAACCTCCCCCTCACCAGCAGATTCCATAACCAAATCTTGCTTTAAAATTTCAAAACTGTTTTTAAGATTAATTGTATTCCCACCTGAACTAGACTGCCCCTCTCCCTTAGCAACCCAATGCTGTTGACCCTTTTTAGACTGTCCACCCTTACCCTGCCCAGCATTCTTCCCCTGACCTCCTTTACCATACCCCCCACCCTGACCATTACCATTATTACCTACATTAGCTCTTGCCCCATTCCCATTGTTACCCAGATTCCCCCCAATGCTCTTCCCAGCAGGACCATTGTTTTTAGGCCCTGCTCCAGTTCTTTCAGCTTGAAAGGAACCTTGCTGATTTGAACTTTGAGCCCCATTAAAGTTTTTCACAGGTTTATTATTCCTACCCATAACAACAAACCCATCCCCATTTATACCTGACACAGGAAATTGAGCCTCCTCAGCATTTTTGAGATCCCTGAGAAGTTGTTGCGCTTTATCTGCCATTTCTTCATTAGTCAGAACCCTATGCTTGCAAGTCTCAAAATCATGCCCAAACACTTTACATCGAGAACACCTTTTAACTTTCATATGATACTCAACCTTCACCTTTTTAATGAAAGCTGGTTTACCAGCCTCCTCAGGATAAAAAGCATTCACAAACTCAGGAAGAGTTTTATCTGCCTTCACATCAACCAAAACTCTAGCAAATCCAGCCCTACCCTACCCTCCTTCTTAGTACATCTCAGAGCTGTAATCTTATCCAACATCAGAGGATTGCCTATACAACTCACCATACTGCAAATACTCTCCCTATTCCACAGTTCCATAAGCATATTAGGAATAGTTACCCACATGGGGATAGAGGTAGGCTCCACTTTCTCCAAATTTATGCCAATTTCCCACTTCCTAAGACAAAGGGGAATATCATTTATAAGCCAAGGACCTTTATGAATGGCATCCAACATCCCTTCCTCAGTCTTGAATTTGAAAAAGAATACCCCATTACCATTTGAAGAAATTTCCAACAGCCCAAACTTCTTCCACATTCTAAACAGATTGTACCTAACCATCCCAATAGACAGACTATGCCCTATAAAGTACCCATACAAGTAGTTTTTATAGGCAACTTTAGCTTCAGAAATCTTCTCAGGTTTTATAACAGCCACAATCTCACCAGATTCCAACACCTTAGGTGGATAAAAGGTGACCTCAGTAGCTAGAACCTCATTGTTTTGATCTCTAGCAATATCAGCAAATGATGCCACCCTTTTACCCCTATCAGTGCTTTTCTCACCTTCTTTAGAGGCTGTAAAAGCAACATGTTCATTCAAACTAACAGAATTCATAATGGACTTAGGTAAAGGCTTCAAGTTACCAATGTAGGAAACATCTTCCTTGGTAACTTTATAAGGTCCCATTTCATCAGATTTCTTCTTAATCAACATCCTCATAGAAGGGCTTTTCAACTTACCCCTCCAAGGCACCTTCAATTTAATCTCCCCTTTATTCCCATTGTCACTTTTCTCCACCTCCATAGATGACTGTACCTCATTATTAATCCCCACCATACTATCAGCTTTAGCTTTTGCTTCAGCTTCAGCTTTAGCCAAAGCTTCAGCCTTAGCTTTAACTTCAGCTTCAGCCTTAGCCTTGGCTATTTCCTTCAGAGCAAGATCACACTTACCCCCAGCCAAAATCACTCCATCTTCATCCACTGCTAATCCTCCCCCAGACCCTGGTGTAAACTCAAACTTCTGAGTATTTACTGACATTTTCAATCTCATATCCCCATTTTGGTCCAAAGCAGATTCATCCCCTTTCTTACCCACCTTTAGTTTAACATGCTTCTTAGCAGAACCTACCTCATTAACCACAGATAACAGCTCTTTAGAAGTAATATTATCAGGTAAAACCTCCTCAGAATTAACAAGACCTCCATCCTTTCTAACCCTCACATACAAATTGTTATCCCACATAGCCTTGACAGACTTAACCTTAGCACCCTCATTCATAAGAGATCTCTTCTTCCTCTTATCCAGAAACACAAATCTAGCTTCAGATTCACAGTCAAACACATTCAAATCAGAATCCAGCTGAGGAAACTTCACCTTCTTTTCCTCCTTAACCACCCTACCATCTAACCCTATGGTGCTATTATTCAGATATTCCCCATACACCCTTTTGCCCAGAAAATTAGCAATAATACCTAAAATTCTACCATATTGCCCTTTCAGCCTCTCTACAAACTCCAAATTCTTCCCAGCAAATTCAACATCAACAAGTGAATTAACTAAATCCTGTTCCCCAATCCCAGCCATCTTAATCAGATCAAGTTGTTCATTAATCAACCGAAACCTCCAATTTTCCCCAAACACAGATTTAAGGAAACAAACAATATCCTCATTAAAAATAATAGAATCCTTACGACCATTAAAATCACGACTGAGAGTTACCTGAGAATCGCCCAACTTCACCTTGACATCAGGCTTTCGTTCACCAGAAGCACCATCAGATCCCGAACTAACCTTAGGGATCTCAGTATCCATAGACATATCCGTAGCTTCAAAATCAGAAGAAACCTTCTCCTCCTTGTTCACAACAGACGGATCTATCGGAGGAGGATCAGGAACCACAGTATCCACAAAAGTACTCATAGAATCATGCACTGAGAAGATTCCGGTACCTACTGAGCTACCGGAACAGTGAAACACGAAGGGATGAACGGAAAAGGAAGGGTTAAAAAAGGCGGGAAAGGAAGCAGGTGGATGAAACAGTGGATCGCCGGAAATCGCCTAAAAGAGAGAGAAAAAAGAAAACCCTAGCTTCATATCCTTTTAGCTTCATATCCTTTATCTGAGTCTGTTGCATGCTTAGATATCTTATGGCTTTCCCGTTCCTCCATTCGGGTGCCCAAAACGTCAAATGAACCGCTAGTTACGTCCATTAAAACACGAGTCTTTTCTTGTGTACGAATCTCTGTGTCATTGTCCCATTGTGAGTCCGATTACCGTCCGGTAAGCTTCATATCCTTT
Organism: Ambrosia artemisiifolia; assembly: GCA_032199755.1. Taxonomy (NCBI): domain Eukaryota; kingdom Viridiplantae; phylum Streptophyta; class Magnoliopsida; order Asterales; family Asteraceae; genus Ambrosia; species Ambrosia artemisiifolia. The sequence continues at coordinate 14,383,202 of CM063529.1, forward strand.
ATCTGAGTATGTTGCATGCTCAGATATCTTATGGCCTTCCCGTTCCTCCATTCGGGTGCTCGAAACTTCAAATGTACAGATAGTTACGTCTATTAAAACTCGAGTCTTTTCTTGTGTACGAATCTCTGTGTCATTGTCGCATCGTGAGTCCGATTACCGTCCAGTCAGCTTAATATCCTTTATCTTAGTCTGTTGCATGCTTAGATGTCTTATGGCTTTCCCGTTCCTCCATTCGGGGGCCTGAAACTTCAAATGAACCGCTTGTTACGTCCATTAAAACTCGAGTCTTTTCTTGTGTACGAATCTCTATGTCTTTGTCGCATCGTGAGTCCGATTACCGTCTGGTCAGCTTCATATCCTTTATCTGAGTCTGTTGCATGCTTAGATATCTTATGGCCTTCCCGTACCTCCATTCGGGTGCCCGAAACTTCAAATGTACAGATAGTTACGTCCTTTAAAACTAGAGTCTTTTCTTGTGTACGAATCTCTGTGTCATTGTCCCATCGTGAGTCCGATTACCGTCCTGTAAGCTTCATATCCTTTATCTGAGTCTGTTGCATGTTCAGATATCTTATGGACTTGCCGTTCCTCCATTCGGGTGCCCGAAACTTCAAATGAACCGCTAGTTACGTCCATTAAAACACGAGTCTTTTCTTGTGTACGAATCTATGTGTCATTGTCCCATCGTGAGTCCGATTACCGTCCGGTTAGCTTCATATCCTTTATCTGAGTCTGTTGCATTCTTAGATATCTTATGGCTTTCCCGTTCCTCCATTCGGGTGCCCGAAATTTCAAATGTAACGATAGTTACGTCCTTTAAAACTCGAGTCTTTTCTTGTGTACGAATCTCTGTGTCATTGTCGGATCGTGAGTCCGATTACCGTCTAGTCAGCTTCATATCCTTTATCTGAGTATGTTGCATGCTTAGATATCTTATGGCTTTCCCATTCCTCCATTCGGGTGCCCGAAACTTCAAATGAACCGCTATTTACGTTCATTAAAACACGAGTTTATTCTTGTATACGAATCTCTGTGTCATTGTCCCATCGTGAGTCCGATTACCGTCCGGTCAGCTTCATATCCTTTATCTGAGTCTGTTGCATGCTTAGATATCTTATGGCCTTCCCGTACCTCCATTCGGGTGCCCGAAACTTCAAATGTACAGATAGTTACGTCCTTTAAAACTCGAGTCTTTTCTTCTGTACGAATCTCTATGTCATTATCGCATCGTGAGTCCGTTTACCGTTCGGTCAGCTTCATATCCTTTATCTGAGTCTGTTGCATGCTTAGATATCTTATGGCCTTCCCGTACCTCCATTCGGGTGCCTGAAACTTCAAATGTACAGATAGTTACGTCCTTTAAAACTCGAGTCTTTTCTTGTGTACGAATCTCTATGTCATTGTCGCATCGTGAGTCCGATTACCGTCCGGTCAGCTTTATATCCTTTATCTGAGTGTGTTGCATGCTTAGATATCTTATGGCCTTCCCGTAACTCCATTCGGGTGCCCGAAACTTTAAATGTACAGATAGTTACGTCCTTTAAGACTCGAGTCTTTTCTTGTGTACGAATCTCTATGTCATTGTCGCATCGTGAGTCCGATTACCGTCCGGTCAGCTTCATATCCTTTATCTGAGTTGTTGCATGCTTATATATCTTATGGCTTTCCCGTTCCTCCATTCGGGTGCCCGAAACTTCAAATGAACCGCTAGTTACGTCCATTAAAACACGAGTCTTTTCTTGTGTACGAATCTCTGTGTCATTGTCCCATCGTGAGTCCGATTACCGTCCGGTCAGCTTCATATCCTTTATCTGAGTTGTTGCATGCTTAGATATCTTATGGCTTTCCCGTTCCTCCATTCCGGTGCCCGAAACTTCAAATGAACCGCTATTTACGTTCATTAAAACACGAGTCTTTTCTTGTATACGAATCTCTGTGTCATTGTCCCATCGTGAGTCCGATTACCGTCCGGTAAGCTTCATATCCTTTATCTGAGTCTGTTGCATGCTTAGATATCTTATGGCCTTCCCGTACCTCCATTCGGGTGCATGAAACTTCAAATGTACAGATAGTTACGTCCTTTAAAACTCGAGTCTTTTCTTGTGTACGAATCACTATGTCATTGTCGCATCGTGAGTCCAATTACCGGTCAGCTTCATATCCTTTATCTGAGTCTGTTGCATGCTTAGATATCTTATGGCCTTCCCGTACCTCCATTCGGGTGCCCGAAACTTCAAATGTACAGATAGTTACGTCTTTTAAAACTCGAGTCTTTTCTTGTGTACGAATCTCTATGTCATTGTCGCATCGTGAGTCCGATTACCATCTGGTCAGCTTCATATCCTTTATCTGAGTCTGTTGCATGCTTAGATATCTTATGGCCTTCCCGTACCTCCATTCGGGTGCCTGAAACTTCAAATGTGCAGATAGTTACGTCCTTTAAAACTAGAGTCTTTTCTTGTGTACGAATCTCTGTGTCATTGTCCCATCGTGAGTCCGATTACCGTCCTGTAAGCTTCATATCCTTTATCTGAGTCTGTTGCATGCTCAGATATCTTATGGACTTGCCGTTCCTCCATTCGGGTGCCCGAAACTTCAAATGAACCGCTAGTTACGTCCATTAAAACACGAGTCTTTTCTTGTGTACGAATCTATGTGTCATTGTCCCATCGTGAGTCCGATTACCGTCCGGTCAGCTTCATATCCTTTATCTGAGTCTGTTGCATGCTTAGATATCTTATGGCTTTCCCGTTCCTCCATTCGGGTGCCCAAAATTTCAAATGTACCAATAGTTACGTCCTTTAAAACTCGAGTCTTTTCTTGTGTATGAGTCTCTATGTCATTGTCGCATCGTGAGTCCGATTACCGTCCAGTAAGCTTCATATCCTTTATCTTAGTTTGCTGCATGCTTAGATATCTTATGGCTTTCCCGTTCCTCCATTCGGGTGCCCGAAATTTCAAATGAACCGCTAGTTACGTCCATTAAAACACGAGTCTTTTCTTGTGTACGAATCTATGTGTCATTGTCCCATCGTGAGTCCGATTACCGTCCGGTTAGCTTCATATCCTTTATCTGAGTCTGTTGCATTCTTAGATATCTTATGGCTTTCCCGTTCCTCCATTCGGGTGCCCGAAATTTCAAATGAACCGCTATTTACGTTCATTAAAACACGAGTTTTTTATTGTATACGAATCTCTGTGTCATTGTCCCATCGTGAGTCCGATTACCGTCCGGTCAGCTTCATATCCTTTATCTGAGTCTGTTGCATGCTTAGATATCTTATGGCCTTCCCGTACCTCCATTCGGGTGCCCGAAACTTCAAATGTACAGATAGTTACGTCCTTTAAAACTCGAGTCTTTTCTTGTGTACGAATCTCTGTGTCATTGTCGGATCGTGAGTCCGATTACCGTCTAGTCAGCTTCATATCCTTTATCTGAGTATGTTGCATGCTTAGATATCTTATGGCTTTCCCATTCCTCCATTCGGGTGCCCGAAACTTCAAATGAACCGCTATTTACGTTCATTAAAACACGAGTTTTTTATTGTATACGAATCTCTGTGTCATTGTCCCATCGTGAGTCCGATTACCGTCCGGTCAGCTTCATATCCTTTATCTGAGTCTGTTGCATGCTTAGATATCTTATGGCCTTCCCGTACCTCCATTCGGGTGCCCGAAACTTCAAATGTACAGATAGTTACGTCCTTTAAAACTCGAGTCTTTTCTTCTGTACGAATCTCTATGTCATTATTGCATCGTGAGTCCGTTTACCGTTCGGTCAGCTTCATATCCTTTATCTGTGTCTGTTGCATGCTTAGATATCTTATGGCCTTCCCGTACCTCCATTCGGGTGCCTGAAACTTCAAATGTACAGATAGTTACGTCCTTTAAAACTCGAGTCTTTTCTTGTGTACGAATCTCTATGTCATTGTCGCATCGTGAGTCCGATTACCGTCCGGTCAGCTTTATATCCTTTATCTGAGTGTGTTGCATGCTTAGATATCTTATGGCCTTCCCGTAACTCCATTCGGGTGCCCGAAACTTCAAATGTACAGATAGTTACGTCCTTTAAGACTCGAGTCTTTTCTTGTGTACGAATCTCTATGTCATTGTCGCATCGTGAGTCCGATTACCGTCCGGTCAGCTTCATATCCTTTATCTGAGTTGTTGCATGCTTATATATCTTATGGCTTTCCCGTTCCTCCATTCGGGTGCCCGAAACTTCAAATGAACCGCTAGTTACGTCCATTAAAACACGAGTCTTTTCTTGTGTACGAATCTCTGTGTCATTGTCCCATCGTGAGTCCGATTACCGTCCGGTCAGCTTCATATCCTTTATCTGAGTTGTTGCATGCTTAGATATCTTATGGCTTTCCCGTTCCTCCATTCGGGTGCCCGAAACTTCAAATGAACCGCTATTTACGTTCATTAAAACACGAGTCTTTTCTTGTATACGAATCTCTGTGTCATTGTCCCATCGTGAGTCCGATTACCGTCCGGTAAGCTTCATATCCTTTATCTGAGTCTGTTGCATGCTTAGATATCTTATGGCCTTCCCGTACCTCCATTCGGGTGCATGAAACTTCAAATGTACAGATAGTTACGTCCTTTAAAACTCGAGTTTTTCTTGTGTACGAATCACTATGTCATTGTCGCATCGTGAGTCCAATTACCGGTCAGCTTCATATCCTTTATCTGAGTCTGTTGCATGCTTAGATATCTTATGGCCTTCCCGTACCTCCATTCGGGTGCCCGAAACTTCAAATGTACAGATAGTTACGTCCTTTAAAACTCGAGTCTTTTCTTGTGTACGAATCTCTGTGTCATTGTCCCATCGTGAGTCCGATTACCGTCCTGTAAGCTTCATATCCTTTATCTGAGTCTGTTGCATGCTTAGATATCTTATGGCCTTCCCGTACCTCCATTCGGGTGCCCGAAACTTCAAATGTACAGATAGTTACGTCCTTTAAAACTCGAGTCTTTTCTTCTGGACGAATCTCTATGTCATTATCGCATCGTGAGTCCGATTACCGTTCGGTCAGCTTCATATCCTTTATCTGAGTCTGTTGCATGCTTAGATATCTTATGGCCTTCCCGTACCTCCATTCGGGTGCCTGAAACTTCAAATGTACAGATAGTTACGTCCTTTAAAACTCGAGTCTTTTCTTGTGTACGAATCTCTATGTCATTGTCGCATCGTGAGTCCGATTACCGTCCGGTCAGCTTTATATCCTTTATCTGAGTGTGTTGCATGCTTAGATATCTTATGGCCTTCCCGTAACTCTATTCGGGTGCCCGAAACTTCAAATGTACAGATAGTTACGTCCTTTAAGACTCGAGTCTTTTCTTGTGTACGAATCTCTATGTCATTGTCGCATCGTGAGTCCGATTACCGTCCGGTCAGCTTCATATCCTTTATCTGAGTTGTTGCATGCTTATATATCTTATGGCTTTCCCGTTCCTCCATTCGGGTGCCCGAAACTTCAAATGAACCGCTAGTTACGTCCATTAAAACACGAGTCTTTTCTTGTGTACGAATCTCTGTGTCATTGTCCCATCGTGAGTCCGATTACCGTCCGGTCAGCTTCATATCCTTTATCTGAGTTGTTGCATGCTTAGATATCTTATTGCTTTCCCGTTCCTCCATTCGGTGCCCGAAACTTCAAATGAACCGCTATTTACGTTCATTAAAACACGAGTCTTTTCTTGTATACGAATCTCTGTGTCATTGTCCCATCGTGAGTCCGATTACCGTCCGGTAAGCTTCATATCCTTTATCTGAGTCTGTTGCATGCTTAGATATCTTATGGCCTTCCCGTACCTCCATTCGGGTGCATGAAACTTCAAATGTACAGATAGTTACGTCCTTTAAAACTCGAGTCTTTTCTTGTGTACGAATCACTATGTCATTGTCGCATCGTGAGTCCAATTACCGGTCAGCTTCATATCCTTTATCTGAGTCTGTTGCATGCTTAGATATCTTATGGCCTTCCCGTACCTCCATTCGGGTGCCCGAAACTTCAAATGTACAGATAGTTACGTCCTTTAAAACTCGAGTCTTTTCTTGTGTACGAATCTCTATGTCATTGTCGCATCGTGAGTCCGATTACCATCTGGTCAGCTTCATATCCTTTATCTGAGTCTGTTGCATGCTTAGATATCTTATGGCCTTCCCGTACCTCCATTCGGGTGCCTGAAACTTCAAATGTGCAGATAGTTACGTCCTTTAAAACTCGAGTCTTTTCTTGTGTATGAATCTCTATGTCATTGTCGCATCGTGAGTCCGATTACTGTCCGGTCAGCTTCATATGTGCCCGAAACTTCATATGAACCGATAGTTACGTCCATTAAAACTCGAGTCTTTTCTTGTGTACGAATCTCTGTGTCATTGTCCCATCGTGAGTCCGATTACCTTCCGGTCAGCTTCATATCCTTTATCTGAGTCTGTTGCATGCTTAGATATCTTATGGCTTTCCCGTTCCAACATTCGGGTGCCCAAAACTTCAAATGTACAGATAGTTACGTCCTTTAAAACTCGAGTCTTTTCTTTTGTACGAATCTCTATGTCATTGTCGCATCATGAGTCCGATTACCGTCCGTCGGCTCCATATCCTTTATCTGAGTCTGTTGCATGCTTAGATATCTTATGGCCTTCCCGTACCTCCATTCGGGTGCCCGAAACTTCAAATGTACAGATAGTTACGTCCTTTAAAACTCGAGTCTTTTCTTGTGTACGAATCTCTATGTCATTGTCGCATCATGAGTCCGATTACCGTCCGTCAGCTTCATATCCTTTATCTGAGTCTGTTGCATGCTTAGATATCTTATGGCTTTCCCGTTCCTACATTCGGGTGCCCGAAACTTCAAATGAACCGCTATTTACGTTCATTAAAACACCAGTCTTTTCTTGTGTACGAATCTCTGTGTCATTGTCCCATCGTGAGTCCGATTACCGTCCGGTAAGATTCGTATCCTTTAACATAGTTTGTTGCATGATCAGATATCTTATGGCGTTCCCGTTCCTCCATTCGGGTGCCCGAAACTTCATATGAACCGATAGTTACGTCCATTAAAACACGAGTCTTTTCTTGTGTACGAATCTCTGTGTCATTGTCCCATCCTGAGTCCGATTACCGTCCGGTCAGCGTCATAACCTTTATCTGAGTCTGTTGCATGCTTAGATATCTTATGGCCTTCCCGTACCTCCATTCGGGTGCCCGAAACTTCAAATGTACAGATAGTTACGTCCTTTAAAACTCGAGTCTTCTCTTTTGTACGAATCTCTATGTCATTGTCGCATCATGAGTCCGATTACCGTCCGTCAGCTTCATATCCTTTATCTGAGTCTGTTGCATGCTTAGATATCTTATGGCCTTCTAGTACCTCCATTCGGGTGCCCGAAACTTCAAATGTACAGATAGTTACGTCCTTTAAAACTCGAGTCTTTTCTTGTGTACGAATCTCTATGTCATTGTCGCATCGTGAGTCCGATTACCGTCCGGTCAGCTTCATATCCTTTATCTGAGTCTGTTGCATGCTTAGATATCTTATGGCTTTCCCGTTCCTACATTCGGGTGCTCGAAACTTCAAATGAACCGCTATTTACGTTCATTAAAACACGAGTCTTTTCTTGTGTACGAATCTCTGTGTCATTGTCCCATCGTGAGTCCGATTACAGTCCGGTAAGCTTCGTATCCTTTAACATAGTTTGTTGCATGATCAGATATCTTATGGCGTTCCCGTTCCTCCATTCGAGTGCCCGAAACTTCATATGAACCGATAGTTACGTCCATTAAAACACGAGTCTTTTCTTGTGTACGAATCTCTGTGTCATTGTCCCATCGTGAGTCCGATTACTGTCCGGTAAGATTCGTATCCTTTAACATAGTTTGTTGCATGATCAGATATCTTATGGCGTTCCCGTTCCTCCATTCGGGTGCCCGAAACTTCATATGAACCGATAGTTACGTCCATTAAAACACGAGTCTTTTCTTGTGTACGAATCTCTGTGTCATTGTCCCATCGTGAGTCCGATTACCGTCCGGTCAGCTTCATAACCTTTATCTGAGTCTGTTGCATGCTTAGATATCTTATGGCCTTCCCGTACCTCCATTCGGGTGCCCGAAACTTCAAATGTACAGATAGTTACGTCCTTTAAAACTCGAGTCTTTTCTTTTGTACGAATCTCTATGTCATTGTCGCATCATGAGTCCGATTAGCGTCCGTCAGCTTCATATCCTTTATCTGAGTCTGTTGCATGCTTAGATATCTTATGGCTTTCCCGTTCCTACATTCGGGTGCCCGAAACTTCAAATGTACAGATAGTTACGTCCTTTAAAACTCGAGTCTTTTCTTGTGTACGAATCTCTGTGTCATTGTCGCATCGTGAGTCCGATTACCGTCCGGTCAGCTTTATATCCTTTATCTGAGTTGTTGCATGCTCAGATATCTTATGGCTTTCCCGTTCCTCCATTCGGGTGCCCGAAACTTCAAATGAACCACTATTTACGTTCATTAAAAGCCGAGTCTTTTCTTGTATACGAATCTCTGTGTCATTGTCCCATCGTGAGTCCGATTACCGTCCGGTAAGCTTCATATCCTTTATCTAAGTCTGTTGCATGCTCAGATATCTTATGGCCTTCCCGTTCCTCCATTCGGGTGCCCGAAACTTCAAATGAACCGCTAGTTACGTCCATTAAAACACGAGTCTTTTCTTGTGTACGAATCTCTGTGTCATTGTCCCATCGTGAGTCCGATTACCGTCCGGTCAGCTTTATATCCTTTATCTGAGTCAGTTGCATGCTTAGATATCTTATGGCCTTCCCGTACCTCCATTCGGGTGCCCGAAACTTCAAATGTATAGATAGTTATGTCCTTTAAAACTCGAGTCTTTTCTTGTGTACGAATCTCTATGTCATTGTCGCATCATGAGTCCGATTACCGTCCGGTCAGCTTCATATCCTTTATCTGAGTCTGTTGCATGCTTAGATATCTTATGGCCATCCCGTACCTCCATTCGGGTGCCCGAAACTTCAAATGTACAAATAGTTACGTCCTTTAAAACTCGAGTCTTTTCTTGTGTACGAATCTCTATGTCATTGTCGCATCGTGAGTCCGATTACCGTCCGGTCAGCTTCATATCCTTTATCTGAGTCTGTTACATGCTTAGATATCTTATGGCTTTCCCGTTCCTATATTCGGGTGCCCGAAACTTCAAATGAACCGCTATTTACGTTCATTAAAACACGAGTCTTTTCTTGTGTACGAATCTCTGTGTCATTGTCCCATCGTGAGTCCGATTACCGTCCGGTAAGATTCGTATCCTTTAACATAGTTTGTTGAATGATCAGATATCTTATTGCGTTCCCGTTCCTCCATTCGGGTGCCCGAAACTTCATATGAACCGATAGTTACGTCCATTAAAACACGAGTCTTTTCTTGTGTACGAATCTCTGTGTCATTGTCCCATCGTGAGTTCGATTACCGTCCGGTCAGCTTCATATCCTTTATCTGAGTTTGTTGCATGCTTAGATATCTTATGGCCTTCCCGTACCTCCATTCGGGTGCCCAAAACTTCAAATGTACAGATAGTTACGTCCTTTAAAACTCGAGTCTTTTCTTGTGTACGAATCTCTATGTCATTGTCGCATCATGAGTCCGATTACCGTCCGTCAGCTTCATATCCTTTATCTGAGTCTGTTGTATGCTTAGATATCTTATGGCCTTCCAGTACCTCCATTCGGGTGCCCGAAACTTCAAATGTACAGATAGTTACGTCCTTTAAAACTCGAGTCTTTTCTTGTGTATGAATCTCTGTGTCATTGTCGCATCGTGAGTCCGATTACCGTCCGGTCAGCTTCATATCCTTTATCTGAGTCTGTTGCATGCTTAGATATCTTATGGCTTTCCCGTTCCTCCATTCGGGTGCCCGAAACTTCAAATGAACCGATAGTTACGTCCTTTAAAACTCGAGTCTTTTCTTGTGTACGAATCTCTGTGTCATTGTCGCATCGTGAGTCCGATTACCGTCCGTCAGCTTCATATCCTTTATCTGAGTCTGTTGCATGCTTAGATATCTTATGGCCTTCCAATACCTCCATTCGGGTGCCCGAAACTTCAAATGTACAGATAGTTACGTCCTTTAAAACTCGAGTCTTTTCTTGTGTACGAATCTCTGTGTCATTGTCGCATCGTGAGTCCGATTACCGTCCGGTCAGCTTCATATCCTTTATCTGAGTCTGTTGCATGCTTAGATATCTTAAGGCCTTCCCGTTCCTCCATTCGGGTGCCCGAAACTTCAAATGAACCGCTAGTTACGTCCATTAAAACTCGAGTCTTTTCTTGTGTATGAACCTCTATGTCATTGTTGCATCGTGAGTCCGATTACCGTCTGGTCATCTTCATATCCTTTATCTGAGTCTGTTGCATGCTTAGATATCTTATGGTCTTCCCGTACCTCCATTCGGGTGCCCGAAACTTCAAATGTACACATAGTTACGTCCTTTAAAACTCGAGTCTTTTCTTGTGTACGAATCTCTGTGTCATTGTCGCATCGTGAGTCCAATTACCGTCCGGTCAACTTCATATCCTTTATCTGAGTTGTTGCATGCTTAGATATCTTATGGCTTTCCCGTTCCTCCATTCGTATGCCCGAAACTTCAAATGAACAGCTATTTACGTTCATTAAAACACGAGTCTTTTGTTGTATACGAATCTCTGTGTCATTGTCCCATCGTGAGTACGATTACCGTCCGGTAAGCTTCATATCCTTTATCTGAGTCTGTTGCTGATGGGATTGGGTGCTCATCACTGCGCAGAACGTACCCAAACCCGGAACGTAACCCGCGGAGGAACAACCCGCGGACAATAGAAACTTCCCCAGCAAGCTAAGGAATAACGGCTCTCCTACAATCGCGGAGCGATACTCGTGCGCGTAGGCGGTAAAAGCGGTATTCGTTCCAACCTTTCCTTATTTATAGCTATTCCATAACTACTTTACTAACATGGTCTTCGGGTAGTGGAGACAACCCTAATCGGGCCTGGCCCATTACGATTAGGGTTTCGGGTAATGGTGGCATACGTCCATACCTATATAAGGGATCACATCCCTAATAGGAGGACACTTTTGGCTAACCCTAAGAGCTATCACACTTGATAGTATCCCCATTCACCCACGTTTTTGTTATAAACTACTACCTCGTGTAGTCGTCTCCCTACCCACATCATCTTTACTTGCAGGTTACTCCAATCCAGGAAGTGCTAGTGAAGGATCAATCCTGTGGTTGCATCTAGTCTATCATCCCCATAAGGAGGTTAGACTACTTGTTTCTTCATTGGCGCCATCACTTACGGTCTTCTAATCTTTCAAACTAGTGCTAATGGATTCTGGAGCCGAACAACGTCAAGACCCCATCGATGTTGATGAGGGAGTTCAAGTGAATCAAGATGCTGGAGCACCAACAACGGTGACAAAGAATGTACATCAGAAGCAGGCTGCTCCAAATTTTCAACTATTTTCTTCAAGAAGGCCGGCACCATCATCACAAAAGAAAACAGTTGAAGGGCCTGTGGATGATCCAGAAGAATGGCTGGCTCAAGAAAGTGCCAGAACAATCGCAGAGTACCAAAAGAAACTAATGGCGAAGGCTCGTTTGGAATCAAAGAAAGCTCTATCTTTCGATACTGAAGACGACTCACTTCCAGAGGGTGAACAGCCTGTTGTTCGCCCTACAGCCAAACCCCGGCAGGCGGTACGTGGTGGAGAACGTGGTAAAGGTACTCACGTTCAGGACCACGTCACCCTGACTGGGGAACCTGATGGCTATGAGTCTGAGAATGAGATCACTTCTGATCCCACTTATAAACCGAAAACAAAGTCTATAGCAAGTAACCAGCCTAATCCAGATGACGATCTCAACAAGCCGTATCGTCCTAAGTCATTTGCAGAAAGATCAAAATTTTGTGCAAGAATTGCACTGGCTCCTATGCCAGTCGAATGTAAGCTGCCAAACACGATTGGCAAATACGACGGCTTGCGCGATCCTGATGATCACCTACATGCATTTGACTGCGCAGGAAGCTCTAAGCCATGGCCGGTTCAAGCTTGGTGCCACCTGTTTGTTCAAACCCTAACGGGCGCGGCGCGGGTTTGGTACGAAAGCTTGCCGGTAGGAAGTCTTGTAGACTTCGATGATCTAATCAAAAAGTTCAAGAACCATTTCTCCCACCTTCGGAAGCACAAAAAAGACAAGGCTCAAATCTTGTTGTGTTCCCGGAAGGACAATGAAAGCCTGGAAGACTACATCATTCGCTACAACAAGGAAGCCCTACAGTTGGGGTGTGGCGAAGAACTCACCAGAGCCGCATTCATCCACGGAGTGCGGAATGACGATCTTATGCGATGTCTGACGGGAAAAGAGGGTGTTCCCGAAGCATGGGATGAACTTATTGAGGCAGCAAAGGTCTACGCATCATCTGAACGCTCGTTTACGCGTTCGAAAAACTTCCATCACAGTAGTAACCAGGGTGCGTACACGCATGACAAGGGGAAGGGAAAGCAGTCAGTGTGGTCTCGAATCTCGGGGGCTACAGATGAAGGAAAATATTCCTCAGGACAAGACGCGCGGCAGTATCTTAACAACAAGCACTCGCGCGATTCAAAGCCACCAAGCAAGAAGAATTATGACTGGACCCCATTGTCAAAGACCCCCTCAGAAGTTCTGAAAACGGAACAGATTCAGTTTCCGAAGCCAAGAGAGTTAAGGCAAGACAGAAGAAACATCGACACGTCCAAGTACTGCGAGTACCATGAAGATTATGGCCATCTAACAGACAACTGCTATAGTCTAAAGATCGAAATAGAAAATGCAATCAAGTCAGGGCAGCTATCCCACCTGGTAAAGAACATGCGGAAGAAACCTCGAGATCCGCAAGGAGATGTTGACCCTAATAATAAGAAGATCAAGAATCTCAATGCGCATCACGTGCAGCGCTCAAATAGGCACAACTGCTACATGATCCATAGCAGGAATTACAAGAAAAGAGCCTACTCTACAGCACAGGATGACGCTTGGAAAGAGGCACCTGTTGTTATGCCACGCGTCAAGGGAGGAGCATCTTCCACAACACCGTTAATCATAACGGGAGTCATTGGACATTACCGCACAAGGTACATGTTCCTTGACAACGGGAGCAGTACAGACATCATGTACCAGCAGTGCTTCGACCAATTAGACGCGGAGGATAAAGAAAAACTCGTTCCAACTGCGGAGCCGATATCCGGATTTATTCACGAAGTGATAATCCCATTGGGCATACTCACTCTACCTGTCACATGGACAGACGGACAGCTCTCACGCACAGAGATCTGTGATTTCATGGTTCTACCGGTGAACTCGTCGCATGACGTTCTCATCGGACGAGAAGGATTGGCAAAATTCAACTGCAACGCATCTACTCCACATCAAATGGTTGGATTCCCAACGCGCGGAGGTGTAGCTTTCATACGCGGAAACAAAAATTGCCACGCAACAGATGCATGCAAGCCTCCAAAAATCATGAAGCCATCAAACCGCACTGATCCCGAGAAATGGGTAATTAACCCTAAATTCCCGGATCAGACGGTTGTCATTGGCCCAGTAATCTCCGACACCATACGCGTTCATTTAAAACAGTTACTCACTAAGAACATGGATGTCTTTGCCTTCCAACCTGCGGACATGGTCGGCGTTCCTCGCGACATCGCAGAACACAAACTGAATGTTTATAAGTCTGTGGAACCAGTTGTTCAGAAGAAGCGTAGTATGGGGCCGGAGAAAACAAAGGCCATGAATGAGCAAGTCGCGGAACTTTTAGACGCAGGCATCCTGCGAAGAACAAGATACCAAACTTGGGTTGCTAACCCAGTGATGGTCGGAAAATCAAACGGGGGCTGGAGAATGTGCGTGGATTACAAAGATATAAACAAAGCATGCCCGAAGGATTGTTACCCACTTCCGGAAATTGACTTGAAGGTCGATTCGTTGGCACCGTTCAGATTCAAGTGCTTCCTCGACGCCTACAAAGGGTACCATCAAATCCAGATGGCCAAAGAAGATGAAGACAAAACATCTTTCCGCACAGACACCGGCACTTATTGTTACACAAAGATGCCGTTTGGATTGAAGAACGCAGGAGCAACATATCAGCGCCTCATGGATACAGCATTCAATGCACAGATCGGGGTTAATCTCGAAGTGTATGTTGATGATTTGGTTATCAAAAGCGCAGAGGAAGACCAAATGCTTGCGGACATCCAAAAGACTTTTGATCAACTCCGCAAGGTACGAATGAAGCTCAATCCGAGTAAATGTTCTTTTGGAATGGAAGAAGGGAAGTTTTTGGGAGTGATTGTCACTAAAGATGGCTTCCGTGCGAATCCCGATAAAGTACAAGCAATCGAGCGCATGCCATCGCCGTCTTCTGTACGGGAGGTTCAGACACTGATGGGACGTCTTGTCGCCCTAAACCGCTTTCTCTCAAATTATGCTTCGAAGTCGTTTCCCTTCGTAAACACCTTGAAGAATTGCCTCAAAAAGTCAAACTTCAAATGGACAGACGAGGCCGCCTTTAAGGAAATGAAAGAATGCTTGAGCCGCTTGCCGACGCTCACAGCACCACTTCCAAAAGAACCACTAACTTTGTACTTGTCAGTTAAAGAAAAATCAATCGGTGCCGCCCTCCTGGTTGATCGCAAAGGCGTCCAAACCCCAGTGTACTACGTAAGTCGAACTTTACTTGATGCAGAGACCCGGTACTCCACAATGGAAAAGCTGGTATTAGCATTGGTACACGCATCAAGAAGGTTGCGGAGGTACTTCCAGGGACACCCCATAAATGTCCTCACAGACTTTCGTATTAACGACATCCTGCGCAAGCCGGAGTTGTCAGGGCGTCTGGCCAAATGGGCCATTGAGCTGGGAGAACACACAATTGAATACAAGACCAGAACATCATTCAAAGGACAAGTCCTTGCAGACTTTGCCGCAGAAGTCCCTCCCGAAAGTGTAACTGAATGTCAACAAGCACATATCACTTTGCCAAGCCCCGAATCCGCAGAGAAGTGGGAATTATACACAGACGGAGCGTGCAATGACGATGGTGCGGGGGCAGGCCTGCGCCTGATCACACCAGACGGGAAGGATTTCACTTATGCAATCCGCCTCAATTTCCCAACTACAAATAATGAAGCAGAATACGAGGCATTGCTCGCAGGTTTGCGCATTGCAAAGAAAATGGGTGTACAACACTTAGATGCTCACGTCGACTCTCAGTTGGTAGCCAACCACATCGATGGCTCATACGAAGCACGAGAAGCATCCATGATCTTATACTTAGAGCAGGCCAAAACCCTCATGTGCGACTTCGCGTATTGCAAAGTTCATCATATCAAGCGCAGTCAAAACAAGCCCGCAGTTGCGTTAAGCAAGATGGCATCAACGGTTTTCGATCATTTGGCCAAGGATGTGCGGGTGGAAGTCTTGGACAACCCATCAGTGTCACAAAAGCAAGTCAATGTGGTCCAGACTGGCAAGTCCTCCTGGATCACCCCAATTAAGACTTATCTCCTCAATGGAACGCTCCCAGACAATAAAGCGGAAGCGCGAAAACTCCAGAACAAGGCATTGCATTACCAAGTCATTGACGGAATACTGTATCGGCGTTCGTATCTGGGCCCCTTGCTACGTTGCGTTGACTCCGCAGAGGCGACATACCTCATCAAAGACATACATGAAGGGTCCTGCGGCTTACATGCCGGCCCAAGGATGGTAGTCGCCAAACTAATGAACGCAGGGTATTATTGGCCCGGAATGCACGTAGACGCCATGACGGAGTTGCGCAAATGCAAGTCTTGCCAACATCATGCGCCAGGAACACTACGGCCCAAGAATAACCTGATACCAGTTACCGCGGCATGGCCATTCCAGAAGTGGGCCATTGATCTTGTGGGACCATTCCCCACAGCTCCGGGAAACGTCAAATACTTGGTGGTGGCCATCGATTACTTTACTAAATGGGTGGAGGCAAAGACTTTGTCATCCATCGATGGGAAGAGTATCAAAAAGTTTATCTGGGAGTTTATCATTTGTCGTTTCGGCTTACCAATGGAAATCGTAAGTGACAATGGCACGCAGTTTGCGGACCAACACTTACAAGAATGGTTGTCTTCTATGGGCATCAAACAGATATTTACTTCGGTTGCGCATCCGCAAGGTAATGGACAAGTGGAACGCGCAAATAGAAGCATCGTCGAAGGAATAAAGGCCAGACTTGGCACAAAACGCACTGGTTGGGTAGACGAGCTTCCACATGTCTTATGGGCTCATCGCACATTGTCCAAGACAAGTAACGGAGAAACACCATTTAGCCTCACATACGGCACTGAGGCTGTCATACCTGCGGAAATGCACTGCGCATCACCAAGGATTTTGTTGGCAAATCATCGGGTCAACGATACGGAGCTAAAAATCAACCTGGACCTATTGGATGAGCGCAGAGATATGGCAGCCATCAAAGAAGCTAACTACAAGAGACAGCTTGAGAAGTATTATAACTCAAAGGTCAAGGCAGAGGCTTTCCGCGTGGGGGATTATGTCTTCCGAAACAATGAAGCATCCAACACAGAAAAGCCAGGCAAACTTGCGCCAAATTGGGAAGGGCCATACAAGGTGCAAGAAGTTTTGGGGAAAGGCGCTTATGCTTTAGAACGTTTGGATGGTACCCCAATACCGCGCACATGGAACGCTGCCCAGTTGCGCATTTGTTACATGTAAGAAATTCTCTAGCAATGTAATAAACAGCTTATAGCTATTATCATTTCAATTTCAATAAAGAGAATTTCCATTATCATTCACAATTCTTTTCAATATGGAGTACATACAACTTCATTTCTAATCAAAAGAAAGGGCAATACACAAAACATCGACAACTTACAAATTTAGCCCTAGCATCATCTTGTAGCACTGATCAAAACAAAACAAACAAGAAAAAACAGTGGCAACATACAGACCTAATCTATACATCATTGATACCATTAGCTACCTAACATTAGCCCCCATGCATGGTGGTTCATTAATTTGCATGCTCCCAACCAGTGGGGGTTCGACGAAGCCTAAGCTTTGGAGTCTTTGGTGCATCACCAAGCTTGTTCAACTTCCTAACCTTCACTGGAGGGACGGAAGAACCTTGCTCCTTTGGCTGGAAAGCTTGATCTTCTGTCAGAATCAAGTACCCACAATAGGTAGCAAGTTCATGCATAGCAGTTGGAGGTACCTTGATTACAGGGGGATGATTTGGCAACATCAGCATCGCTTGAATAGCTTCAATCTCGTCACTTGTAAATCTTAAGGGAGAGGCCATTGAAATGGTAAAAGAGAAGAAGGAAGAAAGGATGAGGAAAATTTTAATCAGTCATTACCCTTTTATAGGCATGACAAGACAATCTATTAATTACCATTAATGGTTAATACTCGAGTATGGATGCCAACAGTCACATCAATCAGTGGAAGCGCCGTCAAACTTGTCAGATGACGTCAGCAGACTGACACAGATGGCTCCCTTTTCAAAAGTGACATCAGACAACAATTATGGCAAAAACCCAAGAGTCACAACACACATGAATCAATAGAATTCTAAAGGGCAAAGTGCAACATGTCACATCATTGTTCAACATAAAATGAAAGAGTTTAAACACAAACAGAAGACGACTAAGCTACATCTACTCATAATCTATGAGATCTATGTAAGCATCGTCTTCTACTCCTTCATTCAATGCGCTGGAACTTGCGCCAACAGCGGAGGACTCCCCTCCTCCCTGCGCAGCAGCCCTCCGCGCTTCGTCTTCTTTCCTCTCCTTCTCCTCCATTTCAGCCCCAAGGCGATCAGACTCCTCAAAGTATTCACGCAGCTGACCAATGGGATCCTCAGTCTTCAAACACTGATCCACCACATCAAACACATCAAATGTGAGGGTCTCAAACTCCTCCTGCGCAGCTATGGCTTCATCTTCATATGGCTTGCCAAAATGTTCCCCATCTTCAAGCGCCAAGCCAGCAGCGTGGTGATGATAACCTTCAGTAAACCCTTGCTGCATGCCATGACGCATGGATGTAGCTCCAATCTTCGCCACCGCATCGCCAAACTTTGGCTCATTCCAGATGCGCTTGAAGACCTGCGGAACACACAAGCACAAGTTAACAATCACACATTCTATTTAAATATACAACAAACAACAAGGGGGATCTTACTCCTTGGAGACCATGCTGCATCATCCAGGTTAGACGCTCACGAGAGGCTAAGGAGATTTGCACAGCTGCCTGCAGTTCATTTTGTGTTTGCTGAGGGTGGTGCTGATACCCTTCTCGGTCTTCTCTGTCTTCTCAGTAGCCTTCGATTGATCCATAGGGCAAGATGTTTCTTGAGACATGTTGGGATGAGTAAAGAACAATAAAGATTGCACAAGAAAAAGAAAGGAATCTGAAGAAGTCTGGAATGCAAAGAATTGGTAAAGTGAAACTCGAAATAATTTGAAATGATTATATAGGATGTGAAGTAACTGCCAATGACGTCAGCATTGGTAAAGGAAACGACTTTACACATGACGCGTAGCACTGGACAGCTATTTAGGCGGCACACGCGCCGTACACGCGCTTCACACGCGCCTGACTCAGCCGTCTGTCATAACTGATGGGACGCCCGCTGACACAAGTATAGCTTGTAACAGACGCTACTCACCATTCTTTGCTTACGCAGAGGACATCTGTCCTCCACCACAACGACACGCAACGCGGATGCGGAATGTTTACGTCAAACAAAATTACCGTTCTCCGCATTCCGCCATCTCAGAATTCCGCACCCTCAATGGGCCGCGGGGAATTGCAAATAACTCAACACCAACATCCCAGTTTTCACTACCAAGGCAAGGATGAGCTGTCATCCACGAATCACTATTATGAGTCCAGCATCCACCCTCTTCCCTCATATACTCGAGAAAAGGGTACACACTGGACTAGGGGGACTTGATGGGATTGGGTGCTCATCACTGCGCAGAACGTACCCAAACCCGGAACGTAACCCGCGGAGGAACAACCCGCGGACAATAGAAACTTCCCCAGCAAGCTAAGGAATAACGGCTCTCCTACAATCGCGGAGCGATACTCGTGCGCGTAGGCGGTAAAAGCGGTATTCGTTCCAACCTTTCCTTATTTATAGCTATTCCATAACTACTTTACTAACATGGTCTTCGGGTAGTGGAGACAACCCTAATCGGGCCTGGCCCATTACGATTAGGGTTTCGGGTAATGGTGGCATACGTCCATACCTATATAAGGGATCACATCCCTAATAGGAGGACACTTTTGGCTAACCCTAAGAGCTATCACACTTGATAGTATCCCCATTCACCCACGTTTTTGTTATAAACTAATTCCTCGTGTAGTCGTCTCCCTACCCACATCATCTTTACTTGCAGGTTACTCCAATCCAGGAAGTGCTAGTGAAGGATCAATCCTGTGGTTGCATCTAGTCTATCATCCCCATAAGGAGGTTAGACTACTTGTTTCTTCAGTTGCATGCTCAGATATCTTATGGCCTTCCCGTTCCTCCATTCGGGTGCCCGAAACTTCAAATGAACCGCTAGTGACGTCCATTAAAACACGAGTCTTTTCTTGTGTACGAATCTCTGTGTCATTGTCCCATCGTGAGTCTGATTACCGTCCGGTAAGCTTTGTATCCTTTAACATAGTTTGTTGCATGATCAGATATCTTATGGCGTTCCCGTTCCTCCATTCAGGTGCCCGAAACTTCATATGAACCGATAGTTAAGTCCATTAAAACACGAGTCTTTTCTTGTGTACGCATCTTTGTGTCATTGTCCCATCGTGAGTCCGATTACCGTCCGGTCAGCTTCATATACTTTATCAGAGTCTGTTGCATGCTTAGATATCTTATGGCCTTCCCGTACCTCCATTCGGGTGCCCGAAACTTCAAATGTACAGATAGTTACGTCCTTTAAAACTCGAGTGTTTTCTTGTGTACGAATCTCTATGTCATTGTCGCATCATGAGTCCGATTACCGTCCGGTCAGCTTCATATCCTTTATCTGAGTCTGTTGCATTATCAGATATCTTATGGCCTTCCCGTTCCTCCGTTCGGGTGCCCGAAACTTCAAATGAACCGCTAGTTACGTCCATTAAAAGTCGAGTCTTTTCTTGTGTACGAATCTTTATGTCATTGTCGCATCGTGAGTCCGATTACCGTCCGGTCAGCTTCATATCCTTTATCTGAGTCTGTTGCATGCTTAGATATCTTATGGCCTTCTCGTACCTCCGTTCGGGTGCCCGAAACTTCAAATGAACCGCTATTTACGTTCATTAAAACACGAGTCTTTTCTTGTATACGAATCTCTGTGTCATTGTCCCATCGTGAGTCCGATTACCGCCCGGTCAGCTTCTTATCCTTTATCTGAGTCTGTTGCATGCTTAGTTATCTTATGGCTTTCCCGTTCCTCCATTCGGGTGCCCGAAACTTCAAATGAACCGCTAGTTACGTCCATTAAGACACGAGTCTTTTCTTGTGTGCGAATCTCTGTGTCATTGTCCCATCGTGAGTCCGATTACCGTCCGGTCAGCTTCATATCCTTTATCTGAGTCTGTTGCATGCTTAGATATCTTATGGCCTTCCCGTACCTCCATTCGGGTGCCCGAAATTTCAAATGAACCGCTAGTTACGTTCATTAAAAGTCGATTCTTTTCTTGTGTATGAATCTTTATGTCATTGTCGCATCGTGAGTCCGATTACCGTCCGGTCAGCTTCATATCCTTTATCTGAGTCTGTTGCATGCTTAGATATCTTATGGCCTTCCCGTACCTCCATTCGGGTGCCCGAAACTTCAAATGAACCGCTATTTACGTTCATTAAAACACGAGTCTTTTCTTGTGTACGAATCTCTATGTCATTGTCCCATCGTGAGTCCGATTACTGTCCGGTAAGCTTCATATCCTTTATCTGAGTCTGTTGCATGCTCAGATATCTTATGGCCTTCCCGTTCCTCCATTCGGGTGCCCGAAACTTCAATTGAACCACTAGTTACGTCCATTAAGACACGAGTCTTTTCTTGTGTGCGAATCTCTGTGTCATTGTCCCATCGTGAGTCCGATTACCGTCCGGTCAACTTCATATCCTTTATCTGAGTCTGTTGCATTATCAGATATTTTATGGCCTTCCCGTTCCTCCGTTCGGGTGCCCGAAACTTCAAATGAACCGCTAGTTAGGTCCATTAAAAGTCGAGTCTTTTCTTGTGTACGAATCTTTATGTCATTGCCGCATCGTGAGTCCGATTACCGTCCGGTCAGCTTCATATCCTTTATCTGAGTCTGTTGCATGCTTAGATATCTTATGGCCTTCCCGTACCTCCATTCGGGTGCCCGAAACTTCAAATGAACCGCTAGTTACGTCCATTAAAAGTCGAGTCTTTTCTTGTGTACGAATCTTTATGTCATTGTCGCATCGTGAGTCCGATTACCGTCCGGTCAGCTTCATATCTTTTATCTGAGTCTGTTGCATGCTTAGAAATCTTATGGCCTTCCCGTACCTCCATTCGGGTGCCCGAAACTTCAAATGAACCGCTATTTACGTTCATTAAAACACGAGTCTTTTCTTGTATACGAATCTCTGTGTCATTGTCCCATCGTGAGTCCGATTACCGTCCGGTAAGCTTCATATCCTTTATCTGAGTCTGTTGCATGCTCAGATATCTTATGGCCTTCCCGTTCCTCCATTCGGGTGCCCGAAACTTCAAATGAACCGCTAGTTACGTCCATTAAGACACGAGTCTTTTCTTGTGTGCGAATCTCTGTGTCATTGTCCCATCGTGAGTCCGATTACCGTCCGGTCAGCTTCATATCCTTTATCTGAGTCTGTTGCATGCTTAGATATCTTATGGACTTCCCGTACCTCCATTCGGGTGCCCG
Source organism: Ambrosia artemisiifolia (assembly GCA_032199755.1). Classification (NCBI taxonomy): domain Eukaryota; kingdom Viridiplantae; phylum Streptophyta; class Magnoliopsida; order Asterales; family Asteraceae; genus Ambrosia; species Ambrosia artemisiifolia. The sequence continues at coordinate 14,405,209 of CM063529.1, forward strand.
AAACTTCAAATGTACAGATAGTTACGTCCTTTAAAACTCGAGTCTTTTCTTGTGTACGAATCTCTATGTCATTGTCGCATCGTGAGTCCGATTACCGTCCGGTCAGCTTCTTATCCTTTATCTGAGTCTGTTGCATGCTTAGTTATCTTATGGCTTTCCTGTTCCTCCGTTCGGGTGCCCGAAACTTCAAATGATCCGCTATTTACGTTCATTAAAACACGAGTCTTTTCTTGTCTACGAATCTCTGTGTCATTGTCCCATCGTGAATCCGATTACCGTCCGGTGAGCTTCATATCCTTTATCTGAGTCTGTTGCATGCTCAGATATCTTATGGCCTTCCTGTTCCTCCATTCGGGTGCCCGAAACTTCAAATGAAGCGCTAGTTACGTCCATTAAAACACGAGTCTTTTCTTGTGTACGAATCTCTGTGTCATTGTCACATCGTCAGTCCGATTACCGTCCGGTCTGCTTCGTATCCTTTAACATAGTTTGTTGCATGATCAGATATCTTATGGCGTTCCCATTCCTCCATTCGGGTACCCGAAACTTCAAATGAACCGATAGTTCCGTCCATTAAAACTCGAGTCTTTTCTTGTGTACGAATCTCTGTGTCATTGTCCCATCGTGAGTCCGATTACCGTCCGGTCAGCTTCATATCCTTTATCTGAGTCTGTTGCATGCTCAGATATCTTATGGCCTTCCCGTTCCTCCATTCGGGTGCCCGAAACTTCAAATGAACCGCTAGTTACGTCCATTAAGACACGAGTCATTTCTTGTGTGCGAATCTCTGTGTCATTGTCCCATCGTGAGTCCGATTACCGTCCGGTCAGCTTCATATCCTTTATCTGAGTCTGTTGCATTCTTAGATATTTTATGGCCTTCCCGTTCCTCCGTTCGGGTGCCCGAAACTTCAAATGAACCGCTAGTTACGTCCATTAAAAGTCGAGTCTTTTCTTGTGTACGAATCTTTATGTCATTGTCGCATCGTGACTCCGATTACCGTCCGGTCAGCTTCATATCCTTTATCTGAGTCTGTTGCATGCTTAGATATATAATGGCCTTCCCGTACCTCCATTCGGGTGCCCGAAACTTCAAATGAACCGCTAGTTACGTCCATTAAAAGTCGAGTCTTTTCTTGTGTACGAATCTTTATGTCATTGTCGCATCGTGAGTCCGATTACCGTCCAGTCAGCTTCATATCCTTTATCTGAGTCTGTTGCATGCTTAGATATCTTATGGCCTTCCCGTACCTCCATTCGGGTGCCCGAAACTTCAAATGAACCGCTATTTACGTTCATTAAAACACGAGCCTTTTCTTGTATACGAATCTCTGTGTCATTGTCCCATCGTGAGTCCGTTTACCGTCCGGTAAGCTTCATATCCTTTATCAGAGTCTGTTTCATACTCAGATATCTTATGGCCTTCCCGTTCCTCCATTCGGGTGGCCGAAACATCAAATGAACCGCTAGTTACGTCCATTAAGACACGAGTCTTTTCTTGTGTGCGAATCTCTGTGTCATTGTCCCATCGTGAGTCCGATTACCGTCCGGTCAGCTTCATATCCTTTATCTGAGTCTGTTGCATGCTTAGATATCTTATGGCCTTCCCGTACCTCCATTCGGGTGCCCGAAACTTCAAATGTACAGATAGTTACGTCCTTTAAAATTCGAGTCTTTTCTTGTGTACGAATCTCTATGTCATTGTCGCATCGTGAGTCCGATTACCGTCCGGTCAGCTTCATATCCTTTATCTGAGTCTGTTGCATGCTTAGATATCTTATGGCCTTCCCGTACCTCCATTCGGGTGCCCGAAACTTCAAATGTACAGATAGTTACGTCCTTTAAAATTCGAGTCTTTTTCTTGTGTACGAATCTCTATGTCATTGTTGCATCGTGAGTTCGATTACCTTCTGGTCAGCTTTATATCCTTTATCTGAGTCTGTTGCATGCTTAGATATCTTATGGCTTTCCCGTTCCTACATTCGGGTGCCCGGAACTACAAATGAACCGCTATTTATGTTCATTAAAACACGAGTCTTTTCTTGTGTACGAATCTCTGTGTCATTGTCCCATCGTGAGTCCGATTACCGTCCGGTCAGCTTCATATCCTTTATCTGAGTCTGTTGCATGCTTAGATATCTTATGGCCTACCCGTACCTCCATTCGGGTGCCCGAAACTTCAAATGAACCGCTATTTACGTTCATTAAAACACGAGTCTTTTCTTGTATACGAATCTCTGTGTCATTGTCCCATCGTGAGTCCGATTACCGTCCGGTAAGCTTCATATCCTTTATCTGAGTCTGTTGCATGCTCAGATATCTTATGGCCTTCCCGTTCCTCCATTCGGGTGCCCGAAACTTCAAATGAACCGCTAGTTACGTCCATTAAGACACGAGTCTTTTCTTGTATACGAATCTCTGTGTCATTGTCCCATCGTGAGTCCGATTACCGTCCGGTATGCTTCATATCCTTTATCTGAGTCTGTTGCATGCTCAGATATCTTATGGCCTTCCCGTTCCTCCATTCGGGTGCCCGAAACTTCAAATGTACAGATAGTTACGTCCTTTAAAACTCGAGTCTTTTCTTGTGTACGAATCTCTATGTCATTGTCGCATCGTGAGTCCGATTACTTTCCGGTCAGCTTCATATCCTTTATCTGAGTCTGTTGCATGCTTAGATATCTTATGGCCTTCCCGTACCTCCATTCGGGTGCCCGAAACTTCAAATGTACAGATAGTTACGTCCTTTAAAACTCGAGTCTTTTCTTGTGTACGAATCTCTATGTCATTGTCGCATCGTGAGTCCGATTACCGTCCGGTCAGCTTCATATCCTTTATCTGAGTCTGTTGCATGCTAAGATATCTTATGGCTTTCCCGTTCCTACATTCGGGTGCCCGAAACTTCAAATGAAGCGCTAGTTACGTCCATTAAAACACGAGTCTTTTCTTGTGTACGAATCTCTGTGTCATTGTCACATCGTGAGTCCGATTACGTCCGATCAGCTTCATATCCTTTATCTGAGTCTGTTGCATGCTTAGATATCTTATGGCTTTCCCGTTCCTCCATTCGGGTGCCCGAAATTTCAAATGTACCGATAGTTACGTCCTTTAAAACTCGAGTCTTTTCTTGTGTACGAATCTCGAGTCTTTTCTTGTGTACGAATCTCTGTGTCATTGTCCCATCGTGAGTCCGATTACGTCCGATCAGCTTCATATCCTTTATCTGAGTCGGTTGCATGCTTAGATATCTTATGGCTTTCCCGTTCCTCCATTCGGGTGCCCGAAATTTCAAATGTACCGATAGTTACGTCCTTTAAAACTCGAGTCTTTTCTTGTGTACGAATCTCTATGTCATTGTCGCATCGTGAATCCGATTACCGTCCAGTCATCTTCATATCCTTTATCTGAGTCTGTTGCGTGCTTAGAAATCTTATGGCCTTCCCGTTCCTCCATTCGGGTGCCCGAAACTTCAAATAAACCGCTAGTTACGTCCATTAAAACACGAGTCTTTTCTTGTGTACGAATCTCTGTGTCATTGTCCCATCGTGAGTCCGATTACGTCCGATCAGCTTCATATCCTTTATCTGAGTCTGTTGCATGCTTAGATATCTTATGGCTTTCCCGTTCCTCCATTCGGGTGCCCGAAATTTCAAATGTACCGATAGTTACGTCCTTTAAAACTCGAGTCTTTTCTTGTGTACGAATCTCTGTGTCATTGTCGCATCGTGAATCCGATTACCGTCCAGTCATCTTCATATCCTTTATCTGAGTCTGTTGCATGCTTAGATATCTTATGGCCTACCCGTACCTCCATTCGGGTGCCCGAAACTTCAAATGAACCGCTATTTACGTTCATTAAAACACGAGTCTTTTCTTGTATACGAATCTCTGTGTCATTGTCCCATCGTGAGTCCGATTACCGTCCGGTAAGCTTCATATCCTTTATCTGAGTCTGTTGCATGCTCATATATCTTATGGCCTTCCCGTTCCTCCATTCGGGTGCCCGAAACTTCAAATGAAGCGCTAGTTACGTCCATTAAGACATGAGTCTTTTCTTGTATACGAATCTCTGTGTCATTGTCCCATCGTGAGTCCGATTAACGTGCGGTAAGCTTCATATCCTTTATCTGAGTCTATTGCATGCTCAGATATCTTATGGCCTTCCCGTTCCTCCATTCGGGTGCCCGAAACTTCAAATGTACAGATAGTTACGTCCTTTAAAACTCGAGTCTTTTCTTGTGTACGAATCTCTATGTCATTGTCGCATCGTGAGTCCGATTACCGTCCGGTCAGCTTCATATCCTTTATCTGAGTCTGTTGCATGCTTAGATATCTTATGGCCTTCCCGTACCTCCATTCGGGTGCCCGAAACTTCAAATGTACAGATAGTTACGTCCTTTAAAACTCGAGTCTTTTCTTGTGTACGAATCTCTATGTCATTGTCGCATCGTGAGTCCGATTACCGTCCGGTCAGCTTCATATCCTTTATCTGAGTCTGTTGCATGCTTAGATATCTTATGGCCTTCCCGTACCTCCATTCGGGTGCCCGAAACTTCAAATGTACAGATAGTTACGTCCTTTAAAACTCGAGTCTTTTCTTGTGTACGAATCTCTATGTCATTGTCGCATCGTGAGTCCGATTACCGTCCGGTCAGCTTCATATCCTTTATCTTAGTCTGTTGCATGCTTAGATATCTTATGGCTTTCCCGTTCCTACATTCGGGTGCCCGAAACTTCAAATGAACCGCTATTTACGTTCATTAAAACACGAGTCTTTTCTTGTGTACGAATCTCTGTGTCATTGTCTCATCGTGAGTCCGATTACCGTCCGGTCAGCTTCATATCCTTTATCTGAGTCTGTTGCATGCTCAGATATCTTATGGCCTTCCCGTACCTCCATTCGGGTGCCCTAAACATCAAATGAATCGCTATTTACGTTCATTAAAACACGAGTCTTTTCTTGTATACGAATCTCTGTGTCGTACGTTTTGCGACTAATGATTTGGATTGTACATTTAACATATGTTAGTTGATATTCTGAAGGGGCGAATGTGTGTGTGTAATGGGCGAAGGAAGATTGATCTGGGCGAAGGTAGAATGCTGAAGAATAGAAGATACATTCGTACCAAGTTACTGGGCGAATGTGGACTTTGTCCACATTCGCACCATGCAAACGGGCGAATGTGCAGTCAGTATATATATGTTTTGGTCATTTTGAATGTAAGAATAGTTTTGGAGAGTGTGTGTTTTGTGGTCAGGTTTCTCTCTAGATTGAAAGTGTGTTAAGTTGAATTAGATTAACTTGTAAGGTCATTGTAAGAATATTTTGAACAAGTTATCTATAAAAATGGTGATTGAAAAGGTATTATCCGTGTTGTGATTTGCGTATTATCATTTTGTTCAATTCTAGGGTTTCCGCACCTGGAATTGTGACTTGTATGATCATATTATCCTGTTTTAGCTAAAATTCTTCATCTACAAAGTGGTATCAGAACCATACGGATCATACAACAACAAAATTGATAATATCAGAGCTGATTTGGACTTAATTTTGATCAAAATTCATCTGTTTTTGAATGAACATGGTTTTTGATAGATTTTGAAGGTTTTTTATTTGAATTCGTGGTTAAAATCAAGTTTTCCAAGAATTAAAGTTGTTCCAAATCAATTCCGAATCATAACCTGATTAAGAACATCAAAATCCACAAACTTTTGAAAATCTCAGATCAAAATAACCGTTTTTCAAAGTGTAACCATTTTTCAAAGATGAATGGGTCGAATCTAGAGAGAGTGGGCGAACCTGGACCAGTTTAGGGCGAACATGAGCTTATTCTGGACGAACGTAGTTTATTTCAGGTCGAACCTAGGAGTGTTGTGTTGATTTTTCCACATTCGGGTGTATTTTTCCACCTTCGGTTTTACGGGCGGGCGAAAGTGGAAAAAGAGTGGACGAAAGTGAAGTTTTTGGACGAACGTGGAAAGTGTTAGCTGATATTCTACATTCTGGTCATTATTCTACATTCGGGGTTACTGTTTGGGCGAAAGTAGACACATACAGTGCGAAAGTAGAAAGGATTTTGGGAAATTTTCTAAGTTTGGAGAATTTCTAAGTTTGTGAACATCATGTGGAATTTTCCAACCACACCGAGACCAGCAACGACACAACAACAGCAGCAAGTGACTATGGACCCATGGACAGTGGCAGTTTTTGAACCACGAAACGCTCGGTTTCCATTTCGGCTACCTTGTTACGACTTCACTCCAGTCACTAGCCCTGCCTTCGGCATCCCCCTCCTTGCGGTTAAGGCAAATTTAATGATTAGTAAAGCCGAAGTAAATAAAGGTACTATCATGAAGAGATTAAAACCTCGAGCACTCAGTCTTCGCAACCGATCAATTACTTAGCGATGACTAGTTCGATGCCTCAGAGTGTTGCATCTTCGCCACAACAACCTATGACAGACTATTGGGGAGTAGCAGCGGCGGTGGTAAATACTCAAACTACCAATGCTATTTCCACACTAATAAATGACTTATCTTCAGGTAGCGGGAATCGGCCACCCAAGCTAATGGAGATGCACGAGTATAACCAGTGGCAGAAGAAATTCAAGATTCATCTGGAAGGCATGGGGTTGGAAGGAACAGAGGCATGGCAGATGATAGCTAAAGGATATGTTGCACCAATTCTGGAGAACACCGGTGAACCTGTTCCTTTGGAGAGTTTGACGGATGATGAAAAGAAGAAATTTGCTGTGGAAAAGAAGGCATACTCTCAGTTAACTCAGGCGATCACAAACGATTTGCTACATCAGTTTGGGTCGTGCACTACTTCTAAGCAGTTATGGGATGTGCTAAAGAATCGTCATGATGGTAACGAAAAGACGAGAAGGTTGAGGATGGAGGAGTTGAGAAAAGAATTTGAGAACTTTACTTATGTCGGGAACGAGACATTAAAAGAGTTGACTCCTAGATATTGTCATTTACTAACTGAATTGTCTAGTTATGATATACAGATTCCTATGACAGATCTGGTGGACAAGTTTGCAGATGCATTACCACCGTACTGGGATCAACATGTCGAGGTACTCAAAGAGAAGGATGCTTACAAGTATTGGACTATCAATGAGTTCATTCAGAAGCTGGAGAATAAGGAACTTGAGGAGAAGAGGAAAGCTAAAAGATCTCAGATTCCTCAGAATCCAGAGTTATATCATGGTGGTACTTCAGCAACCGTGGGAAACTCAAGTGTTGGTGGAACAGTGGCACCTCACATAGCTTGTATTTCAAGTGTCATGGAACCACCGAAACAACCAATTAACTACCTAGCACAAACCTCATCCTATTCACAACCATCATATTCACCACCACCACAACAATACAATAATTCTTTCATCTCACCATTTTCTCCAATGCAGCAAGCTGCATTCTATACTGCTAGCCAACCACAACAACAACCTCAGCAACCACAATACATGAATCAAGTTAACCAAACCAATCAGCAACCGGTGGTATTGGAGACATCCAATATGGGTAATGTGACTGTGGAGGTTGCTCAGCAACACATTGCGTTAGTCTCAGCAATGATTTCTTCATATAACGGTTTAGTTGCAAGTCAAATTGGGAATAACAACTTGACCAATGAAGACTATGCACAAATCAACAAAGTGGAGATGGAGCTCATAGACATTCAGTGGGCTTTTGCTAGCATTATGAGAAGGGCAACCGAGTTTATTGAAAAGACAGGGAGGACTGATTTGGGTACTTCTCCTAACACTACTTATGGTTTTAACAAGGAGAAAGTTACATGCTTTAACTATGGAGGTAAAGGACACTTTAAAAGAGAATGCACTCAGCCACCTAAGCAAGGTAACAGAAACCCTTTCAACTCAAACTACCAGAACCGTCAACAACAAAACCAAAACCAAGTTTCTTTCCAAAACAACAACAACTATCAAAATCAAAACAATTACCAAAACCGACAAAACACCTCAAACAACAACCAAAACAGACAACCAAACACAACCAACCAGGATCAAAACCACTCACCAAATAACACAAACAGAACAGTTATACCGATCACTACACCAAATGAGCAGCCACAGAATACAAATCAGAATCAAGCTTTGGTGATCCAGAATGATGAAAGGTTTGACTGGTCTGGGATGCAAATTGGTGTTGAGGAGATAACTACTGGTGGGAATGTGGCTTTTGTTGCCCGAAAGGTTGATATCGAGGAGTCGGTGATAGTTGATCAAAATGAAGAAACTGAGAGTGAGGTTGATGAATCTGTTGATGAGATGAATGTGGAGACTGAGACTGTTGAAGTTTAGGCTGAGGAAGCAAGTTCAGGAGTGGTGATTGACACAGTTTCTGATGTTCCTGAGGAGTGTGAGTCAGTTTATTCAGATTCAGGCAGTGAATCAGACTCAGAAGCGAGTGTTACATATTTGGATGACGAGATTGATCAGTTGCTGGCAGAAGCAAATTTTCTGAAGACGAGGAAGTCGTGCATTGTGGATGATGCTTTCACCAGAATCGATTATTCAAAGTTTTCCCTGGGAAGGAAGCTCATTTTGCTCTAATGGCCATGACAGATCCTCCTAAACAGGTAAGTTCTGAATCTAGCACTGATGTTACTAGTGACAAGTACTGTGGAACTTGTGACAGATTGACAGAAGAAAACAAAGAACTTCGCGTTCAATGTGATAGTGCTGTGATTAACTGTCAATCTGCTCGCAAAGAAGTGATTGCTTTTAACAAAGTACTTGATGGGTATAAAAAGGACATTTCCGACCTTAAGAAAACTCTTTCATTAAAACAATTAGCAATTAACAACTATATTAATGAACTTGAGAACACAAAGTTGGAAATGGCCACCATCAAGTGTTTTGCTGAAAAAGTAAACAAGAAATTAGAAAGTTATAAGCACATTGCTTATGTTGTTGACCACATCATTGATGATCAAACCACAAATTATAAGTCTGTGCCATCTCCGGTGCTTTTTGAAAATCACAATTGTCATCAAGTGACACCGGAGAGCTCAGTAAAATCAGACTCATCATCGGAAAATGAATCCAATACCTCAAGTGTTGGTGATCCTCATTCCGATGTGAGGCCGATTTTAGGTTTGAACGATGAAGGGGTAACAGTTGAAAATGATGATTCAGACTCTGAGAGTGACCCTGAGAGTGACAAAAGTGCTAATGCGTGTGATATTCCAAAAGAAAATCACATCATTACTACTGAACCAGTGTCACCGTCTCAGCATGTGCATCCGATGGCTAACGCACATCGTGAGAAAAAGTCTGAAAAGGAAGAGGTTAAGAAAGAAATGAGTGACAAACCAGTCAAGGTGTTTTATCGGATGGAAGGATCCGATAAGATCATCTCTGACAAGGAATATCCAATTAAGTTTGCTAACTATTCTAAAATTGATAAAATTTGGCAAGAAAACACTATTTGGTTTCCAAAACATGAGAGAACAAATGAGATTCCACCGGAAATTCTAAAGAAATTGTATTTGGGTGTTCCAAAAGAACCAAAGGTTCATGTCACCCAATTCATTAAACCCAAAAACAAAGCAAACGGTTTTCATGAGCCAGCCTACTCGAAGGGTCCACTTCCTGAGAGTTTAAGGCATAGACAGTATAATAATCAATATCCTGTCAGAACATTTGCTCAACCGAATGCTCCAAATGTTTTTGAAGAATACCGTGCATGCTTTAAGTGCGGGGAGAGAGGGCATTTACTTGCTCACTGCCCGTACGTAAGGCACAAGAGGCACGAAGTTGAAGTTAGGCAATCCATGAGGAAACCGGTTGACAATCATTACTATCCTCAAAGGCGTTTTGTTCCTCAACCACAACAATTTTATAACCAAAACAATTTTTATCAAAAGAGGAATGATCGTCCATTTCAGTATGATCGTTGTAACCAGATAGCCATGGAAAGACCGTGGAGAAAACCAATGGTGAACACAACAAATGATAGACAAAGGGTTCCACAAAAACCTATTGTCAAGTCAAATGTTGGACCTAAATCTGTTAAATCAGAGAAGGTACCCAAGAAGGTTGCATTTGCGAACAATGTTCAGAAAACGACTGAGACCCCAAAATCTCAGATTCGTATCTTTAAACGTTCTGAACAATCTTGGACACCAAATGGTACTCCGGGAGCCTCAACTTCAAAGTCAAATGAAAAAGTTGACCAAGTTTTGAATGATCCTAAAAAGATCGATCCAAAACAAAATGTTGAAGTGAATGATTCTTTGAACAATGATACTCAAAGACCCAAGACCACTCAGGCTTGGGTCCCCCGAAAGAACTAACTGTTTTACTTGATGTGTGCAGGGAGCTTCAGCTGGCCCTATTAGCAGTCTCTGGATTGTTGATAGTGGAGCTTCAGGCCATATGACCGGGGATTTAGCTTTATTGTTTGATGTGAAGAACATAAACGGAGGGTACGTTGCATTTGCCGGGAACAAAGGCGGATATATCACAATGGAAGGAAGTGTGAGTAATGGGATTGTGAGCTTTGAGAGGATATCGTATGTGAAGCAGATAGACTATAATCTGTTGAGTGTCAGTCAAATCTGTGACAAACAATTCACTGTTTATTTTGATGACAAATCTTGCTACATTCTCAAACCGGGCTTCGAATTTCCCAAATAGTGGGTTATGTTGAAGGCACCTCGCGTCAACAATCTCTATATTCTTGATATGTCCAAGGCAATGACATCCCATGGGCAAGTAACATGTTTTCTATCAAAGGTGACCGAGAAGGAATCGATAATGTGGCACCGAAGAATGGGGCACATTCATTTGAGGAAAATGAATCATCTAGTGAAGAATGGACTTGTCGATGGCGTGAATGTGAAACATTTCCATTTGAATGACAAGTGCATGAATTGTCAGAAAGGAAAGCAACATAGACAGTCCCACAAAGTGAAGAAAGTTAACTCTGTTGAGATGCCGCTTGAGCGATTGCACATGGACCTATTCGGACCTGTCAAATGCAAAAGTCATCTTGGGGAGCTTTATTGTTTAGTTGTCACTGACGACTACTCAAGATTTTCATGGGTTATGTGTTTGCAGCATAAAAGTGACACCTTTAATAACCTGAAAGTTCTGTTCACTCGATTGAAAAATATCTATAATCTCAAGATCAAGAGAATTAGGAATGATAATGGGACGGAGTTCAAAAATGCCAAGATGGACGAACTTTGTGATAGCAAAGGAATTCATCATGAATATTTGGCTCCGTATACCCCACAACAGAACAGTGTTGCTGAACGTAAAAACAGGACTCTAATAGAAACGGCAAGAACAATGCTAGCAGACTCGAATCTTCCAGTAATGTTCTGGAATGAGGCGATTTATGCAGCAAATTATACACTTAATCGGGTTTTAACGGTGAAGAAGTTTGCCAAAACTTCTTATGAGCTGTTACACCGAAGAAAGCCGAACTTGGAGTATCTAGAACCTTTTGGGGCTCCATGCACGATGTTGAATCCAAGCGAGAAGTTTAGTCCGAAAGCTGAAGAGGGATACTTTGTTGGATATGCAACCCCGCTTAAACGGGTTTACAACAAAAGAACTCGTCAGGTGGAGGATTGGTCTAACGTAGAAGTTCAACGGTATACTCAGAATGTGCAAGGGATTGGTCCTGATTGGATGTTTGATTACAAAGATTTCTTTGAATCATTCAATCTAGATAACTTGGTTGAAGAGGCTGTTATCAGATTACTTTACGAGTGTGAAAACGCAGCGACTTCACCGTTGGTGCGTCCGATCACCGTAACTCCTCCAACAGCTTCAAATGATACCAATGTTCCTGTACCGGAGGAAGAAGTGTTTCAAGAGGCTTCCACAACTTTTGATACTTCAGAATTGGAAGATGATGGAGAATTTGAAGAAGTTATTCTTGAAAATGCAACAAAGACAGAGGCACCGCCAGTGAACCCAAATCCAGATGTTGCTTCATCGTCTAACACGGGTCATGATCTGGATGCAGTTGAGAACTTGACTATTCAGACGGGAGTTACTGTACCTGAACATCCGGAATCTCGGATTCACCGTATTCACCCGCTGGAGCAAGTTATTGGTGACCCTGGAAGCAGTGTGATGACGAGAGGACAGCTGAGAAGCGTCAATTCACTAGAAAGTTTTGGTGCTTTAGCTTTATATGCAAAAATACAAAAATCTGGTAGTCAGAATGATTGGTCGTTTGCATGTTATGTTTCACAGGTCGAGCCGCGGACATATAAAGAAGCTCTTTTGGATGACGCCTGGGTTGAAGCGATGCAAGAGGAGTTGTTACAATTTCAGAAGTTGGGAGTCTGGACGCTCACTGATTTACCTCCAGGACGGAAGAAGATTGGAACCAAGTGGGTGTTTAAGTGTAAGAAAGATGATCGAGGAGTGATTGTACGGAACAAAGCCAGATTGGTCGTACAAGGTTTTCATCAGATCGAGGGGATTGACTATAATGAAATCTATGCACCTGTGGCACGCATAGAGGCAATTCGAATGTTTCTAGCGTTTGCCTCCTACAAGAAATTTAAGGTGTATCAGATGGACGTCAAAAGTGCATTTCTGTACGGGAAAGTCAAAGAGGAGGTTTACGTCGGTCAACCACCGGGCTTTGAAAACCCTATCCACCGGGATAAGGTGTACGTATTGAACAAAGCACTGTATGGTCTGCACCAGGCTCCACGCCAGTGGTACGAGGAGCTGAGCACGTACCTCATGTCGAAGGGATTTAAACGCGGACTGGTCGACTGCACCCTGTTCACGAAGAAAACAGGAGATGATTTGCTTCTGGTCCATATATATGTTGACGATATAATTTTTGGCTCAACTAACGAACTTTTGTGCAGGGAGTTTGAACGTGTTATGCAGGAAAAGTTCGAAATGAGTGCGATGGGGGAGATGCAGTTTTTCCTCGGCTTGCAGGTGGATCAAAGACCAACGGGGATCTTCATTCACCAGACGAAATACGTATCCGAAGTCTTGAGTCGGTTCCAGATGGAGGATTCCAAGCCGATGGATACCCCGATTCAGCCCAATCATGGGATTGGAGTTGACGCTAAGGGGGAGCTGACGGACCCGTTTACATACAGAGCAATCATCGGATCTCTGATGTATCTTACTGCATCTCGGCCAGACATTATGTTCGCAACATGTCTCTGCGCTCGTTACCAGTCGAAGCCGAAACAAAGTCATCTGACGGCGGTCAAGCGTATCCTTAGATATCTGAAGGGTTGTCTCTCGAGAGGACTTTGGTACCCTAATGACGATGATTTGGATTTTATCGCTTTTAGTGATGCAGATTGGGGCGGCTGTGACAACGATAGCAAATCCACGACAGCTGGATGCCAGTTTTTAGGGAGCAGGTTAGTCACCTGGCAATGTAAGAAGCAGACTTCGGTCGCGCTGTCTACCTGTGAAGCCGAGTACATTGCAGCCTCGAGTTGTTGTTCGCAAGTGCTCTGGATACAGCAGCAGATGGTGGATTACGGTTTGCAGTTTCTTAAAACCCCTATACACTGTGATAATGAAGCCGCAATCGCATTAACTAAAGATACGGGAAATCATTCTAAGGCTAAACATATCCGGATTAAATACCATTTTATCCGTGATTGTTACGCTAAAGAATTGATAGATATGGTCAAAATCCATACTGACTATTAACGTGCAGATTTGTTCACGAAAGCTTTTCACAGATCCCGATTTGAGTATCTTTTAAAAGTTAACAACATAAAAGAAAAACAGGACTAATCAGCACCTCGGTTTATCGCTTTTTAGTTTTTAAAAGTTTTCTTTCAAGTTTTTACCGTTTTTCAGAAAAATTCAAAAACCCAAAAATATGTTTTACATTTTAGGGGGAGTCTTTTATCAGAAAAACCAAAAACATTGAAAAATTCAAAAATCCATAAAAAAAATAGAAAAACCAAAAATGATTTCCAGGATAAAAAGAGGAAATGATAGTACATCAGTGGGGATCTGACACAGGCTAAAGATATGTATAGTAATATGAGGCGTTTGTTGATTACGTGTGATGTGCTGATAGGCTTCGTAGACTAAAAACTGCGTGCATTAGTGATACAAACATAACGAACTACGCGTTCGTGGCTGAACACCTCATGGGCATATGGTCTTAGTACCGTAATTTCGTCTGATAGAGTTGCCAAAATCTGAGGTTTCGGGTCATTATGTTATTGTTATCCGGGATATTCTGATTAAACTTTTGTCGTATTGATTTACGGACCTAGTTTCATCAGAATATTTGCTAAAAGAGCTTAAATGCCAAAATTGAAAGTTACCGAATTGAGGAACTTTATGTTTTTATTGATCAAAGATCATAATTACATCGTATCAATTTACTGATGCAAATCAGTAGTTGATATCAGCCTCAACCTGGTATATATGCACATGTTACTCTGCTGCATTCGTTTGCTGACCTGTACACCTCTGTGCTATATATCTTGTAACTAAACGGATAACTCTGGCATAATCACGCGTTACGAGGAAGCTTTGTGCAATTTCTTGATACGGGAGTATGTCGTGTGTGTGGGAACCACAACGTGTTAGTATAATACACCTAACTCGTATCATTTTAAAGCACTGCGTAATAGTTTGCATGTGAGCTTATGTGGACCACAATATCAGCAGTTGCCGTGTCACATACTGTTTCTAATGATAATATAAACAAAAAGATCAACGCTGTGATCAGATTTCTCAAACAACTGATATGATCCTCTTACCGGATATCACAAAATGTTTACTGTTTTATTTACATTTATGAATTTTAGTTTCATTGTCGAAAAGATACAAAACTCAAAAAGATTTTAGGTGTGTTTTGATATAAATTTCAGAAAAACCAAAAGTTTTGCATTTCTGCTTTATTTTTAGATAACCGACGGTGTTTGATGGTCAATTTCTGAGATTTGATGAAACCATCTGAGCTTTGTATCATTATAAAATGAAATGATGAGAGTTTGAGACTTAACGTGTTGAAAATTGTTGAACGGGATTCGATTTCGTGATTTGGCAAAATTTTCAGAAATTTCCATTTCACATTCGCCCCTTTATTGGGTCGAATGTGGAAATTTTTTGTACATTGAACCTTTTGGTTTGGACGAAGGTGGATGTGTATTTCCTATTTCACATTCGGGTAACAAATTTTTACATTCGGCCATTAATTTGGACGAATGTAGAAATATCCCACATTCGTCCAACATAACCGGGCGAATGTAGCCTCTTATACATAGCCAAAGCCACTTTCGAACCTTCATTCTGAACATTTTCAAAATTTTTCTTAAGTGCAAGACCTTGTTGCCCTGATCATTTTCAACCTTGAATCTTATTCCCTGTGTATTGCTGATTCTTTTGACTCGATTTTTACAGGTAATGGACACCAGATGAGATCAGAATTGGGGTTTTTATGTTACGAACCCTAGACTGATTCTTATGGACGATTCAAGACTGTTTTGTACCATTTTTGTTTTAAGGATTCAATCCTTATTAGTTTTAGGGGGAGAATGTTTAAGGAATTAGGTTAATTCTTTGTTAAAATCTTTTAACCGATTGATTTGGAGGTTTAAACCCTAATTCCTTTATAAAACTAATAAGAATTGTTTGAAAACAAAAATTGATTGTGGATTAGGCTTAGTCGGCCATATTAGGACAAGTATGAATCAAAATTAGAGGTTAAAATCACAACTGGTAAATTTTTAAATTTTGGGTAAGAACAGTTTCACATTCGTTCATATAAAAACGGGCGAATGTAGAAAAATAAGGACGAAGGTGATCATAAACGGGCGAATGTGATCTTTAACTCAATTATTTGCACATTCGTACCTAAATCTCCACCTTCGAACCTTAAAACTCACTTTCGTACCTTTCAGAATGAGCGAAAGTGGAATTCTTATTAAAACCTAAAATTTCTAAGTTTGTCGTTTTCGTGTTTTGACGTATTTTTTTTATTTTTGATTTGCAGATGGCTGAACAACCGGAGAACATTGAGATACCAGTTGAGAATGTTGTACAGGATCCAGTTCCAGAAGCCGAGAATGTTCCACAAGCTTGGCCGTTCGAAGCATCGCATAACTGTTGTGCGTATGTTGGTGACGTGTTGAAGAATACTGAATTTTCTGGGATTGTGGACTTTCTAAGGCGAAGCCGAATCATACATGCCCTAGCTACACCAGCCATCATTTATAAAGACATCGTGGAAGATTTTTATAAGAATGCGAGATATGATTTCTTGGAAGACAAAACGATCATCCAAAGCGTTATTCAAGGGATGGAGATGTTCATTACAGAAGATGACATCAGAGAGGCTTTAAAGATCAAGTTTGAAGTGAGTACTGATCCCAGAGTATTATCATGGACCGAGCAGAAGGCTTGCTTTCTCAGAATGAAGTATAAAGGTCCAATTACAGACGGAGCAATGCACAAAGGAAAGCTCAGTGTGCAGTTTAAGTATTTCGCACACGTGATCATTCATGTGTTTGGGTGTGTTAGTGGTGGGTATGATGTGATGAGGAAAAGTCTTAGCTCATTAATGGTTGCGTTGACTCTAAACAAACCATTTAATGTTTCTGGAATGATTTTGGATCATATGCTTGAGATGCTAAAAGGTTTAAAGAGCAAGAAGTTTATGTTATATCCAAGGTTCTTGATGATGATTTTCGACAACAAATATCCTAACTTGAGGAAAGATCCGATGATGGTGTTAGGACAAGATCACATGAACATTAGAACACTTGTGAGAATGAAGGGTTACAAAGGTGTGCCAGATAATGAGAAGCCACCTCATAAAAGGTTGTTTTGAGCTTTAGTTAATCCTGGTTACACTGACCCAGGATTGAACAAAGCAAGGCATGATAACAGTGATTCAGACAACGATGATCCTCTAGTGTACGCTGATGCTAATACTAAGAGGAAGAGGCAGGTAGTAAACGCTGGAGCCAAAGGGAAGGGCAAGGCGAAGGTTGATCAGGGTGCTTCTAAGAAACAAGGTGCACGAAAGAAGACAACTGCTAAGAAGGGTACAAGTTTGGTAGACGAAGAGTCTGTTGATTCAGAAGAAACTGAAGTTGAAGAACAGTGGGATTCTGAAGAAGAACTTGTTAAGACTACCAAACGCAAGGCCACTGCGGTTGGGGAGTCTGAATTACTGAACAAGACTGTTGAAGAAGTGTTACAGAAAAAGCCGGTTGATATGGATGAAGGCTTAAGTGTTGACATTGGTGATTTTGAAGGGTCGACAGTGGTTGCGAACCTGAAGAAGCCAAAACATAAGTCGATGGCTAAGAAGACAAGTACTAAGAAACTAAGAGAGAAAGAGATAGAACAGTTGCTTAAAGGTAAGAAGATACCTGAAGCAGGTACATCATCAAAGTTATCTTCACCTGTGGCAAAGAAGCAGAAAGAGAGCAAAGAACCTGAAGCAGTACCAGTTCCTGATTTTGAAGCTGCTTTAGAGAATGTGTTGAATATGTTTAAGAATCCTGAGAAAGAGAAGGCTAAGGAAGTTGAATCATCCAAGACATCTAAAGTTACTGTTTCTGATGATGTCATGAAACAAGTTAACAAGAAGATGGATGACATGATGAAGATGATAGTTGCACAGCAAGCTGAAATCAGTAAGTTTAAAAAGAATGAAGAGAAGATGCTCCAGATTGTAGTTGCATCAAAAGCTAACCAAGATGAGATTGAGAAGAAGGTAAAACAACTTGAAGAAGAGAATAAAGATCTTGAGGTTAAGTGCAACAGAAACAGAAGGATGATAAAGCTTGTAAAAGTTGATAACAAAGAGCTAAAGAAAGAGAACAAAGGATTGAGCGATCTACTTGACAAACTTTATGGTGAAGCTCCAAAGTTGAAGGAGGGAGAAGAGGATAAGGAGAGAGATGAGGAGCAAGTTGATTTTGAGCCTTCTGATGAAGAAAAAGAGGATGATGAAGAAGATGAATCAGAGGAAAGTTCTGATGAAGAAGGTGATAAAGATGATAAAGATGATGATGCTGAGGGATCTGGAAGTAAAGATGATGATGATAAGAGTGATGATAGTGATGATGATGGTGGAGACGACTCTAGTAAGTTTTCATTTGAGAAAAGAAAGACAAAGAAAGGTGATGCTGGAGAGTCTAGTTCTAAGAAGAAAGGTAGTGAGAACGTTGATTCTGGTGAGACTATCTTTTGGAATGAGAAGGTGAGATCTTTGTCTGATGATGCGAAGAATGTGTATAGAGAGATGCTTGAGAAAAGAGAATGGACGATAGAGTTTACAGGAAAGTTCGCTGAAATCTTTCAAACGGAGGATATGACGTTTGAACTTGAATATAATGACCCTGATTTGGAAGAGGGTGAAGTACCTGCTGCTGTTGCTAAAGAGATCTTAGAAGGTATAGCGCAGCGAGTAGAAAAAACATTGGAGGAGATCATGATGGATCAGATGATTCCAGATATTCCTGAAAAGGATATTGGAAATCATTCTGATGATAAACATACACCTGAGATGGAAGAGACTGAAATTGAGGATATTACTCATGAAGAATATACACAATATTTCAGAGAGAACAATGAAGATGAGGTATTCCCAGACTTTAGAGAACTCCGACAGAGAGAAGCTAGAAAGAAAGCTGAAAAGCGAAGTGAGGAGTTTGTAGAGAAAGTATTCGGTGGAGATCAGCAGAAACCGTCTGATCAAAATGATGATTTGAAGACGTTGTTAAGGAAGCTGAAAGAAGCTGATGATAAACGACCTAAGCCAGAAGCTCAAGGTGGATTTTACAGGTATCACAATCAAAAGTTCAAAGGCAGAGCTCTTGGTTGGAAGTATCTTGGGAGATTGAAGTGTATAGCAGTTAAATGGGAATCAGAAATCTTGTACTTCTACAAATTTCATGATTTATTAACTCTACCGTACTGGGTGGTTAGAGACATTTGTCGATTTCCTATGACTGAAGCTTCTGTGAATAACACGGCTGTAGGTTGGTTTGCTGATCGGTTAGTCTGGGAAAGCAGAACGAAATGGAATATGTTTAAGCCTCAGTACCCAAGGAGAAAGGTTCATAGGGATGTTGATCCTAGAACTGGAAAGAAGAGGGTTACTTTGATTTATAAAGCACCTGAAGTGATGAAGAAAATTCCATTGATGCCTTTACAACAACACTTCAGTGCAGACTTTATCTTCTGGTACTATGATTGGAGGAATGCAGAGGCGGTGATTGTGTTAAGAGATGGAAAGGATGAGTACAAGAAGATCCAAGTGTTTGATCCAATGTGGCTTATCAACTGTACTTTTGAGGATATAATCATGCTTTACTACAATCCAATATTTAGTGATCCCAATGATGCAGAGCAGGCGAAGAAGTATCAGCAAGTTGTTGGAGTTTGTTTTGCTTATGATATCAACTCTTGAAGCAACTTGGATACTAAGTTGGGTAAGAAGGTGAAGATGACTGATGTGCCTAAGCGTTCAGTGAAACGAAAACTTGAGCCTGAGATGACGAAAGATCAGAAAAAGCAGCTGAGACTCAAGTTGATGAACAAGATAATGGATGAAGAAAGAAGGCAATCCAATCAATAGTCGAGGGGGAGTTTGTAGATGCACGTTTTGCGACTAATGATTTGGATTGTACATTTAACATATGTTAGTTGATATTCTACAGGGGCGAATGTGGATGTATGTGGGCGAATGTGTGTGTGTAATGGGCGAAGGAAGATTGATCTGGGCGAAGGTAGAATGCTGAAGAATAGAAGATACATTCGTACCAAGTTACTGGGCGAATGTGGACTTTGTCCACATTCGCACCATGCAAACGGGCGAATGTGCAGTCAGTATATATATGTTTTGGTCATTTTGAATGTAAGAATAGTTTTGGAGAGTGTGTGTTTTGTGGTCAGGTTTCTCTCTAGATTGAAAGTGTGTTAAGTTGAATTAGATTAACTTGTAAGGTCATTGTAAGAATATTTTGAACAAGTTATCTATAAAAATGGTGATTGAAAAGGTATTATCCGTGTTGTGATTTGCGTATTATCATTTTGTTCAATTCTAGGGTTTCCGCACCTGGAATTGTGACTTGTATGATCATATTATCCTGTTTTAGCTAAAATTCTTTATCTACACATCGTTAGTCCGATTACCGTCCGGTCTACTTCGTATCCTTTAACATAGTTTGTTGCATGATCAGATATCTTATGGCCTTCCCGTTCCTCCATTCGGGTGCCCGAAACTTCATATGAACCGATAGTTCCGTCCATTAAAACTCGAGGCTTTTCTTGTGTACGAATCTCTGTGTCATTGTCCCATCGTGAGTCCGATTACCGTCCGGTAAGCTTCATATCCTTTATCTGAGTCTGTTGCATGCTCAGATATCTTATGGCCTTCCTGTTCCTGCATTCGACTGCCCGAAACTTCAAATGAACCGCTAGTTACGTCCATTAAAACACGAGTCTTTTCTTGTGTACGAATCTCTGTGTCATTGTCCCATCGTGAGTCCGATTACGTCCGGTTAGCTTCATATCCTTTATCTGAGTCTGTTGCATGCTTAGATATCTTATGGCTTTCCCTTTCCTCCATTCGGGTGACCGAAATTTCAAATGTACCGATAGTTACATCCTTTAAAACTCGAGTCTTTTCTTGTGTACAAATCTCTGTGTCATTGTCGCATCGTGAGTCTGATTACCGTCCAGTCAGCTTCATATCCTTTATTTGAGTCTGTTGCATGCTTAGATATCTTATGGCTTTCCCGTTCCTCCATTCGGGTGCCCGAAACTTCAAATGAACCGCTATTTACGTTCATTAAAACACGAGTCTTTTCTTGTGTACGAATCTCTGTGTCATTGTCCCATCGTGAGTCCGATTACCGTTCGGTCAGCTTCATATCCTTTATCAGAGTCTGTTGCATGCTCAGATATCATATGGCCTTCCCGTTCCTCCATTCGGGTGCCCGAAACTTCAAATGAACCGCTAGTTACGTCCATTAAAACTCGAGTCTTTTCTTGTGTACGAATCTCTATGTCATTGTCGCATCGTGAGTCCGATTACCGTCCGGTCAGCTTCATATCCTTTATCTGAGTCTGTTGCATGCTTAGATATCTTATGGCCTTCCCGTACCTCCATTCGGGTGCCCGAAACTTCAAATGTACAGATAGTTACGTCCTTTTAAACTCGAGTCTTTTCTTGTGACGAATCTCTATGTCATTGTCGCATAGTGAGTCCGATTACCGTCCGGTCAGCTTCATATACTTTATCTGAGTCTGTTGCTTGCTTAGATATCTTATGGCTTTCCCGTTCCTCCATTCGGGTGCCCGAAACTTCAAATGAACCGCTAGTTACGTCCGTTAAAACACGAGTCTTTTCTTGTGTACGAATCTCTGTGTCATTGTCCCATCGTGAGTCTGATTACCATCCGGTAAGCTTCATATCCTTTATCTGAGTCTGTTGCATGCTCAGATATCTTATGGCCTTCCCGTTCCTCCATTCAGGTGCCCGAAACTTCAAATGAACCGCTAGTTACGTCCATTAAAACACGAGTCTTTTCTTGTGTACGAATCTCTGTGTCATTGTCCCATCGTGAGTCCGATTACCGTCCGGTCAGCTTCATATCCTTTATCTGAGTCTGTTCCATACTTAGATATCTTATGGCTTTCCCGTTCCTCCATTCGGGTGCCCGAAATTTCAAATGTACCGATAGTTACGTCCTTTAAAACTCGAGTCTTCTCTTGTGTACAAATCTCTGTGTCATTGTCGCATCGTGAGTCTGATTACCGTCCAGTCAGCTTCATATCCTTTATTTGAGTCTGTTGCATGCTTAGATATCTTATGGCTTTCCCGTTCCTCCATTCGGGTGCCCGAAACTTCAAATGAACCGCTAGTTACGTCCGTTAAAACAGGAGTCTTTTCTTGTGTACGAATCTCTGTGTCATTGTCCCATCGTGAGTCTGATTACCGTCCGGTAAGCTTCATATCCTTTATCTGAGTCTGTTGCATGCTCAGATATCTTATGGCCTTCCCGTTCCTCCATTCAGGTGCCCGAAACTTCAAATGAACCGCTAGTTACGTCCATTAAAACACGAGTCTTTTCTTGTGTACGAATCTCTGTGTCATTGTCCCATCGTGAGTCCGATTACCGTCCGGTCAGCTTCATATCCTTTATCTGAGTCTGTTCCATGCTTAGATATCTTATGGCTTTCCCGTTCCTCCATTCGGTTGCCCGAAATTTCAAATGTACCGATAGTTACGTCCTTTAAAACTCGAGTCTTTTCTTGTGTACGAATCTCTGTGTCATTGTCGCATCGTGAGTCCGATTACCGTCCAGTCAGCTTCATATCCTTTATCTGAGTCTGTTGCATGCTTAGATATCTTATGGCTTTCCCGTTCCTCCATTCGGGTGCCCGAAACTTCAAATGAACCGCTATTTACGTTCATTAAACACGAGTCTTTTCTTGTGTACGAATCTCTGTGTCATTGTCCCATCGTGAGTCCGATTACCATCCGGTCAGCTTCGTATCCTTTAACATAGTTTGTTGCATGATCAGATATCTTATGGCGTTCCCGTTCCTCCATTCGGGTGCCCGAAACTTCAAATGAACCGATAGTTACGTCCATTAAAACACGAGTCTTTTCTTGTGTACGAATCTCTGTGTCATTGTCCCATCGTGAGTCCGATTACCGTCCGGTCAGCTTCATATCCTTTATCTGAGTCTGTTGCATGCTTAGATATCTAATGGCCTTCCCTTACATCCATTCGGGTGCCCGGAACTTCAAATGTACAGATAGTTACGTCCTTTAAAACTCGAGTCTTGTCTTGTGTACGAATCTCTATGTCATTGTCGCATCGTGAGTCCAATTACCGTCCGGTCAGCTTCATATCTTTTATCTGAGTCTGTTGCATGCTTAGATATCTTATGGCCTTCCCGTACCTCCATTCGGGTGCCCGAAACTTCAAATGTACAGATAGTTACGTCCTTTAAAACTCGAGTCTTTTCTTGTGTACGAATCTCTGTGTCATTGTCGCATCGTGAGTCCGATTACCGTCCGGTCAGCTTCATATCCTTTATCTGAGTCTGTTGCATGCTTAGATATCTTATGGCTTTCCCGTTCCTCCATTCGGGTGCCCGAAACTTCAAATGAACCGCTATTTACGTTCATTAAAACACAAGTCTTTTCTTTTGTACGAATCTCTGTGTCATTGTCCCATCGAGAGTCCGATTACCGTCCGGTCAGCTTCATATCCTTTATCTGAGTCTGTTGCATGCTTAGATATCTTATAGCCTTCACGGACCTCCATTCGGGAGCCCGAAACTTCAAATGTACAGATAGTTACGTCCTTTAAAACTCGAGTCTTTTCTTGTGTACGAATCTCTATGTCATTGTCGCATCGTGAGTCCGATTACCGTCTGGTCAGCTTCATATCCTTTATCTGAGTCTATTGCATGCTTAGATATCTTATGGCCTTCCCGTTCCTCCATTCGGGTGCCCGAAACTTCAAATGAACCGCTAGTTACGTCCATTAAAACACGAGCCTTTTCTTATGTACGAATCTCTGTGTCATTGTAACATCGTGAGTCCGATTACCGTCCGGTCTGCTTCGTATCCTTTAACATAGTTTGTTGCATGATCAGATATCTTATGGCGTTCCCGTTCCTCCATTCGGGTGCCCGAAACTTCATATGAACCGATAGTTACGTCCATTAAAACACGAGTGTTTTCTTGTGTACGAATCTCTGTGTCATTTTCCCATCGTGAGTCCGATTACCGTCCGGTCAGCTTCATATCCTTTATCTGAGTCTGTTGCATGCTTAGATATCTTATGGCTTTCCCGTTCCTCCATTCGGGTGCCCGAAAATTCAAATGAACCGCTATTTACGTTCATTAAACACGAGTCTTTTCTTGTGTACGAATCTCTGTGTCATTGTCCCATCGTGAGTCCGATTACCATCCGGTCAGCTTCGTATCCTTTAACATAGTTTGTTGCATGATCAGATATCTTATGGCGTTCCCGTTCCTCCATTCGGGTGCCTGAAACTTCAAATGAACCGCCAGTTACGTTCATTAAACACGAGTCTTTTCTGGTGTACGAATCTCTGTGTCATTGTCCCATCATGAGTCCGATTACCGTCCGGTCAGCTTCGTATCCTTAAACATAGTTTGTTGCATGATCAGATATCTTATGGCGTTCCCGTTCCTCCATTCGGGTGCCCGAAACTTCATATGAACCGATAGTTACGTCCATTAAAACACGAGTCTTTTCTTGAGTACGAATCTCTGTGTCCTTGTCCCATCGTGAGTCCGATTACCGTCCGGTCAGCTTCATATCCTTTATCTGAGTCTGTTGCATGCTTAGATATCTTATGGCTTTCCCGTTCCTCCATTCGGGTGCCCGAAAATTCAAATGAACCGCTATTTACGTTCATTAAACACGAGTCTTTTCTTGTGTACGAATCTCTGTGTCATTGTCCCATCGTGAGTCCGATTACCATCCGGTCAGCTTCGTATCCTTTAACATAGTTTGTTGCATGATCAGATATCTTATGGCGTCCCCGTTCCTCCATTCGGGTGCCTGAAACTTCAAATGAACCGCCAGTTACGTCCATTAAACACGAGTCTTTTCTTGTGTACGAATCTCTGTGTCATTGTCCCATCATGAGTCCGATTACCGTCCGGTCAGCTTCGTATCCTTAACATAGTTTGTTGCATGATCAGATATCTTATGGCGTTCCCGTTCCTCCATTCGGGTGCCCAAAACTTCATATGAACCGATAGTTACGTCCATTAAAACACGAGTCTTTTCTTGTGTACGAATCTCTGTGTCATTGTTCAATCGTGAGTCCGATTACCGTCCGGTCAGCTTCATATCCTTTATCTGAGTCTGTTGCATGCTTAGATATCTTATGGCCTTCCCGTACCTCCATTCGGGTGCCCGACACTTCAAATGCACAGATAGTTACGTCCTTTAAAACTCGAGTCTTTTCTTTTGTACGAATCTCTATGTCATTGTCGCATTGTGAGTCCGATTAGCGTCCGGTTAGCTTCATATCCTTTATCTGAGTCTGTTGCATGCTTAGATATCTTATGGCCTTCTCGTACCTCCATTCGGGTGCCCGAAACTTCAAATGTACAGATAGTTACGTCCTTTAAAACTCGAGTCTTTTCTTGTGTACGAATCTGTGTGTCATTGTCGCATCGTGAGTCCGATTACCGTCCGGTCAGCTTCATATCCTTTATCTGAGTCTGTTGCATGCTTAGATATCTTATGGCTTTCCCGTTCCTCCATTCGGGTTCCCGAAACTTCAAATGAACCGCTATTTACGTTCGTTAAAACACGAGTCTTTTCTTGTGTACGAATCTCTGTGTCATTGTACCATCGTGAGTCCGATTACCGTCCGGTCAGCTTCATATCCTTTATCTGAGTCTGTTGCATGCTCAGATATCTTATGGCCTTCCCGTTCCTCCATTCGGGTGCTCGAAACTTCAAATGTACAGATAGTTACGTCCTTTAAAACTCGAGTCTTTTCTTGTGTACGAATCTCTATGTCATTGTCGCATCGTGAGTCCGATTACCGTCCGGTTAGCTTCATATCCTTTATCTGAGTCTGTTGCATGCTTAGATATCTTATGGCTTTCCCGTTCCTCCATTCGGGTGCCCGGAACTTCAAATGAACCGCTATTTACGTTCATTAAACACGCGTCTTTTCTTGTGTACGAATCTCTGTGTCATTGTCCCATCGTGAGTCCGATTACCATCCGGTCAGCTTCGTATCCTTTAACATAGTTTGTTGCATGATCAGATATCTTATGGCGTTCCCGTTCCTCCATTCGGGTGACCGAAACTTCAAATGAACCGATAGTTACGTCCATTAAAACACGAGTCTTTTCTTGTGTACGAATCTCTGTGTCATTGTCCCATCGTGAGTCCGATTACCGTCCGGTCAGCTTCATATCCTTTATCTGAGTCTGTTGCATGCTTAGATATCTTATGGCCTTCCCGTACCTCCATTCGGGTGCCCGGAACATCAAATGTACAGATAGTTACATCCTTTAAAACTCGAGTCTTGTCTTGTGTACGAATCTCTATGTCATTGTCGCATCGTGAGTCCGATTACCGTCCGGTCAGCTTCATATCTTTTATCTGAGTCTGTTGCATGCTTAGATATCTTATGGCCTTCCCGTACCTCCATTCGGGTACCCGAAACTTCAAATGTACAGATAGTTACGTCCTTTAAAACTCGAGTCTTTTCTTGTGTAGGAATCTCTGTGTCATTGTCGCATCGTGAGTCCGATTACCGTCCGGTCAGCTTCATATCCTTTATCTGAGTCTGTTGCATGCTTAGATATCTTATGGCTTTCCCGTTCCTCCATTCGGGTGCCCGAAACTTCAAATGAACCGCTATTTACGTTCATTAAAACACAAGTCTTTTCTTCTGTACGAATCTCTGTGTCATTGTCCGATCGTGAGTCCGATTACCGTCCGGTCAGCTTCATATCCTTTATCTGAGTCTGTTGCATGCTTAGATATCTTATGGCCTTCCCGTTCCTCCATTCGGGTGCCCGAAACTTCAAATGTACAGATAGTTACGTCCTTTAAAACTTGAGTCTTTTCTTGTGTACGAATCTCTATGTCATTGTCGCATCGTGAGTCCGATTACCGTCCGGTCAGCTTCATATCCTTTATCTGAGTCTGTTGCATGCTTAGATATCTTATGGCCTTCCCGTTCCTCCATTCGGGTGCCCGAAACTTCAAATGAACCGCTAGTTACGTCCATTAAAACACGAGTCTTTTCTTATGTACGAATCTCTGTGTCATTGTCACATCGTGAGTCCGATTACCGTCCGGTCTACTTCGTATCCTTTAACATAGTTTGTTGCATGATCAGATATCTTATGGCGTTCCCGTTCCTCCATTCGGGTGCCCGAAACTTCATATGAACCGATAGTTACGTCCATTAAAACACGAGTCTTTTCTTGTGTACGAATCTCTGTGTCATTGTCCCATCGTGAGTCCGATTACCGTCCGGTCAGCTTCATATCCTTTATTTGAGTTTGTTGCTTGCTTAGATATCTTATGGCTTTCCCGTTCCTCCATTCGGGTGCCTGAAACTTCAAATGAACCGCTATTTACGTTCATTAAACACGAGTCTTTTCTTGTGTACGAATCTCTGTGTCATTGTCCCATCATGAGTCCGATTACCGTCCGGTCAGCTTCATATCCTTAAACATAGTTTGTTGCATGATCAGATATCTTGTGGCCTTCCCGTTCCTCCATTCGGGTGCCCGAAACTTCATATGAACCGATAGTTACGTCCATTAAAACACGAGTCTTTTCTTGAGTACGAATCTCTGTGTCCTTGTCCCATCGTGAGTCCGATTACCATCCGGTCAGCTTCATATCCTTTATCTGAGTCTGTTGCATGCTTAGATATCTTATGGCGTTCCCGTTCCTCCATTCGGGTGCCCGAAACTTCATATGAACCGATAGTTACGTCCATTAAAACACGAGTCTTTTCTTGTGTACGAATCTCTGTGTCATTGTCCCATCGTGAGTCCAATTACCATCCGGTCAGCTTCGTATCCTTTAACATAGTTTGTTGCATGATCAGATATCTTATGGCGTTCCCGTTCCTCCATTCGGGTGCCTGAAACTTCAAATGAACCGCCAGTTACGTTCATTAAACACGAGCCTTTTCTTGTGTACGAATCTCTGTGTCATTGTCCCATCATGAGTCCGATTACCGTCCGGTCAGCTTCATATCCTTTAACATAGTTTGTTGCATGATCAGATATCTTATGGCGTTCCCGTTCCTCCATTCGGGTGCCCAAAACTTCATATGAACCGATAGTTACGTCCATTAAAACACGAGTCTTTTCTTATGTACGAATCTCTGTGTCATTGTCCCATCGTGAGTCCGATTACCGTCCGGTCAGCTTCATATCCTTTATCTGAGTCTGTTGCATGCTTAGATATCTTATAGCTTTCCTTTTCCTCCATTCGAGTGCCCGAAACTTCAAATGAACCGCTAATTACGTTCATTAAAACACGAGTCTTTTCTTGTGTACGAATCTCTGTGTCATTGTCCCATCGTGAGTCCGATTACCGTCCGGTCAGCTTCATATCCTTTATCTGAGTCTGTTGCATGCTCAGATATGTTATGGCCTTCCCGTACCTCCATTCGGGTGCCCGAAACTTCAAATGTACAGATAGTTACGTCCTTTAAAACTCGAGTCTTTTCTTGTGTACGAATCTGTGTGTCATTGTCGCATCGTGAGTCCGATTACCGTCCGGTCAGCTTCATATCCTTTATCTGAGTCTGTTGCATGCTTAGATATCTTATGGCTTTCCCGTTCCTCCATTCGGGTGCCCGAAACTTCAAATGAACCGCTATTTACGTTCATTAAACACGCGTCTTTTCTTGTGTACGAATCTCTGTGTCATTGTCCCATCGTGAGTCCGATTACCATCCGGTCAGCTTCGTATCCTTTAACATAGTTTGTTGCATGATCAGATATCTTATGGCGTTCCCGTTCCTCCATTCGGGTGCCTGAAACTTCAAATGAACCGCCAGTTACGTTCATTAAACACGAGCCTTTTCTTGTGTACGAATCTCTGTGTCATTGTCCCATCATGAGTCCGATTACCGTCCGGTCAGCTTCATATCCTTTATCTGAGTCTGTTGCATGCTTAGATATCTTATGGCTTTCCCGTTCCTCCATTCGGGTTCCCGAAACTTCAAATGAACCGCTATTTACGTTCGTTAAAACACGAGTCTTTTCTTGTGTACGAATCTCTGTGTCATTGTACCATCGTGAGTCCGATTACCGTCCGGTCAGCTTCATATCCTTTATCTGAGTCTGTTGCATGCTCAGATATTTTATGGCCTTCCCGTTCCTCCATTCGGGTGCTCGAAACTTCAAATGTACAGATAGTTACGTCCTTTAAAACTCGAGTCTTTTCTTGTGTACGAATCTCTATGTCATTGTCGCATCGTGAGTCCGATTACCGTCCGGTTAGCTTCATATCCTTTATCTGAGTCTGTTGCATGCTTAGATATCTTATGGCTTTCCCGTTCCTCCATTCGGGTGCCCGGAACTTCAAATGAACCGCTATTTACGTTCATTAAACACGCGTCTTTTCTTGTGTACGAATCTCTGTGTCATTGTCCCATCGTGAGTCCGATTACCATCCGGTCAGCTTCGTATCCTTTAACATAGTTTGTTGCATGATCAGATATCTTATGGCGTTCCCGTTCCTCCATTCGGGTGACCGAAACTTCAAATGAACCGATAGTTACGTCCATTAAAACACGAGTCTTTTCTTGTGTACGAATCTCTGTGTCATTGTCCCATCGTGAGTCCGATTACCGTCCGGTCAGCTTCATATCCTTTATCTGAGTCTGTTGCATGCTTAGATATCTTATGGCCTTCCCGTACCTCCATTCGGGTGCCCGGAACATCAAATGTACAGATAGTTACATCCTTTAAAACTCGAGTCTTGTCTTGTGTACGAATCTCTATGTCATTGTCGCATCGTGAGTCCGATTACCGTCCGGTCAGCTTCATATCTTTTATCTGAGTCTGTTGCATGCTTAGATATCTTATGGCCTTCCCGTACCTCCATTCGGGTACCCGAAACTTCAAATGTACAGATAGTTACGTCCTTTAAAACTCGAGTCTTTTCTTGTGTAGGAATCTCTGTGTCATTGTCGCATCGTGAGTCCGATTACCGTCCGGTCAGCTTCATATCCTTTATCTGAGTCTGTTGCATGCTTAGATATCTTATGGCTTTCCCGTTCCTCCATTCGGGTGCCCGAAACTTCAAATGAACCGCTATTTACGTTCATTAAAACACAAGTCTTTTCTTCTGTACGAATCTCTGTGTCATTGTCCGATCGTGAGTCCGATTACCGTCCGGTCAGCTTCATATCCTTTATCTGAGTCTGTTGCATGCTTAGATATCTTATGGCCTTCCCGTTCCTCCATTCGGGTGCCCGAAACTTCAAATGTACAGATAGTTACGTCCTTTAAAACTTGAGTCTTTTCTTGTGTACGAATCTCTATGTCATTGTCGCATCGTGAGTCCGATTACCGTCCGGTCAGCTTCATATCCTTTATCTGAGTCTGTTGCATGCTTAGATATCTTATGGCCTTCCCGTTCCTCCATTCGGGTGCCCGAAACTTCAAATGAACCGCTAGTTACGTCCATTCAAACACGAGTCTTTTCTTATGTACGAATCTCTGTGTCATTGTCACATCGTGAGTCCGATTACCGTCCGGTCTACTTCGTATCCTTTAACATAGTTTGTTGCATGATCAGATATCTTATGGCGTTCCCGTTCCTCCATTCGGGTGCCCGAAACTTCATATGAACCGATAGTTACGTCCATTAAAACACGAGTCTTTTCTTGTGTACGAATCTCTGTGTCATTGTCCCATCGTGAGTCCGATTACCGTCCGGTCAGCTTCATATCCTTTATTTGAGTTTGTTGCTAGCTTAGATATCTTATGGCTTTCCCGTTCCTCCATTCGGGTGCCTGAAACTTCAAATGAACCGCTATTTACGTTCATTAAACACGAGTCTTTTCTTGTGTACGAATCTCTGTGTCATTGTCCCATCATGAGTCCGATTACCGTCCGGTCAGCTTCATATCCTTAAACATAGTTTGTTGCATGATCAGATATCTTGTGGCCTTCCCGTTCCTCCATTCGGGTGCCCGAAACTTCATATGAACCGATAGTTACGTCCATTAAAACACGAGTCTTTTCTTGAGTACGAATCTCTGTGTCCTTGTCCCATCGTGAGTCCGATTACCATCCGGTCAGCTTCATATCCTTTATCTGAGTCTGTTGCATGCTTAGATATCTTATGGCTTTCCTGTTCCTCCATTCGGGTGCCCGAAAATTCAAATTAACCGCTATTTACGTTCATTAAACACGAGTCTTTTCTTGTGTACGAATCTCTGTGTCATTGTCCCATCGTGAGTCCAATTACCATCCGGTCAGCTTCGTATCCTTTAACATAGTTTGTTGCATGATCAGATATCTTATGGCGTTCCCGTTCCTCCATTCGGGTGCCTGAAACTTCAAATGAACCGCCAGTTACGTTCATTAAACACGAGCCTTTTCTTGTGTACGAATCTCTGTGTCATTGTCCCATCATGAGTCCGATTACCGTCCGGTCAGCTTCATATCCTTTAACATAGTTTGTTGCATGATCAGATATCTTATGGCGTTCCCGTTCCTCCATTCGGGTGCCCAAAACTTCATATGAACCGATAGTTACGTCCATTAAAACACGAGTCTTTTCTTATGTACGAATCTCTGTGTCATTGTCCCATCGTGAGTCCGATTACCGTCCGGTCAGCTTCATATCCTTTATCTGAGTCTGTTGCATGCTTAGATATCTTATAGCTTTCCTTTTCCTCCATTCGAGTGCCCGAAACTTCAAATGAACCGCTAATTACGTTCATTAAAACACGAGTCTTTTCTTGTGTACGAATCTCTGTGTCATTGTCCCATCGTGAGTCCGATTACCGTCCGGTCAGCTTCATATCCTTTATCTGAGTCTGTTGCATGCTCAGATATGTTATGGCCTTCCCGTACCTCCATTCGGGTGCCCGAAACTTCAAATGTACAGATAGTTACGTCCTTTAAAACTCGAGTCTTTTCTTGTGTACGAATCTGTGTGTCATTGTCGCATCGTGAGTCCGATTACCGTCCGGTCAGCTTCATATCCTTTATCTGAGTCTGTTGCATGCTTAGATATCTTATGGCTTTCCCGTTCCTCCATTCGGGTGCCCGAAACTTCAAATGAACCGCTATTTACGTTCGTTAAAACACGAGTCTTTTCTTGTGTACGAATCTCTGTGTCATTGTCCCATCGTGAGTCCGATTACCATCCGGTCAGCTTCATATCCTTTATCTGAGTCTGTTGCATGCTCAGATATCTTATGGCCTTCCCGTTCCTCCATTCGGGTGCCCGAAACTTCAAATGTACAGATAGTTACGTCCTTTAAAACTCGAGTCTTTTCTTGTGTACGAATCTCTATGTCATTGTCGCATCGTGAGTCCGATTACCGTCCGGTTAGCTTCATATCCTTTATCTGAGTCTGTTGCATGCCTAGATATCTTATGGCCTTTCCGTTCCTCCATTCGGGTGCCCGAAACTTCAAATGAACCGCTAGTTATGTCCATTAAAACACGAGTCTTTTCTTATGTACGAATCTCTGTGTCATTGTCACATCGTGAGTCCGATTACCGTCCGGTCTGCTTCGTATCCTTTAACATAGTTTGTTGCATGATCAGATATCTTATGGCGTTCCCGTTCCTCCATTCGGGTGCCCGAAACTTTATATGAACCGATAGTTACGTCCATTAAAACACGAGTCTTTTCTTGTGTACGAATCTCTGTGTCATTGTCGCATCGTGAGTCCGATTACCGTCCGGTCAGCTTCATATCCTTTATCTGAGTCTGTTGCATGCTTAGATATCTTATGGCTTTCCCGTTCCTCCATTCGGGTGCCCGAAACTTCAAATGAACCGCTATTTACGTTCATTAAAACACAAGTCTTTTCTTGTGTAGGAATCTCTGTGTCATTGTCCCATCGTGAGTCCGATTACCGTCCGGTCAGCTTCATATCCTTTATCTGAGTCTGTTGCATGCTTAGATATCTTATGGCCTTCCCGTTCCTCCATTCGGGTGCCCGAAACTTCAAATGTACAGATAGTTACGTCCTTTAAAACTCGAGTCTTTTCTTGTGTATGAATCTCTGTGTCATTGTCGCATCGTGAGTCCGATTACCGTCCGGTCTGCTTCGTATCCTTTAACATAGTTTGTTGCATGATCAGATATCTTATGGCGTTCGCGTTCCTCCATTCGGGTGCCCAAAACTTCAAATGAACCGCTAGTTACGTCCATTAAAACACGAGTCTTTTCTTGTGTACGAATCTCTGTGTCATTGTCCCATCGTGAGTCCGATTAACGTCCGGTCAACTTCATATCCTTTATCTGAGTCTATTGCATGGTTAGATATCTTATGGCTTTCCCGTTCCTCCATTCGGGTGCCTGAAACTTCAAATGAACCGCGATTTACGTTCATTAAACACGAGTCTTTTCTTGTGTACGAATCTCTGTGTCATTGTCCCATTATGAGTCCGATTACCGTCCGGTCAGCTTCGTATCCTTAAACATAGTTTGTTGCATGATCAGATATCTTATGGCGTTCCCGTTCCTCCATTCGGGTGCCCGAAACTTCATATGAACCGATAGTTACGTCCATTAAAACACGAGTCTTTTTTTGAGTACGAATCTCTGTGTCCTTGTCCCATCGTGAGTCCGATTACCGTCCGGTCAGCTTCATATCCTTTATCTGAGTCTGTTGCATGCTTAGATATCTTATGGCTTTCCCGTTCCTCCATTCGGGTGCCCGAAAATTCAAATGAACCGCTATTTACGTTCAGTAAACACGAGTCTTTTCTTGTGTATGAATCTCTGTGTCATTGTCCCATCGTGAGTCCGATTACCATCCGGTCAGCTTCGTATCCTTTAACATAGTTTGTTGCATGATCAGATATCTTATAGCGTTCCCGTTCCTCCATTCGGGTGCCTGACACTTCAAATGAACCGCCAGTTACGTTCATTAAACACGAGTCTTTTCTTGTGTACGAATCTCTGTGTCATTGTCCCATCATGAGTCCGATTACCGTCCGGTCAGCTTCGTATCCTTTAACATAGTTTGTTGCATGATCAGATATCTTATGGCGTTCCCGTTCCTCCATTCGGGTGCCCAAAACTTCATATGAACCGATAGTTACGTCCATTAAAACACGAGTCTTTTCTTGTGTACGAATCTCTGTGTCATTGTCCCATCGTGAGTCCGATTACCGTCCGGTCAGCTTCATATCCTTTATCTGAGTCTGTTGCATGCTTAGATATCTTATGGCCTTCCCGTACCTCCATTCGGGTGCCCGACACTTCAAATGCACAGATAGTTACGTCCTTTAAAACTCGAGTCTTTTCTTTTGTACGAATCTCTATGTCATTGTCGCATTGTGAGTCCGATTAGCGTCCGGTTAGCTTCATATCCTTTATCTGAGTCTGTTGCATGCTTAGATATCTTATGGCCTTCCCGTACCTCCATTTGGGTGCCCGAAACTTCAAATGTACAGATAGTTACGTCCTTTAAAACTCGAGTCTTTTCTTGTGTACGAATCTGTGTGTCATTGTCGCATCGTGAGTCCGATTACCGTCCGGTCAGCTTCATATCCTTTATTTGAGTCTGTTGCATGGATAGATATCTTATGGCTTTCCCGTTCCTCCATTCGGGTGCCCGAAACTTCAAATGAACCGCTATTTACGTTCGTTAAAACACGAGTCTTTTCTTGTGTACGAATCACCGTGTCATTGTCCCATCGTGAGTCCGATTACCGTCCGTTCAGATTCATATCCTTTATCTGAGTCTGTTGCATGCTCAGATATCTTATGGCCTTCCCGTTCCTCCATTCGGGTGCCCGAAACTTCAAATGTACAGATAGTTACGTCCTTTAAAACTCGAGTCTTTTCTTGTGTACGAATCTCTATGTCATTGTCGCATCGTGAGTCTGATTACCATCCGGTTAGCTTCATATCCTTTATCTGAGTCTGTTGCATGCTTAGATATCTTATGGCCTTCACGGACCTCCATTCGGGTGCCCGAAACTTCAAATGTACGGATAGTTACGTCCTTTAAAACTCGAGTCTTTTCTTGTGTACGAATCTGTGTGTCATTGTCGCATCGTGAGTCCGATTACCGTCCGGTCAGCTTCATATCCTTTATCTGAGTCTGTTGCATGCTTAGATATCTTATGGCTTTCCCGTTCCTCCATTCGGGTGCCCGAAACTTCAAATGAACCGCTATTTACGTTCGTTAAAACACGAGTCTTTTCTTGTGTACGAATCTCTGTGTCATTGTCCCATCGTGAGTCCGATTACCGTCCTGTCAGCTTCATATCCTTTATCTGAGTCTGTTGCATGCTCAGATATCTTATTGCCTTCCCGTTCCTCCATTCGGGTGCCCGAAACTTTATATGAACCGATAGTTACGTCCATTAAAACACGAGTCTTTTCTTGTGTACGAATCTCTGTGTCATTGTCCCATCGTGAGTCTGATTACCGTCCGGTCAGCTTCATATCCTTTATCTGAGTCTGTTGCATGCTTAGATATCTTATGACTTTCCCGTTCCTCCATTCGGGTGCCTGAAACTTCAAATGAACCACTATTTACGTTCATTAAACACGAGTCTTTTCTTGTGTACGAATCTCTGTGTCATTGTCCCATCGTGAGTCCGATTACCGTCCGGTCAGCTTCGTATCCTTTAACATAGTTTGTTGCTTGATCAGATATCTTATGGCGTTCCCGTTCCTCCATTCGGGTGCCCGAAACTTCATATGAATCGATAGTTACGTCCATTAAAACACGAGTCTTTTCTTGAGTACGAATCTCTGTGTCCTTGTCCCATCGTGAGTCCGATTACCATCCGGTCAGCTTCATATCCTTTATCTGACTCTGTTGCATGCTTAGATATCTTATGGTTTTCCCGTTCCTCCATTCGGGTGCCCGAAATTTCAAATGTACCGATAGTTACGTCCTTTAAAACTCGAGTCTTTTCTTGTGTACGAATCTCTGTGTCATTGTCGCATCGTGAGTCCGATTACCGTCCAGTCAGCTTCATATCCTTTATCTGAGTCTGTTGCATGCTTAGATATCTTATGGCTTTCCCGTTCCTCCATTCGGGTGCCTGAAACTTCAAATGAACCGCTAATTACGTTCATTAAAACACGAGTCTTTTCTTGTGTACGAATCTCTGTGTCATTGTCCCATCGTGAGTCCGATTACCGTCCGGTCAGCTTCATATCCTTTATCTGAGTCTGTTGCATGCTCAGATATCTTATGGCCTTCCCGTTCCTCCATTCGGGTGCCCGAAACTTCAAATGTACAGATAGTTACGTCCTTTAAAACTTGAGTCTTTTCTTGTGTACGAATCTCTATGTCATTGTCGCATCGTGAGTCCGATTACCGTCCGGTCAGCTTCATATCCTTTATCTGAGTCTGTTGCATGCTTAGATATCTTATGGCCTTCCCGTCGAAACTTCAAATGTACAGATAGTTACGTCCTTTAAAACTCGAGTCTTTTCTTTTGTACGAATCTCTATGTCATTGTCGCATCGTGAGTCCGATTACCGTCCAGTCAGCTTCATATCCTTTATCTGAGTCTGTTGCATGCTTAGATATCTTATGGCTTTCCCGTTCCTCCATTTGGGTGCCTGAAACTTCAAATGAACCGCTATTTACGTTCATTAAACACGAGTCTTTTCTTGTGTACGAATCTCTGTGTCATTGTCCCATCATGAGTCCGATTACCGTCCGGTCAGCTTCGTATCCTTTAACATAGTTTGTTGCATGATCAGATATCTTATGGCATTCCCGTTCCTCCATTCGGATGCCCAAAACTTCATATGAACCGATAG
The DNA here is from genome assembly GCA_032199755.1 of Ambrosia artemisiifolia. Taxonomy (NCBI): domain Eukaryota; kingdom Viridiplantae; phylum Streptophyta; class Magnoliopsida; order Asterales; family Asteraceae; genus Ambrosia; species Ambrosia artemisiifolia. The sequence continues at coordinate 14,441,722 of CM063529.1, forward strand.
TTACGTCAATTAAAACACGAGTCTTTTCTTGTGTACGAATCTCTGTGTCATTTTCCCATCGTGAGTCCGATTACCGTCCGGTCAGCTTCATATCCTTTATTTGAGTCTGTTGCATGCTTAGATATCTTATGGCCTTCCCGTACCTCCATTCGGGTGCCCGAAACTTCAAATGTACAGATAGTTACGTCCTTTAAAACTCGAGTCTTTTCTTGTGTACGAATCTCTGTGTCATTGTCGCATCGTGAGTCCTATTACCGTCTAGTCAGCTTCATATCCTTTATCTGAGTCTGTTGCATGCTTAGATATCTTATGGCTTTCCCGTTCCTCCATTCGGGTGCCTGAAACTTCAAATGAACCGCTATTTACGTTCAGTAAACACGAGTCTTTTCTTGTGTACGAATCTCTGTGTCATTGTCACATCGTGAGTCCGATTACCGTCCGGTCTGCTTCGTATCCTTTAACATAGTTTGTTGCATGATCAGATATCTTATGGCGTTCCCGTTCCTCCATTCGGGTGCCCGAAACTTCATATGAACCGATAGTTACGTCCATTAAAACACGAGTCTTTTCTTGTGTACGAATCTCTGTGTCATTGTCCCATCGTGAGTCCGATTACCGTCCGGTCAGCTTCATATCCTTTATCTGAGTCTGTTGCATGCTTAGATATCTTATTGCTTTCCCGTTCCTCCATTCAAGTGCCTGAAACTTCAAATGAACCGCTAATTACGTTCATTAAAACACGAGTCTTTTCTTGTGTACGAATCTCTGTGTCATTGTCCCATCGTGAGTCCGATTACCGTCCGGTCAGCTTCATATCCTTTATCTGAGTCTGTTGCATGCTCAGATATGTTATGGCCTTCCCGTACCTCCATTCGGGTGCCCGAAACTTCAAATGTACAGATAGTTACGTCCTTTAAAACTTGAGTCTTTTCTTGTGTACGAATCTCTATGTCATTGTCGCATCGTGAGTCCGATTAGTGTCCGGTTAGCTTCATATCCTTTATCTGAGTCTGTTGCACGCTTAGTTATCTTATGGCCTTCCCGTACCTCCATTCGGGTGCCCGAAACTTCAAATGTACAGATAGTTACGTCCTTGAAAACTCGAGTCTTTTCTTGTGTACGAATCTCTGTGTCATTGTCGCCTCGTGAGTCCGATTACCGTCCAGTCAGCTTCATATCCTTTATCTGAGTCTGTTGCATGCTTAGATATCTTATGGCTTTCCCGTTCCTCCATTCGGGTGCCTGAAACTTCAAATGAACCGCTATTTACGTTCATTAAACACGAGGCTTTTCTTGTGTACGAATCTCTGTGTCATTGTCCCATCATGAGTCCGATTACCGTCCGGTCAGCTTCGTATCCTTTAACATAGTTTGTTGCATGATCAGATATCTTATGGCGTTCCCGTTCCTCCATTCGGGTGCCCAAAACTTCATATGAACCGATAGTTACGTCAATTAAAACACGAGTCTTTTCTTGTGTACGAATCTCTGTGTCATTTTCCCATCGTGAGTCCGATTACCGTCCGGTCAGCTTCATATCCTTTATCTGAGTCTGTTGCATGCTCAGATATCTTATGGCCTTCCCGTTCCTCCATTCGGGTGCCCGAAACTTCAAATGTACAGATAGTTACGTCCTTTAAAACTTGAGTCTTTTCTTGTGTACGAATCTCTATGTCATTTTCGCATCGTGAGTCCGATTACCGTCCGGTCAGCTTCATATCCTTTATCTGAGTCTGTTGCATGCTTAGATATCTTATGGCCTTCCCGTCGAAACTTCAAATGTACAGATAGTTACGTCCTTTAAAACTCGAGTCTTTTCTTTTGTACGAATCTCTATGTCATTGTCGCATCGTGAGTCCGATTACCGTCCAGTCAGCTTCATATCCTTTATCTGAGTCTCTTGCATGCTTAGATATCTTATGGCTTTCCCGTTCCTCCATTCGGGTGCCTGAAACTTCAAATGAACCGCTATTTACGTTCATTAAACACGAGTCTTTTCTTGTGTACGAATCTCTGTGTCATTGTCCCATCATGAGTCCGATTACCGTCCGGTCAGCTTCGTATCCTTTAACATAGTTTGTTGCATGATCAGATATCTTATGGCGTTCCCGTTCCTCCATTCGGGTGCCCAAAACTTCATATGAACCGATAGTTACGTCAATTAAAACACGAGTCTTTTCTTGTGTACGAATCTCTGTGTCATTTTCCCATCGTGAGTCCGATTACCGTCTGGTCAGCTTCATATCCTTTATTTGAGTCTGTTGCATGCTTAGATATCTTATGGCCTTCCCGTACCTCCATTCGGGTGCCCGAAACTTCAAATGTACAGATAGTTACGTCCTTTAAAACTCGAGTCTTTTCTTGTGTACGAATCTCTGTGTCATTGTCCCATCGTGAGTCCGATTACCGTCCGGTCAGCTTCATATCCTTTATCTGAGTCTGTTGCATGCTCAGATATGTTATGGCCTTCCCGTACCTCCATTCGGGTGCCCGAAACTTCAAATGTACAGATAGTTACGTCCTTTAAAACTTGAGTCTTTTCTTGTGTACGAATCTCTATGTCATTGTCGCATCGTGAGTCCGATTAGTGTCCGGTTAGCTTCATATCCTTTATCTGAGTCTGTTGCACGCTTAGTTATCTTATGGCCATCCCGTACCTCCATTCGGGTGCCCGAAACTTCAAATGTACAGATAGTTACGTCCTTGAAAACTCGAGTCTTTTTTTGTGTACGAATCTCTGTGTCATTGTCGCCTCGTGAGTCCGATTACCGTCCAGTCAGCTTCATATCCTTTATCTGAGTCTGTTGCATGCTTAGATATCTTATGGCTTTCCCGTTCCTCCATTCGGGTGCCTGAAACTTCAAATGAACCGCTATTTACGTTCATTAAACACGAGGCTTTTCTTGTGTACGAATCTCTGTGTCATTGTCCCATCATGAGTCCGATTACCGTCCGGTCAGCTTCGTATCCTTTAACATAGTTTGTTGCATGATCAGATATCTTATGGCGTTCCCGTTCCTCCATTCGGGTGCCCAAAACTTCATATGAACCGATAGTTACGTCAATTAAAACACGAGTCTTTTCTTGTGTACGAATCTCTGTGTCATTTTCCCATCGTGAGTCCGATTACCGTCCGGTCAGCTTCATATCCTTTATCTGAGTCTGTTGCATGCTCAGATATCTTATGGCCTTCCCGTTCCTCCATTCGGGTGCCCGAAACTTCAAATGTACAGATAGTTACGTCCTTTAAAACTTGAGTCTTTTCTTGTGTACGAATCTCTATGTCATTTTCGCATCGTGAGTCCGATTACCGTCCGGTCAGCTTCATATCCTTTATCTGAGTCTGTTGCATGCTTAGATATCTTATGGCCTTCCCGTCGAAACTTCAAATGTACAGATAGTTACGTCCTTTAAAACTCGAGTCTTTTCTTTTGTACGAATCTCTATGTCATTGTCGCATCGTGAGTCCGATTACCGTCCAGTCAGCTTCATATCCTTTATCTGAGTCTCTTGCATGCTTAGATATCTTATGGCTTTCCCGTTCCTCCATTCGGGTGCCTGAAACTTCAAATGAACCGCTATTTACGTTCATTAAACACGAGTCTTTTCTTGTGTACGAATCTCTGTGTCATTGTCCCATCATGAGTCCGATTACCGTCCGGTCAGCTTCGTATCCTTTAACATAGTTTGTTGCATGATCAGATATCTTATGGCGTTCCCGTTCCTCCATTCGGGTGCCCAAAACTTCATATGAACCGATAGTTACGTCAATTAAAACACGAGTCTTTTCTTGTGTACGAATCTCTGTGTCATTTTCCCATCGTGAGTCCGATTACCGTCTGGTCAGCTTCATATCCTTTATTTGAGTCTGTTGCATGCTTAGATATCTTATGGCCTTCCCGTACCTCCATTCGGGTGCCCGAAACTTCAAATGTACAGATAGTTACGTCCTTTAAAACTCGAGTCTTTTCTTGTGTACGAATCTCTGTGTCATTGTCGCATCGTGAGTCCTATTACCGTCTAGTCAGCTTCATATCCTTTATCTGAGTCTGTTGCATGCTTAGATATCTTATGGCTTTCCCGTTCCTCCATTCGGGTGCCTGAAACTTCAAATGAACCGCTATTTACGTTCAGTAAACACGAGTCTTTTCTTGTGTACGAATCTCTGTGTCATTGTCACATCGTGAGTCCGATTACCGTCCGGTCTGCTTCGTATCCTTTAACATAGTTTGTTGCATGATCAGATATCTTATGGCGTTCCCGTTCCTCCATTCGGGTGCCCGAAACTTCATATGAACCGATAGTTACGTCCATTAAAACACGAGTCTTTTCTTGTGTACGAATCTCTGTGTCATTGTCCCATCGTGAGTCCGATTACCGTCCGGTCAGCTTCATATCCTTTATCTGAGTCTGTTGCATGCTTAGATATCTTATAGCTTTCCCGTTCCTCCATTCAAGTGCCTGAAACTTCAAATGAACCGCTAATTACGTTCATTAAAACACGAGTCTTTTCTTGTGTACGAATCTCTGTGTCATTGTCCCATCGTGAGTCCGATTACCGTCCGGTCAGCTTCATATCCTTTATCTGAGTCTGTTGCATGCTCAGATATGTTATGGCCTTCCCGTACCTCCATTTGGGTGCCCGAAACTTCAAATGTACAGATAGTTACGTCCTTTAAAACTTGAGTCTTTTCTTGTGTACGAATCTCTATGTCATTGTCGCATCGTGAGTCCGATTAGTGTCCGGTTAGCTTCATATCCTTTATCTGAGTCTGTTGCACGCTTAGTTATCTTATGGCCTTCCCGTACCTCCATTCGCGTGCCCGAAACTTCAAATGTACAGATAGTTACGTCCTTGAAAACTCGAGTCTTTTCTTGTGTACGAATCTCTGTGTCATTGTCGCCTCGTGAGTCCGATTACCGTCCAGTCAGCTTCATATCCTTTATCTGAGTCTGTTGCATGCTTAGATATCTTATGGCTTTCCCGTTCCTCCATTCGGGTGCCTGAAACTTCAAATGAACCGCTATTTACGTTCATTAAACACGAGTCTTTTCTTGTGTACGAATCTCTGTGTCATTGTCCCATCATGAGTCCGATTACCGTCCGGTCAGCTTCGTATCCTTTAACATAGTTTGTTGCATGATCAGATATCTTATGGCGTTCCCGTTCCTCCATTCGGGTGCCCAAAACTTCATATGAACCGATAGTTACGTCAATTAAAACACGAGTCTTTTCTTGTGTACGAATCTCTGTGTCATTTTCCCATCGTGAGTCCGATTACCGTCCGGTCAGCTTCATATCTTTTATCTGAGTCTGTTGCATGCTTAGATATCTTATGACTTTCCCGTTCCTCCATTCGGGTGCCTGAAACTTCAAATGAACCGCTGTTTACGTTCATTAAACACGAGTCTTTTCTTGTGTACGAATCTCTGTGTCATTGTCCCATCATGAGTCCGATTACCGTCCGGTCAGCTTCGTATCCTTTAACATAGTTTGTTGCATGATCAGATATCTTATGGCGTTCCCGTTCCTCCATTTGGGTGCCCAAAACTTCATATGAACCGATAGTTACGTCAATTAAAACACGAGTCTTTTCTTGTGTATGAATCTCTGTGTCATTTTCCCATCGTGAGTCCGATTACCGTCTGGTCAGCTTCATATCCTTTATTTGAGTCTGTTGCATGCTTAGATATCTTATGGCCTTCCCGTACCTCCATTCGGGTGCCCGAAACTTCAAATGTACAGATAGTTACGTCCTTTAAAACACGAGTCTTTTCTTGTGTACGAATCTCTGTGTCATTGTCGCATCGTGAGTCCGATTACCGTCTAGTCAGCTTCATATCCTTTATCTGAGTCTGTTGCGTGCTTAGATATCTTATGGCTTTCCCGTTACTCCATTCGGGTGCCTGAAACTTCAAATGAACCGCTATTTACGTTCATTAAACACGAGTCTTTTCTTGTGTACGAATCTCGGTGTCATTGTCCCATCATGAGTCCGATTACCGTCCGGTCAGCTTCGTATCCTTTAACATAGTTTGTTGCATGATCAGATATCTTATGGCGTTCCCGTTCCTCCATTTGGGTGCCCAAAACTTCATATGAACCGATAGTTACGTCAATTAAAACACGAGTCTTTTCTTGTGTACGAATCTCTGTGCATTGTCCCATCGTGAGTCCGATTACCGTCCGGTCAGCTTCATATCCTTTATCTGAGTCTGTTGCATGCTTAGATATCTTATAGCTTTCCCGTTCCTCCATTCGGGTGCCCGAAACTTCAAATGAACCGCTAATTACGTTCATTAAAACACGAGTCTTTTCTTGTGTACGAATCTCTGTGTCATTGTCCCATCGTGAGTCTGATTACCGTCCGGTCAGCTTCATATCCTTTATCTGAGTCAGTTGCATGCTCAGATATGTTATGGCCTTCCCGTACCTCCATTCGGGTGCCCGAAACTTCAAATGTACAGATAGTTACGTCCTTTAAAACTCGAGTCTTTTCTTGTGTACGAATCTCTGTGTCATTGTCGCATCGTGAGTCCTATTACCGTCTAGTCAGCTTCATATCCTTTATCTGAGTCTGTTGCATGCTTAGATATCTTATGGCTTTCCCGTTCCTCCATTCGGGTGCCTGAAACTTCAAATGAACCGCTATTTACGTTCAGTAAACACGAGTCTTTTCTTGTGTACGAATCTCTGTGTCATTGTCACATCGTGAGTCCGATTACCGTCCGGTCTGCTTCGTATCCTTTAACATAGTTTGTTGCATGATCAGATATCTTATGGCGTTCCCGTTCCTCCATTCGGGTGCCGAAACTTCATATGAACCGATAGTTACGTCCATTAAAACACGAGTCTTTTCTTGTGTACGAATCTCTGTGTCATTGTCCCATCGTGAGTCCGATTACCGTCCGGTCAGCTTCATATCCTTTATCTGAGTCTGTTGCATGCTTAGATATCTTATAGCTTTCCCGTTCCTCCATTCAAGTGCCTGAAACTTCAAATGAACCGCTAATTACGTTCATTAAAACACGAGTCTTTTCTTGTGTACGAATCTCTGTGTCATTGTCCCATCGTGAGTCCGATTACCGTCCGGTCAGCTTCATATCCTTTATCTGAGTCTGTTGCATGCTCAGATATGTTATGGCCTTCCCGTACCTCCATTCGGGTGCCCGAAACTTCAAATGTACAGATAGTTACGTCCTTTAAAACTTGAGTCTTTTCTTGTGTACGAATCTCTATGTCATTGTCGCATCGTGAGTCCGATTAGTGTCCGGCTAGCTTCATATCCTTTATCTGAGTCTGTTGCACGCTTAGATATCTTATGGCCTTCCTTTACCTCCATTCGGGTGCCCGAAACTTCAAATGTACAGATAGTTACGTCCTTGAAAACTCGAGTCTTTTCTTGTGTACGAATCTCTGTGTCATTGTCGCATCGTGAGTCCGATTACCGTCCAGTCAGCTTCATATCCTTTATCTGAGTCTGTTGCATGCTTAGATATCTTATGGCTTTCCCGTTCCTCCATTCGGGTGCCTGAAACTTCAAATGAACCGCTATTTACGTTCATTAAACACGAGTCTTTTCTTGTGTACGAATCTCTGTGTCATTGTCCCATCTCAATGAGTCCGATTACCGTCCGGTCAGCTTCGTATCCTTTAACATAGTTTGTTGCATGATCAGATATCTTATGGCGTTCCCGTTCCTCCATTCGGTTGCCCAAAACTTCATATGAACCGATAGTTACGTCAATTAAAACACGAGTCTTTTCTTGTGTACGAATCTCTGTGTCATTTTCCCATCGTGAGTCCGATTACCATCCGGTCAGCTTCATATCTTTTATCTGAGTCTGTTGCATGCTTAGATATCTTATGACTTTCCCGTTCCTCCATTCGGGTGCCTGAAACTTCAAATGAACCGCTGTTTACGTTCATTAAACACGAGTCTTTTCTTGTGTACGAATCTCTGTGTCATTGTCCCATCATGAGTCCGATTACCGTCCGGTCAGCTTCGTATCCTTTAACATAGTTTGTTGCATGATCAGATATCTTATGGCGTTCTCGTTCCTCCATTCGGGTGCCCAAAACTTCATATGAACCGATAGTTACGTCAATTAAAACACGAGTCTTTTCTTGTGTACGAATCTCTGTGTCATTTTCCCATCGTGAGTCCGATTACCGTCCGGTCAGCTTCATATCCTTTATTTGAGTCTGTTGCATGCTTAGATATCTTATGGCCTTCCCGTACCTCCATTCGGGTGCCCGAAACTTCAAATGTACAGATAGTTACGTCCTTTAAAACTCGAGTCTTTTCTTGTGTACGAATCTCTGTGTCATTGTCGCATCGTGAGTCCGATTACCGTCTAGTCAGCTTCATATCCTTTATCTGAGTCTGTTGCTTGCTTAGATATCTTATGGCTTTCCCGTTACTCCATTCGGGTGCCTGAAACTTCAAATGAACCGCTATTTACGTTCATTAAACACGAGTCTTTTCTTGTGTACGAATCTCTGTGTCATTGTCCCATCATGAGTCCGATTACCGTCCGGTCAGCTTCGTATCCTTTAACATAGTTTGTTGCATGATCAGATATCTTATGGCGTTCCCATTCCTCCATTTGGGTGCCCAAAACTTCATATGAACCGATAGTTACGTCAATTAAAACACGAGTCTTTTCTTGTGTACGAATCTCTGTGCATTGTCCCATCGTGAGTCCGATTACCGTCCGGTCAGCTTCATATCCTTTATCTGAGTCTGTTGCATGCTTAGATATCTTATAGCTTTCCCGTTCCTCCATTCGGGTGCCCGAAACTTCAAATGAACCGCTAATTACGTTCATTAAAACACGAGTCTTTTCTTGTGTACGAATCTCTGTGTCATTGTCCCATCGTGAGTCCGATTACCGTCCGGTCAGCTTCATATCCTTTATCTGAGTCAGTTGCATGCTCAGATATGTTATGGCCTCCCCGTACCTCCATTCGGGTGCCCGAAACTTCAAATGTACAGATAGTTACGTCCTTTAAAACTCGAGTCTTTTCTTGTGTACGAATCTCTGTGTCATTGTCGCATCGTGAGTCCTATTACCGTCTAGTAAGCTTCATATCCTTTATCTGAGTCTGTTGCATGCTTAAATATCTTATGGCTTTCCCGTTCCTCCATTCGGGTGCCTGAAACTTCAAATGAACCGCTATTTACGTTCAGTAAACACGAGTCTTTTCTTGTGTACGAATCTCTGTGTCATTGTCACATCGTGAGTCCGATTACCGTCCAGTCTGCTTCGTATCCTTTAACATAGTTTGTTGCATGATCAGATATCTTATGGCGTTCCCGTTCCTCCATTCGGGTGCCCGAAACTTCATATGAACCGATAGTTACGTCCATTAAAACACGAGTCTTTTCTTGTGTACGAATCTCGGTGTCATTGTCCCATCGTGAGTCCGATTACCGTCCGGTCAGCTTCATATCCTTTATCTGAGTCTGTTGCATGCTTAGATATCTTATAGCTTTCCCGTTCCTCCATTCAAGTGCCTGAAACTTCAAATGAACCGTTAATTACGTTCATTAAAACACGAGTCTTTTCTTGTGTACGAATCTCTGTGTCATTGTCCCATCGTGAGTTCGATTACCGTCCGGTCAGCTTCATACCCTTTATCTGAGTCTGTTGCATGCTCAGATATGTTATGGCCTTCCCGTACCTCCATTCGGGTGCCCGAAACTTCAAATGTACAGATAGTTACGTCCTTTAAAACTTGAGTCTTTTCTTGTGTACGAATCTCTATGTCATTGTCGCATCGTGAGTCCGATTAGTGTCCGGTTAGCTTCATATCCTTTATCTGAGTCTGTTGCACGCTTAGATATCTTATGGCCTTCCCGTACCTCCATTCGGGTGCCCGAAACTTCAAATGTACAGATAGTTACGTCCTTGAAAACTCGAGTCTTTTCTTGTGTACGAATCTCTGTGTCATTGTCGCATCGTGAGTCCGATTACCGTCCAGTCAGCTTCATATCCTTTATCTGAGTCTGTTGCATGCTTAGATATCTTATGGCTTTCCCGTTCCTCCATTCGGGTGCCTGAAACTTCAAATGAACCGCTATTTACGTTCATTAAACACGAGTATTTTCTTGTGTACGAATCTCTGTGTCATTGTCCCATCATGAGTCCGATTACCGTCCGGTCAGCTTCGTATCCTTTAACATAGTTTGTTGCATGATCAGATATCTTATGGCGTTCCCGTTCCTCCATTCGGGTGCCCAAAACTTCATATGAACCGATAGTTACGTCAATTAAAACACGAGTCTTTTCTTGTGTACGAATCTCTGTGTCATTTTCCCATCGTGAGTCCGATTACCGTCCGGTCAGCTTCATATCTTTTATCTGAGTCTGTTGCATGCTTAGATATCTTATGACTTTCCCGTTCCTCCATTCGAGTGCCTGAAACTTCAAATGAACCGCTGTTTACGTTCATTAAACACGAGTCTTTTCTTGTGTACGAATCTCTGTGTCATTGTCCCATCATGAGTCCGATTACCGTCCGGTCAGCTTCGTATCCTTTAACATAGTTTGTTGCATGATCAGATATCTTATGGCATTCCCGTTCCTCCATTCGGGTGCCCAAAACTTCATATGAACCGATAGTTACGTCAATTAAAACACGAGTCTTTTCTTGTGTACGAATCTCTGTGTCATTTTCCCATCGTGAGTCCGATTAACGTCCGGTCAGCTTCATATCCTTTATTTGAGTCTGTTGCATGCTTAGATATCTTATGGCCTTCCCGTACCTCCATTCGGGTGCCCGAAACTTCAAATGTATAGATAGTTACGTCCTTTAAAACTCGAGTCTTTTCTTGTGTACGAATCTCTGTGTCATTGTCGCATCGTGAGTCCGATTACCGTCTAGTCAGCTTCATATCCTTTATCTGAGTCTGTTGCATGCTTAGATATCTTATGGCTTTCCCGTTACTCCATTCGGGTGCCTGAAACTTCAAATGAACCGCTATTTACGTTCATTAAACACGAGTCTTTTCTTGTGTACGAATCTCTGTGTCATTGTCCCATCATGAGTCCGATTACCGTCCGGTCAGCTTCATATCCTTTATCAGAGTCTGTTGCATGCTCAGATATCATATGGCCTTCCCGTTCCTCCATTCGGGTGCCCGAAACTTCAAATGAACCGCTAGTTACGTCAATTAAAACACGAGTCTTTTCTTGTGTACGAATCTCTGTGCATTGTCCCATCGTGAGTCCGATTACCGTCCGGTCAGCTTCATATCCTTTATCTGAGTCTGTTGCATGCTTAGATATCTTATAGCTTTCCCGTTCCTCCATTCGGGTGCCCGAAACTTCAAATGAACCGCTAATTACGTTCATTAAAACACGAGTCTTTTCTTGTGTACGAATCTCTGTGTCATTGTCCCATTGTGAGTCCGATTACCGTCCGGTCAGCTTCATATCCTTTATCTGAGTCAGTTGCATGCTCAGATATGTTATGGCCTTCCCGTACCTCCATTCGGGTGCCCGAAACTTCAAATGTACAGATAGTTACGTCCTTTAAAACTCGAGTCTTTTCTTGTGTACGAATCTCTGTGTCATTGTCGCATCGTGAGTCCTATTACCGTCTAGTCAGCTTCATATCCTTTATCTGAGTCTGTTGCATGCTTAGATATCTTATGGCTTTCGCGTTCCTCCATTCGGGTGCCTGAAACTTCAAATGAACCGCTATTTACGTTCAGTAAACACGAGCCTTTTCTTGTGTACGAATCTCTGTGTCATTGTCACATCGTGAGTCCGATTACCGTCCGGTCTGCTTCGTATCCTTTAACATAGTTTGTTGCATGATCAGATATCTTATGGCGTTCCCGTTCCTCCATTCGGGTGCCCGAAACTTCATATGAACCGATAGTTACGTCCATTAAAACACGAGTCTTTTCTTGTGTACGAATCTCTGTGTCATTGTCCCATCGTGAGTCCGATTACCGTCCGGTCAGCTTCATATCCTTTATCTGAGTCTGTTGCATGCTTAGATATCTTATAGCTTTCCCGTTCCTCCATTCAAGTGCCTGAAACTTCAAATGAACCGCTAATTATGTTCATTAAAACACGAGTCTTTTCTTGTGTACGAATCTCTGTGTCATTGTCCCATCGTGAGTCCGATTACCGTCCGGTCAGCTTCATATCCTTTATCTGAGTCTGTTGCATGCTCAGATATGTTATGGCCTTCCCGTACCTCCATTCGGGTGCCCGAAACTTCAAATGTACAGATAGTTACGTCCTTTAAAACTTGAGTCTTTTCTTGTGTACGAATCTCTATGTCATTGTCGCATCGTGAGTCCAATTAGTGTCTGGTTAGCTTCATATCCTTTATCTGAGTCTGTTGCACGCTTAGATATCTATGGCCTTCCCGTACCTCCATTCGGGTGCCCGAAACTTCAAATGTACAGATAGTTACGTCCTTGAAAACTCGAGTCTTTTCTTGTGTACGAATCTCTGTGTCATTGTCGCATCGTGAGTCCGATTACCGTCCAGTCAGCTTCATATCCTTTATCTGAGTCTGTTGCATGCTTAGATATCTTATGGCTTTCCCGTTCCTCCATTCGGGTGCCTGAAACTTCAAATGAACCGCTATTTACGTTCATTAAACACGAGTCTTTTCTTGTGTACGAATCTCTGTGTCATTGTCCCATCATGAGTCCGATTACCGTCCGGTCAGCTTCGTATCCTTTAACATAGTTTGTTGCATGATCAGATATCTTATGGCTTTCCCGTTCCTCCATTCGGGTGCCCAAAACTTCATATGAACCGATAGTTACGTCAATTAAAACACGAGTCTTTTCTTGTGTACGAATCTCTGTGTCATTTTCCCATCGTGAGTCCGATTACCGTCCGGTCAGCTTCATATCTTTTATCTGAGTCTGTTGCATGCTTAGATATCTTATGACTTTCCCGTTCCTCCATTCGGGTGCCTGAAACTTCAAATAAACCGCTGTTTACGTTCATTAAACACGAGTCTTTTCTTGTGTACGAATCTCTGTGCATTGTCCCATCGTGAGTCCGATTACCGTCCGGTCAGCTTCATATCCTTTATCTGAGTCTGTTGCATGCTTAGATATCTTATAGCTTTCCCGTTCCTCCATTCGGGTGCCCGAAACTTCAAATGAACCGCTAATTACGTTCATTAAAACACGAGTCTTTTCTTGTGTACGAATCTCTGTGTCATTGTCCCATTGTGAGTCCGATTACCGTCCGGTCAGCTTCATATCCTTTATCTGAGTCAGTTGCATGCTCAGATATGTTATGGCCTTCCCGTACCTCCATTCGGGTGCCCGAAACTTCAAATGTACAGATAGTTACGTCCTTTAAAACTCGAGTCTTTTCTTGTGTACGAATCTCTGTGTCATTGTCGCATCGTGAGTCCTATTACCGTCTAGTCAGCTTCATATCCTTTATCTGAGTCTGTTGCATGCTTAGATATCTTATGGCTTTCGCGTTCCTCCATTCGGGTGCCTGAAACTTCAAATGAACCGCTATTTACGTTCAGTAAACACGAGCCTTTTCTTGTGTACGAATCTCTGTGTCATTGTCACATCGTGAGTCCGATTACCGTCCGGTCTGCTTCGTATCCTTTAACATAGTTTGTTGCATGATCAGATATCTTATGGCGTTCCCGTTCCTCCATTCAGGTGCCCGAAACTTCATATGAACCGATAGTTACGTCCATTAAAACACGAGTCTTTTCTTGTGTACGAATCTCTGTGTCATTGTCCCATCGTGAGTCCGATTACCGTCCGGTCAGCTTCATATCCTTTATCTGAGTCTGTTGCATGCTTAGATATCTTATAGCTTTCCCGTTCCTCCATTCAAGTGCCTGAAACTTCAAATGAACCGCTAATTATGTTCATTAAAACACGAGTTTTTTCTTGTGTACGAATCTCTGTGTCATTGTCCCATCGTGAGTCCGATTACCGTCCGGTCAGCTTCATATCCTTTATCTGAGTCTGTTGCATGCTCAGATATGTTATGGCCTTCCCGTACCTCCATTCGGGTGCCCGAAACTTCAAATGTACAGATAGTTACGTCCTTTAAAACTTGAGTCTTTTCTTGTGTACGAATCTCTATGTCATTGTCGCATCGTGAGTCCAATTAGTGTCTGGTTAGCTTCATATCCTTTATCTGAGTCTGTTGCACGCTTAGATATCTATGGCCTTCCCGTACCTCCATTCGGGTGCCCGAAACTTCAAATGTACAGATAGTTACGTCCTTGAAAACTCGAGTCTTTTCTTGTGTACGAATCTCTGTGTCATTGTCGCATCGTGAGTCCGATTACCGTCCAGTCAGCTTCATATCCTTTATCTGAGTCTGTTGCATGCTTAGATATCTTATGGCTTTCCCGTTCCTCCATTCGGGTGCCTGAAACTTCAAATGAACCGCTATTTACGTTCATTAAACACGAGTCTTTTCTTGTGTACGAATCTCTGTGTCATTGTCCCATCATGAGTCCGATTACCGTCCGGTCAGCTTCGTATCCTTTAACATAGTTTGTTGCATGATCAGATATCTTATGGCTTTCCCGTTCCTCCATTCGGGTGCCCAAAACTTCATATGAACCGATAGTTACGTCAATTAAAACACGAGTCTTTTCTTGTGTACGAATCTCTGTGTCATTTTCCCATCGTGAGTCCGATTACCGTCCGGTCAGCTTCATATCTTTTATCTGAGTCTGTTGCATGCTTAGATATCTTATGACTTTCCCGTTCCTCCATTCGGGTGCCTGAAACTTCAAATAAACCGCTGTTTACATTCATTAAACACGAGTCTTTTCTTGTGTACGAATCTCTGTGTCATTGTCCCATCGTGAGTCCGATTACCGTCCGGTCAGCTTCATATCCTTTATCTGAGTCTGTTGCATGCTCAGATATGTTATGGCCTTCCCGTACCTCCATTCGGGTGCCCGAAACTTCAAATGTACAGATAGTTACGTCCTTTAAAACTTGAGTCTTTTCTTGTGTACGAATCTCTATGTCATTGTCGCATCGTGAGTCCAATTAGTGTCTGGTTAGCTTCATATCCTTTATCTGAGTCTGTTGCACGCTTAGATATCTATGGCCTTCCCGTACCTCCATTCGGGTGCCCGAAACTTCAAATGTACAGATAGTTACGTCCTTGAAAACTCGAGTCTTTTCTTGTGTACGAATCTCTGTGTCATTGTCGCATCGTGAGTCCGATTACCGTCCAGTCAGCTTCATATCCTTTATCTGAGTCTGTTGCATGCTTAGATATCTTATGGCTTTCCCGTTCCTCCATTCGGGTGCCTGAAACTTCAAATGAACCGCTATTTACGTTCATTAAACACGAGTCTTTTCTTGTGTACGAATCTCTGTGTCATTGTCCCATCATGAGTCCGATTACCGTCCGGTCAGCTTCGTATCCTTTAACATAGTTTGTTGCATGATCAGATATCTTATGGCTTTCCCGTTCCTCCATTCGGGTGCCCAAAACTTCATATGAACCGATAGTTACGTCAATTAAAACACGAGTCTTTTCTTGTGTACGAATCTCTGTGTCATTTTCCCATCGTGAGTCCGATTACCGTCCGGTCAGCTTCATATCTTTTATCTGAGTCTGTTGCATGCTTAGATATCTTATGACTTTCCCGTTCCTCCATTCGGGTGCCTGAAACTTCAAATAAACCGCTGTTTACGTTCATTAAACACGAGTCTTTTCTTGTGTACGAATCTCTGTGTCATTGTCCCATCATGAGTCCGATTACCGTCCGGTCAGCTTCGTATCCTTTAACATAGTTTGTTGCTTGATCAGATATCTTATGGCGTTCCCGTTCCTCCATTCGGGTGCCCGAAACTTCATATGAACCGATAGTTACGTCCATTAAAACACGAGTCTTTTCTTGAGTACGAATCTTTGTGTCCTTGTCCCATCGTGAGTCCGATTACCGTCCGGTCAGCTTTATATCCTTTATCTGAGTCTGTTGCATGCTTAGATATCTTATGGCTTTCCCGTTCCTCCATTCGGGTGCCCGAAATTTCAAATGTACCGATAGTTACGTCCTTTAAAACTCGAGTCTTTTCTTGTGTACGAATCTCTGTGTCATTGTCGCATCGTGAGTCCGATTACCGTCCGGTCAGCATCATATCCTTTATCTGAGTCTGTTGCATGCTCAGATATGTTATGGCCTTCCCGTACCTCCATTCGGGTGCCCGAAACTTCAAATGTACCGATAGTTACGTCCTTTAAAACTTGAGTCTTTTCTTGTGTACGAATCTCTATGTCATTGTCGCATCGTGAGTCCGATTAGTGTCCGGTTAGCTTCATATCCTTTATCTGAGTCTGTTGCACGCTTAGATATCTTATGGCCTTCCCGTACCTCCATTCGGGTGCCGGAAACTTCAAATGTACAGATAGTTACGTCCTTGAAAACTCGAGTCTTTTCTTGTGTACGAATCTCTGTGTCATTGTCGCATCGTGAGTCCGATTACCGTCCAGTCAGCTTCATATCCTTTATCTGAGTCTGTTGCATGCTTAGATATCTTATGGCTTTCCCGTTCCTCCATTCGGGTGCCTGAAACTTCAAATGAACCGCTATTTACGTTCATTAAACACGAGTCTTTTCTTGTGTACGAATCTCTGTGTCATTTTCCCATCATGAGTCCGATTACCGTCCGGTCAGCTTCGTATCCTTTAACATAGTTTGTTGCATGATCAGATATCTTATGGCGTTCCCGTTCCTCCATTCGGGTGCCCAAAACTTCATATGAACCGATAGTTACGTCCATTAAAACACGAGTCTTTTCTTGTGTACGAATCTCTGTGTCATTGTCCCATCGTGAGTCCGATTACCGTCCGGTCAGCTTCATATCCTTTATCTGAGTCTGTTGCATGCTTAGATATCTTATAGCTTTCCCGTTCCTCCATTCAAGTGCCTGAAACTTCAAATGAACCGCTAATTATGTTCATTAAAACACGAGTCTTTTCTTGTGTACGAATCTCTGTGTCATTGTCCCATCGTGAGTCCGATTACCGTCCGGTCAGCTTCATATCCTTTATCTGAGTCTGTTGCATGCTCAGATATGTTATGGCCTTCCCGTACCTCCATTCGGGTGCCCGAAACTTCAAATGTACAGATAGTTACGTCCTTTAAAACTTGAGTCTTTTCTTGTGTACGAATCTCTATGTCATTGTCGCATCGTGAGTCCAATTAGTGTCTGGTTAGCTTCATATCCTTTATCTGAGTCTGTTGCACGCTTAGATATCTATGGCCTTCCCGTACCTCCATTCGGGTGCCCGAAACTTCAAATGTACAGATAGTTACGTCCTTGAAAACTCGAGTCTTTTCTTGTGTACGAATCTCTGTGTCATTGTCGCATCGTGAGTCCGATTACCGTCCAGTCAGCTTCATATCCTTTATCTGAGTCTGTTGCATGCTTAGATATCTTATGGCTTTCCCGTTCCTCCATTCGGGTGCCTGAAACTTCAAATGAACCGCTATTTACGTTCATTAAACACGAGTCTTTTCTTGTGTACGAATCTCTGTGTCATTGTCCCATCATGAGTCCGATTACCGTCCGGTCAGCTTCGTATCCTTTAACATAGTTTGTTGCATGATCAGATATCTTATGGCTTTCCCGTTCCTCCATTCGGGTGCCCAAAACTTCATATGAACCGATAGTTACGTCAATTAAAACACGAGTCTTTTCTTGTGTACGAATCTCTGTGTCATTTTCCCATCGTGAGTCCGATTACCGTCCGGTCAGCTTCATATCTTTTATCTGAGTCTGTTGCATGCTTAGATATCTTATGACTTTCCCGTTCCTCCATTCGGGTGCCTGAAACTTCAAATAAACCGCTGTTTACGTTCATTAAACACGAGTCTTTTCTTGTGTACGAATCTCTGTGTCATTGTCCCATCGTGAGTCCGATTACCGTCCGGTCAGCTTCATATCCTTTATCTGAGTCTGTTGCATGCTCAGATATGTTATGGCCTTCCCGTACCTCCATTCGGGTGCCCGAAACTTCAAATGTACAGATAGTTACGTCCTTTAAAACTTGAGTCTTTTCTTGTGTACGAATCTCTATGTCATTGTCGCATCGTGAGTCCAATTAGTGTCTGGTTAGCTTCATATCCTTTATCTGAGTCTGTTGCACGCTTAGATATCTATGGCCTTCCCGTACCTCCATTCGGGTGCCCGAAACTTCAAATGTACAGATAGTTACGTCCTTGAAAACTCGAGTCTTTTCTTGTGTACGAATCTCTGTGTCATTGTCGCATCGTGAGTCCGATTACCGTCCAGTCAGCTTCATATCCTTTATCTGAGTCTGTTGCATGCTTAGATATCTTATGGCTTTCCCGTTCCTCCATTCGGGTGCCTGAAACTTCAAATGAACCGCTATTTACGTTCATTAAACACGAGTCTTTTCTTGTGTACGAATCTCTGTGTCATTGTCCCATCATGAGTCCGATTACCGTCCGGTCAGCTTCGTATCCTTTAACATAGTTTGTTGCATGATCAGATATCTTATGGCTTTCCCGTTCCTCCATTCGGGTGCCCAAAACTTCATATGAACCGATAGTTACGTCAATTAAAACACGAGTCTTTTCTTGTGTACGAATCTCTGTGTCATTTTCCCATCGTGAGTCCGATTACCGTCCGGTCAGCTTCATATCTTTTATCTGAGTCTGTTGCATGCTTAGATATCTTATGACTTTCCCGTTCCTCCATTCGGGTGCCTGAAACTTCAAATAAACCGCTGTTTACGTTCATTAAACACGAGTCTTTTCTTGTGTACGAATCTCTGTGTCATTGTCCCATCATGAGTCCGATTACCGTCCGGTCAGCTTCGTATCCTTTAACATAGTTTGTTGCTTGATCAGATATCTTATGGCGTTCCCGTTCCTCCATTCGGGTGCCCGAAACTTCATATGAACCGATAGTTACGTCCATTAAAACACGAGTCTTTTCTTGAGTACGAATCTTTGTGTCCTTGTCCCATCGTGAGTCCGATTACCGTCCGGTCAGCTTTATATCCTTTATCTGAGTCTGTTGCATGCTTAGATATCTTATGGCTTTCCCGTTCCTCCATTCGGGTGCCCGAAATTTCAAATGTACCGATAGTTACGTCCTTTAAAACTCGAGTCTTTTCTTGTGTACGAATCTCTGTGTCATTGTCGCATCGTGAGTCCGATTACCGTCCGGTCAGCATCATATCCTTTATCTGAGTCTGTTGCATGCTCAGATATGTTATGGCCTTCCCGTACCTCCATTCGGGTGCCCGAAACTTCAAATGTACCGATAGTTACGTCCTTTAAAACTTGAGTCTTTTCTTGTGTACGAATCTCTATGTCATTGTCGCATCGTGAGTCCGATTAGTGTCCGGTTAGCTTCATATCCTTTATCTGAGTCTGTTGCACGCTTAGATATCTTATGGCCTTCCCGTACCTCCATTCGGGTGCCGGAAACTTCAAATGTACAGATAGTTACGTCCTTGAAAACTCGAGTCTTTTCTTGTGTACGAATCTCTGTGTCATTGTCGCATCGTGAGTCCGATTACCGTCCAGTCAGCTTCATATCCTTTATCTGAGTCTGTTGCATGCTTAGATATCTTATGGCTTTCCCGTTCCTCCATTCGGGTGCCTGAAACTTCAAATGAACCGCTATTTACGTTCATTAAACACGAGTCTTTTCTTGTGTACGAATCTCTGTGTCATTTTCCCATCATGAGTCCGATTACCGTCCGGTCAGCTTCGTATCCTTTAACATAGTTTGTTGCATGATCAGATATCTTATGGCGTTCCCGTTCCTCCATTCGGGTGCCCAAAACTTCATATGAACCGATAGTTACGTCAATTAAAACACGAGTCTTTTCTTGTGTACGAATCTCTGTGTCATTTTCCCATCGTGAGTCCGATTACCGTCCGGTCAGCTTCATATCTTTTATCTGAGTCTGTTGCATGCTTAGATATCTTATGACTTTCCCGTTCCTCCATTCGGGTGCCTGAAACTTCAAATGAACCGCTGTTTACGTTCATTAAACACGAGTCTTTTCTTGTGTACGAATCTCTGTGTCATTGTCCCATCATGAGTCCGATTATCGTCCGGTCAGCTTCGTATCCTTTAACATAGTTTGTTGCTTGATCAGATATCTTATGGCGTTCCCGTTCCTCCATTCGGGTGCCCGAAACTTCATATGAACCGATAGTTACGTCCATTAAAACACAAGTCTTTTCTTGAGTACGAATCTCTGTGTCCTTGTCCCATCGTGAGTCCGATTACCGTCCGGTCAGCTTCATATCCTTTATCTGAGTCTGTTGCATGCTTAGATATCTTATGGCTTTCCCGTTCCTCCATTCGGGTGCCTGAAACTTTAAATGAACCGCTATTTACGTTCAGTAAACACGAGGCTTTTCTTGTGTACGAATCTCTGTGTCATTGTCACATCGTGAGTCCGATTACCGTCCGGTCAGCGTCGTATCCTTTAACATAGTTTGTTGCATGATCAGATATCTTATGGCGTTCCCGTTCCTCCATTCGGGTGCCCGAAACTTCATATGAACCGATAGTTACGTCCATTAAAACACGAGTCTTTTCTTGTGTACGAATCTCTGTGTCATTGTCCCATCGTGAGTCCGATTACCGTCCGGTCAGCTTCATATCCTTTATCCGAGTCTGTTGCATGCTCAGATATCTTATGGCTTTCCCGTTCCTCCATTCGGGTGCCCGAAACTTCAAATGAACCGCTAATTACGTTCATTAAAACACGAGTCTTTTCTTGTGTACGAATCTCTGTGTCATTGTCCCATCGTGAGTCCGATTACCGTCCGGTCAGCTTCATATCCTTTATCTGAGTCTGTTGCATGCTCAGATATGTAATGGCCTTCCCGTACCTCCATTCGGGTGCCCGAAACTTCAATTGTACAAATAGTTACGTCCTTTAAAACTTGAGTCTTTTCTTGTGTACGAATCTCTGTGTCATTTTCCCATCGTGAGTCCGATTAGCGATCGGTCAGCTTCATATCCTTTATCTGAGTCTGTTGCATGCTTAGATATCTTATGGCCTTCCCGTTACTCCATTCGGGTGCCCGAAACTTCAAATTTACAGATAGTTACGTCCTTTAAAACTCGAGTCTTTTCTTGTGTACGAATCTGTGTGTCATTGTCGCATCGTGAGTCCGATTACCGTCCGGTCAGCTTCATATCCTTTATCTGAGTCTGTTGCATGCTTAGATATCTTATGGCTTTCCCGTTCCTCCATTCGGGTGCCCGAAACTTCAAATGAACCGCTATTTATGTTCGTTAAAACACGAGTCTTTTCTTATGTACGAATCTCTGTGTCATTGTCCCATCGTGAGTCCGATTACCGTCCGGTCAGCTTCATATCCTTTATCTGAGTCTGTTGCACGCTCAGATATCTTATGGCCTTCCCGTACCTCCATTCAGGTGCCCGAAACTTCAAATGTACAGATAGTTACGTCCTTTAAAACTTGAGTCTTTTCTTGTGTACGAATCTCTGTGTCATTATCCCATCGTGAGTCCGATTACAGTCCGGTCAGCTTCATATCCTTTATCCGAGTCTGTTGCATGCTCAGATATCTTATGGCTTTCCCGTTCCTCCATTCGGGTGCCCGAAACTTCAAATGAACCGCTAATTACGTTCATTAAAACACCAGTCTTTTCTTGTGTACGAATCTCTATGTCATTGTCCCATCGTGAGTCCGATTACCGTCCGGTCAGCTTCATATCCTTTATCTGAGTCTGTTGCATGCTCAGATATGTTATGGCCTTCCCGTACCTCCATTCGGGTGCCTGAAACTTCAAATGTACAGATAGTTACGTCCTTTAAAACTTGAGTCTTTTCTTGTGTACGAATCTCTGTGTCATTATCCCATCGTGAGTCCGATTACCGTCCGGTCAGCTTCATATCCTTTATCCGAGTCTGTTGCATGCTCAGATATCTTATGGCTTTCCCGTTCCTCCATTCGGGTGCCCGAAACTTCAAATGAACCGCTAATTACGTTCATTAAAACACGAGTCTTTTCTTGTGTACGAATCTCTATGTCATTGTCCCATCGTGAGTCTGATTACCGTCCGGTCAGCTTCATATCCTTTATCTGAGTCTGTTGCATGCTTAGATATCTTATGGCTTTCCCGTTCCTCCATTCGGGTGCCTGAAACTTTAAATGAACCGCTATTTACGTTCAGTAAACACGAGGCTTTTCTTGTGTACGAATCTCTGTGTCATTGTCACATCGTGAGTCCGATTACCGTCCGGTCAGCTTCGTATCCTTTAACATAGTTTGTTGCATGATCAGATATCTTATGGCGTTCCCGTTCCTCCATTCGGGTGCCCGAAACTTCATATGAACCGATAGTTACGTCCATTAAAACACGAGTCTTTTCTTGTGTACGAATCTCTGTGTCATTGTCCCATCGTGAGTCCGATTACCGTCCGGTCAGCTTCATATCCTTTATCCGAGTCTGTTGCATGCTCAGATATCTTATGGCTTTCCCGTTCCTCCATTCGGGTGCCCGAAACTTCAAATGAACCGCTAATTACGTTCATTAAAACACGAGTCTTTTCTTGTGTACGAATCTCTGTGTCATTGTCCCATCGTGAGTCCGATTACCGTCCGGTCAGCTTCATATCCTTTATCTGAGTCTGTTGCATGCTCAGATATGTAATGGCCTTCCCGTACCTCCATTCGGGTGCCCGAAACTTCTAATGTACAGATAGTTACGTCCTTTAAAACTTGAGTCTTTTCTTGTGTACGAATCTCTGTGTCATTTTCCCATCGTGAGTCCGATTAGCGATCGGTCAGCTTCATATCCTTTATCTGAGTCTGTTGCATGCTTAGATATCTTATGGCCTTCCCGTACCTCCATTCGGGTGCCCGAAACTTCAAATTTACAGATAGTTACGTCCTTTAAAACTCGAGTCTTTTCTTGTGTACGAATCTGTGTGTCATTGTCGCATCGTGAGTCCGATTACCGTCCGGTCAGCTTCATATCCTTTATCTGAGTCTGTTGCATGCTTAGATATCTTATGGCTTTCCCGTTCCTCCATTCGGGTGCCCGAAACTTCAAATGAACCGCTATTTATGTTCGTTAAAACACGAGTCTTTTCTTGTGTACGAATCTCTGTGTCATTGTCCCATCGTGAGTCCGATTACCGTCCGGTCAGCTTCATATCCTTTATCTGAGTCTGTTGCACGCTCAGATATCTTATGGCCTTCCCGTTCCTCCATTCAGGTGCCCGAAACTTCAAATGTACAGATAGTTACGTCCTTTAAAACTTGAGTCTTTTCTTGTGTACGAATCTCTGTGTCATTATCCCATCGTGAGTCCGATTACCGTCCGGTCAGCTTCATATCCTTTATCCGAGTCTGTTGCATGCTCAGATATCTTATGGCTTTCCCGTTCCTCCATTCGGGTGCCCGAAACTTCAAATGAACCGCTAATTACGTTCATTAAAACACGAGTCTTTTCTTGTGTACGAATCTCTATGTCATTGTCCCATCGTGAGTCCGATTAGCGTCCGGTCAGCTTCATATCCTTTATCTGAGTCTGTTGCATGCTTAGATATCTTATGGCCTTCCCGTACCTCCATTCGGGTGCCCCAAACTTCAAATGTACAGATAGTTACGTCCTTTAAAACTCGAGTCTTTTCTTGTGTACGAATCTGTGTGTCATTGTCGCATCGTGAGTCCGATTACCGTCCGGTCAGCTTCATATCCTTTATCGGAGTCTGTTGCATGCTTAGATATCTTATGGCTTTCCCGTTCCTCCATTCGGGTGCCCGAAACTTCTAATGAACCGCTATTTATGTTCGTTAAAAAACGAGTCTTTTCTTGTGTCGTATCTCTGTGTCATTGTCCCATCGTGAGTCCGATTACCGTCCGGTCAGCTTCATATCCTTTATATGAGTCTGTTGCATGCTCAGATATCTTATGGCCTTCCCGTTCCTCCATTCAGGTGCCCGAAACTTCAAATGTACAGATAGTTACGTCCTTTAAAACTTGAGTCTTTTCTTGTGTACGAATCTCTGTGTCATTATCCCATCGTGAGTCCGATTACCGTCCGGTCAGCTTCATATCCTTTATCCGAGTCTGTTGCATGCTCAGATATCTTATGGCTTTCCCGTTCCTCCATTCGGGTGCCCGAAACTTCAAATGAACCGCTAATTACGTTCATTAAAACACGAGTCTTTTCTTGTGTACGAATCTCTATGTCATTGTCCCATCGTGAGTCCGATTAGCGTCCGGTCAGCTTCATATCCTTTATCTGAGTCTGTTGCATGCTTAGATATCTTATGGCCTTCCCGTACCTCCATTCGGGTGCCCGAAACTTCAAATGTACAGATAGTTACGTCCTTTAAAACTCGAGTCTTTTCTTGTGTACGAATCTGTGTGTCATTGTCGCATCGTGAGTCCGATTACCGTCCGGTCAGCTTCATATCCTTTATCGGAGTCTGTTGCATGCTTAGATATCTTATGGCTTTCCCGTTCCTCCATTCGGGTGCCCGAAACTTCAAATGAACCGCTATTTATGTTCGTTAAAACACGAGTCTTTTCTTGTGTCGTATCTCTGTGTCATTGTCCCATCGTGAGTCCGATTACCGTCCGGTCAGCTTCATATCCTTTATATGAGTCTGTTGCATGCTCAGATATCTTATGGCCTTCCCGTTCCTCCATTCAGGTGCCCGAAACTTCAAATGTACAGATAGTTACGTCCTTTAAAACTCGAGTCTTTTTTGTGTACGAATCTCTGTGTCATTGTCACATCGTGAGTCCGATTACCGTCCGGTCTGCTTCGTATCCTTTAACATAGTTTGTTGCATGATCAGATATCTTATGGCGTTCCAGTTCCTCCATTCGGGTGCCTGAAACTTCATATGAACCGATAGTTACGTCCATTAAAACACGAGTCTTTTCTTGTGTACGAATCTCTGTGTCATTGTCCCATCGTGAGTCCGATTACCGTCCGGTCAGCTTCATATCCTTTATCCGAGTCTGTTGCATGCTCAGATATCTTATGGCTTTCCCGTTCCTCCATTCGGGTGCCCGAAACTTCAAATGAACCGCTAATTACGTTCATTAAAACACGAGTCTTTTCTTGTGTACGAATCTCTGTGTCATTATCCCATCGTGAGTCCGATTACCGTCCGGTCAGCTTCATATCCTTTATCTGAGTCTGTTGCATGCTCAGATATGTAATGGCCTTCCCGTACCTCCATTCGGGTGCCCGAAACTTCAAATGTACAGATAGTTACGTCCTTTAAAACTTGAGTCTTTTCTTGTGTACGAATCTCTGTGTCATTTTCCCATCGTGAGTCCGATTAGCGTCCGGTCAGCTTCATATCGTTTATCTGAGTCTGTTGCATGCTTAGATATCTTATGGCCTTCCCGTACCTCCATTCGGGTGCCCGAAACTTCAAATGTACAGATAGTTACGTCCTTTAAAACTTGAGTCTTTTCTTGTGTACGAATCTCTGTGTCATTTTCCCATCGTGAGTCCGATTAGCGTCCGGTCAGCTTCATATCCTTTATCTGAGTCTGTTGCATGCTTAGATATCTTATGGCCTTCCCGTACCTCCATTCGGGTGCCCGAAACTTCAAATGTACAGATAGTTACGTCCTTTAAAACTCGAGTCTTTTCTTGTGTACGAATCTGTGTGTCATTGTCGCATCGTGAGTCCGATTACCGTCCGGTCAGCTTCATATCCTTTATCTGAGTCTCTTGCATGCTTAGATATCTTATGGCTTTCCCGTTCCTCCATTCGGGTGCCCGAAACTTCAAATGAACCGCTATTTATGTTCGTTAAAACTCGAGTCTTTTTTGTGTACGAATCTCTGTGTCATTGTCACATCGTGAGTCCGATTACCGTCCGGTCTGCTTCGTATCCTTTAACATAGTTTGTTGCATGATCAGATATCTTATGGCGTTCCCGTTCCTCCATTCGGGTGCCTGAAACTTCATATGAACCGATAGTTACGTCCATTAAAACACGAGTCTTTTCTTGTGTACGAATCTCTGTGTCATTGTCCCATCGTGAGTCCGATTACCGTCCGGTCAGCTTCATATCCTTTATCCGAGTCTGTTGCATGCTCAGATATCTTATGGCTTTCCCGTTCCTCCATTCGGGTGCCCGAAACTTCAAATGAACCGCTAATTACGTTCATTAAAACACGAGTCTTTTCTTGTGTACGAATCTCTGTGTCATTATCCCATCGAGAGTCCGATTACCGTCCGGTCAGCTTCATATCCTTTATCTGAGTCTGTTGCATGCTCAGATATGTAATGGCCTTCCCGTACCTCCATTCGGGTGCCCGAAACTTCAAATGTACAGATAGTTACGTCCTTTAAAACTTGAGTCTTTTCTTGTGTACGAATCTCTGTGTCATTTTCCCATCGTGAGTCCGATTAGCGTCCGGTCAGCTTCATATCCTTTATCTGAGTCTGTTGCATGCTTAGATATCTTATGGCCTTCCCGTACCTCCATTCGGGTGCCCGAAACTTCAAATGTACAGATAGTTACGTCCTTTAAAACTCGAGTCTTTTCTTGTGTACGAATCTGTGTGTCATTGTCGCATCGTGAGTCCGATTACCGTCCGGTCAGCTTCATATCCTTTATCTGAGTCTCTTGCATGCTTAGATATCTTATGGCTTTCCCGTTCCTCCATTCGGGTGCCCGAAACTTCAAATGAACCGCTATTTATGTTCGTTAAAACACGAGTCTTTTCTTGTGTACGAATCTCTGTGTCATTGTCCCATCGTGAGTCCGATTACCGTCCGGTCAGCTTCATATCCTTTATCTGAGTCTGTTGCATGCTCAGATATCTTATGGCCTTCCCGTTCCTCCATTCAGGTGCCCGAAACTTCAAATGTACAGATAGTTACGTCCTTTAAAACTTGAGTCTTTTCTTGTGTACGAATCTCTGTGTCATTGTCCCATCGTGAGTCCGATTACCGTCCGGTCAGCTTCATATCCTTTATCTGAGTCTGTTGCATGCTCAGATATCTTATGGCTTTCCCGTTCCTCCATTCGGGTGCCCGAAACTTCAAATGAACCGCTAATTACGTTCATTAAAACACGAGTCTTTTCTTGTGTACGAATCTCTGTGTCATTGTCCCATCGTGAGTCCGATTACCGTCCGGTCAGCTTCATATCCTTTATCTGAGTCTGTTGCATGCTCAGATATGTTATGGCCTTCCCGTACCTCCATTCGGGTGCCCGAAACTTCAAATGTACAGATAGTTACGTCCTTTAAAACTTGAGTCCTTTCTTGTGTACGAATCTCTGTGTCATTGTCCCATCGTGAGTCCGATTACCGTCCAGTTAGCTTCATATCCTTTATCTGAGTCTGTTGCATGCTTAGATATCTTATGGCTTTCCCGTTCCTCCATTCGGGTGCCCGAAACTTCAAATGAACCGCTATTTACGTTCGTTAAAACACGAGTCTTTTCTTGTGTACAAATCTCTGTGTCATTGTCCCATCGTGAGTCCGATTACCGTCCGGTCAGCTTCATATCCTTTATCTGAGTCTGTTGCATGCTTAGATATCTTATGGCTTTCCCGTTCCTCCATTCGGGTGCCTGAAACTTCAAATGTACCGATAGTTACGTCCTTTAAAACTCGAGTCTTTTCTTGTGTACGAATCTCTATGTCATTGTCGCATCGTGAGTCCGATTACCGTCCGGTCAGCTTCATATCCTTTATCTGAGTCTGTTGGATGCTTAGATATCTTATGGCCTTCCCGTTCCTCCATTCGGGTGCCCGAAACTTCAAATGAACCGCTAGTTACGTCCTTTAAAACACGAGTCTTTTCTTGAGTACGAATCTCTATGTCATTGTCGCATCGTGAGTCCGATTACCGTCCGGTCAGCTTCATATCCTTTATATGAGTCTGTTGCATGCTTAGATATCTTATGGCCTTCCCGTTCCTCCATTCGGGTACCCGAAACTTCAAATGAACCGCTAGTTACGTCCATTAAAACACGAGTCTTTTCTTGTGTACGAATCTCTGTGTCATTGTCCCATCGTGAGTCCGATTACCGTCCGGTTAGATTCATATCCATTATTTGAGTCTGTTGCATGCTCAGATATCTTATGGCCTTCCCGTTCCTCCATTCGGGTGCCCGAAACTTCAAATGTACAGATAGTTACGTCCTTTAAAACTCGAGTCTTTTCTTGACTACGAATCTCTATGTCATTGTCGCATCGTGAATCCGATTACCGTCCGGTCAGCTTCATATCCTTTATATGAGTCTGTTGCATGCTTAGATATCTTATGGCCTTCCCGTTCCTCCATTCGGGTACCCGAAACTTCAAATGAACCGCTAGTTACGTCCATTAAAACACGAGTCTTTTCTTGTGTACGAATCTCTATGTCATTGTCGCATCGTGAGTCCGATTACTGTCCGGTTAGATTCATATCCATTATCTGAGTCTGTTGCATGCTCGGATATCTTATGGCCTTCCCGTTCCTCCATTCGGGTGCCCGAAACTTCAAATGTACAGATAGTTACGTCCTTTAAAACTCGAGTCTTTTCTTGTGTACGAATCTCTATGTCATTGTCGCATTGTGAGTCCGATTACCGTCCGGTCAGCTTCATATCCTTTATCTGAGTCTGTTGCATGCTTAGATATCTTATGGCTTTCCCGTTCCTCCATTCGGGTGCCCGAAACTTCAAATGAACCGCTAATTTCGTTCATTAAAACACGAGTCTTTTCTTGTGTACGAATCTCTGTGTCATTGTCCCATCGTGAGTCCGATTACCGTCCGGTTAGATTCATATCCATTATCTGAGTCTGTTGCATGCTCAGATATCTTATGGCCTTCCCGTTCCTCCATTCGGGTGCCCGAAACTTCAAATGTACAGATAGTTACGTCCTTTAAAACTCGAGTCTTTTCTTGTGTACGAATCTCTATGTCATTGTCGCATCGTGAGTCCGATTACCGTCCGGTCAGCTTCATATCCTTTATATGAATCTGTTGCATGCTTAGATATCTTATGGCTTTCCCGTTCCTCCATTCGGGTGCCCGAAACTTCAAATGAACCGCTAATTACGTTCATTAAAACACGAGTCTTTTCTTGTTTACGAATCTCTGTGTCATTGTCCCATCATGAGTCCGATTACCGTCCGGTTAGATTCATATCCATTATCTGAGTCTGTTGCATGCTCAGATATCTTATGGCCTTCCCGTTCCTCCATTCGGGTGCCCGAAACTTCAAATGTACAGATAGTTACGTCCTTTAAAACTCGAGTCTTTTCTTGTGTACGAATCTCTATGTCATTGTCGCATCGTGAGTCCGATTAGCGTCCGGTCAGCTTCATATCCTTTATCTGAGTCTGTTGCATGCTTAGATATCTTATGGTCTTCCCGTACCTCCATTCGGGTGCCCGAAACTTCAAATGTACAGATAGTTACGTCCTTTAAAACTCGAGTCTTTTCTTGTGTACGAATCTGTGTGTCATTGTCGCATCGTGAGTCCGATTACCGTCCGTTCAGCTTCATATCCTTTATCTGAGTCTGTTGCATGCTTAGATATCTTATGGCTTTCCTGTTCCTCCATTCGGGTGCCCGAAACTTCAAATGAACCGCTATTTACGTTCGTTAAAACACGAGTCTTTTCTTGTGTACGAATCTCTGTGTCATTGTCCCATCGTGAGTCCGATTACCGTCCGGTCAGCTTCATATCCTTTATCTGAGTCTGTTGCATGCTCAGATATCTTATGGCCTTCCCATTCTTCCATTCGGGTGCCCGAAACTTCAAATGTACAGATAGTTACGTCCTTTAAAACTCGAGTCTTTTCTTGTGTACGAATCTCTATGTCATTGTCGCATCGTGAGTCCGATTACCGTCCGGTCAGCTTCATATCCTTTATCTGAGTCTGTTGCATGCTTAGATATCTTATGGCCTTCCCGTTCCTCCATTCGGGTGCCCGAAACTTCAACTGAACCGCTAGTTACGTCCATTAAAACACGAGTCTTTTCTTGTGTACGAATCTCTGTGTCATAGTCACATCGTGAGTCCGATTACCGTCTGGTCTGCTTCGTATCCTTTAACATAGTTTGTTGCATGATCAGATATCTTATGGCGTTCCCGTTCCTCCATTCGGGTGCCCGAAACTTCATATGAACCGATAGTTACGTCCATTAAAACAAGAGTCTTTTCTTGTGTACGAATCTCTGTGTCATTGTCCCGACGTGAGTCCGATTATCGTCCGGTCAGCTTCATATCCTTTATCTGAGTCTGTTGCATGCTTAGATATCTTATGGCTTTCCCGTTCCTCCATTCGGGTGCCCGAAACTTCAAATGAACCGCTAATTACGTTCATTAAAACACGAGTCTTTTCTTGTGTACGAATCTCTGTGTCATTGTCCCATCGTGAGTCCGATTACCATCCGGTTAGATTCATATCCATTATCTGAGTCTGTTGCATGCTCAGATATCTTATGGCCTTCCCGTTCCTCCATTCGGGTGCCCGAAACTTCAAATGTACAGATAGTTACGTCCTTTAAAACTCGAGTCTTTTCTTGACTATGAATCTCTATGTCATTGTCGCATCGTGAATCCGATTACCGTCCGGTCAGCTTCATATCCTTTATATGAGTCTGTTGCATGCTTAGATATCTTATGGCCTTCCCGTTCCTCCATTCGGGTACCCGAAACTTCAAATGAACCGCTAGTTACGTCCATTAAAACACGAGTCTTTTCTTGTGTACATTTGAAATTTCGGGGGAGGTAATTTGAGACAAAGAAATATGTTTAAGGGTTTAAGTATTGGAGGGAATAGTAATGGGGCTTATGGGGGAGGTAATTTGAGACAAAGAAATATGTTTAAGGGTAACAAGGAGGAAAAGGAGGCTAAACTTCAGGATAGGATTAAGAGCTTCAAAATGAATCAAGCTGCTATGGAGTATGATCTTCAGAAGGATCAAGTCAGGAAGGATTCTAATGGTGCATCTTCTTCTGGGGTAAAAAAGGATGGGAAGGAGGGTATTGGTAATGAAGTTAGGAAGGGGAAGCAAGTAATGTTGCATTTAGGTCAAGAATAGTTTTAGTATTTTGGATGATGAGAATATGGTTGATGAAGGCACTGGTCTTGAAGCTGGTAATGTTGCAGCTGTTCCCACCTCTAAATCGTCTAAACCTGTCCCTGCTAAGCCTACTAAACACCCCTCACCTAAAACTTCCAAACCTACTCCTGTTAAACACCCCTCACCTAAAACTTCCAAACCTACTCCTGTTAAACAACTTGAAACTAAACCTGTGTCTATTTCTGCCCCTAATGATCCTCCCCCTAATCCTTTTAATGCCCCTCCTGATCAGCCTATTGATTGTCCTCCTCACATTGGTGTCCCTGCTAAGCCTTATACCCCTGGCTCTAGTCTGGTTAGTGATGCTGTTATTGAGGATTATTCTTTTGACTTAACTCCTCAGCAGATTGAGGATGTTATGTTCTATGTTAATTGCAGAGTTATCCCTACTAGAGAGCAAGTTTTGGAATGGGATGTGGTTCAAACTAAGTATTTCTTCCTGATGTGTGAGAAGTTTGATTTTCCCGAGGGTATGGATTATGATGAAGTGGAAGATATTATTCTGGAATCTGATAATGAGGATGTTTTGTCTGAGGAAGATGAAACAGCTAGGTTCATGAAGTTAGATAATAGTGGTGATACTGGAGTGGTGCAGGAAGTGCACACTTCTGAGGATAAAAACATGTCCTCATGAATTACAACAATCTGAATTTGTTAGCCTGGAATGTTAGAGGCCTGTCTAACATTACCATGCAAAATGAAGTTATGAATGTTCTTCATGACAGGAACATTGGGGTTTGTGGTATTCTGGAGTCTCATGTTAAAGGTAATAATCTTAACAAGGTTTTTGGGAGGGTTCTGAAGGATTGGGAATGGGAGTCTAATAGACCTTATTGTTCTGGTGGAGTCAGAATAGTCATAGGTTGGAGACCCAATCTTGTTGATGTTATGGTTGTTGGTATGAATGCTCAAGTTATTCATTGCCTCATCAAGCCTTTGGATGGTAGACCTAGATTTTTCTGCTCCTTTGTGTATGGGTTTGTCAAGTACCCCTTAAGGAGATCTTTATGGCATGATTTGCAAGCCTTTGGCAGTACCATCATGCAAGAACCTTGGCTTGTGTTAGGTGACTTTAACATTATTTTGGACCCTAGTGAAAGATCTATGGGTTCTTCTAAAGTTACCACATCCATTCTTGACTTAAGGGAGTGTTGTGTTAATGTTGGTATAGAAGATATCCCTTCCTCTGGCTTTAAGTATACCTGGAATAAATCTCCAGGAAAGACTGATGGTCTTCTTAAGAAACTGGACAGAGTTATGGGTAATGCTGAATTTCTGTCCACTTTCCCTGGGGTTATGGCTAATTTTCTACCTTTTCTTACTTCTGATCATTCACCTGCATTGGTCTCTTTCAAAGGTAAGGCTGTTTGGAAGCCCAGAGCTTTTAAGTTCATGAATCATCTTACCAGCAATGAAAGGTTTTTACATATTGTTGAAACTGGGTGGAAGATGAATGTTAAGGGCTGTCACATGTTTTCAGTGGTTTCTAAACTTAAAAGCCTAAAGAAACCTCTGAGAAAGCTTGGAAGGGAAATGGGTGACTTGAGTGAAAAAGTTAAGGAATATACTAGGGTGTTGGGATCTGTTCAGGAAGCCATGATGGGGGATCCTCACAGCAAGGTGTTGAGAGATGCTGAAAGTGCTGCCATTAAGGGGTTGAAGCAGGCTACCATTGATGAGGAATTATTTTTAAAACAGAGAGCCAAAGTAGAGTGGTTGAAAGCTGGTGACCAGAATACTGCTTATTTCCACAAGGCAGTTAAGGGGAGGCAAAGTAAGGCCAGAATTAATGCTGTTACTGATAGTGATGGTAATTATTTTGAGGGAAATCTGGTTGGGGAGGTGTTTGTTAAGCACTTTGAAAGCTTTATGGGTAGAAGGGTAGGTGTGGATCCTATTAGGGATGTTGAGTCCTTATTTGTGAATAAAATTCCTCCTGATAAGGCTGACTTAATGGTTAGAGAGGTGACAGATGAGGAAGTCAAGAAGGCAATCTTTGATATAGATATAGACAAAGCCCCTGGGCCTGATGGATACTCTTCTAAATTTTTTAAATCCTCCTGGTCTATTGTTGGTCCTGAGGTATGTGCTGCAGTGAAGGAATTCTTTCATAATGGGAAGCTTTTAAATGAGGTAAATGCTACTGTCTTATCTCTTGTTCCTAAGTGTAACAATCCTAGAAATGTGTCTGAATATAGGCCTATAGCCTGCTGCAATGTCCTATATAAGTGCATTTCTAAGATAATTTGTGAAAGAATTAAGGGATCTTTGGATGGGATTGTTGATGAATGTCAAAGTGCTTTCATTCCTAGAAGGCAAATCAGTGATAATATTCTCTTATCTCAAGAATTGTTAAGGAATTATCACACAAAGATTGTTGAGCCCAGAATTGCTTTGAAAATTGACCTTCAGAAAGCTTATGATACTGTTAATCATGAGTTTCTTGAAGGATGTTTAGTTAATTTTGGCTTTCATCCTTGTATGGTAGCCTGGATCATGACCTGCATTAAGTCAGCTGCTTATTCTATTAATGTTAATGGGGAATCTTTTGGTTATTTCAAAGGTTTGAGAGGGTTAAGGCAGGGTGATCCTATGTCTCCTTACCTGTTTACTATTGTTATGCAAGTCCTGAAGTTAATTTTTGATAGAAGGATCAGGGAAAGTGGACAGTTTAAGTTTCACTGGTGTTGTGAGAAACTTAATCTGACACATGTCTGTTTTGCTGATGATTTATTGGTTTTTGCTCATGCTGATGTTGAGTCTGTCAAGGTTGTTAAGGTAGCTTTGGAAGAGTTCAGTGGGGTTTCAGGTCTTATTCCTAATCTTAGTAAATGATGACGTGGGTCCTAAAACGACGACGTTTAAACCCCTCGTCGAAAAAGATAAGCAAAACAGAGTTGATTAGGAGGTAGCCTGACTTACTGGAGCTGATACAGGGCAGCATACCTGCCATGCGGAAGCCTCAGGGCAAAAGCAAACAATAAAAGTCTTGGAAATGACAAAAGTGGGTTTTGGCTTATTATCATGCAAGAAACAAAACATCACACAGCTCCATAACTTGCCTAGGAAATGATAAAAGCTGAAAACACCCAAAAAGGGCAAAGTCTCACTGCAGGGAGCCGATAGAGGGTCAAACACCACCAGGTATAGAAAGGAGGCTACCTTGAGGGAGCTCCTGGGCAGAATCTCATTGCCTATATAAGGAGACTCTTGGGTAGACATTCCACACACACTCTTACTCATTCTCTCTACTCTATTACTCTACATTTCATTATTCCCAACTCCAAAAGAATAGACACTTATTCTCACGCCGGAGTCCAAACGCAGGAGGCCCCCTCCTGCGTTAAGGCTAACGGTGTCTGCTACCCTTGTGCAGGTCCTTCCAGGAGCTCGAAGACCCCCCAATCCTTCAACCAAATCTAAACCTAAAGCTAATACTAAACTTAAAGCTTAAGTCCGAATATAACATACCCCTAACCTATAATCCTAGACATCTCCTAACCTAATACCGGTCATTTTCCTTGTTGTAGCAACAAGTGGCGCCCACCGTGGGGCTGTCGCTACTTTGAACAAAGCTGTTGAGAGTTTCTACAGTCCCGTTTGTTCCTAAGTAACCTCTTTTTGTGATGACTGGTGGAGATAACCGCCCAGGAGGGGGTCCTTTGGATACTCCGGCCAATAGTCACACCTCCGGTGACGCTTCTGGCCACGAAACACCTGGAATGGACGGACAACAAGTCGAACCGTCTCTAGGAGACATGGTCAACTACCAAACGCCGCCGTCCTCAAGGGCCGTTAACTCGTCTCCTAGGGACGACGTGTTGTTCCCAGTTGAACGAATGGATATTACCCCGGAGGGAGTACGAAGAAACTTCTTGCAACTCCGAGACCTCCTGAATGGCTACGTACGAGAGGAAAGATCCAGAGGAGTTAGGGTCAGGTTGTCTTATGACGAAGAACCTGTTGTCTCCCTCCCACCTGTTCCTCCGTTGCTGGGAACCACTACTTCCCCAGCCACCCAACGTGCCAACACAAATCCTCACACAAATCCTCACCCATACCTGAACAGTCAGGGAGGTATTTACTCAGGAGGAGGAGGCCCTGGCAACTCTGTGCTCTCCCCGGGGACCTCAACATTACTCCCTTATGAAGAAGCTTTGAGGTCGTTACCTCTGGCCAGCAGTGCTGTGGCTGCCTCCCTCGCGGCAGCAGGAAGTCTTGCTGGAGGATCTGTCATTCCTCCAGAGACAGTGTATCCCAGCTACTCACAGCCTCAGTACTCGCCCTATGTACCCCCTTACTTCCCCTCGTGGCCGGGAGGGTATCCTTGGCAGTACCCTCCACCTCTGAACCAAACGCCCATAACCTCCCTCGCGGGAGGACAGGGTCTGGAGACCTCTCAACCCATGGTTCAGACCTCTACGACCGAAACAAGGGGGGAAGCTATACTTTCGGAGCCTTACCGACCCAAGTCGTTAGAATGTTTTGCTGAACACATCGCTCATTTTGATTTCCCCAACAAGATCAAAATGCCAGCCAATGTGAAAACATATGACGGTACGGAGGACCCTGATGACCACCTAAACGTCTTCTCTGGAGCAGCTACTGTAGAAAAGTGGAACAACGCTGAGTGCTGCCACATGTTCATGCAAACCCTGGTGGGACCAGCTCGTCTGTGGTTCTGTGGGCTACCAGCTCGAAGCATTTCCTCCTTTGATGACTTGAGGAAGAGTTTCGTTTCAAACTTTAACCCCCTGAGGAAATGCACCAAGGATGCTGCCATACTGCACCAAATCCAACAGGGAGAGCATGAAAACCTTCGTAGCTTCATTGAAAGATATAAAAAGGGAAGGTCTGCAGTATAGTGGTGCTACCGAGAAGATCCGAGTGTCAGGTTTTATGGGAGCCATACGTCCCAAAAAGTTGTTAAGAAGGTTCCATGAAGACGTTCCCCAAACCATGGAGGAAGCATTTGAAAGAGCTGAAGCTTTCCTCTGGGGAGAAGAAGCATTAACTCGGCAAGACACTAGAAAGAGGGATCGAGGGAGCTGGAGAGACAGTTCAACCAGCTCCCGAAGACCTCACACTTTCAACCCTACCATGAGAAACGATCGGGAAGATCCTATGCAATCAAAGAAACGAAGAAAGGAGGCGATCCCCAAGATCAGAGAGGTACCAGGAGAAAGAAAGACAAGTCTTCACTGTTCTCACCAAGACCCCTCAGGAGATACTCTCCACAGAGGAAGTAAAGTACACATTTAGACCTCCCCGACCTTTGTCCAAACCGGCTAACAAGAGGGATGCCAGTAAGCATTGTGCCTTTCACAACGACACAGGGCATCATACAAACGATTGCTACCAGCTGAAGAAAAGGATAGAGGAGGCTGTCAAGTCAGGAGAGCTAGCTCACCTGATCAAAGACATTAAAGGAAGAAAAGATGAAGGACGAAAAGATAAGGAGGTCAACATGGTCAGTTTCGAAGGGTCCCAGCAGGCCAAAAAGGCTCGCACTGAGCCCTGGAACAAGCAGTACATTTGCCTTCCCCCTGCTCCTGATGAACTGATCGTCACACCTGTGATAGTGGAGGCTGAACTAGATGGCTTCCCTATAGACAGGGTGTACATGGACTGTGGAGCCTCCACGGAGGTGATGTATGAGCGATGCTTCGAATCCCTAAGCCCAGAAATCAAGTCCAAGCTCAAGCAAACCGACGCTTCTCTAGTGGGTTTCTCTGGAGAATGAGTACATCCCCTGGGGAAGCTCACACTTAACGTCTGTTTCAGGGATGGAGATTTGTCAA
The DNA here is from genome assembly GCA_032199755.1 of Ambrosia artemisiifolia. Taxonomy (NCBI): domain Eukaryota; kingdom Viridiplantae; phylum Streptophyta; class Magnoliopsida; order Asterales; family Asteraceae; genus Ambrosia; species Ambrosia artemisiifolia. The sequence continues at coordinate 14,478,625 of CM063529.1, forward strand.
GAACAGAAGAGTTAACTTTCTCTGTCATCAGGTACCCTTCGAGTTATAATGTCCTCATTGGAAGGATGGGGATTGCTACTTTCGGCGCTGTAGTTTCCACAACACATGGATTGATGAAGCTCCCCACTCCCAACGGAATTGCGACCCTGAAGCCAACGGCTGAGGCTCTTCTAATAGCCTCTGTAGAGGAAGCAAGAGATCCCAGGGCACCTGAGACATCAAGCACCGGTCCCATCCGGGAGATCAGCATAAACCCTGCCTATCAGGAGCAGACCATCAAAGTAAACAACCTGCTCCCTGATAAGATTATGTCTGAACTAATCAACCTTTTGCAGGAAAATAGGGACATATTTGCTTGGTGCCCTGGGGACATGACCGGCGTCCCTAGAGATTTGGCTGAACACTCCCTTAACATAGCTCCCTCATACAAGCCCGTGGTTCAAAAGAAAAGGAGCCTGGCCCCAGCCAGGAGCCAGGCTGCTTGCCAAGAGGTGGAGAAGCTCGTTGAAGCAGGTATCCTGAGGGAGGTCCAGTATCACACTTGGGTGGCCAATCCGGTCATGGTTGCCAAACAAGACGGATCTTGGAGAATGTGTGTCGACTTCAAAGATCTCAACAAAGCTTGCCCCAAGGATTGCTATCCCTTACCCGAGATCGATTGGAAGGTAGACTCTCTCACTGGTTTCCAATACAAGTGCTTCTTAGATGCCTACAAGGGGTATCATCAAATTCAAATGAAGCAGGAAGACGAAGAGAAAACGGCCTTCCACACTGACAAGGGGATCTTTTGTTACAAAAAGATGCCCTTTGGGTTGAAGAACGCCGGAGCCACCTACCAACGGTTGGTGGACCAAGCTTTCTCGGAACAAATTGGGAAAAATATGGAGGCTTATGTTGATGACCTTGTCATCAAAAGCAAATCTGGGGAAGCCATGATCAAAGACATCCAAGAGACGTTCGAAAATCTTCGGAAGATAAATATGAAGCTCAATCCTGTTAAATGTTCTTTTGGGTTCGAGGAGGGGAAGTTTCTTGGCCATATAGTTGGAAAACAAAGCATCAAGGCAAACCCAAGCAAGGTCCAAGCTGTCCTTGAAATGAAGTCACCTGCTACCAAGAAGGAAGTGCAGAGCCTAAACGGTAAAATTGCTGCCCTAAAACGTTTCTTGCCCAAGTCCGCGGAAAAGTCCTTACCTTTCTTTAAAACACTCAAAAATTGTGTTGACAAGAAAGACTTCCGTTGGACAGCTGAGGCAGAGGCTGCCTTCCTGGAACTCAAGAAACACATAGCTTCCCTGCCCGAAATGGCAGCTCCTGAGGAAGGGGAAGTAATAACAGTTTATTTGTCTGCAGGGATGGAGGCAGTGAGCTCAGTCCTCCTGGTTGATCGAGGCAAGGAGCAAGTTCCTGTCTACTTTGTTAGCAGAGCTCTCAAAGTCGCTGAAGTTAACTACACTCCCATAGAGAAGCTAGTGTTAGCCCTTGTGCACACTGCCAAGAGGCTAAGGAGGTATTTCCAAGCTCACCCAGTAAAGGTCATCACAGAGCAACCCATACGGTCCATCTTGGAAAAGCCAGAAGATTCGGGGAGATTGGCAAACTGGGCCATTGGCCTAGGGGAGCACAAGATAGAATACCTGCCAAGGAGAGCTTACAAAGAGCAAGTGTTTGCTGATTTCCTTACTGAGCTGCCCATCCTGCAGAACGAAGAAGAAATGAATGAGGTTGAAGAACAACCTGACCTCAAGGGGAAATGGTGTCTTTTCACCGATGGAGCCTCAAGTGTAGAAGGTACCGGGGCTGGTCTCGTCATCAAGGACCCCCACGGAACCGAATACACTTATGCCCTCCGTCTAGACTTCCCCTGCACCAACAATGTTGCTGAATATGAGGCCCTCCTGGCCGGGTTGAGATTGGCAAAAAGAATGAAGGTCCAGGAGCTAAAGGTCTTTGTTGATTCGAATCTAGTGGTCAAGCAAGTGAATGGGGGATACACAGCCAAGGAACCCTCCATGATTAGGTATAAAGACAAAGTCAAGGAACTCATCAAAGAGTTCAAAGTCTTCACTTTGGAACAAGTGTCAAGGACCAAGAACAAGCAGGCAGATGCTCTCAGCAAGCTGGCCTCCCTGACATTTGCTCACCTAACCAAGAAGGTTCTCGTTGAGGTGCTGAAAGAACCCTCCATTGACGACAAAGAGGTACAAGATGTTGTCACTGAAACCGAATCCACATGGATGACACCCATTATGTCCTACCTAAAAGAAGGGAAGCTCCCTGAAAATGAACAAGAAGCTAAGCGGTTAACCATCAAGGCAAAGCAGTATGTGATCGAAGATGACAAGCTTTACAAGAAGGGATACTTGGCACCCTTGCTAAGGTGTGTTGGCCCTAATCAAAGCAACTACCTCATCAGGGAGGTACATGAAGGCATATGTGGCATGCACGCCGGGCCTCGCTCCGTGGTATCCAAGCTCATGAATTTGGGCTACTATTGGCCCACCATGCACAAAGATGCCTTCGAAACAATCAGAAGATGTGAAGCTTGTCAGTTGCAAACACCGGTTAAGACTAACCCCAAGCATGATCTTGTTCCCATCATCTCAGCATGGCCCTTTCACAAATGGGGAATGGACATCGTGGGCCCCTTTCCACAAGCTCCTGGAAAACTGAAGTTTCTCCTCGTAGCCGTTGACTATTTCACCAAATGGCCGGAAGTGAGGCCATTGGCAACCATATCTGGGAGGCATGTGATAAGCTTCGTGTGGGAACAAATAGTTTGCAGATATGGGCTGCCGGGAGAGATGGTAACCGACAATGGGAAGCAATTTGCCAACAAGCCCTTCAGCAGCTGGTGCTCCGAGCTAGGCATTAAACAAGTATTCAGTTCTGTAGCTTACCCCCAGTCTAATGGACAAGTGGAACGCATGAATAGAAGCATTGTCGAAGGCATCAAAGCAAGGCTGGGAAGATATGGCAAGAAATGGGTTGATGAGCTCCCAAGCGTTCTATGGGCTATTAGAACCATGGAGAAAACAAGTCACCAAAAGACACCCTACAGCCTAGTCTTTGGAAGCGAAGCTGTTATACCTGCTGAAATAGGGGTAAGCTCAGGGAGAAGTGCTCGCCAAGATGCTCAACGCAACCAAAACGAGATCCTGCTCAACTTGGACCTCCTTGAAGAGTCAAGAGACCAAGTCTCTATCAGGGAGGCAAGGTACAAGAAGAAGCTTGAGGCTTACTATAACACAAGAGTAAAGAAGGAGTCCTTCAAGCCAGGGGATCTCGTGTTAAGATGCAACGAAGCCAGCAGGCAGCAGGATGTAGGGAAGCTAGGTCCCCGATTGGAGGGTCCTTATGTCATCAAGGAAGCCCACAAGGGAGGATCCTATAAGCTAGCTGACCCAAACGGCAAGATGATTCCAAGACATTGGAGTGACAAGCACCTAAAACGTTTTTATGTTTGATGGTTGTAAACGTCTCTTTGTATCCAAAAAATCATGATCAATGAATGAATGAACTATGTTTCCCTTTATTAACTTGTCGCTTATCTTATCAAAGGGTGAGCCCCTCCTAACCAGGCTCCATGGGATCCGGCGCTATACCTACCCATGAAACGGGGATGAGCTCCTAGGCCACAACTGCTCAACAGGTAACAAGGCTAAGTGACCATCCTGTATACAGGGTGAGTCCCTAATACAATCCACGACTCCATGGGACATGTCCTTAGAAGGAAAACCTAGACCCATGAAAGAGGGTGAGCTCCTCACACCAAGACAGCTCCCACATGTTCACAATACACAAAAACGAACATAATACTTAGAAACCATTTAAAGAAAAGGTTTCAAAAGCTGATGGGGTAAGCATTGCATCGGTTCCTTAGCTAAGTATCCTAAGTTGGGTGACTGCAGCATCCACCTTTAGGAAAAAAGTTAAAGACATTGCAAACACTATAAACGACAAGCAACGGAGCCAACACAACCAAACATTAAGCATAATAAAGGCATCACCCCTGACAGGGGGAGCATTCCATTAGAAACATTAAAAAGCCCTAAGGGCTGAGTACATCAAAAGATAAAAACAACATTCTTGAACAACTAAACAAAGACTAAACAGGGGAGGATCAAGGGGTAGCTAAATCTGTGGCCTCAGGGGTGGAATCATCCTCACCGGTGGAAGCCAGGGTTTGGTTACCAACGTCATCATAAAGGGAATCGGTGTCAAGACCTGCAAATGGATCATCCTCGCTGGAGGGAGGGAGTGACTCGACCTCCAAGGCTTGAAGGGGGAGGGATTCTCAAATACCTGCTCCAAGTTTGGAGTCTTTGCAGGATCAGCAGGCTTTGAACGTTTCGAACTACCCTCCCCACCGTCAGCACCATCCAGCATGATCTTTAAAGGTCTCTTGGACACATAAGAGTTGAACACCTCGTCAGCCACATCCTTCTTCAGGCCCTCCGGCTCCAAGTTTTGCAAGAAGGAGAGGGGCTGCTCAGCAGATTTAGAAATAGCTGAGATATAAGGATAAGTGGCCAACTCCATGGCTTTAACGGTGTTCACAAACTCTTCCCCTGATGAAGGCTTGAAGGACGGCAGCTCCTCTAGCACCTGACCCTCTTGAGCTGCTTTGAAACCAGCTTGAATCCCTCCATGGCGACCAAAAGATATAGCTTTAGCATAAATGTCTGCCAGAGGGGCATTAAATTCTTGAGAGTGCAGGAGGTTGGTAACAAAACGGGCAACACCCTTGGAGATCAGCCATTCTTTCTCCTCAGTCAAGCGGTCCACCTGGACCCGGAGCTCCATCCCAACCTTTTCCACTGCCATCTGCTCCTGCTTGACTGCCTCCCTTGCCCGGGCCAGACCTGCCCTCTCCTCCGCCACCTTCGCCTTCTCATCATTTAAACCCTTAAACATTTTGTCAAATTTTTCTTTCTCCAAACTGAGCTGGGTCCTGGACACAGCCAACTCATGCACCAAATCCTTCTCTCGTGCAACATACCTTGCCAAATCTTCTTTGGCCTTCACCAACTCCACTTCATGCTCATCATAAACCTTCTCAACCTGCTCTCTCCTCAACATCAACTCTCCCCATCTCGCCATGCCATCAGGGAACAAAGATAAAAACTGACCGAAGTGATAGTACATCTTCTTCATCACATCCTTATCCATCCACTCTTTGTGCAACTCCCTCTCAGCATCGGGGACACAATGGTCGATAAGATCACGACAGACAGAGGCTTTCTTCAGCACATCAGAAGCCTTGATATCCCAATCCGGCACAAATACCCCTTCATCAGGCTCCTTTTGGGAAGGAGCCTCAGAAACCTCCTTGACAGCAGCCTTTGAGCTCTCACCTCCTTCAGACAACAACGACTTCGAACCAGCACCTTTAATCACCACATCCTTCGGCTTCTTGAACACAGCATCATCCTTCTTGGGAGAAGACAAAGTGAGCTTCCCCTTCCCTGGGGCAGAAGAATGCCCTAGGGCTGAAGCTATAAGACTGGAATCTTGGTCTTCATCTTCCAGGACCAAGGGGATGTCAGAAGAGCTCCCCTGACCTGTGGAAGCAGTCTGCAGTCGCTTACTGGAGCGACGAACAGTGACAGACTTCTTCCCAGAAGGCTCTGCAGCAGCCACAGAGGAAGTAACCACACTAGTGTATTCGCCTTAAAAACGGACGTGTTCAGTCCTCACAACCACATTCTGACCCTCAGCAACACTTTTCACCTTGAACTTCACATCTGTGATATCATCCAGGGCTAGGAAGTCCAAGGTACTCATTTCTGCACAAAAGAAAAAAGTGGTTAGACAAAACAATTAAAAGAAGGATACCAAAGAGGAGCCAGGGAGACACATACCCTCCCCACCATGATAGATCACCGGGTTCGTCTCAGGGTCATCCCAGTTAATACTTAACCCCATCATCACCAAGAAATCCTCAGGAAAAGTTCGAAGACGAGTAGGAAAGCTACGAAGTTTCTCCAAGAGTTCCTGATCAAGGGTATCAGGATCAGGCTCCTTCTCATTCAAAGGAGCATCCGAAACCCTTCGAGGGGTCTTGAAGGGAAGGAAATCAGCGTTCAAAAAGAAGAACTTGTCTTTCCACGGAGAGACAAGTCCGATGACACTAGAAATCAGGGCTGGTTCACATTGGGTCTTCTCAATGGTGAACCAGTTACCGTTTTTAGCCAATCTGAAGAACCTTCGGTACATGGCCACAGAAGGCTCATAACCAAGGCAACGACACACAATCTCAAAGTGTAAAACCCTAGCGACCCAGAAGGACATAACTGATCAAGCGAAAGCTGATGATACTCTAAAACGTTTAGAAAAAACTTTGAAAAAGGGTACCTCAAGTTCCCCTGGCCGAACTGCCGAGTATACACAGCCACCTTGTCGGTGGGAACAGAGGACACAGGAGTTTTCCCCTTTGGAACGGAAGGATCAAAAGACAAAGGGATGCCGATTTCAGTACAGAACTTCTCGTCATCCGACTTGGACAGACGTGTAAACTGAGAGGCAAGGTCGGTTTTTGACATAATGGAAAAAACAAGTGTGAAGAAGGGAGAGTATGCTTACCGAGTTTTATAGGAAGAAGAAAGGATCGCCGGTTGGAGAGAATCGTGGGAGAGAGAGAAGACGGTTTCTAATTATGGAAGTGATTGGAGGATAAAAGAGGGAGTTACCCCTTTATAAACAATTTCAAATTTGAAATAATTAATATCGGGCGGTTACCAAGGCAAACCGTCCCTCAGCTAGCCACTAGGATGACGTCAGCCTGCTCCTTGTCAAATCAGCAGTCATTAAGGGCAGCTGATGGGACACATGCCTACTCCCAAGGAAGCAATGATGGATAGCTATATTATTTAAAAAATATGACCATCATGACAATTGCATGGCCAGGAACTTACACGAGATCTAATGAAGGAAAAGGCATGATACCAATGCTCCCATAGGGGAGCTTGGGGTCTAAAAAGCTACCCGATACAAACACGAGTTTGCAACCGGGGAAAACGACAATTTACAAGTCACAAGCACTTCCAACTTCTTTACAAATGCTTATGACTGGGGGGCTGATGACGTGGGTCCTAAAACGACGACGTTTAAACCCCTCGTCGAAAAAGATAAGCAAAACAGAGTTGATTAGGAGGTAGCCTGACTTACTGGAGCTGATATAGGGCAGCATACCTGCCATGCGGAAGCCTCAGGGCAAAAGCAAACAGTAAAAGTCTTGGAAATGACAAAAGTGGGTTTTGGCTTATTATCATGCAAGAAACAAAACATCACACAGCTCCATAACTTGCCTAGGAAATGATAAAAGCTGAAAACACCCAAAAAGGGCAAAGTCTCACTGCAGGGAGCCGATAGAGGGTCAAACACCACCAGGTATAGAAAGGAGGCTACCCTGAGGGAGCTCCTGGGCAGAATCTCATTGCCTATATAAGGAGACTCTTGGGTAGACATTCCACACACACTCTTACTCATTCTCTCTACTCTATTACTCTCTATTTCATTATTCCCAAATCCAAAAGAATAGACACTTATTCTCACGCCGGAGTCCAAACGCAGGAGGCCCCCTCCTGCGTTAAGGCTAACGGTGTCTGCTACCCTTGTGCAGGTCCTTCCAGGAGCTCGAAGACCCCCAATCCTTCAACCAAATCTAAACCTAAAGCTAATACTAAACTTAAAGCTTAAGTCCGAATATAACATACCCCTAACCTATAATCCTAGACATCTCCTAACCTAATACCGGTCATTTTCCTTGTTGTAGCAACAGTAAAAGTACTATGTACTTGAGTAATGTTACTAATACTATTAAGAATAGGATTGTGAATCTGTTGCCTTTTAAAATTGGTGTATTGCCTGTTAGATACCTTGGTGTGCCTTTGTTGTCTAAGAAGCTATACACCAAGGACTGTGCAGTTTTGGTGGAGAAAGTTAGAAAAAGGATTGATGATTGGAAAAATAAGTCTTTATCATTTGCTGGCAGACTGCAGTTAATTAAGTCTGTCCTTGCTTCCCTCCAAGTATATTGGGCTTATGTTTTTCTTCTCCCCGTTAGTATAATAGAGGATGTTGAAAGACTGATGAATAGGTTTCTGTGGAGTAATACTGATTCTGCTAAGGGTAAAGTTCGGGTTTCATGGGATAATGTTTGCTATCCTAAGTCTGAGGGTGGGTTGGGAATCAAGTCTCTAAGGATTAAAAATAAAGCCCTTCTTGCTAGGCATATGTGGAATCTTATATCAGGAAAGGAGACAATATGGACAAAATGGATTAGGACTTATAGACTGAAGGGGATTAGCTTCTGGGGTTTTAGGAAAAAGCAGGGTGCCTGTTGGAGTTGGAAAAGCTTGCTGGATAATAGGGAGATCTTGTGGTCTCGTTGTTTGCAGTGTATAGGTGATGGGAAATCTACATCTGTTTGGTATGACAATTGGTGCCCACTGAGCCCACTTTCTTTGTTCATATCTCCTCGAGAGATACATGGGGGAGGTTTTTCTCTGAATACTACTGTTTCAGAGGTGATAAACAATGGTTGTTGGATGTGGCCAGAGGAATGGAGGAGAAAATTCCCTTGTCTGTTTGACTTGTCCCCTCCTACTCTTATTGAAGGTAAAAAGGATATTACTTTTTGGAAAACAAAAGCTGAAACATATGAATCTTTTTCTACGAGTACAGTCTTCAAAGACTTATGTCCTATGAAGGATGAAGTTTCTTGGGCTAGGATTGTTTGGTTTAGTCAGTCTGTTCCTAGGCATGCTTTTACTCTTTGGCTAGCAGTTCAGCAGAGACTTATGACTCAAGATAGATTATTGAATTGGGATCTTCAAAGGGATTTGTTTTGTCCATTTTGTGGTGAGGTGAGGGACAGTCATCAGCATTTGTTTTTTCAATGCCCTTACCCTAATAGTGTGTGGAATAAGTTGAAGGTTTTTGCTGGATTAGAACAGTTTTCTGACAACATAGAGGAGTGTGTTACTGCTTTAGTTCAAGCTCCAATGAGAAAATCTGTTAAGAGTATAATTCAGAGACTCATGTTAGCTGCTATGGTCTACTTCATTTGGCAGGAAAGAAATTTGAGGATATTTCAAAAGAAGACTAGAGATGCTGATGTGCTTTGTAGGATTATTCAAGATGCAGTTAGAATGAGGCTTTTGGGGTTGAGGATAATTGCCACTCCAAGCAGTATTATATTGAGTAAGATATGGGGCTTTAAGGTGGAATGGAAAGCTCCAGCTAAAAAGGTCAACAAATGAGGTACATTCTCTTTCTCTTGCTATTGGGTCTACTTAGGGTGGGCTTTTGGGTTGGGACTGTTAGCAGAGGTGAGTTTTTGGGTAAGGATGGGTGGTATGGTTTGGGTATGTTAATTCTATTATTAAGGGTTAACAGGGAGGGGGGACAGGGTATTTTATCTTTTTCAAAAGATTTTTTATTGATAATATGGATAGTTTTCAGAATTTGTAATCCACTTGACACCAGGTTGTGTAAATATTTTGGTTTTGATCTATGGTGTAGAATGCCTAGATCTCAACTTGTTGTTTTTTGGATTAGCTATAAAGGATGGTTTTGGAAATTATGGTCTAAAGGACAGGATAAGGTGGTTTGTTTGTTGGTTTGGCTTAATGTTACTTAGGGATGTAAGGATTTTTGCAAGTGTCAGATTATGGGGTGGGGGGTATTCTGGGCCAGTTGGAGTTATATGGTGTTCTTAATTTGTTGGGTAGACTTCTGGTCTTTATGGCCACCCATTCTTTGGTTCTGGTCTGTTTGGTCTTTTTGGTTTATTTTCTATGCTTATTGTTGTGTCTGGGTTGTTGACCCATATTGTCTTTATTCTGGGATCATATTGTTCCTGTTGATAACCTGGTCTATTTCTTATCTTAATAAAAAAGCTATGCATATGGTCTGGAGTTTAGGATTTGGCAGACTTGGGATAAGTCAACAACTGGGAGTTATAAGGTTGGATCAGGTCTATACCATTAGGACTCTTTTGATTCTGGTTATTTATTGCTTTTTTAGATCCTGGTATGGACTTGAAATCCCTATTTTGAGTTTCTTTTCTAGCCTTTTCTTGTTTTTGTGTCTTGAGTCTGTTTTATCCTTTTGAATATGGGGGGAGGGTTATTTTGGGAATCAAGGTGTTGCAAGGAGGATTAAAAGCCTTTGGGTAATAACCTTAGAACCTAGTTCCAACCTTTCTTTCTATGATTGGTGTGTCTTTCATACACCTGTGGTGTCTTCTGAGTGTGCTAAACTTAGGAAACTAGGATTTTGCATGCATAATGGTTCTTCTTTAACCAGTATGAATGTTTTCATTGTGGCCTTTGGGGTGTTAGGTATTTGTGTGTAGGAGGTTTGCACTAACCTTGGAGAGATAAGGAAGCATTGTTCCTCTGTTTTTAGGCCATTATTCCCCTTCTTTTCTTTATTTTCTTTTGTATTTTTATTGTTTTCTAGATCCTGGCAGAGGAACAAAAACCTTTTTATTAAGAGTGTGTGTTTTGGTGTTTGCCTGTGTGTGTTTTTTGAGTACTTGCTCAGGGGTGGGGGGTTAATATTGGGTATTGGTGGCATATGGAGACTTAAAACACGTTGGGTAGAGATCTTTGTTCTTTCTTATCCTGTTCTATATCTTCTTTCTTTTGTTTTATTTTCTCTGTTCTTTTTCCTGGGTTTATGGGTTGGGGTGGCTAAACAATTATGGGTTGAGTCCTTGCACAGGGATTTTGGTCCATTTTTGACACCCTGCTGCAAGTCTGCGTTTTGTGATTGGTGGTTAGGATTAATGAGGCTCAAGGGGAGCATAAACAAGGGAGATATAAGGCTGGACTGTGCTGTTGGCAATAGGACATTATTCTGTGAGTATTTTTTATTTTTAGCTCTTTCCAACAGCATGGGAACCCTCAGATTTCTTTTGGTATTTTTTGTTAGCCTTGTTTTTTGTTTTCTACTCTTTGAGTCTGTTGTGTCAGTCCCACTTGGGGCTAGTATGGGATGGGTCATTTTGGGTTGGGTTGAAGATAAAGGAAGGTGGGTGGTGGAGGCTATAGAATTTTTTAGATTTGGAAAATTCTCAAGGGTTAAAAGTTGCTGGATGTATCTGTGGGGAAGCAAGAACAGGAGCCTGGGCAGGGGTAGTTTAGGCATTATTGTAAGGAAATTGCAAAGGTTCAAGTTGTTGCAGTGGGAAAGATGGGAAAAGGGTATTGTAATATTAGTGGGTCAAGCTTTTGACTGTGCTGTGCCAGGGTGGCTGAATAGATTGAAGAATCACTGTTTACACTTGCTGATTGTCTTGTTGAATATTATTGTCTGTAAAATGAGATTGGAAGTTAATGGATTTGGTTTGTCTAGCAATGCCACTCTTCTAGTGGAGGTTCTTAAAGGTTGCAGGCATAACTGGGTCCAGACTGCTGCAGTATTTGGCATACTGTTCTGGCTTTCTATTCCTAGCATTGTGAAACTAAGTGGAAGGGGAATATGCAGAATGGGTCAATGGGTTGGTGGTATTCTTCAGAGTTTATATGATAGATGGGATGCTAATGGGAATATTTGTGTTGGATGTTGGATATGTAGTTATGGGCTGCAGGGGATAATGGATTATGCCATGAAAAGGTTTGGGAATCAGTTTAGAGTTATGGGCTGCAGGGGATGCTGGAATATGCTTTGGGTTCTAGTTGCTTGCTGGTTTGGGCTCTTAAGTTGGTATGATAATAGGTGCAGGATGGGGGTTATAGGGTGTGGGGATACTATGACCATAATAAGTTTTATACTGGGTTGGTGTATTAACTGGAGGATGGGCTGTGAAGTTAGCAAAAAGGGGTTGGTTTATGGGATTCGGATATGGATGGCTGGGCTGTTTATGCGATTCAGGAATGGTAAGCTATTGGGCTTGATTGTTAATTGTTGGAAGGTGATAAGGGAAGTTATGGGCTGTGTGTCTTTGGATGTTTAACCGAAGGATTGGCGAGCTGAAGCGAGGCTAAAGATGGATCAAGGAGTATATATATGGACCTGATGGGCTGGATATTGTGGGAAGGCATTTGGGCTGCGGTTAATGTCTGTCTTTTCTTGATTTATGTTGTTGGCCTCTGTTGGGCTTTTAATATTTTAGTTGGGCTTAGGATTTTTTGTTTAGAGTGGCCCGGTTATTTTGTTTTATTTTTAGTTATGTTTGTTTCTTTTTGGGCGAACTTAAGACCTTGGGTCTATGTCCTGGGTCTTGATTAGTCTTTGTCTTGTAATCTTTTTTAATCAATAAATGTTTGCCGGGGTTTTCCCCTTTTTCTAAAAAAACTATCTGTACATTTGAAGTTTCGGTCACCCGAATGGAGGTACGGGAAGGCCATAAGATATCTAAGCATGCAACAGACTCAGATAAAGGATATGAAGCTGACCGGACAGTAATCGGACTCACGATGCGACAATGACATAGAGATTCGTACACAAGAAAAGACTCGAGTTTTAATGGACGTAACTAGCGGTTCATTTGAAGTTTCGGGCACCCGAATGGAGGAACGGGAAGGCCATAAGATATCTGAGCATGCAACAGACTCAGATAAAGGATATGAAGCAGACCGGACGGTAATCGAACTCACGATGGGACAATGACACAGAGATTCGTACACAAGAATAGACTCGTGCTTTAATGAACGTAAATAGCGGTTCGTTTGAAGTTTCGGGCACCTGAATGGAGGAACGGGAAAGCCATAAGATATCTAAGCATGCAACAGACTCAAATAAAGGATATGAAGCTGACCGGACGGTAATCGGACTCACGATGGGACAATGACACAGAGATTTGTACACAAGAAAAGACTCGTCTTTTAAAGGACGTAACTATCTGTACATTTGAAGTTTCGGGCACCCGAATGGAGGAACGGGAAGGCCATAAGATATCTGAGCATGCAACAGACTCAGATAAAGGATATGAAGATGACCGGACGGTAATCGGACTCACGATGCGACAATGACAAAGAGATTCGTACACAAGAAAAGACTCGAGTTTTAAAGGACGTAACTATCTGTACATTTGAAGTTTCGGGCACCCGAATGGAGGAACGGGAAGGCCATAAGATATCTGAGCATGCAACAGACTCAGATAAAGGATATGAAACTGACCGGACGGTAATCGGACTCACGATGCGACAATGACATAGAGATTCGTACACAAGAAAAGACTTGAGTTTTAATGGACGCAACTTGCGGTTCATTTGAAGTTTCGGGCACCCAAATGGAGGAACGGGAAGACCATAAGATATCTGAGCATGCAACAGACTCAGATAAAGGATATGAAGCTGACCGGACGGTAATCGGACTCACGATGGGACAATGACACAGAGATTCGTACACAAGAAAAGACTCGTGTTTTAATGGACGTAACTAGCGGTTCATTTGAAGTTTCGGCCATCCGAATGGAGGAACGGGAAGGCCATAAGATATCTGAGCATGCAACAGTCTCAGATAAAGGATATGAAGCTGACCGGACGGTAATCGGACTCACGATGGGACAATGACACAGAGATTCGTACACAAGAAAAGACTCGAGTTTTAATGGACGGAACTATCGGTTCATATGAAGTTTCGGGCACCCGAATGAAGGAACGGGAAGGCCATAAGATATTTGATCATGCAACAAACTATGTTAAAGGATACGAAGCAGACCGGACGGTAATCGGACTCACGATGTGACAATGACACAGAGATTCGTACACAGGAAAAGACTCGTGTTTTAATGGACGTAACTAGCGGTTCATTTGAAGTTTCGGGCAACCGAATGGAGGAACGGGAAGGCCATAGGATATCTAAGCATGCAACAGACTCAGATAAAGGATATGAAGCTGACCGGACGGTAATCGGACTCACGATGCGACAATGACATAGAGATTCGTACACAAGAAAAGACTCGAGTTTTAATGGACGTAACTTGCGGTTCATTTGAAGTTTCGGGCACCCAAATGGAGGAACGGGAAGGCCATAAGATATCTGAGCATGCAACAGACTCAGATAAAGGATATGAAGTTGACTGGACGGTAATCGGACTCACGATGCGACAATGACACATAGATTCGTACACAAGAAAAGACTCGAGTTTTAAAGGACGTAACTATCTGTACATTTGAAGTTTTGGGCACCCGAATGGAGGTACGGGAAGGCCATAAGATATCTGATCATGCAACAAACTATGTTAAAGGATACGAAGCAGACCGGACGGTAATCGGACTCACGATGTGACAATGACACAGAGATTCGTACACAAGAAAAGACTCGAGTTTTAATGGACGTAACTAGCGGTTCATTTGAAGTTTCGGGCACCCGAATGGAGGAACGGGAAGGCCATAAGATATCTGGGCATGCAACAGACTCAGATAAAGGATATGAAGCTGAACGGACGGTAATCGGACTCACGATGTGACAATGACACAATGATTCGTACACAAGAAAAGACTCGTGTTTTAATGGACGTAACTAGCGGTTCATTTGAAGTTTCGGGCACCCGAATGGAGTAACGGGAAGGCCATAAGATATCTAAGCATGAAACAGACTTAGATAAAGGATATGAAGCTGACCTGAATGTAATCGGATTCACGATGCGACAATGACATAGAGATTCGTACACAAGAAAAGACTCGAGATTTAAAGGACGTAACTATCTGTACATTTGAAGTTTCGGGCACCCGAATGGAGGAACGGGAAGGCCATAAGATATCTGAGCATGCAACAGACTCAGATAAAGGATATGAAGCTGACCGGACGGTAATCGGACTCACGATGCGACAATGACATAGAGATTCGTACACAAGAAAAGACTCGAGTTTTAATGGACGTAACTTGCGGTTCATTTGAAGTTTCAGGCACCCGAATGGAGGAACGGGAAGGCCATAAGATATCTAAGCATGCAACAGACTCAGATAAAGGGTATGAAGCTAACCGGACGGTAATCGGACTCACGATGGGACAATGACACAAAGATTCGTACACAAGAAAAGACTCGTGTTTTAATGAACGTAAATAGCGGTTCGTTTGAAGTTTCGGGCACCCGAATGGAGTAAAGAGAAAGCCATAAGATATCTAAGCATGCAACAGACTCAGATAAAGGAAATGAAGCTGACCAGACGGTAATCGGACTCACGATGGGACAATGACACAGAGATTCGTACACAAGAAAAGACTCGAGTTTTAATGGACGTAACTAGCGGTTCATTTGAAGTTTAGGGCACCCTAATGGAGGAACGGGAAGGCCATAAGATATCTGAGCATGCAACAGACTCAGATAAAGGATATGAAGCTGACCGGACGGTAATCGGACTAACGATGGGACAATGTCACAGAGATTCGTACACAAGAAAAGACTCGTGTTTTAATGGACGTAACTAGCGGTTCATTTGAAGTTTCGGGCATCCGAATGGAGGAACGGGAAGGCCATAAGATATCTGAGCATGCAACAGACTCAGATAAAGGATATGAAGCTGACCGGACGATAATCGGACTCACGATGGGACAATGACACAGAGATTCGTACACAAGAAAAGACTCGAGTTTTAACGGACGTAACTATCTGTACATTTGAAGTTTCGGGCACCCGAATGGAGGTACGGGAAGGTCATAGGATATCTAAGCATGCAACAAACTCAGATAAAGGATATGAAGATGACCGGACGGTAATCGGACTCACGATGCGACACTGACATAGAGATTCGTACACATGAAAAGACTCGAGTTTTAATGGACGTAACTAGCGGTTCATTTGAAGTTTATGGCACCCTAATGGAGGAACGGGAAGGCCATAAGATATCTGAGCATTCAACAGACTCAGATAAAGGATATGAAGCTGACCGGACGGTAATCGGACTCACGATGGGACAATGACACAGAGATTCGTACACAAGAAAAGACTCGTGTTTTAATGGACGTAACTAGCGGTTCATTTGAAGTTTCGGGCATCCGAATGGAGGAACGGGAAGGCCATAAGATATCTGAGCATGCAACAGACTCAGATAAAGGATATGAAGCTGAGCGGACGGTAATCAGACTCACGATAGGACAATGACACAGAGATTCGTACACAAGAAAAGACTCGTGTTTTAATGAACGTAAATAGCGGTTCATTTGAAGTTTCGGGCACCCGAATGGAGGAACGGGAAAGCCATAAGATATCTAAGCATGCAAAAAACTCAGATAAAGGATATGAAGCTGACTGGACGGTAATCGGACTCACGATGTGACAATGACACAGAGATTCGTACACAAGAAAAGACTCGAGTTTTAAAGGACGTAACTATCTGTACATTTGAAGTTTCGGGCACCCGAATGGAGTAACGGGAAGGCCAAACGATATCTGAGCATGAAACAGACTCAGATAAAGGATATGAAGCTGACCGGAAGGTAATCGGACTCACGATGCGACAATGACATAGAGATTCGTACACAAGAAAAGACTCGAGTTTTAATGGACGTAACTTGCGGTTCATTTGAAGTTTCGGGCACCCGAATGGAGGAACGGGAAGGCCATAAGATATCTAAGCATGCAACAGACTCAGATAAAGGATATGAAGCTGACCGGACGGTAATCGGACTCACGATGAGACAATGACACAGAGATTTGTACACAAGAAAAGACTCGTGTTTTAATGAACGTAAATAGCGGTTCGTTTGAAGTTTCGGGCACCCGAATGGAGGAACGGGAAGGCCATAAGATATCTGAGCATG
Organism: Ambrosia artemisiifolia; assembly: GCA_032199755.1. Lineage (NCBI taxonomy): Eukaryota > Viridiplantae > Streptophyta > Magnoliopsida > Asterales > Asteraceae > Ambrosia > Ambrosia artemisiifolia. Next base: position 14,495,347 of record CM063529.1, read on the forward strand.
CAACAGATTCAGATAAAGGATATGAAGCTTACCGGACGGTAATCGGACTCACGATGGGACAATGACACAGAGATTCGTACACTAGAAAAGACTCGAGTTTTAATGGACGGAACTATCGGTTCATATGAAGTTTCGGGCACCCGAATGAAGGAACGGGAACGCCATAAGATATCTGATCATGCAACAAACTATGTTAAAGGATACGAAGCAGACCGGACGGTAATCGGACTCACGATGTGACAATGACACAGAGATTCGTACACAAGAAAAGACTCATGTTTTAATGGACGTAACTAGCGGTTCATTTGAAGTTTCGGGCACCCGAATGGTGGAACGGGAAGGCCATAAGATATCTAAGCATGCAACAGACTCAGATAAAGGATATGAAGCTGACCGGACGGTAATCTGACTCATGATACGACAATGACATAGAGATTCATACACAAGAAAAGACTCGTGTTTTAAAGGACGTAACTATCTGTACATTTGAAGTTTCGGGCACTCGAATGGAGGAACTGGAAGGCCATAATATATCTGAGCATGCAACAGACTCAGATAAAGGATATGAAGCTGACCGGACGATAATCGGACTCACGATGGTACAATGACACAGAGATTCGTACACAAGAAAAGACTCGTGTTTTAATGAACGTAAATAGCGGTTCATTTGAAGTTTCGGGCACCCGAATGGAGGAACGGGAAAGCCATAAGATATCTAAGCATGCAACAGACTCAGATAAAGGATATGAAGCTGACCGGACGGTAATCGGACTCACGATGCGACAATGACACAGAGATTCGTACACAAGAAAAGACTCGAGTTTTAACGGACGTAACTATCTGTACATTTGAAGTTTCGGGCACCCGAATGGAGGTACGGGAAGGTCATAGGATATCTAAGCATGCAACAAACTCAGATAAAGGATATGAAGATGACCGGACGGTAATCGGACTCACGATGCGACACTGACATAGAGATTCGTACACATGAAAAGACTCGAGTTTTAATGGACGTAACTAGCGGTTCATTTGAAGTTTATGGCACCCTAATGGAGGAACGGGAAGGCCATAAGATATCTGAGCATTCAACAGACTCAGATAAAGGATATGAAGCTGACCGGACGGTAATCGGACTCACGATGGGACAATGACACAGAGATTCGTACACAAGAAAAGACTCGTGTTTTAATGGACGTAACTAGCGGTTCATTTGAAGTTTCGGGCATCCGAATGGAGGAACGGGAAGGCCATAAGATATCTGAGCATGCAACAGACTCAGATAAAGGATATGAAGCTGAGCGGACGGTAATCAGACTCACGATAGGACAATGACACAGAGATTCGTACACAAGAAAAGACTCGTGTTTTAATGAACGTAAATAGCGGTTCATTTGAAGTTTCGGGCACCCGAATGGAGGAACGGGAAAGCCATAAGATATCTAAGCATGCAAAAAACTCAGATAAAGGATATGAAGCTGACTGGACGGTAATCGGACTCACGATGCGACAATGACACAGAGATTCGTACACAAGAAAAGACTCGAGTTTTAAAGGACGTAACTATCTGCACATTTGAAGTTTCGGGCACCCGAATGGAGGTACGGGAAGGCCATAAGATATCTGATCATGCAACAAACTATGTTAAAGGATACGAAGCAGACCGGACGGTAATCGGACTCACGATGTGACAATGACACAGAGATTCGTACACAAGAAAAGACTCGAGTTTTAATGGACGTAACTAGCGGTTCATTTGTAGTTTCGGGCACCCGAATGGAGGAACGGGAAGGCCATAAGATATCTGAGCATACAACAGACTCAGATAAAGGATATGAAGCTGACCAGACGGTAATCGGACTCACGATGTGACAATGACACAGAGATTCGTACACAAGAAAAGACTCGAGTTTTAAAGGACGTAACTATCTGTACATTTGAAGTTTCGGGCACCCGAATGGAGTAACGGGAAGGCCAAACGATATCTGAGCATGAAACAGACTCAGATAAAGGATATGAAGCTGACCGGAAGGTAATCGGACTCACGATGCGACAATGACATAGAGATTCGTACACAAGAAAAGACTCGAGTTTTAATGGACGTAACTTGCGGTTCATTTGAAGTTTCGGGCACCCGAATGGAGGAACGGGAAGGCCATAAGATATCTAAGCATGCAACAGACTCAGATAAAGGATATGAAGCTGACCGGACGGTAATCGGACTCACGATGAGACAATGACACAGAGATTTGTACACAAGAAAAGACTCGTGTTTTAATGAACGTAAATAGCGGTTCGTTTGAAGTTTCGGGCACCCGAATGGAGGAATGGGAAAGCCATAAGATATCTAAGCATGCAAGAGACTCCGATAAAGGATATGAAGCTGACCGGACGGTAATCGGACTCACGATGGGACAATGACACAGAGATTCGTACACAAGAAAAGACTGGCGTTTTAATGGACGTAACTAGCTGTTCATTTGAAGTTTCGGGCACCCGAATGGAGGAACGGGAAGGCCATAAGATATCTGAGCATGCAACAGATTCAGATAAAGGATATGAAGCTTACCGGACGGTAATCGGACTCACGATGGGACAATGACACAGAGATTCGTACACTAGAAAAGACTCGAGTTTTAATGGACGGAACTATCGGTTCATATGAAGTTTCGGGCACCCGAATGAAGGAACGGGAACGCCATAAGATATCTGATCATGCAACAAACTATGTTAAAGGATACGAAGCAGACCGGACGGTAATCGGACTCACGATGTGACAATGACACAGAGATTCGTACACAAGAAAAGACTCATGTTTTAATGGACGTAACTAGCGGTTCATTTGAAGTTTCGGGCACCCGAATGGTGGAACGGGAAGGCCATAAGATATCTAAGCATGCAACAGACTCAGATAAAGGATATGAAGCTGACCGGACGGTAATCTGACTCATGATACGACAATGACATAGAGATTCGTACACAAGAAAAGACTCGTGTTTTAAAGGACGTAACTATCTGTACATTTGAAGTTTCGGGCACTCGAATGGAGGAACTGGAAGGCCATAATATATCTGAGCATGCAACAGACTCAGATAAAGGATATGAAGCTGACCGGACGATAATCGGACTCACGATGGGACAATGACACAGAGATTCGTACACAAGAAAAGACTCATGTTTTAATGAACGTAAATAGCGGTTCATTTGAAGTTTCGGGCACCCGAATGGAGGAACGGGAAAGCCATAAGATATCTAAGCATGCAACAGACTCAGATAAAGGATATGAAGCTGACCGGACGGTAATCGGACTCACGATGCGACAATGACACAGAGATTCGTACACAAGAAAAGACTCGAGTTTTAACGGACGTAACTATCTGTACATTTGAAGTTTCGGGCACCCGAATGGAGGTACGGGAAGGTCATAGGATATCTAAGCATGCAACAAACTCAGATAAAGGATATGAAGATGACCGGACGGTAATCGGACTCACGATGCGACAATGACATAGAGATTCGTACACATGAAAAGACTCGAGTTTTAATGGACGTAACTAGCAGTTCATTTGAAGTTTAGGGCACCCTAATGGAGGAACGGGAAGGCCATAAGATATCTGAGCATTCAACAGACTCAGATAAAGGATATGAAGCTGACCGGACGGTAATCGGACTCACGATGGGACAATGACACAGAGATTCGTACACAAGAAAAGACTCGTGTTTTAATGGACGTAACTAGCGGTTCATTTGAAGTTTCGGGCATCCGAATGGAGGAACGGGAAGGCCATAAGATATCTGAGCATGCAACAGACTCAGATAAAGGATATGAAGCTGAGCGGACGGTAATCAGACTCACGATGGGACAATGACACTGAGATTCGTACACAAGAAAAGACTCGTGTTTTAATGAACGTAAATAGCGGTTCATTTGAAGTTTCGGGCACCCGAATGGAGGAACGGGAAAGCCATAAGATATCTAAGCATGCAACAGACTCAGATAAAGGATATGAAGCTGACTGGACGGTAATCGGACTCACGATGCGACAATGACACAGAGATTCGTACACAAGAAAAGACTCGAGTTTTAAAGGACGTAACTATCTGTACATTTGAAGTTTCGGGCACCCGAATGGAGGTACGGGAAGGCCATAAGATATCTGATCATGCAACAAACTATGTTAAAGGATACGAAGCAGACCGGACGGTAATCGGACTCACGATGCGACAATGACATAGAGATTCGTACACAAGAAAAGACTCGAGTTTTAATGGACGTAACTAGCGGTTCATTTGAAGTTTCGGGCACCCTAATGGAGGAACGGGAAGGCCATAAGATATCTGAGCATGCAACAGACTCAGATAAAGGATATGAAGCTGACCGGACGGTAATCGGACTCACGATGTGACAATGACACAGAGATTCGTACACAAGAAATGACTCATGTTTTAATGGACGTAACTAGCGGTTCATTTGAAGTTTCGGGCATCCGAATGGAGGAACGGGAAGGCCATAAGATATCTGAGCATGCAACAGACTCAGATAAAGGATATGAAGCTGACCGGACGGTAATCGGACTCACGATGGGACAATGACACAGGGATTCGTACACAAGAAAAGACTCGTGTTTTAATGAACGTAAATAGCGGTTCATTTGAAGTTTCGGGCACCCGAATGGAGGAACGGGAAAGCCATAAGATATCTAAGCATGCAAAAAACTCAGATAAAGGATATGAAGCTGACTGGACGGTAATCGGACTCACGATGCGACAATGACACAGAGATTCGTACACAAGAAAAGACTCGAGTTTTAAAGGACGTAACTATCTGCACATTTGAAGTTTCGGGCACCCGAATGGAGGTACGGGAAGGCCATAAGATATCTGATCATGCAACAAACTATGTTAAAGGATACGAAGCAGACCGGACGGTAATCGGACTCACGATGTGACAATGACACAGAGATTCGTACACAAGAAAAGACTCGAGTTTTAATGGACGTAACTAGCGGTTCATTTGAAGTTTCGGGCACCCGAATGGAGGAACGGGAAGGCCATAAGATATCTGAGCATACAACAGACTCAGATAAAGGATATGAAGCTGACCAGACGGTAATCGGACTCACGATGTGACAATGACACAAAGATTCGTACACAAGAAAAGACTCGTGTTTTAATGGACGTAACTAGCGGTTCATTTGAAGTTTCGGGCACCCGAATGGAGTAACGGGAAGGCCATAAGATATCTAAGCATGCAACAGACTTAGATAAAGGATATGAAGCTGACCGGACGGTAATCGGATTCACGATGCGACAATGACATAGAGATTCGTACACAAGAAAAGACTCGAGTTTTAATGGACGTAACTTGCGGTTCATTTGAAGTTTCGGGCACCCGAATGGAGGAACGGGAAGGCCATAAGATATCTAAGCATGCAACAGACTCAGATAAAGGATATGAAGCTGACCGGACGGTAATCGGACTCACGATGAGACAATGACACAGAGATTCGTACACAAGAAAAGACTCGTGTTTTAATGAACGTAAATAGCGGTTCGTTTGAAGTTTCGGGCACCCGAATGGAGGATCAGGAAAGCCATAAGATATCTAAGCATGCAACAGACTCAGATAAAGGATATGAAGCTGACCGGACGGTAATCGGACTCACGATGGGACAATGACACAGAGATTCGTACACAAGAAAAGACTCGTGTTTTAATGGACGTAACTAGCGGTTCATTTGAAGTTTCGGGCACCCGAATGGAGGAACGGGAAGGCCATAAGATATCTGAGCACGCAACAGAGTCAGATAAAGGATATGAAGCTTACCGGACGGTAATCGGACTCACGATGGGACAATGACACAGAGATTCGTACACAAGAAAAGACTCGAGTTTTAATGGACGGAACTATCGGTTCATATGAAGTTTCGGGCACCCGAATGAAGGAACGGGAACGCCATAAGATATCTGATCATGCAACAAACTATGTTAAAGGATACGAAGCAGACCGGACGGTAATCGGACTCACGATGTGACAATGACACAGAGATTCGTACACAAGAAAAGACTCATGTTTTAATGGACGTAACTAGCGGTTCATTTGAAGTTTCGGGCACCCGAATGATGGAACGGGAAGGCCATAAGATATCTAAGCATGCAACAGACTCAGATAAAGGATATGAAGCTGACCGGACGGTAATCTGACTCATGATACGACAATGACATAGAGATTCGTACACAAGAAAAGACTCGAGTTTTAAAGGACGTAACTATCTGTACATTTGAAGTTTCGGGCACTCGAATGGAGGAACGGGAAGGCCATAAGATATCTGAGCATGCAACAGACTCAGATAAAGGATATGAAGCTGACCGGACGATAATCGGACTCACGATGGGACAATGACACAGAGATTCGTACACAAGAAAAGACTCGTGTTTTAATGAACGTAAATAGCGGTTCATTTGAAGTTTCGGGCACCCGAATGGAGGAACGGGAAAGCCATAAGATATCTAAGCATGCAACAGACTCAGATAAAGGATATGAAGCTGACCGGACGGTAATCGGACTCACGATGCGACAATGACACAGAGATTCGTACACAAGAAAAGACTCGAGTTTTAGCGGACGTAACTATCTGTACATTTGAACTTTCGGGCACCCGAATGGAGGTACGGGAAGGTCATAAGATATCTAAGCATGCAACAAACTCAGCTAAAGGATATGAAGATGACCGGATGGTAATCGGACTCACGATGCGACAATGACATAGAGATTCGTACACATGAAAAGACTCGAGTTTTAATGGACGTAACTAGCGGTTCATTTGAAGTTTAGGGCACCCTAATGGAGGAACGGGAAGGCCATAAGATATCTGAGCATTCAACAGACTCAGATAAAGGATATGAAGCTGACCGGACGGTAATCGGAATCACGATGGGACAATGACACAGAGATTCGTACACAAAAAAAGACTCGTGTTTTAATGGACGTAACTAGCGGTTCATTTGAAGTTTCGGGCATCCGAATGGAGGAACGGGAAGGCCATAAGATATTTGAGCATGCAACAGACTCAGATAAAGGATATGAAGCTGACCAGACGGTAATCGGACTCACGATGTGACAATGACACAGAGATTCGTACACAAGAAAAGACTCGTGTTTTAATGGAGGTAAATAGCGGTTCATTTGAAGTTTCGGGCACCCGAATGGAGTAACGGGAAGGCCATAAGATATCTAAGCATGCAACAGACTTAGATAAAGGATATGAAGCTGACCGGACGGTAATCGGATTCACGATGCGACAATGACATAGAGATTCGTACACAAGAAAAGACTCGAGTTTTAAAGGACGTAACTATCTGTACATTTGAAGTTTCGGGCACCCGAATGGAGTAACGGGAAGGCCATACGATATCTGAGCATGAAACAGACTCAGATAAAGGATATGAAGCTGACCGGAAGGTAATCGGACTCACGATGCGACAATGACATAGAGATTCGTACACAAGAAAAGACTCGAGTTTTAATGGACGTAACTTGCGGTTCATTTGAAGTTTCGGGCACCCGAATGGAGGAACGGGTAGGCCATAAGATATCTAAGCATGCAACAGACTCTGATAAAGGATATGAAGCTGACCGGACGGTAATCGGCTCACGATGAGACAATGACACAGAGATTCGTACACAAGAAAAGACTTGTGTTTTAATGAACGTAAATAGCGGTTCGTTTGAAGTTTCGGGCACCCGAATGGAGGAACGGGAAAGCCATAAGATATCTAAGCATGCAACAGACTCAGATAAAGGATATGAAGCTGACCGGATGGTAATCGGACTCACGATGGGACAATGACACAGAGATTCGTACACAAGAAAAGACTCGTGTTTTAATGAACGTAACTAACGGTTCATTTGAAGTTTCGGGCACCCGAATGGAGGAACGGGAAGGCCATAAGATATCTGAGCACGCAACAGATTCAGATAAAGGATATGAAGCTTACCGGTCGGTAATCGGACTCACGATGGGACAATGACACAGAGATTCGTACACAAGAAAAGACTCGAGTTTTAATGGACGGAACTATCGGTTCATATGAAGTTTCGGGCACCCGAATGAAGGAACGGGAACGCCATAAGATATCTGATCATGCAACAAACTATGTTAAAGGATACGAAGCAGACCGGACGGTAATCGGACTCACGATGTGACAATGACACAGAGATTCGTACACAAGAAAAGACTCATGTTTTAATGGACGTAACTAGCGGTTCATTTGAAGTTTCGGGCACCCGAATGATGGAACGGGAAGGCCATAAGATATCTAAGCATGCAACAGACTCAGATAAAGGATATGAAGCTGACCGGACGGTAATCTGACTCATGATACGACAATGACATAGAGATTCGTACACAAGAAAAGACTCGAGTTTTAAAGGACGTAACTATCTGTACATTTGAAGTTTCGGGCACTCGAATGGAGGAACGGGAAGGCCATAAGATATCTGAGCATGCAACAGACTCAGATAATGGATATGAAGCTGACCGGACATTAATCGGACTCACGATGGGACAATGACATAGAGATTCGCACACAAGAAAAGACTCGTGTTTTAATGAACGTAAATAGCGGTTCATTTGAAGTTTCGGGCACCCGAATGGAGGAACGGGAAAGCCATAAGATATCTGAGCATGCAACAGACTCAGATAAAGGATATGAAGCTGACCAAACGGTAATCGGACTCACGATGTGACAATGACACAGAGATTCGTACACAAGAAAAGACTCGTGTTTTAATGGACGTAACTAGCGATTCATTTGAAGTTTCGGGCACCCGAATGGAGGAACGGGAAGGCCATAAGATATCTGAGCATGCAACAGACTCAGATAAAGGATATGAAGCTGACCAGACGGTAATCGGACTCACGATGTGACAATGACACAGAGATTCGTACACAAGAAAAGACTCGTGTTTTAATGGACGTATCTAGCGGTTCATTTGAAGTTTCGGGCACCCGAATGGAGTAACGGGAAGGCCATAAGATATCTAAGCATGCAACAGACTTAGATAAAGGATATGAAGCTGACCGGACGGTAATCGGATTCAAGATGCGACAATGACATAGAGATTCGTACACAAGAAAAGACTCGAGTTTTAAAGGACGTAACTATCTGTACATTTGAAGTTTCGGGCACCCGAATGGAGTAACGGGAAGGCCATAAGATATCTGAGCATGAAACAGACTCAGATAAAGGATATGAAGCTGACCGGAAGGTAATCGGACTCACGATGCGACAATGACATAGAGATTCGTACACAAGAAAAGACTCGAGTTTTAATGGAGGTAACTTGCGGTTCATTTGAAGTTTCGGGCACCCGAATGGAGGAACGGGAAGGCCATAAGATATCTAAGCATGCAACAGACTCAGATAAAGGATATGAAGCTGACCAGACGGTAATCGGACTCACGATGGGACAATGACACAGAGATTCGTACACAAGAAAAGACTCGTGTTTTAATGGACGTAACTAGCGGTTCATTTGAAGTTTCGGGCACCCGAATGGAGGAACGGGAAGGCCATAAGATATCTGAGCATGCAACAGACTCAGATAAAGGATATGAAGCTTACCGGACGGTAATCGGACTCACGATGAGACAATGACACAAAGATTCGTACACAAGAAAAGACTCGAGTTTTAATGGACGGAACTATCGGTTCATATGAACTTTCGGGCACCCGAATGAAGGAACGGGAACGCCATAAGATATCTGATCATGCAACAAACTATTTTAAAGGATACGAAGCAGACCGGACGGTAATCGGACTCACGATGCGACAATGACATAGAGATTCGTACACAAGAAAAGACTCGAGTTTTAATGGACGTAACTTGCGGTTCATTTGAAGTTTCGGGCACCCGAATGGAGGAACGGGAAGGCCATAAGATATCTAAGCATGCAACAGACTCAGATAAAGGATATGAAGCTGACCGGAGGATAATCGGACTCACGATGGGACAATGACACAGAGATTCGTACACAAGAAAAGATTCGTGTTTTAATGAACGTAAATAGCGGTTCATTTGAAGTTTCGGGCACCCGTTCCTCCATTCGGGTGCCCGAAACTTCAAATGAACCGCTATTTACGTTCATTAAAACACGACTCTTTTCTTGTGTACGAATATCTGTGTCGTTGTCCCATCGTGAGTCCGATTACCGTCCGATCAGCTTCATATCCTTTATCTGAGTCTGTTGCATGCTCAGATATCTTATGGCCTTCCCGTTCCTCCATTCAGGTGACCGAAACTTCAAATGTACAGATAGTTACGTCCTTTAAAACTCGAGTCTTTTCTTGTGTACGAATCTCTATGTCATTGTCGCATCGTGAGTCCGATTACCGTCCGGTCAGCTTCATATCCTTTATCTGAGTCTGTTGCATGCTTAGATATCTTATGGCTTTCCCGTTCCTCCATTCGGGTGCCCGAAACTTCAAATGAACCGCTATTTACGTTCATTAAAACACGAGTCTTTTCTTGTGTACGAATCTCTGTCTCATTGTCCCATCGTGAGTCCGATTACCGTCCGGTCTGCTTCGTATCCTTTAACATAGTTTGTTGCATGATCAGATATCTTATGGCGTTCCCGTTCCTCCATTCCGGTGCCCGAAACTTCATATGAACCGATAGTTCCGTCCATTAAAACTCGAGTCTTTTCTTGTGTAGGAATCTCTGTGTCATTGTCCCATCGTGAGTCCGATTACCGTCCAGTCAGCTTCATATCCTTTATCTGAGTCTGTTGCATGCTTAGATATCTTATGGCTTTCCCGTTCCTCCATTCGGGTGCCCGAAACTTCAAATGAACCGCTATTTACGTTCATTAAAACACGAGTCTTTTCTTGTGTACGAATCTCTATGTCATTGTCGCATCGTGAGTCCGATTACCGTCCGGTCAGCTTCATATCCTTTATATGAGTCTGTTGCATGCTTAGATATCTTATTGCCTTCCCATTCCTCCATTCGGATGCCCGAAACTTCAAATGAACCGCTAGTTACGTCCATTAAAACACGAGTCTATTCTTGTGTACGAATCTCTGTGTCATTGTCACATCGTGAGTCCGATTACCGTCCGGCCTGCTTCGTATCCTTTAACATAGTTTGTTGCATGATCAGATATCTTATGGCGTTCCCGTTCCTCCATTCGGGTGCCCGAAACTTCATGTGAACCGATAGTTTCGTCCATTAAAACTCGAGTCTTTTCTTGTGTACGAATCTCTGTGTCATTGTCCCATCGTGAGTCCGATTACCGTCCGGTAAGCTTCATATCCTTTATCTGAGTATGTTGCATGCTCAGATATCTTATGGCCTTCCCGTTCGTCCATTCGGATGCCCGAAACTTCAAATGAACCGCTAGTTACGTCCATTAAAACACGAGCCTTTTCTTGTGTACGAATCTCTGGGTCATTGTCACATCGTGAGTCCGATTACCGTCCGGTCTGCTCGTATCCTTTAACATAGTTTGTTGCATGATCAGATATCTTATGGCGTTCCCGTTCCTCCATTCCGGTGCCCGAAACTTCATATGAACCGATAGTTCCGTCCATTAAAACTCGAGTCTTTTCTTGTGTACGAATCTCTGTGTCATTGTCCCATCGTGAGTCCGATTACCGTCCAGTCAGCTTCATATCCTTTATCTGAGTCTGTTGCATGCTTAGATATCTTATGGCTTTCCCGTTCCTCCATTCGGGGGCCCGAAACTTCAAATGAACCGCTATTTACGTCCATTAAAACACGAGTCTATTCTTGTGTACGAATCTCTGTGTCATTGTCACATCGTGAGTCCGATTACCGTCCGGCCTGCTTCGTATCCTTTAACATAGTTTGTTGCATGATCAGATATCTTATGGCGTTCCCGTTCCTCCATTCGGGTGCCCGAAACTTTATGTGAACCGATAGTTTCGTCCATTAAAACTCGAGTCTTTTCTTGTGTACGAATCTCTGTGTCATTGTCCCATCGTGAGTCCGATTACCGTCCGGTAAGCTTCATATCCTTTATCTGAGTCTGTTGCATGCTTAGATATCTCATGGCCTTCCCGTACCTCCATTCGGGTGCCCGAAACTTCAAATGTACAGATAGTTACGTCCTTTAAAACTCGAGTCTTTTCTTGTGTACGAATCTCTGTGTCATTGTCGCATCGTGAGTCCGATTACCGTCCAATCAGCTTCATATCCTTTATCTGAGTCGGTTGCATGCTAAGATATCTTATGGCTTTCCCGTTCCTCCATTCGGGAGCCCGAAACTTCAAATTAACAGCTATTTACGTTCATTAAAACACGAGTCTTTTCTTGTGTACGAATCTCTGTGTCATTGTCGCATCGTGAGTCCGATTACCGTCCGGTCAGCTTCATATCCTTTATATGAGTCTGTTGCATGCTTAGATATCTTATGGCCTTCCCGTTCCTCCATTCGGATGCCCGAAACTTCAAATGAACCGCTAGTTACGTCCATTAAAACATGAGTCTATTCTTGTGTACGAATCTCTGTGTCATTGTCACATCGTGAGTCCGATTACCGTCCGGCCTGCTTCGTATCCTTTAACATAGTTTGTTGCATGATCAGATATCTTATGGCGTTCCCGTTCCTCCATTCGGGTGCCCGAAACTTCATGTGAAACGATAGTTCTGTCCATTAAAACTCGAGTCTTTTCTTGTGTACGAATCTCTGTGTCATTGTCCCATCGTGAGTACGATTACCGTCCGGTCAGCTTCATATCCTTTATATGAGTCTGTTGCATGCTTAGATATCTTATGGCCTTCCCGTTCCTCCATTTGGATGCCCGAAACTTCAAATGAACTGCTAGTTACGTCCATTAAAACACGAGTCTGTTCTTCTGTACGAATCTCTGTGTCATTGTCCCATTGTGAGTCCGATTACCGTCCGGCCTGCTTCTAATCCTTTAACATAGTTTGTTGCATGATCAGATATCTTATGGCGTTCCCGTTCCTCCATTCGGGTGCCCGAAACTTTATGTGAACCGATAGTTCCGTCCATTAAAACTCGAGTCTTTTCTTGTGTACGAATCTCTGTGTCATTGTCCCATCGTGAGTCCGATTACCGTCCGGTAAGCTTCATATCCTTTATCTGAGTCTGTTGCATGCTCAGATATCTTATGGACTTCCCGTTCCTCCATTCGGGTGCCCGAAACTTCAAATGAACCGCTAGTTACGTCCATTAAAACACGAGTCTTTTCTTGTGTACGAATCTCTGTGTCATTGTCCCATTGTGAGTCTGATTTTTGTCCGGTCAGCTTCATATCCTTTATCTGAGTCTGTTGCATGCTTAGATATCTTATGGCTTTCCCGTTCCTCCATTCGGGTGCCCGAAACTTCAAATGAACCGCTATTTACGTTCATTAAAACACGAGCCTTTTCTTCTGTACGAATCTCTGTGTCATTGTCGCATCGTGAGTCCGATTACCGTCCGGTCAGCTTCATATCCTTTATATGAGTCTGTTGCATGGTTAGATATCTTATGGCCTTCCCGTTCCTCCATTCGGATGCCCGAAACTTCAAATGAACTGCTAGTTACGTCCATTAAAACATGAGTCTATTCTTGTGTACGAATCTCGGTGTCATTGTCACATCGTGAGTCCGATTACCATCCGCCCTGCTTCGTATCCTTTAACATAGTTTGTTGCATGATCAGATATCTTATGGCGTTCCCGTTCCTCCATTCGGGTGCCCGAAACTTCATGTGAACCGATAGTTCCGTCCATTAAAACTCGAGTCTTTTCTTGTGTACGAATCTCTGTGTCATTGTCACATCGTGAGTCCGATTACCATCCGGTCAGCTTCATATCCTTTATCTGAGTCTGTTGCATGCTTAGATATCTTATGGCCTTCCCGTACCACCATTCGGGTGCCCGAAACTTCAAATGTAAAGATAGTTACGTCTTTTAAAACTCGAGACTTTTCTTGTGTACGAATCTCTGTGTCATTGTCGCATCGTGAGTCCGATTACTGTCCAGTCAGCTTCAAATCCTTTATCTGAGTCTGTTGCGTGCTTAGATATCTTATGGCTTTCCCGTTCCTCCATTCGGGTGCCCGAAACTTCAAATGAACCGCTATTTACGTTCATTAAAACACGAGTCTTTTCTTGTGTACGAATCTCTATGTCATTGTCGCATCATGAGTCCGATTACCGTCCGGTCAGCTTCATATCCTTTATATGAGTCCGTTGCATGCTTAGATATCTTATGGCCTTCCCGTTCCTCCATTCGGATGCCCGAAACTTCAAATGAGCCGCTATTTACGTTCATTAAAACACGAGTCTTTTCTTGTGTACGAATCTCTGTGTCATTGTCGCATCGTGAGTCCGATTACCGTCCGGTCAGCTTCATATCCTTTATATGAGTCTGTTGCATGCTTAGATATCTTATGGCCTTCCCGTTCCTCCATTCGGATGCCCGAAACTTCAAATGAACCGCTAGTTACGTCCATTAAAACATGAGTCTATTCTTGTGTACGAATCTCGGTGTCATTGTCACATCGTGAGTCCGATTACCGTCCGCCCTGCTTCGTATCCTTTAACATAGTTTGTTGCATGATCAGATATCTTATGGCGTTCCCGTTCCTCCATTCGGGTGCCCGAAACTTCATGTGAACCGATAGTTCCGTCCATTAAAACTCGAGTCTTTTCTTGTGTACGAATCTCTGTGTCATTGTCACATCGTGAGTCCGATTACACTCCGGTCAGCTTCATATCCTTTATCTGAGTCTGTTGCGTGCTTAGATATCTTATGGCTTTCCCGTTCCTCCATTCGGGTGCCCGAAACTTCAAATGAACCGCTATTTACGTTCATTAAAACACGTGTGTTTTCTTGTGTACGAATCTCTGTGTCATTGTCCCATCGTGAGTCCGATTACCGTCCGGTCAGCTTCATATCCTTTATCTGAGTCTGTTGCATGCTCAGATATCTTATGGCCTTCCCGTTCCTCCATTCGGGTGCCCGAAACTTCAAATGTACAGATAGTTACGTCCTTTAAAACTCGAGTCTTTTCTTGTCTACGAATCTCTATGTCATTGTCGCATTGTGAGTCCGATTACCGTCCGGTCAGCTTCATATCCTTTATCTGAGTCTGTTGCAAGCTTAGATATCTTATGGCTTTCCCGTTCCTCCATTCGGGTGCCCGAAACTTCAAATGAACCGCTATTTACGTTCATTAAAACACGAGTCTTTTCTTGTGTACGAATCTCTGTGTCATTGTCTCATCGTGAGTCCGATTACCGTCCGGTCAGCTTCATATCCTTTATCTGAGTCTGTTGCATGCTCAGATATCTTATGGCCTTCCCGTTCCTCCATTCGGATGCCCGAAACTTCAAATGAACCGCTAGTTCGTCCATTAAAACTCGAGTCTTTTCTTGTGTACGAATCTCTGTGTCATTGTCACATCGTGAGTCCGATTACCGTCCGGCCTGCTTCGTATCCTTTAACATAGTTTGTTGCATGATCAGATATCTTATGGCGTTCCCGTTTCTCCATTCGGGTGCCCGAAACTTCATGTGAACCGATAGTTCTGTCCATTAAAACTCGAGTCTTTTCTTGTGTATGAATCTCTGTGTCATTGTCCCATCGTGAGTCCGATTACCGTCCGGTCAGCTTCATATCCTTTATATGAGTCTGTTGCATGCTTAGATATCTTATGGCCTTCCCGTTCCTCTATTCGGATGCCCGAAACTTCAAATGAACTGCTAGTTACGTCCATTAAAACACGAGTCTATTCTTCTGTACGAATCTCTGTGTCATTGTCACATCGTGAGCCGATTACTGTCCGGCCTGCTTCTAATCCTTTAACATAGTTTGTTGGATGATCAGATATCTTATGGTGTTCCCGTTCCTCCATTCGGGTGCCCGAAACTTTATGTGAACCGATAGTTCCGTCCATTAAAACTCGAGTCTTTTCTTGTGTACGAATCTCTGTGTCATTGTCCCATCGTGAGTCCGATTACCGTCCGGTAAGTTTCATATCCTTTATCTGAGTCTGTTGCATGCTCAGATATCTTATGGACTGCCCGTTCCTCCATTCGGGTGCCCGAAACTTCAAATGAACCGCTAGTTACGTCCATTAAAACACGAATCTTTTCTTGTGTACGAATCTCTGTGTCATTGTCCCATTGTGAATCCGATTTCCGTCCGGTCAGCTTCATATCCTTTATCTGAGTCTGTTGCATGCTTAGATATCTTATGGCTTTCCCGTTCCTCCATTCGGATGCCCGAAACTTCAAATGAACCGCTATTTACGTTCATCAAAACACGAGTCTATTCTTGTGTACGAATCTCCGTGTCATTGTCCCATCGTGAGTCCGATTACCATCCGGTCTGCTTCATATCCTTTATCTGAGTCTGTTGCATACTCAGATATCTTATGGCCTTCCCGTTCCTCCATTCGGGTGCCCGAAACTTCAAATGAACCGCTAGTTACGTCCATTAAAAGTCGAGTCTTTTCTTGTGTACGAATCTCTGTGTCATTGTCGCATCGTGAGTCCGATTACTGTCCGGTCAGCTTCATATCCTTTATCTGAGTCTGTTGCATGCTTAGATATCTTATGGCCTTCCCGTACCACCATTCGGGTGCCCGAAACTTCAAATGTAAAGATAGTTACGTCCTTTAAAACTCGAGTCTTTTCTTGTGTACCAATCTCTGTGTCATTGTCGCATCGTGAGTCCGATTACTGTCTAGTCAGCTTCAAATCCTTTATCTGAGTCTGTTGCGTACTTAGATATCTTATGGCTTTCCCGTTCCTCCATTCGGGTGCCCGAAACTTCAAATGAACCGCTATTTACGTTCATTAAAACACGTGTCTTTTCTTGTGTACGAATCTCTGTGTCATTGTCCCATCGTGAGTCCGACTACCGTCCGGTCAGCTTCATATCCTTTATCTGAGTCTGTTGCATGCTCAGATATCTTATGGCCTTCCCGTTCCTCCATTCGGGTGCCCGAAACTTCAAATGTACAGATAGTTACGTCCTTTAAAACTCGAGTGTTTTCTTGTGTACGAATCTCTATGTCATTGTCGCATCGTGAGTCCGATTACCGTCCGGTCAACTTCATATCCTTTTTTTTTTTTTTTTTGATAAAGGAGACATTGCTCCGGTAAATTTCATTAATAATAAAAATATTTACAAACAGACCGGGCCAAGATCTTTACAAAATACACTAACTAAAAGCTAGATCAAGGCCCACCACAAAACAACACTAAAACAACCATACATCAAACAAAACACAGCCCATTAACCATACTCAAAACTATCGGGCCATCTAACTAACCTTTCAAAGCCCAACCCAATACAAGACCCAACTAACAAATCAAATAAAATAGACCATAACCAGCAACAGACAAGTCTTCTGCCTGATAACTTGCTTCCTTGTTCTGCAGTCTTCCATACAATACTTGTACAAACCTTTAGATCCTTCACATCTTCCAGCTTCACCATCTGTCTTCTACCAGCTAACTTGTAACTTTGACTACTATCCTGAGAAATAATGCTACCCCTGCTATACCATTCAGCTGCAAATCCGCAATGTCTACCATACTCATTACAAGACTCTTCAAAGCTAACAATCATAACAATACCATACTCACCTAGCTTCCCAACCCAATTACAAAAAACCCAATCAAAAAACTGACTAACAACTAAATATCTAACCACCAGCTCTGACTGAATATGCTTCCATCTTTTAGCTGTTAACACTTCACTTCCAACCGATGCACTTGAACCTCTAACATACATGCAGGTCTTCAACATACCTTTACAGCAGCAGCAGACACTCCATCCGTATAAGCTGATAAGAACAAACCAGCAGCCTTTAAACAGTCCCAACCCATTCCCCATAACAACCATTTCAACACAGTTCGAATGATAAACCATATCACCCAACCCATTAATAACCACATCCCATAACAGACCAGAAAACACAGACTCAAAACCTAATCTAAAATCAAGAAACAGGTTAAGAAAAGAAATCATAAAATAATAGGTTCCCCATCTTTGCTTGGTACTAGAAAATATAAAACACTTTGGGGTGGAGATCAATGTCCTAATAGCAAAGATGGTGTCCATCCTTATCTCTCCAAGTGTACTGCTCCCCTTGAGCTCAATATATCCTAACCACCAATTATACAACGCAGAACCAGGCTTAGTTCCAAAGATGGAAACAGAACCCAGCAGAAGAAACTCACACAACTCCATACCAAGAATTGAATAGAAACAAAAGGAAGGCTTAACAGCCCAGATCTCTACCCAAACGCTTTTAGTACTCCTTATTCCTGCAAGTTCCCATATATTAAACCCAGACCCACCCTTAGGCAAAAGCCTAAAAGACTCAAAAGACACAAACATCAACTGAATCAGGCTCAACAAAGTCCGAAGACTATAACAGGCTTCTAACCAGTGACAGGTACTAAAAAGTAAAAATTTAGGGGTGGAAAATAATGTCCTAACATCACTGGTTAGATCCATCCTTATCACTCCAGGGTGCAAGCTTACTCCAAGCTTAATTAATCCTAAACCTCCATACAAATCCGCAGAACTGAACTTACCTTTAAAGAGCAAAGAAAAGTCCAGCAGAATATTTTCAAAATTAAAAGATAAAAATAAAAAATAAGTAGAACAAAGAAACCAGTTTTGAAAATAAACAGGAAGCTTCAAAAGCCAGATCTCTACCCAAGCACTATTTGTACACCAGATTACTGCAAGTTCCCAAAGGTAAAAGCCCACCCATCCCTTAGGCAAAAGCCTAAATAAACAGACAGACACTGACACACAAAGAAACAAACTTACACACAAGCAGAATTCCCAGACAGACCAAGACTCAAACTCACCCAAAATGACCCAGACAGACCTAGGCACTAACATACCCCTTCTGACCCATCCAAACCAAACCACTACCAGACCCAAGATGACCCATACAGAATAAGACTTACACACAAGCAGAGTTCTCATCCTTTGATGACATCTAAGGAAAAAAAGACTCAAAAACCACTGACCAGATCCTAAATCAAAGGATAAGGCCAACCTTATCACTCCATGAACCAGGCTTCCTCCCAGCCTTGACACTCCTATTCTCCGAACAAAATGCGCATGGCTAAGTCCTTTCTTCCAAAAGGAAGGGGAGCTCAGCAGATGACAAAAAGGACACCACCAAAACACACTCCAGGAATCAAAACTCAGAAGCCAAAAAGGCCAAGAATCTACCCCATAATTACCCAGACACCAGAGAACAGCAAGTTCCCCCAACCCCAAATAAAGACCCAACCCATAGAAATATTTAGTAATATTATTATTATTATTGAAAATATTATTATCATTATATATATTATTATTATACTTACTATTATTACTATATATAAATGAGATAAAAAACACCCCTCCATCTCCAAAAACACTAGCAGTAACATACCATCCCATCTCACCCATCCACACATTCTTCCACTCCTCCTTATAACTACCACAAGTGTCTTTAACAATCATCATTTGGACACATAAAACCCCAGGCAGCAGCAGCCAGCTGCACCTGCACAGAATTCTTCAAATTCAAACTTGCCATTCTCATCTTAACAACATCCTGAATCTGTTGCCCAAGGATCTTAGCACTCCTTCTAGAATTGCTAAACAATCTATTGTTTCTCTCCTGCCAAATTAAATAAACAGCAGCAGACAGACAAAGTCTTTGAATAATGTTCCACACAGACTTATTCACCACCCTTCCCTCTATAAACTGCACAATAGCATCCCACTGATCAGGAATATCACCAAATTTTGCCAACACCTTTAATCTCCTCCATATGGCATGAGAAAACTCACACCTAAAAAACAGGTGCTCATGACTATCAGGACAAGTCCCACACAAACTGCACTTCAAAACACCATTATATCCCCATTGTAACATCCTATCTTGTGTTGGAAGTCTATACTTAAAAGCTAACCAAGTAATAAATGCATGTCTTGGAATTGATTGACTAAACCACACAGATCTACACCACTTTACCTCACTGCCCCCTTTAACCAAATCCTCATAAGCCACCTTTGTAGAAAATGGCACCTTCACACCATCATCTCTTTTCCACCAATACCTATCCCTAGTCATAGGACACAACAAGGGCACCTCAGTCTGAATCAGCCAAGGATACTTACTACCCCACTCCTCAGGAAAACACCAACTTCCATTACTAACCAAATCAGCCAACTTACCCCTCAGATTAAACCCAGCATTCCTAATATCTCTTCTATCTATAACATTGATCAAAGGACCTTTACTATGCCAGCTATCAAACCATGCACTAATTAATCTACCATTCCCAACCCTTGCAACACAATGAGGCCTAATAATACCCCTACACCCCAGAATTTGCTTCCAACTCCAAGAATCAGAATTAGTTTCTCCCACATCCCAAAAATTACATCCCTGCAATCTATGTAACCTAATCCATTCAACCCAAACAGAATCTTTATTATTCAACACATTCCAAATATGTTTAGACATTAAAGCAACATTTCTTTCCTTAAGAGAAGCAATTCCCAACCCACCTTGAGATTTCTTAAGACACAAATCATCCCAACTAACCCTGGCATATCCCTTCTTTAAATCACCTTGACTCCACAGAAAACCTCTACAAATCCTTTCCACATCATCATTTAAATTAACAGGCAAGATAAACAATGATGACCAATACACAGTAAGAGAGGATAATACAGATTTAATCAACTGCAGCCTCCCAGCAAAAGAGAGGAACTTATTCCTCCAGTCATTGACCCTGCTCTTAACCTTGTCAAGAAGAATAGAACAGTCCTTCTGATATAACCTCCTAGAAGCAAGAGGAATACCCAAGTATTTCAAAGGAAAGCTTCCCACTTTAAAAGGCACAATACTCAAGATATTCTCCTGAATTTCAGGCTTCACATTCCCAAAAATAATTTCACTTTTCTGCATATTAGGCTTTAACCCAGACATACTACCAAACTCATCCAAAGCAGCCTTCAAAATACTAATAGACTCACAATCCTGACTACTAAAAACTATCAAATCATCAGCAAAACATAAATGGGTCAACTTCATCTTTTCACACTTCCAATGATACACAAAACTATCAGCCTCCCTAATCCTTCTTATGAATACTAAATTAAGAACCTCCATAACTAAGGTGAATAAGTAAGGAGACATAGGATCCCCTTGCCTTAACCCTTTCTCCCCCTTGAAAAAACCATAAAGATCCCCATTTAGACTGATAGAATAAGATACAGAAGTAACACATTCCATCACCCACCCAATAAACTTCTCATGAAATCCAAAACCAACTAAACATTGATGGAGAAAGGCATGATCAACAGAATCATAAGCCTTCTGCAAATCTATTTTCATAGCAACTCTAGAATGACCCCTCACCCAATCATACCCTTTAACTAACTCTTGAGATAACAAAATATTATCACTAATAAGCCTCCCAGGAACAAAAGCACTCTGTGACTTATCAACAACCTGCTCTAAATAACCCATCATCCTATTACAGATCACTTTACTAATGCACTTATAAAGGACATTACAACATGCAATAGGTCTAAATTCACTAACAAGGTTAGGAACCTTAACTTTAGGGATTAAAGAGAGGACAGTAGCATTAAGTTGCTTTAACAGCCTTCCATTATGAAAAAATTCTTGAACAGCAAGACAAACTTCATCCCCCACAACATTCCAAGCAGCTTTAAAGAATTTTGCAGAATAGCCATCAGGCCCAGGAGCCTTATTGTCATCAATCTGAAACATAGCAGCCTTGATCTCCTCCTTAGAAACATCTCTAACCATATAATCAGCATCATACACATTTATCTTCTTTAAAAATAAGTTATCAACATCACCAATAGGATCCACAGGATCCTTTTTCCCCATCATACTCATATAGTAACTGACAAAAGCACTACCCAGAGAATTCTCATCATAACAGGTACCATCCAACCCACTAATTTGAACCACCCTATTCATAGCCTGCCTCTGCTTGACAGAATGATAAAAATATTTGTTATTCTGATCTCCTACACATAACCAATGGACCTTTGACTTCTGTTTAAGAAAAGCCTCCTCATCAGCACAAGCTTCATTGTAAGCTTTAATATAAGCTGCTTCTTCCTCTCTCAAAGACACATTCCCAGAATCCTCAACCACTTCCTTCTGAATTTTCTCAAGTTCAGACTTCAAAAACTCAACCTTTTCAAAGTAATTACCCATACTATAGTTAAGTTTCCTGAATGGTTTCTTCAAACTTTTCAGCTTAGTCACCACCTGAAACATTCTACAACCCCTAACATTAATCCCCCAACCATTCTTAACAATACCTTCAAATTCAGGCTTATCAGCCAAATGATTCCAGAACTTAAAAGGTTTGGGATCCCTATACCCATTCTCCAGAGGACAAGTAACAAGGACAGGAGAATGATCAGAACTATAGAAAGGAAGAAATTTAGCAAACAAACCAGGAAACAGAACACCCATTTTCTCATTAACCATAGCCCTATCTAACTTTTCAAGAATGCCATCAGTTTTCCCAGGCTTTTGGTTCCAAGTAAAATGAAATCCAGTACTAGCAAGATCAGAAACCTTTAAACAATCAACACAGTTTTTAAACTCATCCATCCCATAAACAGGAACAGAACCCCCTATATTCTTATCCCCTGGCTCCAAAATTATATTGAAATCTCCCAAAACCACCCAAGGATTGTCCCCAATAAACCTAGAGTGATTCTTTAGACTTCCCCATAACTCCCTTCTGCCAGGAACATTAGTAACACCATATACAAAAGAACAAAAGAACCTCTCCCCCTCCTTAAAAGGACAAACTAAACAGTGCATCACTTGAGAGGTCATGGATAAAACAAAAACATCCATAACCTTTGGGTCCCAACCCACCAAAATTCTAGCCCAACTAGGACAAAATTCTATATTAGAAACCCACTCCCACCTACTCATAACTCCTTTACCAGCATCAAGAATTCCACCAGGACTAACTCTTGTCTCCAAAAAACCACACAACTTAATACCATTATCCACCACAATTCTCCCTATCTGTCTTTGTTTAGAGGTAGTTGACATACCCCTAACATTCCAAGCAAGAAGATTAATCTTCATTTATAACAGTAGAACAACCCACAGGGCCCTGCAGACCAGAGGAACCCTCACCCAAACCACTACTAGAACCCCCATCACACTTCATAAATTCAGCATTCTCCTCAATATCATAATGGACTTCAGCTTCCTTCATTAATTTATCAAACATAAGAATATCCCATTGTTCAAAAAATAACTTAACTTGACCAATGTTCCATTTCCTCATAATATCATTAGAAGGACAGATTTTATTAAGAATATAATGAGATACTTCATTAAACTGATCATCAGACATCCTAAAATACCCAGACTTAGTATTAACCTTAGTATCTATTTTAAAATCCCCACCATTCCCTCCACTATTCTTACTACTAGATTCTCCTACACCAAAAGACCCTACACCAACTGAATTCCTCTCCACATTAATCACCCCTTCAATCTCCTTACCTTTCCTACTACCCCCACCATTCTTCACCTCAGAAGTCTTCTTCACCTCATTCTCACCCTCCACTTCTTTAATCACCACACCATTAGCCCTCCTAACAGAACCACTAACTCCCTCCTTTTTTTCACACT
Source organism: Ambrosia artemisiifolia (assembly GCA_032199755.1). Taxonomy (NCBI): domain Eukaryota; kingdom Viridiplantae; phylum Streptophyta; class Magnoliopsida; order Asterales; family Asteraceae; genus Ambrosia; species Ambrosia artemisiifolia. Next base: position 14,519,072 of record CM063529.1, read on the forward strand.
GCTTCCTATCCACAGACCCCTCTCCTAACCTAACCTCCACATTATCCCCCTCTAAATCACCCAAAACTTCAAACCTATTAGCTTGCTCACCCTTCTTTCTTCCATCTTCCCCATTCTGTTTCTTACCTTGCACCTGCCTATACACTTGAGTATTTCTACCCTGAAAACCACCTCTACCATTAAAACCACCCCTTCCCTGCCCATTTCTCCTAAACCCATTAAACCTAACACCATCATTCCTAGCCTCACCATTCCTCAAACCCCTACCTTGATCACCTCCATTAGATCCACCTCCTTGACCATTAACAGTCCTACCCTCAGACCCCTCCCCTTTCTCCCCTTTCTTATTTCTACCCACATTAATAAAACCATCAGACCTTACCCCAGAAACAGGATAATCCTGATTAGTACCCAGATTAATATCCTTCACCAACAAATGAGCCCTCTCCTCCATTTCTTTCACTGTCAGAACTCTGGACCTACAACCTTCAAAGTCATGCCCAAAAACCTTACACACAGAACATTTCTTTATAAAAATCTCATAAGTAACCCTTACATCACTAAAGAACCCAGGTTTACCATCATCAGGAGGATACCAAGCCTTCACAAACTCAGGTAAAATCTTCTCAGCTTTTACCTCAACAAGGACTCTAGCAAAGCAAGCAGGCCCTTCCTTCTTTTGGCATCTCTCACTAGTAATTCTATCAAACATTAAAGGATTGCCTACACAACTCATCATACTACAAATACTCTCATTATTCCACAATTCCTTAGGAAGATTAGGAATAGTAACCCACATAGGAATAACATTAGGCTCAACTTTCTCCAGACAAATACCCACCTCCCATTTCTTCAGACATAAAGGAACATTGTTAACTAACCATGGACCTTTCTCCATAGCATTATACATTCCCTCATCATTCTTAAACTTAAAAAAGAAAATACCATTATTATTTGAAGAAATCTCCACTAATCCAAACCTCTTCCACATCCTTAACAGGTGGAATCTCACCATGCCAATAGCCAAATCCCTCCCAATGAAATACCCATACAAATACTTGCTATAAACTTTCTTAGCCTCAGCAATCTTCTCAGGATTAATAACTGCAACCTCCTCTCCATTTTCTAAGACTTTTGGTGGATAAAATTGAACTTTCTCCACCAAAACATCACTACTTTCACCAACAGTAGCAGCAGCATAAGACTTAACATCTTTATCAGGACCCTCACCCTTAGCCACAGGTTTGCCTAACACAGCCCCATTACCCCTCTTAGCATTAAACACCACATTATCCTTAACAACCACAGAACCCAACACAGACTTTTTAGGAAGAGGTGGAAGCTTTTGAATGGCAACCACATCATCCTTAGTGATACAATAAGGGCTCATACTTCTAGACTTTTCAACTATTAACTTCCTCATAGGAACCCTCCTAATGCCTTTAACACCCTTACCTATCATACCTCCACCCCCTTTAACATCCTGTCCCTCTTGTTTATCCACAACCACATCCATTTCAGCACTCTCCTCCACCCTGTTAATCTTCATTTCATCTGAGCTCATACCCTCCCCCTTCTTGATCACACTAACTTCAACCTTCTTCTTAACATCAGTTTTGGGCAAAGGAAATCCAGGACAGAAATCCATCTTCTCAATAGGCTTCTCATAATTAAACTTAATCATCTCTAGTCCATTCAAGAAAGTATCACACCCTTTCTTTTTAACCACAATAACAGGCTTAGTCCCACAATTCTTATCCCCCCTATTATCTTTAACATTAACAGATTCCATACCCTGACCACTACCCATAACCTCATCAGCATTCATAGAAACATCACTCTTAATAGCCTTCCTTGGAGGAACTAACACCATAGGCTTTTTAGCCAAAACAGCTAACAAATCAGCAGCAGAACAGTTATCAGGTAACACTTCCAGCTCATCCCCCTTCACACAGTAACCCTCATACTTTGAACCCCCAATATCAGTCTTGCCAATCTTCACTTTCACTCCCTCATTTCTAACAGAATGCTTCTTCCTCTTACTTAACAATACCAGATTCTCACTGCCCATAGCATTAAAAACATTAACATTAGGGGAAACTTGAGGAAAGCTCACCTTCCTAACTCTTACAGCATCACATACTTCCCTTTTACTAGCTAAAAACCTAGCCAAAGCTTCCAACATAGACTTGTTCTGACCCTCAACCTCCATCTTAGTCTCACCAACACAACCACTCTTCTGTCCATCCACACAGACCACCCCTGACACCTTCAAAGGCTTACCAGCAGCATCACACTTTTGAGCTAATAAAAACAACTCATTCATATCTTCATTCAATAACCTAGACCTCCAATTCTCCCCTAACAAATTACGAAGGTAATTAACATGAACCTCAGACAGCTCAGGAGCATCAAACATACCTTTAACCCAGTTTAACGAATCAGAAGATTGGCTATTATCCTCCACCTCCATCGCCGTCTTCTGAAACCAGGAAGAGTCTGAACCAACCTCCTTCATCCAATTATCCCCAAACATACCCTTCAAATACTCCAAATCACCCCCAGTCAGCTCACACGACTCAACCTTATCCCCAATCATTCTACTCAAGCAAAACTTACCATCACTCACCTGCTTCAGATCCATACTATACCCCATAACCACAGATAAATCCGGAGGAACCGCCGGAAGAGGCTCCGGCAACCCAACCCTAGCTGGAGAACCCATACTCGCGCACTGTGAAGATTCCACCACCTTCGAAGATGATGGAACAGTGAAACACGAATGAAGAAAGAAGAACAGAGAAGAAATTAGGGTTAGAAAAGAAGCGGGAAAAGAAAACTGGAGAAGAAACCCCTGAATCGCCTAAATCGCCCAAATCAGAGAGAGCTTCATAGCTTCGTATCCTTTTAACTTCATATCCTTTATCTGAGTCTGTTGCATGCTTAGATATCTTATGGCTTTCCCGTTCCTCCATTCGGGTGCCCGAAACTTCAAACGAACCGCTATTTACGTTCATTAAAACACGAGTCTATTCTTGTGTACGAATCTATGTGTCATTGTCCCATCTTGAGTCTGATTACCGTCCGGTCTGCTTCATATCCTTTATCTGAGTCTGTTGCATGCTCAGATATCTTATGGCCTTCCCGTTCCTCCATTCGGGTGCCAGAAACTTCAAATGAACCGCTAGTTACGTCCATTAAAACTCGAGTCTTTTCTTCTGTACGAATCTCTATGTCATTGTCGCATCGTGAGTCCGATTACTGTCCGGTCAGCTTCATATCCTTTATCTGAGTCTGTTGCATGCTTAGATATCTTATGGCCTTCCCGTACCTCCATTCGGGTGCCCGAAACTTCAAATGTACAGATAGTTACGTCCTTTAAAACTCGAGTCTTTTCTTATGTACGAATCTCTGTGTCATTGTCGCATCGTGAGTCCGATTACCGTTCAGTCAGCTTCATATCCTTTATCTGTGTCTGTTGCATGCTTAGATATCTTATGGCTTTCCCGTTCCTCCATTCGGGTTCCCGAAACTTCAAATAAACCGCTATTTACGTTCATTAAAACACGAGTCTTTTCTTATGTACGAATCTCTGTGTCATTGTCCCATCGTGAGTCCGATTACCGTCCGGTCAGCTTCGTATCCTTTATCTGAGTCGGTTGCATGCTTAGATATCTTATGGCTTTCCCATTCCACCATTCGGGTGCCCGAAACTTCAAATGAACCGCTAGTTACGTCCATTAAAACTCGAGTCTTTTCTTGTGTACGAATCTCTATGTCATTGTCGCATCGTGAGTCCGATTACTGTCCGGTCAGCTTCATATCCTTTATCTGAGTCTGTTGCATGCTTAGATATCTTATGGCCTTCCCGTACCACCATTCGGGTGCCCGAAACTTCAAATGTAAAGATAGTTACGTCCTTTAAAACTCGAGTCTTTTCTTGTGTACCAATCTCTGTGTCATTGTCGCATCGTGAGTCCGATTACTGTCCAGTCAGCTTCAAATCCTTTATCTGAGTCTGTTGCGTACTTAGATATCTTATGGCTTTCCCGTTCCTCCATTCGGGTGCCCGAAACTTCAAATGAACCGCTATTTACGTTCATTAAAACACGTGTCTTTTCTTGTGTACGAATCTCTGTGTCATTGTCCCATCGTGAGTCCGATTACCGTCCGGTCAGCTTCATATCCTTTATCTGAGTCTGTTGCATGCTCAGATATCTTATGGCCTTCCCGTTCCTCCATTCGGGTGCCCGAAACTTCAAATGTACAGATAGTTACGTCCTTTAAAACTCGAGTGTTTTCTTGTGTACGAATCTCTATGTCATTGTCGCATCGTGAGTCCGATTACCGTCCGGTCAGCTTCATATCCTTTATCTGAGTCTGTTGCATGCTTAGATATCTTATGGCCTTCCCGTTCCTCCATTCGGGTGCCCGAAACTTCAAATGAACCGCTAGTTATGGCCATTAAAACACGAGTCTTTTCTTGTGTACGAATCTCTCTGTCATTGTCCCATCGTGAGTCCGATTACCGTCCGGTCAGCTTCGTATCCTTTATCTGAGTCTGTTGCATGCTTAGATATCTTATGGCGTTCCCGTTCCTCCATTCGGGTGCCCGAAATTTCAAATATACCGATAGTTTTTTTTTGGAAAAGAGGCAAAGCCCCGGCAAACATTTATTATTTAAAACGCAAGTACAAGACACAGACTAATCAAGACCCGGGACATATACCCAAGGTCTAAGACTAGTCCAATAAAAAAGAAAACAAAACTTGGGCCAACCTATACAAAAAATACTACGCCCAAAACTGAAAATAACACTAAAAATGTTAAAAGACCAACATAGGCCCATCAAAAATAACCAAAATCTACAAAGTCTACCCACGCTCCAATTTCCAGCCCATAAACACCAGCGCCCAGACAGCAATAATCTTCCAGCCCATTTCAGAAATACAACCCATAAAATCCAGCACCCAGTCAGCAACAATCTTCCAGCCCATTTCCGAATCACAACCCATAGAATCCATAGCCCAGATAGCAGCAAACTTCCAGCCCATTTCAGAATAACAGTCCATACAATCCAGAGCCCAGTTAGCAGCAATCCTTCAACCCATTTCAGAAGCACCACCCATAAAATATCCAAAAACCACTGTATAGCCCAAACATATTGATCCAGAATCACATAAGCTATCCCCAACCAATACAAATCCTTACCCAACACTCCAGCCCAGCTCAGAATATACCACTCAATACCATCACCCATCTTCATACCCCGATTCCAAAACAAACTGTCAACCATTGTAAACCCAACCCCCAGCCCACAAACTAACTCAGTACCAGTCCACCACAAAATACCCACACCCTTGCTTCTAACAGACCCATAGATAACACATTCAAGCCTGCCACACATCAGCCTACTAACTCCTCTAACACCATAACCTCTAACCATCCCATAAAGGCCTAATCCACCATATAAAACTACAACACTAACACTTTTCAAAGCCACCCATAATAAAATGATTAATAAAACCAACTCATAACTCAAGATTCTAAGGGACAACAGACATAATGAGGCCTCCCAGACATCAACCAGCCTGACTCGGAAGGTCATATGGAACAGGCATCCATATGCATCTATAGGAGAAATAGAAGCAACAGTCTTTGTAAATAAAATCACACCTGAGAACAGAGACAAAAACACTCCTATAGACCCCCAAATATGCCAACAAGATAGAGTATAGACAATCCTCTTGATACCAAATATCAAGAACAAAGGCAGCTTGCTAAAAGCACAGACTGCAACTAATAAGCACCAAGCATACTTGTACCCTTTACAAACCTCCACCAGTTTAGTGGCAGTACTAAGCACCTTAGAGCCATTAATTTCTAACCCCACTATGTTCCCTTTAACATATACTAACAAAACACCATACCTTACCAGCAGCTGCACAACAGGAATAAAAACTTTACTCCATCCTCTCCATCCCCTTAAAGCATAAATTTTGTTATACACCATACTAACCCCTTGCATAATGACAGATCTGCCCCTATGAATCCCCCTAGCCTCTTTATCCCACAGCAGCCTCCATATATGATCAAAAATAAGATTTGTACCATTTTTAAGCACATCCACAACTTCAATGCAGCAATTCCTTATGCAATCCACCCAACCCAAATTGACCCATCCCTGACAGATCCCAAGAGGGATTGACACAACAGACTCAAAGAGTAGAAAGCAAGAAAATAGGCTCAGAAAGATTACCAATATGATTTTGAGGGTTCCCATACTGTTGGATAGTGCTAGAAACAAAAAATGAAGAGAAAATAATGTCCTATAACCAACAGTACAGTCCAGCCTTATATCTCCCTTGTGTATGCTCCCCATGAGCCTCAATAATCCTAACCACCAATCATATAACGCAGACCTATGCCAGAGTGTCAATAATGGACCAAGAACTCTGCACAGGATAACAACCCATAGATATTTATGTAACCCACCCCCCTTTCCCAGAACAGAAAGCAAGTAAGACAAGACAAACAAAGACAAAAAGAGAACAGAAAAGAAATGAAACCAGATCTCTACCCATCGTTTTTTAAGTCTCCAGATGCCACCATAACCCATAATAGACCCCCCTCCCATGAGCAAGAGCTCAATAAACTCACACAGGCTAACACCAAAACACACACCATTAATACATTGGTTTTTGTTCCTCTGCATAGTTCTAGAAACCAATGAAAACAACACAAAAAGCCAGGAAATGAAGGGGAAATATGTCCTAAAAGCAGAGGAACAATGCTTCCTTATCTCTCCATGGCTAGTGCAAAACTCCTGCACACAAAAACCTAGAACCCCAAAGGCTAAGGTGAAAACATTCATGATAGCTAAAGAGGAACTATCATGAATACAATATCCTATATTCCTAAGTTTTAAACACAAAGATATATCCACAGGTGTATGAAGAACACACCAAACACAGAACACAAGGTTGGTATTAAGGTCTAAGGCTACTACCCATAGGCTTTTAGTCCACCATATAACTCCTTGATTCCCATAAAAACCCTCCCCCCACATCCAAAAGGATGTAAAAGACTCAAGACACCAAATCAAGAAAAGGCTTAAGAAGGAACAAATTATCAAGGTTTCAAGGTCATATCCGGATCTAAAAACGATAAAAGACATATCAAAGGACAGGAACCTAAAGATATGACCTTGTTCCATCCATATAACTCCCAGGCTTTGTCTTATCCCAAGACCATACAATCCTATCCCCTTAACACAGACACCAGAATTGATACTAGACCTGTCACCAGGCACAAGCATCAACAGAAGGGAACTCCAAAGGTATAAGTTGACACACCAATACCAATACAGATACAAAAGAAAAAATGGATCAAACCAACAGGAAGCATGGGTTAACCCATACCAGATCTCTACCCATCGCTGAAATGACCACCATATGACTCCCAAAGCTCCCATAGACCCTCCCTTCACATCATCATTCCTGATCAAGTTATTAAACTGACTCAGCAATAATAAAAACATGATCACCCAGCCCAGAACCAGATTCACCATATTTACCATTATATTATAGTTAACTTTATTAATAAAAACTAACCCCCATGGCCTTAGACCATCCCTAAAGAGGAACCAAACCCAACCAGCCTCCCATACAACCCTGACCCATAAAAGAAAAATTAAGAACAACATTGGGAAACCTGTTTAAGAGGGTCCTTCCATACCACCTTAAAGCCCCACATCCTGCTGAATTTGACACTGCTAACAGAAGCCTGAATCCTTAGACCCAGTAACTTAAGCCTAACAGTGTCTCTGATAATAGCACACAGAGTTTCAGCAGTTCTACTTTCCTTTCTAAAGATTCTAGCATTTCTTTCTTGCCATATAAAATATACCATGGCAGCCAAAACAAGCCTCTGAATAATACTTTTAGCAGACCTCCATAGCTGAGCAGAGGACAAAATTTGCACACAATCCAACAGCTTAGCAGGAACATTCTCCAATCCAGCCATCCCCTTCATTCCTTCCCACACCATTGTTGAAAAAGGACATTCAAAAAATAGGTGTGAATGACTATCTCTTATTTCCCCACACAGAGCACATAAAAGGTTATCCCTGGCATCCCAACTCAATAACCTGTCCTGAGTAAGGAGCCTTTGATGGCAAGCCAGCCATAGGGTAAAAGCATGCCTAGGGATAGCTTGGCTATACCACACTACTTTAGCCCATGGGACCTCTTCCCTGTTCAGACTCAAGTCCTTAAAAACAACCTTAGTCTCAAAGGCCACTAGAGTCTCTTCCTTAGTCTTCCAAAAAACACTATCCTTCTTCCCTTCTGTCAGAAAAGGAGGCTTCATCTGAGAGAGACAAGGATACTTGTTGTTCCACTCCTCTGGCCAAACCCAATCCCCATTACTAATAACATCAGCAACTGTAGAGGTAAGAGACAAACCACTCCTATGAATATCTCTAGGAGAAATGAAGGAGCATAAAGGACTTAATGGGCACCAATAATCATACCAGACAGAAGTAGTTTTACCATCCCCTATACTTTTCAAACAGTGAGCCCAGATAACTTCCCTATTTTTCAGAAGACTTTTCCAGCTCCAACTAGCCTCACCCTTCTTGAAGAAACCCCAAAAACTCATCCCTTTTAATCTAAACAACCTGATCCACTTAGTCCATATAGTGTCTTTCCCTGAGATTAAATTCCAAATATGTTTAGCCAAAAGAGCTTTATTCTGGATTTTAAGGGACTTAATACCAAGCCCCCCCTGACTCTTAGGACAACATACAGACTCCCATGACACTCTAACCTTCCCCTTAGCAGAATCAGTCTGTGTCCATAAAAATCTATTCATAATCCTTTCAATATCCTCTATTACACCACTAGGCAATAAGAAAACAGAAGCCCAATAAATGTGCATAGAGGACAAAACAGATTTTATCAGCTGCAACCTCCCAGCAAAAGAAAGAGATTTATTCTTCCAGTCATCCACCCTTTTCCTCACCTTCTCCACAAGCACTGAACAGTCCCTAGAATATAGTTTTGTAGACAATAAAGGAACTCCTAAGTATCTAACAGGAAGAACCCCCACTTTAAAAGGAAGCAAAGTTTTCAATCTATTTTGCATCTGCACAGACACATTCCCAAAGTACATAGTACTCTTACTCAGGTTAGGAATAAGTCCAGACACTGAACTAAACTCCTCCAAAGCTTCCTTTACCACCCTCACAGAAGCAGCATCTGCATGAGAAAACACCAATAAGTCATCTGCAAAACAAACATGAGTCAAGTTTAGTTCCTTGCAGCACCAATGATATTTAAAATTTCCACTTTCAGCAATCCTTCTATCAAGAATCAGCTTTAAAACCTGCATCACAATGGTAAACAAATAAGGAGACATAGGATCTCCCTGCCTTAATCCTCTCTTACCCTTGAAATATCCAAACATCTCACCATTAACATTAATAGAATATGCAGCAGACCTGATGCATGTCATAATCCATTCAATCATGCAGGGGTGAAATCCAAAGTTCACTAGGCAGGCCTCCAAAAAATCATGATTAACTGTATCATAAGCCTTCTGAAGATCAATCTTCAAAGCAACCCTAGGGGCTCTAACCTTTCTATGATAATTCCTAAGAAGCTCCTGAGTGATTAAAATGTTATCACTAATCTGCCTTCCCGGAATAAAGGCACTTTGACACTCATCTACAATTAAATCCAATGACCCCTTAATCCTCTCACAGATGATCTTAGTTATGCACTTATAAAGCACATTACAACAAGCTATGGGTCTGAATTCAGTAACACTCCTAGGATTGGAGCATTTAGGGACCAAGGAGATAATAGTAGCATTCACCTCCTTCAACAACTTCCCATTATAGAAAAACTCCTTAATAGCACAACACACCTCATTCCCTATGATAGGCCAAGCAGATCTAAAAAACTTAGAGGAGTATCCATCAGGTCCAGGGGCTTTATCAATATCAATATCAAAGATAGCCTTCCTGATTTCTTCATCAGATACTTCCCTAACCATCTGATCAGCCACCTCTCTTGGCAACTTAGAAGCAAAAAGGGCACTAGGATCCCTTAAAGCTAAAACCTCACTATTACTCCCCATAAACCCCTCAAAATGTCTAACAAAAGCATTACCAACCTCCTCCCCTTCAAAGAAAGACCCATCCTTATCCAGGACAGAATTAATCCTATTCCTACTTAACCTACCTTTAATGGCCTTATGGAAATAAGAAGTATTCTGGTCCCCAACCCTTAGCCACTCAACTTTAGCCTTCTGTTTTAGGAATACTTCTTCATCCAAAGAGGCTTTTTTAAGGGCATTGACTAGAACTATCTCCTCCTCTCTCAGCTCAGCATTATGAGGGTCATCTACAACAGCAGTTTGAACTTTACCTAGTTCCACAGAAATGGATTTCACCTTATCAGAAAGATCCCCCTGCATCCTTCCAAGCTTCCTGAGAGGCTTTTTCAGCTTCTTTAGCTTAGTCACAACAGAAAACATAGCACAACCCTGCACAGAATATTTCCAATTAGATTCAACAATGGGTAAAAATTGAGGCTTACCTGCAAGATGATTCATAAACTTGAAGGTCTTTGGTTTCCAAGGTTTCTGACCCTTCAAAGAGATAAGGCCAGGGGCATGATCAGAATGAAAGAAAGGGAGAAAAGAAGCAGCCAAATCTGAAAAGACATTCAAAAAAGAGTTATTGCTCATTATTCTATCCAACTTCTTCAGCAACCCAGAAGTTTTCCCCGGGCACTTGTTCCATGTAAACTTCAAACCTGAAGAAGGGACATCTCCCACACCTATACTTTGACAGCACTCCCTAAAATCAATCATGGCAGAAGTCACATCAGAACACCCCATGGACCTCTCAGAAGGATCCAGAATGACATTAAAGTCACCCATTATAAGCCAAGGATCATCCTGAATAGAATATCCAAACTTTTGCAAATCCTGCCATAACACTTTCCTTTGACAATTCCTGATAGACCCATATAAAAAAGAGCAGAAAAAGTTGGGAGAACCATTCAAGGGTTTGACCAAACAATGAATGACCTGAGAAGTAACTTCAATGATCATAACATCAACAATATTAGGCTTCCACCCTATAAGGACTCTAACCCAACTAGCACAATATTCCTTATTGGAGAACCACTGCCAGCCATTCAATACCCTATTACAAACCTGACCAAGGTTTTGACCTTTGACATGAGTTTCCACCAAACAACATAAACTGATCTCCCTATCATTCAAAACATTCATAACTTGGTTCTGATTAGAATGCTTCATCAAACCTCTAACATTCCAAGAAAGAATATTAAGGTTTTGAGTAATCATTGAGAACCAGTATTAACAGAAGAGGAGGACAATACCTGACCCACCTCTGAATGAACACCTTCATCAAGCTTCATGAATTCAGCAGTCTCATCATCCTCAGATAACACCTCATTATTCTCAATCTCCAAGACACCCTCATTATCATTCTCTAGAACAATATCTTCCATTTCATCATAATCCATACCCTCAGGGAAATCATACTTCTGGCACATCAGGAAGAAATACTTAGTTTGAACCACATCCCATTCCAAAACTTGCTCTCTAGTAGGGATAACTCTACAATTAACATAGAACATAACATCCTCAATCTGCTGAGGAGTCAGATCAAAAGAATAGTCCTCAATAACAGTATCTCTGACCAGACTGGAGCCAGGGGTATAAGGCTTAGCAGGGACACCATTATGAGGGGAACAATCAGAAGGCTGATCAAGAGGGGCATTAAAAGGATTAGGGGGAGGACCAGTAGGGACAGAAGTGGACACAGATTTAGTTTCAGGTTGTTTAGCAGGAGCAGGCTTAGAAGGTTTAGAAGTTTTAGGTGAGGGAGGTTTAGTAGGCTTAACAGGAAAAGGTTTAGAAGATGAAGAAGTGGGAACAGAAACAACATCAGCAGCTTCAAGACCATTGCCTTCATCAACCATATTCTCAGCACCCAAAATACTAAAACTATTCTTGACCTCAATACGTTTAGCCACCAGATTTGTCTTCTTCCCTTTAATACCATCAGTTCTTATTTGAAAGACTTGCTTCCCCTTCCTAACTTCCTTACCAATTCCCTCCTTCCCATCCTTTTTAACCCCAGAAGAAGAAGCACCATTAGAATCCTTCCTAACTTGATCCTTCTGAAGATCATATTCCCTAGCAGCTTGATTCATTTTGAAGCTCTTAATCCTATCCTGAAGTTTAGCCTCCTTTCCCTCCTTATCACCCTTAAACATATTTCTTTGTCTCAAATTACCTCCCCCATACACCCCATTACTATTCCCTCCAATATTCACACCCTTATTAGGATTCTTAGCAGCCATACTACGCTTCCACACCAATTGATACCCTTCCTCATCAACAGTACCATCTTTAGCAGCCCCTCTATTATCTTCATTCCCCTTTTCAGCTTCCCTTTCCCTAGCTTCTTTTTCCTCAGCAGTTAACTCTCTAGCAGTACACTTCTCAAAAGGATGTCCAAACACTTTGCAAAAAGAGCAAAGTTTAGGCATCTTTTGATACTCTATCAACACCTCAGTAACCTTAGGCTCAGCACCCTCCTCTCTAGGATAGAAAGCTCTAATAAAAGTAGGTTGAGAATCAGCAGCAGCAATTTCCACCAAAATTCTAGCAAATCCCACCTGCACATTAGAATTCAAACATTTATCCACAGTAATATTATCAAACAAAAGAGGTTTACCAATACAGCTAGCCAGCTCACACAGCCCCTGCACATTCCACAATTCCAAAGGCACCTCCTTAAACAATACCCACACAGGCACTTTTTCAGGTTCTGTTTTCACAATCGCAGCCCCAACTTCCCATTGGTTTAAAACCAAAGGGATGCCATTAACCACCCAAGGACCAGCTTTCAAGGCTTCCAACATTCCCTCCTTAGTCTCAAATTTGAAATAGAACAACCCTTTGCCATTAGTAGAAATGTCCTCAATCCCATATCTCTTCCACATCCTAAACAGATTGAACCTAACCCAAGCTATAGAGCAGAAAGAACCCACAAAATACCCATACAAATGTTTAGAGTAAACCTGCTTAACCTTCTCAACATAATCTTGTTTAATCATAACCACCTTTTCACCACTTTCAAGAGTGGTAGGTGGGCAATACATGATCTGTTTGCTAAAATCAGCTATCTTCTCACCCTTAACAGCATTAGCATATGAAGCCTTCTCCTTCTTATCCTCAGGTTCAGTATTCTTAGAAGACCCTGGGGTGTTATCAACAGATTTATTGACAGAAGAAGATGCCTTAAACACATAGTTTTTATCAGCAATTGCCCCTAGGATAGGAGACTTCTGAATAATATCACACTCACTTACTATAGGCCCTTTTAGCTTCCCTTTCTCAGCCACCAATTCCCTAGCCTTTCCCAACCCCAAAATTAATTCCCTCAACCTCAACTTTTTCCTTTGTATAACATCCCTAATCTCCTTAATAGAACTCTGCATATCATTAAACTCAACTGTTTTCTCAGCATCACCCCTATCCTCAAAAGGATCAAAGATTAAACCATTAGCAGCTCTATAACCCAACTGCTTAGATTTAACACTACCAGTCTTTTTTATATCAGAAATCTCCTTCTCCATCTGCTCAATAGTCATATTAGCAACAGGAGTGGAACCTATAATATCAGACATCTCCCCAATTCTGAAAACAGGGAGAACTGGCACAGCAGCATCCTTATTAAATTCAAATATCTGCTTAGCCTTCTTGTTTTTTGATGACAGAATCTTCATAATCTTCCTGCCCTCATGAGTTAAAATAAGTTGTTTCTTAGAAACAGCCTTATTGTTGTCAGAATTCTCCAAACCACCTCTAATCTTTTTACTTTGAGAAAGACCATCCTCAACAAGTTCCCTCTTACACATAGGACCTCTAGTCTGATTTATATCCTTCACCCCAACCCTGCAGTAGAACCATCTAGCTAAAGCCTTGACAATACTCATATCAAACTCAAACAAATCTTCTACCTCAAACTCCTTCATTCTGCAAAACAGCTTGTGATAATGCTGGTGGAAGGCCACAATACTACTTTCAACAAAGTGGTCTTCCAAGAGCTTCAGCTTACCCTGCAACCCATTACATTCCATATGCCCCTGACCCATTCCTATATCCCCAACCTTGTTAACTCCATTCCCCTTCATCCCATCTTTCCCTAGCTTATTACCCTTACCCTCACTAACTATAGCATACGAGTCACACACCAGCCTAAGGCTCAACACATCAGACTTCTCATAACAAGCAATAACAAATTGCATAAAATCATTAAAACTCTCATCAGAAACATACTCAGCCTTCACCTTTATCTCATCAACATTGGATAGATACCTACCAAAGCTTTCCTCAAAAGAAGGATTTAACAGGTTCAAGGAGAGACACTGCTTCATAGCAGGCTCATACACAGGGTTCTTATAAGCCTTCTGAGCTAACAACTCTATAGCTTTCAGAATGACATCTGAACAGAACCAACCCTGAGAATGACCAGCAAACCTCCATTTACCACCAGTTCCACTCATCCTTCCAGTAACATCCAGCCCAACACTACTACTATCCATATCCCTACAAGCAACAATCAGCATCCTATGCTCATTTTTATCACATGCATTCATAATGAAGTTCATAAACTCAACACATTTCTCACTAAATTGCACATTCCCTTCCTCATTAGTAATAACCCTATCATCAGCCTCAATGACCTTTAACAGAAGATCCCCAAACCTCAGCATAAAACCCTCATTCTTGTAATTCATGTGAATAAACCAATTCATAGCAGTCATAAACGAGTTATCAGAATAGGTTTTATCAATCAATACCTGAATGGCCTCCCCAATAGCCAGATCAGTAAACACCAGCTGTTCAGGGCCAAAAAACTGCCAGTGAGTCACACAGGGAGAACTATCTGACATCTGCTGGTCCTGTTCACTTACTTTTAGCCCATTCTCCCTAGACAGAAGCAAGCATTTACGCCAATCAGCCATAAACGGAGCAGAATTAGCCTGAATATTCAAATCCACACAGTTTCCAAAAGGATTAGGGTTCAGAGGAGAATTAGGGGAATCACGAGATTCAGCAAACTCCTCCGGCACCGACACAACCGGAGAAACATAAACACTCTCAGACATGAGCAGATCTGGAGGAATATCAGGAGGAACACCTCCTTTAGGATCAGTAAGAGACTGATCCATAGTAAACAGAGAAGAAGAATAGAGAAATTCAACCAACAATTGATGGAACAGTAACACAATCGAAGAGAAAAAGAAGCGGGAAATGAAGAACAAACCCTAGAAATCAAAATCGCCAATCGCCCAGAGAAAAAGTCAAACGGTCAAAGCCAAATATACCGATAGTTACGTCCTTTAAAACTCGAGTCTTTTCTTGTGTAAGAATCTCTGTGTCATTGTCCCATCGTGAGTCCGATTACCGTCCGGTAAGTTTCATATCCTTTATCTGAGTCTGTTGCATGCTCAGATATCTTATGGACTGCCCGTTCCTCCATTCGGGTGCCCGAAACTTCAAATGAACCGCTAGTTACGTCCATTAAAACACGAATCTTTTCTTGTGTACGAATCTCTGTGTCATTGTCCCATTGTGAATCCGATTTCCGTCCGGTCAGCTTCATATCCTTTATCTGAGTCTGTTGCATGCTTAGATATCTTATGGCTTTCCCGTTCCTCCATTCGGATGCCCGAAACTTCAAATGAACCGCTATTTACGTTCATCAAAACACGAGTCTATTCTTGTGTACGAATCTCTGTGTCATTGTCCCATCGTGAGTCCGATTACCATCCGGTCTGCTTCATATCCTTTATCTGAGTCTGTTGCATACTCAGATATCTTATGGCCTTCCCGTTCCTCCATTCGGGTGCCCGAAACTTCAAATGAACCGCTAGTTACGTCCATTAAAAGTCGAGTCTTTTCTTGTGTACGAATCTCTGTGTCATTGTCGCATCGTGAGTCCGATTACTGTCCGGTCAGCTTCATATCCTTTATCTGAGTCTGTTGCATGCTTAGATATCTTATGGCCTTCCCGTACCACCATTCGGGTGCCCGAAACTTCAAATGTAAAGATAGTTACGTCCTTTAAAACTCGAGTCTTTTCTTGTGTACCAATCTCTGTGTCATTGTCGCATCGTGAGTCCGATTACTGTCCAGTCAGCTTCAAATCCTTTATCTGAGTCTGTTGCGTACTTAGATATCTTATGGCTTTCCCGTTCCTCCATTCGGGTGCCCGAAACTTCAAATGAACCGCTATTTACGTTCATTAAAACACGTGTCTTTTCTTGTGTACGAATCTCTGTGTCATTGTCCCATCGTGAGTCCGACTACCGTCCGGTCAGCTTCATATCCTTTATCTGAGTCTGTTGCATGCTCAGATATCTTATGGCCTTCCCGTTCCTCCATTCGGGTGCCCGAAACTTCAAATGTACAGATAGTTACGTCCTTTAAAACTCGAGTGTTTTCTTGTGTACGAATCTCTATGTCATTGTCGCATCGTGAGTCCGATTACCGTCCGGTCAACTTCATATCCTTTATCTGAGTCTGTTGCATGCTTAGATATCTTATGGCTTTCCCGTTCCTCCATTCGGGTGCCCGAAACTTCAAACGAACCGCTATTTACGTTCATTAAAACACGAGTCTATTCTTGTGTACGAATCTATGTGTCATTGTCCCATCGTGAGTCTGATTACCGTCCGGTCTGCTTCATATCCTTTATCTGAGTCTGTTGCATGCTCAGATATCTTATGGCCTTCCCGTTCCTCCATTCGGGTGCCAGAAACTTCAAATGAACCGCTAGTTACGTCCATTAAAACTCGAGTCTTTTCTTCTGTACGAATCTCTATGTCATTGTCGCATCGTGAGTCCGATTACTGTCCGGTCAGCTTCATATCCTTTATCTGAGTCTGTTGCATGCTTAGATATCTTATGGCCTTCCCGTACCTCCATTCGGGTGCCCGAAACTTCAAATGTACAGATAGTTACGTCCTTTAAAACTCGAGTCTTTTCTTATGTACGAATCTCTGTGTCATTGTCGCATCGTGAGTCCGATTACCGTTCAGTCAGCTTCATATCCTTTATCTGAGTCTGTTGCATGCTTAGATATCTTATGGCTTTCCCGTTCCTCCATTCGGGTTCCCGAAACTTCAAATAAACCGCTATTTACGTTCATTAAAACACGAGTCTTTTCTTATGTACGAATCTCTGTGTCATTGTCCCATCGTGAGTCCGATTACCGTCCGGTCAGCTTCGTATCCTTTATCTGAGTCGGTTTCATTCTTAGATATCTTATGGCTTTCCCGTTCCACCATTCGGGTGCCCGAAACTTCAAATGAACCGCTAGTTACGTCCATTAAAACTCGAGTCTTTTCTTGTGTACGAATCTCTATGTCATTGTCGCATCGTGAGTCCGATTACTGTCCGGTCAGCTTCATATCCTTTATCTGAGTCTGTTGCATGCTTAGATATCTTATGGCCTTCCCGTACCACCATTCGGGTGCCCGAAACTTCAAATGTAAAGATAGTTACGTCCTTTAAAACTCGAGTCTTTTCTTGTGTACCAATCTCTGTGTCATTGTCGCATCGTGAGTCCGATTACTGTCCAGTCAGCTTCAAATCCTTTATCTGAGTCTGTTGCGTACTTAGATATCTTATGGCTTTCCCGTTCCTCCATTCGGGTGCCCGAAACTTCAAATGAACCGCTATTTACGTTCATTAAAACACGTGTCTTTTCTTGTGTACGAATCTCTGTGTCATTGTCCCATCGTGAGTCCGATTACCGTCCGGTCAGCTTCATATCCTTTATCTGAGTCTGTTGCATGCTCAGATATCTTATGGCCTTCCCGTTCCTCCATTCGGGTGCCCGAAACTTCAAATGTACAGATAGTTACGTCCTTTAAAACTCGAGTGTTTTCTTGTGTACGAATCTCTATGTCATTGTCGCATCGTGAGTCCGATTACCGTCCGGTCAGCTTCATATCCTTTATCTGAGTCTGTTGCATGCTTAGATATCTTATGGCCTTCCCGTTCCTCCATTCGGGTGCCCGAAACTTCAAATGAACCGCTAGTTATGGCCATTAAAACACGAGTCTTTTCTTGTGTACGAATCTCTCTGTCATTGTCCCATCGTGAGTCCGATTACCGTCCGGTCAGCTTCGTATCCTTTATCTGAGTCTGTTGCATGCTTAGATATCTTATGGCGTTCCCGTTCCTCCATTCGGGTGCCCGAAATTTCAAATATACCGATAGTTACGTCCTTTAAAACTCGAGTCTTTTCTTGTGTAAGAATCTCTGTGTCATTGTCCCATCGTTAGTCTGATTACCGTCCGGTCAGCTTCATATCCTTTATCTGAGTCTGTTGCATGCACAGATATCCTATGGCCTTCCCGTTCCTTCATTCGGGTGCCCGAAACTTCAAATGAACCGCTAGTTACGTCCATTAAAACACGAGTCTTTTCTTGTGTACGAATCTCTGTGTCATTGTCCCATCGTGAGTCCGATTACCGTCCGGTCAGCTTCATATCCTTTATCTGAGTCTGTTGCATGCTTAGATATCTTATGGCTTTCCCGTTCCTCCATTCGGGTGCCCGAAACTTCAAACGAACCGCTATTTACGTTCATTAAAACACGAGTCTATTCTTGTGTACGAATCTATGTGTCATTGTCCCATCGTGAGTCTGATTACTGTCCGGTCTGCTTCATATCCTTTATCTGAGTCTGTTGCATGCTCAGATATCTTATGGCCTTCCCGTTCCTCCATTCGGGTGCCCGAAACTTCAAATGAACCGCTAGTTACGTCCATTAAAACTCGAGTCTTTTCTTGTGTACGAATCTCTATGTCATTGTCGCATCGTGAGTCCGATTACTGTCCGGTCAGCTTCATATCCTTTATCTGAGTCTGTTGCATGCTTAGATATCTTATGGCCTTCCCGTACCTCCATTCGGGTGCTCGAAACTTCAAATGTACAGATAGTTACGTCCTTTAAAACTCGAGTCTTTTCTTGTGTACGAATCTCTGTGTCATTGTCGCATCGTGAGTCCGATTACCGTTCAGTCAGCTTCATATCCTTTATCTGAGTCTGTTGCGTACTTAGATATCTTATGGCTTTCCCGTTCCTCCATTCGGGTTCCCGAAACTTCAAATAAACCGCTATTTACGTTCATTAAAACACGTGTCTTTTCTTATGTACGAATCTCTGTGTCATTGTCCCATCGTGAGTCCGATTACCGTCCGGTCAGCTTCGTATCCTTTATCTGAGTCGGTTGCATGCTTAGATATCTTATGGCTTTCCCGTTCCACCATTCGGGTGCCCGAAACTTCAAATGAACCGCTAGTTACGTCCATTAAAACTCGAGTCTTTTCTTGTGTACGAATCTCTATGTCATTGTCGCATCGTGAGTCCGATTACTGTCCGGTCAGCTTCATATCCTTTATCTGAGTCTGTTGCATGCTTAGATATCTTATGGCCTTCCCGTACCTCCATTCGGGTGCCCGAAACTTCAAATGTACAGATAGTTACGTCCTTTAAAACTCGAGTCTTTTCTTGTGTAAGAATCTCTATGTCATTGTCCCATCGTGAGTCTGATTACTGTCCGGTCAGCTTCATATCCTTTATCTGAGTCTGTTGCATGCTTGGATATCTTATGGCTTTCCCGTTCCTCCATTCGGGTGCCCGAAACTTCAAACGAACCGCTATTTAAGTTCATTAAAATACGAGTCTATTCTTGTGTACGAATCTCTGTGTCATTGTCCCATCGTGAGTCCGATTACCGTCCGGTCTGCTTCATATCCTTTATCTGAGTCTATTGCATGCTCAGATATCTTATGGCCTTCCCGTTCCTTCATTCGGGTGCCCGAAACTTCAAATGAACCGCTAGTTACGTCCGTTAAAACTCGAGTCTTTTCTTGTGTACGAATCTCTATGTCGTTGTCGCATCGTGAGTCCGATTACTGTCCGGTCAGCTTCATATCCTTTATCTGAGTCTGTTGCATGCTTAAAAATCTTATGGCCTTCCCGTACCTCCATTCGGGTGCCCGAAACTTCAAATGTATAGATAGTTACGTCCTTTAAAACTCGAGTCTTTTCTTGTGTACGAATCTCTGTGTCGTTGTCGCATCGTGAGTCCGATTACCGTCCAGTCAGCTTCATATCCTTTATCTGAGTCTGTTGCATGCTTAGATATCTTATGGCTTTCCCGTTCCTCCATTCGGGTGCCAGAAACTTCAAATGAACCGCTAGTTACGTCCATTAAAACACGAGTCTTTTCTTGTGTACGAATCTCTGTGTCATTGTCACATCGTGAGTCCGATTACCGTCCGGTCTGCTTCGTATCCTTTAACATAGTTTGTTGCATGATCAGATATCTTATGGCGTTCCCGTTCCTCCATTCCGGTGCCCGAAACTTCATATGAACCGATAGTTCCGTCCATTAAATCTCGAGTCTTTTCTTGTGTACGAATCTCTGTGTCATTGTCCCATCGTGAGTCCGATTACCGTCCAGTCAGCTTCATATCCTTTATCTGAGTCTGTTGCATGCTTAGATATCTTATGGCTTTCCCGTTCCTCCATTCGGGTGCCCGAAACTTCAAATGAACCGCTATTTACGTTCATTAAAACACGAGTCTTTTCTTGTGTACAAATCTCTATGTCATTGTCGCATCGTGAGTCCGATTACCGTCCGGTCAGCTTCATATCCTTTATATGAGTCTGTTGCATGCTTAGATATCTTATTGCCTTCGCATTCCTCCATTCGGATGCCCGAAACTTCAAATGAACCGCTAGTTACGTCCATTAAAACACGAGTCTATTCTTGTGTACGAATCTCTGTGTCATTGTCACATCGTGAGTCCGATTACCGTCCGGCCTGCTTCGTATCCTTTAACATAGTTTGCTGCATGATCAGATATCTTATGGCGTTCCCGTTCCTCCATTCGGGTGCCCGAAACTTCATGTGAACCGATAGTTCCGTCAATTAAAACTCGAGTCTTTTCTTGTGTACGAATCTCTGTGTCATTGTCCCATCGTGAGTCCGATTACCGTCCGGTAAGCTTCATATCCTTTATCTGAGTCTGTTGCATGCTTAGATATCTTATGGCCTTCCCGTACCTCCATTTGGGTGCCCGAAACCTCAAATGTACAGATAGTTACGTCCTTTAAAACTCGAGTCTTTTCTTGTGTACGAATCTCTGTGTCATTGTCGCATCGTGAGTCCGATTACCGTCCAGTCAGCTTCATATCCTTTATCTGAGTCTGTTGCATGCTTAGATATCTTATGGCTTTCCCGTTCCTCCATTCGGGTGCCCGAAACTTCAAATTAACAGCTATTTACGTTCATTAAAACACGAGTCTTTTCTTGTATATGAATCTCTGTGTCATTGTCGCATCGTGAGTCTGATTTTCGTCCGGTCAGCTTCATATCCTTTATATGAGTTTGTTGCATGCTTAGATATCTTATGGCCTTCCCGTTCCTCCATTCGGATGCCCGAAACTTCAAATGAACTGCTAGTTACGTCCATTAAAACACGAGTGTATTCTTCTGTACGAATCTCTGTGTCATTGTCACATCGTGAGTCCGATTACCGTCCGGCCTGCTTCGTATCCTTTAACATAGTTTGTTGCATGATCAGATATCTTATGGCGTTCCCGTTCCTCCATTCGGGTGCCCGAAACTTCATGTGAACCGATAGTTCCGTCCATTAAAACTCGAGTCTTTTCTTGTGTACGAATCTCTGTGTCATTGTCCCATCGTGAGTCCGATTACCGTCCGGTAAGCTTCATATCCTTTATCTGAGACTGTTGCATGCTCAGAAATATCTTATGGACTTCCCCTTCCTCCATTCGGGTGCCCGAAACTTCAAATGAACCGCTAGTTACGTCCATTAAAACACGAGTCTTTTCTTGTGTACGAATCTCTGTGTCATTGTCCCATTGTGAGTCCGATTACCGTCCGGTCAGCTTCATATCCTTTATCTGAGTCTGTTGCATGCTTAGATATCTTATGGCGTTCCCGTTCCTCCATTCCGGTGCCCGAAACTTCATATGAACCGATAGTTCCGTCCATTAAAACTCGAGTCTTTTCTTGTGTACGAATCTCTGTGTCATTGTCCCATCGTGAGTCCGATTACCGTCCAGTCAGCTTCATATCCTTTATCTGAGTCTGTTGCATGCTTAGATATCTTATGGCTTTCCCGTTCCTCCATTCGGGTGCCCGAAACTTCAAATGAACCGCTATTTACGTTCATTAAAAAACGAGTCTTTTCTTGTGTACAAATCTCTATGTCATTGTCGCATCGTGAGTCCGATTACCGTCCGGTCAGCTTCATATCCTTTATATGAGTCTGTTGCATGCTTAGATATCTTATTGCCTTCGCATTCCTCCATTCGGATGCCCGAAACTTCAAATGAACCGCTAGTTACGTCCATTAAAACACGAGTCTATTCTTGTGTACGAATCTCTGTGTCATTGTCACATCGTGAGTCCGATTAGCGTCCGGCCTGCTTCGTATCCTTTAACATAGTTTGCTGCATGATCAGATATCTTATGGCGTTCCCGTTCCTCCATTCGGGTGCCCGAAAGTTCATGTGAACCGATAGTTCCGTCCATTAAAACTCGAGTCTTTTCTTGTGTACGAATCTCTGTGTCATTGTCCCATCGTGAGTCCGATTACCGTCCGGTAAGCTTCATATCCTTTATCTGAGTCTGTTGCATGCTTAGATATCTTATGGCCTTCCCGTACCTCCATTTGGGTGCCCGAAACCTCAAATGTACAGATAGTTACGTCCTTTAAAACTCGAGTCTTTTCTTGTGTACGAATCTCTGTGTCATTGTGGCATCGTGAGTCCGATTACCGTCCAGTCAGCTTCATATCCTTTATCTGAGTCTGTTGCATGCTTAGATATCTTATGGCTTTCCCGTTCCTCCATTCGGGTGCCCGAAACTTCAAATTAACAGCTATTTACGTTCATTAAAACACGAGTCTTTTCTTGTATATGAATCTCTGTGTCATTGTCGCATCGTGAGTCTGATTACCGTCCGGTCAGCTTCATATCCTTTATATGAGTCTGTTGCATGCTTAGATATCTTATGGCCTTCCCGTTCCTCCATTCGGATGCCCGAAACTTCAAATGAACCGCTAGTTACGTCCATTAAAACATGAGTCTATTCTTGTGTACGAATCTCTGTGTCATTGTCACATCGTGAGTCCGATTACCGTCCGGCCTGCTTCGTATCCTTTAACATAGTTTGTTGCATGATCAGATATCTTATGGCGTTCCCGTTCCTCCATTCGGGTGCCCGAAACTTCATGTGAACCGATAGTTCCGTCCATTAAAACTCGAGTCTTTTCTTGTGTACGAATCTCTGTGTCATTGTCCCATCGTGAGTCCGATTACCGTCCGGTAAGCTTCATATCCTTTATCTGAGACTGTTGCATGCTCAGATATCTTATGGACTTCCCATTCCTCCATTCGGGTGCCCGAAACTTCAAATGAACCGCTTGTTACGTCCATTAAAACACGAGTCTTTTCTTGTGTACGAATCTCTGTGTCATTGTCCCATTGTGAGTCCGATTACCGTCCGGTCAGCTTCATATCCTTTATCTGAGTCTGTTGCATGCTTAGATATCTTATGGCTTTCCCGTTCCTCCATTCGGGTGCCCGAAACTTCAAATGAACCGCTATTTACGTTCATTAAAACACGAGTCTTTTCTTGTGTACGAATCTCTGTGTCATTGTCGCATCGTGAGTCCGATTACCGTCCGGTCAGCTTCATATCCTTTATATGAGTCTGTTGCATGCTTAGATATCTTATGGCCTTCCCGTTCCTCCATTCGGATGCCCGAAACTTCAAATGAACCGCTAGTTACCTCCATTAAAACATGAGTCTATTCTTGTGTACGAATCTCGGTGTCATTGTCACATCGTGAGTCCGATTACCGTCCGCCCTGCTTCGTATCCTTTAACATAGTTTGTTGCATGATCAGATATCTTATGGCGTTCCCGTTCCTCCATTCGGGTGCCCGAAACTTCATGTGAACCGATAGTTCCGTCCATTAAAACTCGAGTCTTTTCTTGTGTACGAATCTCTGTGTCATTGTCCCATCGTGAGTCCGATTACCGTCCGGTAAGCTTCATATCCTTTATCTGAGTCTGTTGCATGCTCAGATATCTTATGGACTTCCCGTTCCTCCATTCGGGTGCCCGAAACTTCAAATGAACCGCTAGTTACGTCCATTAAAACACGAGTCTTTTTTTGTGTACGAATCTCTGTGTCATTGTCCCATTGTGAGTCCGATTTCCGTCCGGTCAGCTTCATATCCTTTATCTGAGTCTGTTGCATGCTTAGATATCTTATGGCTTTCCCGTTCCTCCATTCGGGTGCCCGAAACTTCAAATGAACCGCTATTTACGTTCATTAAAACACGAGTCTTTTCTTGTGTACGAATCTCTGTGTCATTGTCGCATCGTGAGTCCGATTACCGTCCGGTCAGCTTCATATCCTTTATATGAGTCTGTTGCATGCTTAGATATCTTATGGCCTTCCCGTTCCTCCATTCGGATGCCCGAAACTTCAAATGAACCGCTAGTTACGTCCATTAAAACATGAGTCTATTCTTGTGTACGAATCTCGGTGTCATTGTCACATCGTGAGTCCGATTACCGTCCGCCCTGCTTCGTATCCTTTAACATAGTTTGTTGCATGATCAGATATCTTATGGCGTTCCCGTTCCTCCATTCGGGTGCCCGAAACTTCATGTGAACCGATAGTTCCGTCCATTAAAACTCGAGTCTTTTCTTGTGTACGAATCTCTGTGTCACTGTCACATCGTGAGTCCGATTACCTTCCGGTCAGCTTCATATCCTTTTTTTTTTTGATAAAGGAGGCTAAGCTCCGGTAAATTTCATTAATAATAAAAAATATTTACAAACTCACGGGCCAAGATCTATACAAGAATGACAAAAACAAAACTAGATCAAGGCCCAAATCAATCAAACCAACACAGACGGCCCAAACGGGCTAACAACCTATACTACCACATTATCCATTATCAAAAACAAAAACCAACACTTCTAAATCAAACAAGCCCAGCCCATTACATGGCCCATTAAACACAAAACATAGACCAACTCTCATAATATCAGTAATAGATCTTCGGAATCTCTTAGCAGCAAACTTCCTAAATCCCCCAGTATAAGCAGATTGATCAGGCGCCCACAAATACAATTTAAAATCATCAATCCAACTGCTCACAACTCTTATGTCAACCTGACCCATCTTCAAATCATCTCTATTATCAAAGAGCAGCATCACTTCTGCATCTTCATTAGCAATACAGCCAAAGCAAACACAAACACTCTTTACCTGGCTGCACCAATCCAACAGTCTGCACTCTTTATTCCATGTCCAAAAAACCTGAATTCCTCTATCCAGTAGTCTTCTCAGAACTTTCCAGATATTACAAGTCAAACCATTCATGTTAACCACAATTATCATAACAGTAATTAACCAACTGCTAAAGACACCTTCCCAGCCCCATAACAGCATATACCCAAACAAATCCCAAAACCAAGGACTCAAACTAATACTAAACACAAGAAACAGGCTATGAAAAAGACTCATAATAACAAAGGTTTCCCATCTTTGCTTGGTGCTAGAAAATGCAAAACAATTGAGGGTGGAGATTAATGTCCTACTAGCAAAGATGGGGTCCATCCATACCACTCCAGGTGTAATGCTCCCCTTGAGCTTAAGTCCTAACCACCAATCTTCATACGCAGAGCTGAACTTAAACTTACAAAGGAAAGTCAAGTTCAGCAGAACAGACACACATAAGACTCTGACCAGAAAAGAAGAGAGGCAAAAGGAAGGCTTTGCAGCCCAGATCTCTACCCAGTCGCTGTATGTACACCATATTACTGCAAATTCCCATAGAGTATACCCACCCCTCCCAAAAGGCAAGTGCCTATTAGACAAGACAGACTCCAACCAGAAATGAACAAGGCTCAACAAATACCTCAGAGGCATCAGGGTTCTTGGCCAGTGAATGGGTCTACAAAATAAAAATTTAGGGGAGGAAAATAATGTCCTATAATCACTGGCCAACTCCAACCTTATCTCTCCATGTTTAAGGCTTACTCCAAGCCACAAAAGTCCTAACCACCAATCATAAACCGCAGAGTTGTATCTATCTCCCAAAGATGGAGAAGGATCCAACAGATCTTTTCTTAAAAAAATAAAAATTTCAAAATTTAGATCAAAACCAGAAGGCTCAAGAGCCCAGATCACTACCCAAACGCTTTTAGTACACCAGATTACTGCAAGTTCCCAGCCCATAAAAAACCCCAATCCCATAACAAGATCACATTTGTTATTATCATTAATCAAAGAAATATTATTATTATTATTATTGTGCTTGTAAGTAATAATACTATTATCATTATCCATCACCCAAGTATTATAAATGCTTATTAATATAGCCCAGTCACAACCATTAGAACCCACCACCCCATAGAGCAAATGCCCTAGACACATGATAGACTCAAGACTGCAAAAGAATAGGCTCAACAAAGGCCTCAAAGGCCATAGGGTTCCTGACCAGTGATATGTTCTAAAAAATGCAAAATTTTGGGTGGAAGCTTGTATCCTAATCTCACTGGTCAGTTCCAACCTTATCACTCCAAGGGTAAAGCTTACTCCAAGCCATACAAATCCTAACTCCCCTTTCCACTCCGCAGAACTAAACCACTTCCTTAATGCTGGAGAGCAGTTTAGAAGATCATTTAAAAATAAAAACAAAATCAGAAACAAGAAGTAGTTGTTTTGAGTTAAAACAGAAGGCCCATAAGACCCAGAAACTACCCAGACGTTTTGAAGTCTCCTATCTCCAGCAAATTCCCAGTAAATATACCCCCCCCCTTTTTTGGCAAATGCCAAAAAGACTGCACAGACTCAGACCAGAAAAGAATCAGGCTCAACAAGCTCCATGCACAGAGCAGGGTTTCCTTCCACAGTACAGATCTACAAACATAAAAAAAGGAGAAAGAAAAGCAAATCCTAGACACTATGGAAGGGTCCAACCTTATAACTCCCAGTGAAAGGCTTACTCCAAGCCATACCAAACCTAAACCTCCAGACAAGAAGATAAGCCAGACAAAATACTCCCAAAGAGAGCAAAAACAAAAAGGAAACAAAGAAAAATAAAAAAGAAAAGAAAAAGGAGAAAATAAAAAACAGAAGAGAGGCTTAACAGCCCAGAAAACTACCCACGCAACAAGAGACCACCCAACACCTTCAAACAACCCATGACCCAAAATGACCCAGTTACTTAAGATAGCAACCATATTACTCCTTATAATTATTATCGACATTCCAAACAGCACTAGCCAGCTCATCACTAGCATACCTCCTCCCCTTTACACTAACCAGCCTTAGCTTAACAGCATTTTCAACTTGCTTGCTGACCATCTGAGCAGAAATCTTCTTCCCATTGAAAATCCTATTATTTCTTTCCTGCCAAATACTATACACTGTACTAGCAAGAGCCAACCTCCTAATAACTCCCCAGATGGCTTTCTCATTCCTCATTCTGCCAATATAGTTCACTATATCTTCCCAAATATCTGGCACTCTCTCCATCCTAGCCAAAATTTTAATTCTCCACCACACCTGCTTAGAAAAGTCACAACTGAAAAAAAGATGATCATGACTATCCTCACACTTCCCACACAAACTGCATAAAAACTTCTGCTTATGGTTCCAAGCAGCCAGTCTGTCTTGAGTTGGCAACCTGAATTTAAAAGCTAACCATAATATAAAAGTATGTCTAGCAACATTATTACCATGCCAAACAAACTTATGCCAATTAACAACCTGCCCTTTCCTAATAAGATCATCATATACTCCCTTAGTAGAGAAAGGGACCACCTTGCCACTATTATTCAACCATAGAAATCTGTCTTTCTTTCCATTCACCAGGTTTGGTAAAACATCCACAAAAATCCCAGGATATTTTACCTTCCAATGCTCAGGAACTTTCCACCCATTCACATCCATAAGATCAGCCACCTTAGTTTGTGAGTTAAACCCAGCTTCCCTAATATCTCTTCTATCCAATATGAGCATCAAAGGACCCTGTTCACACCATTTATCAAACCAGGCATTGACAGTTTTCCCATCACCTAACCTGGCCACACAATGCTTCCTAATAAGGTTCCTACATCCCAACAATTGCTTCCAAGTCCAAGTATCAGCATTAGCCTCCCCTATTTCCCAGAAATTAGCCCCCTTAATCTTATAAAGATACATCCAGTTAACCCACAAAGAATCCTTTCTATTAACTAAATTCCAAATATGTTTAGTCATCAAAGCCACATTTCTTTCCCTTAAACTAGATAACCCCAAACCACCCTGACTCTTTTTGAGACACAATTCATCCCACCCCACCTTAGCAGCTCCCTGCTTAAATTCCCCTTGACACCATAAAAAACCTCTACATAATCTAATAACATCCTCATTTATACTCTCAGGAAGTAAAAAAAGAGAAGCCCAATACACTGTCAAGGAAGAGAGGACAGATTTTAACAACTGCAACCTTCCAGCATAAGATAAGAACTGATTCCTCCAATCCCCAATTCTGCTCTTCACCTTATCCAGCAACACAGCACAATCTTTTTGGAACAGTTTCCTTGAAGCTAAAGGAATACCCAAATATTTTAAAGGAAGGCTACCAACCTTAAATGGCAGCATATGTACAATCTCCCTTTGAATATCCTCCTTAACATTACCAAAAATAACCTCACTCTTTCTCATGTTAGGCCTAAGACCAGAGCATCCTCCAAACTCCTCAAGCACATCCCTAACAACCTGAATAGAGCCACAATGAGCACTACAAAAAATAAAAAGGTCATCAGCAAAACATAAATGGGTCAACTTCAGCTTGTCACACTTCCAATGATACTGAAAGTCTTCAGCTTCATTGACCTTCCTGATGAACATAAGATTCAGAACTTCCATAACCAAAGTAAACAAGTAAGGAGACATGGGATCTCCTTGCCTTAGCCCCTTTTCCCCTCTAAAGTAACCATAAAACTGACCACCCAGACTAACTGTATAAGAAACAGTTGTCATACACACCATAATCCAGTCAATAAACTTATCAGGAAACCCAAAGTGAACCAAACACTCCCTCAGAAACCCATGGTCCACTGAGTCATATGCCTTCTGTAAATCAACCTTCAAAGCCACTCTGGGACACCCTCTAACCTAATCATATCCCTTAACAAGCTCTTGAGCAAGAAGAATATTATCACTAATCAACCTTCCAGGCACAAAAGCACTCTGAGATTTCCCAACCAAGCTATCCAGAACCCCCTTCAACCTATTGCAAATCACCTTACTGATGCATTTATACAAGACATTGCAACAAGCTATAGGTCTGAATTCACTAACAACACTAGGATCTTTAACCTTAGGAACTACAGAAATAGAAGTAGCATTCAATTCTTTTAGCAATTTGCCATTAATAAAAAACTCAAGGACAGCATCACAGACCTCATCACCTATAATACTCCAAGCAGCTTTAAAGAATTTTGCTGAATAGCCATCAGGCCCAGGTGCCTTGTTGTCATCAATCTGAAACATAGCTACTTTAATCTCTTCCTTGGACACATTTCTTACCAACTCAGCAGCAGCTTCAGAAGAGATCTTATTAATAAACAGCCCACTAGCATCCTCAATCCCATCCACACTGTCTTTTCTACCCATCAAACCCATATAAAATTTAACAAAAGCATTTCCCACACTGGCTTCTTTATAAACTTCCCCTTCCAAGTCTTCTATCATAGAGATCTTAGACCTGGCTTGTCTATGCTTCACAGAATGATAAAAATATTTGTTATTCTGATCACCAACCTCCAGCCAATGAACCCTAGACTTCTGTTTTAAGAAACTCTCCTCATCTATCAAAGCATCATTATATGCCCCAATATACACCTCCTCCTCCATTCTTAAGTAATCATTGAATGGGTCCTCAGCCACCTCTGTTTGTATTCTAGCAAGTTCACTCTTCAAAAATTCCACCTTTTTACTGAAATTTCCTTGAGCAAAACACAATTTTCTCAAGGGTTTCTTTAGAAGCTTCATCTTAGAAGTGACCCTGAACATTTTACAACCCTTTATATCACTGCTCCAAACAGATTTCACACAAGGAATAAAATCTTGTTTATCAGCCAACAGATTCCAGAACCTGAAAGGCTTAGGAGCCTGATGCTTCATACCAGAACAGGTAATAAGAACAGGGGAATGATCTGATGAGTAAAATGGTAAAAATTTTGCTACCACATTGGAAAACATTTTCCCAAACATACCATTCCCCAAAGCCCTGTCCAGCTTTTCCATAATCCCATCAGATTTACCAGGCTTCTGGTTCCAGGTATAAAACAACCCAGAACTGGGAATATCTTCAACCTGAATCTTAGAAACACAGCTACAAAACTCCTCCATACCATACACAGACGGCCCTAAAGGATAGTTCTTTTCCCTAGGATCCAGAATGGCATTAAAATCCCCAACAGCCAGCCATGGATTATTATCAATAATACCAGAATGATGCACCATATTATCCCATAACTCCCTTCTACCATTAACATTAGTCACCCCATACACAAAGGAGCAAAAGAATTTCTCCCCACCTCCAAAAGGGCAAATAATACAATGAATAACATGTTCCCTAATTTGCAGAACAACCACATCAACCACCCTAGAGTCCCAACCCACAGCAATTCTAACCCATCCAGAACACACCTCAGCATTAGAAATCCATTCCCAGTTTTTCATAACCCCACTACAGGCACCCTTAATATTATTAGGATTAACCCTTGTTTCAATAAGACCACTAACACAAACCTTATTCTCAACTAAAATCCTATTAATCTGTCTTTGTTTAGAGGTACTACACATACCTCTAACATTCCACCCCATCAGATTAATCTTCATTAATAACATCAGAAACTTCAAAAGAGCCCTCCAATCCAGAGGAACCCCCTTCCTTTTTAGCCTTCAACCTCTCAGCTTCCACCAATTTCTCAAACATAATTTTATCCCACTGCTCAAAAAATACTTTAACCTGCCCTATATTCCATTTCTTCATAACCTCATTAGAATGACACTTTTTATTAATCACAAAATGAGCAACCTCATTAAATTGATCCTTACTCATTTTGAAGTATCCAGATTTAATATTCACCTTAGTTTGTACCTTTAAGGCATCCACTGAATATTCAGCTTCATCTTTTTTCAACTCCTGTTGTTTAGTCCCAGACCCAGACCCATTAACATTATTCACCTTACTATTCTCCCCAGCCATTCCACTGCCCATCTTCCCAGAAGACCCAACATCAATAATACTTTTCCCCTTAGTATCCTCCCCCTGATTACCCTTACCCTTAGAATCCTCACACTCAATGCTACCTCCACTAAGATCATCCCTAAGTACAGCAAAAGTATTCTTTATACTAATACTACTATTATCATTATTCTTTTTATTATCATTAGTAACCCTGCCCTCATTTTTAGTCACCCATTTTTTACCAACAGTCTGATTTCCCTGAGTCCTGTTGCCCCCAGTCTGACCTCCCTGATTACCTTGCCCCTTGTTCCAAAAATTCCTACTACTAGCCCCATTCCCCAGACCTCTGTCATAGCCATTACCCTTAGAACCCCCTGCCCTATTTCCCTTATTGTTAACCACCCTGTTATTTCTCCCCACAGTTTGATACCCCTCATTGTCAATACCTGATACAGGATATTCAGCTTGAGTGGCCTGATAAAGCTCCTGCAAAAGCTTCTCAGTCTTCCCAGCAACCTCCTCAGCTGATAACTCCCTAGCTTTACATCCCTCAAAATCATGACCAAACACCTTACAAGCAGAACACTTCTTGATCTTTACTTGGTACTCAACCTTCACTTTTTGAATGAATGCTGGTTTACCCACATCAGCAGGATAAAAAGCATTCACATAATCAGGCAACACCTTATCAGCCTTGACTTCAACCAAAATTCTAGCAAAACCTGCTCTACCCTCTTTTTTATTACACCTCATAGCTGTAACCCTATCCAACATCAAAGGATCACCCACACAACTCATCATACTGCTCAGGCTTTCCCTGTTCCATAATTCCATGGGCATGTTAGGAATAGTTACCCAAACTGGAATAGAACTAGGCTCAACCCTTTCCAAATTCAACCCAACCTCCCACTTCCTCAAGCATAAAGGAATATTATTAATCAACCATGGCCCCTGATTAATGGTCTCCATCATGCCTAACTCATTCTTAAATTTGAAGAAAAATATACCACTCCCATTAGAAGATATATCAACCAACCCAAACTTTTTCCACATCCTAAACAGGTGGTATCTCATCATACCAATAGATACACTCTGCCCAATACTGTAACCATAAAGATAAGTGCTATAAGCTACCCTGGCTTCCACTAACTTCTCAGGCTTAATGACAGCTACAGTTTCACCTGTTTCAAGCACTTTAGGAGGGATGAAAGTCATTTTTGTCTCCAAAACTTCATTAGTCTTGTCTCTAGTAATATCAGCAAAAGACATCTCAGGCTTCTTAGGCATACTACCCCTATCCTCCTCCTTACCAGCATTAAACACCACCTCCCCCTTCTCTATACCAGTATGCAAGATAGATCTAGCAGCAGGCTTCAGCTTACTGATAAAAGGAATATCATCCTTAGTAACCTTATATGAGCCCATACTATCTGACTTTTTCTTAATAAGCTTCTTCATGGAAGGACTCTTAACAATACCCCTCCAAGGCAGCCTAACAGTGATATCCCCTTTCTTAGACTTATTCTCTTTATCAAGTTCCATCCCACTCTGCTCATCATCAACCTGATTCTCCTTCTGATCCTTCCTAACAGCCTCAGATCCCTCACCATTCTGATTATCAGAACCATCTTTCACCACCTCCTTCTTCTCACCATCCTGCTTATCAGACCCCTCTTTCCCAACCCCCTTCTTCTCAGCTTCAACCTTCTTCTTGTCCTTCACCTTCCCTCCTATAATAATGTTCCCCTCATCATCAACTACAACCCTGCTACCAGCCCCAGAATTATAAGCAAATTGAGGGTCAGGAACAGATAACCTAAGCCTCAACTCACTACCCTTACTCTCATCCAAACTCCTACTCTTCCTACCCATTTTCAGCTTCACAGGAGCCACAGAAGTGTTACCTTCCTCTACAACAGTTTGTATCTCTTTAGAGTTAATACCATCAGGTAACACCTCCACCCCATTCACCATCCCTGGATTCTCCTCAATCCTAACATATGATCTCTCATCCCATAAGACTTTCCTACTCTTAACAACAACCCCCTCATTCCTGGTAGACCTCTTCTTCCTCTTATCCATAAACACAAACTTAGCATCCAACCCAGCATCAAACACATTATCTTCTATAATCAACTGAGGAAACTTCACACCCCTCCCCTCAGCTTTGTTCAAACCATCCTTACCAACTTCCCTATGCCCTACATACTCCCCATACACCTTTCTACCCAGAAAACTAGCAATTACACTAAGTATATGCCCATACTGCCCAGCTAACTTCTCAACAAACAATAGCCCCTTCCCAGCAATCTGAACATCAACTAGAGAATTCACCAGATCAAATTCCCCTATCCCAGCCAATTTAACCAGCTCCAACTTCTCAGTAATTAACCTAACCCTCCAATTATCACCAAACACAGCCCTTAAAAACCCTACCACTAAAGGACTGAACACCAGAGAATCCCTCTTACCAGAGATAAAACGATTCAGGATTACCTGCTTATCTTCCACAATAACTTCATCCTCCGGACCTAGCATAGCCTCATCCACAACACTGTCAGAGCTCATATTAACTTCTACCAATTCATCCAAAGAAATATCCGGTGGAACCTCCGGCGGAGGGTCAGGAGCTGGAACCCTAGAAAAAGGCTCCATAGAACACAACTGATCGTGTACTGTGAAGATTTCAATTAGTACAAACCAATTGAAGCAGTAACCACAAAGAAACAAAGGAAAAACGAGGAAGAATTAGGGTAAGAAAAGAGGCGGGAAAGAAAAACGAAGAAGAAAGCTACTGAATCGCCAAAATTGCCCAATTCGTATCTTTTTTAGCTTCATATCCTTTATCTGAGTCTGTTGCATGCTTAGATATCTTATGGCCTTCCCGTACCTCCATTCGGGTGCCCGAAACTTCAAATGTACAGATAGTTACGTCCTTTAAAACTCGAGTCTTTTCTTGTGTACGAATCTCTGTGTCATTGTCGCATCGTGAGTCCGATTACCGTCCAATCAGCTTCATATCCTTTATCTGAGTCTGTTGCATGCTTAGATATCTTATGGCTTTCCCGTTCCTCCATTCGGGTGCCCGAAACTTCAAATTAACAGCTATTTACGTTCATTAAAACACGAGTCTTTTCTTGTGTACGAATCTCTGTGTCATTGTCGCATCGTGAGTCCGATTACCGTCCGGTCAGCTTCATATCCTTTATATGAGTCTGTTGCATGCTTAGATATCTTATGGCCTTCCCTTTCCTCCATTCGGATGCCCGAAACTTCAAATGAACCGCTAGTTACGTCCATTAAAACATGAGTCTATTCTTGTGTACGAATCTCTGTGTCATTGTCACATCGTGAGTCCGATTACCGTCCGGCCTGCTTCGTATCCTTTAACATAGTTTGTTGCATGATCAGATATCTTATGGCGTTCCCGTTCCTCCATTCGGGTGCCCAAAACTTCATGTGAACCGATAGTTCTGTCCATTAAAACTCGAGTCTTTTCTTGTGTACGAATCTCTGTGTCATTGTCCCATCGTGAGTCCGATTACCGTCCGGTCAGCTTCATATCCTTTATATGAGTCTGTTGCATGCTTAGATATCTTATGGCCTTCCCGTTCCTCCATTCGGATGCACGAAACTTCAAATGAACTGCTAGTTACGTCCATTAAAACACGAGTCTATTCTTCTGTACGAATCTCTGTGTCATTGTCACATCGTGAGTCCGATTACCGTCCGGCCTGCTTCTAATCCTTTAACATAGTTTGTTGCATGATCAGATATCTTATGGCGTTCCCGTTCCTCCATTCGGGTGCCCGAAACTTTATGTGAACCGATAGTTCCGTCCATTAAAACTCGAGTCTTTTCTTGTGTACGAATCTCTGTGTCATTGTCCCATCGTGAGTCCAATTACCGTCCAGTAAGCTTCATATCCTTTATCTGAGTCTGTTGCATGCTCAGATATCTTATGGACTTCCCGTTCCTCCATTCGGGTGCCCGAAACTTCAAATGAACCGCTAGTTACGTCCATTAAAACACGAGTCTTTTCTTGTGTACGAATCTCTGTGTCATTGTCCCATTGTGAGTCCGATTTCTGTCCGGTCAGCTTCATATCCTTTATCTGAGTCTGTTGCATGCTTAGATATCTTATGGCTTTCCCGTTCCTCCATTCGGGTGCCCGAAACTTCAAATGAACCGCTATTTACGTTCATTAAAACACGAGTCTTTTCTTGTGTACGAATCTCTGTGTCATTGTCGCATCGTGAGTCCGATTACCGTCCGGTCAGCTTCATATCCTTTATATGAGTCTGTTGCATGCTTAGATATCTTATGGCCTTCCCGTTCCTCCATTCGGATGCCCGAAACTTCAAATGAACCGCTAGTTACGTCCATTAAAACATGAGTCTATTCTTGTGTACGAATCTCGGTGTCATTGTCACATCGTGAGTCCGATTACCGTCCGGCCTGCTTCTAATCCTTTAACATAGTTTGTTGCATGATCAGATATCTTATGGCGTTCCCGTTCCTCCATTCGGGTGCCCGAAACTTCATGTGAACCTATAGTTCCGTCCATTAAAACTCGAGTCTTTTCTTGTGTACGAATCTCTGTGTCATTGTCACATCGTGAGTCCGATTACCCTCCGGTCAGCTTCATATCCTTTATCTGAGTCTGTTGCATGCTTAGATATCTTATGGCCTTCCCGTACCACCATTCGGGTGCCCGAAACTTCAAATTAACAGCTATTTACGTTCATTAAAACACGAGTCTTTTCTTGTGTACGAATCTCTGTGTCATTGTCGCATCGTGAGTCCGATTACCGTCCGGTCAGCTTCATATCCTTTATATGAGTCTGTTGCATGCTTAGATATCTTATGGCTTTCCGTTCCTCCATTCGGATGCCCGAAACTTCAAATGAACCGCTAGTTACGTCCATTAAAACATGAGTCTATTCTTGTGTACGAATCTCTGTGTCATTGTCACATCGTGAGTCCGATTACCGTCCGGCCTGCGTCGTATCCTTTAACATAGCTTGTTGCATGATCAGATATCTTATGGCGTTCCCGTTCCTCCATTCGGGTGCCCGAAACTTCATGTGAACCGATAGTTCTGTCCATTAAAACTCGAGTCTTTTCTTGTGTACGAATCTCTGTGTCATTGTCCCATCGTGAGTCCGATTACCGTCCGGTCAGCTTCATATCTTTTATATGAGTCTGTTGCATGCTTAGATATCTTATGGCCTTCCCGTTCCTCCATTCGGATGCCCGAAACTTCAAATGAACTGCTAGTTACGTCCATTAAAACACGAGTCTATTCTTCTGTACGAATCTCTGTGTCATTGTCACATCGTGAGTCCGATTACCGTCCGGCCTGCTTCTAATCCTTTAACATAGTTTGTTGCATGATCAGATATCTTATGGCGTTCCCGTTCCTCCATTCGGGTGCCCGAAACTTTATGTGAACCGATAGTTCCGTTCATTAAAACTCGAGTCTTTTCTTGTGTACGAATCTCTGTGTCATTGTCCCATCGTGAGTCCAATTACCGTCCGATAAGCTTCATATCCTTTATCTGAGTCTGTTGCATGCTCAGATATCTTATGGACTTCCCGTTCCTCCATTCGGGTGCCCGAAATTTCAAATGAACCGCTAGTTACGTCCATTAAAACACGAGTCTTTTCTTGTGTACGAATCTCTGTGTCATTGTCCCATTGTGAGTCCGATTTCCGTCCGGTCAGCTTCATATCCTTTATCTGAGTCTGTTGCATGCTTAGATATCTTATGGCTTTCCCGTTCCTCCATTCGGGTGCCCGAAACTTCAAATGAACCGCTATTTACGTTCATTAAAACACGAGTCTTTTCTTGTGTACGAATCTCTGTGTCATTGTCGCATCGTGAGTCCGATTACCGTCCGGTCAGCTTCATATCCTTTATATGAGTCTG
Source organism: Ambrosia artemisiifolia (assembly GCA_032199755.1). Classification (NCBI taxonomy): domain Eukaryota; kingdom Viridiplantae; phylum Streptophyta; class Magnoliopsida; order Asterales; family Asteraceae; genus Ambrosia; species Ambrosia artemisiifolia. Next base: position 14,556,445 of record CM063529.1, read on the forward strand.
TTGCATGCTTAGATATCTTATGGCCTTCCCGTTCCTCCATTCGGATGCCCGAAACTTCAAATGAACCGCTAGTTACGTCCATTAAAACATGAGTCTATTCTTGTGTACGAATCTCGGTGTCATTGTCACATCGTGAGTCCGATTACCGTCCGCCCTGCTTCGTATCCTTTAACATTGTTTGTTGCATGATCAGATATCTTATGGCGTTCCCGTTCCTCCATTCGGGTGCCCGAAACTTCATGTGAACCTATAGTTCCGTCCATTAAAACTCGAGTCTTTTCTTGTGTACAAATCTCTGTGTCATTGTCACATCGTGAGTCCGATTACCCTCCGGTCAGCTTCATATCCTTTATCTGAGTCTGTTGCATGCTTAGATATCTTATGGCCTTCCCGTACCACCATTCGGGTGCCCGAAACTTCAAATTAACAGCTATTTACGTTCATTAAAACACGAGTCTTTTCTTGTGTACGAATCTCTGTGTCATTGTCGTATCGTGAGTCCGATTACCGTCCGGTCAGCTTCATATCCTTTATATGAGTCTGTTGCATGCTTAGATATCTTATGGCTTTCCCTTCCTCCATTCGGATGCCCGAAACTTCAAATGAACCGCTAGTTACGTCCAATAAAACATGAGTCTATTCTTGTGTACGAATCTCTTTGTCATTGTCACATCGTGAGTCCGATTACCGTCCGGCCTGCTTCGTATCCTTTAACATAGCTTGTTGCATGATCAGATATCTTATGGCGTTCCCGTTCCTCCATTCGGGTGCCCGAAACTTCATGTGAACCGATAGTTCTGTCCATTAAAACTCGAGTCTTTTCTTGTGTACGAATCTCTGTGTCATTGTCCCATCGTGAGTCCGATTACCGTCCGGTCAGCTTCATATCCTTCATATGAGTCTGTTGCATGCTTAAATATCTTATGGCCTTCCCGTTCCTCCATTCGGATGCCCGAAACTTCAAATGAACTACTAGTTACGTCCATTAAAACACGAGTCTATTCTTCTGTACGAATCTCTGTGTCATTGTCACATCGTGAGTCCGATTACCGTCCGGCCTGCTTCTAATCCTTTAACATAGTTTGTTGCATGATCAGATATCTTATGGCGTTCCCGTTCCTCCATTCGGGTGCCCGAAACTTTATGTGAACCGATAGTTCCGTCCATTAAAACTCGAGTCTTTTCTTGTGTACGAATCTCCTATTCATTGTCCCATCGTGAGTCCCATTACCGTCCGGTAAGCTTCATATCCTTTATCTGAGTCTGTTGCATGCTCAGATATCTTATGGACTTCCCGTTCCTCCATTCGGGTGCCCGAAACTTCAAATGAACCGCTAGTTACGTCCATTAAAACACGAGTCTTTTCTTGTGTACGAATCTCTGTGTCATTGTCCCATTGTGAGTCCGATTTCCGTCCGGTCAGCTTCATATCCTTTATCTGAGTGTGTTGCATGCTTAGATATCTTATGGCTTTCCCGTTCCTCCATTCGGATGCCCAAAACTTCAAATGAACCGCTATTTACGTTCATTAAAACACGAGTCTTTTCTTGTGTACGAATCTCTGTGTCATTGTCGCATCGTGAGTCCGATTACCGTCCGGTTAGCTTCATATCCTTTATATGAGTCTGTTGCATGCTTAGATATCTTATGGCCTTCCCGTTCCTCCATTCGGATGCCCGAAACTTCAAATGAACCGCTAGTTACGTCCATTAAAACATGAGTCTATTCTTGTGTACGAATCTCTGTGTCATTGTCACATCGTGAGTTCGATTACCGTCCGGCCTGCTTCGTATCCTTTAACATAGTTTGTTGCATGATCAGATATCTAATGGCGTTCCCGTTCCTCCATTCGGGTGCCCGAAACTTCATGTGAACCGATAGTTCTGTCCATTAAAACTCCAGTCTTTTCTTGTGTACGAATCTCTGTGTCATTGTCCCATCGTGAGTCCGATTACCGTCCGGTCAGCTTCATATCCTTTATATGAGTCTGTTGCATGCTTAGATATCTTATGGCCTTCCCGTACCACCATTCGGGTGCCCGAAACTTCCAATGTAAAGATAGTTACGTCCTTTAAAACTCGAGTCTTTTCTTGTGTACGAATCACTGTGTCATTGTCGCATCGTGAGTCCGATTACCGTCCAGTCAGCTTCATATCCTTTATCTGAGTCTGTTTCATGCTTAGATATCTTATGGCTTTCCCGTTCCTCCATTCGGGTGCCCGAAACTTCAAATTAACAGCTATTTACGTTCATTAAAACACGAGTCTTTTCTTGTGTACGAATCTCTGTGTCATTGTCGCATCGTGAGTCCGATTACCGTCCGGTCAGCTTCATATCCTTTATATGAGTCTGTTACATGCTTAGATATCTTATGGCCTTCCCGTTCCTCCATTCGGATGCCCGAAACTTCAAATGAACCGCTAGTTACGTCCATTAAAACATGAGTCTTTTCTTGTGTACGAATCTCTGTGTCATTGTCCCATCGTGAGTCCGATTACCGTCCGGTAAGCTTCATATCCTTTATCTGAGTCTGTTGCATGCTCAGATATCTGATGGACTTCCCGTTCCACCATTCGGGTGCCCGAAACTTCAAATGAACCACTAGTTACGTCCATTAAAACACGAGTCTTTTCTTGTGTCTGAATCTCTGTGTCATTGTCCCATTGTGAGTCCAATTACCATCTGGTCAGCTTCATATCCTTTATCTGAGTCTGTTGCATGCTTAGATATCTTATGGCTTTCCCGTTCCTCCATTCGGGTGCCCGAAACTTCAAATGAACCGCTATTTACGTTCATTAAAACACGAGTTTTTTCTTGTGTACGAATCTCTGTGTCATTGTCGCATCGTGAGTCCGATTACCGTCCCGTCAGCTTCATATCCTTTATATGAGTCTGTTGCATGCTTAGATATCTTATGGCCTTCCCGTTCCTCCATTCGGATGCCCGAAACTTCAAATGAACCGCTAGTTACGTCCATTAAAACACGAGTCTATTCTTGTGTACGAATCTCTGTGTCATTGTAACATCGTGAGTCCGATTACCGTCCACCCTGCTTCGTATCCTTTAACATAGTTTGTTGCATGATCAGATATCTTATGGCGTTCCCGTTCCTCCATTCGGGTGCCCGAAACTTCATGTGAACCGATAGTTCCGTCCATTAAAACTCGAGTCTTTTCTTGTGTACGAATCTCTGTGTCATTGTCACATCGTGAGTCCGATTACCGTCCGGTCTGCTTCGTATCCTTTAACATAGTTTGTTGCATGATCAGATATCTTATGGCGTTCCCGTTCCTCCATTCCGGTGCCCGAAACTTCATATGAACCGATAGTTCCGTCCATTAAAACTCGAGTCTTTTCTTGTGTACGAATCTCTGTGTCATTGTCCCATCGTGAGTCCGATTACCGTCCAGTCAGCTTCATATCCTTTATCTGAGTCTGTTGCATGCTTAGATATCTTATGGCTTTCCCGTTCCTCCATTCGGGTGCCCGAAACTTCAAATGAACCGCTATTTACGTTCATTAAAACACGAGTCTTTTCTTGTGTACGAATCTCTATGTCATTGTCGCATCGTGAGTCCGATTACCGTCCGGTCAGCTTCATATCCTTTATATGAGTCTGTTGCATGCTTAGATATCTTATTGCCTTCCCATTCCTCCATTCGGATGCCCGAAACTTCAAATGAACCGCTAGTTACGTCCATTAAAACACGAGTCTATTCTTGTGTACGAATCTCTGTGTCATTGTCACATCGTGAGTCCGATTACCGTCCGGCCTGCTTCGTATCCTTTAACATAGTTTGCTGCATGATCAGATATCTTATGGCATTCCCGTTCCTCCATTCGGGTGCCCGAAACTTCATGTGAACCCATAGTTCCGTCCATTAAAACTCGAGTCTTTTCTTGTGTACGAATCTCTGTGTTATTGTCCCATCGTGAGTCCGATTACCGTCCGGTAAGCTTCATATCCTTTATCTGAGTCTGTTGCATGCTTAGATATCTTATGGCCTTCCCGTACCTCCATTTGGGTGCCCGAAACCTCAAATGTACAGATAGTTACGTCCTTTAAAACTCGAGTCTTTTCTTGTGTACGAATCTCTGTGTCATTGTCGCATCGTGAGTCCGATTACCGTCCAGTTAGCTTCATATCCTTTATCTGAGTCTGTTGCATGCTTAGATATCTTATGGCTTTCCCGTTCCTCCATTCGGGTGCCCGAAACTTCAAATTAACAGCTATTTACGTTCATTAAAACACGAGTCTTTTCTTGTGTACGAATCTCTGTGTCATTGTCGCATCGTGAGTCCGATTACCGTCCCGTCAGCTTCATATCCTTTATATGAGTCTGTTGCATGCTTAGATATCTTATGGCCTTCCCGTTCCTCCATTCGGATGCCCGAAACTTCAAATGAATCGCTAGTTATGTCCATTAAAACACGAGTCTATTCTTGTGTACGAATCTCTGTGTCATTGTAACATCGTGAGTCCGATTACCGTCCGCCCTAGTTCGTATCCTTTAACATAGTTTGTTGCATGATCAGATATCTTATGGCGTTCCCGTTCCTCCATTCGGGTGCCCGAAACTTCATGTGAACCGATAGTTCCGTCCATTAAAACTCGAGTCTTTTCTTGTGTACGAATCTCTGTGTCATTGTCACATCGTGAGTCCGATTACCGTCCGGTCTGCTTCGTATCCTTTAACATAGTTTGTTGCATGATCAGATATCTTATGGCGTTCCCGTTCCTCCATTCCGGTGCCCGAAACTTCATATGAACCGATAGTTCCGTCCATTAAAACTCGAGTCTTTTCTTGTGTACGAATCTCTGTGTCATTGTCCCATCGTGAGTCCGATTACCGTCCAGTCAGCTTCATATCCTTTATCTGAGTCTGTTGCATGCTTAGATATCTTATGGCTTTCCCGTTCCTCCATTCGGGTGCCCGAAACTTCAAATGAACCGCTATTTACGTTCATTAAAACACGAGTCTTTTCTTGTGTACGAATCTCTATGTCATTGTCGCATCGTGAGTCCGATTACCGTCCGGTCAGCTTCATATCCTTTATATGAGTCTGTTGCATGCTTAGATATCTTATTGCCTTCCCATTCCTCCATTCGGATGCCCGAAACTTCAAATGAACCGCTAGTTACGTCCATTAAAACACGAGTCTATTCTTGTGTACGAATCTCTGTGTCATTGTCACATCGTGAGTCCGATTACCGTCCGGTAAGCTTCATATCCTTTATCTGAGTCTGTTGCATGCTCCGATATCTGATGGACTTCCCGTTCCACCATTCGGGTGCCCGAAACTTCAAATGAAGCGCTAGTTACGTCCATTAAAACACGAGTCTTTTCTTGTGTCCGAATCTCTGTGTCATTGTCCCATTGTGAGTCCGATTACCATCCGGTCAGCTTCATATCCTTTATCTGAGTCTGTTGCATGCTTAGATATCTTATGGCTTTCCCGTTCCTCCATTCGGGTGCCCGAAACTTCAAATGAACCGCTATTTACGTTCATTAAAACACGAGTTTTTTCTTGTGTACGAATCTCTGTGTCATTGTCGCATCGTGAGTCCGATTACCGTCCCGTCAGCTTCATATCCTTTATATGAGCCTGTTGCATGCTTAGATATCTTATGGCCTTCCCGTTCCTCCATTCGGATGCCCGAAACTTCAAATGAACCGCTAGTTACGTCCATTAAAACACGAGTCTATTCTTGTGTACGAATCTCTGTGTCATTGTAACATCGTGAGTCCGATTACCGTCCGCCCTGCTTCGTATCCTTTAACATAGTTTGTTGCATGATCAGATATCTTATGGCGTTCCCGTTCCTCTATTCGGGTGCCCGAAACTTCATGTGAACCGATAGTTCCGTCCATTAAAACTCGAGTCTTTTCTTGTGTACGAATCTCTGTGTCATTGTCCCATCCTGAGTCCGATTACCGTCCGGTAAGCTTCATATCCTTTATCTGAGTCTGTTGCATGCTCAGATATCTTATGGACTTCCCGTTCCTCCATTCGGGTGCCCGAAACTTCAAATGAACCGCTAGTTACGTCCATTAAAACACGAGTCTTTTCTTGTGTACGAATCTCTGTGTCATTTTCCCATCGTGAGCCTGATTACCGTCCGGTCAGCTTCATATCCTTTATTTGAGTCTATTGCATGCTTAGATATCTTATGGCTTTCCCGTTCCTCCATTCGGGTGCCCGACACTTCAAACGAACCGCTATTTACGTTCATTAAAACACGAGTCTATTGTTGTGTACGAATCTCTGTGTCATTGTCCCATCGTGAGTCCGATTACCGTCCGGTCTGCTTCATATCCTTTATCTGAGTCTGTTGCATGCTCAGATATCTTATGGCCTTCCCGTTCCTCCATTCGGGTGCCCGAAACTTCAAATGAACCGTTAGTTACGTCCATTAAAACTCGAGTCTTTTCTTGTGTACGAAACTCTATGTCATTGTCGCATCGTGAGTCCGATTACTGTCCGGTCACCTTCATATCCTTTATCGGAGTCTGTTGCATGCTTAGATATCTTATGGCCTTCCCGTACCTCCATTCGGGTGCCCGAAACTTCAAATGTACAGATAGTTACGTCCTTTAAAACTCGAGTCTTTTCTTGTGTACGAATCTCTATGTCATTGTCGTATCGTGAGTCCGATTACCGTCTAGTCAGCTTCATATCCTTTATCTGAGTCTGTTGCATGCTTAGATATCTTATGGCCTTCCCGTTCCTCCATTCGGGTGCCCGAAACTTCAAATGAACCGCTAGTTACGTCCATTAAAACATGAGTCTTTTCTTGTGTACGAATCTCTGTGTCATTGTCACATCGTGAGTCCGATTACCGTCCGGTCTGCTTCGTATCCTTTAACATAGTTTGTTGCATGATCAAATATCTTATGGCCTTCCCGTTCCTCCATTCGGGTGCCCGAAACTTCATATGAACCGATAGTTCCGTCCATTAAAACTCGAGTCTTTTCTTGTGTACGAATCTCTGTGTCATTGTCCCATCGTGAGTCCGATTACCGTCCGGTCAGCTTCATATCCTTTATCTGAGTCTGTTGCATGCTTAGATATCTTATGGCTTTCCCGTTCCTCCATTCGGGTGCCCGAAACTTCAAATAAACCGCTATTTACGTTCATTAAAACATGAGTCTTTTCTTGTGTACGAATCTCTGTGTCATTGTCCCATCGTGAGTCCGACTACCGTCCGGTCAGCTTCGTATCTTTTATCTGAGTCTGTTGCATGCTTAGATATCTTATGGCCTTCCCGTTCCTCCATTCAGGTGCCCGAAACTTCAAATGAACTGCTAGTTACGTCCATTAAAACTAGAGTCTTTTCTTGTGTACGAATCTCTATGTCATTGTCGCATCGTGAGTCCGATTACCGTCCGGTCATCTTTATATCCTTTATCTGAGTCTGTTGCATGCTTAGATATCTTATGGCCTTCCCGTACCTCCATTCGGGTGCCCGAAACTTCATATGTACAGATAGTTACGTCCTTTAAAACTCGCGTCTTTTCTTGTGTACGAATCTCTGTATCATTGTCGCATCGTGAGTCCGATTACCGTCCGGTCAGCTTCATATCCTTTATCTGAGTCTGTTGCATGCTTAGATATCTTATGGCTTTCCTGTTCCTCCATTCGGGTTCCCGAAACTTCAAATGAACCGCTATTTACGTTCATTAAAACACGAGTCTTTTCTTGTGTACGAAACTCTGTGTCATTGTCCCATCGTGAGTCCGATTATCGTCCGGTCAGCTTCAAATCCTTTATTTGAGTCTGTTGCATGCTCAGATATCTTATGGCCTTCCGGTTCCTCCATTCGAGTGCCCAAAACTTCAAATGTACAGATAGTTACGTCCTTTAAAACTCGAGTCTTTTCTTGTGTACGAATCTCTATGTCATTGTCGTATCGTGAGTCCGATTACCGTCTAGTCAGCTTCATATCCTTTATCTGAGTCTGTTGCATGCTTAGATATCTTATGGCCTTCCCGTTCCTCCATTCGGGTGCCCGAAACTTCAAATGAACCGCTAGTTACGTCCATTAAAACATGAGTCTTTTCTTGTGTACGAATCTCTGTGTCATTGTCACATCGTGAGTCCGATTACCGTCCGGTCTGCTTCGTATCCTTTAACATAGTGTGTTGCATGATCAAATATCTTATGGCGTTCCCGTTCCTCCATTCGGGTGCCCGTAACTTCATATGAACCGATAGTTCCGTCCATTAAAACTCGAGTCTTTTCTTGTGTACGAATCTCTTTGTCATTGTCCCATCGTGAGTCCGATTACCGTCCGGTCAGCTTCATATCCTTTATTTGAGTTTGTTAAATGCTGAGATATCTTATGGCCTTCCCGTTCCTCCATTCGGATGCCCGAAACTTCAAGTGAACCGCTAGTTACGTCCATTAAAACACGAGTCTTTTCTTGTGTACGAATCTCTGTGTCATTGTCCCATCGTGAGTCCGATTACCGTCCGGTAAGCTTCATATCCTTTATCTGAGTCTATTGCATGCTTAGATATCTTATGGCTCTCCCGTTCCTCCATTCGGGTGCCCGAAACTTCAAATGAACCGCTAGTTACGTCCATTAAAACACGAGTCTTTTCTTGTGTACGAATCTCTGTGTCATTGTCCCATCGTGAGTCCGATTACCGTCCGGTAAGCTTCATATCCTTTATCTTAGTCTGTTGCATGCTCAGATATCTTATGGCCTTCCCGTTCCTCCATTCGGGTGCCCAAAACTTCAAATGAACCGCTAGTTACGTCCATTAAAACACGAGTCTTTTCTTATGTACGAATCTCTATATCTTATGGCCTTCCCGTTCCTCCATTCGGGTGCCCGAAACTTTAAATGTACCGATAGTTACGTCCTTTAAAACTCGAATCTTTTCTTGTGTACGAATCTCTATGTCATTGTCGTATCGTGTGTCCGATTACCTTCCGGTCAGCTTCATATCCTTTATCTGAGTCTGTTGCATGCTCATATATCTTATGGCCTACCCGTTCCTCCATTCGGGAGCCCGAAACTTTAAATGTACCAATAGTTACGTCCTTTAAAACTCGAATCTTTTCTTGTGTATGAATCTCTATGTCATTGTCGCATCGTGTGTCCGATTACCTTCCGGTCAGCTTCATATCCTTTATCTGAGTCTGTTTCCTGATCAGATATCTTATTGCCTTCCCGTTCCTCAATTGGGGGCCCGAAACTTCATATGAACCGATAGTTACGTCCATTAAAACTCGAGTCTTTTCTTGTGTACGAATCTCTGTGTCATTATCGCATTGTGAGTCCGATTACCGTCCGGTAAGCTTCATATCCTTTATCTGAGTCTGTTGCCTGATCAGATATCTTATGGCCTACCCGTTCCTCCATTCGGGAGCCCGAAACTTCAAATGTACCGATAGTTACGTCCTTTAAAACTCGAATCTTTTCTTGTGTACGAATCTCTATGTCATTGTCGCATCGTGTGTCCGATTACCTTCCGGTCAACTTCGTATCCTTTATCAGAGTCTGTTGTATGATCAGATATCTTATGGCCTTCCCGTTCCTCCATTCGCGTACCCGAAACTTTAAATGTACTGATAGTTATGTCCATTAAAACTCGAGTCTTTTCTTGTGTACGAATCTCTATGTCATTGTCGCATCCTGAGTCCGATTACCGTCCGGTCAGCTTCATATCCTTTATCTGAGTCTGTTGCATGATCAGATATCTTATGGCCTTCCCGTTCCTACATTCGGGTGCCCGAAACTTCAAACGTACGGATAGTTACGTCCTTTAAAACTCGAGTCTTTTCTTGTGTACGAATCTCTATGTCATTGTCACACCGTGAGTCCGATTACCTTCCGGTCAGCTTCGCATCCTTTATCTTAGTCTGTTGCATGATCAGATATCTTATGGCCTTCCCGTACCTACATTCGGGTGCCAGAAACTTCAAACGTACGGATAGTAACATCCTTTAAAAGTCGAGTCTCTTCATGTGTACGAATCTCAATGTCATTGTCACATCGTGAGTCCGATTACCGTCCGGTCAACTTCGTATCCTTTAACATAGTCTGTTGCATGATTAGATATATAATAGCCTTCCCGTTCCTCTATTCGAGTGCCCGAAATTTCAAATTTACCGATGGTTACGTCCTTTAAAACTCGAGTCTTTTCTTGTGTACGAATCTCTATGTCATTGTCGTATCGTGAGTCCGATTACCGTCCGGTCAGCTTCAAATCCTTTATCTGAGTCTGTTGAATGCTCAGATATCTTATGGCCTTCCCGTTCCTCCATTCGAGTGCCCGAAACTTCAAATGTACCGATAATTACGTCTTTTAAAACTCGAGTCTTTTCTTGTGTACGTATCTCTATGTCATTGTCGCATCATGAGTCCGATTACCGTCCGGTCAGCTTCATATCCTTTATCTGAGTCTGTTACATGATTAGATATCTTATGGCCTTCCATTCCTCCATTCGGGAGCCCAAAACTTCAAAGGTACCGATAGTTACGTCCTTTAAAACTCAAATCTTTTCTTGTGTACGAATCTCTATGTCATTGTCGCATCGTGAGTCCGATTACCTTTCGGTCAACTTCGTATCCTTGATCAGAGTCTGTTGTATGATCAGATGTCTTATGGCCTTCCCGTTCCTCCATTCGGGTACCCGAAACTTCAAATGTACCGATAGTTACGTCGTTTAAAACTCGAGTCTTTTCTTGTGTACGAATCTCTATGTCATTGTCACATCGTGAGTCCGATTACCGTCCGGTCAGCTTCGTATCCTTTAACATAGTTTGTTGCATGATCAAATATCTTATAGCCTTCCGGTTCCTCCATTCGGGTGCCCGCAACTTCATATGAACCGATAGTTACGTCCATTATAACTCGAGTCTTTTCTTGTGTACGAATCTTTGTGTCATTGTCGCATTGTGAGTCCGATTACCGTTAGGTAAGCTTCATATCCTTTATCTGAATCTGTTGCATGATCAGATATCTTATGGCCTTCCCGTTCCTCCATTCGGGAGTCCGAAACTTCAAGTGTACCGATAGTTACATACTTTAAAACTAGAGTCTTTTCTTGTGTACGTATCTCTATGTCATTGTCGCATCATGAGTCCGATTACCATCCGGTCAGCTTCATATCCTTTATCTGAGTCTGTTACATGATTAGATATCTTATGGCCTTCCATTCCTCCATTCGGGAGCCCGAAACTTCAAATGTACCGATACTTACGTCCTTTAAAACTCGAATCTTTTCTTGTGTACGAATCTCTGTGTCATTATCGCATTGTGAGTCCGATTACCGTCCGGTAAGCTTCATATCTTTTATCTGAGTCTGTTGCCTGATCAGATATCTTATGGCCTAACCGTTCCTCCATTCGGGAGCCCGAAACTTCAAATGTACCAATATTTACGTCCTTTAAAACTCGAATCTTTTCTTGTGTACGAATCTCTATGTCATTGTCGCATCGTGTGTCCGATTACCTTCCGGTCAGCTTCATATCCTTTATCTGAGTCTGTTTCCTGATCAGATATCTTATGGCCTACCCGTTCCTCCATTCGGGAGTCCGAAACTTCAAATGTAGCGATAGTTACGTCCATTAAAACTCGAATCTTTTCTTGTGTACGAATCTCTATGTCATTGTCGCATCGTGTGTCCGATTACCTTCCGGTCAGCTTCATATCCTTTATCTGAGTCTGTTTCCTGATCAGATATCTTATGGCCTTCCCGTTCCTCTATTCGGGTACCCGAAACTTCAAATGTACCGATAGTTACGTCCTTTAAAACTCGAGTCTTTTCTTGTGTACGAATCTCTATGTCATTGTCACAACGTGAGTCCGATTACCGTCCGGTCAGCTTCGTATCCTTTAACATAGTCTGTTGCATGATCAAATATCTTATAGCCTTCCCGTTCCTCCATTCGGGTGCCCGAAAGTTCATATGAACCGATAGTTACGTCCATTATTACTCGAGTCTTTTCTTGTGTACGAATCTTTGTGTCATTGTCGCATTGTGAGTCCGATTACCGTCCGGTAAGCTTCATATCCTTTATCTGAGTCTGTTGCATGATCAGATATCTTATGGTCTTCCCGTTCCTCCATTCGGGAGCCCAAAACTTCAAATGTACCGATAGTTACGTCCTTTAAAACTCGAATCTTTTCTTGTGTACGAATCTTTATGTCATTGTTGCATCGTGAATCCGATTACCGTCTGGTAAGCTTCATATCCTTTATTTGAGTCTGTTGCATGCTCAGATATCTTATGGCCTTCGCGTTCCTCCATTTGGATGCTAGAAACTTCAAATGTACCGATAGTTACGTCCATTAAAACTCGAGTCTTTAAACAACATTCTTCTCAGAAGAGTTCCTCATTCCAGAAGAACCTTTACCAGCTCCAATATCAGCATCATCACATTTCATGAACACAGTAGTCTCATCTTCTTCAGAAAGAACTTCCTTAGCCTCCATCAGCTTTTCAAACATTAGCTTATCCCACTGCTCAAACAATAACTTCAGTTGCCCCACTTGCCACTTTCTCATAACAGCATTTGAAGGACAAATTTTGTTAATCACATAGTGAGCCACTTCATTAAATTGGTCATCACTAATTTTAAAGTATCCAGACTTCACATTGATTCTAGTATCTAATTTAGTCTTCTTCTCAGCTGCAGTACTAGTCTCAGCCCTCTGACCATCTTCTTTTTGTACAACATTACCAAACTTTCCTCCAATATTCATAGTATTCTTAACAACAGATTCCTGCAAAATATGCTTCCCCTTATTCTCACCATCATTATTCATATCCATTCCCAAATCCCCTTTCAACACCTCAAAACTGTTCTTTAAATTTATACCTCCAGAATCCCCACTGCTACTATTCTCCCCTTTATTAACCCATTTCAGAGTTAAGTGTTTCTGCCCAAAAGAATTCTTACCCCTTGTTCCACTACTACCCATATCCCCATTCTGCACTTTGTTCACAGCCCCACTATTCCCCACTCCCAAATTCTGATCTTTATTCCATTTCCATTATTCCCCAACCCATTAGACTGAGTTCTATTCCCATTCCCACCAGATCCATTACCATTCTGTTGACTCCTATTCCCAACCCCAGATCCATTCCTGTTAAAATTCCCAGACCTATTCCTCCCATTATGACCATTCCCAATCCCATTTCTTCTACCAACACCATTACCCTGCACCCCATTCTGCCTACCCAATATACCATCATTATTATTCACCACTCTATTGTTCCTACCAAGAGTTTGAAACCCCTCACTATCCACACCAGACACCGGAAATTCAGCCTCAGTAGCCTGAAAAAGTTCCTTTAATAACTGCTTAGTCTTCCCAGCAACCTCTTCCTCAGATAAAACTCTAACTTTGCAGCCCTCAAAGTCATGGCCAAACACTTTGCAAGCAGAACACCTTTTAACCTTCATTTGATACTCAACCTTAACCTGTTTAATAAAAGCAGGATTTCCAGCATCCTCTGGATAATAGGCATTAACATAATCCGGCATAGTCCTATCAGCTTTAACATCAACTAGGACTCTAGCAAAACCAGCTCTACCCTTCTTTTTAGAACATCTCACAGCTGTAACTCTATCCAACATTATTGGATTCCCAATGCAACTAACCATACTACAAATACTTTCACGATTCCATAATTCCATTGCCATATTTGGTATAGTGACCCAAATAGGAATAGAATAAGGTTCAACCTTGTCCATATTAATTCCCACTTCCCACTTTTTAATACATAAGGGTATATCATTAATCAACCATGGCCCCTGATGAATAGCCTCATACATTCCCACATCAGATTTAAACTTAAAGAAAAACACCCCATTCCCATTAGTAGAAATCTCAACTAACCCAAACTTCTTCCACATCCTAAATAAATGATATCTCACCATTCCCAATGATAAATTTTGCCCCACAAAATAGCCATACAAATAGTTTTTATAAGCAGCCTTGGCCTCTACTAATTTCTCAGGCCTGATAACAGCAACAACCTCTCCTGTTTCTAACACTTTAGGAGGATAAAAAGCCACTTTAGTGTTCAATACTTCATTAGATTGCTCCTTTGTAATCTCAGCAAAAGACAAACTCTTCATTTTCTGACTTACATTCCTCTCTCCAGCTTTATTAGCAGCAAACTCAACATTATCCTTCAACTCAACAGTATTAAGAATAGACTTAGGTAAAGGTTTTAAGTTACCTATGAACTGCAAATCACCATTAGTAACCTTGTAAGGGCCTAACTCATCAGACTTTTTCTGGATTAACTTCTTCATAGAGGGGCTTTTTAACTTGCCTCTCCAAGGCATCTTCACAGTAGATTCAGTCTTCTTAATAGTCTCTGCCTTTTCAACCTCCATATTATTATTGTCACCACTAACAGTACCACTAGCATTCTCCACAGCTTTCTCCTTAGAAATAGCCTTAGCCTTAGCTTTAGCTTTAGCCTTAGCCACTTCTTTAAGAATCAACTCACTCTTACCTCCTTGCAAAACAACCCCTTCATCATCAACAGCCAAACCACCCCCTTACCTGGACTGAATTCAAAACTCTGAGTATTCACAGACAGCTTCAGTCTAAGATCACCCTCCTTACCATAATCAGTTTCATCACCCTTCTTTCCCACAAGGAGCTTAATAAATTTGTTACTAGCCTGAGCCCCCTCTACCACACTAAGAACCTCCTTAGAATTAACAACATCAGGCAACACTTCCTCTGCATTTGGACAACCACCATCTTTCCTTTCTCTCACATAATTCTTCTCATCCCATAAAACTTTAGCAGATTTAACCTTAACTCCCTCATTCATTATAGATCTTTTCTTCCTCTTGTTTAAGAACATAAATTGAGCATCCATACCACACTCAAAAACATTAGAGCTCACATCCAACTGAGGAAACTTGGCACACTTACTACTCTTCTCAACCAGACCATCCTTCCCAATAGTTTTACCAGTCACATAATCTCCATACACCCTTTTACCCAAAAAATTAGCAATAATACCCAGAATTCTGCCATACTATCCTTTCAAACTACTAACAAAACTCAGATTCTTCCCCTCAACCTCTAAATCCACTAGTGAATTAACCAGATCTGTCTCCCCAAAACCAGCCAATTTAACCAGCTCACGTTGTTCATTAATCAATCTATCCTTCCACTTATCCCCAAACATGGCCTTCATAAAACTCACAATTTCCACACTAAACAAAATGGAATCAGTAAGACCATTAAAACTACGAGTAAGAATTACCTGCTTAACTGTCAATTCCTTGTTACCTTCAGAACCCTTATCATCAGTAATGATTTCCACATCCGAACCATCCTTAATCTCAACATCAGCTACCTCACAATCCAGATCTGCATTCATCGAATCTAAATCAACCACCAGCGAATCAGGCGGAGCTGCTGGAGGTGGATCAGTAACCACCGAATTAACAAACGAGCTCATAGGTCGTGCACTGTGAAGATTCCGACACTACAAAGTAATCGGAACAGTGAACCACGACAGAAGAAACGAAAACGAAGGGTTAAGAGAGGCGGGAAGGAAGACAAAGGGACGGAACAATACAATCGCCGGAAATCGCCAAAAAGAGAGAGAAAAAAAAAAGAAAACCCTAGCTTCGTATAGCTTCGTATCCTTTTAACTTCATATCCTTTATCTGAATCTGTTGCATGCTCAGATATCTTATGGCCTTCCCGTTCCTCCATTCGGGTGCCCGAAACTTCAAATGTACCGATAGTTACGTCCTATAAAAATCGAGTCTTTTCTTGGGTATGAATCTCTATGACATTGTCGCAACGTGAGTCCGATTACCGTCCGGTCAGCTTAATATCCTTTATCTGAGTCTGTTGCATGCTCAGATATCTTATGGCCTTCCCGTTCCTCCATTCGGGTGCCCGAAACTTCAAATGTATCGATAGTTACGTCCTTTAAAACTCGAATCTTTTCTTGTGTACGAATCTCTATATCATTGTCGCATCGTGAGTCCGATTACCTTCCGGTCAACTTCGTATCCTTTATGAGAGTCTGTTGTATGATCAGATATCTTATTTCCTTCCCGTTCCTCCATTCGGGTACCCGAAACTTTAACGCTCTGTTCCCGAGTTTCATTTAAGGAGAGAAAATGAGAGAAAAGAAAGGATATGAGAGGAAAATAAAAAAAAGACTTGTTCCAGAGTTTTTTCTTGAAAGGAAAAGGAGGGAAAAGGAGGGAAAATTAACCAAGATTCCTCCATATTTTTATCCTCCCAAATTGGAGAGATTTGGGGAGAAATGATTTTATAAATCTTTAACTCTTTTATATTTCCTATATTACCCTCAATCATCTATTTAAACACACGTAAATTCTCTTGTTTAACCTAATTCTGTGTGGCGCCAAACCAAGGAGGGAATTTTCTTTGCTTCATCCACCTTGCTTCATCGATTAACAGGTACGGCAAAATTAAAAATTATGATTCACTTTTGAGTTTTTTTTAATCATTACCCTTATGTTAAAGATTTGATTTGTTTGTAATTTTTATTTATTTCGAACTCCGATGTCTGATGTCTGTTTATAATCAAATATTGATATTTTATTTCGATCTGTGCTTTTCAATGGAATATTGTTAGACCAAGTTAATTCATTTCTTCAATTTTTATTGTTTGTTTATTTCATGTTTGTCAGATTGTGGGCCAAGTTAATTCCTTTGTTCTCTTTTTATTGTTTGTTTATTTCAAATTTGTCCGTTTATGGGCATTGTGGGTGGAGTTGTGGGTGTAACTCTTTTACAAATGGTGTTAGTGAATTGTTACTGATAGTTCATCATTTATATACATCTCTTTTAAATAGTCAACAAACATACACACTTATGGGGCCTATAAATGCACTTTATATATCACTGAATTATGTTTTATAATTAGTTTAGTCATTGAAGTTTGTTATGCATTTTGTTTCAACGTTAGTAATTAAAATTTTGTTATTTACATCATCATGCCTTTGTCGTTTTTTTCATTGTGTTAAAGAGATGTTTTTTTTTTAAAGTGAATTTTGGCTCTTCGCTATGGATGATCAGATACTCCGTGTAATTCATGTTGTGCGAGCTAGACAATTGCAAGCCATTAGCCTAATTTGCTTATTAGTAGCTTTCATTACACGCCATATATTGTCTAGCAAAAAACATGCTAATTTACCTACTAGAGATGAAATTTTACATCGACAATATGTACGAGAAGAGATGTTACGTGACCTTTCAAATAGTGGTAAATGTCGTGAACTTATTCGTATGAGTGAGAAGGCTTTTATGAGATTGTGCAATGTCTTAAAGCATGAGGGTGGTCTTCGACCTACTCAACGCATGTCTATTGAAGAGCAAGTTGCAAGATTTTTGCATATCGTAGGTAATGACTTGAGAAATCGATTTGCCTCTTGGATATACCGTCGTTCTGGATCAACAACTAGTCGGTGCCTCCATAGAGTTTTACGAGCTATTATATCGATAGAAAGTCATTATATTCAACAACCTAAAGGTGATATTGTACCGAAAGAAATTCAAGAAAAAAATAGATTTTATCCTTATTTCAAGGATTGCATAGGAGTAATTGATGGAACACATGTTCGTGTCAAAGTACCAAACAAAGATGCCCCTAGATATCGTGGTCGTAAGGGATACCCGACAATAAATGTATTGGCTGCTTGTACATTTGATTTAAAGTTTACATATGTTTTAACTGGCTGGGAGGGGACTGCATCAGACTCAAGAATAATAAAGAATGCACTTACCAGAGATGATAAATTAATAATTCCGACGGGTAATTTCTCAAACTAAATTTAGTTAATTGTGTCATATATCTTAGAATAATACTAATTACAGTTTATTTATAGGTAGATACTGTTTAGTAGATGCGGGTTTGCCTCATACAAATACACTAATGACACCATATAGAGGGGTTAGGTATCATTTGAAAGAGTATTCCACCCGTGCCCCTGAGAACTCAAAGGAGTTGTTTAACCTTC
Source organism: Ambrosia artemisiifolia (assembly GCA_032199755.1). Lineage (NCBI taxonomy): Eukaryota > Viridiplantae > Streptophyta > Magnoliopsida > Asterales > Asteraceae > Ambrosia > Ambrosia artemisiifolia. The sequence continues at coordinate 14,574,446 of CM063529.1, forward strand.
GTCATGCGTCACTGCGTAACGCAATTGAACGAGCATTTGGTGTCCTAAAAAAGAGGTTTCCTATCATTAGAAGTACAACGGAACCATTTTATTCTTGTGAAACACAATCAGACATCTTTTTGGCGTGTTGTATTTTACACAACTTTTTACTAGAGGAAGATCGTGACAAAGATCTTGAAGATGAAGTCTTACATGAGGTGTTAAATGGACCAGAAGAGGAAGAACGCCATAGTACAAGAAGTATACGTGAGGGTAGTACCGTAGCAGACCAATTAAGGAACTCAATTGCAAATGAAATGTGGACTAACTATTTAATGTCACCAAACGACGAAATAGATATGTCAAAATAGTTTTAGGATAGTACATTATAATGTTTCTATAGTATTTCCTTTTGACATTGTATTAATGATTGGTATTTGAAATTATTCATGTTTTTAGTATTTATATTATTCATTATTATTACATTTACCAATTGCAAGTTTTTAATTGTTCTAACAATGTGTCCTTTGCTTAAGTTACCATGAAGAAAGCCATAATGGGCAAACTTGACGCTAGTGGAAATACTAGTAAGAAGGAAAACTTAAAGTGGACAGAAAATATGGATAATGAATTCATACAATCAATGATAACGCAACAGGATAAAGGCAATAGGATTAATGGAAACTTTACTTCACAAGCATACAAGAACATGGTTGAGGAGTTGAGCACAAAACTTGAAATAAATTTTACCAAAAACCATTTAAAGAATCGTTTAAAAACATTGAAAGAGCGTTTTTCTCAGTGGTATGATATGTTTCGTGGAATTTCATTGAGTGGGTTCTCATGGAATCCTGAAACTCAACTAATTGAAGCAGAGGAGGAGGTCTGGTTAAAATTAATAGAAGTAAGTGCTTTAATTATTTACTTGAATATTTATATGATCGTTTACAATACTAATTATCTTGATTTTATTAAATAGTCAAAGCCTGATGCTATTGCGTTGAAGACGAAGAAAGTCACAAACTTTAATGAAATGCTAGAACTATTTTCAAAGGACAGGGCATCTGGTGCACATGCTGAAACTGCTAAAGAAAGAAATGCTCGATTGCAGCAGAATGATAGCATTAACATAGAAACAACTGAAGAAGTTGATGAGTTGTTAGCTGCCAATGATGTAATTTTTGAGAGCCAATACAATATTGATGATGATATTCAAGTGGTTGATCATACGTCTTCTCTACCTGAGCAATCTTCAAGTGCAAAGAAATATAAGAGTAGAAAAAGAAAAGTTGAACAAGAAGATGAAGATTTCAAAACTATGATTATGAATAACTTTGGCAGCGTGGCTAATGCTCTTTTAGAAGGAAATAAAATTATTCAGGAGAACAACAAAATACTTGAACGAGTTTATCATCGTGAGTACACGGGTGAGGAAATTTATGCTGGATTGCCATTCGGTTTGGAATCCCATGAAATACCGAGGGCTTTAAATTACTTAGGGGCAAACCAATCAAAGGCAAGGATGTTATTTAGTAGTCCTCCTCATCTACAGTTGGGTCTGCTAAGAGATATGATGGGTTCCGGTAACTAAAAGAGTTAGTGATGCATTTATCCGGTTAAAGTTTTTCTTTTTAGTATATTTATGACTTTTATTTGTTTGTTGCTTATTTTACTATTTGGTTATGGATCATTGGTTTCTTTATGATACTAAATTGCATTTTTTGAGTTTTAGTAGTGAACTTCATGTATGATAAGAGTTTTCATTTATTTCGTTGGTTGCTGTAGTAGTTTTTATCAAACATTAAAATAAGGATGAATATTTCATTTGAATCACCTTGAATTTGTATAGCTAACGAAGGAATACTTATGTGATCTCATATTTTTAATTGTTAGTTGCTTCAATTTCGTTGTCTTAGAAGTTGTCTAGGCATTTTTTTATTTTATTTTTATCTAAAGGGTATAATAGTAAAATTGTAACTATCATTTCTTTTCCTCTCCACTCGGGAACACACAAAACATTTAATTTCCTTTCATTTCCTTCAAACTCTGGAACACTAGATAAACTCTTATCTTTTCTTTTCTCTCCATTTATTTTCTCTCCTAAATCCCTTTCTTTTCTTTTCTATCCTTTGCTAAACTCGGGAACAGAGCGTAAATGTACTGATAGTTACATCCATTAAAACTCGAGTCTTTTCTTGTGTACGAATCTCTATGTCATTGTCGCATCCTGAGTCCGATTACCATCCGGTCAGCTTCATATCCTTTATCTGAGTCTGTTGCATGGTCAGATATCTTATGGCCTTCCCGTTCCTACATTCGGGTGCCCGAAACTTCAAACGTACGGATAGTTACGTCCTTTAAAACTCGAGTCTTTTCTTGTGTACGAATCTCTATGTCATTGTCACATCGTGAGTCCGATTACCGTCCGGTCAGCTTCGCATCCTTTTTCTGAGTCTGTTGCATGATCAGATATCTTATGGACTTCCCGTTCCTACATTCAAGTGCCCGAAACTTCAAACGTACGGATAGTTACGTCCATTAAAACTCGAGTCTTTTCTTGTGTACGAATCTCTGTGTCATTATCGCATTGTGAGTCCGATTACCGTCCGGTAAGCTTCATATCCTTTATCTGAGTCTGTTGCATGCTTAGATATCTTATGGCCTTCCCGTACCTCCATTCAAATGTACAGATAGTTACGTCCTTTAAAACTCGAGTCTTTTTTTGTGTACAAATCTCTGTGTCATTGTCGCATCGTGAGTCCGATTACCGTCCGGTCAGCTTCATATCCTTTTTCTGAGTCTGTTTCATGATTAGAGATCTTATGGCCTTCCATTCCTCCATTCGGGAGCCCGAAACTTCAAATGTACCGATAGTTACGTCCTTTAATACTCGAATCTTTTCTTGTGTACGAATCCCTATGTTATTGTCGCATCGTGAGTCCGATTACCTTCCGGTCAACCTCGTATCCTTGATCGTCTGTTGTATGATCAGATATCTTATGGCCTTCCCGTTCCTCCATTCGGGTACCCGAAACTTCAAATGTACCGATAGTTACGTCCTTTAAAACTCGAGTCTTTTCTTGTGTACGAATCTCTATGTCATTGTCACATCGTGAGTCCGATTACCGTCTGGTCAGCTTCGTATCCTTTATCTGAGTCTGTTGCATGCTTAGATATCTTATGGCTTTCCCGTTCCTCCATTCGGGTGCCCGAAACTTCATATGAACCAATAGTTACGTCCATTATAACTCGAGTCTTTTCTTGTGTACGACTCTCTATGTCATTGTCGCATTGTGAGTCCGATTACCGTCCGGTAAGCTTCATACCCTTTATCTGAGTCTGTTGCATGATCAGATATCTTATGGCCTTCCCGTTCCTCCATTCGGGAGCCCGAAACTTCAAATGTACCGATAGTTACGTACTTTAAAACTCGAGTCTTTTCTTGTGTACGTATCTCTATGTCATTGTCGTATCATGAGTCCGATTACCATCCAGTCAGCTTCATATCCTTTATCTGAGTCTGTTACATGATTAGATATCTTATGGCCTTCCATTCTTCCATTCGGGAGCCCGAAACTTCAAATGTACCGATAGTTACGTCCTTTAAAACTCGAATATCTTCTTGTGTACGAATCTCAATGTCATTGTCGCATCGTGAGTCCGATTACCTTCCGGTCAACTTCGTATCCTGGATCAGAGTCTGTTGTGTGATCAGATATCTTATGGCCTTCTCGTTCCTCCATTCGGGTACCAGAAACTTCAAATGTACCGATAGATACGTCCTTTAAAACTCGAGTCTTTTCTTGTGTACGAATCTCTATGTCATTGTCACATCGTGAGTCCGATTACCCTCCGGTCAGCTTCGTATCCTTTAACATAGTCTGTTGCATGATCAAATATCTTATAGCCTTCCCGTTCCTCCATTCGGGTGCCCGAAACTTCATATGAACCGATAGTTACGTCCATTATAACTCGAGTCTTTTCTTGTGTACGAATCTCTGTGTCATTGTCGCATTGTGAGTCCGATTACCGTCCGGTAAGCTTCATATCCTTTATCTGAGTCTGTTGCATGATCAGATATCTTATGGCCTTCCCGTTCCTCCATTTGGGAGCCCGAAACTTCAAATGTACCGATAGTTATGTACTTTAAAACTCGAGTCTTTTCTTGTGTACGTATCTCTATGTCATTGTCGCATCATGAGTCTGATTACCGTCCGGTAAGCTTCATATCCTTTATCTGAGTCTGTTGCATGATCAGATATTTTATGGCCTTCCCGTTCCTCCATTCGGGAGCCCGAAACTTCAAATGTACCGATATTTACGTCCATTAAAACTCGAGTCTTTTCTTGTGTACGAATCTCTGTGTCATTGTCGCATTGTTAGTCCGATTACCGTTCGGTAAGCTTCATATCCTTTATCTGAGTCTGTTGCATGATCAGATATCTTATGGCCTTCCCGTTCCTCTATTCGGGAGCCCGAAACTTCAAATGTACCGATAGTTACGTCCTTTAAAACTCGAATCTTTTCTTGTGTACAAATCTCTATGTCATTGTCGCATCGTGAGTCCGATGACCTTCCGGTCAACTTCGTATCCTTGATCAGAGTCTGTTGTGTGATCAGATATCTTATGGCCTTCCCGTTCCTCCATTCGGGTACCCGAAACTTCAAATGTACCGATAGTTACGTCCTTTAAAACTCGAGTCTTTTCTTGTGTACGAAACTCTATGTCATTGTCACATCGTGAGTCCGATTACCGTCCGGTCAGCTTCGTATCCTTTTTTTTTTTTTTTTTTTGATAAAGGAGTCTATGCTCCGGCAAATTTATTAATAATAAAAAATATTTACAACCAACTTGGGCCAAGATCTTACAAAAAATAACCTAACAAACTAGATCAAGGCCCAAATCCATACAACCCACAAGTCCAACTAGACAAACCACTAATCTAACTTCAAAGTCTAGCCCATTAACCTGGATCCAAAACAAAAATCAATTCAAAAACTAAAACTTTTCCCAGCCCATTACAAGTACCCGAGCCCAAAGGCTTGTCTTCGGCGCTAACTCTGCTGGTGTTCACTCTTTCTGAATTCAGCATAGCTCTCAAGCACACTTTGATCCTGCACTTTATATCCCATACTTTCAAATTCTTCACTTGCTTCTTAATGTCCTTCGCTTTTAACATCTTCATATCTTGATCAAAACAGGCTTCAAAACAGCATTCCATAGTTTCACAACCAGAATCCATGTCAAGCATTCCAAGATCAGCACTATTACAACTCTTAAAAACATTCCCAGCCCACATACAAATCACCCATTCATGATCAAACCTAACAGAAAGCAAACCTAACTGACCCACTTCATATTCTTTCCTAACTATACATATCTTGTCAGAATTCATACAAACACACCCACAGATTAACTCAAGAAACTTTCTGGTCAAAAACTGAGAAAAACATAAATTCCATACACATATCATTCCAGTCCAGTCAATCCATTTCTGCATATAACCCAAACCATCCCAAAAATGGTACCCACAACACCTATAACTAAACACAAGAAAAGGCTTAAGAAATGAACAACTCAAAAATGAAAGGGTTTCCCATCCTTGTGTAGAGCTAGAAATTGTAAAAAAGTGAGGGGAGGAAGATAATGTCCTAAACACAAGGATGAGGTCCAACCTTATCTCTCCAGAGGTTAAGCATACTCCATGCTCCAATCCTAACCACCAATCAAAAAGGGCAGAATTGAACCCAGCTCCAGAGATTAGAGGTGGGCTCAACAGATCTATAAAAAACAGAAAATAAAGAAAAGAACAATGAATGCAAACAGGAAGCCTTTTCAGCCAGATCTCTACCCATACGTATTTAGTGCTCCTTATTACTGCAAGTTCCCAATATATGTAACCCATCCCACCCATAGGCAAGAGCCTAAGACTCAAAATGAACTCAAACTTCAACAGAACAAGGCTCAACAAAGACCATAAAGGCCAAAAGGTTCCTGACCAGTGAGCAGTTCTAAAAAATATAAAATTGAGGGTGGAAAAAAGTGTCCTAAACTCACTGACCAGTTCCATCCTTATAACTCCCTGGTTTAAGCTTACTCCAAGCTTCATTAATCCTAACCTCCAAACACAAACCGCTGAATTGAGCCCAGTTTCAAAGATTAAAACAAAGCTCAACAGAACATTTTGTAAAAGAAAAATTATATTAAAATTTTGAGATAAAACAGATGGCTTGTAAAGCCAGATCACTACCCAAACGTTTTTTGTACACCTAACTCCAGCAGGTTCCCAAGTAATTATACCCAGACCCCCCTAGGCAAGTGCCTAACTGACTCAACAGACCAAGACTCATGAACACTAGACTGACCAGACCCACATATATACAGAAGCAGCTTTCTTAACCACTGATGACATCTACCAAACACCTTGACCACAAAAGAAAGAAAAGAGCCTAAATCAGTGGAAAAGACCATCCTTATCTCTCCATGAACCAGGCTTACTCCAAGCCTTCCAAAATCTAATCTCCGATAATCATGAGCTAAGTCAGGCCCATTCTTCCCAAAGGAAGGGGAACCTGACAGAGTAAAAATGAACCAGACAACAAAAGACACTAACAAAATAAAAAAGACCCAACAAAAGACACACCAAGACACCAAACAGACTATGACACCAGGAAGCCAACAAGGCCAGAATCCTAAACCCACTTTACACAGTCTCCAGATTACTGCAAATTCCCAGACCCCCCACCCCATAGAAATATAGTTATTATTATTAAGAAAGCTATTATCAATACTAACAATATTATTATCATTAATAAAATATTTGTGAATACTATTATCATTAATAAAAATATTATTATCAATACTAACATATACTATAATACTATTATCATTATAAAAGACATAAATCATCAAACACCCCTTAACAAACCAATTCAACTCACCCCCAGCCATAGAATTTTCCTTCATCATCATTACCATCATCAATAAATCAAATGAAAGTCCCATACTGCAGCAGCAAGCTGCACCTGAGCATTCTTTTTGAACTTCAGACTCATTAATCTCATTCTCACCATATCCTGAAGCTGCTTACTTAAAACTTCAACAGACCTGCTTCCAGTTTTAAAGATCCTGTTATTCCTTTCTTGCCAAACCAAATAAATGGCAGCTCCAATCACCAGCTTTTGAATTATACTCCAAATAGAATTATTATTCCTTTTTTCTTCAGCAAACTTAATCAAGTTCTCCCAAGATGGAAGAAAATGATCCAACTTTGCTTTAACCATCACTCTATTCCAAACAGCCTTCGTGAAACTACACTCAAAGAACAAGTGCTTATGGCTATCTGGAGTAGTATGACAGAAAACACATTTTATGTCCTCTCTATTACCCCATGCTAACATCCTATCCTGTGTTGGCAGTCTTTGTCTAATAGCCAGCCACACAATAAAGGCATGCCTTGGGATATTCTGCTTGTACCAAACAAAATCCACCCACTTAACTTTGTTCTTCTTCATACATAACTTACTATACACAGCCTTAGTGGAAAAAGGAACAGAATTATTCTCAACATCCCTCCACATAAAGTGATCCCTACCTGCAGAATCCATTAAAGGAACCCCTCCTTCAAAAAACCATGAATATTTAACTTTCCAAGTCTCAGGCACAACCCAACTCCTATTCACCACTAAATCAGCCACTTTACAATTCCATCCCAAACCAGTTTCTCTAATATCCCTTCTATCTAAAAGCTTGATCAGAGGACCCCTATTGTGCCAATTGTCAAACCAGGCACTTATCAATTTACCATTCCCTATCTTAGTGCAATAATTGTCCTTAACAAACTTCCTACACTCAAGAATCTGCTTCCAGAACCACGAATCAGAATTGGTCCCCTCAACAGACCACAAATGTTTTCCATGCAATCTATACGAATATATCCAATTAACCCACACAGAATCTCTTTTATAAAGAATACTCCATATATGTTTTGTCATTAAAGCTATATTCCTATATTTTAATGAAGGAATAGACAACCCACCATGGTCCTTACTCAAGCAAACATCCTCCCAACTCACCTTAGCAGCCCCAGGTCTGTACTCACTCTTACCCCACAAAAAAACCCTAACAATCCTGTCAATATCCTCAATAACTGTACTAGGCAGAATGAACAATGAAGCCCAATAGACAGTTAAAGAGGATAGAACAGACTGCACTAGTTGCAGCCTTCCTGCATAAGACAGAAATTTGTTTTTCCAATCATTAACCCTATTCTTAACCTTCTCCACTAACACTGAGCAATCTTTCAGGTACAACCTCTTAGAACTTAGAGGAATTCCCAAATACTTAACAGGGAATTCCCCAAGTTTGAAAGGCAAAATCTCTCTAATCCTCTCTTGGGTTTCACCTTCCACATTTCCAAAAAAGATTTCACTCTTATTTTGATTAGGAAACAAACCTGAATAAGAGCTAAACTCATCCAAAGCCTTTTTCAAAACACTCCAAGATTCCACTTCAGCTGACCCAAACATAAAGAGATCATCCGCAAAGCATAGATGAGTAAGACTAAGCTCATCACACTTCCAATGATATTTAAACTCCTCAGCTTCAAAAATCTGCCTTTTTAAGATTAAGTTTAGAACTTCCATTACTATAGTAAATAGGTAAGGGGACATTGGATCCCCTTGTCTCAACCCCTTATTACCTTTGAAAAAACCATGAAGTTCCCCATTCACATTGATAGAATAGGAGACTGAAAATAAACATACCATAATCCATTCAATGAAAGTTTTGTGAAACCCAAAATGGATCAGGCATTGATGAACAAACTCATGATCAATAGAGTCATAGGCTTTTTGTAGATCAATCTTCACAGCCACTCTTGGAACACCCCTGGCCCAATTATATCCCCTAATTAACTCCTGAGCTAGCAGAATATTATCACTGATCATTCTGCCTGGAATAAATGCACTCTGAGAATTGCTGACAATATTTCCCAAAAAGTTCTTCATCCTATTACAAATAATTTTACTAATGCATTTGTACAACACATTGCAACAAGCAATAGGTCTGAATTCACTCACTAACTCTGGAACAGCTACTTTAGGTATTACTGAAATCACAGTTGCATTCAATTCTTTTAGTAACTTCCCAGAATCAAAAAACTCAATAATAGCCATACTCACATCATCTCCAATTATACTCCAAGCTGCTTTAAAAAACTTGGCAGAATATCCATCAGGCCCAGGGGCCTTATTATCATCTATCTGGAACAAAGCCTCTTTAACCTCCTCCTTAGTAACCTTCCTGATCATAAATTCAGCCACATCTTCAGATAGGTTTTTAGAGAACAAAGAATCAGCCTCCCTAATCCCTTGTACTTTCCCCTTAGTACCCAGAAGATCAGAATAAAAGCCAACAAAACCCTTTCCCACTTCCTTGTCCTCAAACACTTTACCATCCAGACCCTTTATCTGAGAGATTTTATTTCTAGCTTGCCTTTGCTTTACAGAATGGAAGAAGAACTTTGAATTCCTATCCCCCACTCTCAGCCAATGCACCTTGGACTTTTGTTTAAGAAACATTTCCTCCTCTACTAGTGCCTCATTATACAGATTAAGATAAACAGCCTCTTCTTCCCTAAGAAAACTATTGCAAGAGTCCTTAGAGATTTCCAGCTGAATTCTTTCCAACTCACAACCCAAAACCTCCACCTTATTATGCAAATTCCCACTACTAGAATGCAATTTTCTCAAAGGAGCCTTAAGAGCCTTCAATCTAGAAACCATGATGAACATTTTATGACCAGGAACATGAAGCTTCCATCCATCCTCCACAATCTTCAAAAAATCCTCCTTTTCAGTTAAGTAATTCCAAAACCTGAAGCTTCTATGAACATGCTTCTTCACAGAACTCCATTGCAACAAAGAGGGAGAATGATCCGAAGAATAGAAAGGAAGAAATTTGACAACAGCATCAGGGAAACTCTTCAAGAAATCAAAATTACCCATCACTCTATCAAGTTTTTCAAGGATACCATCCACCTTCCCAGGTTTCTGGTTCCATGTAAAGTTGAAACCAGTCCATGGAATATCTAAAACAGATAAAACATTAACACAGTCTTTAAACTCCACCATCCCATAGTTAACAAGAGATGACTGAATATTCTTCTCAGAAGGATCTAATATGGCATTGAAATCCCCAACAATAGACCATATATTATCCTTAATCAGCTCAACATGTATAATCAAATCCTTCCAAAGAGATCTTCTAGCTGTAACATTAGTATGCCCATATACAAAAGAACAAAAAAATCTATCTGATCCAACCAGAGACAAATTAGACAATGGATCACTTGATCAGTTTTCCCCAAGACAAACACATTAACTACTGAACTATCCCATCCCACTAAAATCCTAATCCATTCAACACAACATTCAGCATTAGAAACCCAAACCCAGTCTCTCATAATACCAGAACTGACCTTAACAAGATTTTTAGGATTAACATGAGTTTCTATAATACCACAAATACTAGCTTTATTTTCCAAAATTAGTTTCCTGACTTGTCCTTGCTTAACACCTCTATTCACCCCTCTAACATTCCAAGTTAAAATACCACATATTATAAACACTCATCAACCTGAATAGGGTCATTCATACCAGAATTACCCCTTCCTTATTTGAATTCCCACCCTCAGGTTTCATAAACTCTGATGTTTCATCCCCCATAGATGTAACATCATCTGATTCCAACAGTTTTTCAAACATAATTTTATCCCATTGTTCAAAAAACAGTTTAAGTTGTCCAACATTCCATTTTCTCATCAAATCATTAGAAGGACACTGTTTATTAAGAACATAATGAGCAACTTCATTAAACTGATCATCAGTCATTTTAAAATACCCAGTTTTAACATTAACTTTGGAATCCAGCTTATGAATCACCCCATTATTATCCTCTTTCTGACCCTTAACAACCGGATCATTATTCTGCACCTTAGACTCTACATTACTCTTACTAGATCCCTCAACCACATTCTCCCCACTAGTAGACTTACCCTTAACCTCTCCCTCACCAACAGAATCCATAACCAAGTCTTGTTTTAAAATTTCAAAACTGCTCTTAAGATTAATTGTATTACCACCTGAACTAGACTGCCCCTCTCCCTTAGCAACCCAATGCTGTTGACCCTTTTTAAACTGTCCAACCTTACCCTGCCCAACATTCTTCCCCTGACCTCCTTTAACATGTCCCCCACCCTGACCATTACCATTATTACCAACATTAACTCTTACCCCATTCCCATTATAACCCAGATTCCCCCCACTGCTCTTACCAGCAGGGCCATTGTTTTTAGACCCTGCCCCAGTTCTTTCCACTTGATAAGAACCTTGCTGAGTTGAACTTTGAGCCCCATTAAAGTTTTTCACAGGTTTATTATTCCTACCCATAACAACAAACCCATCCCCATTTATACCTGACACAGGAAAATGAGCCTCCTCAGCATTTTTGAGATCCCTGAGTAGTTGTTGAGCTTTATCTGCCATCTCTTCATTAGTCAGAACTCTATGCTTGCAAGTCTCAAAATCATGCCCAAACACTTTACATCCAGAACACCTTTTAACTTTCATATGATACTCAACCTTCACCTTTTTAATAAAAGCTGGCCTACCAGCCTCCTCTGGATAATAGGCATTAACAAACTCAGGAAGAGTTTTATCTGCCTTAACATCAACCAAAACTCTAGCAAAACCAGCTCTGCCCTCCTTCTTTGTACATCTCAATGCTGTTATCTTATCCAACATCAAAGGATTACCTATACAACTCACCATACTACAGATACTCTCCCTATTCCACAGTTCCATAAGCATATTAGGAATAGTAACCCACATGGGAATAGAAGTAGGTTCCACTTTCTCCAAATTTATGCCAATTTCCCATTTCCTTAGACAAAGAGGAATATCATTTATAAGCCAAGGACCTTTATGAATGGCATCCAACATACCTTCCTCGGATTTGAACTTGAAAAAGAATACCCCATTGCCATTGGAAGAAATCTCCAACAGCCCAAATTTCTTCCACATTCTAAACAGATTGTACCTAACCATCCCAATAGACAGACTGTGCCCTATAAAGTACCCATACAAGTAGTTTTTATAGGCAACTTTGGCTTCAGAAATCTTCTCAGGTTTTATAACAGCCACAACCTCACCAGATTCCAACACTTTAGGGGGATAAAAGGTAACCTCAGTAGCTAGTACCTCATTGTTTTGATCCCTAGCAATATCAGCAAAGGAGACCACCTTTTTACCCCTGTCAATACTCTTATCACCTTCTTTAGAAGCTGTAAAAGCAACATGTTCATTTAAACTAACAGAATTCATAATGGACTTAGGTAATGGCTTCAAGTTACCAATGTAGGAAATATCTTCCTTGGTAACTTTGTAAGGTCCCATTTCATCTGATTTCTTCTTAATCAACTTCCTCATAGAGGGGCTTTTCAACTTACCCCTCCAAGGTAACTTCAGTTTACTCTCCCCTTTGTTCCCATTATCAATTTTCTCCACCTCCATAGATGACTGCTCCCCATTATTAGTCCCCACCATATTATCAGCTTTAGCTTTAGCTTCAGCTTCAGCTTTTACCATAGCTTCAGCCTTAGCTTTAGCTTCAGCTTCAGCCTTAGCCTTAGCTATATCCTTCAGAACAAGATCACATTTACCCCCAGCCAAAATCACTCCCTCTTCATCCACTGCTAATCCTCCACCAGAACCAGGTGTAAACTCAAACTTTTGAGCATTTACTGATAATTTCAATCTCATATCCCCATTATGGCCCAATACAGACTCATCCCCTTTCTTACCATGCTTCTTAGCAGAACCTACCTCATTAACCACAGAGAACAACTCTTTAGAGGTAATATTATCAGGTAAAACCTCCTCAGAATTAACAAGTCCACCATCCTTTCTAACCCTCACATACAAGTTATTATCCCACATAGCCTTGACAGACTTAACCTTAGCACCCTCATTCATAAAAGATCTCTTCTTCCTCTTATCCAGAAACACAAATCTAGCTTCAGATTCACAGTCAAACACATTCAAATCAGAATCCAGCTGAGGAAACTTCACCTTCTTATCCTCCTTAACCAACCTACCATCTAACCCTATAGTGTTGTTATGCAGATACTCCCCATACACCCTTTTGCCCAGAAAATTAGCAATAATACCTAAAATTCTACCATATTGCCCTTTCAGCCTCTCTACAAACTCCAAATTCTTCCCAGCAAACTCAACATCAACCAGTGAATTAACCAAATCCAGTTCCCCAATCCCAGCAAGCTTAATCAATTCAAGTTGTTCATTAATCAACCGAAACCTCCAATTATCCCCAAACACAGATTTAAGGAATCCAACAATATCCTCATTAAAAACAATAGAGTCCTTACGACCATTAAAATCACGACTGAGAGTTACCTGAGATTCGCCCAACTTCACCTTGACATCAGGCTTTCGTTCACCAAAAGCATCATCAGAAGCACCATCAGATCTCGAACTATCCTTTGAGATCTCAGTTTCCATAGACACATCCGTAACTTCAAAATCAGAAGAAACCCTCTCCTCCTTGTTTACAACAGACGGATCTATCGGAGGAGGATCAGGAACCACGGTATCCACAAAACTACTCATAGAATCGTGCACTGAGAAGATTCCGGTACCTACTGAGCTACCGGAACAGTGAAAAACGATGGGATGAACGGAAAAGGAAGGGTTAAAAAAGGCGGGAAAGGAAGCAGGTGGATGAAACAGTGAGATCGCCGGAAATCGCCTAAAAGAGAGAGTCCAATTATCGTCTAGTCAGCTTCGTATCCTTTAGCTTCGTATCCTTTAACATAGTCTGTTGCATGATCAAATATCTTATAGCCTTCCCGTTCCTCAATTCGGGTGCCCGAAACTTCATATGAACCGATAGTTACGTCCATTATAACTCGAGTCTTTTCTTGTGTACGAATCTCTGTGTCATTGTCGCATTGTGAGTCCGATTACCGTCCGGTAAGCTTCATATCCTTTATCTGAGTCTGTTGCATGCTTAGATATCTTATGGCTTTTCCCTTCCTCCATTCGGGTGCCTGAAACTTCAAATGAACCGCTAGTTACGTCCATTAAAACATGAGTCTTTTCTTGTGTACGAATCTCTGTGTCATTGTCCCATCGTGAGTCCGATTACCGTCCGGTAAGCTTCATATCCTTTATCTGAGTCTGTTGCATGCTCAGATATCTTATGGCCTTCCCATTCATCCATTCGGGTGCTCGAAACTTCAAATGAACCGCTAGTTACGTCTATTAAAACACGAGTCTTTTCTTGTGTACGAATCTCTGTGTCATTGTCCCATCGTGAGTCCGATTACCGTCCGGTCAGCTTCATATCCTTTATCTGAGTCTGTTGCATGCTTAGATATCTTATGGCCTTCCCGTACCTCCATTCCGGTGCCCGAAACTTCAAATGTACAGATAGTTACGTCCTTTAAAACTCGAGTTTTTTCTTGTCTACGAATCTTTGTGACATTGTCGCATCATGAGTCCGATTACCATCCGGTCAGCTTCATATCCTTTATCTGAGTCTGTTGCATGCTTAGATATCTTATGGTTTTCCCGTTCCTCCATTCGGGTGCCCGAAACTTCATATGAACTGATAGTTCCGTCCATTAAAACTCGAGTCTTTTCTTGTGTACGAATCTCTGTGTCATTGTCCCATCGTGAGTCCGATTACCGTCCAGTCAGCTTCATATCCTTTATCTGAGTCTGTTGCATGCTCAGATATCTTATGGCCTTCACGTTCCTCCATTCGGGTGCCCGAAACTTCAAATGTACAGATAGTTACTTCCTTTAAAACTCGAGTCTTTTTTTGTGTACGAATCTCTATGTCATTGTCGCATCGTGAGTCCGATTACCGTCCGGTCAGCTTCATATCCTTTATCTGAGTCTGTTACATGCTAAGATATCTTATGGCCTTCCCGTTCCTCAATTCGGGTGCCCGAAACTTCAAATGAACCGCTAGTTACGTCCATTAAAACACGAGTCCTTTCTTGTGTACGAATCTCTGTGTCATTGTCACATCGTGAGTCCGATTACCGTCCGGTATGCTTCGTATCCCTTAACCTTGTTTGTTGCATGATAAGACATCTTATGGCGTTCCCGTTCCTCCATTCGGGTGCCCGAAACTTCATATGAACCGATAGTTCCGTCCATTAAAACTCGAGTCTTTTCTTGTGTACGAATCTCTGTGTCATTGTCCCATCGTGACTCCGATTACTGTCCGTCAGCTTCATATACTTTATCTGAGTCTGTTACATGCTTAGATATCTTATGGCCTTCCCGTACCTCCATTCGGGTGCCCGAAACTTCAAATGTACAGATAGTTACTTCCGTTAAAACTCGAGTCTTTTTTTGTGTACGAATCTCTATGTCATTGTCGCATCGTGAGTCCGATTACCGTCCGGTCAGCTTCATATCCTTTATCTGAGTCTGTTACATGCTAAGATATCTTATGGCCTTCCCGTTCCTCAATTCGGGTGCCCGAAACTTCAAATGAACCGCTAGTTACGTCCATTAAAACACGAGTCCTTTCTTGTGTACGAATCTCTGTGTCATTGTCACATCGTGAGTCCGATTACCGTCCGGTATGCTTCGTATCCCTTAACCTTGTTTGTTGCATGATAAGACATCTTATGGCGTTCCCGTTCCTCCATTCGGGTGCCCGAAACTTCATATGAACCGATAGTTCCGTCCATTAAAACTCGAGTCTTTTCTTGTGTACGAATCTCTGTGTCATTGTCCCATCGTGACTCCGATTACTGTCCGTCAGCTTCATATACTTTATCTGAGTCTGTTACATGCTTAGATATCTTATGGCCTTCCCGTACCTCCATTCGGGTGCCCGAAACTTCAAATGTACAAATAGTTACGTCCTTTAAAACTCGAGTCTTTTCTTGTGTACGAATCTCTGTGTCATTGTCGCATCGTGAGTCCGATTACCGTCCGGTCAGCTTCATATCCTTTATCTGAGTCTGTTGCATGCTTAGATATCTTATGGCTTTCCCGTTCCTCCATTCGGGTGCCCGAAACTTCAAATGAACCGCTATTTAGGTTCATTAAAACACGAGTCTTTTCTTGTGTACGAATCTCTGTGTCATTGTCCCATCGTGAGTCCGATTACCATCCGGTAAGCTTCATATCCTTTATCTGAGTCTGTTGCATGCTCAGATATCTTATGGCCTTCGCGTTCTTCCATTCGGGTGCCCGAAACTTCAAATGAACCGCTAGTTACTTTATTAAAACACGAGTCTTTTCTTGTGTACTAATCTCTGTGTCATTGTCCCATCGTGAGTCCGATCCTCATCCGGTCAGCTTCATATCCTTTATCTGAGTCTGTTGCATGCTTAGATATCTTATGGCCTTCCCGTACCTCCATTCGGGTGCCCGAAACTTCAAATGTACAGATAGTTACGTCCTTTAGAACTCGAGTCTTTTCCTGTGTACGAATCTCTGTGTCATTGTCTCATCGTGAGTCCGATTACCGTCCGGTCAGCTTCATATCCTTTATCTGAGTCTGTTGCATGCGTAGATATCTTATGGCTTTCCCGTTCCTCCATTCGGGTGCCCGAAACTTCAAATGAACCGCTATTTACGTTCATTAAAACACGAGTCTTTTCTTGTGTACGAATCTTTGTGTCATTGTCGCATCGTGAGTCCGATTACCGTCCGGTCAGCTTCATATGCTTTATCTGAGTCTGTTGCATGCTTAGATATCTTATGGCTTTCCCGTTCCTCCATTCGGGTGCCCGAAACTTCATATGAACCGATAGTTCCGTCCATTAAAACTCGAGTCTTTTCTTGTGTACGAATCTCTGTGTCATTGTCCCATCGTGAGTCCGATTACCGTCCGGTCAGCTTCATATCCTTTATCTGAGTCTGTTGCATGCTTAGATATCTTATGGCCTTCAAGTTCCTCCATTCGGGTGCCCGAAACTTCAAATGTACAAATATTTACGTCCTTTAAAACTCGAGTCTTTTTTTGTGTACGAATCTCTATGTCATTGTCGCATCGTGAGTCCGATTACCGTCCGGTCAGCTTCATATCCTTTATCTGAGTCTGTTGCATGCTTAGATATCTTATGGCCTTCAAGTTCCTCCATTCGGGTGCCCGAAACTTCAAATGTACAAATATTTACGTCCTTTAAAACTCGAGTCTTTTTTTGTGTACGAATCTCTATGTCATTGTCGCATCGTGAGTCCGATTACCGTGCGGTCAGCTTCATATCCTTTATCTGAGTCTGTTGCATACTAAGATATCTTATGGCCTTCCCGTTCCTCAATTCCGGTGCCCGAAACTTCAAATGAACCGCTAGTTACGTCCATTAAAACACGATTCTTTTCTTGTGTACGAATCTCTGTGTCATTGTCACATCGTGAGTCCGATTACCGTTTGGTCTGCTTCTTATCCCTTAACCTTGTTTGTTGCATGATCAGACATCTTATGGCGTTCCCGTTCCTCCATTCGGGTGCCCGAAACTTCATATGAACCGCTAGTTCCGTCCATTAAAACTCGAGTCTTTTCTTGTGTACGAATCTCTGTGTCATTGTCCCATCGTGAGTCCGACTACCGTCCGGTCAGCTTCATATCCTTTATCTGAGTCTGTTGTATGCTTAGATATCTTATGGCCTTCCCGTACCTCCATTCGGGTGCCCGAAACTTCAAATGTACAGATAGTTACGTCCTTTAAAACTCGAGTCTTTTCTTGTGTACGAATCTCTGTGTCATTGTCGCATCGTGAGTCCGATTACCGTCCGGTCAGCTTCATATCCTTTATCTGAGTCTGTTGCATGCTTAGATATCTTATGGCTTTCCCGTTCCTCCATTCGGGTGCCCGAAACTTCAAATGAACCGATATTTAGGTTCATTAAAACACGAGTCTTTTCTTGTGTACGAATCTCTGTGTCATTGTCCCATCGTGAGTCCGATTACCATCCGGTAAGCTTCATATCCTTTATCTGAGTCTGTTGCATGCTCAGATATCTTATGGCCTACCCGTTCCTCCATTCGGGTGCCCGAAACTTCAAATGAACCGCTAGTTACATTCATTAAAACACGAGTCTTTTCTTGTGTACGAATCTCTGTGTCATTGTCCCATCGTGAGTCCGATCACCGTCCGGTCAGCTTCATATCCTTTATCTGAGTCTGTTGCATGCTTAGATATCTTATGGCCTTCCTGTACCTCCATTCGGGTGCCCAAAACTTCAAATGTACAGATAGTTACGTCCTTTAAAACTCGAGTCTTTTCTTGTGTACGAATCTCTGTGTCATTGTCGCATCGTGAGTCCGATTTCCATCCGGTCAGCTTCATATCCTTTATCTGAGTCTGTTGCATGCTTAGATATCTTATGGCCTTCCTGTACCTCCATTCGGGTGCCCAAAACTTCAAATGTACAGATAGTTACGTCCTTTAAAACTCGAGTCTTTTCTTGTGTACGAATCTCTGTGTCATTGTCGCATCGTGAGTCCGATTTCCATCCGGTCAGCTTCATATCCTTTATCTGAGTCTGTTGCATGCTTAGATATCTTATGGCTTTCCCGTTCCTCCATTCGGGTGCCCGAAACTTCATATGAACCGATAGTTCCGTCCATTAAAACTCGAGTCTTTTCTTGTGTACGAATCTCTGTGTCATTGTCCCATCGTGAGTCCGATTACCGTCCAGTCAGCTTCATATCCTTTATCTGAGTCTATTGCATGCTCAGATATCTTATGGCCTTCACGTTCCTCCATTCGGGTGCCCGAAACTTCAAATGTACAGATAGTTACTTCCTTTAAAACTCGAGTCTTTTTTTGTGTACGAATCTCTATGTCATTGTCGCATCGTGAGTCCGATTACCGTCCGGTCAGCTTCATATCCTTTATCTGAGTCTGTTGCATGCTAAGATATCTTATGGCCTTCACGTTCCTCAATTCGGGTGCCCGAAACCTCAAATGAACCGCTAGTTACGTCCATTAAAACACGAGTCCTTTCTTGTGTACGAATCTCTGTGTCATTGTCACATCGTGAGTCCGATTACCGTCCGGTCTGCTTCGTATCCCTTAACCTTGTTTGTTGCATGATAAGACATCTTATGGCGTTCCCGTTCCTCCATTCGGGTGCCCGAAACTTCATATGAACCGATAGTTCCGTCCATTAAAACTCGAGTCTTTTCTTGTGTACGAATCTCTGTGTCATTGTCCCATCGTGACTCCGATTACCGTCCGTCAGCTTCATATCCTTTATCTGAGTCTGTTGCATGCTTAGATATCTTATGGCCTTCCCGTACCTCCATTCGGGTGCCCGAAACTTCAAATGTACAGATAGTTACGTCCTTTAAAACTCGAGTCTTTTCTTGTGTACAAATCTCTGTGTCATTGTCGCATCGTGAGTCCGATTACCGTCCGGTCAGCTTCATATCCTTTATCTGAGTCTGTTGCATGCTTAGATATCTTATGGCTTTCCCGTTCCTCCATTCGGGTGCCCGAAACTTCAAATGAACCGCTATTTAGGTTCATTAAAACACGAGTCTTTTCTTGTGTACGAATCTCTGTGTCATTGTCCCATCGTGAGTCCGATTACCATCCGGTAAGCTTCATATCCTTTATCTGAGTCTGTTGCATGCTCAGATATCTTATGGCCTTCGCGTTCTTCCATTCGGGTGCCCGAAACTTCAAATGAACCGCTAGTTACTTTATTAAAACACGAGTCTTTTCTTGTGTACGAATCTCTGTGTCATTGTCCCATCGTGAGTCCGATCCTCATCCGGTCAGCTTCATATCCTTTATCTGAGTCTGTTGCATGCTTAGATATCTTATGGCCTTCCCGTACCTCCATTCGGGTGCCCGAAACTTCAAATGTACAGATAGTTACGTCCTTTAGAACTCGAGTCTTTTCCTGTGTACGAATCTCTGTGTCATTGTCTCATCGTGAGTCCGATTACCGTCCGGTCAGCTTCATATCCTTTATCTGAGTCTGTTGCATGCGTAGATATCTTATGGCTTTCCCGTTCCTCCATTCGGGTGCCCGAAACTTCAAATGAACCGCTATTTACGTTCATTAAAACACGAGTCTTTTTTTGTGTACGAATCTCTGTGTCATTGTCGCATCGTGAGTCCGATTACCGTCCGGTCAGCTTCATATGCTTTATCTGAGTCTGTTGCATGCTTAGATATCTTATGGCTTTCCCGTTCCTCCATTCGGGTGCCCGAAACTTCATATGAACCGATAGTTCCGTCCATTAAAACTCGAGTCTTTTCTTGTGTACGAATCTCTGTGTCATTGTCCCATCGTGAGTCCGATTACCGTCCGGTCAGCTTCATATCCTTTATCTGAGTCTGTTGCATGCTTAGATATCTTATGGCCTTCAAGTTCCTCCATTCGGGTGCCCGAAACTTCAAATGTACAAATATTTACGTCCTTTAAAACTCGAGTCTTTTTTTGTGTACGAATCTCTATGTCATTGTCGCATCGTGAGTCCGATTACCGTCCGGTCAGCTTCATATCCTTTATCTGAGTCTGTTGCATGCTTAGATATCTTATGGCCTTCAAGTTCCTCCATTCGGGTGCCCGAAACTTCAAATGTACAAATATTTACGTCCTTTAAAACTCGAGTCTTTTTTTGTGTACGAATCTCTATGTCATTGTCGCATCGTGAGTCCGATTACCGTCCGGTCAGCTTCATATCCTTTATCTGAGTCTGTTGCATGCTAAGATATCTTATGGCCTTCCCGTTCCTCAATTCGGGTGCCCGAAACTTCAAATGAACCGCTAGTTACGTCCATTAAAACACGATTCTTTTCTTGTGTACGAATCTCTGTGTCATTGTCACATCGTGAGTCCGATTACCGTTCGGTCTGCTTCGTATCCCTTAACCTTGTTTGTTGCATGATCAGACATCTTATGGCGTTCCCGTTCCTCCATTCGGGTGCCCGAAACTTCATATGAACCGCTAGTTCCGTCCATTAAAACTCGAGTCTTTTCTTGTGTACGAATCTCTGTGTCATTGTCCCATCGTGAGTCCGACTACCGTCTGGTCAGCTTCATATCCTTTATCTGAGTCTGTTGTATGCTTAGATATCTTATGGCCTTCCCGTACCTCCATTCGGGTGCCCGAAACTTCAAATGTACAGATAGTTACGTCCTTTAAAACTCGAGTCTTTTCTTGTGTACGAATCTCTGTGTCATTGTCGCATCGTGAGTCCGATTACCGTCCGGTCAGCTTCATATCCTTTATCTGAGTCTGTTGCATGCTTAGATATCTTATGGCTTTCCCGTTCCTCCATTCGGGTGCCCGAAACTTCAATTGAACCGATATTTAGGTTCATTAAAACACGAGTCTTTTCTTGTGTACGAATCTCTGTGTCATTGTCCCATCGTGAGTCCGATTACCATCCGGTAAGCTTCATATCCTTTATCTGAGTCTGTTGCATGCTCAGATATCTTATGGCCTTCGCGTTCTTCCATTCGGGTGCCCGAAACTTCAAATGAACCGCTAGTTACTTTATTAAAACACGAGTCTTTTCTTGTGTACGAATCTCTGTGTCATTGTCCCATCGTGAGTCCGATCCTCATCCGGTCAGCTTCATATCCTTTATCTGAGTCTGTTGCATGCTTAGATATCTTATGGCCTTCCCGTACCTCCATTCGGGTGCCCGAAACTTCAAATGTACAGATAGTTACGTCCTTTAGAACTCGAGTCTTTTCCTGTGTACGAATCTCTGTGTCATTGTCTCATCGTGAGTCCGATTACCGTCCGGTCAGCTTCATATCCTTTATCTGAGTCTGTTGCATGCGTAGATATCTTATGGCTTTCCCGTTCCTCCATTCGGGTGCCCGAAACTTCAAATGAACCACTATTTACGTTCATTAAAACACGAGTCTTTTCTTGTGTACGAATCTCTGTGTCATTGTCGCATCGTGAGTCCGATTACCGTCCGGTCAGCTTCATATGCTTTATCTGAGTCTGTTGCATGCTTAGATATCTTATGGCTTTCCCGTTCCTCCATTCGGGTGCCCGAAACTTCATATGAACCGATAGTTCCGTCCATTAAAACTCGAGTCTTTTCTTGTGTACGAATCTCTGTGTCATTGTCCCATCGTGAGTCCGATTACCGTCCGGTCAGCTTCATATCCTTTATCTGAGTCTGTTGCATGCTTAGATATCTTATGGCCTTCAAGTTCCTCCATTCGGGTGCCCGAAACTTCAAATGTACAAATATTTACGTCCTTTAAAACTCGAGTCTTTTTTTGTGTACGAATCTCTATGTCATTGTCGCATCGTGAGTCCGATTACCGTCCGGTCAGCTTCATATCCTTTATCTGAGTCTGTTGCATGCTTAGATATCTTATGGCCTTCAAGTTCCTCCATTCGGGTGCCCGAAACTTCAAATGTACAAATATTTACGTCCTTTAAAACTCGAGTCTTTTTTTGTGTACGAATCTCTATGTCATTGTCGCATCGTGAGTCCGATTACCGTCCGGTCAGCTTCATATCCTTTATCTGAGTCTGTTGCATGCTAAGATATCTTATGGCCTTCCCGTTCCTCAATTCGGGTGCCCGAAACTTCAAATGAACCGCTAGTTACGTCCATTAAAACACGATTCTTTTCTTGTGTACGAATCTCTGTGTCATTGTCACATCGTGAGTCCGATTACCGTTCGGTCTGCTTCGTATCCCTTAACCTTGTTTGTTGCATGATCAGACATCTTATGGCGTTCCCGTTCCTCCATTCGGGTGCCCGAAACTTCATATGAACCGCTAGTTCCGTCCATTAAAACTCGAGTCTTTTCTTGTGTACGAATCTCTGTGTCATTGTCCCATCGTGAGTCCGACTACCGTCTGGTCAGCTTCATATCCTTTATCTGAGTCTGTTGTATGCTTAGATATCTTATGGCCTTCCCGTACCTCCATTCGGGTGCCCGAAACTTCAAATGTACAGATAGTTACGTCCTTTAAAACTCGAGTCTTTTCTTGTGTACGAATCTCTGTGTCATTGTCGCATCGTGAGTCCGATTACCGTCCGGTCAGCTTCATATCCTTTATCTGAGTCTGTTGCATGCTTAGATATCTTATGGCTTTCCCGTTCCTCCATTCGGGTGCCCGAAACTTCAAATGAACCGATATTTAGGTTCATTAAATCACGAGTCTTTTCTTGTGTACGAATCTCTGTGTCATTGTCCCATCGTGAGTCCGATTACCATCCGGTAAGCTTCATATCCTTTATCTGAGTCTGTTGCATGCTCAGATATCTTATGGCCTACCCGTTCCTCCATTCGGGTGCCCGAAACTTCAAATGAACCGCTAGTTACATTCATTAAAGCACGAGTCTTTTCTTGTGTACGAATCTCTGTGTCATTGTCCCATCGTGAGTCCGATCACCGTCCGGTCAGCTTCATATCCTTTATCTGAGTCTGTTGCATGCTTAGATATCTTATGGCCTTCTTGTACCTCCATTCGGGTGCCCAAAACTTCAAATGTACAGATAGTTACGTCCTTTAAAACTCGAGTCTTTTCTTGTGTACGAATCTCTGTGTCATTGTCGCATCGTGAGTCCGATTTCCATCCGGTCAGCTTCATATCCTTTATCTGAGTCTGTTGCATGCTTAGATATCTTATGGCTTTCCCGTTCCTCCATTCGGGTGCCCGAAACTTCAAATGAACCGCTATTTACGTTCATTAAAACACGAGTCTTTTCTTGTGTACGAATCTCTGTGTCATTGTCCCATCGTGAGTCCGATTACCGTCCGGTCAGCTTCATATCCTTTATCTGAGTCTGTTGCATGCTTAGATATCTTATGGCCTTCCCGTACCTCCATTCGGGTGCCCGAAACTTCAAATGTACAGATAGTTACGTCCTTTAAAACTCGAGTTTTTTCTTGTCTACGAATCTTTGTGTCATTGTCGCATCGTGAGTCCGATTACCATCCGGTCAGCTTCATATCCTTTATCTGAGTCTGTTGCATGTTAGATATCCTATGGGTTTCCCGTTCCTCCATTCGGGTGCCCGAAACTTCATATGAACCGATAGTTCCGTCCATTAAAACTCGAGTCTTTTCTTGTGTACGAATCTCTGTGTCATTGTCCCATCGTGAGTCCGATTACCGTCCGGTCAGCTTCATATCCTTTATCTGAGTCTGTTGCATGCTCAGACATCTTATGGCCTTCACGTTCCTCCATTCGGGTGCCCGAAACTTCAAATGTATAGATAGTTACTTCCTTTAAAACTCGAGTCTTTTTTTGTGTACGAATCTCTATGTCATTGTCGCATCGTGAGTCCGATTACCGTCCGGTCAGCTTCATATCCTTTATCTGAGTCTCTTGCATGCTAAGATATCTTATGGCCTTCCCGTTCCTCAATTCGGGTGCCCGAAACTTCAAATGAACCGCTAGTTACGTCCATTAAAACACGGGTCCTTTCTTGTGTACGAATCTCTGTGTCATTGTCACATCGTGAGTCCGATTACCGTCCGGTCTGCTTCGTATCCCTTAACCTTGTTTGTTGCATGATAAGACATCTTATGGCGTTCCCGTTCCTCCATTCGGGTGCCCGAAACTTCATATGAACCGATAGTTCCGTCCATTAAAACTCGAGTCTTTTCTTGTGTACGAATCTCTGTGTCATTGTCCCATCGTGACTCCGATTACCGTCCGTCAGCTTCATATCCTTTATCTGAGTCTGTTGCATGCTTAGATATCTTATGGCCTTCCCGTACCTCCATTCGGGTGCCCGAAACTTCAAATGTACAGATAGTTACGTCCTTTAAAACTCGAGTCTTTTCTTGTGTACGAATCTCTGTGTCATTGTCGCATCGTGAGTCCGATTACCGTCCGGTCAGCTTCATATCCTTTATCTGAGTCTGTTGCATGCTTAGATATCTTATGGCTTTCCCGTTCCTCCATTCGGGTGCCCAAAACTTCAAATGAACCGCTATTTAGGTTCATTAAAACACGAGTCTTTTCTTGTGTACGAATCTCTGTGTCATTGTCCCATCGTGAGTCCGATTACCATCCGGTAAGCTTCATATCCTTTATCTGAGTCTGTTGCATGCTCAGATATCTTATGGCCTTCGCGTTCTTCCATTCGGGTGCCCGAAACTTCAAATGAACCGCTAGTTACTTTATTAAAACACGAGTCTTTTCTTGTGTACGAATCTCTGTGTCATTGTCCCATCGTGAGTCCGATCCTCATCCGGTCAGCTTCATATCCTTTATCTGAGTCTGTTGCATGCTTAGATATCTTATGGCCTTCCCGTACCTCCATTCGGGTGCCCGAAACTTCAAATGTACAGATAGTTACGTCCTTTAGAACTCGAGTCTTTTCCTGTGTACGAATCTCTGTGTCATTGTCTCATCGTGAGTCCGATTACCGTCCGGTCAGCTTCATATCCTTTATCTGAGTCTGTTGCATGCGTAGATATCTTATGGCTTTCCCGTTCCTCCATTCGGGTGCCCGAAACTTCAAATGAACCGCTATTTACGTTCATTAAAACACGAGTCTTTTCTTGTGTACGAATCTCTGTGTCATTGTCGCATCGTGAGTCCGATTACCGTCCGGTCAGCTTCATATGCTTTATCTGAGTCTGTTGCATGCTTAGATATCTTATGGCTTTCCCGTTCCTCCATTCGGGTGCCCGAAACTTCATATGAACCGATAGTTCCGTCCATTAAAACTCGAGTCTTTTCTTGTGTACGAATCCCTGTGTCATTGTCCCATCGTGAGTCCGATTACCGTCCGGTCAGCTTCATATCCTTTATCTGAGTCTGTTGCATGCTTAGATATCTTATGGCCTTCAAGTTCCTCCATTCGGGTGCCCGAAACTTCAAATGTACAAATATTTACGTCCTTTAAAACTCGAGTCTTTTTTTGTGTACGAATCTCTATGTCATTGTCGCATCGTGAGTCCGATTACCGTCCGGTCAGCTTCATATCCTTTATCTGAGTCTGTTGCATGCTTAGATATCTTATGGCCTTCAAGTTCCTCCATTCGGATGCCCGAAACTTCAAATGTACAAATATTTACGTCCTTTAAAACTCGAGTCTTTTTTTGTGTACGAATCTCTATGTCATTGTCGCATCGTGAGTCCGATTACCGTCCGGTCAGCTTCATATCCTTTATCTGAGTCTGTTGCATGCTAAGATATCTTATGGCCTTCCCGTTCCTCAATTCGGGTGCCCGAAACTTCAAATGAACCGCTAGTTACGTCCATTAAAACACGATTCTTTTCTTGTGTACGAATCTCTGTGTCATTGTCACATCGTGAGTCCGATTACCGTTCGGTCTGCTTCGTATCCCTTAACCTTGTTTGTTGCATGATCAGACATCTTATGGCGTTCCCGTTCCATCATTCGGGTGCCCGAAACTTCATATGAACCGCTAGTTCCGTCCATTAAAACTCGAGTCTTTTCTTGTGTACGAATCTCTGTGTCATTGTCCCATCGTGAGTCCGACTACCGTCCGGTCAGCTTCATATCCTTTATCTAAGTCTGTTGAATGCTTAGATATCTTATGGCCTTCCCGTACCTCCATTCGGGTGCCCGAAACTTCAAATGTACAGATAGTTACGTCCTTTAAAACTCGAGTCTTTTCTTGTGTACGAATCTCTGTGTCATTGTCGCATCGTGAGTCCGATTACCGTCCGGTCAGCTTCATATCCTTTATCTGAGTCTGTTGCATGCTCAGATATCTTATGGCCTACCCGTTCCTCCATTCGGGTGCCCGAAACTTCAAATGAACCGCTAGTTACATTCATTAAAACACGAGTCTTTTCTTGTGTACGAATCTCTGTGTCATTGTCCCATCGTGAGTCCGATCACCGTCCGGTCAGCTTAATATCCTTTATCTGAGTCTGTTGCATGCTTAGATATCTTATGGCCTTCCTGTACCTCCATTCGGGTGCCCAAAACTTTAAATGTACAGATAGTTACGTCCTTTAAAACTCGAGTCTTTTCTTGTGTACGAATCTCTGTGTCATTGTCGCATCGTGAGTCCGATTTCCATCCGGTCAGCTTCATATCCTTTATCTGAGTCTGTTGCATGCTTAGATATTTTATAGCTTTCCCGTTCCTCCATTCGGGTGCCCGAAACTTCAAATGAACCGCTATTTACGTTCATTAAAACACGAGTCTTTTCTTGTGTACGAATCTCTGTGTCATTGTCCCATCGTGAGTCCGATTACCGTCCGGTAAGCTTCATATCCTTTATCTGAGTCTGTTGCATGCTCAGATATCTTATGGCCTTCCCGTTCCTCCATTCGGGTGCCCGAAACTTCAAATGAACCGCTAGTTACGTCCATTATAACACGAGTCTTTTCTTGTCTACGAATCTCTGTGTCATTGTCACATCGTGAGTCCGATTACCGTCTGGTCTGCTTCATATCCCTTAACATAGTTTGTTGCATGATCAGATATCTTATGGCGTTCCCGTTCCTCAATTCGGGTGCCCGAAACTTCAAATGAACCGCTAGTTACGTTCATTAAAACACGAGTCTTTTCTTGTGTACGAATCTCTGTGTCATTGTCCCATCGTGAGTCCGATCACCGTCCGGTCAGCTTCATATCCTTTATCTGAGTCTGTTGCATGCTTAGATATCTTATGGCCTTCACGTTCCTCCATTCGGGTGCCCGAAACTTCAAATGTACAGATAGTTACGTCCTTTAAAACTCGAGTCTTTTCTTGTGTACGAATCTCTGTGTCATTGTCCCATCGTGAGTCCGATTACCGTCCGGTCAGCTTCATATCCTTTATCTGAGTCTGTTGCATGCTTAGATATCTTATGGCCTTCCTGTTCCTCAATTCGGGTGCCCGAAACTTCAAATGAACCGCTAGTTATGTCCATTAAAACACGAGTCTTTTCTTGTCTACGAATCTCTGTGTCATTGTCACATCGTGAGTCCGATTACCGTCTGGTCTGCTTCATATCCCTTAACATAGTTTGTTGCATGATCAGATATCTTATGGCGTTCCCGTTCCTCAATTCGGGTGCCCGAAACTTCAAATGAACCGCTAGTTACGTTCATTAAAACACGAGTCTTTTCTTGTGTACGAATCTCTGTGTCATTGTCCCATCGTGAGTCCGATCACCGTCCGGTCAGCTTCATATCCTTTATCTGAGTCTGTTGCATGCTTAGATATCTTATGGCCTTCCTGTACCTCCATTCGGGTGCCCAAAACTTCAAATGTACAGATAGTTACGTCCTTTAAAACTCGAGTCTTTTCTTGTGTACGAATCTCTATGTCATTGTCGCATCGTGAGTCCGATTACCGTCCGGTCAGCTTCATGTCCTTTATCTGAGTCTGTTGCATGCTTAGATATCTTATGGCCTTCCCGTTCCTCAATTCGGGTGCCCGAAACTTCAAATGAACCGCTAGTTACGTCCATTAAAACACGAGTCTTTTCTTGTGTATGAATCTCTTTGTCATTGTCACATCGTGAGTCCGATTACCGTCCGGTCGGCTTCGTATCCATTAACATAGTTTGTTGCATGATCAGATATCTTATGGCCTTCCCGTTCCTCCATTCGGGTGCCCGAAACTTCATATGAACCGATAGTTCCGTCCATTAAAACTCGAGTCTTTTCTTGTGTACGAATCTCTGTGTCATTGTCCCATCGTGAGTCCGATTACCGTCCGGTCAGCTTCATATCCTTTATCTGAGTCTGTTGCACGCTTAGATATCTTATGGCTTTCCCGTTCCTCAATTCGGGTGCCCGAAATTTCAAATGCACCGATAGTTACGTCCTTTAAAACTCGAATCTTTTCTTGTGTACGAATCTCTATGTCATTGTCGCATCGTGAGTCCGATTACCGTCCGGTCAGCTTCATATCCTTTATCTGAGTCTGTTGCATGCATAGATATCTTATGGCCTTCCCGTGCCTCAATTCGGGTGCCCGAAATTTCAAATGATCCTCTAGTTACGTCCATTAAAACACGAGTCTTTTCTTGTGTACGAATCTCTGTGTCATTGTCACATCGTGAGTCCGATTACCGTCCGGTCTGCTTCGTATCCCTTAACATAGTTTGTTGCATGATCAGATATCTTATGGCGTTCTCGTTCCTCCATTCGGATGCCCGAAACTTCAAATGTACAAATATTTACGTCCTTTAAAACTCGAGCCTTTTTTTGTGTACGAATCTCTATGTCATTGTCGCATCGTGAGTCCGATTACCGTCCGGTCAGCTTCATATCCTTTATCTGAGTCTGTTGCATGCTAAGATATCTTATGGCCTTCCCGTTCCTCAATTCGGGTGCCCGAAACTTCAAATGAACCGCTAGTTACGTCCATTAAAACACGATTCTTTTCTTGTGTACGAATCTCTGTGTCATTGTCACATCGTGAGTCCGATTACCGTTCGGTCTGCTTCGTATCCCTTAACCTTGTTTGTTGCATGATCAGACATCTTATGGCGTTCCCGTTCCACCATTCGGGTGCCCGAAACTTCATATGAACCGCTAGTTCCGTCCATTAAAACTCGAGTCTTTTCTTGTGTACGAATCTCTGTGTCATTGTCCCATCGTGAGTCCGACTACCGTCCGGTCAGCTTCATATCCTTTATCTAAGTCTGTTGAATGCTTAGATATCTTATGGCCTTCCCGTACCTCCATTCGGGTGCCCGAAACTTCAAATGTACAGATAGTTACGTCCTTTAAAACTCGAGTCTTTTCTTGTGTACGAATCTCTTTGTCATTGTCGCATCGTGAGTCCGATTACCGTCCGGTCAGCTTCATATCCTTTATCTGAGTCTGTTGCATGCTCAGATATCTTATGGCCTACCCGTTCCTCCATTCGGGTGCCCGAAACTTCAAATGAACCGCTAGTTACATTCATTAAAACACGAGTCTTTTCTTGTGTACGAATCTCTGTGTCATTGTCCCATCGTGAGTCCGATCACCGTCCGGTCAGCTTAATATCCTTTATCTGAGTCTGTTGCATGCTTAGATATCTTATGGCCTTCCTGTACCTCCATTCGGGTGCCCAAAACTTTAAATGTACAGATAGTTACGTCCTTTAAAACTCGAGTCTTTTCTTGTGTACGAATCTCTGTGTCATTGTCGCATCGTGAGTCCGATTTCCATCCGGTCAGCTTCATATCCTTTATCTGAGTCTGTTGCATGCTTAGATATTTTATAGCTTTCCCGTTCCTCCATTCGGGTGCCCGAAACTTCAAATGAACCGCTATTTACGTTCATTAAAACACGAGTCTTTTCTTGTGTACGAATCTCTGTGTCATTGTCCCATCGTGAGTCCGATTACCGTCCGGTAAGCTTCATATCCTTTATCTGAGTCTGTTGCATGCTCAGATATCTTATGGCCTTCCCGTTCCTCCATTCGGGTGCCCGAAACTTCAAATGAACCGCTAGTTACGTCCATTATAACACGAGTCTTTTCTTGTCTACGAATCTCTGTGTCATTGTCACATCGTGAGTCCGATTACCGTCTGGTCTGCTTCATATCCCTTAACATAGTTTGTTGCATGATCAGATATCTTATGGCGTTCCCGTTCCTCAATTCGGGTGCCCGAAACTTCAAATGAACCGCTAGTTACGTTCATTAAAACACGAGTCTTTTCTTGTGTACTAATCTCTGTGTCATTGTCCCATCGTGAGTCCGATCACCGTCCGGTCAGCTTCATATCCTTTATCTGAGTCTGTTGCATGCTTAGATATCTTATGGCCTTCACGTTCCTCCATTCGGGTGCCCGAAACTTCAAATGTACAGATAGTTACGTCCTTTAAAACTCGAGTCTTTTCTTGTGTACGAATCTCTGTGTCATTGTCCCATCGTGAGTCCGATTACCGTCCGGTCAGCTTCATATCCTTTATCTGAGTCTGTTGCATGCTTAGATATCTTATGGCCTTCCTGTTCCTCAATTCGGGTGCCCGAAACTTCAAATGAACCGCTAGTTATGTCCATTAAAACACGAGTCTTTTCTTGTCTACGAATCTCTGTGTCATTGTCACATCGTGAGTCCGATTACCGTCTGGTCGGCTTCATATCCCTTAACATAGTTTGTTGCATGATCAGATATCTTATGGCGTTCCCGTTCCTCAATTCGGGTGCCCGAAACTTCAAATGAACCGCTAGTTACGTTCATTAAAACACGAGTCTTTTCTTGTGTACGAATCTCTGTGTCATTGTCCCATCGTGAGTCCGATCACCGTCCGGTCAGCTTCATATCCTTTATCTGAGTCTGTTGCATGCTTAGATATCTTATGGCCTTCCTGTACCTCCATTCGGGTGCCCAAAACTTCAAATGTACAGATAGTTACGTCCTTTAAAACTCGAGTCTTTTCTTGTGTACGAATCTCTATGTCATTGTCGCATCGTGAGTCCGATTA
Organism: Ambrosia artemisiifolia; assembly: GCA_032199755.1. Lineage (NCBI taxonomy): Eukaryota > Viridiplantae > Streptophyta > Magnoliopsida > Asterales > Asteraceae > Ambrosia > Ambrosia artemisiifolia. Next base: position 14,605,837 of record CM063529.1, read on the forward strand.
CCGTCCGGTCAGCTTCATGTCCTTTATCTGAGTCTGTTGCATGCTTAGATATCTTATGGCCTTCCCGTTCCTCAATTCGGGTGCCCGAAACTTCAAATGAACCGCTAGTTACGTCCATTAAAACACGAGTCTTTTCTTGTGTATGAATCTCTTTGTCATTGTCACATCGTGAGTCCGATTACCGTCCGGTCGGCTTCGTATCCATTAACATAGTTTGTTGCATGATCAGATATCTTATGGCGTTCCCGTTCCTCCATTCGGGTGCTCGAAACTTCATATGAACCGATAGTTCCGTCCATTAAAACTCGAGTCTTTTCTTGTGTACGAATCTCTGTGTCATTGTCCCATCGTGAGTCCGATTACCGTCCGGTCAGCTTCATATCCTTTATCTGAGTCTGTTGCACGCTTAGATATCTTATGGCTTTCCCGTTCCTCAATTCGGGTGCCCGAAATTTCAAATGCACCGATAGTTACGTCCTTTAAAACTCGAATCTTTTCTTGTGTACGAATCTCTATGTCATTGTCGCATCGTGAGTCCGATTACCGTCCGGTCAGCTTCATATCCTTTATCTGAGTCTGTTGCATGCATAGATATCTTATGGCCTTCCCGTGCCTCAATTCGGGTGCCCGAAATTTCAAATGATCCTCTAGTTACGTCCATTAAAACACGAGTCTTTTCTTGTGTACGAATCTCTGTGTCATTCTCACATCGTGAGTCCGATTACCGTCCGGTCTGCTTCGTATCCCTTAACATAGTTTGTTGCATGATCAGATATCTTATGGCGTTCTCGTTCCTCCATTCGGGGGCCCGAAACTGCATATGAACTGATAGTTCCGTCCATTAAAACTCGAGTCTTTTCTTGTGTACGAATCTTTGTGTCATTGTCCCATCGTGAGTCCGATTACCGTCCGGTCAGCTTCATATCCTTTATCTGAGTCTGTTGCATGTTTAGATATCTTATGGCTTTCCCATTCCTCCATTCGGGTGCCCGAAACTTCAAACGAACCGCTATTTACGTTCATTAAAGCACGAGTCTTTTCTTGTGTACGAATCTCTGTGTCATTGTCCCATCGTGAGTCCGATTACCGTCCGGTCAGCTTCATATCCTTTATCTGAGTCTGTTACATGATTAGATATCTTATGGCCTTCCATTCCTCCATTTGGGAGCCCGAAACTTCAAATGTACCGATAGTTACGTCCTTTAAAACTCGAATATTTTCTTGTGTACGAATCTCAATGTCATTGTCGCATCGTGAGTCCGATTACCTTCCGGTCACCTTCGTATCCTTGTTCAGAGTCTGTTGTGTGATCAGATATCTTATGGCCTTCTCGTTCCTCCATTCGGGTACCAGAAACTTCAAATGTACCGATAGTTACGTCCTTTAAAACTCGAGTCTTTTCTTTTGTACGAATCTCTATGTCATTGTCACATCGTGAGTCCGATTACCCTCCGGTTAGCTTCGTATCCTTTAACATAGTCTGTTGCATGATCAAATATCTTATAGCCTTCCCGTTTCTCCATTCGGGTGCCCGAAACTTCATATGAACCGATAGTTACGTCCATTATAACACGAGTCTTTTCTTGTGTACGAATCTCTGTGTCATTGTCGCATTGTGAGTCCGATTACCGTCCGGTAAGCTTCATATCCTTTATCTGAGTCTGTTGCATGATCAGATATCTTATGGCCTTCCCGTTCCTCCATTCGGGAGCCCGAAACTTCAAATGTACCGATAGTTACGTACTTTAAAACTCGAGTCTTTTCTTGTGTACGTATCTCTATGTCATTGTCGCATCATGAGTCTGATTACCGTCCGGTAAGCTTCATATCCTTTATCTGAGTCTGTTGCATGATCAGATATCTTATAGCCTTCCCGTTCCTCCATTCGGGAGCCCGAAACTTCAAATGTACCGATATTTACGTCCATTAAAACTCGAGTCTTTTCTTGTGTACGAATCTCTGTGTCATTGTCGCATTGTTAGTCCGATTACCGTTCGGTAAGCTTCATATCCTTTATCTGAGTCTGTTGCATGATCAGATATATTATGGCCTTTCCGTTCCTCTATTCGGGAGCCTGAAACTTCAAATGTACCGATAGTTACGTCCTTTAAAACTCGAATCTTTTCTTGTGTACAAATCTCTATGTCATTGTCGCATCGTGAGTCCGATTACCTTCCGGTCAACTTCGTATCCTTGATCAGAGTCTGTTGTGTGATCAGATATCTTATGGCCTTCCCGTTCCTCCATTCGGGTACCCGAAACTTCAAATGTACCGATAGTTACGTCCTTTAAAACTCGAGTCTTTTCTTGTGTACAAAACTCTATGTCATTGTCACATCGTGAGTCCGATTACCGTCCGGTCAGCTTCGTATGCTTTAACATAGTCTGTTGCATGATCAAATATCTTATAGACTTCCCGTTCCTCCATTCGGGTGCCCGAAACTTCATATGAACCGATAGTTACGTCCATTATAACTCGAGTCTTTTCTTGTGTACGAATCTCTGTGTCATTGTCGCATTGTGAGTCCGATTACCATCCGGTAAGCTTCATATCCTTTATCTGAGTCTGTTGCATGCTTAGATATCTTATGGCTTTTCCCTTCCTCCATTCGGGTGCCAGAAACTTCAAATGAACCGCTAGTTACGTCCATTAAAACATGAGTCTTTTCTTGTGTACGAATCTCTGTGTCATTGTCCCATCGTGAGTCCGATTACCATCCGGTAAGCTTCATATCCTTTATCTGAGTCTGTTGCATTCTCAGATATTTTATGGCCTTCCCGTTCCTCCATTCGGGTGCTCGAAACTTCAAATGAACCGCTAGTTACGTCTATTAAAACACGAGTCTTTTCTTGTGTACGAATCTCTGTGTCATTGTCCCATCGTGAATCCGATTACGGTCCGGTCAGCTTCATATCCTTTATCTGAGTCAGTTGCATGCTTAGATATCTTATGGCCTTCCCGTACCTCCATTCGGGTGCCCGAAACTTCATATGAACCGATAGTTCCGTCCATTAAAACTCGAGTCTTTTCTTGTGTACGAGTCTTGGTGTCATTGTCCCATCGTGAGTCCGATTACCCTCCGGTCAGCTTCATATCCTTTAATTGAGTCTGTTGCATGCTCAGATATCTTATGGCCTTCACGTTCCTCCATTCGGGTGCCCGAAACTTCAAATGTACAGATAGTTACGTCCTTTAAAACTCGAGTCTTTTTTTGTGTACGAATCTCTATGTCATTGTCGCATCGTGAGTCCGATTACCGTCCGGTCAGCTTCATATCCTTTATCTGAGTCTGTTGTGTGATCAGATATCTTATGGCCTTCTCGTTCCTCCATTCGGGTACCAGAAACTTCAAATGTACCGATAGTTACGTCCTTTAAAACTCGAATATTTTCTTGTGTACGAATCTCAATGTCATTGTCGCATCGTGAGTCCGATTACCTTCCGGTCAACTTCGTATCCTTGATCAGAGTCTGTTGTGTGATCAGATATCTTATGGCCTTCTCGTTCCTCCATTCGGGTACCAGAAACTTCAAATGTACCGATAGTTACGTCCTTTAAAACTCGAGTCTTTTCTTTTGTACGAATCTCTATGTCATTGTCACATCGTGAGTCCGATTACCCTCCGGTCAGCTTCGTATCCTTTAACATAGTCTGTTGCATGATCAAATATCTTATAGCCTTCCCGTTTCTCCATTCGGGTGCCCGAAACTTCATATGAACCGATAGTTACGTCCATTATAACACGAGTCTTTTCTTGTGTACGAATCTCTGTGTCATTGTCGCATTGTGAGTCCGATTACCGTCCGGTAAGCTTCATATCCTTTATCTGAGTCTGTTGCATGATCAGATATCTTATGGCCTTCCCGTTCCTCCATTCGGGAGCCCGAAACTTCAAATGTACCGATAGTTACGTACTTTAAAACTCGAGTCTTTTCTTGTGTACGTATCTCTATGTCATTGTCGCATCATGAGTCTGATTACCGTCCGGTAAGCTTCATATCCTTTATCTGAGTCTGTTGCATGATCAGATATCTTATAGCCTTCCCGTTCCTCCATTCGGGAGCCCGAAACTTCAAATGTACCGATATTTACGTCCATTAAAACTCGAGTCTTTTCTTGTGTACGAATCTCTGTGTCATTGTCGCATTGTTAGTCCGATTACCGTTCGGTAAGCTTCATATCCTTTATCTGAGTCTGTTGCATGATCAGATATCTTATGGCCTTCCCGTTCCTCTATTCGGGAGCCTGAAACTTCAAATGTACCGATAGTTACGTCCTTTAAAACTCGAATCTTTTTTTGTGTACAAATCTCTATGTCATTGTCGCATCGTGAGTCCGATTACCTTCCGGTCAACTTCGTATCCTTGATCAGAGTCTGTTGTGTGATCAGATATCTTATGGCCTTCCCGTTCCTCCATTCGGGTACCCGAAACTTCAAATGTACCGATAGTTACGTCCTTTAAAACTCGAATCTTTTCTTGTGTACAAAACTCTATGTCATTGTCACATCGTGAGTCCGATTACCGTCCGGTCAGCTTCGTATGCTTTAACATAGTCTGTTGCATGATCAAATATCTTATAGACTTCCCGTTCCTCCATTCGGGTGCCCGAAACTTCATATGAACCGATAGTTACGTCCATTATAACTCGAGTCTTTTCTTGTGTACGAATCTCTGTGTCATTGTCGCATTGTGAGTCCGATTACCATCCGGTAAGCTTCATATCCTTTATCTGAGTCTGTTGCATGATTAGATATCTTATGGCTTTTCCCTTCCTCCATTCGGGTGCCAGAAACTTCAAATGAACCGCTAGTTACGTCCATTACAACATGAGTCTTTTCTTGTGTACGAATCTCTGTGTCATTGTCCCATCGTGAGTCCGATTACCATCCGGTAAGCTTCATATCCTTTATCTGAGTCTGTTGCATTCTCAGATATCTTATGGCCTTCCCGTTCCTCCATTCGGGTGCTCGAAACTTCAAATGAACCGCTAGTTACGTCTATTAAAACACAAGTCTTTTCTTGTGTACGAATCTCTGTGTCATTGTCCCATCGTGAATCCGATTACGGTCCGGTCAGCTTCATATCCTTTATCTGAGTCTGTTGCATGCTTAGATATCTTATGGCCTTCCCGTACCTCCATTCGGGTGCCCGAAACTTCATATGAACCGATAGTTCCGTCCATTAAAACTCGAGTCTTTTCTTGTGTACGAGTCTTGGGGTCATTGTCCCATCGTGAGTCCGATTACCGTCCGGTCAGCTTCATATCCTTTAATTGAGTCTGTTGCATGCTCAGATATCTTATGGCCTTCACGTTCCTCCATTCGGGTGCCCGAAACTTCAAATGTACAGATAGTTACGTCCTTTAAAACTCGAGTCTTTTTTTGTGTACGAATCTCTATGTCATTGTCGCATCGTGAGTCCGATTACCGTCCGGTCAGCTTCATGTCCTTTATCTGAGTCTGTTGCATGCTAAGATATCTTATGGCCTTCCCGTTCCTCAATTCGGGTGCCCGAAACTTCAAATGAACCGCTAGTTACGTCCATTAAAACACAAGTCTTTTCTTGTGTACGAATCTCTGTGTCATTGTCACATCGTGAGTCCGATTACCGTCCAGTCTGCTTCGTATCCCTTAACCTAGTTTGTTGCATGATCAGATATCTTATGGCGTTCCCGTTCCTCCATTCGGGTGCCCGAAACTTCATATGAACCGATAGTTCCGTCCATTAAAACTCGAGTCTTTTCTTGTGTACGAATCTCAGTGTCATTGTCCCATCGTGAGTCCGATTACCGTCCGGTCAGCTTCATATCCTTTATCTGAGTCTGTTGCATGCTTAGATATCTTATGGCCTTCCCGTACCTCCATTCGGGTGCCCGAAACTTCAAATGATAGTTACGTCCTTTAAAACTCGAGTCTTTTCTTGTGTACGAATCTCTGTGTCATTGTCGCATCGTGAGTCCGATTACCGTCCGGTCAGCTTCATATCCTTTATCTGAGTCTGTTGCATGCTTAGATATCTTATGGCTTTCCCGTTCCTCCATTCGGGTGCCCGAAACTTCAAATGAACCTTTATTTAGGTTCATTAAAACACGAGTCTTTTCTTGTGTACGAATCTCTGTGTCATTGTCCCATCGTGAGTCCGATTACCGTCCGGTAAGCTTCATATCCTGTATCTGAGACTGTTGCATGCTTAGATATCTTATGGCTTTCCCGTTCCTCCATTCGGGTGCCCGAAACTTCAAATGAACCGCTATTTATGTTCATTAAAACACGAGTCTTTTCTTGTGTACGAATCTCTGTGTCATTGTCACATCGGGAGTCCGATTACCGTCCGGTCTCCTTCGTATCCCTTAACATAGTTTGTTGCATGATCAGATATCTTATGGCGTTCCCGTTCCTCCATTCGGGTGCCCGAAACTTCATATGAACCGATAGTTCCGTCCATTGAAACTCGAGGCTTTTCTTGTGTACGAATCTCTGTGTCATTGTCCCATCGTGAGTCCGATTACCGTCCGGTCAGCTTCATATCCTTTATTTTAGTCTGCTGCATGCTTAGATATCTTATGGCTTTCCCGTTCCTCCATTCAGGTGCCCGAAACTTCAAATGAACAGCTATTTACGTTCATTAAAACACGAGTCTTTTCTTGTGTACGAATCTCTGTGTCATTGTCCCATCATGAGTCCGATTACCGTCCGGTCAGCTTCATATCCTTTAACTGAGTCTGTTGCATGCTCAGATATCTTATGGCCTTCACGTTCCTCCATTCGGGTGCCCAAAACTTCAAATGTACAGATAGTTACGTCCTTTAAAACTCGAGTCTTTTCTTGTGTACGAATCTCTATGTCATTGTCGCATCGTGAGTCCGATAACCGTCCGGTCAGCTTCATATCCTTTATCTGAGTCTGTTGCATGCTAAGATATCTTATGGCCTTCCCGTTCCTCAATTCGGGTGCCCGAAACTTCAAATGAACCGCTAGTTACGTCCATTAAAACACGAGTCTTTTCTTGTGTACGAATCTCTGTGTCATTGTCACATCGTGAGTCCGATTACCGTCCGGTCTGCTTCGTATCCCTTAACATAGTTTGCTGCATGATCAGATATCTTATGGCGTTCCCGTTCCTCCATTCGGGTGCCCGAAACTTCATATGAACCGATAGTTCCGTCCATTAAAACTGGAGTCTTTTCTTGTGTACGAATCTCAGTGTCATTGTCCCATCGTGAGTCCGATTACCGTCCGGTCAGCTTCATATCCTTTATCTGAGTCTGTTGCATGCTTAGATATCTTATGGCCTTCCCGTACCTCCATTCGGGTGCCCGAAACTTCAAATGTATAGATAGTTACGTCCTTTAAAACTCTAGTCTTTTCTTGTGTACGAATCTCTATGTCATTGTCGCATCGTGAGTCCGATTACCGTACGGTCAGCTTCATATCCTTTATCTGAGTCTGTTGCATGCTTAGATATCTTATGGCTTTCCCGTTCCTCCATTCGGGTGCCCGAAACTTCAAATAAACCTTTATTTAGGTTCATTAAAACACGAGTCTTTTCTTGTGTACGAATCTCTGTGTCATTGTCCCATCGTGAGTCCGATTACCGTCCGGTAAGCTTCATATCCTGTATCTGAGTCTGTTGCATGCTCAGATATCTTATGGCCTTCCCGTTCCTCCATTCGGGTGCCCGAAACTTCAAATGAACCGCTAGTTACGTTCATTAAAACACGAGTCTTTTCTTGTGTACGAATCTCTGTGTCATTGTCCCATCGTGAGTCCGATCACCGTCCGGTCAGCTTCATATCCTTTATCTGAGTCTGTTGCATGCTTAGATATCTTATGGCCTTCCCGTACCTCCATTCGGGTGCCCTAAACTTCAAATGTACAGATAGTTACGTCCTTTAAAACTCGAGTCTTTTCTTGTGTACGAATCTCTGTGTTATTGTCGCATCGTGAGTCCGATTACCATCCGGTCAGCTTCATATCCTTTTTTTTTTTTTTTTTTTTTTTTTTTTTTTTTTTGGTAAAAGGAGGCGGCACTCCTGGTAAATTTTATTAATCACAAAAAATATATATACACCTAAGAGATCGGCATCCCGGGACATACCCCAAGGACCAAAACCCAATCTCAAGCCATGGTCTAACAATGGGACTATCCAAACGTCCCGACCATAAGCTCAACTATACAATCAAACAAAAAAACAAACCACAAAAAACCACACAGCTAAAACCTATCAAGTCCAAACAAAACAAAACAAACAAACTAAAACAAAAAACAAGACCAAAACAGTAAAGCAGCAACACAAGACGCAACATCCATCTTCAAAACTTCCAAGTCTTCAGCAGCCACCAGCAAGACATCCAGGACTCCAGCAGCCACAAAAACCACCAACCATCCTTCAATCAGCAACAAACCAGTACCAACAGATCAACACCTGCACAATGACCCATAAACCACAGACCCACCTGACCCATTTACATTAAAACTTCCATATCGTAACAATTCCAGGATCAAACGGAAACCAAAGAACACCCTTTAACAGATTAAAACTCCTGACAACCAGCTCTACAACAGTCTCCTCCCTACAAACCCATCTTCCCTCAACCTTATAATCATTCTTCATTACTATCACCATCAGCCTCAAAACCCCAAAGAGCAGCTGCAAGCTTGACCTGCTCAGAATTTTTAAACTTTAAACCCCTAAGCTTCAATCTAACTACCTCCTCCACCTGTTTACAAACAACCCCAGCTTCCCTACGGACTTTACTGAACAGCCTACAGTTTCTTTCTTGCCAGACAAAATACACAGCAGCAGCTAAACAGAGCCTCTGGATAATACTCCAAACAGATTTACCAGTCTTCTTACCTTCCACTTCCTGAATAATCAATTCCCACTCATCAGGCAAATTCTCAAGTTTAGCTAAAATCTTTATCCTTCTCCAAATCACAACAGAAAACTCACACTTGAAAAACAAGTGCTGATGGCTATCTGTATGCACATTACACAAGCTACACTTCAAATTAGTATTAACTTTCCATACCATTTTATCCTGAGTTGGCAACTTATACTTAAATGCCAACCAAGTGATAAAAGCATGTCTAGGGACCATCTGTTTAAACCATACAAAATTAGCCCACTTAACCTCCAACCCTTTACCAGCAAACTCATTATACACAGCTTTAGTTGAATAAGGAACAACTTTACCATTCCCATCCAACCATAGATACCTATCCTTAGTACCAGGATAAAGAACAGGCACAGGAGACTGCCATAGCTCAGGGTACTTGCTTCTCCAATCATCAGGGATGTTCCACACACCATTATGAAATAAATCAGCAGCACACATTCTCAGACTAAATCCAGCAGATTTTATATCCCTTCTATCAATAAATTTAATAAAAGGGCCCTTCCCATGCCAGTGATCAAACCATGCATTAATCATCCTTCCATTACCAATTTTAGCAAAACAATGGGGTCTAATAAGATTTCTGCATCCCAGAATCTGTTTCCAACTCCAAGAGTCAGAATTAGTATCTCCAACATCCCAGAAGTTGCAGCCATGGATCTTATAATTCTTCACCCATTCAACCCATACAGAATCCCTGTTACTCACAATATTCCAAATATGTTTGGACATAAGAGCAATGTTCCTTTCTTTTAAAGAGGAAACTCCCAATCCACCATGAACTTTCTTTAAACAAATCTCCTCCCAACTCACCCTAGCACTACCATGCTTATAATCACCCTGACACCACAAGAAGCCCCTGCAGATTCTCTCAACATCTTCATTAAGATTAACAGGAAGAATAAATAATGATGCCCAATAAACAGTTAAGGAAGACAGTACAGATTTCAGTAACTGAACTCTTCCAGCATAAGACAAAAACTTATTTCTCCAATCAGTTACTCTTTTCTTCACCTTATCAAGTAAAACACTACAATCCTTTTGATATAACCTCCTTGAGGCAAGAGGTATACCAAGATATTTCAAAGGCAGGCAACCCACACTAAAAGGGACAATACTCAAAATTTCTTGCTGAACTTCACCACTCACATTGCCAAAAATAATTTCACTTTTTTTAAGATTAGGTCTCAGCCCAGAACACTCCCCAAACTCCCTTAAGGCTTCCATAAGAATATTAATAGAACCCCTGTCAGCACTACTAAACATAAAAAGGTCATCAGCAAAGCACAAGTGTGTCAACTTAATCTTTTCACACTTCCAATGGTAAACAAAATTATCCCCCTCATTTATTCTTCTAACTAACATCAGATTAAGGACCTCCATGATCAGAGTGAATAAGTATGGAGACATTGGGTCCCCCTGCCTCAATCCCTTTTCACCCTTAAAGAAACCATGAAGCTGCCCATTAATACCTATAGAATAAGAAACATTCTGCACACACACCATAATCCAATTAATAAACTTAGGATGAAACCCAAAACCCTTTAAACATTCAAGCAAGAAACCATGATCAACAGAATCATATGCCTTCTGAATGTCAATCTTCATAGCAACCCTAGGGTACCCTCTGACCCAATCATACCCCTTAACCAACTCTTGTGATAACAATATATTATCACTAATAAGCCTACCAGGAACAAAAGCACTCTGAACTTTGTCCACCACTTGCTCTAAGTATCCCATCATTCTATTACAAATCACCTTACTGATGCATTTATACAACACATTACAGCAGGCTATTGGTCTAAAATCAGACACACTCAAGGGGGAATTAACCTTTGGTACCAGAGTAATGACTGTGGCATTTAGCTGCTTCAGAATCTTGCCATTGTCAAAAAATTCCTGCACAGCAGAACATATATCATCACCAATAATACTCCAAGCCTTCTTAAAAAAATTGGAAGAATAGCCATCAGGCCCAGGGGCCTTATTATCATCAATCTGGAACATAGCAGCCTTGATTTCATCCTTAGTAACCCTTCTTATCATATAATCAGCATCAGCCTCATTTAATCTTTTATTGAACAAAGAATCAGCCTCCCTAATAGGTCTCACAGCCTCTTTCCTCCCCATCATACCCCTAAAGAATTGCACAAAAGCATCCCCAACCCCTTCTTCATCATACAGACTTCCATCAACTCCATTAATCTGAGAAATCCTATTTCTGGCTTGCCTATGCTTCATAGAATGAAAGAAATACTTAGTATTCTGATCACCCACACACAACCAGTGAATCTTGGACTTCTGCTTTAACATAATCTCCTCATCAAGACAGGCCATATTATAAGCATTAACAAAAGCCACTTCTTCATCTCTAAGATCAGCATTATCAACATCATTATAAGCAGCTTCTTGAACTCTCTCCACCTCCTTTCTAAGAATATCAACCTTTTTATGTAAATTGCCATGCTGAAAATTAAGCTTCCTCAAAGGCTTCTTTAATTCCTTGAGCTTAGTAACAATAATAAACATTTTACAGCCCATAAACCTCCGATTCCACACATCCCTCACAATAGGTAAAAACTCAGGTTTAGAGGATAAATGATTCCAAAACTTAAAAGGTTTTGGCTCCTTACCTGTAACAGAAAGAGAACAAGCTATGACCACAGGAGAGTGATCAGATGTATAAAAAGGCAAGAATTTAGCAAAAACAGAAGGAAACATCTTCACAAAACTTTCATTTCCCATTGCTCTATCCAATTTCTCCCATATCCCATCTTTCTTTCCTGGCTTTTGATTCCATGTATAGTGGAAACCAGTGCTAGCAAGATCCTCCACTCTAATATCACCTACACACTTCTGAAAATCCTCCATACCATAAACTGAAGTAGCAAGCTCAGTACTTTTATCTCTAGCTTCAAGAATGGCATTAAAGTCACCAACTATTAACCAAGGATTATCCCTGATCTGCCCTCCATGCCTCCTCATCTCATCCCATAACAATCTTCTCCCCCCAATATCAGTGACCCCATAAACAAAAGAACAGAAAAAGCTATCCCCTCCTCCCTTCACAGGACACACCAAACAGTGAACAACTTGGGATGTCATACACAAAACAATCACATCCAAGAACCTAGGATCCCAACCCACTAAAATCCGAACCCAACTGGGACAGAAATTAACATTGGACACCCAGCTCCAGCTATTCATCACATTCTTGCAAGCACAATCAACATTCACAGGACTAACTCTAGTTTCAATCAAACCACACAAACTCACCTTATTCTCCAACAAAATACTTCTAATCTGACTTTGTTTAGAGGTAGTAGACATACCTCTAACATTCCAAGCAAAAATCTTAAACTTCATTATTAACATCAGAAATAACCTCAGGATTCTGCAAAGCACCAGAACCCCCACTACTATTACTGCATTCCCCCTCATCACACTTCATAAAATCCCCTACATCCCCCTGCTCAGTCTGAGTATCACAGGATTGAGCTAGCTTCTCAAACATCAATTGGTCCCATTGTTCAAAAAATAATTTAAAACTCGAGTCTTTTCTTGTGTACGAATCTCTGTGTCATTGTCGCATCGTGAGTCCGATTACCGTCCGGTCAGCTTCATATCCTTTATCTGAGTCTGTTGCATGCTTAGATATCTTCTGGCTTTCCCGGTCCTCCATTCAGGTTCCCGAAACTTCAAATGAACCGCTATTTACGTTGATTAAAACACGAGTCTTTTCTTGTGTACGAATCTTGGTGTCATTGTCCCATCGTGAGTCCGATTACCGTCCGGTAAGCTTCATTTCCTTTATCTGAGTCAGTTGCATGCTCAGATATCTTATGATCTTCCCGTTCCTCCATTCGGGTGCCCGAAACTTCAAATGAATCGCTAGTTACGTCCATTAAAACACGAGTCTTTTCTTGTGTACGAATCTCTTTGTCATTGTCCCATCGTGAGTCCGATTACCGTCCGGTCAGCTTCATATCCTTTATCTGAGTCTGTTGCATGCTTAGATATCTTATGGCTTTCCCGTTCCTCAATTCGAGTGCCCGAAATTTCAAATGGACCGATAGTTACGTCCTTTAAAACTCGAGTCTTTTCTTGTGTACGAATCTCTATGTCATTATCGCATCGTGAGTCCGATTTCCGTCCGGTCAGCTTCAAATCCTTTATCTGAGTCTGTTGCATGCTTAGATATCTTATGGCCTTCCCGTTCCTCAATTCGGGTGCCCGAAACTTCAAATGAACCGCTAGTTACGTCCATTAAAACACGAGTCTTTTCTTGTGTACGAATCTCTATGTCATTGTCACATCGTGAGTCCGATTACCGTCCGGTCTGCTTCATATCCCTTAACATAGTTTGTTGCATGATCGGATATCTTATGGCGTTCCCGTTCCTCCATTCGGGTGCCCGAAACTTCATATGAACCGATAGTTCCGTCCATTAAAACTCGAGTCTTTTCTTGTGTACGAATCTCTGTGTCATTGTCCCATCGTGAGTCCGATTACCGTCCGGTCAGCTTCATATCCTTTATCTGAGTCTGTTGCATGCTTAGATATCTTATGGCCTTCCCGTACCTCCATTCGGGTGCCCGAAACTTCAAATGTACAGATAGTTACGTCCTTTAAAACTCGAGTCTTTTTTTGTGTACGAATCTCTGTGTGATTGTCGCGTCGTGAGTCCGATTACCGTCCGGTCAGCTTCATATCCTTTATCTGAGTCTGTTGCATGCTTAGATATCTTATGGCTTTCCCGTTCCTCCATTCGGGTGCCCGAAACTTCAAATGAACCGATAGTTACGTCTTTTAAAACTCGGGTCTTTTCTTGTGTACGAATCTCTGTGTCATTGTCGCATCGTGAGTCCGATTACCGTCCGGTCAGCTTCATATCCTTTATCTGAGTCTGTTGCATGCTTAGATATCTTATGGCTTTCCCGTTCCTCCATTCGGGTGCCCGAAACTTCAAATGAACTGCTATTTACGTTCATTAAAACACGAGTCTTTTCTTGTGTACGAATCTCTGTGTCATTGTCCCATCGTGAGTCCGATTACCGTCCGGTCAGCTTCATATCCTTTATCTGAGTCTGTTGCATTCTTAGATATCTTATGGCTTTCCCGTTCCTCCATTCGGGTGCCGGAAACTTCAAATGAACCGCTATTTAAGTTCATTAAAACACGAGTCTTTTCTTGTGTACGAATCTCTGTGTCATTGTCCCATCGTGAGTCCGATTACCGTCCGGTTAGCTTCATATCCTTTATCTGAGTCTGTTGCATGCTCAGATATCTTATGGCCTTCCCGTTCCTCCATTCGGGTGCCCGAAACTTCAAATATACAGATAGTTACGTCCTTTAAAACTCGAGTCTTTTCTTGTGTACGAATCTCTGTGTCATTGTCGCATCGTGAGTCCGATTACCGTCCGGTCAGCTTCATATCCTTTATCTGAGTCTGTTGCATGCTTAGATATCTTATGGCTTTCCCGTTCCTCCATTCGGGTGCCCGAAACTTCAATTGAACCGCTATTTACGTTCATTAAAACACGAGTCTTTTCTTGTATACGAATCTCTGTGTCATTGTCCCATCGTGAGTCCGATTACCGTCCGGTAAGCTTCATATCCTTTATCTGAGTCTGTTGCATGGCCTTCCCGTTCCTCCATTCGGGTGCCCGAAACTTCAAATGAACCGCTAGTTACGTCTATTAAATCACGAGTCTTTTCTTGTGTACGAATCTCTGTGTCATTGTCCCAACGTGAGTCCGATTACCGTCCGGTCCGCTTCATATACTTTATCTGAGTCTGTTGCATGCTTAGATATCTTATGGCTTTCTCGTTCCTCCATTCGGGTGCCCGAAATTTCAAATGAACCGCTATTTACGTTCATTAAAACACGAGTCTTTTCTTGTGTACGAATCTCGGTGTCATTGTCCCAGTGTGACTCCGATTACTGTCCGGTCAGCTTCATATCCTTTATCTGAGTCTGTTGCATGCTCAGATATCTTATGGCCTTCCCGTTCCTCCATTCGGGTGCCCGAAACTTCAAATGAACCGCTAGTTACGTCCATTAAAATCTAAGTCTTTTCTTGTGTACGAATCTTTATGTTATTGTCGCATCGTGAGTCCGATTACCGTCCGGTCAGCTTCATATCCTTTATCTGAGTCTGTTGCATGCTTAGATATCTTATGGCATTCCCGTTCCTCCATTCAGGTGCCCGAAACTTCAAATGTACCGATAGTTACGTCCTTTAAAACTCGAGTCTTTTCTTGTGTACGAATCTCTATGTCATTGTCCCATCTTGAGTTCGATTACCGTCCGGTCAACTTCATATCCTTTTTCTGAGTCTGTTGCATGCTTAGATATCTTATGGCCTTCCCGTACCTCCATTCGGGTGCCCGAAACTTCAAATGTACAGATAGTTACGTCCTTTAAAACTCGAGTCTTTTCTTGTGTACGAATCTCTGTGTCATTGTCCCAACGTGAGTCCGATTACCGTCCGGTCAGCTTCATATACTTTATCTGAGTCTGTTGCATGCTTAGATATCTTATGGCTTTCCCGTTCCTCCATTCGGGTGCCCGAAATTTCAAATGAACTGCTATTTACGTTCATTAAAACACGAGTCTTTTCTTGTGTACGAATCTCGGTGTCATTGTCCCAGTGTGAGTCCGATTACTGTCCGGTCAGCTTCATATCCTTTATCTGAGTTTGTTGCATGCTCAGATATCTTATGGCCTTCCCGTTCCTCCATTCGGGTGCCCGAAACTTCAAATGAACCGCTAGTTACGTCCATTAAAATCTAAGTCTTTTCTTGTGTACGAATCTTTATGTTATTGTCGCATCGTGAGTCCGATTACCGTCCGGTCAGCTTCATATCCTTTATCTGAGTCTGTTGCATGCTTAGATATCTTATGGCATTCCCGTTCCTCCATTCGGGTGCCCGAAACTTCAAATGTACCGATAGTTACGTCCTTTAAAACTCGAGTCTTTTCTTGTGTACGAATCTCTGTGTCATTGTCCCATCGTGAGTTCGATTACCGTCCGGTCAACTTCATATCCTTTTTCTGAGTCTGTTGCATGCTTAGATATCTTATGGCCTTCCCGTACCTCCATTCGGGTGCCGGAAACATCAAATGTACAGATAGTTACGTCCTTTAAAACTCGAGTCTTTTCTTGTGTACGAATCTCTATGTCATTGTCGCATCGTGAGTCCGATAACCGTCCGGTCAGCTTCATATCCTTTATCTGAGTCTGTTGCATGCTAAGATATCTTATGGCCTTCCCGTTCCTCAATTCGGGTGCCCGAAACTTCAAATGAACCGCTAGTTACGTCCATTAAAACACGAGTCTTTTCTTGTGTACGAATCTCTGTGTCATTGTCACATCGTGAGTCCGATTACCGTCCGGTCTGCTTCGTATCCCTTAACATAGTTTGTTGCATGATCAGATATCTTATGGCGTTCCCGTTCCTCCATTCGGGTGCCCGAAACTTCATATGAACCGATAGTTCCGTCCATTAAAACTCGAGTCTTTTCTTGTGTACGAATCTCTGTGTCGTTGTCCCATCGTGAGTCCGATTACCATCCGGTCAGCTTCATATCCTTTATCTGAGTCTGTTGCATGCTTAGATATCTTATGGCCTTCGCGTACCTCTATTCGGGTGCCCGAAACTTCAAATGTACAGATAGTTACGTCCTTTAAAACTCGAGTCTTTTCTTGTGTACGAATCTCTGTGTCATTGTCGCATCGTGAGTCCGATTACCGTCCGGTCAGCTTCATATCCTTTATCTGAGTCTGTTGCATGCTTAGATATCTTCTGGCTTTCCCGGTCCTCCATTCAGGTGCCCGAAACTTCAAATGAACCGCTATTTACGTTGATTAAAACACGAGTCTTTTCTTGTGTACGAATCTATGTGTCATTGTCCCATCGTGAGTCCGATTACCGTCCGGTAAGCTTCATTTCCTTTATCTGAGTCAGTTGCATGCTCAGATATCTTATGATCTTCCCGTTCCTCCATTCGGGTGCCCGAAACTTCAAATGAATCGCTAGTTACGTCCATTAAAACACGAGTCTTTTCTTGTGTACGAATCTCTTTGTCATTGTCCCATCGTGAGTCCGATTACCGTCCGGTCAGCTTCATATCCTTTATCTGAGTCTGTTGCATGCTTAGATATCTTATGGCTTTCCCGTTCCTCAATTCGAGTGCCCGAAATTTCAAATGGACCGATAGTTACGTCCTTTAAAACTCGAGTCTTTTCTTGTGTACGAATCTCTATGTCATTATCGCATCGTGAGTCCGATTTCCGTCCGGTCAGCTTCAAATCCTTTATCTGAGTCTGTTGCATGCTTAGATATCTTATGGCCTTCCCGTTCCTCAATTCGGGTGCCCGAAACTTCAAATGAACCGCTAGTTACGTCCATTAAAACACGAGTCTTTTCTTGTGTACGAATCTCTGTGTCATTGTCACATCGTGAGTCCGATTACCGTCCGGTCTGCTTCATATCCCTTAACATAGTTTGTTGCATGATCGGATATCTTATGGCGTTCCCGTTCCTCCATTCGGGTGCCCGAAACTTCATATGAACCGATAGTTCCGTCCATTAAAACTCGAGTCTTTTCTTGTGTACGAATCTCTGTGTCGTTGTCCCATCGTGAGTCCGATTACCATCCGGTCAGCTTCATATCCTTTATCTGAGTCTGTTGCATGCTTAGATATCTTATGGCCTTCGCGTACCTCTATTCGGGTGCCCGAAACTTCAAATGTACAGATAGTTACGTCCTTTAAAACTCGAGTCTTTTCTTGTGTACGAATCTCTGTGTCATTGTCGCATCGTGAGTCCGATTACCGTCCGGTCAGCTTCATATCCTTTATCTGAGTCTGTTGCATGCTTAGATATCTTCTGGCTTTCCCGGTCCTCCATTCAGGTGCCCGAAACTTCAAATGAACCGCTATTTACGTTGATTAAAACACGAGTCTTTTCTTGTGTACGAATCTATGTGTCATTGTCCCATCGTGAGTCCGATTACCGTCCGGTAAGCTTCATTTCCTTTATCTGAGTCAGTTGCATGCTCAGATATCTTATGATCTTCCCGTTCCTCCATTCGGGTGCCCGAAACTTCAAATGAATCGCTAGTTACGTCCATTAAAACACGAGTCTTTTCTTGTGTACGAATCTCTTTGTCATTGTCCCATCGTGAGTCCGATTACCGTCCGGTCAGCTTCATATCCTTTATCTGAGTCTGTTGCATGCTTAGATATCTTATGGCTTTCCCGTTCCTCAATTCGAGTGCCCGAAATTTCAAATGGACCGATAGTTACGTCCTTTAAAACTCGAGTCTTTTCTTGTGTACGAATCTCTATGTCATTATCGCATCGTGAGTCCGATTTCCGTCCGGTCAGCTTCAAATCCTTTATCTGAGTCTGTTGCATGCTTAGATATCTTATGGCCTTCCCGTTCCTCAATTCGGGTGCCCGAAACTTCAAATGAACCGCTAGTTACGTCCATTAAAACACGAGTCTTTTCTTGTGTACGAATCTCTGTGTCATTGTCACATCGTGAGTCCGATTACCGTCCGGTCTGCTTCATATCCCTTAACATAGTTTGTTGCATGATCGGATATCTTATGGCGTTCCCGTTCCTCCATTCGGGTGCCCGAAACTTCATATGAACCGATAGTTCCGTCCATTAAAACTCGAGTCTTTTCTTGTGTACGAATCTCTGTGTCATTGTCCCATCGTAAGTCCGATTACCGTCCGGTCAGCTTCATATCCTTTATCTGAGTCTGTTGCATGCTTAGATATCTTATGGCCTTCCCGTACCTCCATTCGGGTGCCCGAAACTTCAAATGTACAGATAGTTACGTCCTTTAAAACTCGAGTCTTTTTTTGTGTACGAATCTCTGTGTGATTGTCGCGTCGTGAGTCCGATTACCGTCCGGTCAGCTTCATATCCTTTATCTGAGTCTGTTGCATGCTTAGATATCTTCTGGCTTTCCCGTTCCTCCATTCGGGTGCCCGAAACTTCAAATGAACCGCTATTTACGTTGATTAAAACACGAGTCTTTTCTTGTGTACGAATCTCTGTGTCATTGTCCCATAGTGAGTCCGATTACCATCCGGTAAGCTTCATTTCCTTTATCTGAGTCAGTTGCATGCTCAGATATCTTATGGCCTTCCCGTTCCTCCATTCGGGTGCCCGAAACTTCAAATGAACCGCTAGTTACGTCCATTAAAACACGAGTCTTTTCTTGTGTACTCTCTATGTCATTGTCGCATCGTGAGTCCGATTACCGTCCGGTCAGCTTCATATCCTTTATCTGAGTCTGTTGCATGCTTAGATATCTTATGGCCTTGCCGTTCCTCCATTCGGGTGCCGGAAATTTCAAATGTACAGATAGTTACGTCCTTTAAAACTCGAGTCTTTTCTTGTGTACGAATCTCTATGTCATTGTCGCATCGTAAGTCCGATTACCGTCCGGTCAGCTTCATATCTTTTATCTGAGTCTGTTGCATGCTTAGATATCTTATGGCCTTCTCGTACCTCCATTCGGGTGCCCGAAACTTCAAATGTACAGATAGTTACGTCCTTTAAAACTCGAGTCTTTTGTTGTGTACGAATCTCTATGTCATTGTAGCATCGTGTGTCCGATTACCGTCCGGTCAGCTTCATATCCTTTATCGGAGTCTGTTGCATGCTTAGATATCTTATGGCTTTCCCGTTCCTCCATTCGGGTGCCCGAAACGTCAAATGAACCGCTAGTTACGTCCATTAAAACACGAGTATTTTCTTGTTTACGAATCTCTGTGTCATTGTCCCATCGTGAGTCCGATTACCGTCCGGTAAGCTTGATATCCTTTATCTGAGTCTGTTGCAGGCTCAGATATCTTATGGCCTTCCCGTTCCTCCATTCGGGTGCCCGAAACTTCAAATGAACCGCTAGTTACGTCCATTGAAACTCGAGTCTTTTCTTGTGTACGAATCTTTATGTTATTGTCGCATCGTGAGTCCGATTACCGTCCGGTCAGCTTCATATCCTTTATCTGAGTCTGTTGCATGCTTAGATATCTTATGGCTTTCCCGTTCCTCCATTCGGGTGCCCGAAACTTCAAATGAACCGATAGTTACGTCTTTTAAAACTCGAGTCTTTTCTTGTGTACGAATCTCTGTGTCATTGTCGCATCGTGAGTCCGATTACCGTCCGGTCAGCTTCATATCCTTTATCTGAGTCTGTTGCATGCTTAGATATCTTATGGCTTTCCCGTTCCTCCATTCGGGTGCCCGAAACTTCAAATGAACTGCTATTTACGTTCATTAAAACACGAGTCTTTTCTTGTGTACGAATCTCTGTGTCATTGTCCCATCGTGAGTCCGATTACCGTCCGGTCAGCTTCATATCCTTTATCTGAGTCTGTTGCATTCTTAGATATCTTATGGCTTTCCCGTTCCTCCATTCGGGTGCCGGAAACTTCAAATGAACCGCTATTTAAGTTCATTAAAACACGAGTCTTTTCTTGTGTACGAATCTCTGTGTCATTGTCCCATCGTGAGTCCGATTACCGTCTGGTTAGCTTCATATCCTTTATCTGAGTCTGTTGCATGCTCAGATATCTTATGGCCTTCCCGTTCCTCCATTCGGGTGCCCGAAACTTCAAATATACAGATAGTTACGTCCTTTAAAACTCGAGTCTTTTCTTGTGTACGAATCTCTGTGTCATTGTCGCATCGTGAGTCCGATTACCGTCCGGTCAGCTTCATATCCTTTATCTGAGTCTGTTGCATGCTTAGATATCTTATGGCTTTCCCGTTCCTCCATTCGGGTGCCCGAAACTTCAAATGAACCGCTATTTACGTTCATTAAAACACGAGTCTTTTCTTGTATACGAATCTCTGTGTCATTGTCCCATCGTGAGTCCGATTACCGTCCGGTAAGCTTCATATCCTTTATCTGAGTCTGTTGCATGGCCTTCCCGTTCCTCCATTCGGGTGCCCGAAACTTCAAATGAACCGCTAGTTACGTCTATTAAATCACGAGTCTTTTCTTGTGTACGAATCTCTGTGTCATTGTCCCAACGTGAGTCCGATTACCGTCCGGTCCGCTTCATATACTTTATCTGAGTCTGTTGCATGCTTAGATATCTTATGGCTTTCTCGTTCCTCCATTCGGGTGCCCGAAATTTCAAATGAACCGCTATTTACGTTCATTAAAACACCAGTCTTTTCTTGTGTACGAATCTCGGTGTCATTGTCCCAGTGTGAGTCCGATTACTGTCCGGTCTGCTTCATATCCTTTATCTGAGTTTGTTGCATGCTCAGATATCTTATGGCCTTCCCGTTCCTCCATTCGGGTGCCCGAAACTTCAAATGAACCGCTAGTTACGTCCATTAAAATCTAAGTCTTTTCTTGTGTACGAATCTTTATGTTATTGTCGCATCGTGAGTCCGATTACCGTCCGGTCAGCTTCATATCCTTTATCTGAGTCTGTTGCATGCTTAGATATCTTATGGCATTCCCGTTCCTCCATTCGGGTGCCCGAAACTTCAAATGTACCGATAGTTACGTCCTTTAAAACTCGAGTCTTTTCTTGTGTACGAATCTCTGTGTCATTGTCCCATCGTGAGTTCGATTACCGTCCGGTCAACTTCATATCCTTTTTCTGAGTCTGTTGCATGCTTAGATATCTTATGGCCTTCCCGTACCTCCATTCGGGTGCCGGAAACATCAAATGTACAGATAGTTACGTCCTTTAAAACTCGAGTCTTTTCTTGTGTACGAATCTCTATGTCATTGTCGCATCGTGAGTCTGATTACCGTCCGGTCAGCTTCATATCCTTTATCTAAGTCTGTCGCATGCTTCGATATCTTATGGCTTTCCCGTTCCTCCATTCGGGTGCCCGAAACTTCAAATGTACCGATAGTTACGTCCTTTAAAACTCGAGTCTTTTCTTGTGTACGAATCTCTGTGTCATTGTCGCATCGTGAGTCCGATTACCGTCCGGTCAGCTTCATATCCTTTATCTGAGTCTGTTGCATGCTTAGATATCTTATGGCCTTCCCGTACCTCCATTCGGGTGCCGGAAACTTCAAATGTATAGCTAGTTACGTCATTTAAAACTCGAGTCTTTTCTTGTGTACGAATCTCTATGTCATTGTCGCATCGTGAGTCCGATTACCGTCCGGTCTGCTTCATATCCTTTATCTGAGTCTGTCGCATGCTTAAATATCTTATGGCTTTCCCGTTCCTCCATTCGGGTGCCCGAAACGTCAAATGAACCGCTAGTTACGTCCATTAAAACATGAGTCTTTTCTTGTGTACGAATCTCTGTGTCATTGTCCCATCGTGAGTCCGATTACCGTCCGGTAAGCTTGATATCCTTTATCTGAGTCTGTTGCATGCTCAGATATCTTATGGCCTTCCCGTTCCTCCATTCGGGTGCCCGAAACTTCAAATGAACCGCTAGTTATGTCCATTAAAACTTGAGTCTTTTCTTGTGTACGAATCTTTATGTTATTGTCGCATCGTGAGTCCGATTACCGCCCGGTCAGCTTCATATCCTTTATCTGAGTCTGTTGCATGCTTAGATATCTTATGGCTTTCCCGTTCCTCCATTCGGGTGCCGGAAACTTCAAATGTACAGATAGTTACGTCCTTTAAAACCCGAGTCTTTTCTTGTGTACGAATCTCTATGTCATTGTCCCATCGTGAGTCCGATTACCGTCCGGTCAGCTTCATATCCTTTATCTGAGTCTGTTGCAGGCTTAGATATCTTATGGCTTTCCCGTTCCTCCATTCGGGTGCCCGAAACTTCAAATGTACCGATAGTTACGGCCTTTAAAACTCGAGTCTTTTCTTGTGTACGAATCTCTATGTCATTGTAGCTTCGTGAGTCCGATTACCGTCCGGTCAGCTTCATATCTTTTATCTGAGTCTGTTGCATGCTTAGATATCTTATGGCCTTCCCGTTCCTCCATTCGGGTGCCGGAAACTTCAAATGTACAGATAGTTACGTCCTTTAAAACTCGAGTCTTTTCTTGTGTACGAATCTCTATGTCATTGTCGCTTCGTGAGTCCGATTACCGTCCGGTCAGCTTCATATCCTTTATCTGAGTCTGTTGCATGCTTAGATATCTTATGGCCTTCCCGTACCTCCATTCGGGTGCCCGAAACTTCAAATGTACAGATAGTTACGTCCTTTAAAACTCGAGTCTTTTCTTGTGTACGAATCTCTATGTCATTGTCGCATCGTGTGTCCGATTACCGTCCGGTCAGCTTCATATCCTTTATCGGAGTCTGTCGCATGCTTAGATATCCTATGGCTTTCACGTTCCTCCATTCGGGTGCCCGAAACGTCAAATGAACCGCTAGTTACGTCCATTAAAACACGAGTCTTTTCTTGTTTACGAATCTCTGTGTCATTGTCCCATCGTGAGTCCGATTACCGTCCGGTAAGCTTGATATCCTTTATCTGAGTCTGTTGCAGGCTCAGATATCTTATGGCCTTCCCGTTTCTCCATTCGGGTGCCCGAAACTTCAAATGAACCGCTAGTTACGTCCATTAAAACTCGAGTCTTTTCTTGTGTACGAATCTTTATGTTATTGTCGCATCGTGAGTCCGATTACCGTCCGGTCAGCTTCATATCCTTTATCTGAGTCTGTTGCATGCTTAGATATCTTATGGCTTTCCCGTTCCTCCATTCGGGTGCCCGAAACGTCAAATGAACCGCTAGTTACGTCCATTAAAACACGAGTCTTTTCTTGTTTACGAATCTCTATGTCATTGTCCCATCGTGAGTCCGATTACCGTCCGGTAAACTTGATATCCTTTATCTGAGTCTGTTGCAGGCTCATATATCATATGGCCTTCCCGTTCCTCCATTCGGGTGCTCGAAACTTCAAATGAACCGCTAGTTACGTCCATTAAAACTCGAGTCTTTTCTTGTGTACGAATCTTTATGTTATTGTCGCATCGTGAGTCCGATTACCTTCCGGTCAGCTTCATATCCTTTATCTGAGTCTGTTGCATGCTTAGATATCTTATGGCTTTCCTGTTCCTCCATTCGGGTGCCCGAAACTTCAAATGAACCGATAGTTACGTCCTTTAAAACTCGAGTCTTTTCTTGTGTACGAATCTCTGTGTCATTGTCGCATCGTGAGTCCGATTACCGTCCGGTCAGCTTCATATCCTTTATCTGAGTCTGTTGCATGCTTAGATATCTTATGGCTTTCCCGTTCCTCCATTCGGGTGCCCGAAACTTCAAATGAACCGCTATTTACGTTCATTAAAACACGAGTCTTTTCTTGTGTACGAATCTCTGTGTCATTGTCCCATCGTGAGTCCGATTACCGTCCGGTCAGCTTCATATCCTTTATCTGAGTCTGTTGCATGCTCAGATATCTTATGGCTTTTCCCTTCCTCCATTCGGGTGCCCGAAACTTCAAATGAACCGCTAGTTACGTCCATTAAAACATGAGTCTTTTCTTGTGTACGAATCTCTGTGTCATTGTCCCATCATGAGTCCGATTACCTTCCGGTAAGCTTCATATCCTTTATCTGAGTCTGTTGCATGCTCAGATATCTTATGGCCTTCCCGTTCCTCCATTCGGGTGCTCGAAACTTCAAATGAACCGCTAGTTACGTCTATTAAAACACGAGTCTTTTCTTGTGTACGAATCTCTGTGTCATTGTCCCATCTCGAGTCCGATTACCGTCCGGTCAGCTTCATATCCTTTATCTGAGTCTGTTGCATGCTTAGATATCTTATGGCCTTCCCGTACCTCCATTCGGGTGCCCGAAACTTCAAATGTACAGATAGTTACGTCCTTTAAAACTCGAGTTTTTTCTTGTCTACGAATCTCTGTGTCATTGTCGCATCGTGAGTCCGATTACCGTCCGGTCAGCTTCATATCCTTTATCTGAGTCTGTTGCATGCTTAGATATCTTATGGCTTTCCCGTTCCTCCATTCGGGTGCCCGAAACTTCATATGAACCGATAGTTCCGTCCATTAAAACTCGAGTCTTTTCTTGTGTACGAATCTCTGTGTCATTGTCCCATCGTGAGTCCGATTACCGTCCGGTCAGCTTCATATCCTTTATCTGAGTCTGTTGCATGCTCAGATATTTTATGGCCTTCACGTTCCTCCATTCGGGTGCCCGAAACTTCAAATGTACAGATAGTTACGTCCTTTAAAACTCGAGTCTTTTTTTGTGTACGAATCTCTATGTCATTGTCGCATCGTGAGTCCGATTACCGTCCGATCAGCTTCATATCCTTTATCTGAGTCTGTTGCATGCTAAGATATCTTATGGCCTTCCCGTTCCTCAATTCGGGTGCCCGAAACTTCAAATGAACCGCTAGTTACGTCCATTAAAACACAAGTCTTTTCTTGTGTACGAATCTCTGTGTCATTGTCACATCGTGAGTCCGATTACCGTCCGGTCTGCTTCGTATCCCTTAACCTTGTTTGTTGCATGATCAGACATCTTATGGCGTTCCCGTTCCTCCATTCAGGTGCCCGAAACTTCATATAAACCGATAGTTCCGTCCATTAAAACTCGAGTCTTTTCTTGTGTACGAATCTCTGTGTCATTGTCCCATCGTGAGTCCGATTACCGTCCGGTCAGCTTCATATCCTTTATCTGAGTCTGTTGCATGCTCAGATATCTTATGGCTTTTCCCTTCCTCCATTCGGGTGCCCGAAACTTCAAATGAACCGCTAGTTACGTCCATTAAAACATGAGTCTTTTCTTGTGTACGAATCTCTGTGTCATTGTCCCATCGTGAGTCCGATTACCGTCCGGTAAGCTTCATATCCTTTATCTGAGTCTATTGCATGCTCAGATATCTTATGGCCTTCCCGTTCCTCCATTCGGGTGCTCGAAACTTCAAATGAACCGCTAGTTACGTCTATTAAAACACGAGTCTTTTCTTGTGTACGAATCTCTGTGTCATTGTCCCATCTCGAGTCCGATTACCGTCCGGTCAGCTTCATATCCTTTATCTGAGTCTGTTGCATGCTTAGATATCTTATGGCCTTCCCGTACCTCCATTCGGGTGCCCGAAACTTCAAATGTACAGATAGTTACGTCCTTTAAAACTCGAGTTTTTTCTTGTCTACGAATCTCTGTGTCATTGTCGCATCGTGAGTCCGATTACCGTCCGGTCAGCTTCATATCCTTTGTCTGAGTCTGTTGCATGCTTAGATATCTTATGGCTTTCCCGTTCCTCCATTCGGGTGCCCGAAACTTCATATGAACCGATAGTTCCGTCCATTAAAACTCGAGTCTTTTCTTGTGTACGAATCTCTGTGTCATTGTCCCATCGTGAGTCCGATTACCGTCCGGTCAGCTTCATATCCTTTATCTGAGTCTGTTGCATGCTCAGATATTTTATGGCCTTCACGTTCCTGCATTCGGGTGCCCGAAACTTCAAATGTACAGATAGTTACGTCCTTTAAAACTCGAGTCTTTTTTTGTGTACGAATCTCTATGTCATTGTCGCATCGTGAGTCCGATTACCGTCCGGTCAGCTTCATATCCTTTATCTGAGTCTGTTGCATGCTAAGATATCTTATGGCCTTCCCGTTCCTCAATTCGGGTGCCCGAAACTTCAAATGAACCGCTAGTTACGTCCATTAAAACACAAGTCTTTTCTTGTGTACGAATCTCTGTGTCATTGTCACATCGTGAGTCCGATTACCGTCCGGTCTGCTTCGTATCCCTTAACCTTGTTTGTTGCATGATCAGACATCTTATTGCGTTCCCGTTCATCCATTCGGGTGCCCGAAACTTCATATGAACCGATAGTTCCGTCCATTAAAACTCGAGTCTTTTCTTGTGTACGAATCTCTGTGTCATTGTCCCATCGTGAGTCCGATTACCGTCCGGTCAGCTTCATATCCTTTATCTGAGTCTGTTGCATGCTCAGATATCTTATGGCTTTTCCCTTCCTCCATTCGGGTGCCCGAAACTTCAAATGAACCGCTAGTTACGTTCATTAAAACACGAGTCTTTTCTTGTGTACGAATCTCTGTGTCATTGTCCCATCATGAGTCCGATCACCGTCCGGTCAGTTTCATATCCTTTATCTGAGTCTGTTGCATGCTTCGATATCTTATGGCCTTCCCGTACCTCCATTCGGGTGCCCGAAACTTCAAATGTACAGATAGTTACGTCCTTTAAAACTCGAGTCTTTTCTTGTGTACTAATCTCTGTGTCATTGTCGCATCGTGAGTCCGATTACCGTCCGGTCAGCTTCATATCCTTTATCTGAGTCTGTTGCATGCTCAGATATTTTATGGCCTTCACGTTCCTCCATTCGGGTGCCCGAAACTTCAAATGTACAGATAGTTACGTCCTTTAAAACTCGAGTCTTTTCTTGTGTACTAATCTCTGTGTCATTGTCGCATCGTGAGTCCGATTACCGTCCGGTCAGCTTCATATCCTTTATCTGAGTCTGTTGCATGCAAAGATATCTTATGGCCTTCCCGTTCCTCAATTCGGGTGCCCGAAACTTCAAATGAACCGCTAGTTACGTCCATTAAAACACAAGTCTTTTCTTGTGTACGAATCTCTGTGTCATTGTCACATCGTGAGTCCGATTACCGTCCGGTCTGCTTCGTATCCCTTAACCTTGTTTGTTGCATGATCAGACATCTTATTGCGTTCCCGTTCATCCATTCGGGTGCCCGAAACTTCATATGAACCGATAGTTCCGTCCATTAAAACTCGAGTCTTTTCTTGTGTACGAATCTCTGTGTCATTGTCCCATCGTGAGTCCGATTATCGTCCGGTCAGCTTCATATCCTTTATCTGAGTCTGTTGCATGCTCAGATATCTTATGGCTTTTCCCTTCCTCCATTCGGGTGCCCGAAACTTCAAATGAACCGCTAGTTACGTCCATTAAAACATGAGTCTTTTCTTGTGTACGAATCTCTGTGTCATTGTCCCATCGTGAGTCCGATTACCGTCCGGTAAGCTTCATATCCTTTATCTGAGTCTGTTGCATGCTCAGATATCTTATGGCCTTCCCGTTCCTCCATTCGGGTGCCCGAAACTTCAAATGAACCGCTAGTTACGTCCATTAAAACACGAGTCTTTTCTTGTGTACGAATCTCTGTGTCATTGTCCCATCGTGAGTCCGATTACCGTCCGGTCAGCTTCATATCCTTTATCTGAGTATGTTGCATGCTTAGATATCTTATGGCTTTCCCGTTCCTCCATTCGGGTGCCCGAAACTTCAAATGAACCGCTATTTAGGTTCATTAAAACACGAGTCTTTTCTTGTGTACGAATCTCTGTGTCATTGTCCCATCGTGAGTCCGATTACCATCCGGTAAGCTTCTTATCCTTTATCTGAGTCTGTTGCATGCTCAGATATCTTATGGCCTTCCCGTTCCTTCATTCGGGTGCCCGAAACTTCAAATGAACCGCTAGTTACGTTCATTAAAACACGAGTCTTTTCTTGTGTACGAATCTCTGTGTCATTGTCCCATCATGAGTCCGATCACCGTCCGGTCTGCTTCATATCCTTTATCTGAGTCTGTTGCATGCTTCGATATCTTATGGCCTTCCCGTACCTCCATTCGGGTGCCCGAAACTTCAAATGTACAGATAGTTACGTCCTTTAAAACTCGAGTCTTTTCTTGTGTACTAATCTCTGTGTCATTGTCGCATCGTGAGTCCAATTACCGTCCGGTCAGCTTCATATCCTTTATCTGAGTCTGTTGCATGCTTAGATATCTTATGGCTTTCCCGTTCCTCCATTCGGGTGCCCGAAACTTCAAATGAACCGCTATTTACGTTCATTAAAACACGAGTCTTTTCTTGTGTACGAATCTCTGTGTCATTGTCCCATTGTGAGTCCGATTACCGTCCGGTCAGCTTCATATCCTTTATCTGAGTCTGTTACATGCTTAGATATCTTATGGCTTTCCCGTTCCTCCATTCTGGTGCCCAAAACTTCAAATGAACCGCTATTTACGTTCATTAAAACTCGAGTCTTTTCTTGTGTACGAATCTCTGTGTCATTGTCGCATCGTGAGTCCGATTACCGTCCGGTCAGCTTCATCCTTTATCTGAGTCTGTTGCATGCTTAGATATCTTATGGCTTTCCCGTTCCTCCATTCGGGTGCCCGAAACTTCAAATGAACCGCTATTTAGGTTCATTAAAACACGAGTCTTTTCTTGTGTACGAATCTCTGTGTCATTGTCCCATCGTGAGTCCGATTACCGTCCGGTAAGCTTCATATCCTTTATCTGAGTCTGTTGCATGCTCAGATATCTTATGGCCTTCCCGTTCCTCCATTCGGGTGCCCAAAACTTCAAATGTACAGATAGTTACGTCCTTTAAAACTCGAGTCTTTTCTTGTGTACGAATCTCTATGTCATTGTCGCATCGTCAGTCCAATTACCGTCCGGTCAGCTTCATATCCTTTATCTGAGTCTGTTGCATGCTAAGATATCTTATGGCGTTCCCGTTCCTCAATTCGGGTGCCCGAAACTTCAAATGAACCGCTAGTTACGTCCATTAAAACACGAGTCTTTTCTTGTGTACGAATCTCTGTGTCATTGTCACATCGTGAGTCCGATTACCGTCCGGTCTGCTTCGTATCCCTTAACATAGTTTGTTGCATGATCAGATATCTTATGGCGTTCCCGTTCCTCCATTCGGGTGCCCGAAACTTCATATGAACCGATAGTTCCGTCCATTAAAACTCGAGTCTTTTCTTGTGTAAGAATCTCTGTGTCATTGTCCCATCGTGAGTCCGATAACCGTCCGGTCAGCTTTATATCCTTTATCTGAGTCTGTTGCATGCTTAGGTATCTTATGGCCTTCCCGTACCTCCATTCGGGTGCCCGAAACTTCAAATGTACAGATAGTTACGTCCTTTAAAACTCGAGTCTTTTCTTGTGTACGAATCTCTGTGTCATTGTCGCATCGTAAGTCCGATTACCGTCCGGTCAGCTTCATATCCATTATCTGAGTATGTTGCATGCTTAGATATTTTTTGGCTTTCCCGTTCCTCCATTCGGGTGCCCGAAACTTCAAATGAACCGCTATTTACGTTGATTAAAACACGAGTCTTTTCTTGTGTACGAATCTCTGTGTCATTGTCCCATCGTGAGTCCGATTACCGTCCAGTAAGCTTCATTTCCTTTATCCGAGTCAGTTGCATGCTCAGATATCTTATGGCCTTCCCGTTCCTCCATTCGGGTGCCCGAAACTACAAATGAACCGCTAGTTACGTCCATTAAAACACGAGTCTTTTCTTGTGTACGAATCTCTGTGTTATTGTCCCATCGTGAGTCCGATTACCGTCCGGTCAGCTTCATATCCTTTATCTGAGTGTGTTGCATGCTTAGATATCTTATGGCTTTCCCGTTCCTCAATTCGGGTGCCCGAAATTTCAAATGGACCGATAGTTACGTCCTTTAAAACTCGAGTCTTTTCTTGTGTACGAATCTCTATGTCATTGTCGCATCGTGAGTCCGATTACCGTCCGGTCAGCTTCATATCCTTTTTTTTTTTGGTAAAAGGAGGCGGCACTCCTGGTAAATTTTATTAATCACAAAAAATATATATACACCTAAGGGATTGGCATCCCGGGACATACCCCAAGGACCAAAACCCGACCCCAAGCCCATGGTCTAACAATGGGACTATCCAAACGTCCCGACCATGAGCACAACTATACAATCAAAAACAAATCAAAAAACCACATAGCTACTAGACCAAAGCCACACCCGGCTTATGGTCAAAGTCTCAAACCAAACAAACATACTAACTAATAAAATCCAAACTAAAAACATAAACATCAAATACATCAAAACCCAAATACAGCAGCAGCATCCCAGCAATTCTTCTATCTTCAAGACTTGATCTTCTCAATCTGCCAAGACAGCTGCACACTCCATCAGCAACATTCCATTCTCTAATTTGCATACCTTCATTATCCAGCTGCAAAAAACCATCCTTTAACTTATTAACAGCATCAGCACCTGCATACCTGTAATCCCATAACATAACATTCCTCAGCTGACAAAAACCATCCATAACATAGTAAACAGCCCAAAAGACCTTCAGCCCTCCAGCTTCATATCCTTTATCTGAGTCTGTTGCATGCTTAGATATCTTATGGCCTTCCCGTTCCTCAATTCGGATGCCCGAAACTTCAAATGAACCGCTAGTTACGTCCATTAAAACACGAGTCTTTTCTTGTCTACGAATCTCTGTGTCATTGTCACATCGTGAGTCCGATTACCGTCTGGCCTGCTTCGTATCCCTTAACATAGTTTGTTGCATGATCTATCTTATGGCGTTCCCGTTCCTCAATTCGGGTGCCCGAAACTTCCAATGAACCGCAAGTTACATCCATTAAAACACGAGTCTTTTCTTGTGTACGAATCTCTGTGTCATTGTCACATCGTGAGTCCGATTACCGTCCGGTCAGCTTCATATCCTTTATCTGAGTCTGTTGAATGCTCAGATATTTTATGGCCTTCACGTTCCTCCATTCGGGTGCCCAAAACTTCAAATGTACAGATAGTTACGTCCTTTAAAACTCGAGTCTTTTCTTGTGTACGAATCTCTATGTCATTGTCGCATCGTGAGTCCGATTACCGTCCGGTCAGCTTCATATCCTTTATCTGAGTCTGTTGCATGCTTAGATATCTTATGGCCTTACCGTTCCTCAACTCGGGTGCCCGAAACTTTAAATGAACCGCTAGTTACGTCCATTAAAACACGAGTCTTTTCTTGTGTATGAATCTCTTTGTCATTGTCACATCGTGAGTCCGATTACCGTCCGGTCGGCTTCGTATCCCTTAACATTGTTTGTTGCATGATCAGATATCTTATGGCGTTCCCGTTCCTCCATTCGGGTGCCCGAAACTTCAGATGAACCGATAGTTCCGTCCATTAAAACTCGAGTCTTTTCTTGTGTACGAATCTCTGTGTCATTGTCCCATCGTGAGTCCGATTACCGTCCGGTCAGCTTCATATCCTTTATCTGAGTCTGTTGCATGCTTAGATATCTTATGGCTTTCCCGTTCCTCAATTCGGGTGCCCGAAATTTCAAATGCACCGATAGTTACGTCCTTTAAAACTCGAGTCTTTTCTTGTGTACGAATCTCTATGTCATTGTCGCATCGTGAGTCCGATTACCGTCCGGTCAGCTTCATATCCTTTATCTGAGTCTGTTGCATGCTTAGATATCTTATCGCCTTCCCGTTCCTCAATTCGGGTGCCCGAAATTTCAATTGATCCTCTAGTTACGTCCATTAAAACACGAGTCTTTTCTTGTGTACGAATCTCTGTGTCATTGTCACATCGTGAGTCCGATTACCGTCCTGTCTGCTTCGTATCCCTTAACATAGTTTGTTGCATGATCAGATATCTTATGGCGTTCTCGTTCCTCCATTCGGGGGCCCGAAACTGCATATGAACCGATAGTTCCGTCCATTAAAACTTGAGTCTTTTCTTGTGTACGAATCTCTGTGTCATTGTCCCATCGTGAGTCCGATTACCGTCCGGTCAGCTTCATATCCTTTATCTGAGTCTGTTGCATCATCAGATATCTTATGGCCTTCCCGTTCCTCCATTCGGGAGCCCGAAACTTCAAATGTACCGATAGTTACGTACTTTAAAACTCGAGTCTTTTCTTGTGTACGTATCTCTATGTCATTGTCGCATCATGAGTCTGATTACCGTCCGGTAAGCTTCATATCCATTATCTGAGTCTGTTGCATGATCAGATATCTTATGGCCTTCCCGTTCCTCCATTCGGGAGCCCGAAACTTCAAATGTACCGATATTTACGTCCATAAAAACTCGAGTCTTTTCTTGTGTACGAATCTCTGTGTCATTGTCGTATTGTTAGTCCGATTACCGTTCGGTAAGTTTCATATCCTTTATCTGAGTCTGTTGCATGATCAGATATCTTATGGCCTTCCCGTTCCTCTATTCGGGAGCCCGAAACTTCAATTGTAGCGATAGTTACGTCCTTTAAAACTCGAATCTTTTCTTGTGTACAAATCTCTATGTCATTGTCGCATCGTGAGTCCGATTACCTTCCGGTCAACTTCGTATCCTTGATCAGAGTCTGTTGTATGATCAGATATCTTATGGCCTTCCCGTTCCTCCATTCGGGTACCCGAAACTTCAAATGTACCGATAGTTACGTCCTTTAAAACTCGAGTCTTTTCTTGTGTACGAAACTCTATGTCATTGTCACATCGTGAGTCCGATTACCGTCCGGTCAGCTTCGTATCCTTTAACATAGTCTGTTGCATGATCAAATATCTTATAGCCTTCCCGTTCCTCCATTCGGGTGCCCGAAACTTCATAAGAACCGATAGTTACGTCCATTATAACTCGAGTCTTTTCTTGTGTATGAATCTCTGTGTCATTGTCGCATTGTGAGTCCGATTACCATCCGGTAAGCTTCATATCCTTTATCTGAGTCTGTTGCATGCTTAGATATCTTATGGCTTTTCCCCTCCTCCATTCGGGTGCCCGAAACTTCAAATGAACCGCTAGTTACGTCCATTAAAACATGAGTCTTTTCTTGTGTACGAATCTCTTGGTCATTGTCCCATCGTGAGTCCGATTACCGTCCGGTAAGCTTCATATCCTTTATCTGAGTCTGTTGCATTCTCAGATATCTTATGGCCTTTCCGTTCCGCCATTCGGGTGCTCGAAACTTCAAATGAACCGCTCGTTACGTCTATTAAAACACGAGTCATTTCTTGTGTAGGAATCTCTGTGTCATTGTCCCATCGTGAGTCCGATTACCGTCCGGTCAGCTTCATATCCTTTATCTGAGTCTGTTGCATGCTTAGATATCTTATGGCCTTCCCGTACCTCCATTCGGGTGCCCGAAACTTCAAATGTGCAGATAGTTACGTCCTTTAAAACTCGAGTTTTTCCTTGTGTACGAATCTCTGGGTCATTGTCGCATCGTGAGTCCGATTTCCGTCCGGTCAGCTTCATATCCTTTATCTGAGTCTGTTGCATGCTTAGATATCTTATGGCTTTCCCATTCCTCCATTCGGGTGCCCGAAACTTCATATGAACCGATAGTTCCGTCCATTATAACTCGAGTCTTTTCTTGTGTAGGAATCTCTGTGTCATTGTCCCATCGTGAGTCCGATTACCGTCTGGTCAGCTTCATATCCTTTATCTGAGTCTGTTGCATGCTCAGATATCTTATGGCCTTCACGTTCCTCCATTCGGGTGCCCGAAACTTCAAATGTACAGATAGTTACGTCCTTTAAAACTCGAGTCTTTTTTTGTGTACGAATCTCTATGTGATTGTCGCATCGTGAGTCCGATTACCGTCCGGTCAGCTTCATATCCTTTAACTGAGTCTGTTGCATGCTAAGATATCTTATGGCCTTCCCGTTCCTCAATTCGGGTGCCCGAAACTTCAAATGAACCGCTAGTTACGTCCATTAAAACACGAGTCTTTTCTTGTGTACGAATCTCTGTGTCATTGTCACATCGTGAGTCCGATTACCGTCCGGTCTGCTTCGTATCCCTTAACCTAGTTTGTTGCATGATCAGATATCTTATGGCGTTCCCGTTCCTCCATTCGGGTGCCCGAAACTTCATATGAACCGATAGTTCCGTCCATTAAAACTCGAGTCTTTTCTTGTGTACCAATCTCTGTGTCATTGTCCCATCGTGAGTCCGATTACCGTCCGGTCAGCTTCATATCCTTTATCTGAGTATATTGCATGCTTAGATATCTTATGGCCTTCCCGTACCTCCATTCGGGTGCCCGATACTTCAAATGTATAGATAGTTACGTCCTTTAAAACTCGAGTCTTTTCTTGTGTACGAATCTCTGTGTCATTGTCGCATCGTGAGTCCGATTACCGTCCGGTCAGCTTCATATCCTTTATCTGAGTCTGTTGCATGCTTAGATATCTTATGGCTTTCCCGTTCCTCCATTTGGGTGCCCGAAACTTCAAATGAACCGCTATTTAGGTTCATTAAAACACGAGTCTTTTCTTGTGTACGAATCTCTGTGTCATTGTCCCATCGTGAGTCCGATTACCGTCCGGTAAGCTTCATATCTTTTATCTGAGTCTGTTCATTGCTCAGATATCTTATGGCCTTCCCGTTCCTCCATACGGGTGCCCGAAACTTCAAATGAACCGCTAGTTACGTTCATTAAAACACGAGTCTTTTCTTGTATACGAATCTCTGTGTCATTGTCGCATCGTGAGTCCGATTACCGTCCGGTCAGCTTCATATCCTTTATCTGAGTCTGTTGCATGCTCAGATATCTTATGGCCTTCCCGTTCCTCCATTCGGGTGCCCCAAACTTCAAATGAACCGCTAGTTACGTCCATTAAAACACGAGTCTTTTCTTGTGTACGAATCTCTGTGTCATTGTCCCATCGTGAGTCCGATTACCGTCCGGTCAGCTTCATATCCTTTATCTGAGTCTGTTGCATGCTCAGATATCTTATGGCCTTCCCGTTCCTCCATTCGGGTGCTCGAAACTTCAAATGAACCGCTAGTTACGTTCATTAAAACACGAGTCTTTTATTGTGTACGAATCTCTGTGTCATTGTCGCATCGTGAGTCCGATTACCGTCCGGTCAGCTTCATATCCTTTATCTGAGTCTGTTGCATGCTCAGATATCTTATGGCCTTCCCGTTCCTCCATTCGGGTGCTCGAAACTTCAAATGAACCGCTAGTTACGTTCATTAAAACACGAGTCTTTTCTTGTGTACGAATCTCTGTGTCATTGTCGCATCGTGAGTCCGATTACCGTCCGGTCAGCTTCATATCCTTTATCTGAGTCTGTTGCATGCTTAGATATCTTATGGCTTTCCCGTTCCTCCATTCGGGTGCCCGAAACTTCAAATGAACCGCTATTTACGTTCATTAAAACACGAGTCTTTTCTTGTGTACGAATCTCTGTGTCATTGTCACATCGTGAGTCCGATTACCGTCCGGTAAGCTTCATGTCCTTTATCTGAGTCTGTTGCATGCTTAGATATCTTATGGCCTTCCGGTCCTCAATTCGGGTGCCCGAAACTTCAAATGAATCGCTAGTTACGTCCATTAAAACACGAGTCTTTTCTTGTCTATGAATCACTGTGTCATTGTCACATCGTGAGTCCGATTACCGTCCGGTCTGCTTCGTATCCCTTAACATAGTTTGTTGCATGATCTATCTTATGGCGTTCCAGTTCCTCAATTCGGGTGCCCGAAACTTCAAATGAACCGCTAGTTACGTCCATTAAAACACGAGTCTTTTCTTGTGTACGAATCTCTGTGTCATTGTCACATCGTGAGTCCGATTACCGTCCAGTCTGTTTCGTATCCCTTAACATAGTTTGTTGCATGATTAGATATCTTATGGCGTTCCCGTTCCTCCATTCGGGTGCCCGAAACTTCATATGAACCGATAGTTCCGTCCATTAAAACTCGAGGCTTTTCTTGTGTACGAATCTCTGTGTCATTGTCCCATCGTGAGTCCGATTACCGTCCGGTCAGCTTCATATCCTTTATTTGAGTCTGTTGCATGCTTAGATATCTTATGGCTTTCCCGTTCCTCCATTCGGGTGCCCGAAACTTCAAATGAACAGCTATTTACGTTCATTAAAACACGAGTCTTTTCATGTGTACGAATCTCTGTGTCATTGTCCCATCGTGAGTCCGATTACCGTCCGGTCTGCTTCGTATCCCTTAACATAGTTTGTTGCATGATCTATCTTATGGCGTTCCCGTTCCTCAATTTGGGTGCCCGAAACTTCAAATGAACCGCTAGTTACGTCCATTAAAACACGAGTCTTTTCTTGTGTACGAATCTCTGTGTCATTGTCACATCGTGAGTCCGATTACCGTCCGGTCTGCTTCGTATCCCTTAACATAGTTTGTTGCATGATCAGATATCTTATTGCGTTCCCGTTCCTCCATTCGGGTGCCCGAAACTTCATATGAACCGATAGTTCCGTCCATTGAAACTCGAGGCTTTTCTTGTGTACGAATCTCTGTGTCATTGTCCCATCGTGAGTCCGATTACCGTCCGGTCTGCTTCGTATCCCTTAACATAGTTTTTTGCATGATCAGATATCTTATGGCTTTCCCGTTCCTCCATTCAGGTGCCCGAAACTTCAAATGAACAGCTATTTACGTTCATTAAAACACGAGTCTTTTCTTGTGTACGAATCTCTGTGTCATTGTCCCATCGTGAGTCCGATTACCGTCCGGTCAGCTTCATATCCTTTATCTGAGTCTGTTGCATGCTCAGATATCTTATGGCCTTCACGTTCCTCCATTCGGGTGCCCGAAACTTCAAATGTACAGATAGTTACGTCCTTTAAAACTCGAGTCTTTTCTTGTGTACGAATCTCTGTGTCATTGTCGCATCGTAAGTCCGATTACCGTCCGGTCAGCTTCATATCCTTTATCTGAGTCTGTTGCATGCTTAGATATCTTCTGGCTTTCCCGTTCCTCCATTCGGGTGCCCGAAACTTCAAATGAACAGCTATTTACGTTCATTAAAACACGAGTCTTTTCATGTGTACGAATCTCTGTGTCATTGTCCCATCGTGAGTCCGATTACCGTCCGGTCTGCTTCGTATCCCTTAACATAGTTTGTTGCTTGATCTATCTTATGGCGTTCCCGTTCCTCAATTCGGGTGCCCGAAACTTCAAATGAACCGCTAGTTACATCCATTAAAACACGAGTCTTTTCTTGTGTACGAATCTCTGTGTCATTGTCACATCGTGAGTCCGATTACCGTCCGGTCTGCTTTGTATCCCTTAACATAGCTTTTTGCATGATCAGATATCTTATGGCGTTCCCGTTCCTCCATTCGGGTGCCCGAAAATTCATATGAACCGATAGTTCCGTCCATTGAAACTCGAGGCTTTTCTTGTGTACGAATCTCTGTGTCATTGTCACATCGTGAGTCCGATTACCGTCCGGTCAGCTTCATATCCTTTATCTGAGTCTGTTGCATGCTCAGATATCTTATGGCCTTCACGTTCCTCCATTCGGGTGCCCAAAACTTCAAAAGTACAGATAGTTACGTCCTTTAAAACTCGAGTCTTTTCTTATGTACGAATCTCTATGTCATTGTCGCATCGTGAGTCCGATTACCGTCCGGTCAGCTTCATATCCTTTATCTGAGTCTGTTGCATGCTTAGATATCTTCTGGCTTTCCCGTTCCTCCATTCGGGTGCCCGAAACTTCAAATGAACCGCTATTTACGTTGATTAAAACACGAGTCTTTTCTTGTGTACGAATCTCTGTGTCATTGTCCCATCGTGAGTCCGATTACCGTCCGGTAAGCTTCATATCTTTTATCTGAGTCTGTTCATTGCTCAGATATCTTATGGCCTTCCCGTTCCTCCATTCGGGTGCCCGAAACTTCAAATGAACCGCTAGTTACGTTCATTAAAACACGAGTCTTTTCTTGTGTACGAATCTCTATGTCTCTGTCGCATCGTGAGTCCGATTACCGTCCGGTCAGCTTCATATCCTTTATCTGAGTCTGTTGCATGCTCAGATATCTTATGGCCTTCCCGTTCCTCCATTCGGGTGCCCCAAACTTCAAATGAACCGCTAGTTACGTCCATTAAAACACGAGTCTTTTCTTGTGTACGAATCTCTGTGTCATTGTCCCATCGTGAGTCCGATTACCGTCCGGTCAGCTTCATATCCTTTATCTGAGTCTGTTGCATGCTCAGATATCTTATGGCCTTCCCGTTCCTCCATTCGGGTGCCCGAAACTTCAAATGAACCGCTAGTTACGTTCATTAAAACACGAGTCTTTTCTTGTGTACGAATCTCTGTGTCATTGTCGCATCGTGAGTCCGATTACCGTCCGGTCAGCTTCATATCCTTTATCTGAGTCTGTTGCATGCTTAGATATCTTATGGCTTTCCCGTTCCTCCATTCGGGTGCCCGAAACTTCAAATGAACCGCTATTTACGTTCATTAAAACACGAGTCTTTTCTTGTGTACGAATCTCTGTGTCATTGTCACATCGTGAGTCCGATTACCGTCCGGTAAGCTTCATGTCCTTTATCTGAGTCTGTTGCATGCTTAGATATCTTATGGCCTTCCGGTCCTCAATTCGGGTGCCCGAAACTTCAAATGAATCGCTAGTTACGTCCATTAAAACACGAGTCTTTTCTTGTCTATGAATCTCTGTGTCATTGTCACATCGTGAGTCCGATTACCGTCCGGTCTGCTTCGTATCCCTTAACATAGTTTGTTGCATGATCTATCTTATGGCGTTCCAGTTCCTCAATTCGGGTGCCCGAAAATTCAAATGAACCGCTAGTTACGTCCATTAAAACACGAGTCTTTTCTTGTGTACGAATCTCTGTGTCATTGTCACATCGTGAGTCCGATTACCGTCCAGTCTGTTTCGTATCCCTTAACATAGTTTGTTGCATGATCAGATATCTTATGGCGTTCCCGTTCCTCCATTCTGGTGCCCGAAACTTCATATGAACCGATAGTTCCGTCCATTAAAACTCGAGGCTTTTCTTGTGTACGAATCTCTGTGTCATTGTCCCATCGTGAGTCCGATTACCGTCCGGTCAGCTTCATATCCTTTATTTGAGTCTGTTGCATGCTTAGATATCTTATGGCTTTCCCGTTCCTCCATTCGGGTGCCCGAAACTTCAAATGAACAGATATTTACGTTCATTAAAACACGAGTCTTTTCATGTGTACGAATCTCTGTGTCATTGTCCCATCGTGAGTCCGATTACCGTCCGGTCAGCTTCATATCCTTTATCTGAGTCTGTTGCATGCTCAGATATCTTATGGCCTTCACGTTCCTCCATTCGGGTGCCCAAAACTTCAAATGTACAGATAGTTACGTCCTTTAAAACTCGAGTCTTTTCTTATGTACGAATCTCTATGTCATTGTCGCATCGTGAGTCCGATTACCGTCCGGTCAGCTTCATATCCTTTATCTGAGTCTGTTGCATGCTCAGATATCTTATGGCCTTCCCGTTCCTCCATTCGGGTGCCCCAAACTTCAAATGAACCGCTAGTTACGTCCATTAAAACACGAGTCTTTTCTTGTGTACGAATCTCTGTGTCATTGTCCCATCGTGAGTCCGATTACCGTCCGGTCAGCTTCATATCCTTTATCTGAGTCTGTTGCATGCTCAGATATCTTATGGCCTTCCCGTTCCTCCATTCGGGTGCTCGAAACTTCAAATGAACCGCTAGTTACGTTCATTAAAACACGAGTCTTTTCTTGTGTACGAATCTCTGTGTCATTGTCGCATCGTGAGTCCGATTACCGTCCGGTCAGCTTCATATCCTTTATTTGAGTCTGCTGCATGCTTAAATATCTTATGGCTTTCCCGTTCCTCCATTCAGGTGCCCGAAACTTCAAATGAACAGCTATTTACGTTCATTAAAACACGAGTCTTTTCTTGTGTACGAATCTCTGTGTCATTGTCCCATCGTGAGTCCGATTACCGTCCGGTCAGCTTCATATCCTTTATCTGAGTCTGTTGCATGCTCAGATATCTTATGGCCTTCACGTTCCTCCATTCGGGTGCCCAAAACTTCAAATGTACAGATAGTTACGTCCTTTAAAACTCGAGTCTTTTCTTGTGTACGAATCTCTGTGTCATTGTCGCATCGTAAGTCCGATTACCGTCCGGTCAGCTTCATATCCTTTATCTGAGTCTGTTGCATGCTTAGATATCTTCTGGCTTTCCCGTTCCTCCATTCGGGTGCCCGAAACTTCAAATGAACAGCTATTTACGTTCATTAAAACACGAGTCTTTTCATGTGTACGAATCTCTGTGTCATTGTCCCATCGTGAGTCCGATTACCGTCCGGTCTGCTTCGTATCCCTTAACATAGTTTGTTGCATGATCTATCTTATGGCGTTCCCGTTCCTCAATTCGGGTGCCCGAAACTTCAAATGAACCGCTAGTTACGTCCATTAAAACACGAGTCTTTTCTTGTGTACGAATCTCTGTGTCATTGTCACATCGTGAGTCCGATTACCGTCCGGTCTGCTTCGTATCCCTTAACATAGTTTTTTGCATGATCAGATATCTTATGGCGTTCCCGTTCCTCCATTCGGGTGCCCGAAAATTCATATGAACCGATAGTTCCGTCCATTGAAACTCGAGGCTTTTCTTGTGTACGAATCTCTGTGTCATTGTCACATCGTGAGTCCGATTACCGTCCGGTCAGCTTCATATCCTTTATCTGAGGTTGTTGCATGCTCAGATATCTTATGGCCTTCACGTTCCTCCATTCGGGTGCCCAAAACTTCAAATGTACAGATAGTTACGTCCTTTAAAACTCGAGTCTTTTCTTATGTACGAATCTCTATGTCATTGTCGCATCGTGAGTCCGATTACCGTCCGGTCAGCTTCATATCCTTTATCTGAGTCTGTTGCATGCTTAGATATCTTCTGGCTTTCCCGTTCCTCCATTCGGGTGCCCGAAACTTCAAATGAACCGCTATTTACGTTGATTAAAACACGAGTCTTTTCTTGTGTACGAATCTCTGTGTCATTGTCCCATCGTGAGTCCGATTACCGTCCGGTAAGCTTCATTTCCTTTATCTGATTCAGTTGCATGCTCAGATATCTTATGGCCTTCCCGTTCCTCCATTCGGGTGCCCGAAACTTCAAATGAACCGCTAGTTACGTCCATTAAAACACGAGTCTTTTCTTGTGTACGAATCTCTGTGTCATTGTCACATCGTGAGTCCGATTACCGTCCGTTCAGCTTCATATCCTTTATCTGAGTCTGTTGCATGCTTAGATATCTTATGGCCTTCAAGTTCCTCCATTCGGGTGCCCAAAACTTCAAATGTACATATAGTTACGTCCTTTAAAACTCGAGTGTTTTCTTGTGTACGAATCTCTGTGTCATTGTCCCATCGTGAGTCCGATTACCGTCCGGTAAGCTTCATATCCTTTATCTGAGTCTGTTTCATGCTCAGATATATTATGGCCTTCCCGTTCCTCCATTCGGGTGCCCGAAACTTCAAATGAACCGCTAGTTACGTCCATTAAAACACGAGTCTTTTCTTGTGTACGAATCTCTGTGTCATTGTCCCATCGTGAGTCCGATTACCGTCCGGTAAGTTTCATATCCTTTATCTGAGTCTGTTGCATGCTTAGATATCTTATGGCTTTCCCGTTCCTCAATTCGGGTGCCCGAAATTTCAAATGCACCGATAGTTACGTCCTTTAAAACTCGAGTCTTTTCTTGTGTACGAATCTCTATGTCATTGTCGCATCGTGAGTCCGATTACCGTCCGGTCAGCTTCATATCCTTTATCTGAGTCTGTTGCATGCTTAGATATCTTATGGCCTTCCCGTTCCTCCATTCGGGTGCCGGAAACTTCAAATGTACAGATAGTTACGTCCTTTAAAACTCGAGTCTTTTCTTGTGTACGAATCTCTATGTCATTGTCGCATCGTGAGTCCGATTACCGTCCGGTAAGCTTCATATCTTTTATCTGAGTCTGTTGCATGCTTAGATATCTTATGGCCTTCCCGTACCTCCATTCGGGTGCCCGAAACTTCAAATGTACAGATAGTTACGTCCTTTAAAACTCGAGTCTTTTCTTGTGTACGAATCTCTATGTCATTGTCGCATCGTGTGTCCGATTACCGTCCGGTCAGCTTCATATCCTTTATCGGAGTCTGTCGCGTGCTTAGATATCTTATGGCTTTCCCGTTCCTCCATTCGGGTGCCCGAAACGTTAAATGAACTGCTAGTTACGTCCATTAAAACATGAGTCTTTTCTTGTTTACGAATCTCTGTGTCATTGTCTCATCATGAGTCCGATTACCGTCCGGTAAGCTTGATATCCTTTATCTGAGTCTGTTGCAGGCTCAGATATCTTATGGCCTTCCCGTTCCTCCATTCGGGTGCCCGAAATTTCAAATGAACCGCTAGTTACGTCCATTAAAACTCGAGTCTTTTCTTGTGTACGAATCTTTATGTTATTGTCGCATCGTGAGTCCGATTACCGTCTGGTCAGCTTCATATCCTTTATCTGAGTCTGTTGCATGCTTAGATATCTTATGGCTTTCCCGTTCCTCCATTCAGGTGCCCGAAACTTCAAATGAACCGATAGTTACGTCCGTTAAAACTCGAGTCTTTTCTTGTGTACGAATCTCTGTGTCATTGTCCCATCGTGAGTCCGATTACCGTCCGGTCAACTTCATATCCTTTATCTGAGTCTGTTGCATGCTTAGATATCTTATGGCCTTCCCGTACCTCCATTCCCCCCGATACTTCAAATGTACAGATAGTTACGTCCTTTAAAACTCGAGTCTTTTCTTGTGTACGAATCTCTGTGTCATTGTCGCATCGTGAGTCCGATTACCGTCCGGTCAGCTTCATA
The DNA here is from genome assembly GCA_032199755.1 of Ambrosia artemisiifolia. NCBI lineage: Eukaryota > Viridiplantae > Streptophyta > Magnoliopsida > Asterales > Asteraceae > Ambrosia > Ambrosia artemisiifolia. The sequence continues at coordinate 14,649,118 of CM063529.1, forward strand.
TCCTTTATCTGAGTCTGTTGCATGCTTAGATATCTTATGGCTTTCCCGTTCCTCCATTTGGGTGCCCGAAACTTCAAATGAACCACTATTTAGGTTCATTAAAACACGAGTCTTTTCTTGTGTACGAATCTCTGTGTCATTGTCCCATCGTGAGTCCGATTACCGTCCGGTAAGCTTCATATCCTTTATCTGAGTCTGTTGCATGCTCAGATATCTTATGGCCTTCCCGTTCCTCCATTCGGGTGCCCGAAACTTCAAATGAACCGCTAGTTACGTTCATTAAAACACCAGTCTTTTCTTGTGTACGAATCTCTGTGTCATTGTCGCATCGTGAGTCCGATTACCGTCCGGTCAGCTTCATATCCTTTATCTGAGTCTGTTGCATGCTTAGATATCTTATGGCTTTCCCGTTCCTCCGTTTGGGTGCCCGAAACTTCAAATGAACCACTATTTAGGTTCATTAAAACACGAGTCTTTTCTTGTGTACGAATCTCTGTGTCATTGTCCCATCGTGAGTCCGATTACCGTCCGGTCAGCTTCATATGCTTTATCTGAGTCTGTTGCATGCTCAGATGTCTTATGGCCTTCCCGTTCCTCCATTCGGGTGCCCGAAACTTCAAATGAACCGCTAGTTACGTTCACTAAAACACGAGTCTTTTCTTGTGTACGAATCTCTGTGTCATTGTCGCATCGTGAGTCCGATTACCGTCCGGTCAGCTTCATATCCTTTATCTGAGTCTGTTGCATGCTTAGATATCTTATGGCTTTCCCGTTCCTCCATTCGGGTGCCCGAAACTTCAAATGAACCGCTATTTACGTTCATTAAAACACGAGTCTTTTCTTGTGTACGAATCTCTGTGTCATTGTCACATCGTGAGTCCGATTACCGTCCGGTAAGCTTCATGTCCTTTATCTGAGTCTGTTGCATGCTTAGATATCTTATGGCCTTCCGGTCCTCAATTCGGGTGCCCGATACTTCAAATGAACCGCTAGTTACGTCCATTAAAACACGAGTCTTTTCTTGTCTATGAATCTCTGTGTCATTGTCACATCGTGAGTCCGATTACCGTCTGGTCTGCTTCGTATCCCTTAACATAGTTTGTTGCATGATCTATCTTATGGCATTCCCGTTCCTCAATTCGGGTGCCCGAAACTTCAAATGAACCGCTAGTTACGTCCATTAAAACACGAGTCTTTTCTTGTGTACGAATCTCTGTGTCATTGTCACATCGTGAGTCCGATTACCGTCCAGTCTGTTTCGTATCCCTTAACATAGTTTGTTGCACGATCACATATCTTATGGCGTTCCCGTTCCTCCATTCGGGTGCCCGAAACTTCATATGAACCGATAGTTCCGTCCATTAAAACTCGAGGCTTTTCTTGTGTACGAATCTCTGTGTCATTGTCCCATCGTGAGTCCGATTACCGTCCGGTCAGCTTCATATCCTTTATTTGAGTCTGTTGCATGCTTAGATATCTTATGGCTTTCCCGTTCCTCCATTCGGGTGCCCGAAACTTCAAATGAACAGCTATTTACGTTCATTAAAACACGAGTCTTTTCATGTGTACGAATCTCTGTGTCATTGTCCCATCGTGAGTTCGATTACCGTCCGGTCTGCTTCGTATCCCTTAACATAGTTTGTTGCATGATCTATCTTATGGCGTTCCCGTTCCTCAATTCGGGTGCCCGAAACTTCAAATGAACCGCTAGTTACGTCCATTAAAACACGAGTCTTTTCTTGTGTACGAATCTCTGTGTCATTGTCACATCGTGAGTCCGATTACCGTCCGGTCTGCTTCGTATCCCTTAACATAGTTTGTTGCATGATCAGATATCTTATGGCGTTCCCGTTCCTCCATTCGGGTGCCCGAAACTTCATATGAACCGATAGTTCCGTCCATTGAAACTCGAGGCTTTTCTTGTGTACGAATCTCTGTGTCATTGTCCCATCGTGAGTCCGATTACCGTCCGGTCAGCTTCATATCCTTTATTTGAGTCTGCTGCATGCTTAGATATCTTATGGCTTTTCCGTTCCTCCATTCAGGTGCCCGAAACTTCAAATGAACAGCTATTTACGTTCATTAAAACACGAGTCTATTCTTGTGTACGAATCTCTGTGTCATTGTCCCATCGTGAGTCCGATTACCGTCCGGTCAGCTTCATATCCTTTATCTGAGTCTGTTGCATGCTCAGATATCTTATGGCCTTCACGTTCCTCCATTCGGGTGCCCAAAACTTCAAATGAACAGCTATTTACGTCCTTTAAAACTCGAGTCTTTTCTTGTGTACGAATCTCTGTGTCATTGTCGCATCGTAAGTCCGATTACCGTCCGGTAAGCTTCATGTCCTTTATCTGAGTCTGTTGCATGCTTAGATATCTTATGGCCTTCCGGTCCTCAATTCGGGTGCCCGAAACTTCAAATGAACCGCTAGTTACGTTCATTAAAACACGAGTCTTTTCTTGTGTACGAATCTCTGTGTCATTGTCGCATCGTGAGTCCGATTACCGTCCGGTCAGCTTCATATCCTTTATCTGAGTCTGTTGCATGCTTAGATATCTTATGGCCTTCCCGTTCCTCCATTCGGGTGCCCGAAACTTCAAATGAACCGCTATTTACGTTGATTAAAACACGAGTCTTTTCTTGTGTACGAATCTCTGTGTCATTGTCCCATCGTGAGTCCGATTACCGTCCGGTAAGCTTCATTTCCTTTATCTGAGTCAGTTGCATGCTCAGATATCTTATGATCTTCCCGTTCCTCCATTCGGGTGCCCGAAACTTCAAATGAACCGCTAGTTACGTCCATTAAAACACGAGTCTTTTCTTGTCTACGAATCTCTGTGTCATTGTCACATCGTGAGTCCGATTACCGTCCGGTCTGCTTTGTATCCCTTAACATAGTTTGTTGCATGACCTATCTTATGGCGTTCCCGTTCCTCAATTCGGGTGCCCGAAACTTCAAATGAACCGCTAGTTACATCCATTATAACACGAGCCTTTTCTTGTGTACGAATCTCTGTGTCATTGTCATATCGTGAGTCCGATTACCGTCCGGTCAGCTTCAAATCCTTTATCTGAGTCTGTTGCATGCTTAGATATCTTATGGCCTTCCCGTTCCTCAATTCGGGTGCCCGAAACTTCAAATGAACCGCAAGTTACGTCCATTAAAACACGAGTCTTTTCTTGTCTACGAATCTCTGTGTCATTGTCACATCGTGAGTCCGATTACCGTCCGGTCTGCTTTGTATCCCTTAACATAGTTTGTTGCATGACCTATCTTATGGCGTTCCCGTTCCTCAATTCGGGTGCCCGAAACTTCAAATGAACCGCTAGTTACATCCATTATAACACGAGTCTTTTCTTGTGTACGAATCTCTGTGTCATTGTCATATCGTGAGTCCGATTACCGTCCGGTCAGCTTCATATCCTTTATCTGAGTCTGTTGCATGCTCAGATATCTTATGGCCTTCACTTTCCTCCATTCGGGTGCCCAAAACTTCAAATGTACAGATAGTTACGTCCTTTAAAACTCGAGTCTTTTCTTGTGTACGAATCTCTATGTCATTGTCGCATCGTGAGTCCGATTACCGTCCGGTCAGCTTCAAATCCTTTATCTGAGTCTGTTGCATGCTTAGATATCTTATGGCTTTCCCGTTCCTCCATTCGGGTGCCCGAAACTTCAAATGAACCGCTATTTACGTTGATTAAAACACGAGTCTTTTCTTGTGTACGAATCTCTGTGTGATTGTCCCATCGTGAGTCCGATTACCGTCCGGTAAGCTTCATTTCCTTTATCTGATTCAGTTGCATGCTCAGATATCTTATGGCCTTCCCGTTCCTCCATTCGGGTGCCCGAAACTTCAAATGAACCGCTAGTTACGTCCATTAAAACACGAGTCTTTTCTTGTGTACGAATCTCTGTGTCATTGTCCCATCGTGAGTCCGATTACCGTCCGGTAAGCTTCATATCCTTTATCTGAGTCTGTTGCATGCTCAGATATCTTATGGCCTTCCCGTTCCTCCATTCAGGTGCCTGAAACTTCAAATGAACCGCTAGTTACGTCCATTAAAACACCAGTCTTTTCTTGTGTACGAATCTCTATGTCATTGTCGCATCGTGTGTCTGATTACCGTCCGGTCAGCTTCATATCCTTTATCGGAGTCTGTCGCATGCTTAGATATCTTATGGCTTTCCCGTTCCTCCATTTGGGTGCCCGAAACGTCAAATGAACCGCTAGTTACGTCCATTAAAACACGAGTCTTTTCTTGTTTACGAATCTCTGTGTCATTGTCTCATCGTGAGTCCGATTACCGTCCGGTAAGCTTGATATCCTTTATCTGAGTCTGTTGCAGGCTCAGATATCTTATGGCCTTCCCGTTCCTCCATTCGGGTGCCCGAAACTTCAAATGAACCGCTAGTTACGTCCATTAAAACTCGAGTTTTTTCTTGTGTACGAATCTCTGTGTCATTGTCACATCGTGAGTCCGATTACCGTCCGGTCTGCTTTGTATCCCTTAACATAGTTTGTTGCATGACCTATCTTATGGCGTTCCCGTTCCTCAATTCGGGTGCCCGAAACTTCAAATGAACCGCTAGTTACATCCATTATAACACGAGTCTTTTCTTGTGTACGAATCTCTGTGTCATTGTCATATCGTGAGTCCGATTACCGTCCGGTCAGCTTCAAATCCTTTATCTGAGTCTGTTGCATGCTTAGATATCTTATGGCCTTCCCGTTCCTCAATTCGGGTGCCCGAAACTTCAAATGAACCGCAAGTTACGTCCATTAAAACACGAGTCTTTTCTTGTCTACGAATCTCTGTGTCATTGTCACATCGTGAGTCCGATTACCGTCCGGTCTGCTTCGTATCCCTTAACATAGTTTGTTGCATGACCTATCTTATGGCGTTCCCGTTCCTCAATTCGGGTGCCCGAAACTTCAAATGAACCGCTAGTTACATCCATTAAAACACGAGTCTTTTCTTGTGTACGAATCTTTGTGTCATTGTCACATCGTGAGTCCGATTACCGTCCGGTCAGCTTCATATCCTTTATCTGAGTCTGTTGCATGCTCAGATATCTTATGGCCTTCACGTTCCTCCATTCGGGTGCCCAAAACTTCAAATGTACAGATAGTTACGTCCTTTAAAACTCGAGTCTTTTCTTGTGTACGAATCTCTATGTCATTGTCGCATCGTGAGTCCGATTACCGTCCGGTCAGCTTCATATCCTTTATCTGAGTCTGTTGCATGCTTAGATATCTTCTGGCTTTCCCGTTCCTCCATTCGGTTGCCCGAAACTTCAAATGAACCGCTATTTACGTTGATTAAAACACGAGTCTTTTCTTGTGTACGAATCTCTGTGTCATTGTCCCATCGTGAGTCCGATTACCCTCCGGTAAGCTTCATTTCCTTTATCTGATTTAGTTGCATGCTCAGATATCTTATGGCCTTCCCGTTCCTCCATTCGGGTGCCCGAAACTTCAAATGAACCTCTAGTTACGTCCATTAAAACACGAGTCTTTTCTTGTGTACGAATCTCTGTGTCATTGTCACATCGTGAGTCCGATTACCGTCCGGTCAGCTTCATATCCTTTATCTGAGTCTGTTGCATGCTCAGATATCTTATGGCCTTCACGTTCCTCCATTCGGGTGCCCAAAACTTCAAATGTACAGATAGTTACGTCCTTTAAAACTCGAGTGTTTTCTTGTGTACGAATCTCTGTGTCATTGTCCCATCGTGAGTCCGATTACCGTCCGGTAAGCTTCATATCCTTTATCTGAGTCTGTTTCATGCTCAGATATATTATGGCCTTCCCGTTCCTCCATTCGGGTGCCCGAAACTTCAAATGAACCGCTAGTTACGTCCATTAAAACACGAGTTTTTTCTTGTGTACGAATCTCTGTGTCATTGTCCCATCGTGAGTCCGATTACCGTCCGGTCAGCTTCATATCCTTTATCTGAGTCTGTTGCATGCTTAGATATCTTATGGCTTTCCCGTTCCTCAATTCGGGTGCCCGAAATTTCAAATGCACCGATAGTTACGTCCTTTAAAACTCGAGTCTTTTCTTGTGTACGAATCTCTATGTCATTGTCGCATCGTGAGTCCGATTACCGTCCGGTCAGCTTCATATCCTTTATCTGAGTCTGTTGCATGCTTAGATATCTTATGGCCTTCCCGTTCCTCCATTCGGGTGCCGGAAACTTCAAATGTACAGATAGTTACGTCCTTTAAAACTCGAGTCTTTTCATGTGTACGAATCTCTATGTCATTGTCGCATCGTGAGTCCGATTATCGTCCGGTCAGCTTCATATCTATTATCTGAGTCTGTTGCATGCTTAGATATCTTATGGCTTTCCCGTTCCTCCATTCGGGTGCCCGAAACTTCAAATAAACCGCTATTTACGTTCATTAAAACACGAGTCTTTTCTTGTGTACGAATCTCTGTGTCATTGTCCCATCGTGAGTCCGATTACCGTCCGGTCAGCTTCATATCCTTAATCTGAGTCTGTTGCATGCTTAGATATCTTATGGCCTTCCCGTTCCTCCATTCGGGTGCCCGAAACTTCAAATGAACCGCTAGTTACTTCCATTAAAACACGAGTCTTTTCTTGTGTACGAATCTCTGTGTCATTGTCCCATCGTGAGTCCGATTACCGTCCGGTCAGCTTCATATCCTTTTTCTGAGTCTGTTGCATGCTTAGATATCTTATGGCCTTCCCGTACCTCCATTCGGGTGCCCGAAACTTCAAATGTACAGATAGTTACGTCCTTTGAAACAAGAGTCTTTTCTTGTGTACGAATCTCTATGTCATTGTCGCATCGTGAGTCCGATTACCGTCCGGTCAGCTTCATATCCTTTATCTGAGTCTGTTGCATGCTTAGATATCTTCTGGCTTTCCCGTTCCTCCATTCGGGTGCCCGAAACTTCAAATGAACCGCTATTTACGTTGATTAAAACACGAGTCTTTTCTTGTGTACGAATCTCTGTGTCATTGTCCCATCGTGAGTCCGATTACCCTCCGGTAAGCTTCATTTCCTTTATCTGATTTAGTTGCATGCTCAGATATCTTATGGCCTTCCCGTTCCTCCATTCGGGTGCCCGAAACTTCAAATGAACATCTAGTTACGTCCATTAAAACACGAGTCTTTTCTTGTGTACGAATCTCTGTGTCATTGTCACATCGTGAGTCCGATTACCGTCCGGTCAGCTTCATATCCTTTATCTGAGTCTGTTGCATGCTCAGATATCTTATGGCCTTCACGTTCCTCCATTCGGGTGCCCAAAACTTCAAATGTACAGATAGTTACGTCCTTTAAAACTCGAGTGTTTTCTTGTGTACGAATCTCTGTGTCATTGTCCCATCGTGAGTCCGATTACCGTCCGGTAAGCTTCATATCCTTTATCTGAGTCTGTTTCATGCTCAGATATATTATGGCCTTCCCGTTCCTCCATTCGGGTGCCCGAAACTTCAAATGAACCGCTAGTTACGTCCATTAAAACACGAGTTTTTTCTTGTGTACGAATCTCTGTGTCATTGTCCCATCGTGAGTCCGATTACCGTCCGGTCAGCTTCATATCCTTTATCTGAGTCTGTTGCATGCTTAGATATCTTATGGCTTTCCCGTTCCTCAATTCGGGTGCCCGAAATTTCAAATGCACCGATAGTTACGTCCTTTAAAACTCGAGTCTTTTCTTGTGTACGAATCTCTATGTCATTGTCGCATCGTGAGTCCGATTACCGTCCGGTCAGCTTCATATCCTTTATCTGAGTCTGTTGCATGCTTAGATATCTTATGGCCTTCCCGTTCCTCCATTCGGGTGCCGGAAACTTCAAATGTACAGATAGTTACGTCCTTTAAAACTCGAGTCTTTTCATGTGTACGAATCTCTATGTCATTGTCGCATCGTGAGTCCGATTATCGTCCGGTCAGCTTCATATCTATTATCTGAGTCTGTTGCATGCTTAGATATCTTATGGCTTTCCCGTTCCTCCATTCGGGTGCCCGAAACTTCAAATGAACCGCTATTTACGTTCATTAAAACACGAGTCTTTTCTTGTGTACGAATCTCTGTGTCATTGTCCCATCGTGAGTCCGATTACCGTCCGGTCAGCTTCATATCCTTAATCTGAGTCTGTTGCATGCTTAGATATCTTATGGCCTTCCCGTTACTCCATTCGGGTGCCCGAAACTTCAAATGAACCGCTAGTTACTTCCATTAAAACACGAGTCTTTTCTTGTGTACGAATCTCTGTGTCATTGTCCCATCGTGAGTCCGATTACCGTCCGGTCAGCTTCATATCCTTTTTCTGAGTCTGTTGCATGCTTAGATATCTTATGGCCTTCCCGTACCTCCATTCGGGTGCCCGAAACTTCAAATGTACAGATAGTTACGTCCTTTGAAACAAGAGTCTTTTCTTGTGTACGAATCTCTATGTCATTGTCGCATCGTGAGTCCGATTACCGTCCGGTCAGCATCATATCCTTTATCTGAGTCTGTTGCATGCTTAGATATCTTATGGCCTTCCCGTTCCTCCATTCGGGTGCCCGAAACTTCAAATGAACCGCTATTTATGTTCATTAAAACACGAGTCTTTTCTTTTGTACGAATCTCTGTGTCATTGTCCCATCGTGAGTCCGATTACCGTCCGGTCAGCTTCATATCCTTAATCTGAGTCTGTTGCATGCTTAGATATCTTATGGCCTTCCCGTTACTCCATTCGGGTGCCCGAAACTTCAAATGAACCGCTAGTTACTTCCATTAAAACACGAGTCTTTTCTTGTGTACGAATCTCTGTGTCATTGTCCCATCGTGAGTCCGATTACCGTCCGGTCAGCTTCATATCCTTTTTCTGAGTCTGTTGCATGCTTAGATATCTTATGGCCTTCCCGTTCCTCCATTCGGGTGCCGGAAACTTCAAATGTACAGATAGTTACGTCCTTTAAAACTCGAGTCTTTTCATGTGTACGAATCTCTATGTCATTGTCGCATCGTGAGTCCGATTATCGTCCGGTCAGCTTCATATCTATTATCTGAGTCTGTTGCATGCTTAGATATCTTATGGCTTTCCCGTTCCTCCATTCGGGTGCCCGAAACTTCAAATGAACCGCTATTTACGTTCATTAAAACACGAGTCTTTTCTTGTGTACGAATCTCTGTGTCATTGTCCCATCGTGAGTCCGATTACCGTCCGGTCAGCTTCATATCCTTAATCTGAGTCTGTTGCATGCTTAGATATCTTATGGCCTTCCCGTTACTCCATTCGGGTGCCCGAAACTTCAAATGAACCGCTAGTTACTTCCATTAAAACACGAGTCTTTTCTTGTGTACGAATCTCTGTGTCATTGTCCCATCGTGAGTCCGATTACCGTCCGGTCAGCTTCATATCCTTTTTCTGAGTCTGTTGCATGCTTAGATATCTTATGGCCTTCCCGTACCTCCATTCGGGTGCCCGAAACTTCAAATGTACAGATAGTTACGTCCTTTGAAACAAGAGTCTTTTCTTGTGTACGAATCTCTATGTCATTGTCGCATCGTGAGTCCGATTACCGTCCGGTCAGCATCATATCCTTTATCTGAGTCTGTTGCATGCTTAGATATCTTATGGCCTTCCCGTTCCTCCATTCGGGTGCCCGAAACTTCAAATGAACCGCTATTTATGTTCATTAAAACACGAGTCTTTTCTTTTGTACGAATCTCTGTGTCATTGTCCCATCGTGAGTCTGATTACCGTCCGGTCAGCTTCATATCCTTTATCTGAGTCTGTTGCATGCTCAGATATCTTATGGCCTTCCCGTACCTCCATTCGGTTGACGAAACTTCAAATGAACCGCTATTTACGTTCATTAAAACACGAGTCTTTTCTTGTGTACGAATCTCTGTGTCATTGTCCCATCGTGAGTCCGATTACCGTCCGGTAAGCTTCATATCCTTTATCTGAGTCTGTTGCATGCTCAGATATCTTATGGCCTTCCCGTTCCTCCATTCGGGTGCCCGAAACTTCAAATGAACCGCAAGTTACGTCCATTAAAACACCAGTATTTTCTTGTGTACGAATCTCTATGTCATTGTCGCATCGTGAGTCCGATTACCGTCCGGTCAGCTTCATATCCTTTATCTGAGTCTGTTGCATGGTTAGATTTCTTATGGCCTTCCCGTACCTCCATTCGGGTGCCCGAAACTTCAAATGTACAGATAGTTACGTCCTTTAAAACTCGAGTCTTTTCTTGTGTACGAATCTCTATGTCATTGTCGCATCGTGAGTCCGATTACCGTCCGGTCAGCTTCATATCCTTTATCTGAGTCTGTTGCATGCTTAGATATCTTATGGCTTTCCCGTTCCTACATTCGGGTGCCGAAACTTCAAATGAACCGCTATTTACGTTCATTAAATCACGAGTCTTTTCTTGTGTACGAATCTCTGTGTCATTGTCCCATCGTGAGTCCGATTACCATCCGGTCAGCTTCGTATCCTTTAACATAGTTTGTTGCATGATCAGATATCTTATGGGGTTCCCGTTCCTCCATTCGGGTGCCCGAAACTTCATATGAACCGATCGTTACGTCCATTAAAACACGAGTCTTTTCTTGTGTACGAATCTCTGTGTCATTGTCCCATCGTGAGTCCGATTACCGTCCGGTCAGCTTCATATTCTTTATCTGAGTCTGTTGCATGCTTAGATATCTTATGGCCTTCCCGTACCTCCATTCGGGTGCTCGAAACTTCAAATGTACAGATAGTTACGTCCTTTAAAACTCGAGTCTTTTCATGTGTACGAATCTCTATGTCATTGTCGCATCGTGAGTCCGATTATCGTCCGGTCAGCTTCATATCTATTATCTGAGTCTGTTGCATGCTTAGATATCTTATGGCTTTCCAGTTCCTCCATTCGGGTGCCCGAAACTTCAAATGAACCGCTATTTACGTTCATTAAAACATGAGTCTTTTCTTGTGTACGAATCTCTGTGTCATTGTCCCATCGTGAGTCCGATTACCGTCCGGTCAGCTTCATTACCTTTATCTGAGTCTGTTGCATGCTCAGATATCTTATGGCTTTCCCGTTCCTCCATTCGGGTGCCCGAAACGTTAAATGAACCGCTAGTTTCGTCCATTAAAACACGAGTCTTTTCTTGTGTACGAATCTCTGTGTCATTGTCCCATCCTGAGTCCGATTACCGTCCGGTCAGCTTCATATCCTTTATCTGAGTCTGTTGCATGCTTAGATATCTTATGGCTTTCCCGTTCCTCCATTCGGGTGCATGAAATTTCAAATGAGCCGCTATTTACGTTCATTAAAACACGAGTCTTTTCTTTTGTACGAATCTCTGTGTCATTGTCCCATCGTGAGTCTGATTACCGTCCGGTCAGCTTCATATCCTTTATCTGAGTCTGTTGCATGCTCAGATATCTTATGGCCTTCCCGTACCTCCATTCGGGTGCCCGAAACTTCAAATGAACCGCTATTTACGTTCATTAAAACACGAGTCTTTTCTTGTGTACGAATCTCTGTGTCATTGTCCCATCCTGAGTCCGATAACCGTCCGGTAAGCTTCATATCCTTTATCTGAGTCTGTTGCATGCTCAGATATCTTATGGCCTTCCCGTTCCTCCATTCGTGTGCTTGAAACTTCAAATGAACCACTAGTTAGGTCCATTAAAACACCAGACTTTTCTTGTGTACGAATCTCTATGTCATTGTCGCATCGTGAGTCCGATTACCGTCCGGTAAGCTTCATATCCTTTATCTGAGTCTGTTGCATGCTTAGATTTCTTATGGCCTTCCCGTACCTCCATTCGGGTGCCCGAAACTTCAAATGTACAGATAGTTACGTCCTTTAAAACTCGAGTCTTTTCTTGTGTACGAATCTCTATGTCATTGTCGCATCGTGAGTCCGATTACCGTCCGGTCAGCTTCATATCCTTTATCTGAGTCTGTTGCATGGTTAGATATCTTATGGCCTTCCCGTTCCTCCATTCGGGTGCCCGAAACTTCAAATGAACCGCTATTTACGTTCGTTAAAACACGAGTCTTTTCTTGTGTACGAATCTCTGCGTCATTGTCACATCATGAGTCCGATTACCGTCCGGTCAGCTTCATATCCTTTATCTGAGTCTGTTGCATGCTCAGATATCTTATGGCCTTCCCGTTCCTCCATTCGTGTGCCCGAAACTTCAAATGAACCGCTAGTTACGTCCATTAAAACACGAGTCTTTTCTTGTGTACGAATCTCTGTGTCATTGTCCCATCGTGAGTCCGATTACCGTCCGGTAAGCTTCATTACCTGTATCTGAGTCTGTTGCATGCTCAGATATCTTATGGCCTTCCCGTTCCTCCATTCGGGTGTCCGAAACTTCAAATGAACCGCTAGTTACGTCCATTAAAACACGAGTCTTTTCTTGTGTACGAATCTCTGTGTCATTGTCCCATCGTGAGTCCGATTACCGTCCGGTCAGCTTCATATCCTTTATCTGAGTCTGTTGCATGCTTAGATATCTTATGGCTTTCCCGTTCCTCCATTCGGGTGCATGAAATTTCAAATGAGCCGCTATTTACGTTCATTAAAACACGAGTCTTTTCTTTTGTACGAATCTCTGTGTCATTGTCCCATCGTGAGTCTGATTACCGTCCGGTCAGCTTCATATCCTTTATCTGAGTCTGTTGCATGCTCAGATAACTTATGGCCTTCCCGTACCTCCATTCGGGTGCCCGAAACTTCAAATGAATCGCTATTTACGTTCATTAAAACACGAGTCTTTTCTTGTGTACGAATCTCTGTGTTATTGTCCCATCCTGAGTCCGATTACCGTCCGGTAAGCGTCATATCCTTTATCTGAGTCTGTTGCATGCTCAGATATCTTATGGCCTTCCCGTACCTCCATTCGGGTGCTCGAAAGTTCAAATGTACAGATAGTTACGTCCTTTAAAACTCGAGTCTTTTCATGTGTACGAATCTCTATGTCATTGTCGCATCGTGAGTCCGATTATCATCTGGTCAGCTTCATATCTATTATCTGAGTCTGTTGCATGCTTAGATATCTTATGGCTTTCCCGTTCCTCCATTCGGGTGCCCGAAACTTCAAATGAACCGCTATTTACGTTCATTAAAACACGAGTCTTTTCTTGTGTACGAATCTCTGTGTCATTGTCCCATCGTGAGTCCGATTACCGTCCGGTCAGCTTCATATCCTTTATCTGAGTCTGTTGCATGCTCAGATATCTTATGGCCTTCCCGTTCCTCCATTCGGGTGCCCGAAACTTCAAATGAACCGTTAGTTACTTCCATTAAAACACGAGTCTTTTCTTGTGTACGAATCTCTGTGTCATTGTCCCATCGTGAGTCCGATTACCGTCCGGTCAGCTTCATATCCTTTTTCTGAGTCTGTTGCATGCTTAGATATCTTATGGCCTTTCCGTACCACCATTCGGGTTCCCGAAACTTCAAATGTACAGATAGTTACGTCCTTTAAAACAAGAGTCTTTTCTTGTGTACGAATCTCTATGTCATTGTCGCATCGTGAGTCCGATTACCGTCCGGTCAGCATCATATCCTTTATCTGAGTCTGTTGCATGCATAGATATCTTATGGCCTTCCCGTTCCTCCATTCGGGTGCCCGAAACTTTAAATGAACCGCTATTTATGTTCATTAAAACACGAGTGTTTTCTTGTGTACGAATCTCTGTGTCATTGTCACATCATGAGTCCGATTACCGTCCGGTCAGCTTCATATCCTTTATCTGAGTCTGTTCCAGGCTTAGATATCTTATGGCTTTCCCGTTCCTCCATTCGGGTGCCCGAAACGTCAAATGAACCGCTAGTTACGTCCATTAAGACACGAGTCTTTTCTTGTGTACGAATCTCTGTGTCATTGTCACATCATGAGTCCGATTACCGTCCGGTCAGCTTCATATCCTTTATCTGAGTCTGTTGCATGTTCAGATATCTTATGGCCTTCCCGTTCCTCCATTCGGGTGCCCGAAACTTCAAATGAACCGCTAGTTACGTCCATTAAAACACGAGTCTTTTCTTGTGTACGAATCTCTGTGTCATTGTCCCATCGTGAGTCCGATTACCGTCCGGTCAGCTTCATATCCTTTATCTGAGTCTGTTGCATGCTCAGATATCTTATGGCCTTCCCGTTCCTCCATTCGGGTGCCCGAAACTTCAAATGAACCGTTAGTTACTTCCATTAAAACACGAGTCTTTTCTTGTGTACGAATCTCTGTGTCATTGTCCCATCGTGAGTCCGATTACCGTCCGGTCAGCTTCATATCCTTTTTCTGAGTCTGTTGCATGCTTAGATATCTTATGGCCTTTCCGTACCACCATTCGGGTTCCCGAAACTTCAAATGTACAGATAGTTACGTCCTTTAAAACAAGAGTCTTTTCTTGTGTACGAATCTCTATGTCATTGTCGCATCGTGAGTCCGATTACCGTCCGGTCAGCATCATATCCTTTATCTGAGTCTGTTGCATGCATAGATATCTTATGGCCTTCCCGTTCCTCCATTCGGGTGCCCGAAACTTTAAATGAACCGCTATTTATGTTCATTAAAACACGAGTGTTTTCTTGTGTACGAATCTCTGTGTCATTGTCACATCATGAGTCCGATTACCGTCCGGTCAGCTTCATATCCTTTATCTGAGTCTGTTCCAGGCTTAGATATCTTATGGCTTTCCCGTTCCTCCATTCGGGTGCCCGAAACGTCAAATGAACCGCTAGTTACGTCCATTAAGACACGAGTCTTTTCTTGTGTACGAATCTCTGTGTCATTGTCACATCATGAGTCCGATTACCGTCCGGTCAGCTTCATATCCTTTATCTGAGTCTGTTGCATGTTCAGATATCTTATGGCCTTCCCGTTCCTCCATTCGGGTGCCCGAAACTTCAAATGAACCGCTAGTTACGTCCATTAAAACACGAGTCTTTTCTTGTGTACGAATCTCTGTGTCATTGTCCCATCGTGAGTCCGATTACCGTCCGGTATGCTTCATTACCTTTATCTGAGTCTGTTGCATGCTCAGATATCTTATGGCCTTCCCGTTCCTCCATTCGGGTGTCTGAAACTTCAAATGAACCGCTAGTTACGTCCATTAAAACACGAGTCTTTTCTTGTGTACGAATCTCTGTGTCATTGTCCCATCGTGAGTCCGATTACCGTCCGGTCAGCTTCATATCCTTTATCTGAGTCTGTTGCATGCTTAGATATCTTATGGCTTTCCCGTTCCTCCATTCGGGTGCATGAAATTTCAAATGAGCCGCTATTTACGTTCATTAAAACACGAGTCTTTTCTTGTATACGAATCTCTGTGTCATTGTCCCATCGTGAGTCCGATTACCGTCCGGTCATCTTCATATCCTTTATCTGAGTCTGTTTCATGCTTAGATATCTTATGGCCTTCCCGTACCTCCATTCGGGTGCCCAAAACTTCAAATGTATAGATAGTTACGTCCATTGAAACTCGAGTCTTTTCTTGTGTACGAATCTCTATGTCATTGTCGCATCGTGAGTCCGATTACCGTCCGGTCAGCTTCATATCCTTTATCTGAGTCTGTTGCATGCTTAGATATCTTATGGCCTTACCGTTCCTCAATTCAGGTGCCCGAAACTTCAAATGAACCGCTATTTACGTTCGTTAAAACACGAGTCTTTTCTTGTGTACGAATCTCTGTGTCATTGTCACATCATGAGTCCGATTACCGTCCGGTCAGCTTCATATCCTTTATCTGAGTCTGTTGCATGTTCAGATATCTTATGGCCTTCCCGTTCCTCCATTCGGGTGCCCGAAACTTCAAATGAACCGCTAGTTACGCCCATTAAAACACGAGTCTTTTCTTGTGTACGAATCTCCGTGTCATTGTCCCATCGTGAGTCTGATAACCGTCCGGTCAGCTTCATATCCTTTATCTGAGTCTGTTGCATGCTCAGATATCTTATGGCCTTCCCGTACCTCCATTCGGGTTCCCGAAACTTCAAATGAACCGCTATTTACGTTCATTAAAACACGAGTCTTTTCTTGTGTTCGAATCTCTGTGTCATTGTCCCATCCTGAGTTCGATTACCGTCCGGTAAGCTTCATATCCTTTATCTGAGTCTGTTGCATGCTCAGATATCTTATGGCCTTCCCGTTTCTCCATTCGTGTGCTTGAAACTTCAAATGAACCACCAGTTACGTCCATTAAAACACTAGTCTTTTCCTGTGTACGAATCTCTATGTCATTGTCGCATCGTGAGTCCGATTACCGTCCGGTCAGCTTCATATCCTTTATCTGAGTCTGTTGCATGCTTAGATTTCTTATGGCCTTCCCGTACCTCCATTCGGGTGCCCGAAACTTCAAATGTACAGATTGTTACGTCCTTTAAAACTCGAGTCTTTTCTTGTGTACGAATCTCTATGTCATTGTCGCATCGTGAGTCCGATTACCGTCCGGTCAGCTTCATATCCTTTATCTGAGTCTGTTGCATGCTTAGATATCTTATGGCCTTCCCGTTCCTCCATTCGGGTGCCCGAAACTTCAAATGAACCGCTATTTACGTTCGTTAAAACACGAGTCTTTTCTTGTGTACGAATCTCTGTGTCATTGTCGCATCATGAGTCCGATTACCGTCCGGTCAGCTTCATATCCTTTATCTGAGTCTGTTGCATGCTCAAATATCTTATGGCCTTCCCGTTCCTCCATTCGGGTGCCCGAAACTTCAAATGAACCGCTAGTTACGTCCATTAAAACACGAGTCTTTTCTTGTGTACGAATCTCTGTGTCATTGTCCCATCGTGAGTCCGATTACCATCCGGTAAGCTTCATTACCTTTATCTGAGTCTGTTGCATGCTCAGATATCTTATGGCCTTCCCGTTCCTCCATTCGGGTGTCCGAAACTTCAAATGAACCGCTAGTTACGTCCATTAAAACACGAGTCTTTTCTTGTGTACGAATCTCTGTGTCATTGTCCCATCGTGAGTCCGATTACCGTCCGGTCAGCTTCATATCCTTTATCTGAGTCTGTTGCATGCTTAGATATCTTATGGCTTTCCCGTTCCTCCATTCGGGTGCATGAAATTTCAAATGAGCCGCTATTTACGTTCATTAAAACACGAGTCTTTTCTTTTGTACGAATCTCTGTGTCATTGTCCCATCGTGAGTCCGATTACCGTCCGGTCATCTTCATATCCTTTATCTGAGTCTGTTTCATGCTTAGATATCTTATGGCCTTCCCGTACCTCCATTCGGGTGCCCAAAACTTCAAATGTATAGATAGTTACGTCCATTGAAACTCGAGTCTTTTCTTGTGTACGAATCTCTATGTCATTGTCGCATCGTGAGTCCGATTACCGTCCGGTCAGCTTTATATCCTTTATCTGAGTCTGTTGCATGCTTAGATATCTTATGGCCTTACCGTTCCTCAATTCAGGTGCCCGAAACTTCAAATGAACCGCTATTTACGTTCGTTAAAACACGAGTCTTTTCTAGTGTACGAATCTCTGTGTCATTGTCACATCATGAGTCCGATTACCGTCCGGTCAGCTTCATATCCTTTATCTGAGTCTGTTGCATGCTCAGATATCTTATGGCCTTCCCGTTCCTCCATTCGGGTGCCCGAAACTTCAAATGAACCGCTAGTTACGTCCATTAAAACACGAGTCTTTTCTTGTGTACGAATCTCTGTGTCATTGTCCCATCGTGAGTCCGATTACCGTCCGGTAAGCTTCATTACCTTTATCTGAGTCTGTTGCATGCTCAGATATCTTATGGCCTTCCCGTTCCTCCATTCGGGTGTCTGAAACTTCAAATGAACCGCTAGTTACGTCCATTAAAACACGAGTCTTTTCTTGTGTACGAATCTCTGTGTCATTGTCCCATCGTGAGTCCGATTACCGTCCGGTCAGCTTCATATCCTTTATATGAGTCTGTTGCATGCTTAGATATCTAATGGCTTTCCCGTTCCTCCATTCGGGTGCATGAAATTTCAAATGAGCCGCTATTTACGTTCATTAAAAACGAGTCTTTTCTTTTGTACGAATCTCTGTGTCATTGTCCCATCGTGAGTCTGATAACCGTCCGGTCAGCTTCATATCCTTTATCTGAGTCTGTTGCATGCTCAGATATCTTATGGCCTTCCCGTACCTCCATTCGGGTGCCCGAAACTTCAAATGAACCGCTATTTACGTTCATTAAAACACGAGTCTTTTCTTGTGTTCGAATCTCTGTGTCATTGTCCCATCCTGAGTTCGATTACCGTCCGGTAAGCTTCATATCCTTTATCTGAGTCTGTTGCATGCTCAGATATCTTATGGCCTTCCCGTTTCTCCATTCGTGTGCTTGAAACTTCAAATGAACCACTAGTTACGTCCATTAAAACACTAGTCTTTTCCTGTGTACGAATCTCTATGTCATTGTCGCATCGTGAGTCCGATTACCGTCCGGTCAGCTTCATATCCTTTATCTGAGTCTGTTGCATGCTTAGATTTCTTATGGCCTTTCCGTACCTCCATTCGGGTGCCCGAAACTTCAAATGTACAGATTGTTACGTCCTTTAAAACTCGAGTCTTTTCTTGTGTACGAATCTCTATGTCATTGTCGCATCGTGAGTCCGATTACCGTCCGGTCAGCTTCATATCCTTTATCTGAGTCTGTTGCATGCTTAGATATCTTATGGCCTTCCCGTTCCTCCATTCGGGTGCCCGAAACTTCAAATGAACCGCTATTTACGTTCGTTAAAACACGAGTCTTTTCTTGTGTACGAATCTCTGTGTCATTGTCGCATCATGAGTCCGATTACCGTCCGGTCAGCTTCATATCCTTTATCTGAGTCTGTTGCATGCTCAAATATCTTATGGCCTTCCCGTTCCTCCATTCGGGTGCCCGAAACTTCAAATGAACCGCTAGTTACGTCCATTAAAACACGAGTCTTTTCTTGTGTACGAATCTCTGTGTCATTGTCCCATCGTGAGTCCGATTACCGTCCGGTAAGCTTCATTACCTTTATCTGAGTCTGTTGCATGCTCAGATATCTTATGGCCTTCCCGTTCCTCCATTCGGGTGCCCGAAACTTCAAATGAACCGCTAGTTACGTCCATTAAAACACGAGTCTTTTCTTGTGTACGAATCTCTGTGTCATTGTCCCATCGTGAGTCCGATTACCGTCCGGTAAGCTTCATTACCTTTATCTGAGTCTGTTGCATGCTCAGATATCTTATGGCCTTCCCGTTCCTCCATTCGGGTGTCTGAAACTTCAAATGAACCGCTAGTTACGTCCATTAAAACACGAGTCTTTTCTTGTGTACGAATCTCTGTGTCATTGTCCCATCGTGAGTCCGATTACCGTCCGGTCAGCTTCATATCCTTTATCTGAGTCTGTTGCATGCTTAGATATCTAATGGCTTTCCCGTTCCTCCATTCGGGTGCATGAAATTTCAAATGAGCCGCTATTTACGTTCATTAAAAACGAGTCTTTTCTTTTGTACGAATCTCTGTGTCATTGTCCCATCGTGAGTCTGATAACCGTCCGGTCAGCTTCATATCCTTTATCTGAGTCTGTTGCATGCTCAGATATCTTATGGCCTTCCCGTACCTCCATTCGGGTGCCCGAAACTTCAAATGAACCGCTATTTACGTTCATTAAAACACGAGTCTTTTCTTGTGTTCGAATCTCTGTGTCATTGTCCCATCCTGAGTTCGATTACCGTCCGGTAAGCTTCATATCCTTTATCTGAGTCTGTTGCATGCTCAGATATCTTATGGCCTTCCCGTTTCTCCATTCGTGTGCTTGAAACTTCAAATGAACCACTAGTTACGTCCATTAAAACACTAGTCTTTTCCTGTGTACGAATCTCTATGTCATTGTCGCATCGTGAGTCCGATTACCGTCCGGTCAGCTTCATATCCTTTATCTGAGTCTGTTGCATGCTTAGATTTCTTATGGCCTTCCCGTACCTCCATTCGGGTGCCCGAAACTTCAAATGTACAGATTGTTACGTCCTTTAAAACTCGAGTCTTTTCTTGTGTACGAATCTCTATGTCATTGTCGCATCGTGAGTCCGATTACCGTCCGGTCAGCTTCATATCCTTTATCTGAGTCTGTTGCATGCTTAGATATCTTATGGCCTTCCCGTTCCTCCATTCGGGTGCCCGAAACTTCAAATGAACCGCTATTTACGTTCGTTAAAACACGAGTCTTTTCTTGTGTACGAATCTCTGTGTCATTGTCGCATCATGAGTCCGATTACCGTCCGGTCAGCTTCATATCCTTTATCTGAGTCTGTTGCATGCTCAAATATCTTATGGCCTTCCCGTTCCTCCATTCGGGTGCCCGAAACTTCAAATGAACCGCTAGTTACGTCCATTAAAACACGAGTCTTTTCTTGTGTACGAATCTCTGTGTCATTGTCCCATCGTGAGTCCGATTACCGTCCGGTAAGATTCATTACCTTTATCTGAGTCTGTTGCATGCTCAGATATCTTATGGCCTTCCCGTTCCTCCATTCGGGTGTCCGAAACTTCAAATGAACCGCTAGTTACGTCCATTAAAACACGAGTCTTTTCTTGTGTACGAATCTCTGTGTCATTGTCCCATCGTGAGTCCGATTACCGTCCGGTCAGCTTCATATCCTTTATCTGAGTCTGTTGCATGCTTAGATATCTTATGGCTTTCCCGTTCCTCCATTCGGGTGCATGAAATTTCAAATGAGCCGCTATTTACGTTCATTAAAACACGAGTCTTTTCTTTTGTACGAATCTCTGTGTCATTGTCCCATCGTGAGTCCGATTACCGTCCGGTCATCTTCATATCCTTTATCTGAGTCTGTTTCATGCTTAGATATCTTATGGCCTTCCCGTACCTCCATTCGGGTGCCCAAAACTTCAAATGTATAGATAGTTACGTCCATTGAAACTCGAGTCTTTTCTTGTGTACGAATCTCTATGTCATTGTCGCATCGTGAGTCCGATTACCGTCCGGTCAGCTTTATATCCTTTATCTGAGTCTGTTGCATGCTTAGATATCTTATGGCCTTACCGTTCCTCAATTCAGGTGCCCGAAACTTCAAATGAACCGCTATTTACGTTCGTTAAAACACGAGTCTTTTCTTGTGTACGAATCTCTGTGTCATTGTCACATCATGAGTCCGATTACCGTCCGGTCAGCTTCATATCCTTTATCTGAGTCTGTTGCATGCTCAGATATCTTATGGCCTTCCCGTTCCTCCATTCGGGTGCCCGAAACTTCAAATGAACCGCTAGTTACGTCCATTAAAACACGAGTCTTTTCTTGTGTACGAATCTCTGTGTCATTGTCCCATCGTGAGTCCGATTACCGTCCGGTAAGCTTCATTACCTTTATCTGAGTCTGTTGCATGCTCAGATATCTTATGGCCTTCCCGTTCCTCCATTCGGGTGTCTGAAACTTCAAATGAACCGCTAGTTACGTCCATTAAAACACGAGTCTTTTCTTGTGTACGAATCTCTGTGTCATTGTCCCATTGTGAGTCCGATTACCGTCCGGTCAGCTTCATATCCTTTATCTGAGTCTGTTGCATGCTTAGATATCTAATGGCTTTCCCGTTCCTCCATTCGGGTGCATGAAATTTCAAATGAGCCGCTATTTACGTTCATTAAAAACGAGTCTTTTCTTTTGTACGAATCTCTGTGTCATTGTCCCATCGTGAGTCTGATAACCGTCCGGTCAGCTTCATATCCTTTATCTGAGTCTGTTGCATGCTCAGATATCTTATGGCCTTCCCGTACCTCCATTCGGGTGCCCGAAACTTCAAATGAACCGCTATTTACGTTCATTAAAACATTAGTCTTTTCTTGTGTTCGAATCTCTGTGTCATTGTCCCATCCTGAGTTCGATTACCGTCCGGTAAGCTTCATATCCTTTATCTGAGTCTGTTGCATGCTCAGATATCTTATGGCCTTCCCGTTTCTCCATTCGTGTGCTTGAAACTTCAAATGAACCACTAGTTACGTCCATTAAAACACTAGTCTTTTCCTGTGTACGAATCTCTATGTCATTGTCGCATCGTGAGTCCGATTACCGTCCGGTCAGCTTCATATCCTTTATCTGAGTCTGTTGCATGCTTAGATTTCTTATGGCCTTCCCGTACCTCCATTCGGGTGCCCGAAACTTCAAATGTACAGATTGTTACGTCCTTTAAAACTCGAGTCTTTTCTTGTGTACGAATCTCTATGTCATTGTCGCATCGTGAGTCCGATTACCGTCCGGTCAGCTTCATATCCTTTATCTGAGTCTGTTGCATGCTTAGATATCTTATGGCCTTCCCGTTCCTCCATTCGGGTGCCCGAAACTTCAAATGAACCGCTATTTACGTTCGTTAAAACACGAGTCTTTTCTTGTGTACGAATCTCTGTGTCATTGTCGCATCATGAGTCCGATTACCGTCCGGTCAGCTTCATATCCTTTATCTGAGTCTGTTGCATGCTCAAATATCTTATGGCCTTCCCGTTCCTCCATTCGGGTGCCCGAAACTTCAAATGAACCGCTAGTTACGTCCATTAAAACACGAGTCTTTTCTTGTGTACGAATCTCTGTGTCATTGTCCCATCGTGAGTCCGATTACCGTCCGGTAAGCTTCATTACCTTTATCTGAGTCTGTTGCATGCTCAGATATCTTATGGCCTTCCCGTTCCTCCATTCGGGTGTCCGAAACTTCAAATGAACCGCTAGTTACGTCCATTAAAACACGAGTCTTTTCTTGTGTACGAATCTCTGTGTCATTGTCCCATCGTGAGTCCGATTACCGTCCGGTCAGCTTCATATCCTTTATCTGAGTCTGTTGCATGCTTAGATATCTTATGGCTTTCCCGTTCCTCCATTCGGGTGCATGAAATTTCAAATGAGCCGCTATTTACGTTCATTAAAACACGAGTCTTTTCTTTTGTACGAATCTCTGTGTCATTGTCCCATCGTGAGTCCGATTACCGTCCGGTCATCTTCATATCCTTTATCTGAGTCTGTTTCATGCTTAGATATCTTATGGCCTTCCCGTACCTCCATTCGGGTGCCCAAAACTTCAAATGTATAGATAGTTACGTCCATTGAAACTCGAGTCTTTTCTTGTGTACGAATCTCTATGTCATTGTCGCATCGTGAGTCCGATTACCGTCCGGTCAGCTTTATATCCTTTATCTGAGTCTGTTGCATGCTTAGATATCTTATGGCCTTACCGTTCCTCAATTCAGGTGCCCGAAACTTCAAATGAACCGCTATTTACGTTCGTTAAAACACGAGTCTTTTCTTGTGTACGAATCTCTGTGTCATTGTCACATCATGAGTCCGATTACCGTCCGGTCAGCTTCATATCCTTTATCTGAGTCTGTTGCATGCTCAGATATCTTATGGCCTTCCCGTTCCTCCATTCGGGTGCCCGAAACTTCAAATGAACCGCTAGTTACGTCCATTAAAACACGAGTCTTTTCTTGTGTACGAATCTCTGTGTCATTGTCCCATCGTGAGTCCGATTACCGTCCGGTAAGCTTCATTACCTTTATCTGAGTCTGTTGCATGCTCAGATATCTTATGGCCTTCCCGTTCCTCCATTCGGGTGTCTGAAACTTCAAATGAACCGCTAGTTACGTCCATTAAAACACGAGTCTTTTCTTGTGTACGAATCTCTGTGTCATTGTCCTATCGTGAGTCCGATTACCGTCCGGTCAGCTTCATATCCTTTATCTGAGTTTGTTGCATGCTTAGATATCTTATGGCTTTCCCGTTCCTCCATTCGGGGTGCATGAAATTTCAAATGAGCCGTTATTTACGTTCATTAAAAACGAGTCTTTTCTTTTGTACGAATCTCTGTGTCATTGTCCCATCGTGAGTCTGATAACCGTCCGGTCAGCTTCATATCCTTTATCTGAGTCTGTTGCATGCTCAGATATCTTATGGCCTTCCCGTACCTCCATTCGGGTGCCCGAAACTTCAAATGAACCGCTATTTACGTTCATTAAAACACGAGTCTTTTCTTGTTTTCGAATCTCTGTGTCATTGTCCCATCCTGAGTTCGATTACCGTCCGGTAAGCTTCATATCCTTTATCTGAGTCTGTTGCATGCTCAGATATCTTATGGCCTTCCCGTTTCTCCATTCGTGTGCTTGAAACTTCAAATGAACCACTAGTTACGTCCATTAAAACACTAGTCTTTTCTTGTGTACGAATCTCTATGTCATTGTCGCATCGTGAGTCCGATTACCGTCCGGTCAGCTTCATATCCTTTATCTGAGTCTGTTGCATGCTTAGATTTCTTATGGCCTTCCCGTACCTCCATTCGGGTGCCCGAAACTTCAAATGTACAGATTGTTACGTCCTTTAAAACTCGAGTCTTTTCTTGTGTACGAATCTCTATGTCATTGTCGCATCGTGAGTCCGATTACCGTCCGGTCAGCTTCATATCCTTTATCTGAGTCTGTTGCATGCTTAGATATCTTATGGCCTTCCCGTTCCTCCATTCGGGTGCCCGAAACTTCAAATGAACCGCTATTTACGTTCGTTAAAACACGAGTCTTTTCTTGTGTACGAATCTCAGTGTCATTGTCACATCATGAGTCCGATTACCGTCCGGTCAGCTTCATATCCTTTATCTGAGTCTGTTGCATGCTCAAATATCTTATGGCCTTCCCGTTCCTCCATTCGGGTGCCCGAAACTTCAAATGAACCGCTAGTTACGTCCATTAAAACACGAGTCTTTTCTTGTGTACGAATCTCTGTGTCATTGTCCCATCGTGAGTCCGATTACCGTCCAGTAAGCTTCATTACCTTTATCTGAGTCTGTTGCATGCTCAGATATCTTATGGCCTTCCCGTTCCTCCATTCGGGTGTCCGAAACTTCAAATGAACCGCTAGTTACGTCCATTAAAACACGAGTCTTTTCTTGTGTACGAATCTCTGTGTCATTGTCCCATCGTGAGTCCGATTACCGTCCGGTCAGCTTCATATCCTTTATCTGAGTCTGTTGCATGCTTAGATATCTTATGGCTTTCCCGTTCCTCCATTCGGGTGCATGAAATTTCAAATGAGCCGCTATTTACGTTCATTAAAACACGAGTCTTTTCTTTTGTACGAATCTCTGTGTCATTGTCCCATCGTGAGTCCGATTACCGTCCGGTCATCTTCATATCCTTTATCTGAGTCTGTTTCATGCTTAGATATCTTATGGCCTTCCCGTACCTCCATTCGGGTGCCCAAAACTTCAAATGTATAGATAGTTACGTCCATTGAAACTCGAGTCTTTTCTTGTGTACGAATCTCTATGTCATTGTCGCATCGTGAGTCCGATTACCGTCCGGTCAGCTTCATATCCTTTATCTGAGTCTGTTGCATGCTTAGATATCTTATGGCCTTACCGTTCCTCAATTCAGGTGCCCGAAACTTCAAATGAACCGCTATTTACGTTCGTTAAAACACGAGTCTTTTCTTGTGTACGAATCTCTGTGTCATTGTCACATCATGAGTCCGATTACCGTCCGGTCAGCTTCATATCCTTTATCTGAGTCTGTTGCATGCTCAGATATCTTATGGCCTTCCCGTTCCTCCATTCGGGTGTCTGAAACTTCAAATGAACCGCTAGTTACGTCCATTAAAACACGAGTCTTTTCTTGTGTACGAATCTCTGTGTCATTGTCCCATCGTGAGTCCGATTACCGTCCGGTCAGCTTCATATCCTTTATCTGAGTCTGTTGCATGCTTAGATATCTTATGGCTCTCCCGTTCCTCCATTCGGGTGCATGAAATTTCAAATGAGCCGCTATTTACGTTCATTAAAAACGAGTCTTTTCTTTTGTACGAATCTCTGTGTCATTGTCCCATCGTGAGTCTGATAACCGTCCGGTCAGCTTCATATCCTTTATCTGAGTCTGTTGCATGCTCAGATATCTTATGGCCTTCCCGTACCTCCATTCGGGTGCCCGAAACTTCAAATGAACCGCTATTTACGTTCATTAAAACACGAGTCTTTTCTTGTGTTCGAATCCCTGTGTCATTGTCCCATCCTGAGTTCGATTACCGTCCGGTAAGCTTCATATCCTTTATCTGAGTCTGTTGCATGCTCAGATATCTTATGGCCTTCCCGTTTCTCCATTCGTGTGCTTGAAACTTCAAATGAACCACTAGTTACGTCCATTAAAACACTAGTCTTTTCCTGTGTACGAATCTCTATGTCATTGTCGCATCGTGAGTCCGATTACCGTCCGGTCAGCTTCATATCCTTTATCTGAGTCTGTTGCATGCTTAGATTTCTTATGGCCTTCCCGTACCTCCATTCGGGTGCCCGAAACTTCAAATGTACAGATTGTTACGTCCTTTAAAACTCGAGTCTTTTCTTGTGTACGAATCTCTATGTCATTGTCGCATCGTGAGTCCGATTACCGTCCGGTCAGCTTCATATCCTTTATCTAAGTCTGTTGCATGCTTAGATATCTTATGGCCTTCCCGTTCCTCCATTCGGGTGCCCGAAACTTCAAATGAACCGCTATTTACGTTCGTTAAAACACGAGTCTTTTCTTGTGTACGAATCTCTGTGTCATTGTCGCATCATGAGTCCGATTACCGTCCGGTCAGCTTCATATCCTTTATCTGAGTCTGTTGCATGCTCAAATATCTTATGGCCTTCCCGTTCCTCCATTCGGGTGCCCGAAACTTCAAATGAACCGCTAGTTACGTCCATTAAAACACGAGTCTTTTCTTGTGTACGAATCTCTGTGTCATTGTCCCATCGTGAGTCCGATTACCGTCCGGTAAGCTTCATTACCTTTATCTGAGTCTGTTGCATGCTCAGATATCTTATGGCCTTCCCGTTCCTCCATTCGGGTGTCCGAAACTTCAAATGAACCGCTAGTTACGTCCATTAAAACACGAGTCTTTTCTTGTGTACGAATCTCTGTGTCATTGTCCCATCGTGAGTCCGATTACCGTCCGGTCAGCTTCATATCCTTTATCTGAGTCTGTTGCATGCTTAGATATCTTATGGCTTTCCCGTTCCTCCATTCGGGTGCATGAAATTTCAAATGAGCCGCTATTTACGTTCATTAAAACACGAGTCTTTTCTTTTGTACGAATCTCTGTGTCATTGTCCCATCGTGAGTCCGATTACCGTCCGGTCATCTTCATATCCTTTATCTGAGTCTGTTTCATGCTTAGATATCTTATGGCCTTCCCGTACCTCCATTCGGGTGCCCAAAACTTCAAATGTATAGATACTTACGTCCATTGAAACTCGAGTCTTTTCTTGTGTACGAATCTCTATGTCATTGTCGCATCGTGAGTCCGATTACCGTCCGGTCAGCTTCATATCCTTTATCTGAGTCTGTTGCATGCTTAGATATCTTATGGCCTTACCGTTCCTCAATTCAGGTGCCCGAAACTTCAAATGAACCGCTATTTACGTTCGTTAAAACACGAGTCTTTTCTTGTGTACGAATCTCTGTGTCATTGTCACATCATGAGTCCGATTACCGTCCGGTCAGCTTCATATCCTTTATCTGAGTCTGTTGCATGCTCAGATATCTTATGGCCTTCCCGTTCCTCCATTCGGGTGCCCGAAACTTCAAATGAACCGCTAGTTACGTCCATTAAAACACGAGTCTTTTCTTGTGTACGAATCTCTGTGTCATTGTCCCATCGTGAGTCCGATTACCGTCCGGTAAGCTTCATTACCTTTATCTGAGTCTGTTGCATGCTCAGATATCTTATGGCCTTCCCGTTCCTCCATTCGGGTGTCTGAAACTTCAAATGAACCGTTAGTTACGTCCATTAAAACACGAGTCTTTTCTTGTGTACGAATCTCTGTGTCATTGTCCCATCGTGAGTCCGATTACCGTCCGGTCAGCTTCATATCCTTTATCTGAGTCTGTTGCATGCTTAGATATCTTATGGCTTTCCCGTTCCTCCATTCGGGTGCATGAAATTTCAAATGAGCCGCTATTTACGTTCATTAAAAACGAGTCTTTTCTTTTGTACGAATCTCTGTGTCATTGTCCCATCGTGAGTCTGATAACCGTCCGGTCAGCTTCATATCCTTTATCTGAGTCTGTTGCATGCTCAGATATCTTATGGCCTTCCCGTACCTCCATTCGGGTGCCCGAAACTTCAAATGAACCGCTATTTACGTTCATTAAAACACGAGTCTTTTCTTGTGTTCGAATCTCTGTGTCATTGTCCCATCCTGAGTTCGATTACCGTCCGGTAAGCTTCATATCCTTTATCTGAGTCTGTTGCATGCTCAGATATCTTATGGCCTTTCCGTTTCTCCATTCGTGTGCTTGAAACTTCAAATGAACCACTAGTTACGTCCATTAAAACACTAGTCTTTTCCTGTGTACGAATCTCTATGTCATTGTCGCATCGTGAGTCCGATTACCGTCCGGTCAGCTTCATATCCTTTATCTGAGTCTGTTGCATGCTTAGATTTCTTATGGCCTTCCCGTACCTCCATTCGGGTGCCCGAAACTTCAAATGTACAGATTGTTACGTCCTTTAAAACTCGAGTCTTTTCTTGTGTACGAATCTCTATGTCATTGTCGCATCGTGACTCCGATTACCGTCCGGTCAGCTTCATATCCTTTATCTGAGTCTGTTGCATGCTTAGATATCTTATGGCCTTCCCGTTCCTCCATTCGGGTGCCCGAAACTTCAAATGAACCGCTATTTACGTTCGTTAAAACACGAGTCTTTTCTTGTGTACGAATCTCTGTGTCATTGTCGCATCATGAGTCCGATTACCGTCCGGTCAGCTTCATATCCTTTATCTGAGTCTGTTGCATGCTCAAATATCTTATGGCCTTCCCGTTCCTCCATTCGGGTGCCCGAAACTTCAAATGAACCGCTAGTTACGTCCATTAAAACACGAGTCTTTTCTTGTGTACGAATCTCTGTGTCATTGTCCCATCGTGAGTCCGATTACCGTCCGGTAAGCTTCATTACCTTTATCTGAGTCTGTTGCATGCTCAGATATCTGATGGCCTTCCCGTTCCTCCATTCGGGTGTCCGAAACTTCAAATGAACCGCTAGTTACGTCCATTAAAATACGAGTCTTTTCTTGTGTACGAATCTCTATGTCATTGTCCCATCGTGAGTCCGATTACCGTCCGGTCAGCTTCATATCCTTTATCTGAGTCTGTTGCATGCTTAGATATCTTATGGCTTTCCCGTTCCTCCATTCGGGTGCATGAAATTTCAAATGAGCCGCTATTTACGTTCATTAAAACACGAGTCTTTTCTTTTGTACGAATCTCTGTGTCATTGTCCCATCGTGAGTCTAATTACCGTCCGGTTAGCTTCATATCCTTTATCTGAGTCTGTTGCATGCTCAGATATCTTATGGCCTTCCCGTACCTCCATTCGGGTGCCCGAAACTTCAAATGAACCGCTATTTACGTTCATTAAAACACGAGTCTTTTCTTGTGTACGAATCTCTGTGTCATTGTCCCATCCTGAGTCCGACTACCGTCCGGTAAGCTTCATATCCTTTATCTGAGTCTGTTGCATGCTCAGATATCTTATGGCCTTCCCGTTCCTCCATTCGGGTGCTTGAAACTTCAAATGAACCACTAGTTACGTCCATTAAAACACCAGTCTTTTCTTGTGTACGAATCTCTATGTCATTGTCGCATCGTGAGTCCGATTACCGTCCGGTTAGCTTCATATCCTTTATCTGAGTCTTTTGCATGCTTAGATTTCTTATGGCCTTCCCGTACCTCCATTCGGGTGCCCGAAACTTCAAATGTACAGATAGTTACGTCCTTTAAAACTCGAGTCTTTTCTTGTGTACGAATCTCTATGTCATTGTCGCATCGTGAGTCCGATTACCGTCCGGTCAGCTTCATATCCTTTATCTGAGTCTGTTGCATGCTTAGATATCTTATGGCTTTCCCGTTCCTACATTCGGGTGCCCGAAACGTCAAATGAACCGCTATTTACGTTCATTAAAACACGAGTCTTTTCTTGTGTACAAATCTCTGCGTCATTGTCCCATCGTGAGTCCGATTACCATCCGGTTAGCTTTGTATCCTTTAACATAGTTTGTTGCATGATCAGATATCTTATGGCATTCCAGTTCCTCCATTCGGGTGCCCGAAACTTCATATGAACCGATCGTTACGTCCATTAAAACACGAGTCTTTTTATGTGTACGAATCTCTATGTCCTTGTCGCATCGTGAGTCCGATTACCGTCCGGTCAGCATCATATCCTTTATCTGAGTCTGTTGCATGCTTAGATATCTTATGGCCTTCCCGTTCCTCCATTCGGGTGGCCAAAACTTCAAATGAACCGCTATTTACGTTCATTAAAACACGAGTCTTTTCTTGTGTACGAATCTCTGTGTCATTGTCACATCGTGAGTCCGATTACCGTCCGGTCAGCTTCATATCCTTTATCTGAGTCTGTTGCAGGCTTAGATATCTTATGGCTTTCCCGTTCCTCCATTCGGGTGCCCGAAACTTCAAATGTACCGATAGTTACGTCCTTTAAAACTCGAGTCTTTTCTTGTGTACGAATCTCTGTGTCATTGTCGCATCGTGAGTCCGATTACCGTCCGGTCAGCTTCATATCCTTTATCTGAGTCTGTTGCATGCTTAGATATCTTATGGCTTTCCCGTTCCTCCATTCGCGTGCCCGAAACTTCAAATGAACCGCTATTTACGTTCATTAAAACACGAGTCTTTTCTTGTGTACGAATCTCTATGTCATTGTCCCATCGTGAGTCCGATTACCGTCCGGTCAGCTTCATATCCTTTATCTGAGTCTGTTGCATGCTCAGATATCTTATGGCCTTCCCGTTCCTCCATTCGGGTGCCCGAAACTTCAAATATACAGATCGTTACGTCCTTTAAAACTCGAGTCTTTTCTTGTGTACGAATCTCTATGTCATTGTCGCATCGTGAGTCCGATTACCGTCCGGTCAGCTTCATATCCTTTATATGAGTCTGTTGCATGCTTAGATTCCTTATGGCCTTCCCGTTCCTCCATTCGGGTGCCCGAAACTTCAAATGAACCGCTAGTTACGTCCAATAAAACACGAGTCTTTTCTGTGTACGAATCTCTGTGTCATTGTCACATCGTGAGTCCGATTTCTGTCCGGTCTGCTTCGTATCCTTTAACATAGTTTGTTGCATGATCAGATATCTTATGGCGTTCCCGTTCCTCCATTCGGGTGCCCGAAACTTCATATGAACCGATAGTTCCGTCCATTAAAACTCGAGTCTTTTCTTGTGTACGAATCTCTGTGTCATTGTCCCATCGTGAGTCAGATTACCGTCCGGTCAGCTTCATATCCTTTATCTGAGTCTGTTGCATGCTCAGATATCTTATGGCCTTCCCGTACCTCCATTCGGGTGCCCGAAACTTCAAATGAACCGCTATTTACGTTCATTAAAACACGAGTCTTTTCTTGTGTACGAATCTCTGTGTCATTGTTCCATCGTGAGTCCGATTACCATCCGGTCAGCTTTGTATCCTTTAACATAGTTTGTTGCATGATCAGATATCTTTTGGCGTTCCAGTTCCTCCATTCGGGTGCCCGAAACTTCATATGAACCGATCGTTACGTCCATTAAAATACGAGGCTTTTCTTGTGTACGAATCTCTATGTCATTGTCACATCGTGAGTCCGATTTCTGTCCGGTCTGCTTCGTATCCTTTAACATAGTTTGTTGCATGATCAGATATCTTATGGCATTCCCGTTCCTCCATTCGAGTGCCCGAAACTTCATATGAACCGATAGTTACGTCCATTAAAACACGAGTCTTTTCTTGTGTACGAATCTCTGTGTCATTGTCCCATCGTGAGTCCGATTACTGTCCGGAAAGCTTCATATCCTTTATCTGAGTTTGTTGCATGCTCAGATATCTTATGGCCTTCCCGTTCCTCCATTCGGGTGCCCGAAACTTCAAATGAACCGCTAGTTATGTCCATTAAAACACGAGTCTTTTCTTGTGTACGAATCTCTATGTCATTGTCGCATCGTGAGTCCGATTACTGTTCGGTCAGCTTCATATCCTTTATCTGAGTCTGTTGCATGCTTAGATATCTTATGGCCTTCCCGTACCTCCATTCGGGTGCCCGAAACTTCAAATGTACAGATAGTTACGTCCTTTAAAACTCGAGTCTTTTCTTGTGTACGAATCTCTATGTCATTGTCGCATCGTGAGTCCGATTACCGTCCGGTCAGCTTCATATCCTTTATATGAGTCTGTAGCATGCTTAGATATCTTATGGCCTTCCCGTTGCTCCATTCGGGTGCCCGAAACTTCAAATGAACCGCTAGTTACGTCCATTAAAACACGAGTCTTTTCTTGTGTACGAATCTCTGTGTCATTGTCACATCATGAGTCCGATTACCGTCCGGTCTGCTTCGTATCCTTTAACTTAGTTTGTTGCATGATCAGATATCTTATGGCGTTCCCGTTCCTCCATTCGGGTGCCCTAAACTTCATATGAACCGATAGTTCCGTCCATTAAAACTCGAGTGCTTTCTTGTGTACGAATCTCTGTGTCATTGTCCCATCGTGAGTCCAATTACTGTCCGGTCAGCTTCATATCCTTTATCTGAGTCTGTTGCATGCTTAGATATCTTATGGCTTTCCCGTTCCTCCATTCGGGTGCCCGAAATTTCAAATGAACCGCTGTTTATGTTCATTAAAACACGAGTCTTTTCTTTTGTACAAATCTCTGTGTCATTGTCCCATCGTGAGTCCGATTACCGTCCGGTCAGCTTCATATCCTTTATCTGAGTCTGTTGCATGCTTAGATATCTTATGGCCTTCCTGTACCTCCATTCGGGTGCCCGAAACTTCAAATGAACCGCTATTTACGTTCATTAAAACACGAGTCTTTTCATGTGTACGAATCTCTGTGTCATTGTCCCATCGTGAGTCTGATTACCGTCCGGTAAGTTTCATATCCTTTATCTGAGTCTGTTGCATGCTCAGATATCTTATGGCTTTCACGTTCCTCCATTCGGGTGCCCGAATCTTCAAATGAACCGCTAGTTACGTCCATTAAAACACGAGTCTTTTCTTGTGTACGAATCTCTGTGTCATTGTCCCATCGTGAGTCTGATTACCGTCCGGTCAGCTTCATATCCTTTTTCTGAGTCTGTTGCATGCTTAGATATCTTATGGCCTTCCCGTACCTCCATTCGGGTGCCCGAAACTTCAAATATACAGATAGTTACGTCCTTTAAAACTCGAGACTTTTCTTGTGTATGAATCTCTATGTCATTGTCGCATCGTGGGTCCGATTACCGTCCGGTCAGCTTCATATCCTTTATCTGAGTCTGTTGCATGCTTAGATATCTTATGGCCTGCCCGTACCTCCATTCGGGTGCCCGAAACTTCAAATGTACCGATAGTTACGTCCTTTAAAACTCGAGTCTTTTCTTGTGTACGAATCTCTGTGTCACTGTCGCATCGTGAGTCCGATTACCGTCCGGTAAGCTTCATATCCTTTATATGAGTCTGTTGCATGCTCAGATATCTAATGGCCTTCCCGTTCCTCCATTCGGGTGCCCGAAACTTCAAATGAAGCGCTAGTTACGTCCATTAAAACACGAGTCTTTTCTTGTGTACGAATGTATGTGTCATTGTCCCATCGTGAGTCTGATTACCGTCCGGTCAGCTTCATATCCTTTATCTGAGTCTGTTGCATGCTTAGATATCTTATGGCTTTCCCGTTCCTCCATTCGGGTGCCCGAAATTTCAAATGTACCGATACTTACGTCCTTTAAAACTCGAGTCTTTTCATGTGTACGAATCTCTGTGTCATTGTCGCATCGTGAGTCCGATTACCGTCCAGTCAGCTTCATATCCTTTATCTGAGTCTGCTGCCTGCTTAGATAACTTATGGCTTTCCCGTTCCTCCATTCGGGTGCCCGAAAATTCAAATGAACCGCTAGTTACGTCCATAAAACACGAGTCTTTTCTTGTGTACGAATCTATGTGACATTGTCCCATCGTGAGTCCGATTACCATCCGGTTAGCTTCATATCCTTTATCTGAGTCTGTTGCATGCTTAGATATCTTATGGCATTCCCGTTCCTCCATTCGGGTGCCCGAAACTTCAAATGAACCGCTATTTACGTCCATTAAAACTTGAGTCTTTTCTTATGTACGAATCTCTGTGTCATTGTCCCATCGTGAGTCCGATTACCGTCCGGTAAGCTTCATATCCTTTATATGAGTCTGTTGCATGATCAGATATCTAATGGCCTTCCCGTTCCTCCATTCGGGTGCCCGAAACTTCAAATGAAACGCTAGTTACGTCCATTAAAACACGAGTCTTTTCTTGTGTACGAATGTATGTGTCATTGTCCCATCGTGAGTCTGATTACCATCCGGTCAGCTTCATATCCTTTATCTGAGTCTGTTGCATGCTTAGATATCTTATGGCTTTCCCGTTCCTCCATTCGGGTGCCCGAAATTTCAAATGTACCGATACTTACGTCCTTTAAAACTCGAGTCTTTTCTTGTGTACGAATCTCTGTGTCATTGTCGCATCGTGAGTCCGATTACCGTCCAGTCAGCTTTATATCCTTTATCTGAGTCTGCTGCATGCTTAGATATCTTATGGCTTTCCCGTTCCTCCATTCGGGTGCCCGAAATTTCAAATGAACCGCTAGTTACGTCCATAAAACACGAGTCTTTTCTTGTGTACGAATCTATGTGTCGTTGTCCCATCGTGAGTCCGATTACCATCCGGTTAGCTTCATATCCTTTATCTGAGTCTGTTGCATGCTTAGATATCTTATGGCATTCCCGTTCCTCCGTTCGGGTGCCCGAAACTTCAAATGAACCACTATTTACGTTCATTAAAACACGAGTCTTTTCTTGTGTACGAATCTCTGTGTCATTGTCCCATTGAGAGTCCGATTACCGTCCGGTTAGCTTCATATCCTTTATCAGAGTCTGTTGCATGCTCAGATATCTTATGGCCTTCCCGTTCCTCCATTCGGTTGCACGAAACTTCAAATGAACCGCTAGTTACGTCCATTAAAACTCGAGTCTTTTCTTGTGTAAGAATCTCTATGTCATTGTCGCATCGTGAGTCCGATTACCGTCCGGTCTGCTTCATATCCTTTATCTGAGTCTGTTGCATGCTTAGATATCTTATGGACTTCCCGTACCTCCATTCGGGTGCCCGAAACTTCAAATGTACAGATAGTTACATCCTTTAAAACTCGAGACTTGTGTACGAATCTCTATGTCATTGTCGCATCGTGAGTCCGATTAACGTCCGGTCAGCTTCATATCCTTTATCTGAGTCTGTTGCATGCTTAGATATCTTATGGCCTTCCCGTTCCTCCATTCGGGTGCCCGAAACTTCAATTGAACCGCTAGTTACGTCCATTAAAACTCCAGTCTTTTCATGTGTACGAATCTATATGTCATTGTCGCATCGTGAGTCCGATTACTGTCCGGTCAGCTTCATATCCTTTATCTGAGTCTGTTGCATGCTTAGATATCTTATGGCCTTCCCGAACCTCCATTCGGGTGCCCGAAACTTCAAATGTACAGATAGGTACGTCCTTTAAAACTCGAGTCTTTTCTTGTGTACGAATCTCTGTGTCATTGTCGCATCGTGAGTCCGATTACCGTCCAGTCAGCTTCATATCCTTTATCTGAGTCTGTTGCATGCTTAGATCTCTTATGGCTTTCCCGTTCCTCCATTCGGGTGCCCGAAACTTCAAATGTACAGATAGTTACGTCCTTTAAAACTCGAGTCTTGTGTATGAATCTCTATGTCATTGTCGCATCGTGAGTCCGATTAACGTCCGGTCAGCTTCATATCCTTTATCTGAGTCTGTTGCATGCTTAGATATCTTATGGCTTCCCGTTCCTCCATTCGGGTGCCCGAAACGTCAAATGAACCGCTAGTTACGTCCATTAAAATACGAGTCTTTTCTTGTGTACGAATCTCTATGTCATTGTCCCATCGTGAGTCTGATTACCGTCCGGTAAGCTTCATATCCTTTATCTGAGTATGTTGCATGCTCAGATATCTTATGGCCTTCCCGTTCCTCCATTCGGGTGCTCGAAACTTCAAATGAACCGCTAGTTACGTCCATTAAAACACGAGTCTTTTCTTGTGTACGAATCTCGGTGTCATTGTCCCATCGTGAGTCCGATTACCGTCCGGTCAGCTTCATATCCTTTATCTGAGTCTGTTGCATGCTTAGATATCTTATGGCCTTCCCGTACCTCCATTCGGGTGCCCGAAACTTCAAATGTACAGATAGGTACGTCCTTTAAAACTCGAGTCTTTTCTTGTGTACGAATCTCTATGTCATTGTCGCATCGTGAGTCCGATTACCGTCCAGTCAGCTTCATATCCTTTATCTGAGTCTGTTGCATGCTTAGATCTCTTATGGCTTTCCCGTTCCTCCATTCGGGTGCCAGAAACTTCAAATGAACCGCTTGTTACGTCCATTAAAACTCGAGTCTTTTGTTGTGTACGAATCTCTATGTCATTGTCGCATCGTGAGTCCGATTGCCGTCCGTTCAGCTTCATATCCTTTATCTGAGTCTGATGCATGCTTAGATATCTTATGGCCTTCCCGTACCTCCATTCGGGTGCCCGAAACTTCAAATGTACGGATAGTTACGTCCTTTAAAACTTGAGTCTTTTCTTATGTACGAATCTCTGTGTCATTGTCCCATCGTGAGTCCGATTACCGTCCGGTCAGCTTCATATCCTTTATATGAGTCTGTTGCATGCTTAGATATCTTATGGCCTTCCCGTTCCTCCATTCGGGTGCCCGAAACTTCAAATGAACCGCTAGTTACGTCCATTAAAACACGAGTCTTTTCTTGTGTACGAATCTGTATGTCATTGTCGCATCGTGAGTCCGATTACCGTCCAGTCATCTTCATATCCTTTATCTGAGTCTGTTTCATGCTTAGATATCTTATGGCCTTCCCGTACCTCCATTCGGGTGCCCGAAACTTCAAATGTACCGATAGTTACGTCCTTAATAACTCGAGTCTTTTCTTGTGTACGAATCTCTGTGTCATTGTCCCATCGTGAGTCCGATTACCGTCCGGTCAGCTACATATCCTTTATCTGAGTCTGTTGCATGCTCAGATATCTTATGGCCTTCCCGTTCCTCCATTCGGGTGCCCGAAACTTCAAATGAACCGCTTGTTACGTCCACTAAAACACGAGTCTTTTCTTGTGTACGAATCTCTATGTCATTGTCGCATCGTGAGTCCGATTACCGTCCGGTCAGCTTCATATCCTTTATCTGAGTCTGTTTCATGCTTAGATATCTTAAGGCATTCCCGTTCCTCCATTTGGGTGCCCGAAACTTCAAATATACAGATAGTTACGTCTTTTAAAACTCGAGTCTTTTCTTGTGTACGAATCTCTATGTCTCTGTCGCATCGTGAGTCCGATTACCGTCCGGTCAGCTTCATATCCTTTATATGAGTCTGTTGCATGCTTAGATATCTTATGGCCTTCCCGTTCCTCCATTCGGGTGCCCAAAACTTCAAATGAACCGCTAGTTACGTCCATTAAAATACGAGTCTTTTCTTGTGTACGAATCTCTATTCATTTTCCCATCGTGAGTCTGATTACCGTCCGGTAAGCTTCATATCCTTTATCTGAGTCTGTTGCATGCTCAGATATCTTATGGCCTTCTCGTTACTCCATTCGGGTGCTCGAAACTTCAAATGAACCACTAGTTACGTCCATTAAAACTCGAGTCTTTTCTTGTGTACGAATCTCTATGTCATTGTCGCATCGTGAGTCCGATTACCGTCCGGTGAGTTTCATATCCTTTATCTGAGTCTGTTGCATGCTTAGATATCTTATGGCCTTCCCGTACCTCCATTCGGGTGCCCGAAACTTCAAATGTACATATAGTTACGTCCTTTAAAACTCGAGTCTTTTCTTGTGTACGAATCTCTATGTCATTGTCGCATCGTGAGTCCGATTAACGTCCGGTCAGCTTCATATCCTTTATCTGAGTCTGTTGCATGCTTAGATATCTTATGGCTTTCCCGTTCCTCCATTCGGGTGCCCGAAACGTCAAATGAACCGCTAGTTACGTCCATTAAAATACGAGTCTTTTCTTGTGTACGAATCTCTATGTCATTGTCCCATCGTGAGTCTGATTACCGTCCAGTAAGCTTCATATACTTTATCTGAGTATGTTGCATGAGCAGATATCTTATGGCCTTCCCGTTCCTCCATTCGGGTGCTCGAAACTTCAAATGAACCGCTAGTTACGTCCATTAAAACACGAGTCTTTTCTTGTGTACGAATCTCTGTGTCATTGTCCCATCGTGAGTCCGATTACCGTCCAGTCAGCTTCATATCCTTTATCTGAGTATGTTGCATGCTCAGATATCTTATGGCCTTCCCGTTCCTCCATTCGGGTGCTCGAAACTTCAAATGAACCGCTAGTTACGTCCATTAAAACTCGAGTCTTTTCTTGTGTACGAATCTCTATGTCATTGTCGCATCGTGAGTCCGATTAACGTCCGGTCAGCTTCATATCCTTTATCTGACTCTGTTGCATGCTTAGATATCTTATGGCTTTCCCGTTCCTCCATTTGGGTGCCCGAAACTTCAAATATACAGATAGTTACGTCCTTTAAAACTCGAGTCTTTTCTTGTGTACGAATCTCTATGTCTCTGTCGCATCGTGAGTCCGATTACCGTCCGGTCAGCTTCATATCCTTTATATGAGTCTGTTGCATGATTAGATATCTTATGGCCTTCCCGTTCCTCCATTCGGGTGCCCAAAACTTCAAATGAACCGCTAGTTATGTCCATTAAAATACGCGTCTTTTCTTGTGTACGAATCTCTATGTCATTGTCCCATCGTGAGTCTGATTACCATCCGGTAAGCTTCATATCCTTTATCTGAGTCTGTTGCATGCTCAGATATCTTATGGCCTTCTCGTTCCTCCATTCGGGTGCTCGAAACTTCAAATGAACCACTAGTTACGTCCATTAAAACTCGAGTCTTTTCTTGTGTACGAATCTCTATGTCATTGTCGCATCGTGAGTCCGATTACCGTCCGGTCAGTTTCATATCCTTTATCTGAGTCTGTTGCATACTTAGATATCTTATGGCCTTCCCGTACCTCCATTCGGGTGCCCAAAACTTCAAATGTACAGATAGTTACGTCCTTTAAAACTCGAGTCTTTTCTTGTGTACGAATCTCTATGTCATTGTCGCATCGTGAGTCCGATTAACGTCCGGTCAGCTTCATATCCTTTATCTGATTCTGTTAAATGCTTAGATATCTTATGGCTTTCCCGTTCCTCCATTCGGGTGCCCGAAACGTCAAATGAACCGCTAGTTACGTCCATTAAAATACGAGTCTTTTCTTGTGTACGAATCTCTATGTCATTGTCCCATCGTGAGTCTGATTACCGTCCGGTAAGCTTCATATCCTTTATCTGAGTATGTTGCATGCTCAGATATCTTATGGCCTTCCCGTTCCTCCATTCGGGTGCTCGAAACTTCAAATGAACCGCTAGTTACGTCCATTAAAACACGAGTCTTTTCTTGTGTACGAATCTCTGTGTCATTGTCCCATCGTGAGTCCGGTTACCGTCCAGTCAGCTTCATATCCTTTATCTGAGTATGTTGCATGCTCAGATATCTTATGGCCTTCCCGTTCCTCCATTCGGGTGCTCGAAACTTCAAATGAACCGCTAGTTACGTCCATTAAAACACGAGTCTTTTCTTGTGTACGAATCTCTGTGTCATTGTCCCATCGTGAGTCTGATTACCGTCCGGTCAGATTCATATCCTTTATCTGAGTCTGTTGCATGCTTAGATATCTTATGGCCTTCCCGTACCTCCATTCGGGTGCCCGAAACTTCAAATGTACAGATAGTTACGTCCTTTAAAACTCGAGACTTGTGTACGAATCTCTATGTCATTGTCGCATCGTGAGTCCGATTAACGTCCGGTCAGCTTCATATCCTTTATCTGAGTCTGTTGCATGCTTAGATATCTTATGGCCTTCCCGTTCCTCCATTCGGGTGCCCGAAACTTCAATTGAACCGCTAGTTACGTCCATTAAAACTCCAGTCTTTTCATGTGTACGAATCTATATGTCATTGTCGCATCGTGAGTCCGATTACCGTCCGGTCATCTTCATATCCTTTATCTGAGTCTGTTTCATGCTTAGATATCTTATGGCCTTCCCGTACCTCCATTCGGGTGCCCGAAACTTCAAATGTACCGATAGTTACGTCCTTTAAAACTCGAGTCTTTTCTTGTGTACGAATCTCTGTGTCACTGTCGCATCGTGAGTCCGATTACCGTCCGGTCAGTTTCATATCCTTTATCTGAGTCTGTTGCATGCTTAGATATCTTATGGCCTTCCCGTACCTCCATTCGGGTGCCCGAAACTTCAAATGTACATATAGTTACGTCCTTTAAAACTCGAGTCTTTTCTTGTGTACGAATCTCTATGTCATTGTCGCATCGTGAGTCCGATTAACGTCCGGTCAGCTTCATATCCTTTATCTGAGTCTGTTGCATGCTTAGATATCTTATGGCTTTCCCGTTCCTCCATTCGGGTGCCCGAAACGTCAAATGAACCGCTAGTTACGTCCATTAAAATACGAGTCTTTTCTTGTGTACGAATCTCTATGTCATTGTCCCATCGTGAGTCTGATTACCGTCCAGTAAGCTTCATATACTTTATCTGAGTATGTTGCATGAGCAGATATCTTATGGCCTTCCCGTTCCTCCATTCGGGTGCTCGAAACTTCAAATGAACCGCTAGTTACGTCCATTAAAACACGAGTCTTTTCTTGTGTACGAATCTCTGTGTCATTGTCCCATCGTGAGTCCGATTACCGTCCAGTCAGCTTCATATCCTTTATCTGAGTATGTTGCATGCTCAGATATCTTATGGCCTTCCCGTTCCTCCATTCGGGTGCTCGAAACTTCAAATGAACCGCTAGTTACGTCCATTAAAACTCGAGTCTTTTCTTGTGTACGAATCTCTATGTCATTGTCGCATCGTGAGTCCGATTAACGTCCGGTCAGCTTCATATCCTTTATCTGACTCTGTTGCATGCTTAGATATCTTATGGCTTTCCCGTTCCTCCATTTGGGTGCCCGAAACTTCAAATATACAGATAGTTACGTCCTTTAAAACTCGAGTCTTTTCTTGTGTACGAATCTCTATGTCTCTGTCGCATCGTGAGTCCGATTACCGTCCGGTCAGCTTCATATCCTTTATATGAGTCTGTTGCATGATTAGATATCTTATGGCCTTCCCGTTCCTCCATTCGGGTGCCCAAAACTTCAAATGAACCGCTAGTTATGTCCATTAAAATACGCGTCTTTTCTTGTGTACGAATCTCTATGTCATTGTCCCATCGTGAGTCTAATTACCATCCGGTAAGCTTCATATCCTTTATCTGAGTCTGTTGCATGCTCAGATATCTTATGGCCTTCTCGTTCCTCCATTCGGGTGCTCGAAACTTCAAATGAACCACTAGTTACGTCCATTAAAACTCGAGTCTTTTCTTGTGTACGAATCTCTATGTCATTGTCGCATCGTGAGTCCGATTACCGTCCGGTCAGTTTCATATCCTTTATCTGAGTCTGTTGCATACTTAGATATCTTATGGCCTTCCCGTACCTCCATTCGGGTGCCCAAAACTTCAAATGTACAGATAGTTACGTCCTTTAAAACTCGAGTCTTTTCTTGTGTACGAATCTCTATGTCATTGTCGCATCGTGAGTCCGATTAACGTCCGGTCAGCTTCATATCCTTTATCTGATTCTGTTAAATGCTTAGATATCTTATGGCTTTCCCGTTCCTCCATTCGGGTGCCCGAAACGTCAAATGAACCGCTAGTTACGTCCATTAAAATACGAGTCTTTTCTTGTGTACGAATCTCTATGTCATTGTCCCATCGTGAGTCTGATTACCGTCCGGTAAGCTTCATATCCTTTATCTGAGTATGTTGCATGCTCAGATATCTTATGGCCTTCCCGTTCCTCCATTCGGGTGCTCGAAACTTCAAATGAACCGCTAGTTACGTCCATTAAAACACGAGTCTTTTCTTGTGTACGAATCTCTGTGTCATTGTCCCATCGTGAGTCCGATTACCGTCCAGTCAGCTTCATATCCTTTATCTGAGTATGTTGCATGCTCAGATATCTTATGGCCTTCCCGTTCCTCCATTCGGGTGCTCGAAACTTCAAATGAACCGCTAGTTACGTCCATTAAAACACGAGTCTTTTCTTGTGTACGAATCTCTGTGTCATTGTCCCATCGTGAGTCCGATTACCGTCCGGTCAGATTCATATCCTTTATCTGAGTCTGTTGCATGCTTAGATATCTTATGGCCTTCCCGTACCTCCATTCGGGTGCCCGAAACTTCAAATGTACAGATAGTTACGTCCTTTAAAACTCGAGACTTGTGTACGAATCTCTATGTCATTGTCGCATCGTGAGTCCGATTAACGTCCGGTCAGCTTCATATCCTTTATCTGACTCTGTTGCATGCTTAGATATCTTATGGCTTTCCCGTTCCTCCATTTGGGTGCCCGAAACTTCAAATATACAGATAGTTACGTCCTTTAAAACTCGAGTCTTTTCTTGTGTACGAATCTCTATGTCTCTGTCGCATCGTGAGTCCGATTACCGTCCGGTCAGCTTCATATCCTTTATATGAGTCTGTTGCATGATTAGATATCTTATGGCCTTCCCGTTCCTCCATTCGGGTGCCCAAAACTTCAAATGAACCGCTAGTTATGTCCATTAAAATACGCGTCTTTTCTTGTGTACGAATCTCTATGTCATTGTCCCATCGTGAGTCTGATTACCATCCGGTAAGCTTCATATCCTTTATCTGAGTCTGTTGCATGCTCAGATATCTTATGGCCTTCTCGTTCCTCCATTCGGGTGCTCGAAACTTCAAATGAACCACTAGTTACGTCCATTAAAACTCGAGTCTTTTCTTGTGTACGAATCTCTATGTCATTGTCGCATCGTGAGTCCGATTACCGTCCGGTCAGTTTCATATCCTTTATCTGAGTCTGTTGCATACTTAGATATCTTATGGCCTTCCCGTACCTCCATTCGGGTGCCCAAAACTTCAAATGTACAGATAGTTACGTCCTTTAAAACTCGAGTCTTGTGTACGAATCTCTATGTCATTGTCGCATTGTGAGTCCGATTAACGTCCGGTCAGCTTCATATCCTTTATCTGAGTCTGTTGCATGCTTAGATATCTTATGGCTTTCCCGTTCCTCCATTCGGGTGCCCGAAACGTCAAATGAACCGCTAGTTACGTCCATTAAAATACGAGTCTTTTCTTGTGTACGAATCTCTATGTCATTGTCCCATCGTGAGTCTGATTACCGTCCGGTAAGCTTCATATCCTTTATCTGAGTATGTTGCATGAGCAGATATCTTATGGCCTTCCCGTTCCTCCATTCGGGTGCTCGAAACTTCAAATGAACCGCTAGTTACGTCCATTAAAACACGAGTCTTTTCTTGTGTACGAATCTCTGTGTCATTGTCCCATCGTGAGTCCGATTACCGTCCAGTCAGCTTCATATCCTTTATCTGAGTATGTTGCATGCTCAGATATCTTATGGCCTTCCCGTTCCTCCATTCGGGTGCTCGAAACTTCAAATGAACCGCTAGTTACGTCCATTAAAACTCGAGTCTTTTCTTGTGTACGAATCTCTATGTCATTGTCGCATCGTGAGTCCGATTAACGTCCGGTCAGCTTCATATCCTTTATCTGAGTCAGTTGCATGCTTTGATATCTTATGGCCTTCCCGTACCTCCATTCGGGTGCCCGAAACTTCAAATGTACAGATAGTTACGTCATTTAAAACTTGAGTCTTTTCTTATGTACGAATCTCTGTGTCATTGTCCCATCGTGAGTCCGATTACCGTCCGGTAAGCTTCATATCCTTTATATGAGTCTGTTGCATGCTCAGATATCTAATGGCCTTCCCGTTCCTCCATTCGGGTGCCCGAAACTTCAAATGAAACGTTAGTTACGTCCATTAAAACACGAGTCTTTTCTTGTGTACGAATGTATGTGTCATTGTCCTATCGTGAGTCTGATTACCGTCCGGTCAGCTTCATATCCTTTATCTGAGTCTGTTGCATGCTTAGATATCTTATGGCTTTCCCGTTCCTCCATTCGGGTGCCCGAAATTTCAAATGTACCGATACTTACGTCCATTAAAACTCGAGTCTTTTCATGTGTACGAATCTCTGTGTCATTGTCGCATCGTGAGTCCGATTACCGTCCAGTCAGCTTCATATCCTTTATCTGAGTCTGCTGCATGCTTAGATAACTTATGGCTTTCCCGTTCCTCCATTCGGGTGCCCGAAAATTCAAATGAACCGCTAGTTACGTCCATAAAACACGAGTCTTTTCTTGTGTACGAATCTATGTGTCATTGTCCCATCGTGAGTCCGATTACCATCCGGTTAGCTTCATATCCTTTATCTGAGTCTGTTGCATGCTTAGATATCTTATGGCATTCCCGTTCCTCCATTCGGGTGCCCGAAACTTCAAATGAAACGCTATTTACGTTCATTAAAACACGAGTCTTTTCTTGTGTACGAATCTCTGTGTCATTGTCCCATCGTGAGTCCG
Source organism: Ambrosia artemisiifolia (assembly GCA_032199755.1). Classification (NCBI taxonomy): domain Eukaryota; kingdom Viridiplantae; phylum Streptophyta; class Magnoliopsida; order Asterales; family Asteraceae; genus Ambrosia; species Ambrosia artemisiifolia. Next base: position 14,693,744 of record CM063529.1, read on the forward strand.
ATTACCGTCCGGTCAGCTTCATATCCTTTATCAGAGTCTGTTGAATGCTCAGATATCTTATGGACTTCCCGTTCCTCCATTCGGTTGCACGAAACTTCAAATGAACCGCTAGTTACGTCCATTAAAACTCGAGTCTTTTCTTGTGTACGAATCTCTATGTCATTGTCGCCTCGTGAGTCCGATTACCGTCCGGTCAGCTTCATATCCTTTATCTGAGTCTGTTGCATACTTAGATATCTTATGGCCTTCCCGTACCTCCATTCGGGTGCTCGAAACTTCAAATGTACAGATAGTTACGTCCTTTAAAACTCGAGTCTTGTGTACGAATCTCTATGTCATTGTCGCATTGTGAGTCCGATTAACGTCCGGTCAGCTTCATATCCTTTATCTGAGTCTGATGCATGCTTAGATATCTTATGGCCTTCCCGTTCCTCCATTCGGGTGCCCGAAACGTCAAATGAACCGCTAGTTACGTCCATTAAAATATGAGTCTTTTCTTGTGTACGAATCTCTATGTCATTGTCCCATCGTGAGTCTGATTACCGTCCGGTAAGCTTCATATCCTTTATCTGAGTATGTTGCATGCTCAGATATCTTATGGCCTTCCCGTTCCTCCATTCGGGTGCTCGAAACTTCAAATGAACCGCTAGTTACGTCCATTAAAACACGAGTCTTTTCTTGTGTACGAATCTCTGTGTCATTGTCCCATCGTGAGTCCGATTACCGTCCGGTCAGATTCATATCCTTTATCTGAGTCTGTTGCATGCTTAGATATCTTATGGCCTTCCCGTACCTCCATTCGGGTGCCCGAAACTTCAAATGTACAGATAGTTACGTCCTTTAAAACTCGAGACTTGTGTACGAATCTCTATGTCATTGTCGCATCGTGAGTCCGATTAACGTCCGGTCAGCTTCATATCCTTTATCTGAGTCTGTTGCATGCTTAGATATCTTATGGCCTTCCCGTTCCTCCATTCGGGTGCCCGAAACTTCAATTGAACCGCTAGTTACGTCCATTAAAACTCCAGTCTTTTCATGTGTACGAATCTATATGTCATTGTCGCATCGTGAGTCCGATTACCGTCCGGTCATCTTCATATTCTTTATCTGAGTCTGTTTCATGCTTAGATATCTTATGGCCTTCCCGTACCTCCATTCGGGTGCCCGAAACTTCAAATGTACCGATAGTTACGTCCTTTAAAACTCGAGTCTTTTCTTGTGTACGAATCTCTGTGTCACTGTCGCATCGTGAGTCCGATTACCATCCAGTCAGCTTCATATCCTTTATCTAAGTCTGTTACATGCTTAGATGTCTTATAGCTTTCCCGTTCCTCCATTCGGGTGCCCGAAACTTCAAATGAACCGCTAGTCACGTCCACTAAAACACGAGTCTTTTCTTGTGTACGAATCTCCATGTCATTGTCGCATCGTGAGTCCGATTACCGTCCGGTCAGCTTCATATCCTTTATCTGAGTCTGTTGCATGCTTAGAGATCTTATGGCCCTCCCGTACCTCCATTCGGGTGCCCGAAACTTCAAATGCACCGATAGTTACGTCCTTTAAAACTCGAGTCTTTTCTTGTGTACGAATCTCTGTGTCATTGTCGCATCGTGAGTCCGATTACCGTCCAGTCAGCTTCATATCCTTTATCTGAGTTTGTTGCATGCTTAGATGTCTTATGCCTTTCCCGTACCTCCATTCGGGTGCCCGAAACTTCAAATGAACCGCTTGTTACGTCCATTAAAACTCGAGTCTTTTCTTGTGTACGAATCTCTATGTCATTGTCGCATCGTGAGTCCGATTACCGTCCGGTCAGCTTCATATCCTTTATCTGAGTCTGTTGCATGCTTAGATATCTTATGGCCTTCCCGTACCTCCATTCGGGTGCCCGAAACTTCAAATGTACAGATAGTTACGTCATTTAAAACTTGAGTCTTTTCTTATGTACGAATCTCTGTGTCATTGTCCCATCGTGAGTCCGATTACCATCCGGTAAGCTTCATATCCTTTATTATGAGTCTGTTGCATGCTCAGATATCTAATGGCCTTCCCGTTCCTCCATTCGGGTGCCCGAAACTTCAAATGAAGCGCTAGTTACGTCCATTAAAACACGAGTCTTTTCTTGTGTACGAATGTATGTGTCATTGCCCCATCGTGAGTCTGATTACCGTCCGGTCAGCTTCATATCCTTTATCTGAGTCTGTTGCATGCTTAGATATCTTATGGCTTTCCCGTTCCTCCATTCGAGTGCCCGAAATTTCGAATGTACCGATACTTACGTCCTTTAAAACTCGAGTCTTTTCATGTGTATGAATCTCTGTGTCATTGTCGCATCGTGAGTCTGATTACCGTCCAGTCAGCTTCATATCCTTTATCTGAGTCTGCTGCATGATTAGATAACTTATGGCTTTCCCGTTCCTCCATTCGGGCGCCCGAAAATTCAAATGAACCGCTAGTTACGTCCATAAAACACGAGTCTTTTCTTGTGTACGAATCTATGTGTCATTGTCCCATCGTGAGTCCGATTACCATCCGGTTAGCTTCGTATCCTTTATCTGAGTCTGTTGCATGCTTAGATATCTTATGGCATTCCCGTTCCTCCATTCGGGTGCCCGAAACTTCAAATGAACTGCTATTTACGTTCATTAAAACACGAGTCTTTTCTTGTGTACGAATCTCTGTGTCATTGTCCCATCGTGAGTCCGATTACCGTCCGGTCAGCTTCATATCCTTTATCAGAGTCTGTTGCATGCTCAGATATCTTATGGCCTTCCCGTTCCTCCATTCGGTTGCACGAAACTTCAAATGAACCGCTAGTTACGTCAATTAAAACTCGAGTCTTTTCTTGTGTACGAATCTCTATGTCATTGTCGCCTCGTGAGTCCGATTACCGTCCGGTCAGCTTCATATCCTTTATCTGAGTCTGTTGCATGCTTAGATATCTTATGGCCTTCCCGTACCTCCATTCGGGTGCCCGAAACTTCAAATGTACAGATAGTTACGTTCTTTAAAACTCGAGTCTTGTGTACGAATCTCTATGTCATTGTCGAATCGTGAGTCCGATTAACAACCGGTCAGCTTCATATCCTTTATCTGAGTCTGTTGCATGCTTAGATATCTTATGGCTTTCCCGTTCCTCCATTCGGGTGCCCGAAATTTCAAATGTACCGATACTTACGTCCTTTAAAACTCGAGTCTTTTCTTGTGTACGAATCTCTGGGTCATTGTCGCATCGTGAGTCCGATTACCGTCAAGTCAGCTTCATATCCTTTATCTGAGTCTGCTGCATGCTTAGATATCTTATGGCTTTCCCGTTCCTCCATTCGGGTGCCCGAAATTTCAAATGAACCGCTAGTTACGTCCATAAAACACGAGCCTTTTCTTGTGTACGAATCTATGTGTCATTGTCCCATCGTGAGTCCGATTACCATCCGGTTAGCTTCATATCCTTTATCTGAGTCTGTTGCATGCTTAGATATCTTATGGCATTCCCGTTCCTCCATTCGGGTGCCCGAAACTTCAAATGAACCACTATTTACGTTCATTAAAACACGAGTCTTTTCTTGTGTACGAATCTCTGTGTCATTGTCCCATTGTGAGTCCGATTACCGTCCGGTCAGCTTCATATCCTTTATCAGAGTCTGTTGCATGCTCAGATATCTTATGGCCTTCCCGTTCCTCCATTCGGTTGCACGAAACTTCAAATGAACCGCTAGTTACGTCCATTAAAACTCGAGTCTTTTCTTGTGTAAGAATCTCTATGTCATTGTCGCATCGTGAGTCCGATTACCGTCCGGTCTGCTTCATATCCTTTATCTGAGTCTGTTGCATGCTTAGATATCTTATGGCCTTCCCGTACCTCCATTCGGGTGCCCGAAACTTCAAATGTACAGATAGTTACGTCCTTTAAAACTCGAGACTTGTGTACGAATCTCTATGTCATTGTCGCATCGTGAGTCCGATTAACGTCCGGTCAGCTTCATATCCTTTATCTGAGTCTGTTGCTTGCTTTGATATCTTATGGCCTTCCCGTACCTCCATTCGGGTCCCCGAAACTTCAAATGTACAGATAGTTACGTCATTTAAAACTTGAGTCTTTTCTTATGTACGAATCTCTGTGTCATTGTCCCATCGTGAGTCCGATTACCGTCCGGTAAGCTTCATATCCTGTATTATGAGTCTGTTGCGTGCTCAGATATCTAATGGCCTTCCCGTTCCTTCATTCGGGTGCCCGAAACTTCAAATGAAGCGCTAGTTACGTCCATTAAAACACGAGTCTTTTCTTGTGTACGAATGTATGTGTCATTGTCCCATCGTGAGTCTGATTACCGTCCGGTCTGCTTCATATCCTTTATCTGAGTCTGTTGCATGCTTAGATATCTTATGGCTTTCCCGTTCCTCCATTCGGGTGCCCGAAATTTCAAATGTACCGATACTTACGTCCTTTAAAACTCGAGTGTTTTCATGTGTACGAATCTCTGTGTCATTGTCGCATCGTGAGTCCGATTACCGTCCAGTCAGCTTCATATCCTTTATCTGAGTCTGCTGCATGCTTAGATAACTTATGGCTTTCCCGTTCCTCCATTCGGGTGCCCGAAAATTCAAATGAACCGCTAGTTACGTCCATAAAACACGAGCCTTTTCTTGTGTACGAATCTATGTGTCATTGTCCCATCGTGAGTCCGATTACCATCCGGTTAGCTTCGTATCCTTTATCTGAGTCTGTTGCATGCTTAGATATCTTATGGCATTCCCGTTCCTCCATTCGGGTGCCCGAAACTTCAAATGAACCGCTATTTACGTTCATTAAAACACGAGTCTTTTCTTGTGTACGAATCTCTGTGTCATTGTCCCATCGTGAGTCCGATTACCGTCCGGTCAGCTTCATATCCTTTATCAGAGTCTGTTGCATGCTCAGATATCTTATGGCCTTCCCGTTCCTCCATTCGGTTGCACGAAACTTCAAATGAACCGCTAGTTACGTCCATTAAAACTCGAGTCTTTTCTTGTGTACGAATCTCTATGTCATTGTCGCCTCGTGAGTCCGATTACCGTCCGGTCAGCTTCATATCCTTTATCTGAGTCTGTTGCATGCTTAGATATCTTATGGCCTTCCCGTACCTCCATTCGGGTGCCTGAAACTTCAAATGTACAGATAGTTACGTCCTTTAAAACTCGAGTCTTGTGTACGAATCTCTATGTCATTGTCGAATCGTGAGTCCGATTAACGTCCGGTCAGCTTCATATCCTTTATCTGAGTCTGATGCATGCTTAGATATCTTATGGCCTTCCCGTTCCTCCATTCAGGTGCCCGAAACGTCAAATGAACCGCTAGTTACGTCCATTAAAATACGAGTCTTTTCTTGTGTACGAATATCTATGTCATTGTCCCATCGTGAGTCTGATTACCGTCCAGTAAGCTTCATATCCTTTATCTGAGTATGTTGCATGCTCAGATATCTTATAGCCTTCCCGTTCCTCCATTCGGGTGCTCGAAACTTCAAATGAACCGCTAGTTTTTTTTTTTTAGAAAAGGGGAAGAACCCCGGCAAACATTTATTGATTTAAAAGAACTTACAAAAAAAAAAGGAACTAACCCGAGCCCGGGACATAAACCCAAAGGCCAAAAAAGTTAGCCCGAAAAATAAACAAAAACAAAACCTAAACGGGCCAGCCTATACAATAAACTAAGCCCAAAATCTGAAAATATTATAAGCCCAACAAAGGCTATCCAAATACAACCGAAACAGCCAAACTATCGAAACCCAATTGTCTTCAGCCCAAAATTCCTCCATCCAGATCCTGAGCCCAACAGTTTCCTGCTTCCTTCCCTTCTTCCACAGCCCAATAATATCACTCTTCAAAATCTTAAATAAACCACGGCCCAGCAGACTCCCCAATACCCGAAGCCCATCAGAGGTCACTCCCAAGCCCACATTCCTAAAATTCTCAACCACACACATCCGGCTTTCCAGTATTCGAGCCCCAGCAGTAACATCCTGCCCAAAACCTCTCCTATACCTTTGATTCCCCCTTAGCCTTAACAACTCAAATCTCGTTTGCCAACTCATTCCAAAAGCCTGAGTATTTAAGAATATCTTCACACAACAAACCCAATTTCTAGCATCCCACCTTATCCAACTCACTAACCTATAACCAGACAAGAAGGTATCCCCTTCCAAATACTTTACAAGAATTCTAATATCCACTATAAAAGCTTCAACTAGATGCAAATAATTGAGGCTATCATCAGCAACCAAAAGAAATACAATCAACTCATGGTCTTTTAAAACCTCCATCAATGCAATGGCACCACTAAGCAAAAGTATCCTTTTAGCATTCTTGTAAAGCCAGTTTATGGCATTTAGAATTCCAGCCTTAATAGGAACTATCAAAGCCAGAAGCAGCTGCAAAAAAACTGCAACTAACCAGACCAATCTGTACTCATAATCTTTACAAACCTCCATCAGAAAAATGGCATTATTAAGCACAGAAGGCCTGATAGTTTGGATTGACCTGTAATACCGAACTAAGCCGGGCATTCCCGGCCCACCAAGCGAAACCAAATAATGCCACAGTTTAATATAAAAGAACACCTTCCTAAAAAACCAGCCCTGCCCCTGTTGTAAGCACTCCTGAAGCTGTACATACCTTTTCCAGCCCATCATATCATATATCCTCAGCAACTCATAATCCTCATATCTCATCCTCCCTCCAATATCTTCAGCAAAGGACTTAGATAAACTGTTTATAGTACCTCTACCCCTGAAAGACCTCTCCATCCTGCAAACCAGCAACATCTGCAAGCCAAACTTATAGAACCTATACACCCATTCCCATTCAAAAACCTTAAAACTAAAAACCACCAGCACATTTCTCTGAATCAACTTCCTCCATAAAACACAGATATTCCTCATAACTGATTTGTACATAATGACTAAACTACCCCTATATACCCTTCTGCATATGCTATACCACAGTCGCCACCAGACAAATTCAAAACTAATCTTTGCACTACTGTTTGTTCCAGCCATATTCTCAACCATACAACTTGACAAAAGAGCACCCCAACCCATAATGACCCATCCCAGACTAATCCCAAATGGGAAAGACTCAACAGACTCAAAGACCAAAAGACAAGAAAAAAGGCTTTGAAAGATTACCAAAACAAATAAGAGGGTTCCCATACTGTTGGTTAGTGCTAGAAATAAAAAATATAAAGAGAATGATGTCCTATAGCCAACAGTACAGTCCAGCCTTATAACTCCCTTGTTTAAACTCCCCATGAGTCTCAAAAATCCTAACCACCAATCATCAAACGCTGACCTGTGCCAGAGTGTCAATAATGGACCAAAATCTCTGCACAGGATAAAAACCCATAATTGTTTAAAGGACCCACCCCCCTTTCCCAGGAAAGAAAATAAACAAACCAAACCAGAACCAGAAGGAAAAAGAGAAGATAAGAAATGAAACAAGATCTCTACCCAACGTATTATAAGTCTCCAGATGCCACCAAAACCCAATGTTAGCCCCCCTCCCCTGAACAAGTGCTCAAGAAACACACACAGGTTAACACCAAAACACACACAGTTAATATAAAGGCTTATGTTCCTCTGCCAAGAACTAAAAAGCAATAAAAATAAAAGTAACAGGAAAGAAAGGGGAAATGATGCCCTAAGCACAGAGGAACAAATCTTCCTTATCTCTCCATGGTTAATGCAAACCTCCTGCATACACATTCCTAATCCCCACCAGGTTAAGGTAACAGCAAACCATATTGAAAATGATATACATGTATGGATGCTAAATCCTAAATCCCTATATTTTAAACACAAAAACAACCACATAGGTGTATGAAAGGCACACCTTTCCATAACATCAGGGAGGGATCTACATCTAGGTTTAACTACCCAAGGTCTTTTCCAGTCCCTTATATCTCCTTGATTCCCATTGTACCCCCCACCCCAACTCCAAATGGAGTAAAAAGACTCAAGACTCAAAAACAAGAAAAGGCTAAAATAATACAAATAAACCAGGGTTCCAAGGCCATATCTGGTGCTAAAAAATGATAAAAACCAGAACAACAATATGAACCTAAAGACATGACCTTGATCCATCCTTATGTCTCCCATTGTTTGTCTTATCCCAAGACCACAACTGCCTAGCCCCTTACTAAGAATAGCAGAATTGATACCAGGTTTTTGAAGAAACCAAAGCATCAACAGATCAGACCCAAAAACAAGAAACACCAGAACCCAAACAACCCTCAACTCACAACCATTTTTATACCACTCATAACAACCAGAAAGAGTAAAAGGAAGCCTTAGAGGCCAGATCTCTACCCCAAGCTGAAACAAACACCTTATGACTCCCATAGGCCCAAAAATGCCCCCCACCCCTGCATTAGCAGATTTCATATGTATATTACCCACACCTCCCCTGTACCACCCTAAGCCCACAATATTACCAAACCATTTAAATGTCATATTAATTCCCCTAATATCCCACTTTGAACCCCTCCAAAGCCTCACCCAGCCAACCCAAAGAACAGTAAGAAGACAATAGATCAACATTGGTTAACCTGTTTTGTAGGATCCTTCCATACCACTTTAAAGCCCCATATCTTGCTAAGCCTGATGCTGCTACCAGTAGCATAGATCTTCAACCCCATAAGCTTTAATCTAACTGTTTCCCTGATGAGATTACAAACACCCTCCACACTCCTACTCTCATTTTGAAACAACCTTAAATTTCTCTCTTGCCATATAAAGTATACCATAGCAGCCACACACAGCCTCTTAATTATACTCCCCACAGATTTTCCTAAATGTTCACTGGCCATTTCATTAACACAATCAAAAATATTAGGGGAGTATAGAGATAATCCTCCCTCTTCCTTCAGAGTTTCCCAAACAGCTTTAGGATAGTCACACTCAAAAAACAAATGATTATGACTATCCTTAACTTTTCCATAGAAAACACATTCTAACACATTTTGCACATCCCAATTCAATAATCTATCCTGAGTTACCAGCCTATTTTGAACAGCCAACCAGAGTGTGAATGAGTGTCTAGGGATTGCCTGACTATACCAGATAATTCTAGCCCAGGCAACTTCAGGCTTATCTTCACTCAGATCATTAAAAACAGTTCTAGTAGCAAAGCCCTCATAAGTTTCCTTCTTAGTTCTCCAGAATGTTATGTCTTTTTTGCCAGGAACAATAAAAGGAGGAGACATAGAGAATAAACAAGGAAACTTACTTCTCCACTCCTCCGGCCACATCCACCTACCATTGCCAATAACCTCAGCAACTGTAGTTTTGAGATTAAAACCAGCATTATGAATCTCCCTTGGTGTGATGAATAGACTAAGAGGACTCAGTGGACACCAGTTGTCATACCAGACAGAAGTGGAACACCCATCACCTATACTTTGCACACAATGCCTCCAAAGAGCATCCCTACTGTCTAATATACTCTTCCAACTCCAACATGGCCCCTCTTTCCTAACAAAGCCCCAAAAACTCAGACCTTTAAGTCTATAAATTTTGATCCACTTAGTCCATATAGTCTCCTTCCCAGAAATAAGGCTCCATATATGTCTAGCTATTAAAGCCTTATTCTGAATTCTCAAGGATTTTATCCCCAACCCCCCCTGCCATTTTGGATAGCAAACATTCTCCCAGGAAACTCTAACCCTTCCCCTGCTAGAATCAGTTTGACTCCAGAGAAACCTACACATTAGCCTCTCAATATCTTCAATGACACTAACAGGCAATAAAAACACAGAAGCCCAGTACACTTGCAAAGAACAAAGGACAGATTTGATAAGTTGTAACCTTCCAGCAAATGACAAAGCTTTATTCTTCCAATCTTCCAGTCTTTTCCTGACTTTATCAGTAAGAATACAGCAATCTTTAGAATATAATCTAGTAGACAAGAGGGGGACACCCAAATATCTAACTGGCAGGCTGCCAACCTTAAAAGGCAGCAACCTTTTGATTCTTTTCTGCATTATCTTGGTCACATTAGACAAATACATTGTGCTCTTTCCCAGATTAGGGACTAAGCCAGAAACCCCACTAAATTCTTCCAAAGCATCCTTGATTAAGGAGACAGAAGCCACATCAGCATGGCAGAAAACCAGAAGATCATCAGCAAAGCAAACATGAGTCAGTTTCATCTCAGCACACTTCCAATGATATCTAAATTGATCATTACCAGCAATCCTTCTATCCAAGATCAGCTTCAGAACTTGCATAACAATGGTAAACAGGTATGGGGACATAGGGTCCCCCTGCCTTAAACCCCTAAGCCCTTTAAAATACCCAAAACTCTCTCCATTAACATTTATAGAATATGCAGCAGATCTTATACATGTCATAATCCAATCAACCATACTAGGATGGAACCCAAAATTAACAAGACAGGCTTCAAGAAAATCATGATTGACAGTGTCATAAGCCTTTTGCAAGTCAATTTTCAGGGCCATTCTAGCCTCCCCTCCCTTTCTATGATAATTCCTCAGAAGTTCTTGTGTCAACAGAATATTATCACTTATTTGCCTTCCAGGAATAAACGCACTTTGACAATTATCAACTATTTTATCAAGAGACCCCTTAATTCTTTCACAAATGATTTTGGTTATACATTTGTAAAGAACATTGCAACAAGCAATGGGTCTATACTCCACAACACTCTTCGGATTCAGACACTTTGGGACTAAAGAAATAATGGTGGCATTAACTTCTTTAAGGAGTTTGCCATTACTAAAAAATTCTTTGATAGCTTCACATACTTCATTACCAATTATAGCCCAAGAGGCTTTGAAAAATTTTGAAGAGAAGCCATCAGGCCCAGGAGCCTTATCCACATCAATGTCAAAGATAGCTTTTTTGATTTCCTCATTAGTGACTTTTCTAACCATATAATCAGCCTCACTCCTAGTCAATCTGGTATGAAAAAGAGAATCAGCCCCCCTAATCCCATTCACCTGCACATTACTCCCCATAAAACTCTCAAAGTGTTTGACAAACACATCACCCACACTCCTCCCCTCATGGTAATTCCCCTGAGCATCCATAACAGCATTGATCCTACTCTTACTAATTTTACCCTTAACAGCTTTATGAAACTAAGCTGTATTCTGATCCCCAGCCTTCAACCACTCCACTTTGGCTCTTTGTTTGAGAAACAATTCCTCATCCAAAGCAGCCTGCTTCAAAGCACTAACAAAGATAGCTTCTTGATCTCTCAACTCAGCATTATGAGGATCTTGTACAACTTCCTCTTGAACTTTACCTAGCTCTTTAGTCAAAGTTTTAACCTTATCATGTAGGTCCCCTTGATCTCTACCCATCTTCCTCAAAGGCTTCTTTAACTTCTTTAATTTAGAGACCACAGAAAACATATAACACCCCTGAACTTTATCTTTCCATACAGAACCAACCAAAGGCAGAAACCCAGGCTTAGAAGCAATAAAATTAAATGAACCGCTAGTTACGTCCATTAAAACACGAGTCTTTTCTTGTGTACGAATCTCGGTGTCATTGTCCCATCGTGAGTCCGATTACCGTCCGGTCAGCTTCATATCCTTTATCTGAGTCTGTTGCATGCTTAGATATCTTATGGTCTTCCCGTACCTCCATTCGGGTGCCCGAAACTTCAAATGTACAGATAGGTACGTCCTTTAAAACTCGAGTCTTTTCTTGTGTACGAATCTCTGTGTCATTGTCGCATCGTGAGTCCGATTACCGTCCAGTCAGCTTCATATCCTTTATCTGAGTCTGTTGCATGCTTAGATCTCTTATGGCTTTCCCGTTCCTCCATTCGGGTGCCCGAAACTTCAAATGAACCGCTTGTTACGTCCATTAAAACTCGAGTCTTTTCTTGTGTACGAATCTCTATGTCATTGTCGCATCGTGACTCCGATTGCCGTCCGTTCAGCTTCATATCCTTTATCTGAGTCTGTTGCATGCTTAGATATCTTATGGCCTTCCCGTACCTCCATTCGGGTTACCGAAACTTCAAATGTACAGATAGTTACGTCATTTAAAACTTGAGTCTTTTCTTATGTACGAATCTCTGTGTCATTGTCCCATCGTGAGTCCGATTACCGTCCGGTAAGCTTCATATCCTTTATATGAGTCTGTTGCATGCTCAGATATCTAATGGCCTTCCCGTTCCTCCATTCGGGTGCCCGAAACTTCAAATGAAACGCTAGTTACGTCCATTAAAACACGAGTCTTTTCTTGTGTACGAATGTATGTGTCATTGTCCCATTGTGAGTCTGATTACCGTCCGGTCAGCTTCATATCCTTTATCTGCGTCTGTTGCATGCTTAGATATCTTATGGCTTTCCCGTTCCTCCATTCGGGTGCCCGAAATTTCAAATGTACCGATACTTACGTCCTTTAAAACTCGAGTCTTTTCTTGTGTACGAATCTCTGGGTCATTGTCGCATCGTGAGTCCGATTACCGTCAAGTCATCTTCATATCCTTTATCTGAGTCTGCTGCATGCTTAGATATCTTATGGCTTTCCCGTTCCTCCATTCGGGTGCCCGAAATTTCAAATGAACCGCTAGTTACGTCCATAAAACACGAGCCTTTTCTTGTGTACGAATCTATGTGGCATTGTCCCATCGTGAGTCCGATTACCATCCGGTTAGCTTCATATCCTTTATCTGAGTCTGTTACATGCTTAGATATCTTATGGCATTGGCATTCCCGTTCCTCCATTCGGGTGCCCGAAACTTCAAATGAACCACTATTTACGTTCATTAAAACACGAGTCTTTTCTTGTGTACGAATCTCTGTGTCATTGTCCCATTGTGAGTCCGATTACCGTCCGGTCAGCTTCATATCCTTTATCAGAGTCTGTTGCATGCTCAGATATCTTATGGCCTTCCCGTTCCTCCATTCGGTTGCACGAAACTTCAAATGAACCGCTAGTTACGTCCATTAAAACTCGAGTCTTTTCTTGTGTAAGAATCTCTATGTCATTGTCGCATCGTGAGTCCGATTACCGTCCGGTCTGCTTCATATCCTTTATCTGAGTCTGTTGCATGCTTAGATATCTTATGGCCTTCCCGTACCTCCATTCGGGTGCCCGAAACTTCAAATGTACAGATAGTTACGTCCTTTAAAACTCGAGACTTGTGTACGAATCTCTATGTCATTGTCGCATCGTGAGTCCGATTAACGTCCGGTCAGCTTCATATCCTTTATCAGAGTCTGTTGCATGCTTAGATATCTTATGGCCTTCCCGTTCCTCCATTCGGGTGCCCGAAACTTCAATTGAACCGCTAGTTACGTCCATTAAAACTCCAGTCTTTTCATGTGTACGAATCTATATGTCATTGTCGCATCGTGAGTCCGATTACCGTCCGGTCATCTTCATATCCTTTATCTGAGTTTGTTTCATGCTTAGATATCTTATGGCCTTCCCGTACCTCCATTCGGGTGCCCGAAACTTCAAATGTACCGATAGTTACGTCCTTTAAAACTCGAGTCTTTTCTTGTGTACGAATCTCTGTGTCACTGTCGCATCGTGAGTCCGATTACCATCCAGTCAGCTTCATATCCTTTATCTAAGTCTGTTGCATGCTTAGATGTCTTATAGCTTTCCCGTTCCTCCATTCGGGTGCCCGAAACTTCAAATGAACCGCTTGTTACGTCCACTAAAACACGAGTCTTTTCTTGTGTACGAATGTATGTGTCATTGTCCCATCGTGAGTCTTATTACCGTCCGGTCAGCTTCATATCCTTTATCTGAGTCTGTTGCATGCTTAGATATCTTATGGCCTTCCCGAACCTCCATTCGGGTGCCCGAAACTTCAAATGTACAGATAGGTACGTCCTTTAAAACTCGAGTCTTTTCTTGTGTACGAATCTCTGTGTCATTGTCGCATCGTGAGTCCGATTACCGTCCAGTCAGCTTCATATCCTTTATCTAAGTCTGTTGCATGCTTAGATCTCTTATGGCTTTCCCGTTCCTCCATTCGGGTGCCCGAAACTTCAAATGTACAGATAGTTACGTCCTTTAAAACTCGAGTCTTGTGTATGAATCTCTATGTCATTGTCGCATCGTGAGTCCGATTAACGTCCGGTCAGCTTCATATCCTTTATCTGAGTCTGTTGCATGCTTAGATATCTTATGGCTTCCCGTTCCTCCATTCTGGTGCCCGAAACGTCAAATGAACCGCTAGTTACGTCCATTAAAATACGAGTCTTTTCTTGTGTACGAATGTATGTGTCATTGTCCCATCGTGAGTCTGATTACCGTCCGGTCAGCTTCATATCCTTTATCTGCGTCTGTTGCATGCTTAGATATCTTATGGCTTTCCCGTTCCTCCATTCGGGTGCCCGAAATTTCAAATGAACCGCTAGTTACGTCCATTAAAACTCGAGTCTTTTCTTGTGTACGAATCTCTGGGTCATTGTCGCATCGTGAGTCCGATTACCGTCAAGTCATCTTCATATCCTTTATCTGAGTCTGCTGCATGCTTAGATATCTTATGGCTTTCCCGTTCCTCCATTCGGGTGCCCGAAATTTCAAATGAACCGCTAGTTACGTCCATAAAACACGAGCCTTTTCTTGTGTACGAATCTATGTGGCATTGTCCCATCGTGAGTCCGATTACCATCCGGTTAGCTTCATATCCTTTATCTGAGTCTGTTACATGCTTAGATATCTTATGGCATTGGCATTCCCGTTCCTCCATTCGGGTGCCCGAAACTTCAAATGAACCACTATTTACGTTCATTAAAACACGAGTCTTTTCTTGTGTACGAATCTCTGTGTCATTGTCCCATTGTGAGTCCGATTACCGTCCGGTCAGCTTCATATCCTTTATCAGAGTCTGTTGCATGCTCAGATATCTTATGGCCTTCCCGTTCCTCCATTCGGTTGCACGAAACTTCAAATGAACCGCTAGTTACGTCCATTAAAACTCGAGTCTTTTCTTGTGTAAGAATCTCTATGTCATTGTCGCATCGTGAGTCCGATTACCGTCCGATCTGCTTCATATCCTTTATCTGAGTCTGTTGCATGCTTAGATATCTTATGGCCTTCCCGTACCTCCATTCGGGTGCCCGAAACTTCAAATGTACAGATAGTTACGTCCTTTAAAACTCGAGACTTGTGTACGAATCTCTATGTCATTGTCGCATCGTGAGTCCGATTAACGTCCGGTCAGCTTCATATCCTTTATCAGAGTCTGTTGCATGCTTAGATATCTTATGGCCTTCCCGTTCCTCCATTCGGGTGCCCGAAACTTCAATTGAACCGCTAGTTACGTCCATTAAAACTCCAGTCTTTTCATGTGTACGAATCTATATGTCATTGTCGCATCGTGAGTCCGATTACCGTCCGGTCATCTTCATATCCTTTATCTGAGTTTGTTTCATGCTTAGATATCTTATGGCCTTCCCGTACCTCCATTCGGGTGCCCGAAACTTCAAATGTACCGATAGTTACGTCCTTTAAAACTCGAGTCTTTTCTTGTGTACGAATCTCTGTGTCACTGTCGCATCGTGAGTCCGATTACCATCCAGTCAGCTTCATATCCTTTATCTAAGTCTGTTGCATGCTTAGATGTCTTATAGCTTTCCCGTTCCTCCATTCGGGTGCCCGAAACTTCAAATGAACCGCTTGTTACGTCCACTAAAACACGAGTCTTTTCTTGTGTACGAATGTATGTGTCATTGTCCCATCGTGAGTCTTATTACCGCCCGGTCAGCTTCATATCCTTTATCTGAGTCTGTTGCATGCTTAGATATCTTATGGCCTTCCCGAACCTCCATTCGGGTGCCCGAAACTTCAAATGTACAGATAGGTACGTCCTTTAAAACTCGAGTCTTTTCTTGTGTACGAATCTCTGTGTCATTGTCGCATCGTGAGTCCGATTACCGTCCAGTCAGCTTCATATCCTTTATCTAAGTCTGTTGCATGCTTAGATCTCTTATGGCTTTCCCGTTCCTGTATTCGGGTGCCCGAAACTTCAAATGTACAGATAGTTACGTCCTTTAAAACTCGAGTCTTGTGTATGAATCTCTATGTCATTGTCGCATCGTGAGTCCGATTAACGTCCGGTCAGCTTCATATCCTTTATCTGAGTCTGTTGCATGCTTAGATATCTTATGGCTTCCCGTTCCTCCATTCTGGTGCCCGAAACGTCAAATGAACCGCTAGTTACGTCCATTAAAATACGAGTCTTTTCTTGTGTACGAATCTCTATGTCATTGTCCCATCGTGAGTCTGATTACCGTCCGGTAAGCTTCATATCCTTTATCTGAGTATGTTGCATGCTCAGATATCTTATGGCCTTCCCGTTCCTCCATTCGGGTGCTCGAAACTTCAAATGAACCGCTAGTTACGTCCATTAAAACACGAGTCTTTTCTTGTGTACGAATCTCGGTGTCATTGTCCCATCGTGAGTCCGATTACCGTCCGGTCAGCTTCATATCCTTTATCTGAGTCTGTTGCATGCTTAGATATCTTATGGCCTTCCCGTACCTCCATTCGGGTGCCCGAAACTTCAAATGTACAGATAGGTACGTCCTTTAAAACTCGAGTCTTTTCTTGTGTACGAATCTCTATGTCATTGTCGCATCGTGAGTCCGATTACCGTCCAGTCAGCTTCATATCCTTTATCTGAGTCTGTTGCATGCTTAGATCTCTTATGTCTTTCCCGTTCCTCCATTCGGGTGCCAGAAACTTCAAATGAACCGCTTGTTACGTCCATTAAAACTCGGGTCTTTTGTTGTGTACGAATCTCTATGTCATTGTCGCATCGTGAGTCCGATTGCCGTCCGTTCAGCTTCATATCCTTTATCTGAGTCTGTTGCATGCTTAGATATCTTATGGCCTTCCCGTACCTCCATTCGAGTGCCCGAAACTTCAAATGTACAGATAGTTACGTCCTTTAAAACTTGAGTCTTTTCTTATGTACGAATCTCTGTGTCATTGTCCCATCGTGAGTCTGATTACCGTCCGGTCAGCTTCATATCCTTTATATGAGTCTGTTGCACGCTTAGATATCTTATGGCCTTCCCGTTCCTCCATTCGGGTGCCCGAAACTTCAAATGAACCGCTAGTTACGTCCATTAAAACACGAGTCTTTTCTTGTGTACGAATCTGTATGTCATTGTCGCATCGTGAGTCCGATTACCGTCCAGTCATCTTCATATCCTTTATCTGAGTCTGTTTCATGCTTAGATATCTTATGGCCTTCCCGTACCTCCTTTCGGGTGCCCGAAACTTCAAATGTACCGATAGTTACGTCCTTAATAACTCGAGTCTTTTCTTGTGTACGAATCTCTGTGTCATTGTCGCATCGTGAGTCCGATTACCGTCCAGTCAGCTTCATATCCTTTATCTAAGTCTGTTGCATGCTTAGATGTCTTATAGCTTTCCCGTTCCTCCATTCGGGTGCCCGAAACTTCAAATGAACCGCTTGTTACGTCCACTAAAACACGAGTCTTTTCTTGTGTACGAATCTCTATGTCATTGTCGCATCGTGAGTCCGATTACCGTCTGGTCAGCTTCATATCCTTTATCTGAGTCTGTTGCATGCTTAGATATCTTATGGCATACCCGTTCCTCCATTTGGGTGCCCGAAACTTCAAATATACAGATAGTTACGTCCTTTAAAACTCGAGTCTTTTCTTGTGTACGAATCTCTATGTCTCTGTCGCATCGTGAGTCCGATTACCGTCCGGTCAGCTTCATATCCTTTATATGAGTCTGTTGCATGCTTAGATATCTTATGGCCTTCCCGTTCCTCCATTCGGGTGCCCAAAACTTCAAATGAACCGCTAGTTACGTCCATTAAAATACGAGTCTTTTCTTGTGTACGAATCTCTATTCATTGTCCCATCGTGAGTCTGATTACCGTCTGGTAAGCTTCATATCCTTTATCTGAGTTTGTTGCATGCTCAGATATCTTATGGCCTTCTCGTTACTCCATTCGGGTGCTCGAAACTTCAAATGAACCACTAGTTACGTCCATTAAAACTCGAGTCTTTTCTTGTGTACGAATCTCTATGTCATTGTCGCATCGTGAGTCCGATTACCGTCCGGTCAGTTTCATATCCTTTATCTGAGTCTGTTGCATGCTTAGATATCTTATGGCCTTCCCGTACCTCCATTCGGGTGCCCGAAACTTCAAATGTACATATAGTTACGTCCTTTAAAACTCGAGTCTTTTCTTGTGTACGAATCTCTATGTCATTGTCGCATCGTGAGTCCGATTAACGTCCGGTCAGCTTCATATCCTTTATCTGAGTCTGTTGCATGCTTAGATATCTTATGGCTTTCCCGTTCCTCCATTCGGGTGCCCGAAACGTCAAATGAACCGCTAGTTACGTCCTTTAAAATACGAGTCTTTTCTTGTGTACGAATCTCTGTGTCATTGTCGCATCGTGAGTCAGATTACCGTCCGGTCAGCTTCATATCCTTTATCTGAGTCTGTTGCATGCTTAGATATCTTATGGCTTTCCCGTTCCTCCATTCGGGTGCCCGAAACTTCAAATGAACCGCTATTTACGTTCATTAAAACACGAGTCTTTTCTTGTGTACGAATCTCTGTGTCATTTTCCCATCGTGAGTCCAATTACCGTCCGGTCAGCTTCATATCCTTTATCTGAGTCTGTTGCATGCTCAGATATCTTCTGGCCTTCCCGTTCCTCCATTCGGGTGCCCGAAACTTCAAATATACAGATAGTTACGTCCTTTAAAACTCGAGTCTTTTCTTGTGTACGAATCTCTATGTCTCTGTCGCATCGTGAGTCCGATTACCGTCCGGTCAGCTTCATATCCTTTATATGAGTCTGTTGCATGCTTAGATATCTTATGGCCTTCCCGTTCCTCCATTCGGGTGCCCAAAACTTCAAATGAACCGCTAGTTACGTCCATTAAAATACGCGTCTTTTCTTGTGTACGAATCTCTATGTCATTGTCCCATCGTGAGTCTGATTACCGTCCGGTAAGCTTCATATCCTTTATCTGAGTCTGTTGCACGCTCAGATATCTTATGGCCTTCTCGTTCCTCCATTCAGGTGCTCGAAACTTCAAATGAACCACTAGTTACGTCCATTAAAACTCAAGTCTTTTCTTGTGTACGAATCGCTATGTCATTGTCGCATCGTGAGTCTGATTACCGTCCGGTCATTTCATATCCTTTATCTGAGTCTGTTGCATGCTTAGATATCTTATGGCCTTCCCGTACCTCCATTCGGGTGCCCAAAACTTCAAATGTACAGATAGTTACGTCCTTTAAAACTCGAGCCTTTTCTTGTGTACGAATCTCTATGTCATTGTCGCATCGTGAGTCCGATTAACGTCCGGTCAGCTTCATATCCTTTATCTGAGTCTGTTGCATGCTTAGATATCTTATGGCTTTCCCGTTCCTCCATTCGGGTGCCCGAAACGTCAAATGAACCGCTAGTTACGTCCATTAAAATACGAGTCTTTTCTTGTGTACGAATCTCTATGTCATTGTCCCATCGTGAGTCTGATTACCATCCGGTAAGCTTCATATCCTTTATCTGAGTATGTTGCATGCTCAGATATCTTATGGCCTTCCCGTTCCTCCATTCGGGTGCTCGAAACTTCAAATGAACCGCTAGTTACGTCCATTAAAACACGAGTCTTTTCTTGTGTACGAATCTCTGTGTCATTGTCCCATCGTGAGTCCGATTACCGTCCAGTCAGCTTCATATCCTTTATCTGAGTATGTTGCATGCTCAGATATCTTATGGCCTTCCCGTTCCTCCATTCGGGTGCTCGAAACTTCAAATGAACCGCTAGTTACGTCCATTAAAACTCGAGTCGTTTCTTGTGTACGAATCTCTATGTCATTGTCGCATCGTGAGTCCGATTAACGTCCGGTCAGTTTCATATCCTTTTTCTGAGTCTGTTGCATGCTTAGATATCTTATGACTTTCTCGTTCCTCCATTCGGGTGCCCGAAACGTCAAATGAACCGCTAGTTACGTCCATTAAAATACGAGTCTTTTCTTGTGTACGAATCTCTATGTCATTGTCCCATCGTGAGTCTGATTACCGTCCGGTAAGCTTCATATCCTTTATCTGAGTATGTTGCATGCTCAGATATCTTATGGCCTTCCCGTTCCTCCATTCGGGTGCTCAAAACTTCAAATGAACCGCTAGTTACGTCCATTAAAACTCGAGTCTTTTCTTGTGTACGAATCTCTATGTCATTGTCGCATCGTGAGTCCGATTACCGTCCGGTCAGCTTCATATCCTTTATCTGAGTCTGTTGCATGCTTAGATATCTTATGGCCTTGCCGTACCTCCATTCGGGTGCCCAAAACTTCAAATGTACATATAGTTATGTCCTTTAAAACTCGAGTCTTTTCTTGTGTACGAATCTCTATGTCATTGTCGCATCGTGAGTCCGATTAACGTCCGGTCAGCTTCATATCCTTTATCTGAGTCTGTTGCATGCTCAGATATCTTCTGGCCTTCCCGTTCCTCCATTCGGGTGCCCGAAACTTCAAATATACAGATAGTTACGTCCTTTAAAACTCGAGTCTTTTCTTGTGTACGAATCTCTATGTCTCTGTCGCATCGTGAGTCCGATTACCGTCCGGTCAGCTTCATATCCTTTATATGAGTCTGTTGCATGCTTAGATATCTTATGGCCTTCCCGTTCCTCCATTCGGGTGCCCAAAACTTCAAATGAACCGCTAGTTACGTCCATTAAAATACGCGTCTTTTCTTGTGTACGAATCTCTATGTCATTGTCCCATCGTGAGTCTGATTACCGTCCGGTAAGCTTCATATCCTTTATCTGAGTCTGTTGCACGCTCAGATATCTTATGGCCTTCTCGTTCCTCCATTCGGGTGCTCGAAACTTCAAATGAACCACTAGTTACGTCCATTAAAACTCAAGTCTTTTCTTGTGTACGAATCTCTATGTCATTGTCGCATCGTGAGTCTGATTACCGTCCGGTCATTTCATATCCTTTATCTGAGTCTGTTGCATGCTTAGATATCTTATGGCCTTCCCGTACCTCCATTCGGGTGCCCAAAACTTCAAATGTACAGCTAGTTACGTCCTTTAAAACTCGAGCCTTTTCTTGTGTACGAATCTCTATGTCATTGTCGCATCGTGAGTCCGATTAACGTCCGGTCAGCTTCATATCCTTTATCTGAGTCTGTTGCATGCTTAGATATCTTATGGCTTTCCCGTTCCTCCATTCGGGTGCCCGAAACGTCAAATGAACCGCTAGTTACGTCCATTAAAATACGAGTCTTTTCTTGTGTACGAATCTCTATGTCATTGTCCCATCGTGAGTCTGATTACCATCCGGTAAGCTTCATATCCTTTATCTGAGTATGTTGCATGCTCAGATATCTTATGGCCTTCCCGTTCCTCCATTCGGGTGCTCGAAACTTCAAATGAACCGCTAGTTACGTCCATTAAAACACGAGTCTTTTCTTGTGTACGAATCTCTGTGTCATTGTCCCATCGTGAGTCCGATTACCGTCCAGTCAGCTTCATATCCTTTATCTGAGTATGTTGCATGCTCAGATATCTTATGGCCTTCCCGTTCCTCCATTCGGGTGCTCGAAACTTCAAATGAACCGCTAGTTACGTCCATTAAAACTCGAGTCGTTTCTTGTGTACGAATCTCTATGTCATTGTCGCATCGTGAGTCCGATTAACGTCCGGTCAGTTTCATATCCTTTATCTGAGTCTGTTGCATGCTTAGATATCTTATGACTTTCTCGTTCCTCCATTCGGGTGCCCGAAACGTCAAATGAACCGCTAGTTACGTCCATTAAAATACGAGTCTTTTCTTGTGTACGAATCTCTATGTCATTGTCCCATCGTGAGTCTGATTACCGTCCGGTAAGCTTCATATCCTTTATCTGAGTATGTTGCATGCTCAGATATCTTATGGCCTTCCCGTTCCTCCATTCGGGTGCTCAAAACTTCAAATGAACCGCTAGTTACGTCCATTAAAACTCGAGTCTTTTCTTGTGTACGAATCTCTATGTCATTGTCGCATCGTGAGTCCGATTACCGTCCGGTCAGCTTCATATCCTTTATCTGAGTCTGTTGCATGCTTAGATATCTTATGGCCTTGCCGTACCTCCATTCGGGTGCCCAAAACTTCAAATGTACATATAGTTATGTCCTTTAAAACTCGAGTCTTTTCTTGTGTACGAATCTCTATGTCATTGTCGCATCGTGAGTCCGATTAACGTCCGGTCAGCTTCATATCCTTTATCTGAGTCTGTTGCATGCTTAGATATCTTATGGCTTCCCGTTCATTCATTCGGGTGCCCGAAACGTCAAATGAACCGCTAGTTACGTCCACTAAAATACGAGACTTTTCTTGTGTACGAATCTCTATGTCATTGTCCCATCGTGAGTCTGATTACCGTCCGGTAAGCTTCATATCCTTTATCTGAGTATGTTGCATGCTCAGATATCTTATGGCCTTCCCGTTCCTCCATTCGGGTGCTCGAAACTTCAAATGAACCGCTAGTTACGTCCATTAAAACACGAGTCTTTTCTTGTGTACGAATCTCTGTGTCATTTTCCCATCGTGAGTCCGATTACCATCCGGTCATCTTCATATCCTTTATGTGATCTGTTACAGGCTTAGATATCTTATGGCTTTCCCGTTCCTTCATTCGGGTGCCCGAAACTTCAAATGAACCGCTATTTACGTTCATTAAAACAGGAGTCTTTTCTTATGTACGAATCTCTGTGTCATTGTCCCATCGTGAGTCCGATTACCGTCCAGTCAGCTTCATATCCTTTATCTGAGTCTGTTGCATGCTCAGATATCTTATGGCCTTCCCGTTCCTCCATTCGGGTGCCCGAAACTTCAAATATACAGATAGTTACGTCCTTTAAAGCTCGAGTCTTTTCTTGTGTACGAATCTCTATGTCTCTGTCGCATCGTGAGTCCGATTACCGTCCGGTCAGCTTCATATCCTTTATCTGAGTCTGTTGCAGGCTTAGATATCTTATGGCTTTCCCGTTCCTCCATTCGGGTGCCCGAAACTTCAAATGAACTTACGTTAATTAAAACACGAGTCTTTTCTTGTGTACGAATCTCTGTGTCATTGTCCCACTTGAGTCCGATTACCGTCCGGTCAGCTTCATATCCTTTATCTGAGTCTGTAGCATGCTCAGATATCTTATGGCCTTCCCGTTCCTCCATTCGGGTGCCCGAAACTTCAAATATACAGATAGTTACGTCCTTTAAAACTCGAGTCTTTTCTTGTGTACCAATCTCTTTGTCTCTGTCGCATCGTGAGTCCGATTACAGTCCGGTCATATTCATATCCTTTATATGAGTCTGTTGCATGCTTAGATATCTTATGGCCTTCCCGTTCCTCCATTCGGGTGCCCGAAACTTCAAATGTACCGCTAGTTACGTTCATAAAAATACGAGTCTTTTCTTGTGTACGAATCTCTATGTCATTGTCCAATCGTGAGTCTGATTACCGTCCGGTCAGCTTGATATCCTTTATCTGAGTCTGTTGCATGCTTAGATATCTTATGGCCTTCCCGTACCTCCATTCGGGTGCCCGAAACTTCAAATGTACATATAGTTACGTCCTTTAAAACTCGAGTCTTTTCTTGTGTACGAATCTCTATGTCATTGTCGCATCGTGAGTCCGATTATCGTGCGGTGAGCTTCATATCCTTTATCTGAGTCTGTTGCATGCTTAGATATCTTATGGCTTTCCCGTTCCACCATTCGGGTGCCCAAAACGTCAGATGAACCGCTAGTTACGTCCATTAAAATACGAGTCTTTTCTTGTGTACGAATCTCTATGTCATTGTCCCATCGTGAGTCTGATTACCGTCTGGTAAGCTTCATATCCTTTATCTGAGTATGTTGCATGCTCAGATATCTTATGGCCTTCCCGTTCCTCCGTTCGGATGCTCGAAACTTCAAATGAACAGCTAGTTGCGTCCATTAAAACACTAATCTTTTCTTGTGTACGAATCTCTGTGTCATTGTCCCATCGTGAGTCCGATTACCGTCCGGTCAACTTCATATCCTTTATTTGAGTCTGTTGCAGGCTTAGATATCTTATGGCTTTCGCGTTCCTCCATTCGGGTGCCCGAAACTTCAAATGAACCGCTATTTACGTTCATTAAAACACGAGTCTTTTCTTGTGTACGAATCTCTGTGTCATTGTCCCATCGTGAGTCCGATTACCATCCGGTCAGCTTCATATCCTTTATCTGAGTCTGTTGCATGCTCAGATATCTTACGGCCTTCCCGTTCCTCCATTCGGGTGCCCGAAACTTCAAATATACAGATAGTTACGTCCTTTAAAACTCGAGTCATTTCTTGTGTACGAATCTCTATGTCTCTGTCGCATCGTGAGTCCGATTACCGTCCGGTCAGCTTCATATCCTTTATATGAGTCTGTTGCATGCTTAGATATCTTATGGCCTTCCCGTTCCTCCATTCGGGTGCCCGAAACTTCAAATGAACCGCTAGTTACGTCCATAAAAATACGAGTCTTTTCTTGTGTACGAATCTCTATGTCATTGTCCAATCGTGAGTCTGATTACCGTCCGGTAAGCTTCATATCCTTTATCTGAGTATGTTGCATGCTCAGATATCTTATGGCCTTCCCGTTCCTCCATTCGGGTGCTCGAAACTTCAAATGAACCGCTAGTTACGCCCATTAAAACATGAGTCTTTTCTTGTGTACGAATCTTTGTGTCATTGTCCCATCGTGAGTCCGATTACCATCCGGTCAGCTTCATATCCTTTATTTGAGTCTGTTGCATGCTTAGATATCTTATGGCTTTCCCGTTCCTCCATTCGGGTGCACGAAACTTCAAATGAACTTACGTTCATTAAAACACGAGTCTTTTCTTGTGTACGAATCTCTGTGTCATTGTCCCATCGTGAGTCCGATTACCGTCCGGTCAGCTTCATATCCTTTATCTGAGTCTGTAGCATGCTCAGATATCTTATGGCCTTCCCGTTCCTCCATTCGGGTGCCCGAAACTTCAAATATACTGATAGTTACGGTCTTTAAAACTCGAGTCTTTTCTTGTGTACGAATCTCTTTGTCTCTGTCGCATCGTGAGTCCGATTACAGTCTGGTCATCTTCATATCCTTTATATGAGTCTGTTGCAGGCTTAGATATCTTATGGCCATCCCGTTCCTCCATTCGGGTGCCCGAAACTTCAAATGAACCGCTAGTTACGTCCATTAAAATACGAGGCTTTTCTTGTGTACCAATCTCTATGTCATTGTCCCATCGTGAGTCTGATTACCGTCCGGTAAGCTTCATATCCTTTATCTGAGTATGTTGCATGCTCAGATATCTTATGGCCTTCCCGTTCCTCCATTCGGGTGCTCGAAACTTCAAATGAACCGCTAGTTACGTCCATTAAAACTCGAGTCTTTTCTTGTGTACGAATCTCTATGTCATTGTCGCATCGTGAGTCCGATTACCGCCCGGTCAGCTTCATATCCTTTATCTGAGTCTGTTGCATGCTTAGATATCTTATGGCCTTCCCGTACCTCCATTCGGGTGCCCGAAACTTCAAATGTACAGATAGTTACGTCCTTTAAAACTCGAGTCTTTTCTTGTGTGCGAATCTCTATGTCATTGTCGCATCGTGAGTCCGATTACCGTCCGGTCAGCTTGATATCCTTTATCTGAGTCTGTTGCATGCTTAGATAACTTATGGCCTTCCCGTACCTCCATTCGGGTGCCCGAAACTTCAAATGTACATATAGTTACGTCCTTTAAAACTCAAGTCTTTTCTTGTGTACGAATCTCTATGTCATTGTCGCATCGTGAGTCCGATTAACGTCCGGTCAGCTTCATATCCTTTATCTGAGTCTGTTGCATGCTTAGATATCTTATGGCTTTCCCGTTCCTCCATTCGGGTGCACGAAACTTCAAATGAACTTACGTTCATTAAAACACGAGTCTTTTCTTGTGTACGAATCTCTGTGTCATTGTCCCATCGTGAGTCCGATTACCGTCCGGTCAGCTTCATATCCTTTATCTGAGTTTGTAGCATGCTCAGATATCTTATGGCCTTCCCGTTCCTCCATTCGGGTGCCCGAAACTTCAAATATACAGATAGTTACGTCCTTTAAAACTCGAGTCTTTTCTTGTGTACGAATCTCTGTGTCATTGTCCCATCGTGAGTCTGATTACCGTCCGGTAAGCTTCATATCCTTTATCTGAGTATGTTGCATGCTCAGATATCTTATGGCCTTCCAGTTCCTCCATTTGGGTGCTCGAAACTTCAAATGAACCGCTAGTTACGTCCATTAAAACTCGAGTCTTTTCTTGTGTACGAATCTCTATGTCATTGTCGCATCGTGAGTCGGATTACCGTCCGGTCAGCCTCATATCCTTTATCTGAGTCTGTTGCATGCTTAGATATCTTATGGCCTTCCCGTACCTCCATTCGGGGGCCCGAAACTTCAAATGTACAGATAGTTACGTCCTTTAAAACTCGAGTCTTTTCTTGTGTACGAATCTCTATGTCATTGTCGCATCGTGAGTCCGATTAACGTCCGGTCAGCTTCATATCCTTTATCTGAGTCTGTTGCAGGCTTAGATATCTTATGGCTTTCCCGTTCCTCCATTCGGGTGCCCGAAACTTCAAATGAACTTACGTTCATTAAAACACGAGTCTTTTCTTGTGTACGAATCTCTGTGTCATTGTCCCATCGTGTGTCCGATTACCGTCTGGTCAGCTTCATATCCTTTATCTGAGTCAGTAGCATGCTCAGATATCTTATGGCCTTCCCGTTCCTCCATTCGGGTGCCCGAAACTTCAAATATACAGATAGTTACGTCCTTTAAAACTCGAGTCTTTTCTTGTGTACGAATCTCTTTGTCTCTGTCGCATCGTGAGTCCGATTACAGTCCGGTCATCTTCATATCCTTTATATGAGTCTGTTGCATGCTTAGATATCTTATGGACTACCCGTTCCTCCATTCGGGTGCCCGAAACTTCAAATGAACCGCTAGTTACGTCCATAAAAATACGAGTCTTTTCTTGTGTACGAATCTCTATGTCATTGTCCAATCGTGAGTCTGATTACCGTCCGGTCAGCTTGATATCCTTTATCTGAGTCTGTTGCATGCTTAGATATCTTATGGCCTTCCCGTACCTCCATTCGGTGCCCGAAACTTCAAATGTACATATAGTTACGTCCTTTAAAACTCGAGTCTTTTCTTGTGTACGAATCTCTATGTCATTGTCGCATCGTGAGTCCGATTAACGTGCGGTCAGCTTCATATCCTTTATCTGAGTCTGTTGCATGCTTAGATATCTTATGGCTTTCCCGTTCCTCCATTCGGGTGCCCAAAACGTCAGATGAACCGCTAGTTACGTCCATTAAAATACGAGTCTTTTCTTGTGTACGAATCTCTATGTCATTGTCCCATCGTGAGTCTGATTACCGTCCGGTAAGCTTCATATCCTTTATCTGAGTATGTTGCATGCTCAGATATCTTATGGCCTTCCCGTTCCTCCATTTGGATGCTCGAAACTTCAAATGAACCGCTAGTTGCGTCCATTAAAACACTAATCTTTTCTTGTGTACGAATCTCTGTGTCATTGTCCCATCGTGAGTCCGATTACCGTCCGGTCAGCTTCATATCCTTTATCTGAGTCTGTTGCAGGCTTAGATATCTTATGGCTTTCCCGTTCCTCCATTCGGGTGCCCGAAACTTCAAATGAACCGCTATTTACGTTCATTAAAACACGAGTCTTTTCTTGTGTACGAATCTCTGTGTCATTGTCCCATCGTGAGTCCGATTACCATCCGGTCAGCTTCATATCCTTTATCTGAGTCTGTTGCATGCTCAGATATCTTACGGCCTTCCCGTTCCTCCATTCGGGTGCCCGAAACTTCAAATATACAGATAGTTACGTCCTTTAAAACTCGAGTCATTTCTTGTGTACGAATCTCTATGTCTCTGTCGTATCGTGAGTCCGATTACCGTCCGGTCAGCTTCATATCCTTTATATGAGTATGTTGCATGCTTAGATATCTTATGGCCTTCCCGTTCCTCCATTCGGGTGCCCGAAACTTTAAATGAACCGCTAGTTACGTCCATAAAAATACGAGTCTTTTCTTGTGTACGAATCTCTATGTCATTGTCCAATCGTGAGTCTGATTACCGTCCGGTAAGCTTCATATCCTTTATCTGAGTATGTTGCATGCTCAGATATCTTATGGCCTTCCCGTTCCTCCATTCGGGTTCTCGAAACTTCAAATGAACCGCTAGTTACGCCCATTAAAACACGAGTCTTTTCTTGTGTACGAATCTCTGTGTCATTGTCCCATCGTGAGTCCGATTACCATCTGGTCAGCTTCATATCCTTTATCTGAGTCTGTTGCAGGCTTAGATATCTTATGGCTTTCCCGTTCCTCCATTCGGGTGCCCGAAACTTCAAATGAACTTACGTTCATTAAAACACGAGTCTTTTCTTGTGTACGAATCTCTGTGTCATTGTCCCATCGTGAGTCCGATTACCGTCCGGTCAGCTTCATATCCTTTATCTGAGTCTGTAGCATGCTCAGATATCTTATGGCCTTCCCGTTCCTCCATTCGGGTGCCCGAAACTTCAAATATACAGATAGTTACGTCCTTTAAAACTCGAGTCTTTTCTTGTGTACGAATCTCTTTGTCTCTGTCGCATCGTGAGTCCGATTACAGTCCGGTCATCTTCATATCCTTTATATGAGTATGTTGCAGGCTTAGATATCTTATGGCCTTCCCGTTCCTCCATTCGGGTGCCCGAAACTTCAAATGAACCGCTAGTTACGTCCATTAAAATACGAGTCTTTTCTTGTGTACGAATCTCTATGTCATTGTCCCATCGTGAGTCTGATTACCGTCCGGTAAGCTTCATATCCTTTATCTGAGTATGTTGCATGCTCAGATATCTTATGGCCTTCCCGTTCCTCCATTCGGGTGCTCGAAACTTCAAATGAACCGCTAGTTACGTCCATTAAAACTCGAGTCTTTTCTTGTGTACGAATCTCTATGTCATTGTCGCATCGTGAGTCCGATTACCGTCCGGTCAGCTTCATATCCTTTATCTGAGTCTGTTGCATGCTTAGATATCTTATGGCCTTCCCGTACCTCCATTCGGGTGCCCGAAACTTCAAATGTACAGATAGTTACGTCCTTTAAAACTCGAGTCTTTTCTTGTGTGCGAATCTCTATGTCATTGTCGCATCGTGAGTCCGATTACCGTCCGGTCAGCTTGATATCCTTTATCTGAGTCTGTTGCATGCTTAGATATCTTATGGCCTTCCCGTACCTCCATTCGGGTGCCCGAAACTTCAAATGTACAGATAGTTACGTCCTTTAAAACTCGAGTCTTTTCTTGTGTACGAATCTCTATGTCATTGTCGCATCGTGAGTCCGATTAACGTCCGGTCAGCTTCATATCCTTTATCTGAGTCTGTTGCATGCTTAGATATCTTATGGCTTTCCCGTTCCTCCATTCGCGTGCCCAAAACGTCAAATGAACCGCTAGTTACGTCCATTAAAATACGAGTCTTTTCTTGTGTACGAATCTCTATGTCTCTGTCGCATCGTGAGTCCGATTACCGTCCGGTAAGCTTCATATCCTTTATCTGAGTATGTTGCATGCTCAGATATCTTATGGCCTTCCCGTTCCTCCATTCGGATGCTCGAAACTTCAAATGAACCGCTAGTTACGTCCATTAAAACACTAATCTTTTCTTGTGTACGAATCTCTGTGTCATTGTCCCATCGTGAGTCCGATTACCGTCCGGTCAGCTTCATATCCTTTATCTGAGTCTGTTGCAGGCTCAGATATCTTACGGCCTTCCCGTTCCTCCATTCGGGTGCCCGAAACTTCAAATATACAGATAGTTACGTCCTTTAAAACTCGAGTCTTTTCTTGTGTACGAATCTCTATGTCTCTGTCGCATCGTGAGTCCGATTACCGTCTGGTCAGCTTCATGTCCTTTATATGAGTCTGTTGCATGCTTAGATATCTTATGGCCTTCCCGTTCCTCCATTCGGGTGCCCGATACTTCAAATGAACCGCTAGTTACGTCCATTAAAATACGAGTCTTTTCTTGTGTACGAATCTCTATGTCATTGTCCCATCGTGAGTCTGATTACCGTCCGGTAAGCTTCATATCCTTTATCTGAGTATGTTGCATGCTCAGATATCTTATGGCCTTCCCGTTCCTCCATTCGGGTGCTCGAAACTTCAAATGAACCGCTAGTTACGTCCATTAAAACTCGAGTCTTTTCTTGTGTACGAATCTCTGTGTCATTGTCCCATCGTGAGTCCGATTACCGTCCGGTCAGCTTCATATCCTTTATCTGAGTCTGTTGCATGCTTAGATATCTTATGGCCTTCCCGTACCTCCATTCGGGTGCCCGAAACTTCAAATGTACAGATAGTTACGTCCTTTAAAACTCGAGTCTTTTCTTGTGTACGAATCTCTATGTCATTGTCCCATCGTGAGTCTGATTACCGTCCGGTAAGCTTCATATCCTTTATCTGAGTATGTTGCATGCTCAGATATCTTATGGCCTTCCCGTTCCTCCATTCGGGTGCTCGAAACTTCAAATGAACCGCTAGTTACGTCCATTAAAACACGAGTCTTTTCTTGTTTACGAATCTCTGTGTCATTGTCCCATCGTGAGTCCGATTACCGTCCGGTCAGCTTCATATCCTTTATCTGAGTATGTTGAATGCTCAGATATCTTATGGCCTTCCCGTTCCTCCATTCGGGTGCTCGAAACTTCAAATGAACCGCTAGTTACGTCCATTAAAACTCGAGTCTTTTCTTGTGTACGAATCTCTATGTCATTGTCGCATCGTGAGTCCGATTACCGTCCGGTCAGCTTCATATCCTTTATCTGAGTCTGTTGCATGCTTAGATATCTTATGGCCTTCCCGTACCTCCATTCGGGTGCCCGAAACTTCAAATGTACAGATAGTTACGTCCTTTAAAACTCGAGTCTATTCTTGTGTACGAATCTCTATTTCATTGTCGCATCGTGAGTCCGATTAACATCCGGTCAGCTTCATATCCTTTATCTGAGTCTGTTGCATGCTTAGATATCTTATGGCCTTCCCGTTCCTCAATTCGGGTGCCCGAAACTTCAAATGAACTGCTATTTACGTTCATTAAAACACGAGTCTTTTCTTGTGTACGAATCTCTATGTCATTGTCCCATCGTGAGTCGGATTACCGTCCGGTAAGCTTCATATCCTTTATCTGAGTCTGTTGCATGCTCAGATATCTTATGGCCTTCCCGTTCCTCCATTCGGGTGCCCGAAACTTCAAATGAACCGCTATTTACGTTCATTAAAACACGAGCCTTTTCTTGTGTACGAATCTCTGTGTCATTGTCTCATCGTGAGTCCGATTACCGTCCGGTAAGCTTCATATCCTTTATCTGAGTCTGTTGCATGCTCATATATCTTATGGCCTTCCCGTTCCTCCATTCGGATGCTCGAAACTTCAAATGAACCGCTAGTTACGTCCATTAAAACACGAGTCTTTTCTTGTGTACGAATCTCTATGTCATTGTCCCATCGTGAGTCCGATTACCGTCCGGTCATCTTCCTATCCTTTTTTTTTTTGGTAAAAGGAGGCGGCACTCCTGGTAAATTTTATTAATCACAAAAAAATATATATACACCTAAGGGATCGGCATCCCGGGACATACCCCAAGGACCAAAACCCGATCCCAAGCCATGGTCTAACAATGGGACTATCCAAGCGTCCCGACCATGAGCTCAACTATACAATCAAATCAAAACAAACAAAAAAACCACACAGCTAGAGACCCAGCCACAACCGGCTAAAGTCTAAACCTATCAAGTCCAAACAAAAGACAACCAAAACAAAACAAACAACTAAAAACAAAGTAAGCAGAACAGCAGCCAGTCTTCAGGTCTTCAACAACTCCAGCAGCCAAACTGCAAATCTTCAAGAAAGTCCAGCAGCCACAACCCACAATCATCTCCAGCCACCCATCAGCAGCATACAACAACATAACACCACAATACCAATAAACAGACCCAAACTGCCTCTCACCCATCTGACCCATTAACACTTACACAAACATAACATCTCAATTCCTGGATCAAAAGGGAACCATAAATCAACCTGCTGCCCACTACCAGACTCCCACCCATAATCTACCCCATTATATCTACTAATGAGTCTAAAATCAATATCCAACCATACCAGCAGAATTAACAACCAGCCAAATCCCAACCACCTATAATCACTACACCAATAACAAATAACATTAGGATAAAGGGACCTCCACTCCATGTTTACTGATTTCAAAATTCCACACAGCAGCAGCCAATCTAGCCTGCATCCCATCCTTAACTTTTATACTCTTCATTTTTAAAGTTATCACCTCCTGAATTAAACCACACACAATCTTAGCATTCCTTCTCTTTTTACTGAAAAGTCTTTGATTTCTCTCCTGCCAAACAAAGTAAACAGCAGCAGCAATAACCAATCTCTGAATAGTACCCCAAATCCCCTTACTAGCTTTTCCTTTTTCCACAAAATCAACTATCCCATCCCACTCATCAGGAATGTCTCTAAATCTAGCAAGTTCCCTCAGTTTCCACCAGATACCCCTAGCATAATCACACTTAAAGAAGAGGTGCTGATGACTATCAGGTTCCTTTCCACATAAACTGCAAGAAAGATTAACATCTTGTTTCCAGCATGCTATCTTATCTTGAGTAGGCAATCTACTTTTAAAAGCCAGCCAAGTTATGAAAGTATGCCTAGGGATGCTACTTCCAAACCATACAAATTTATGCCAACCCACTTCATCACTCTCTTTAACTATGTCATCATAAACAGCTTTAGATGAAAAAGGAACAGATTTACCTCTTTTGCTTAGCCAACAAAACTCATCAGCTTTCCCAGCAACTATAATAGGCAAATAATCTCTAAAAAACACAGGGTACTTCTCCCTCCAGTCCTCAGGAACTATCCAACCATCAGCCCCAATCAGATCAGCAACCTTATCTTTTAAGTCAAATCCAGCAGCTCTAATTTCCCTTCTATTAATGTGATCTATCAATGGCCCATTGACATGCCACTGATCAAACCACACATTTATTGTCTTACCATTTCCAATTTTAGCCACACAATGCTGTCTAAACAGCCTTCTAAAGCCCAGAATCTGCTTCCAATGCCAAGAATCAGAGTTCACCTCACCAATTTCCCAAAAACTCTTCCCATGCAGTTTATAAAACTTAACCCATTGTACCCAAACAGATTTTCTATCAGTCACAATACTCCACATATGTTTAGCTACTAATGCTAAATTTCTCTCTTTTAAAGAAGTTAACCCCAGACCACCCTGACTTTTCCTTAAACAAAGTTCCTCCCAAGCAACTTTAGCACTCCCCTGCTTATACTCCCCTTGACACCACAAAAACCCTCTACACAATCTTTCCACATCAGCATTCAAATTATCAGGTAGAATAAACAGAGATGCCCAATATACTGTTAGAGAGGATAAAACAGACTTCAAAAGCTGAACTCTACCAGCATATGACAGAAATTTATTCCTCCAGTCTTCTATTCTTCTTTTCACCTTCTCAAGCAAAGCCCCACAATCTTTTTGATATAATTTCCTGGAAGCCAGAGGAATACCCAAATACTTTAGTGGGAGTTGACCCACCTTAAAAGGAAGAATTCTCAAAATATCATCCTGACTCTTCTTATCCACATTGCCAAATATTATCTCACTCTTACCCATGTTTGGTTTTAATCCTGAATAGGCACCAAACTCCTCCAACACTTCTTTTATAACCTTTATAGACTCACCACAAGCACTACTAAAAATGAATAAATCATCAGCAAAACACAAGTGTGTAAGCTGTAATTTATCACACTTCCAGTGATAAACAAAATTCTCCTCAGATCTAATTCTCCTCTTCATCAGCAAATTTAAAACCTCCATGACTATTGTGAACAGATATGGAGACACCGGATCACCCTGCCTAAGACCCTTCTCACCCTTAAAATATCCAAACAGCTGGCCATTAAGACTTATAGAATAGGACACAGTCTTCAAGCAGGTCATAATCCACCCAATGAATTTTGAATCAAATCCAAAGTGTATCAGGCAATTTTCCAAAAAATTATGATCAACAGAGTCATAAGCTTTCTGTAAATCCACCTTCAAAGCCACCCTAGGATATCCCCTTTTCCAATCATACCCCTTCACAAGTTCTTGTGCAAGCAGAATATTATCACTAATCAACCTACCTGGCACAAAGGCACTTTGGGATACATCCACAATCTGATCCAACACCTTCATAAGTCTATTACAGATCACCTTACTAATACATTTATATATAACATTGCAGCAAGCAATAGGTCTAAATTGATTGACCATAGTAGGAGCTTGAACCTTGGGGATAAGAGAGATAACTGTTGCATTAATTTGTTTCAACATCTTTCCATTCTCAAAGAACTCCTGCACAGCAGCTGTTACTTCATCCCCTATAACACTCCAAGCAGCTTTAAAGAACCTAGCTGAATATCCATCTGGCCCAGGGGCCTTATTGTCTTCAATCTGAAACATTGCAATTTTAACCTCCTCCTTAGAAACACTTCTAACCATGTCTTTAGCAGAATTCTCAGAAATCCTCTTAATAAACAAAGACTGAGGATCCTGAATAGTTTCAACATTATCCCTGCTTCCCATCATACTAATAAAGTAGTCCACAAAGGCACTTCCCACATTCTTTTCTTCATAAACCAACCCATTAATATCCTCTATTTGCACCACTTTCCCCCTAGACTGCCTTTGCTTAACAGAATGAAAGAAATATTTATTATTATTATCCCCCACTTTAAGCCAGTGCACTCTAGATTTCTGCTTCAGAAACATCTCTTCATCCAAAACAGCCTCATTATAAGCTTTAACATACACCTCTTCTTCCTCCCTTAGGTACTCATTATCAGGATCTTTGGTCATTTCCTCTTGAATTCTTTCCAACTCCACTTTTAATAACTCCACCTTCTTATAAAGATTTCCATTAAGAAAATTTAACTTTCTAAATGGTTTCTTCAGATTCTTAAGTTTGGTAACCACACTAAACATTTTGCATCCACCAACTCTATTACCCCAAACATCCTTAACAATCTCCAAGAACTCAGGTTTCTCAGCAAGAAAGTTCCAAAACTTAAAAGGTTTTGAATCCTTTTTATGAGATAGAGCACAGAACACAACCACAGGTGCATGATCCGACAAATAGAAAGGCAAAAATTTTGCATTAATATTAACAAAAGATTTGAGAAACAAAGCATTACCCATAGCCCTATCCAACTTTTCAAGAATACCCTCAGTTTTGCCCACCTTCTGATTCCATGTGTACTCTAAACCAGTAAAAGGCAAATCCTCAACTTTTAGCTCAGCCACACACTCTCTGAATTCTTGCATACCATAAAGAGAATAACCCAGCTCACAATTTTTCTCTCTAGGGTCTAAGATAGCATTAAAATCACCAGCCAATAACCAGGGATTATCACCAATCTTACCAGCCATTTTGCTAAGCTCATTCCACAGAGTTCTCCTACCAGCCACATTAGTAAACCCATACACAAAAGAACAGAAGAAACTATCCCTCCCCACAACAGGAGAAATATAACACTGAATGCATTGATCAGATTTATGCAAAACCATAACATCCACCTTGCTAGCATCCCAACCCACCACAATTCTAACCCAGCTAGGACAGAAATCCCCATTATTCACCCAAACCCAACTATTCATAACACCCTTACAAGCCTTCTCAATCTCCAAAGGGTTCACCCTGGTCTCCACAAGACTACACACATTAACCTTATTACTCCCAATTAACCTATTAATCTGCCTCTGCTTAACAGACTTGCACATCCCTCTCACATTCCAGGACATGATATTAATCTTCATAACAACTATCATTATACTTCTCAGAAGGCTTCAGACCTGAAGACCCTTCCCCACCATTATCACAATTCATATTAATCACCCCTGTGCCAATTTCAGAACTCAAATTCTCCAGCCTAACAAGATCATCCATCATTATTTTATCCCACTGTTCAAAAAACAATTTTACCTGCCCAATAGTCCATTTTCTAAGAATGTCATTTGAAGGGCAGCTTTTACTAGTAAGAAACTGAGCTACCTCCTCAAACTGCTTCTCAGTAATCTTAAAATAACCACTTTTAGTATCAACTTTAGTATCAATTCTAGTTCGAGCATCAAATCCCACCCCTTGATTCCCCTTAGCTGGAATAGACTCCACACCCCCAGTCTTCTTAACCAAATTCTCACCCTTAATACTCTCCTCACTTCCAACACTAGACCTCCCACTAGGCTTCTCTCCTATATGGATTCCCCCATCCCTAGGCTTCCCACCACTAAGACTACCCCCAGACTCTTCAACTTTTCTTTGAGGCCCTTGCTTAGTATCACCAATGATAGACTTCCCCTTAACATCCTGCCTACCATTCTGGCCTACCACATTCTCCTCTACCAAACAATTCTCATCATTCAAAATTTCAAACCTATTTCTCCCCTCAAACCTCCTCCTATTAGCCATTCCTCCTCTATTACCACTTTGAAAGCCACCTCTCACAGGCCTGTACCCCTGATTACCCCTACCCTGAAAACCACCTCTACCATTAAAACCACCCTGAACATGACCACCACCTCTACCCTGGTCTCCCCTTCTAAAGTCTCTACTATAATCCCCAAAACCACCCTGACTACCATTATTCCTCTCCCCTTTATTGTTCCTCCCCACAATAGTAAAACCATCAGTATCAATCCCTGAAACAGGATAGTTCTTGACAGCAGAACTATTAATCTCATCCAAAAGCCTCTTAGATTTCTCCTCCAATTCCTTCACAGTTAAGATTCTAACTGTGCAAGAATCAAAGTCATGCCCATAAACCTTACATTCAGTACACTTCTTAATAAGTTTAGGATAAGCCACTTTCACCTTGCTAATAAATCCAGGCTTATCCTCATCAGGAGGATAGTAAGCATTCACATACTCAGGCAAATTCTTTTCAGCTTTAACCTCAACAAGGACTCTAGCAAAACCTGCAGGCCCCTCCTTCTTTTTGCTTCTTTCAGCTGTAATTCTGTCAAACAAGATAGGATTACCAATACAGCTAAGCATGCTGCATATACTCTTATTACTCCACAGTTCAGCAGGTTAATTAGGAATAGTGATCCACATAGGGATCACATTTGGCTCAGTCTTCTCTAGGCACACTCCCACCTCCCATTTCTTTAGACAAAGGGGAACATCATTTACCAGCCAAGGACCCTTCTCCATAGCACCCCACATTCCAACATCATTCCTGAATTTGAAAAAGAATACCCCACTATTATTAGTAGAAACCTCCATTAAGCCAAACTTCTTCCACATTCTCATCAGGTGAAATCTAACCATACCCACAGATAATTCTTTACCCACAAAGTAACCATATAAGTAGTTACTATAAGCCACCTTTGCCTCAGCAATCTGAATAGGACTAATTTCAGCAACAAGCTCACCATTCTCCAAAACCTTAGGGGGATAATACTGGACTTTCTCAGACAGGACTTCATTATCATTACCCTTAGCAGCAGCAGCATAAGACTTACTCCCATTAGAACTAGAAGCAGCCTTAACATCATCCTTCTTAGCAGCAAAAATCACACTATCCTTCAAAATCACAGAGCTCAGAGGTGATTTCTTAGGAAGTGGAGGTAGTGTCTTAATAATTTCAACATCTTGCTGAGACAAACAATAAGAACTCTCCTGTTTACTTCTATCACTAATCATTTTCTTCATAGACAATCTTCTAATAGCAAACTTCCTTCCCTTCCCAGCTATCATCACATTAGCTTCCACACCTGACTCATTTGGAATATCCATAGAGTCTGCCCCATCCCCTTCTTTACTCACCTTTTTCAAATCCTCCTTATTAGTTTGTTTTAAATAATTCTTCCCACCATCTTTTTTCAGAACATGAAAACCAGGATTAAATTCCATCTTCACAAGAGGCTTTTCATATTCAAACTTTAACTGCTCAGTATTACCCTCAATTCTTCCCAAAAAATCCCTCTTCTTAACAGCAATAGCCTTCATATCCCCAGTCACATTTTCCACCAGATCCTTCATAATCACATTTACAGAACTAGGCTTCTCAATACCATCTGAAGTAGAACTCTGAGCAACTCCCTCTTTCTGAATAGCCTTCTTCTTAGGGAACACTCTTCTCGACTTTCCAGACACTTCTAACAAATAATCAGCAGGGGAACAATGATCAGGCAACAACTCTAACTCATCTCCCTTCACCATGTATCCCAAATACTTAGACTCTCCAACAGACCTTCTACTAAACTTCACACTCAGCCCCTCATTCCTCACTGAATGTTTCTTCCTCTTGCTAAGCACCTCAAACTTATCATACTGCATAGTATCAAATACATTCAAGTCTGGTGATAACTGAGGAAAACAAACTCTGTTATTCACCACAGAAAAGCCCCCTTTCTTACTGACATACTTAGCTAAAGCTTCCAGAATAGACATATTTCTACCATCATAAAGCATTTTAGTTTCAGTCATACCAACATCCATCTTACCAGAACCCCCAGTAACAGCACTTTCATTCTTCTGAAGAGGATGACCATTAACATCACATTTAGAGGATAACTCAAACAGATCCTCCAGATTCTCATTAATCAATCTAGATTTCCAATTATCCCCCAACAAATTTCTAAGATACTGAAGATGAACATCAGACAAAATAGGAGGATCAAACATACCTACACCAGCAAAACCTGGTTCAGTCTTCGCATCAGAAACCCTAGGCTTCAGATCCATCTCCATATCGCTATCAACAGACTTCTGGAAAAAACTATGATCAGTAGAAACTTGCTGCATCCAATCCTTCCCAAACATACCATTCAGATACTCTAAATCCCCTGATGTCAGCGAACAAACTTCAGTAATACCTCCCTTCGACCTAGACAGAATAAACCTACCTTCCCCCTCATCCTTGAGATCCAGACTATAACCCTCACCAACAGATAAATCAGGTGGAACCACCGGAGGAGGCTCCGGCAACACAACCCTAGCAGGAGAAGCCATAACCGTGCACTGTGAAGATTCCACCACCTTCAAAGATGATGGAACAGTGAAACACGACGAAGAAAAGAAGAAGAAAGGGTTAAGAAATGACCGGGAAAAGAAAACGAAGAAGAAACAGTGATATCGCCAAAATCGCCCAATATCAGAGAGAAAACCCTAGCTTCATTGCTTCATATCCTTTTATCTTCCTATCCTTTATCTGAGTCTGTTGCAGGCTTAGATATCTTATGGCTTTCTCGTTCCTCCATTCGGGTGCCCGAAACGTCAAATGTACCGATAGTTACGTCCTTTAAAACTCGAGTCTTTTCTTTTGTACGAATCTCTGTGTCATTGTCGCATCGTGAGTCCGATTACCGTCCGGTCAGCTTCATATCCTTTATCTGAGTCTGTTGCATGCTTAGATATCATATGGCTTTCGCGTTCCTCCATTCGGGTGCCCGAAACTTCAAATGAACCGCTATTTACGTTCATTAAAACACGAGTCTTTTCTTGTGTACGAATCTTTGTGTCATTGTCCCATCGTGAGTCCGATTACCGTCCGGTCAGCTTCATATCCTTTATCTAAGTCTATTGCATGCTCAGATATCATATGGCCTTCCCGTTCCTCCATTCGGATGCCCGAAACTTCAAATATACAGATAGTTACGTCCCTTAAAACTCGAGTCTTTTCTTGTGTACGAATCTCTATGTCTCTGTCGCATCGTGAGTCTGATTACCGTCCGGTCAGCTTCATATCCTTTATATGAGTCTGTTGCATGCTTAGATATCTTATGGCCTTCCCGTTCCTCCATTCGGGTGCCCGAAACTTCAAATGAACCGCTAGTTACGTCCATTAGAAACCGATAAATTCTAATAATTTTAAACCGGTAAGCTTCATATCCTATATTTGAGTCTGTTGGATGCTCAGATATCTTATGGCCTTCCCGTTCCTCCATTCGGGTGCTTGAAATTTCAAATGAACCGCTAGTTACGTCCATTAAAACACGAGTCTTTTCTATGTACGAATCTCTGTGTCATTGTCCCATCGTGACTCCGATTACCGTCCGGTCAGCTTCATATCCTTTATCTGAGTCTGTTGCAGGCTTAGATATCTTATGGCTTTCCCGTTCCTCCATTCGGGTGCCCAAAACTTCAAATGTACCGATAGTTACGTCCTTTAAAACTCGAGTCTTTTCTTGTGTACGAATCTCTGTGTCATTGTCGCATCGTGAGTCCGATTACCGTCCGGTCAGCTTCATATCCTTTATCTGAGTCTGTTGCATGCTCATATATCTTATGGCCTTCCCGTTCCTCCATTCGGGTGCCCGAAACTTCAAATATACAGATAGTTACGTCCTTTAAAACTCGAGTCTTTTCTTGTGTATGAATCTCTATGTCTCTGTTGCATCGTGAGTCCGATTACCGTCCGATCAGCTTCATATCCTTTATATGAGTCTGTTGCATGCTTAGATATCTTATGGCCTTCCCGTTCCTCCATTCGGGTGCCAGAAACTTCAAATGAACCGCTAGTTACGTCCATTAAAACACGAGTCTTTTCTTGTGTACGAATCTCTGTGTCATTGTCACATCGTGAGTCCGATTACCGTCCGGTCTGCTTCGTATCCTTTAACATAGTTTGTTGCATGATCAGATATCTTATGGCATTCCCGTTCGGTCATTCGTATGCCCAAAACTTCATATGAACCGATAGTTCCGTCCATTAAAACTCGAGTCTTTTCTTGTGTACGAATCTCTGTGTCATTGTCCCATCGTGAGTCCGATTACCATCCGGTAAGCTTCATATCCTTTATCTGAGTCTGTTGCATGCTCAGATATCTTATGGCCTTCCCGTTCCTCCATTCGGGTGCCCGAAACTTCAAATGAACCGCTATTTACGTTCATTAAAACACGAGCCTTTTCTTGTGTACGAATCTCTGTGTCATTGTCCCATCGTGAGTCCGATTACCGTCCAGTAAGCTTCATATCCTTTATCTGAGTCTGTTGCATGCTCAGATATCTTATGGCCTTCCCGTTTCTCCATTCGGGTGCCCGAAACTTCAAATGAACCGCTAGTTACGTCCATTAAAACACGAGTCTTTTCTTGTGTACGAATCTCTGTGTCATTGTCCCATCGTGAGTCCGATTACCGTCCGGTCAGCTTCATATCCTTTATCTGAGTCTGTTGCATGCTTAGATATCTTATGGCCTTCCCGTACCTCCATTCGGGTGCCCGAAACTTTGAATGTACAGATAGTTACATCCTTTAAAACTCGAGTCTTTTCTTGTGTACGAATCTCTATGTCATTGTCGCATCGTGAGTCCGATTACCGTCCGGTAAGCTTCATATCCTTTATCTGAGTCTGTTGCATGCGCAGATATCTTATGGCCTTCCCGTTCCTCCATTCGGGTGCCCGAAACTTCAAATGAACCGCTAGTTACGTCCATTAAAACACGAGTCTTTTCTTGTGTACGAATCTCTGTGTCGTTGTCACATCGTGAGTCCGATTACCGTCCGGTCAGCTTCATATCCTTTATCTGAGTCTATTGCATGCTCAGATATCTTAGGGCCTTCCCGTTCCTCCATTCGGGTGCCCGAAACTTCAAATGAACCGCTAGTTACGTCCATTAAAACACGAGTCTTTTCTTGTGTACGAATCTCGGTGTCATTTTCCCATCGTGAGTCCGATTACCGTCCGGTCAGCTTCATATCCTTTATCTGAGTCTGTTGCAAGCTCAGATATCTTATGGCCTTCACGTTCCTCCATTCGGGTGCCCGAAACTTCAAATGTACAGATAGTTACGTCCTTTAAAACTCGCGTCTTTTCTTGTGTACGAATCTCTATGTCATTGTCGCATTTTGAGTCCGATTACCGTCCGGTCAGCTTCATATCCTTTATCTGAGTCTGTTGCATGCTTAGATATCTTATGGCCTTCCCGTTCCTCAATTCGGGTGCCCGAAACTTCAAATGAACTGCTATTTATGTTCATTAAAACACGAGTCTTTTCTTGTGTACGAATCTCTGTGTCATTGTCCCATCGTGAGTCCGATTACCGTCCGGTCAGCTTCATATCCTTTATCAGAGTCTGTTGCATGCTCATATATCTTATGGCCTTCCCGTTCCTCCATTTGGGTGCCCGAAACTTCAAATGAACCGCTAGTTACGTCCATTAAAACACGAGTCTTTTCTTGTGCACGAATCTCTGTGTCATTGTCCCGTCGTGAGTCCGATTACCGTCCGGTAAGCTTCGTATCCTTTAACATAGTTTGTTGCATGCTTAGATATCTTATGGCATTCCCGTACCTCCATTCGGGTGCCCGAAACTTCAAATGAACAGATAGTTACGTCCTTTAAAACTCGAGTCTTTTCTTGTGTACAAATCTCTATGTCATTGTCGCATCGTGAGTCCGATTACCGTCCGGTCAGCTTAATATCCTTTTTTTGAGTCTGTTGCATGCTTAGATATCTTATGGCTTTCCCGTTCCACCATTCGGGTGTCCGAAACTTCAAATGAACCGCTAGTTACGTCCATTAAAACACGAGTCTTTTCTTTTGTACGAATCTCTGTGTCATTGTCCCGTCGTGAGTCCGATTACTGTCCGGTCTGCTTCATATCCTTTATCTGAGTCTGTTGCATGCTCATATATCTTATGGCCTTCCCGTTCCTCCATGCGGGTGCCCGAAACTTCAAATGAACCGCTAGTTACGTCCATTAAAACTCGAGTCTTTTCTTGTGTACGAATCTCTATGTCATTGTCGCATCGTGAGTCCGATTACCGTCCGGTCTGCTTCGTATCCTTTCACATAGTTTGTTGCATGATCAGATATCTTATGGCATTCCCGTACCTCCATTCGGGTGACCGAAACTTCAAATGAACCGCTATTTACGTTCATTAAAGCACGAGTCTTTTCTTGTGTGCGAATCTCTGTGTCATTGTCCCATCGTGAGTCCGATTACCGTCCGGTCAGCTTCATATCCTTTATCTGAGTCTGTTGCATGTTCAGATATCTTATGGCCTTCCCGATCCTCCATTCGGGTGCCCGAACCTTCAAATGAACCGCTAGTTACGTCCATTAAAACTCGAGTCTTTTCTTGTGTACGAATCTCTATGTCATTATCGCATCGTGAGTCCGATTACCGTCCGGTCTGCTTCGTATCCTTTAACATAGTTTGTTGCATGATCAGATATCTTATGGCATTCCCGTACCTCCATTCAGGTGCCCGAAACTTCAAATGAACCGCTATTTACGTTCATTAAAGCACGAGTCTTTTCTTGTGTACGAATCTCTGTGTCATTGTCCCATCGTGAGTCAGATTACTGTCCGGTCAGCTTCATATCCTTTATCTGAGTCTGTTGCATGCTCAGATATCTTATGGCCTTCCCGTACCTCCATTCGGGTGCCCGAAACTTCAAATGAACTGCTATTTACGTTCATTAAAACACGAGTATTTTCTTGTGTACGAATCTCTGTGTC
The DNA here is from genome assembly GCA_032199755.1 of Ambrosia artemisiifolia. Lineage (NCBI taxonomy): Eukaryota > Viridiplantae > Streptophyta > Magnoliopsida > Asterales > Asteraceae > Ambrosia > Ambrosia artemisiifolia. The sequence continues at coordinate 14,737,387 of CM063529.1, forward strand.
ATTGTCCCATCGTGAGGCCGATTACTGTCCGGTCAGCTTCATATCCTTTATCTGAGTCTGTTGCATGCTTAGATATCTTATGGCTTTCCCGTTCCTCCATTCGGTTGCCCGAAACTTCAAATGAACCGCTATTTACGTTCAGTAAAGCACGAGTCTTTTCTTGTGTACGAATCTCTGGGTCATTGTCCCATCATGATTCCGATTACCGTCCGGTCAGCTTCATATCCTTTATCTGAGTCTGTTGCATGCTTAGATATCTTATGGCCTTCCCGTTCCTCCATTCGGGTGCCCGAAACTTCAAATGAACCGCTAGTTACGTCCATTAAAACTCGAGTCTTCTCTTGTGTACGAATCTCTATGTCATTGTCGCATCGTGAGTCCGATTACCGTCCGGTCTGCTTCGTATCCTTTAACATAGTTTGTTGCATGATCAGATATCTTATGGCATTCCCGTACCTCCATTCGGGTGCCCGAAACTTCAAATGAACCGCTATTTACGTTCATTAAAGCACGAGTCTTTTCTTGTGTACGAATCTCTGTGTCATTGTCCCATCGTGAGTCCGATTACCGTCCGGTCAGCTTCATATCCTTTATCTGAGTCTGTTGCATGCTCAGATATCTTATGGCCTTCCCGTTCCTCCATTCGGGTGCCTGAACGTTCAAATGAACCGCTAGTTACGTCCATTAAAACTCGAGTCTTTTCTTGTGTACGAATCATTATGTCATTGTCGCATCGTGAGTCCGATTACCGTCCGGTCAGCTTCATATCCTTTATCTAAGTCTGTTGCATGCTTAGATATCTTGTGGCCTTCCCGTAACTCCATTCGGGTGCCCGAAACTTCAAATGAACCGCTATTTACGTTCATTAAAACACGAGTCTTTTCTTGTATACGAATCTCTGTGTCATTGTCCCATCGTGAGTCCGATTACCGTCCGGTAAGCTTCATATCCTTTATCTGAGTCTGGTGCATGCTCAGATATCTTATGGCCTTCCCGTTCCTCCATTCGGGTGCCCGAAACTTCAAATGAACCGCTAGTTACGTCCATTAAAACACGAGTCTTTTCTTGTGTACGAATCTCTGTGTCATTGTCCCATCGTGAGTCCGATTACCGTCCGGTCAGCTTCATATCCTTTATCTGAGTCTGTTGCATGCTTAGATATCTTATGGCCTTCCTGTACCTCCATTCGGGTGCCCGAAACTTCGAATGTACAGATAGTTACGTCCTTTAAAACTCGAGTCTTTTCTTGTGTACGAATCTCTATGTCATTGTCGCATCGTGAGTCCGATTACCGTCCGGTAAGCTTCATATCCTTTGTCTGAGTTTGTTGCATGCTCAGATATCTTATGGCCTTCCCGTTCCACCATTCAGGTGCCCGAAACTTCAAATGAACCGCTAGTTACGTCCATTAAAACACGAGTCTTTTCTTGTGTACGAATCTCTGTGTCATTGTCCCATCGTGAGTCCGATTACCGTCCGGTCAGCTTCATATCCTTTATCATAGTCTGTTGCATGCTCATATATCTTATGGCCTTCCCGTTCCACCATTCGGGTGCCCGAAACTTCAAATGAACCGCTAGTTATGTCCATTAAAACACGAGTCTTTTCTTGTGCACGAATCTCTGTGTCATTGTCCCATCGTGAGTCCGATTACCGTCCGGTAAGCTTCATATCCTTTAACATAGTTTGTTGCATGCTTAGATATCTTATGGCATTCCCGTACCTCCATTCGGGTGCCCGAAACTTCAAATGAACAGATAGTTACGTCCTTTAAAACTCGAGTCTTTTCTTGTGTACGAATCTCTATGTCATTGTCCCATCGTGAGTCCGATTACCGTCCGGTCAGCTTCATATCCTTTATCTGAGTCTGTTGCATGCTTAGATATCTTATGGCCTTCCCGTACCTCCATTCGGGTGCCCGAAACTTCAAATGAACTGCTATTTACGTTCATTAAAACACGAGTATTTTCTTGTGTACGAATCTCTGTGTCATTGTCCCATCGTGAGTCCGATTACCGTCCGGTCAGCTTCATATCCTTTATCTGAGTCTGTTGCATGCTTAGATATCTTATGGCCTTCCCGTACCTCCATTCGGGTGCCCGAAACTTCAAATGAACTGCTATTTACGTTCATTAAAACACGAGTATTTTCTTGTCTACGAATCTCTGTGTCATTGTCCCATCGTGAGGCCGATTACCGTCCGGTCAGCTTCATATCCTTTATCTGAGTCTGTTGCATGCTTAGATATCTTATGGCTTTCCCGTTCCTCCATTCGGTTGCCCGAAACTTCAAATGAACCGCTATTTACGTTCATTAAAACACGAGTCTTTTCTTGTGTACGAATCTCAGTGTCATTGTCCCATCGTGAGTCCGATTACCGTCCGGTCAGCTTCATATCCTTTATCTGAGTCTGTTGCAAGCTCAGATATCTTATGGCCTTCACGTTCCTCCATTCGGGTGCACGAAACTTCAAATGTACAGATAGTTACGTCCTTTAAAACTCGCGTCTTTTCTTGTGTACGAATCTCTATGTCATTGTCGCATTTTGAGTCCGATTACCGTCCGGTCAGCTTCATATCCTTTATCTGAGTCTGTTGCATGCTTAGATATCTTATGGCCTTCCCGTTCCTCAATTCGGGTGCCCGAAACTTCAAATGAACTGCTATTTACGTTCATTAAAACACGAGTCTTTTCTTGTGTACGAATCTTTGTGTCATTGTCGCATCGTGAGTCCGATTACCGTCCGGTCAGCTTCATATCCTTTATCTGAGTCTGTTGCATGCTTAGATATCTTATGGCCTTCCCGTACCTCCATTCGGGTGCCCGAAACTTCAAATGAACTGCTATTTACGTTCATTAAAACACGAGTATTTTCTTGTGTACGAATCTCTGTGTCATTGTCCCATCGTGAGTCCGATTACCGTCCGGTCAGCTTCATATCCTTTATCTGAGTTTGTTGCATGCTTAGATATCTTATGGCCTTCCCGTACCTCCATTCGGGTGCCCGAAACTTCAAATGAACTGCTATTTACGTTCATTAAAACACGAGTATTTTCTTGTCTACGAATCTCTGTGTCATTGTCCCATCGTGAGGCCGATTACCGTCCGGTCAGCTTCATATCCTTTATCTGAGTCTGTTGCATGCTTAGATATCTTATGGCTTTCCCGTTCCTCCATTCGGTTGCCCGAAACTTCAAATGAACCGCTATTTACGTTCATTAAAACACGAGTCTTTTCTTGTGTACGAATCTCAGTGTCATTGTCCCATCGTGAGTCCGATTACCGTCCGGTCAGCTTCATATCCTTTATCTGAGTCTGTTGCAAGCTCAGATATCTTATGGCCTTCACGTTCCTCCATTCGGGTGCCCGAAACTTCAAATGTACAGATAGTTACGTCCTTTAAAACTCGCGTCTTTTCTTGTGTACGAATCTCTATGTCATTGTCGCATTTTGAGTCCGATTACCGTCCGGTCAGCTTTATATCCTTTATCTGAGTCTGTTGCATGCTTAGATATCTTATGGCCTTCCCGTTCCTCAATTCGGGTGCCCGAAACTTCAAATGAACTGCTATTTACGTTCATTAAAACACGAGTCTTTTCTTGTGTACGAATCTCTGTGTCATTGTCCCATCGTGAGTCCGATTACCGTCCGGTCAGCTTCATATCCTTTATCAGAGTCTGTTGCATGCTCATATATCTTATGGCCTTCCCGTTCCTCCATTTGTGTGCCCGAAACTTCAAATGAACCGCAAGTTACGTCCATTAAAACACGAGTCTTTTCTTGTGCACGAATCTCTGTGTCATTGTCCCGTCGTGAGTCCGATTACCGTCCGGTAAGCTTCGTATCCTTTAACATAGTTTGTTGCATGCTTAGATATCTTATGGCATTCCCGTACCTCCATTCGGGTGCCCGAAACTTCAAATGAACAGATAGTTACGTCCTTTAAAACTCGAGTCTTTTCTTGTGTACAAATCTCTATGTCATTGTCGCATCGTGAGTCCGATTACCGTCCGGTCAGCTTTATATCCTTTATCTGAGTCTGTTGCATGCTTAGATATCTTATGGCCTTCCCGTACCTCCATTCGGGTGCCTGAAACTTCAAATGAACTGCTATTTACGTTCATTAAAACACGAGTATTTTCTTGTGTACGAATCTCTGTGTCATTGTCCCATCGTGAGGCCGATTACCGTCCCGTCAGCTTCATATCCTTTATCTGAGTCTGTTGCATGCTTAGATATCTTATGGCTTTCCCGTTCATCCATTCGGTTGCCCGAAACTTCAAATGAACCGCTATTTACGTTCATTAAAACACGAGTCTTTTCTTTTGTACGAATCTCTGGGTCATTGTCCCATCATGATTCCGATTACCGTCCGGTCAGCTTCATATCCTTTATCTGAGTCTGTTGCATGCTTAGATATCTTATGGCCTTCCCGTTCCTCCATTCGGGTGCCCGAAACTTCAAATGTACAGATAGTTACGTCCTTTAAAACTCGAGTCTTTTCTTGTGTACGAATCTCTATGTCATTGTCGCATCGTGAGTCCGATTACCGTCCGGTCAGCTTAATATCCTTTTTTTGAGTCTGTTGCATGATTAGATATCTTATGGCTTTCCCGTTCCACCATTCGGGTGTCCGAAACTTCAAATGAACCGCTAGTTACGTCCATTAAAACACGAGTCTTTTCTTGTGTACGAATCTCTGTGTCATTGTCCCGTCGTGAGTCCGATTACTGTCCAGTCTGCTTCATATCCTTTATCTGAGTCTGTTGCATGCTCATATATCTTATGGCCTTCCCGTTCCTCCATGCGGGTGCCCGAAACTTCAAATGAACCGCTAGTTACGTCCATTAAAACTCGAGTCTTTTCTTGTGTACGAATCTCTATGTCATTGTCGCATCGTGAGTCCGATTACCGTCCGGTCTGCTTCGTATCCTTTCACATAGTTTGTTGCATGATCAGATATCTTATGGCATTCCCGTACCTCCATTCGGGTGACCGAAACTTCAAATGAACCGCTATTTACGTTCATTAAAGCACGAGTCTTTTCTTGTGTGCGAATCTCTGTGTCATTGTCCCATCGTGAGTCCGATTACCGTCCGGTCAGCTTCATATCCTTTATCTGAGTCTGTTGCATGTTCAGATATCTTATGGCCTTCCCGATCCTCCATTCGGGTGCCCGAACCTTCAAATGAACCGCTAGTTACGTCCATTAAAACTCGAGTCTTTTCTTGTGTACGAATCTCTATGTCATTATCGCATCGTGAGTCCGATTACCGTCTGGTCTGCTTCGTATCCTTTAACATAGTTTGTTGCATGATCAGATATCTTATGGCATTCCCGTACCTCCATTCAGGTGCCCGAAACTTCAAATGAACCGCTATTTACGTTCATTAAAGCACGAGTCTTTTCTTGTGTACGAATCTCTGTGTCATTGTCCCATCGTGAGTCAGATTACTGTCCGGTCAGCTTCATATCCTTTATCTGAGTCTGTTGCATGCTCAGATATCTTATGGCCTTCCCGTACCTCCATTCGGGTGCCCGAAACTTCAAATGAACTGCTATTTACGTTCATTAAAACACGAGTATTTTCTTGTGTACGAATCTCTGTGTCATTGTCCCATCGTGAGGCCGATTACTGTCCGGTCAGCTTCATATCCTTTATCTGAGTCTGTTGCATGCTTAGATATCTTATGGCTTTCCCGTTCCTCCATTCGGTTGCCCGAAACTTCAAATGAACCGCTATTTACGTTCATTAAAGCACGAGTCTTTTCTTGTGTACGAATCTCTGGGTCATTGTCCCATCATGATTCCGATTACCGCCCGGTCAGCTTCATATACTTTATCTGAGTCTGTTGCATGCTTAGATATCTTATGGCCTTCCCGTTCCTCCATTCGGTTGCCCGAAACTTCAAATGAACCGCTATTTACGTTCATTAAAGCACGAGTCTTTTCTTGTGTACGAATCTCTGTGTCATTGTCCCATCGTGAGTCCGATTACCGTCCGGTCAGCTTCATATCCTTTATCTGAGTCTGTTGCATGCTCAGATATCTTATGGCCTTCCCGTTCCTCCATTCGGGTGCCTGAACGTTCAAATGAACCGTTAGTTACGTCCATTAAAACTCGAGTCTTTTCTTGTGTACGAATCATTATGTCATTGTCGCATCGTGAGTCCGATTACAGTCCGGTCAGCTTCATATCCTTTATCTAAGTCTGTTGCATGCTTAGATATCTTGTGGCCTTCCCGTAACTCCATTCGGGTGCCCGAAACTTCAAATGAACCGCTATTTACGTTCATTAAAACACGAGTCTTTTCTTGTATACGAATCTCTGTGTCATTGTCCCATCGTGAGTCCGATTACCGTCCGGTAAGCTTCATATCCTTTATCTGAGTCTGGTGCATGCTCAGATATCTTATGGCCTTCCCGTTCCTCCATTCGGGTGCCCGAAACTTCAAATGAACCGCTAGTTACGTCCATTAAAACACGAGTCTTTTCTTGTGTACGAATCTCTGTGTCATTGTCCCATCGTGAGTCCGATTACCGTCCGGTCAGCTTCATATCCTTTATCTGAGTCTGTTGCATGCTTAGATATCTTATGGCCTTCCTGTACCTCCATTCGGGTGCCCGAAACTTCGAATGTACAGATAGTTACGTCCTTTAAAACTCGAGTCTTTTCTTGTGTACGAATCTCTATGTCATTGTCGCATCGTGAGTCCGATTACCGTCCGGTAAGCTTCATATCCTTTGTCTGAGTTTGTTGCATGCTCAGATATCTTATGGCCTTCCCGTTCCACCATTCGGGTGCCCGAAACTTCAAATGAACCGCTAGTTACGTCCATTAAAACACGAGTCTTTTCTTGTGTACGAATCTCTGTGTCATTGTCCCATCGTGAGTCCGATTACCGTCCGGTCAGCTTCATATCCTTTATCATAGTCTGTTGCATGCTCATATATCTTATGGCCTTCCCGTTCCACCATTCGGGTGCCCGAAACTTCAAATGAACCGCTAGTTATGTCCATTAAAACACGAGTCTTTTCTTGTGCACGAATCTCTGTGTCATTGTCCCGTCGTGAGTCCGATTACCGTCTGGTAAGCTTCATATCCTTTAACATAGTTTGTTGCATGCTTAGATATCTTATGGCATTCCCGTACCTCCATTCGGGTGCCCGAAACTTCAAATGAACAGATAGTTACGTCCTTTAAAACTCGAGTCTTTTCTTGTGTACGAATCTCTATGTCATTGTCGCATCGTGAGTCCGATTACCGTCCGGTCAGCTTCATATCCTTTATCTGAGTCTGTTGCATGCTTAGATATCTTATGGCCTTCCCGTACCTCCATTCGGGTGCCCGAAACTTCAAATGAACTGCTATTTACGTTCATTAAAACACGAGTATTTTCTTGTGTACGAATCTCTGTGTCATTGTCCCATCGTGAGTCCGATTACCGTCCGGTCAGCTTCATATCCTTTATCTGAGTCTGTTGCATGCTTAGATATCTTATGGCCTTCCCGTACCTCCATTCGGGTGCCCGAAAATTCAAATGAACTGCTATTTACGTTCATTAAAACACGAGTATTTTCTTGTCTACGAATCTCTGTGTCATTGTCCCATCGTGAGGCCGATTACCGTCCGGTCAGCTTCATATCCTTTATCTGAGTCTGTTGCATGCTTAGATATCTTATGGCTTTCCCGTTCCTCCATTCGGTTGCCCGAAACTTCAAATGAACCGCTATTTACGTTCATTAAAACACGAGTCTTTTCTTGTGTACGAATCTCAGTGTCATTGTCCCATCGTGAGTCCGATTACCGTCCGGTCAGCTTCATATCCTTTATCTGAGTCTGTTGCACGCTTAGATATCTTATGGCCTTCCCGTACCTCCATTCGGGTGCCCGAAACTTCAAATGAACCGCAAGTTACGTCCATTAAAACACGAGTCTTTTCTTGTGTACGAATCTCAGTGTCATTGTCCCATCGTGAGTCCGATTACCGTCCGGTCAGCTTCATATCCTTTATCTGAGTCTGTTTCATGCTTAGATATCTTATGGCCTTCCTGTACCTCCATTCGGTTGCCCGAAACTTCGAATGTACAGATAGTTACGTATTTTAAAACTCGAGTCTTTTCTTGTGTACGAATCTCTATGTCATTGTCGCATCGTGAGTCCGATTACCGTCCGGTAAGCTTCATATCCTTTATCTGAGTCTGTTGCATGCTCAGATATCTTATGGCCTTCCCGTTCCACCATTCGGGTGCCCGAAACTTCAAATTAACCGCTAGTTACGTCCATTAAAACACCAGTCTTTTCTTGTGTACGAATCTTTGTGTCATTGTCCCATCGTGAGTCCGATTACCGTCCGGTCAGCTTCATATCCTTTATCAGAGTCTGTTGCATGCTCATATGTATTATGGCCTTCCCGTTCCTCCATTCGGGTGCCCGAAACTTCAAATGAACCTCTAGTTACGTCCTTTAAAACTCGAGTCTTTTCTAGTGTACGAATCTCTATGTCATTGTCGCATCGTGAGTCCGATTACCGTCCGGTAAGCTTCATATCCTTTATCTGAGTCTGTTGCATGCTCAGATATATTATGGCCTTCCCGTTCCACCATTCGGGTGCCCGAAACTTCAAATGAACCGCTAGTTACGTCCATTAAAACACGAGTCTTTTCTTGTGTACGAATCTCTGTGTCATTGTCCCATCGTGAGTCCCATTACCGTCCGGTCAGCTTCATATCCTTTATCAGAGTCTGTTGCATGCTTAGATATCTTATGGCCTTCCCGTACCTCCATTCGGGTGCCCGAAACTTCAAATGAATTGCTATTTACGTTCATTAAAACACGAGTATTTTCTTGTCTACGAATCTCTGTGTCATTGTCCCATCGTGAGGCCGATTACCGTCCGGTCAGCTTCATATCCTTTATCTGAGTCTGTTGCATGCTTAGATATCTTATGGCTTTCCCGTTCCTCCATTCGGTTGCCCGAAACTTCAAATGAACCACTATTTACGTTCATTAAAACACGAGTCTTTTCTTGTGTACGAATCTCTGTGTCATTGTCCCATCGTGAGTCCGATTACCGTCCGGTCAGCTTCATATCCTTTATCTGAGTCTGTTGCATGCTTAGATATCTTATGGCCTTCCCGTACCTCCATTCGGGTGCCCGAAAATTCAAATGAACTGCTATTTACGTTCATTAAAACACGAGTATTTTCTTGTCTACGAATCTCTGTGTCATTGTCCCATCGTGAGGCCGATTACCGTCCGGTCAGCTTCATATCCTTTATCTGAGTCTGTTGCATGCTTAGATATCTTATGGCTTTCCCGTTCCTCCATTCGGTTGCCCGAAACTTCAAATGAACCGCTATTTACGTTCATTAAAACACGAGTCTTTTCTTGTGTACGAATCTCAGTGTCATTGTCCCATCGTGAGTCCGATTACCGTCCGGTCAGCTTCATATCCTTTATCTGAGTCTGTTGCATGCTTAGATATCTTATGGCCTTCCCGTACCTCCATTCGGGTGCCCGAAACTTCAAATGAACCGCAAGTTACGTCCATTAAAACACGAGTCTTTTCTTGTGTACGAATCTCAGTGTCATTGTCCCATCGTGAGTCCGATTACCGTCCGGTCAGCTTCATATCCTTTATCTGAGTCTGTTTCATGCTTAGATATCTTATGGCCTTCCTGTACCTCCATTCGGTTGCCCGAAACTTCGAATGTACAGATAGTTACGTATTTTAAAACTCGAGTCTTTTCTTGTGTACGAATCTCTATGTCATTGTCGCATCGTGAGTCCGATTACCGTCCGGTAAGCTTCATATCCTTTATCTGAGTCTGTTGCATGCTCAGATATCTTATGGCCTTCCCGTTCCACCATTCGGGTGCCCGAAACTTCAAATTAACCGCTAGTTACGTCCATTAAAACACCAGTCTTTTCTTGTGTACGAATCTTTGTGTCATTGTCCCATCGTGAGTCCGATTACCGTCCGGTCAGCTTCATATCCTTTATCAGAGTCTGTTGCATGCTCATATGTATTATGGCCTTCCCGTTCCTCCATTCGGGTGCCCGAAACTTCAAATGAACCTCTAGTTACGTCCTTTAAAACTCGAGTCTTTTCTAGTGTACGAATCTCTATGTCATTGTCGCATCGTGAGTCCGATTACCGTCCGGTAAGCTTCATATCCTTTATCTGAGTCTGTTGCATGCTCAGATATATTATGGCCTTCCCGTTCCACCATTCGGGTGCCCGAAACTTCAAATGAACCGCTAGTTACGTCCATTAAAACACGAGTCTTTTCTTGTGTACGAATCTCTGTGTCATTGTCCCATCGTGAGTCCCATTACCGTCCGGTCAGCTTCATATCCTTTATCAGAGTCTGTTGCATGCTTAGATATCTTATGGCCTTCCCGTACCTCCATTCGGGTGCCCGAAACTTCAAATGAATTGCTATTTACGTTCATTAAAACACGAGTATTTTCTTGTCTACGAATCTCTGTGTCATTGTCCCATCGTGAGGCCGATTACCGTCCGGTCAGCTTCATATCCTTTATCTGAGTCTGTTGCATGCTTAGATATCTTATGGCTTTCCCGTTCCTCCATTCGGTTGCCCGAAACTTCAAATGAACCACTATTTACGTTCATTAAAACACGAGTCTTTTCTTGTGTACGAATCTCTGGGTCATTGTCCCATCATGATTCCGATTACCGTCCGGTCAGCTTCATATCCTTTATCTGAGTCTGTTGCATGCTTAGATATCTTATGGCCTTCCCGTTCCTCCATTCGGGTGCCCGAAACTTCAAATGAACCGCTAGTTACGTCCATTAAAACTCGAGTCTTTTCTTGTGTACGAATCTCTATGTCATTGTCGCATCGTGAGTCCGATTACCGTCCGGTAAGCTTAATATCCTTTATCTGAGTCTGTTGCATGCTCAGATATCTTATGGCCTTCCCGTTCCACCATTCGGGTGCCCGAAACTTCAAATGAACCGCTAGTTACGTCTATTAAAACACGAGTCTTTTCTTGTGTACAAATCTCTGTGTCATTGTCCCATCGTGAGTTCCATTACCGTCCGGTCAGCTTCATATCCTTTATCAGAGTCTGTTGCATGCTTAGATATCTTATGGCCTTCCTGTACCTCCATTCGGGTGCCCGAAACTTCGAATGTACAGATAGTTACGTCCTTTAAAACTCGAGTCTTTTCTTGTGTACGAATCTCTATGTCATTGTCGCATCGTGAGTCCGATTACCGTCCGGTAAGCTTCATATCCTTTATCTGAGTATGTTGCATGCTCAGATATCTTATGGCCTTCCCGTTCCTCCATTCGGGTGCCCGAACCTTCAAATGAACCGCTATTTACGTTCATTAAAGCACGAGTCTTTTCTTGTGTACGAATCTCTGGGTCATTGTCCCATCATGATTCCGATTACCGTCCGGTCAGCTTCATTTCCTTTATCTGAGTCTGTTGCATGCTTAGATATCTTATGGCCTTCCCGTACCTCCATTCGGGTGCCCGAAACTTTGAATGTACAGATAGTTACGTCCTTTAAAACTCGAGTCTTTTCTTGTGTACGAATCTCTATGTCATTGTCGCATCGTGAGTCCGATTACCGTCCGGTAAGCTTCATATCCTTTATCTGAGTCTGTTGCATGCTCAGATATCTTATGGCCTTCCCGTTCCACCATTCGGGTGCCCGAAACTTCAAATGAACCGCTAGTTACGTCTATTAAAACACGAGTCTTTTCTTGTGTACAAATCTCTGTGTCATTGTCCCATCGTGAGTCCCATTACCGTCCGGTCAGCTTCATATCCTTTATCAGAGTCTGTTGCATGCTTAGATATCTTATGGCATTCCCGTACCTCCATTCGGGTGCCCGAAACTTCAAATGAACCGCTATTTACGTTCATTAAAGCACGAGTCTTTTCTTGTGTACGAATCTCTGTGTCATTGTTCCATCGTGAGTCCGATTACCGTCCGGTCAGCTTCATATCCTTTATCTGAGTCTGTTGCATGCTCAGATATCTTATGGCCTTCCCGTTCCTCCATTCGGGTGCCCGAACCTTCAAATGAACCGCTAGTTACGTCCATTAAAACTCGAGTCTTTTCTTGTGTACGAATCATTATGTCATTGTCGCATCGTGAGTCCGATTACCGTCCGGTCAGCTTCATATCCTTTATCTAAGTCTGCTGCATGCTCAGATATCTTATGGCCTTCCCGTACCTCCATTCGGGTGCCCGAAACTTCAAATGAATCGCTATTTACGTTCATTAAAACCCGAGTCTTTTCTTGTGTACGAATCTCTGTGTCATTGTCCCATCGTGAGTCCAATTACCGTTTGGTAAGCTTCATATCCTTTATCTGAGTCTGGTGCATGCTCAGATATCTTATGGCCTTCCCGTTCCTCCATTCGGGTGCCCGAACCTTCAAATGAACCGCTAGTTACGTCCATTAAAACTCGAGTCTTTTCTTGTGTACGAATCATTATGTCATTGTCGCATCGTGAGTCCGATTACCGTCCGGTCAGCTTCATATCCTTTATCTGAGTCTGTTGCATGCTTAGATATCTTATGGCCTTCCCGTACCTCCATTCGGGTGCCCGAAACTTCAAATGAATTGCTATTTACGTTCATTAAAACACGAGTATTTTCTTGTCTACGAATCTCTGTGTCATTGTCCCATCGTGAGGCCGATTACCGTCCGGTCAGCTTCATATCCTTTATCTGAGTCTGTTGCATGCTTAGATATCTTATGGCTTTCCCGTTCCTCCATTCGGTTGCCCGAAACTTCAAATGAACCACTATTTACGTTCATTAAAACACGAGTCTTTTCTTGTGTACGAATCTCTGGGTCATTGTCCCATCATGATTCCGATTACCGTCCGGTCAGCTTCATATCCTTTATCTGAGTCTGTTGCATGCTTAGATATCTTATGGCCTTCCCGTTCCTCCATTCGGGTGCCCGAAACTTCAAATGAACCGCTAGTTACGTCCATTAAAACTCGAGTCTTTTCTTGTGTACGAATCTCTATGTCATTGTCGCATCGTGAGTCCGATTACCGTCCGGTAAGCTTAATATCCTTTATCTGAGTCTGTTGCATGCTCAGATATCTTATGGCCTTCCCGTTCCACCATTCGGGTGCCCGAAACTTCAAATGAACCGCTAGTTACGTCTATTAAAACACGAGTCTTTTCTTGTGTACAAATCTCTGTGTCATTGTCCCATCGTGAGTTCCATTACCGTCCGGTCAGCTTCATATCCTTTATCAGAGTCTGTTGCATGCTTAGATATCTTATGGCCTTCCTGTACCTCCATTCGGGTGCCCGAAACTTCAAATGAACCGCTAGTTACGTCTATTAAAACTCGAGTCTTTTCTTGTGTACGAATCTCTATGTCATTGTCGCATCGTGAGTCCGATTACCGTCCGGTAAGCTTAATATCCTTTATCTGAGTCTGTTGCATGCTCAGATATCTTATGGCCTTCCCGTTCCACCATTCGGGTGCCCGAAACTTCAAATGAACCGCTAGTTACGTCTATTAAAACACGAGTCTTTTCTTGTGTACGAATCTCTGGGTCATTGTCCCATCATGATTCCGATTACCGTCCGGTCAGCTTCATATCCTTTATCTGAGTCTGTTGCATGCTTAGATATCTTATGGCCTTCCCGTTCCTCCATTCGGGTGCCCGAAACTTCAAATGAACCGCTAGTTACGTCCATTAAAACTCGAGTCTTTTCTTGTGTACGAATCTCTATGTCATTGTCGCATCGTGAGTCCGATTACCGTCCGGTAAGCTTAATATCCTTTATCTGAGTCTGTTGCATGCTCAGATATCTTATGGCCTTCCCGTTCCACCATTCGGGTGCCCGAAACTTCAAATGAACCGCTAGTTACGTCTATTAAAACACGAGTCTTTTCTTGTGTACAAATCTCTGTGTCATTGTCCCATCGTGAGTTCCATTACCGTCCGGTAAGCTTCATATCCTTTATCTGAGTCTGTTGCATGCTCAGATATCTTATGGCCTTCCCGTTCCACCATTCGGGTGCCCGAAACTTCAAATGAACCGCTAGTTACGTCTATTAAAACACGAGTCTTTTCTTGTGTACAAATCTCTGTGTCATTGTCCCATCGTGAGTCCCATTACCGTCCGGTCAGCTTCATATCCTTTATCAGAGTCTGTTGCATGCTTAGATATCTTATGGCATTCCCGTACCTCCATTCGGGTGCCCGAAACTTCAAATGAACCGCTATTTACGTTCATTAAAGCACGAGTCTTTTCTTGTGTACGAATCTCTGTGTCATTGTTCCATCGTGAGTCCGATTACCGTCCGGTCAGCTTCATATCCTTTATCTGAGTCTGTTGCATGCTCAGATATCTTATGGCCTTCCCGTTCCTCCATTCGGGTGCCCGAACCTTCAAATGAACCGCTAGTTACGTCCATTAAAACTCGAGTCTTTTCTTGTGTACGAATCATTATGTCATTGTCGCATCGTGAGTCCGATTACCGTCCGGTCAGCTTCATATCCTTTATCTAAGTCTGCTGCATGCTCAGATATCTTATGGCCTTCCCGTACCTCCATTCGGGTGCCCGAAACTTCAAATGAATCGCTATTTACGTTCATTAAAACCCGAGTCTTTTCTTGTGTACGAATCTCTGTGTCATTGTCCCATCGTGAGTCCAATTACCGTTTGGTAAGCTTCATATCCTTTATCTGAGTCTGGTGCATGCTCAGATATCTTATGGCCTTCCCGTTCCTCCATTCGGGTGCCCGAACCTTCAAATGAACCGCTAGTTACGTCCATTAAAACTCGAGTCTTTTCTTGTGTACGAATCATTATGTCATTGTCGCATCGTGAGTCCGATTACCGTCCGGTCAGCTTCATATCCTTTATCTGAGTCTGTTGCATGCTTAGATATCTTATGGCCTTCCCGTACCTCCATTCGGGTGCCCGAAACTTCAAATGAATTGCTATTTACGTTCATTAAAACACGAGTATTTTCTTGTCTACGAATCTCTGTGTCATTGTCCCATCGTGAGGCCGATTACCGTCCGGTCAGCTTCATATCCTTTATCTGAGTCTGTTGCATGCTTAGATATCTTATGGCTTTCCCGTTCCTCCATTCGGTTGCCCGAAACTTCAAATGAACCACTATTTACGTTCATTAAAACACGAGTCTTTTCTTGTGTACGAATCTCTGGGTCATTGTCCCATCATGATTCCGATTACCGTCCGGTCAGCTTCATATCCTTTATCTGAGTCTGTTGCATGCTTAGATATCTTATGGCCTTCCCGTTCCTCCATTCGGGTGCCCGAAACTTCAAATGAACCGCTAGTTACGTCCATTAAAACTCGAGTCTTTTCTTGTGTACGAATCTCTATGTCATTGTCGCATCGTGAGTCCGATTACCGTCCGGTAAGCTTAATATCCTTTATCTGAGTCTGTTGCATGCTCAGATATCTTATGGCCTTCCCGTTCCACCATTCGGGTGCCCGAAACTTCAAATGAACCGCTAGTTACGTCTATTAAAACACGAGTCTTTTCTTGTGTACAAATCTCTGTGTCATTGTCCCATCGTGAGTTCCATTACCGTCCGGTCAGCTTCATATCCTTTATCAGAGTCTGTTGCATGCTTAGATATCTTATGGCCTTCCTGTACCTCCATTCGGGTGCCCGAAACTTCGAATGTACAGATAGTTACGTCCTTTAAAACTCGAGTCTTTTCTTGTGTACGAATCTCTATGTCATTGTCGCATCGTGAGTCCGATTACCGTCCGGTAAGCTTCATATCCTTTATCTGAGTATGTTGCATGCTCAGATATCTTATGGCCTTCCCGTTCCTCCATTCGGGTGCCCGAACCTTCAAATGAACCGCTATTTACGTTCATTAAAGCACGAGTCTTTTCTTGTGTACGAATCTCTGGGTCATTGTCCCATCATGATTCCGATTACCGTCCGGTCAGCTTCATTTCCTTTATCTGAGTCTGTTGCATGCTTAGATATCTTATGGCCTTCCCGTACCTCCATTCGGGTGCCCGAAACTTTGAATGTACAGATAGTTACGTCCTTTAAAACTCGAGTCTTTTCTTGTGTACGAATCTCTATGTCATTGTCGCATCGTGAGTCCGATTACCGTCCGGTAAGCTTCATATCCTTTATCTGAGTCTGTTGCATGCTCAGATATCTTATGGCCTTCCCGTTCCACCATTCGGGTGCCCGAAACTTCAAATGAACCGCTAGTTACGTCTATTAAAACACGAGTCTTTTCTTGTGTACAAATCTCTGTGTCATTGTCCCATCGTGAGTCCCATTACCGTCCGGTCAGCTTCATATCCTTTATCAGAGTCTGTTGCATGCTTAGATATCTTATGGCATTCCCGTACCTCCATTCGGGTGCCCGAAACTTCAAATGAACCGCTATTTACGTTCATTAAAGCACGAGTCTTTTCTTGTGTACGAATCTCTGTGTCATTGTTCCATCGTGAGTCCGATTACCGTCCGGTCAGCTTCATATCCTTTATCTGAGTCTGTTGCATGCTCAGATATCTTATGGCCTTCCCGTTCCTCCATTCGGGTGCCCGAACCTTCAAATGAACCGCTAGTTACGTCCATTAAAACTCGAGTCTTTTCTTGTGTACGAATCATTATGTCATTGTCGCATCGTGAGTCCGATTACCGTCCGGTCAGCTTCATATCCTTTATCTAAGTCTGCTGCATGCTCAGATATCTTATGGCCTTCCCGTACCTCCATTCGGGTGCCCGAAACTTCAAATGAATCGCTATTTACGTTCATTAAAACCCGAGTCTTTTCTTGTGTACGAATCTCTGTGTCATTGTCCCATCGTGAGTCCAATTACCGTTTGGTAAGCTTCATATCCTTTATCTGAGTCTGGTGCATGCTCAGATATCTTATGGCCTTCCCGTTCCTCCATTCGGGTGCCCGAACCTTCAAATGAACCGCTAGTTACGTCCATTAAAACTCGAGTCTTTTCTTGTGTACGAATCATTATGTCATTGTCGCATCGTGAGTCCGATTACCGTCCGGTCAGCTTCATATCCTTTATCTGAGTCTGTTGCATGCTTAGATATCTTATGGCCTTCCCGTACCTCCATTCGGGTGCCCGAAACTTCAAATGAACCGCTATTTACGTTCATTAAAACACGAGTCTTTTCTTGTGTACGAATCTCTGTGTCATTGTCCCATCGTGAGTCCGATTACCGTCCGGTCAGCTTCATATCCTTTATCTGAGTCTGTTGCATGCTTAGATATCTTATGGCCTTCCTGTACCTCCATCCGGGTGCCCGAAACTTCGAATGTACAGATAGTTACGTCCTTTAAAACTCGAGTCTTTTCTTGTGTACGAATCTATATGTCATTGTCGCATCGTGAGTCCGATTACCGTCCGGTAAGCTTCATATCCTTTATCTGAGTCTGTTGCATGCTCAGATATCTTATGGCCTTCCCGTTCCACCATTCGGGTGCCCGAAACTTCAAATGAACCGCTAGTTACGTCCATTAAAACACGAGTCTTTTCTTGTGTACGAATCTCTGTGTCATTGTCCCATCGTGAGTCCGATTACCGTCCGGTCTGCTTCGTATCCTTTAACATAGTTTGTTGCATGATCAGATATCTTATGGCATTCCCGTACCTCCATTCGGGTGCCCGAAACTTCAAATGAACCACTATTTACGTTCATTAAAGCACGAGTCTTTTCTTGTGTACGAATCTCTGTGTCATTGTCTCATCGTGAGTCCGATTACCGTCCGGTCAGCTTCATATCCTTTATCTGAGTCTGTTGCATGCTTAGATATCTTATGGCCTTCCTGTACCTCCATTCGGGTGCCCGAAACTTCGAATGTACAGATAGTTACGTCCTTTAAAACTCGAGTCTTTTCTTGTGTACGAATCTCTATGTCATTGTCGCATCGTGAGTCCGATTACCGTCCGGTAAGCTTCATATCCTTTATCTGAGTATGTTGCATGATCAGATTTCTTATGGCCTACCCGTTCCTCCATTCGGGTGCTCGAAACTTCAAATGAACATCTATTTACGTTCATTAAAACACGAGTATTTTCTTGTGTACGAATCTCTGTGTCATTGTCCCATCGTGAGGCCGATTACCGTCCGGTCAGCTTCATATCCTTTATCTGAGTCTGTTGCATGCTTAGATATCTTATGGCATTCCCGTACCTCCATTCGGGTGCCCGAAACTTCAAATGAACAGATAGTTACGTCCTTTAAAACTCGAGTCTTTTCTTGTGTACGAATCTCTATGTCATTGTCGCATCGTGAGTCCGATTACCGTCCGGTCAGCTTCATATCCTTTATCTGAGTCTGTTGCATGCTTAGATATCTTATGGCTTTCCCGTACCTCCATTCGGGTGCTCGAAACTTCAAATGAACATCTATTTACGTTCATTAAAACACGAGTATTTTCTTGTGTACGAATCTCTGTGTCATTGTCCCATCGTGAGGCCGATTACCGTCCGGTCAGCTTCATATCCTTTATCTGAGTCTGTTGCATGCTTAGATATCTTATGGCTTTCCCGTTCCTCCGTTCGGTTGCCCGAAACTTCAAATGAACCGCTATTTACGTTCATTAAAACACGAGTCTTTTCTTGTGTACGAATCTCTGGGTCATTGTCCCATCATGATTCCGATTACCGTCCGGTCAGCTTCATATCCTTTATCTGAGTCTGTTGCATGCTTAGATATCTTATGGCCTTCCCGTTCCTCCATTTGGTGCCCGATACTTCAAATGTACAGATAGTTACGTCTTTTAAAACACGAGTCTTTTCTTGTGTACGAATCTCTATGTCATTGTCGCATCGTGAGTCCGATTACCGTCCAATCAGCTTCATATCCTTTTTTTGAGTCTGTTGCATGCTTAGATATCTTATGGCTTTCCCGTTCTACCATTCGGGTGCCCGAAACTTCAAACGAACCGCTAGTTACGTACATTAAAACACGAGTCTTTTCTTGTGTACGAATCTCTGTGTCATTGTCCCGTCGTGAGTCTGATTACCGTCCGGTCTGCTTCATATCCTTTATCTGAGTCTGTTGCATGCTCAGATATCTTATGGCCTTCCCGTTCCTCCATTCGGGTGCCCGAACCTTCAAATGAACCGCTAGTTACGTCCATTAAAACTCGCGTCTTTTCTTGTGTACGAATCTCTATGTCATTGTCGCATTGTGAGTCCGATTACCGTCCGGTCTGCTTCGTATCCTTTAACATAGTTTGTTGCATGATCAGATATCTTATGGCATTCCCGTACCTCCATTCGGGTGCCCGAAACTTCAAATGAACCGCTATTTATGTTCATTAAAGCACGAGTCTTTTCTTGTGCACGAATCTCTGTGTCATTGTCCCGTCGTGAATCCGATTACCGTCCGGTAAGCTTCGTATCCTTTAACATAGTTTGTTGCATGCTTAGATATCTTATGGCATTCCCGCACCTCCATTCGGGTGCCCGAAACTTCAAATGAACAGATAGTTACGTCCTTTAAAACTCGAGTCTTTTCTTGTGTACGAATCTCTATGTCATCGTCGCATCGTGAGTCCGATTAACGTCCGGTCAGCTTCATATCCTTTATCTGAGTCTGTTGCATGCTTAGATATCTTATGGCCTTCCCGTACCTCCATTCGGGTGCCCGAAACTTCAAATGAACTGCTATTTACGTTCATTAAAACACGAGTCTTTTCTTGTGTACGAATCTCTGTGTCATTGTCCCATCGTGAGTCCGATTACCGTCCGGTCAGCTTCATATCCTTTATCTGAGTCTGTTGCATGCTTAGATATCTTATGGCCTTCCCGTTCCTCCATTCGGGTGCCCGAAACTTCAAATGTACAGATAGTTACGTCCTTTAAAACAAGAGTCTTTTCTTGTGTACGAATCTCTATGTCATTGTCGCATCGTGAGTCCGATTACCGTCCGGTCAGCTTCATATCCTTTTTTTGAGTCTGTTGCATGCTTAGATATCTTATGGCTTTCCCGTTCCTCCATTCGGGTGCCCGAAACTTCAAATGAACCGCTAGTTACGTCCATTAAAACACGAGTCTTTTCTTGTGTACGAATCTCTGTGTCATTGTCCCGTCGTGAGTCCGATTACCGTCCGGTCAACTTCATATCCTTTATCTGAGTCTGTTGCATGCTCATATATCTTATGGCCTTCCCGCTCCTCCATTCGGGTGCCCGAAACTTCAAATGAACCGCTAGTTACGTCCATTAAAACTCGAGTCTTTTCTTGTGTACGAATCTCTATGTCATTGTGGCATCGTGAGTCCGATTACCGCCCGGTCTGGTTCGTATCCTTTAACATAGTTTGTTGCATGATCAGATATCTTATGGCATTCCCGTACCTCCATTCGGGTGCCCGAAACTTCAAATGAACCGCTATTTACGTTCATTAAAGCACGAGTCTTTTCTTGTGTACGAAGCTCTGTGTCATTGTCCCATCGTGAGTCCGATTACCGTCCGGTCAGCTTCATATCCTTTATCTGAGTCTGTTGCATGATCAGATATCTTATGGCCTTCCCGTTCCTCCATTCGGGTGACCGAACCTTCAAATGAACCGCTAGTTACGTCCATTAAAACTCGAGTCTTTTCTTGTGTACGAATCATTATGTCATTGTCGCATCGTGAGTCCGATTACCGTCCGGTCAGCATCATATCCTTTATCTGAGTCTGTTGCATGCATAGATATCTTATGGCCTTCCTGTACCTCCATTCGGGTGCCCGAAACTTCGAATGTACAGATAGTTACGTCCTTTAAAACTCGAGTCTTTTCTTGTGTACGAATCTCTATGTCATTGTCGCATCGTGAGTCCTATTACCGTCCGGTAAGCTTCATATCCTTTATCTGAGTCTGTTGCATGCTCAGATATCTTATAGCCTTCCCGTTCCACCATTCGGGTGCCCGAAACTACAAATGAACCGCTAGTTACGTCCATTAAAACACGAGTCTTTTCTTGTGTACGAATCTCTGTGTCATTGTCCCATCGTGAGTCCGATTACCGTCCGGTCAGCTTCATATCCTTTATCAGAGTCTGTTGCATGCTCATATATCTTATGGCCTTCCCGTTCCTCCATTCGGGTGCCCGAAACTTCAAATGAACCGCTAGTTACGTCCATTAAAACACGAGTGTTTTCTTTTGCACGAATCTCTGTGTCATTGTCCCGTCGTGAGTCCGATTACCATCCGGTAAGCTTTATATCCTTTAACATAGTTTGTTGCATGCTTAGATATCTTATGGCATTCCCGTACCTCCATTCGGGTGCCCGAAACTTCAAATGAACAGATAGTTACGTCCTTTAAAACTCGAGTCTTTTCTTGTGTACGAATCTCTATGTCATTGTCGCATCGTGAGTCCGATTACCGTCCGGTCAGCTTCATATCCTTTATCTGAGTCTGTTGCATACTTAGATATCTTATGGCCTTCCCGTACCTCCATTCGGGTGCCCGAAACTTCAAATGAACTGCTATTTACGTTGATTAAAACACGAGTATTTTCTTGTGTACGAATCTCTGTGTCATTGTCCCATCGTGAGGCCGATTACCGTCCGGTCAGCTTCATATCCTTTATCTGAGTCTGTTGCATGCTTAGATATCTTATGGCTTTCCCGTTCCTCCATTCGGTTGCCCGAAACTTCAAATGAACCGCTATTTACGTTCATTAAAACACGAGTCTTTTCTTGTGTACGAATCTCTGGGTCATTGTCCCATCATAATTCCGATTACCGTCCGGTCAGCTTCATATCCTTTATCTGAGTCTGTTGCATGATTAGATATCTTATGGCCTTCCTGTTCCTCCATTCGGGTGCCCGATACTTCAAATGTACAGATAGTTACGTCCATTAAAACTCGAGTCTTTTCTTGTGTACGAATCTCTATGTCATTGTCGCATCGTGAGTCCAATTACCGTCCGGTCTGCTTCGTATCCTTTAACATAGTTTGTTGCATGATCAGATATTTTATGCCATTCCCGTACCTCCATTCAGGTGACCGAAACTTCAAATGAACCGCTATTTACGTTCTTTAAAGCACGAGTCTTTTCTTGTGTACGAATCTCTGTGTCATTGTCCCATCGTGAGTCCGATTACCGTCCGGTCAGCTTCATATCCTTTATCTGAGTCTGTTGCATGCTCAGATATCTTATGGCCTTCCCGTTCCTCCATTCGGGTGCCCGAACCTTCAAATGAACCGCTAGTTACGTCCATTAAAACTCGAGTCTTTTCTTGTGTACGAATCTCTATGTCATTGTCGCATCGTGAGTCCGATTACCGTCCGGTCTGCTTCGTATCCTTTAACATAGTTTGTTGCATGATCAGATATCTTATGGCATTCCCGTACCTCCATTCGGGTGCCCGAAACTTCAAATGAACCGCTATTTACGTTCATTAAAGCACGAGTCATTTCTTGTGCACGAATCTCTGTGTCATTGTCCCGTCGTGAGTCCGATTACCGTCCGGTAAGCTTCGTATCCTTTAACATAGTTTGTTGCATGCTTAGATATCTTATGGCATTCCCGTACCTCCATTCGGGTGCCCGAAACTTCAAATGAACAGATAGTTACGTCCTTTAAAACTCGAGTCTTTTCTTGTGTACGAATCTCTATGTCATTGTCACATCGTGAGTCCGATTACCGTCCCGACAGCTTCATATCCTTTATCTGAGTCTGTTGCATGCTTAGATATCTTATGGCCTTCCCGTACCTCCATTCGGGTGCCCGAAACTTCAAATGAACTGCTATTTACGTTCATTAAAACAGGAGTCTTTTCTTGTGTACGAATCTCTGTGTCATTGTCCCATCGTGAGTCCGATTACTGTCCGGTCAGCTTCATATCCTTTATCTGAGTCTGTTGCATGCTTAGATATCTTATGGCCTTCACGTTTCTCCATTCGGGTGCCCGAAACATCAAATGAACCGCTAGTTACGTCCATTAAAACTCGAGTCTTTTCTTGTGTACGAATCTCTGTGTCATTGTCCCGTCGTGAGTCCGATTACCGTCCGGTCAGCTTCGTATCCTTTATCTGAGTCTGTTGCATGCTCATATATCTTATGGCCTTCACGTTTCTCCATTCGGGTGCCCGAAACATCAAATGAACCGCTAGTTACGTCCATTAAAACTCGAGTCTTTTCTTGTGAACGAATCTCTATGTCATTGTCGCATCGTGAGTCCGATTACCGTCCGGACAGCTTCATATCCTTTACCTGAGTCTGTTGCATGCTTAGATATCTTATGGCCTTCCCGTACCTCCATTCGGGTGCCCGAAACTTCAAATGAACTGCTATTTACGTTCATTAAAACACGAGTCTTTTCTTGTGTACGAATCTCTGTGTCATTGTCCCATCGTGAGTCCGATTACCGTCCGGTCAGCTTCATATCCTTTATCTGAGTCTGTTGCATGCTTAGATATCTTATGGCCTTCCCGTTCCTCCATTCGGGTGCCCGAAACTTCAAATGAACCGCTAGTTACGTCCATTAAAACACGAGTCTTTTCTTGTGTACGAATCTCTGTGTCATTGTCCCGTCGTGAGTCCGATTACCGTCCGGTCAGCTTCGTATCCTTTATCTGAGTCTGTTGCATGCTCATATATCTTATGGCCTTCACGTTTCTCCATTCGGGTGCCCGAAACATCAAATGAACCGCTAGTTACGTCCATTAAAACTCGAGTCTTTTCTTGTGAACGAATCTCTATGTCATTGTCGCATCGTGAGTCCGATTACCGTCCGGACAGCTTCATATCCTTTACCTGAGTCTGTTGCATGCTTAGATATCTTATGGCCTTCCCGTACCTCCATTCGGGTGCCCGAAACTTCAAATGAACTGCTATTTACGTTCATTAAAACACGAGTCTTTTCTTGTGTACGAATCTCTGTGTCATTGTCCCATCGTGAGTCCGATTACCGTCCGGTCAGCTTCATATCCTTTATCTGAGTCTGTTGCATGCTTAGATATCTTATGGCCTTCCCGTTCCTCCATTCGGGTGCCTGAAACTTCAAATGTACAGATAGTTACGTCCTTTAAAACAAGAGTCTTTTCTTGTGTACGAATCTCTATGTCATTGTCGCATCGTGAGTCCGATTACCGTCCGGTCAGCTTCATATCCTTTTTTTGAGTCTGTTGCATGCTTAGATATCTTATGGCTTTCCCGTTCCTCCATTCGGGTGCCCGAAACTTCAAATGAACCGCTAGTTACGTCCATTAAAACACGAGTCTTTTCTTGTGTACGAATCTCTGTGTCATTGTCCCGTCGTGAGTCCGATTACCGTCCGGTCAGCTTCGTATCCTTTATCTGAGTCTGTTGCATGCTCATATATCTTATGGCCTTCCCGTTCCTCCATTCGGTTGCCCGAAACTTCAAATGAACCGCTATTTACGTTCATTAAAACACGAGTCTTTTCTTGTGTACGAATCTCTGGGTCATTGTCCCATCATGAGTCCGATTACCGTCTGGTCAGCTTCATATCCTTTATCTGAGTCTGTTGCATGCTTAGATATCTTATGGCCTTCCCGTTCCTCCATTCGGGTGCCCGAAACTTCAAATGTACAGATAGTTACGTCCTTTAAAACAAGAGTCTTTTCTTGTGTACGAATCTCTATGTCATTGTCGCATCGTGAGTCCGATTACCGTCCGGTCAGCTTCATATCCTTTTTTTGAGTCTGTTGCATGCTTATATATCTTATGGCTTTCCCGTTCCTCCATTCGGGTGCCCGAAACTTCAAATGAACCGCTAGTTACGTCCATTAAAACACGAGTCTTTTCTTGTGTACGAATCTCTGTGTCATTGTCCTGTCGTGAGTCCGATTACCGTCCGGTCAGCTTCGTATCCTTTATCTGAGTCTGTTGCATGCTCATATATCTTATGGCCTTCCCGTTTCTCCATTCGGGTGCCCGAAACTTCAAATGAACCGCTAGTTACGTCCATTAAAACTCAAGTCTTTTCTTGTGAACGAATCTCTATGTCATTGTCGCATCGTGAGTCTGATTACCGTCCGGTCTGCTTCGTATCCTTTAACATAGTTTGTTGCATGATCAGATATCTTATGGCATTCCCGTACCTCCATTCGGGTGCCCGAAACTTCAAATGAACCGCTATTTACGTTCATTAAAGCACGAGTCTTTTCTTGTGTACGAATCTCTGTGTCATTGTCCCATCGTGAGTCCGATTACCGTTCGGTCAGCTTCATATCCTTTATTTGAGTCTGTTGCATGCTCAGATATCTTATGGCCTTCCCGTTCCTCCATTCGGGTGCCCGAACCTTCAAATGAACCGCTAGTTACGTCCATTAAAACTCGAGTCTTTTCTTGTGTACGAATCATTATGTCATTGTCGCATCGTGAGTCCGATTACCGTCCGGTCAGCTTCATATCCTTTATCTAAGTCTGTTGCATGCTTAGATATCTTATGGCCTTCCCGTACCTCCATTCGGGTGCCCGAAACTTCAAATGAACCGCTATTTACGTTCATTAAAACACGAGTCTTTTCTTGTATACGAATCTCTGTGTCATTGTCCCATCGTGAGTCCGATTACCGTCCGTTAAGCTTCATTTCCTTTATCTGAGTCTGGTGCATGCTCAGATATCTTTTGGCCTTCCCGTTCCTCCATTCGGGTGATTGAAACTTCAAATGAACCGCTAGTTACGTCCATTAAAACACGAGTCTTTTCTTGTGTACGAATCTCTGTGTCATTGTCCCATCGTGAGTCCGATTACCGTCCGGTCAGCTTCATATCCTTTATCTGAGTCTGTTGCATGCTTAGATATCTTATGGCCTTCCTGTACCACCATTCGGGTGCCCGAAACTTCGAATGTACAGATAGTTACGTCCTTTAAAACTCGAGTCTTTTCTTGTGTACGAATCTCTATGTCATTGTCGCATCGTGAGTCCGATTACCGTCCGGTAAGCTTCATATCCTTTATCTGAGTCTGTTGCATCCTCAGATATCTTATGGCCTTCCCGTTCCACCATTCGGGTGCCCGAAACTTCAAATGAACCGCTAGTTACGTCCATTAAAACACGAGTCTTTTCTTGTGTACGAATCTCTGTGTCATTGTCCCATCGTGAGTCCGATTACCGTCCGGTCAGCCACATATCCTTTATCTGAGTCTGTTGCATGCTTAGATATCTTATGGCTT
Organism: Ambrosia artemisiifolia; assembly: GCA_032199755.1. Lineage (NCBI taxonomy): Eukaryota > Viridiplantae > Streptophyta > Magnoliopsida > Asterales > Asteraceae > Ambrosia > Ambrosia artemisiifolia. The sequence goes on from CM063529.1 coordinate 14,763,536, forward strand.
TCCCGTTCCTCAATTCGGGTGCCCGAAATTTCAAATGTACCGATAGTTACGTCCTTTAAAACTCGAGTCTTTTCTTGTGTTCGAATCTCTATGTCATTGTCGCATCGTGAGTCTGATTACCGTCCGATCTGCTTCATATCCTTTATCTGAGTCTGTTGCATGCTTAGATATCTTATGGCTTTCCCGTTCCTCCATTTGGGTGCCCGAAACTTCAAATGAACCGCTAGTTACGTCCATTAAAACACGAGTCTTTTCTTGTGTACAAATCTCTGTGTCATTGTCCCATCGTGAGTCCGATTACCGTCCGGTCAGCTTCATATCCTTTATCTGAGTCTGTTGCATGCTTAGATAACTTATGGCTTTCCCGTTCCTCAATTCGGGATCCCGAAATTTCAAATGTACCGATAGTTACGTCCTTTAAAACTCGAGCCTTTTCTTGTGTACGAATTTCTATGTCATTGTCGCATCGTGAGTCCGATTACCGTCCGGTCACCTTCATATCCTTTATCTGAGTCTGTTGCATGCTTAGATATCTTATGGCCTTCCCGTTCCTCAATTCAGTTGCCCGAAACTTCAAATGAACCGCTAGTTCCGTCCATTAAAACACGAGTCTTTTCTTGTGTACGAATCTCTGTGTCATTGTCACATCGTGAATCCGATTACCGTCCGGTCTGCTTCATATCCTTTATCTGAGTCTGTTGCATGCTCAGATATCTTATGGCCTTCCCGTTCCTCCATTCGGGTGCCCGAACCTTCAAATGAACCGCTAGTTACGTCCATTAAAACTCGAGTCTTTTCTTGTGTACGAATCATTATGTCATTGTCGCATCGTGAGTCCGATTACCGTCCGGTCAGCTTCATATCCTTTATCTAAGTCTGTTGCATGCTTAGATATCTTATGGCCTTCCCGTACCTCCATTCGGGTGCCCGAAACTTCAAATGAACCGCTATTTACGTTCATTAAAACACGAGTCTTTTCTTGTATACGAATCTCTGTGTCATTGTCCCATCGTGAGTCCGATTACTGTCCGTTAAGCTTCATTTCCTTTATCTGAGTCTGGTGCATGCTCAGATATCTTTTGGCCTTCCCGTTCCTCCATTCGGGTGCCTGAAACTTCAAATGAACCGCTAGTAACGTCCATTAAAACACGAGTCTTTTCTTGTGTACGAATCTCTATGTCATTGTCCCATCGTGAGTCCGATTACCGTTCGGTCAGCTTCATATCCTTTATCTGAGTCTGTTGCATGCTTAGATATCTTATGGCCTTCCTGTACCACCATTCGGGTGCCCGAAACTTCGAATGTACAGATAGTTACGTCCTTTAAAACTCGAGTCTTTTCTTGTGTACGAATCTCTATGTCATTGTCGCATCGTGAGTCCGATTACCGTCCGGTAAGCTTCATATCCTTTATCTGAGTCTGTTGCATCCTCAGATATCTTATGGCCTTCCCGTTCCACCATTCGGGTGCCCGAAACTTCAAATGAACCGCTAGTTACGTCCATTAAAACACGAGTCTTTTCTTGTGTACGAATCTCTGTGTCATTGTCCCATCGTGAGTCCGATTACCGTCCGGTCAGCTTCATATCCTTTATCTGAGTCTGTTGCATGCTTAGATATCTTATGGCTTTCCCGTTCCTCAATTCGGGTGCCCGAAATTTCAAATGTACCGATAGTTACGTCCTTTAAAACTCGAGTCTTTTCTTGTGTTCGAATCTCTATGTCATTGTCGCATCGTGAGTCTGATTACCGTCCGATCTGCTTCATATCCTTTATCTGAGTCTGTTGCATGCTTAGATATCTTATGGCTTTCCCGTTCCTCCATTTGGGTGCCCGAAACTTCAAATGAACCGCTAGTTACGTCCATTAAAACACGAGTCTTTTCTTGTGTACAAATCTCTGTGTCATTGTCCCATCGTGAGTCCGATTACCGTCCGGTCAGCTTCATATCCTTTATCTGAGTCTGTTGCATGCTTAGATATCTTATGGCTTTCCCGTTCCTCAATTCGGGTGCCCGAAATTTCAAATGTACCGATAGTTACGTCCTTTAAAACTTGAGTCTTTTCTTGTGTTCGAATCTCTATGTCATTGTCCCATCGTGAGTCCGATTACCGTCCGATCAGCTTCATATCCTTTATCTGAGTCTGTTGCATGCTTAGATATCTTATGGCTTTCCCGTTCCTCAATTCGGGTGCCCGAAATTTCAAATGTACCGATAGTTACGTCCTTTAAAACTCGAGCCTTTTCTTGTGTACGAATTTCTATGTCATTGTCGCATCGTGAGTCCGATTACCGTCCGGTCACCTTCATATCCTTTATCTGAGTCTGTTGCATGCTTAGATATCTTATGGCCTTCCCGTTCCTCAATTCAGTTGCCCGAAACTTCAAATGAACCGCTAGTTCCGTCCATTAAAACACGAGTCTTTTCTTGTGTACGAATCTCTGTGTCATTGTCACATCGTGAATCCGATTACCGTCCGGTCTGCTTCATATCCTTTATCTGAGTCTGTTGCATGCTCAGATATCTTATGGCCTTCCCGTTCCTCCATTCGGGTGCCCGAACCTTCAAATGAACCGCTAGTTACGTCCATTAAAACTCGAGTCTTTTCTTGTGTACGAATCATTATGTCATTGTCGCATCGTGAGTCCGATTACCGTCCGGTCAGCTTCATATCCTTTATCTAAGTCTGTTGCATGCTTAGATATCTTATGGCCTTCCCGTACCTCCATTCGGGTGCCCGAAACTTCAAATGAACCGCTATTTACGTTCATTAAAACACGAGTCTTTTCTTGTATACGAATCTTTGTGTCATTGTCCCATCGTGAGTCCGATTACCGTCCGTTAAGCTTCATATCCTTTATCTGAGTCTGGTGCATGCTCAGATATCTTATGGCCTTCCCGTTCCTCCATTCGGGTGCCTGAAACTTCAAATGAACCGCTAGTTACGTCCATTAAAACACGAGTCTTTTCTTGTGTACGAATCTCTGTGTCATTGTCCCATCGTGAGTCCGATTACCGTCCGGTCAGCTCATATCCTTTATCTGAGTCTGTTGCATGCTTAGATATCTTATGGCCTTCCTGTACCACCATTCGGGTGCCCGAAACTTCGAATGTACAGATAGTTACGTCCTTTAAAACTCGAGTCTTTTCTTGTGTACGAATCTCTATGTCATTGTCGCATCAAGAGTCCGATTACCGTCCGGTAAGCTTCATATCCTTTATCTGAGTCTGTTGCATCCTCAGATATCTTATGGCCTTCCCGTTCCACCATTCGGGTGCCCGAAACTTCAAATGAACCGCTAGTTACGTCCATTAAAACACGAGTCTTTTCTTGTGTATGAATCTCTGTGTCATTGTCCCATCGTGAGTCCGATTACCGTCTGGTCAGCTTCATATCCTTTATCTGAGTCTGTTGCATGCTTAGATATCTTATGGCTTTCACGTTCCTCAATTCGGGTGCCCGAAATTTCAAATGTACCGATAGTTACGTCCTTTAAAACTCGAGTCTTTTCTTGTGTTCGAATCTCTATGTCATTGTCGCATCGTGAGTCTGATTACCGTCCGATCTGCTTCATATCCTTTATCTGAGTCTGTTGCATGCTTAGATATCTTATGGCTTTCCCGTTCCTCCATTTGGGTGCCCGAAACTTCAAATGAACCGCTAGTTACGTCCATTAAAACACGAGTCTTTTCTTGTGTACAAATCTCTGTGTCATTGTCCCATCGTGAGTCCGATTACCGTCCGGTCAGCTTCATATCCTTTATCTGAGTCTGTTGCATGCTTAGATATCTTATGGCTTTCCCGTTCCTCAATTCGGGTGCCCGAAATTTCAAATGTACCGATAGTTACGTCCTTTAAAACTTGAGTCTTTTCTTGTGTTCGAATCTCTATGTCATTGTCCCATCGTGAGTCCGATTACCGTCCGATCAGCTTCATATCCTTTATCTGAGTCTGTTGCATGCTTAGATATCTTATGGCTTTCCCGTTCCTCAATTCGGGTGCCCGAAATTTCAAATGTACCGATAGTTACGTCCTTTAAAACTCGAGCCTTTTCTTGTGTACGAATTTCTATGTCATTGTCGCATCGTGAGTCCGATTACCGTCCGGTCACCTTCATATCCTTTATCTGAGTCTGTTGCATGCTTAGATATCTTATGGCCTTCCCGTTCCTCAATTCAGTTGTCCGAAACTTCAAATGAACCGCTAGTTCCGTCCATTAAAACACGAGTCTTTTCTTGTGTACGAATCTCTGTGTCATTGTCACATCGTGAATCCGATTACCGTCCGGTCTGCTTCGTATCCCTTAACATAGTTTGTTGCCTGATCAGATATCTTATGGCGTTCCCATTGCTCAATTCGGGTGCCCGAAACTTCAAATGAACCGCTAGTTACGTCCATTAAAACGCGAGTCTTTTCTTGTGTACGAATCTCTGGGTCATTGTCCCATCATGAGTCCGATTACCGTCCGGTCAGCTTCATATCTTTTATCTGAGTCTGTTGCAAGCTCAGATATCTTATGGCCTTCACGTTCCTCCATTCGGGTGCCCGAAACTTCAATTGTACAGATAGTTACGTCCTTTAAAACTCGAGTCTTTTCTTGTGTACGAATCTCTATGTCATTGTCGCATTGTGAGTCCGATTACCGTCCGGTCAGCTTCATATCCTTTATCTGAGTCTGTTGCATGCTTAGGTATCTTATGGCCTTCCCGTTTCTCAATTCGGGTGCCCTAAACTTCAAATGAACCGCTATTTACGTTCATTAAAACACGAGTCTTTTCTTGTGTATGAATCTCTGTGTCATTGTCCCATCGTGAGTCCGATTACCGTCCGGTAAGCTTCATATCCTTTATCAGAGTCTGTTGCATGCTCATAAACCTTATGGCCTTCCCGTTCCTCCATTCGGGTGCCCGAAACTTCAAATGAACCGCTAGTTACGTCCATTAAAACTCGAGTCTTTTCTTGTGTACGAATCTCTATGTCATTGTCGCATCGTGAGTCCGATTACCGTCCGGTCAGCTTCATATCCTTTATCTGAGTCTGTTGCATGCTTAAATATCTTATGGCTTTCCCGTTCCTCCATTCGGGTGCCCGAAACTTCAAATGAACCGCTTGTTATGTCCACTAAAACACGAGTCTTTTCTTGTGTACGAATCTCTATGTCATTGTCGCATCGTGAGTCCGATTATCGGCCGGTCTGCTTCATATCCTTTATCTGAGTCTGTTGCATGCTTAGATATCTTATGGCCTTCCCGTACCTCCATTCGGGTGCCCGAAACTTCAAATGTACAGATAGGTACGTCCTTTAAAACTCGAGTCTTTTCTTGTGTACGAATCTCTGTGTCATTGTCGCATCGTGAGTCCGATTACCGTCCAGTCAGCTTCATATCCTTTATCTAAGTTTGTTGCATGCTTAGATGTCTTATGGCTTTCCCATACCTCCATTCGGGTGCCCGAAACTTCAAATGAACCGCTTGTTACGTCCACTAAAACACGAGTCTTTTCTTGTGTACGAATCTCTATGTCATTGTCGCATCGTGAGTCCGATTATCGTCCGGTCAGCTTCATATCCTTTATCTGAGTCTGTTGCATGCTTAGATATCTTATGGCATTCCCGTTCCTCCATTCGGGTGCCCGAAACTTCAAATGAACCGCTATTTACGTTTATTAAAACACGAGTCTTTTCTTGTGTACGAATCTCTGTGTCATTGTCCCATCGTGAGTCCGATTACCGTCCGGTCAGCTTCATATACTTTATCAGAGTCTGTTGCATGCTCAGATATCTTATAGCCTTCCCGTTCCTCCATTCGGTTGCACGAAACTTCAAATGAACCGCTAGTTACGTCCATTAAAACTCAAGTCTTTTCTTGTGTACGAATCTCTATGTCATTGTCGCATCGTGAGTCCGATTATCGTCCGGTCAGCTTCATATCCTTTATCTGAGTCTGTTGCATGCTTAGATATCTTATGGCATTCCCGTTCCTCCATTCGGGTGCCCGAAACTTCAAATGAACCGCTAGTTACGTCCATTAAAACTCGAGTCTTTTCTTGTGTACGAATGTATGTGTCATTGTCCCATCGTGAGTCCGATTACCGTCCGGTCAGCTTCATATCCTTTATCTGAGTCTGTTGCATGCTTAGATATCTTATGGCTTTCCCGTTCCTCCATTCGGGTGCCCGAAATTTCAAAGGTACCGATACTTACGTCCTTTAAAACTCGAGTCTTTTCTTGTGTACGAATCTCTGTGTCATTGTCGCACCGTGAGTCCGATTACCGTCCAGTCAGCTTCATATCCTTTATCTGAGTCTGCTGCATGCTTAGATATCTTATGGCTTTCCCGTTCCTCCATTCGGGTGCCCGAAATTTCAAATGAACCGCTAGTTACGTCCATTAAAACACGAGTCTTTTCTTGTGTACGAATCTATGTGTCATTGTCCCATCGTGAGTCTGATTACCATCCGGTCAGCTTCATATCCTTTATCTGAGTCTGTTGCATGCTTAGATATCTTATGGCATTCCCGTTCCTCCATTCGGGTGCCCGAAACTTCAAATGAACCGCTATTTACGTTCATTAAAACTCGAGTCTTTTCTTGTGTACGAATCTCTATGTCATTGTCGCATCGTGAGTCCGATTACCGTCCGGTCAGCTTTATATCCTTTATCTGAGTCTGTTGCATGCTTAGATGTCTTATAGCGTTCCCGTTCCTCCATTCGGGTGCCCGAAATTTCAAATGAACCGCTAGTTACGTCCATTAAAACACGAGTCTTTTCTTGTGTACGAATCTATGTGTCATTGTCCCATCGTGAGTCCGATTACCGTCCGGTCAGCTTCATATCCTTTATCAGAGTCTGTTGCATGCTCAGATATCTTATAGCCTTCCCGTTCCTCCATTCGGTTGCACGAAACTTCAAATGAACCGCTAGTTACGTCCATTAAAACTCGAGTCTTTTCTTGCGTACGAATCTCTATGTCATTGTCGCATCGTGAGTCCGATTACCGTCCGGTCAGCTTTATATCCTTTATCTGAGTCTGTTGCATGCTTAGATGTCTTATAGCTTTCCCGTTCCTCCATTCGGGTGCCCGAAACTTCAAATGAACCGCTTGTTACGTCCACTAAAACACGAGTCTTTTCTTGTGTACGAATCTCTATGTCATTGTCGCATCGTGAGTCCGATTATCGTCCGGTCAGCTTCATATCCTTTATCTGAGTCTGTTGCATGCTTAGATATCTTATGGCCTTCCCGTACCTCCATTTGGGTGCCCGAAACTTCAAATGTACAGATAGGTACGTCCTTTAAAACTCGAGTCTTTTCTTGTGTACGAATCTCTGTGTCATTGTCGCATTGTGAGTCCGATTACCGTCCAGTCAGCTTCATATCCTTTATCTGAGTTTGTTGCATGCTTAGATGTCTTATGGCTTTCCCGTACCTCCATTCGGGTGCCCGAAACTTTAAATGAACCGCTTGTTACGTCCATTAAAACTCGAGTCTTTTCTTGTGTACGAATCTCTATGTCATTGTCGCATCGTGAGTCCGATTACCGTCCGGTCAGCTTCATATCCTTTATCTGAGTCTGTTGCATACTTTGATATCTTATGGCCTTCCCGTACCTCCATTCGGGTGCCCGAAACTTCAAATGTACAGATAGTTACGTCCTTTAAAACTCGAGTCTTTTCTTATGTACGAATCTCTGTGTCATTGTCCCATCGTGAGTCCGACTACCATCCGGTAAGCTTCATATCCTTTATATGAGTCTGTTGCATGCTCAGATATCTAATGGCCTTCCCGTTCCTCTATTCGGGTGCCCGAAACTTCAAATGAACCGCTAGTTACGTCCATTAAAACACGAGTCTTTTCTTGTGTACGAATGTATGTGTCATTGTCCCATCGTGAGTCCGATTACCGTCCGGTCAGCTTCATATCCTTTATCTGAGTCTGTTGCATGCTTAGATATCTAATGGCTTTCCCGTTCCTCCATTCGGGTGCCCGAAATTTCAAATGTACCGATACTTACGTCCTTTAAAACTCGAGTCTTTTCTTGTGTACGAATCTCTGTGTCATTGTCTCATCGTGAGTCCGATTATCGTCCAGTCAGCTTCATATCCTTTATCTGAGTCTGCCGCATGCTTAGATATCTTATGGCTTTCCCGTTCGTCCATTCGGGTGCCCGAAATTTCAAATGAACCGCTAGTTACGTCCATTAAAACACGAGTCTTTTCTTGTGTACGAATCTATGTGTCATTGTCCCATCGTGAGTCCGATTACCATCCGGTCAGCTTCATATCCTTTATCTGAGTCTGTTGCATGCTTAGATATTTTATGGCATTCCCGTTCCTCCATTCGGGTGCCCGAAACTTCAAATGAACCGCTATTTACGTTCATTAAAACACGAGTCTTTTCTTGTGTACGAATCTCTGTGTCATTGTCCAATCGTGAGTTCGATTACCGTCCGGTCAGCTTCATATCCTTTATCAGAGTCTGTTGCATGCTCAGATATCTTATGGCCTTCCCAATCCTCCATTCGGTTGCACGAAACTTCAAATGAACCGCTAGTTACGTCCATTAAAACTCGAGTCTTTTCTTGTGTACGAATCTCTATGTCATTGTCGCATCGTGAGTCCGATTACCGTCCGGTCTGCTTCATATCCTTTATCTGAGTCTGTTGCATGCTTAGATATCTTATGGCCTTCCCGTACCTCCATTCGGGTGCCCGAAACTTCAAATGTACCGATAGTTACGTCCTTTAAAACTCGTGTCTTTTCTTATGTACGAATCTCTGTGTCATTGTCGCATCGTGAGTCCGATTACCGTCCAGTCAGCTTCATATCCTTTTTTTTTTTTTTTTTTTTTTTTTTTTTTTTTTTGGTAAAAGGAGGCGGCACTCCTGGTAAATTTTATTAATCACAAAAAATATATATACACCTAAGAGATCGGCATCCCGGGACATACCCCAAGGACCAAAACCCAATCTCAAGCCATGGTCTAACAATGGGACTATCCAAACGTCCCGACCATAAGCTCAACTATACAATCAAACAAAAAAACAAACCACAAAAAACCACACAGCTAAAACCTATCAAGTCCAAACAAAACAAAACAAACAAACTAAAACAAAAAACAAGACCAAAACAGTAAAGCAGCAACACAAGACGCAACATCCATCTTCAAAACTTCCAAGTCTTCAGCAGCCACCAGCAAGACATCCAGGACTCCAGCAGCCACAAAAACCACCAACCATCCTTCAATCAGCAACAAACCAGTACCAACAGATCAACACCTGCACAATGACCCATAAACCACAGACCCACCTGACCCATTTACATTAAAACTTCCATATCGTAACAATTCCAGGATCAAACGGAAACCAAAGAACACCCTTTAACAGATTAAAACTCCTGACAACCAGCTCTACAACAGTCTCCTCCCTACAAACCCATCTTCCCTCAACCTTATAATCATTCTTCATTACTATCACCATCAGCCTCAAAACCCCAAAGAGCAGCTGCAAGCTTGACCTGCTCAGAATTTTTAAACTTTAAACCCCTAAGCTTCAATCTAACTACCTCCTCCACCTGTTTACAAACAACCCCAGCTTCCCTACGGACTTTACTGAACAGCCTACAGTTTCTTTCTTGCCAGACAAAATACACAGCAGCAGCTAAACAGAGCCTCTGGATAATACTCCAAACAGATTTACCAGTCTTCTTACCTTCCACTTCCTGAATAATCAATTCCCACTCATCAGGCAAATTCTCAAGTTTAGCTAAAATCTTTATCCTTCTCCAAATCACAACAGAAAACTCACACTTGAAAAACAAGTGCTGATGGCTATCTGTATGCACATTACACAAGCTACACTTCAAATTAGTATTAACTTTCCATACCATTTTATCCTGAGTTGGCAACTTATACTTAAATGCCAACCAAGTGATAAAAGCATGTCTAGGGACCATCTGTTTAAACCATACAAAATTAGCCCACTTAACCTCCAACCCTTTACCAGCAAACTCATTATACACAGCTTTAGTTGAATAAGGAACAACTTTACCATTCCCATCCAACCATAGATACCTATCCTTAGTACCAGGATAAAGAACAGGCACAGGAGACTGCCATAGCTCAGGGTACTTGCTTCTCCAATCATCAGGGATGTTCCACACACCATTATGAAATAAATCAGCAGCACACATTCTCAGACTAAATCCAGCAGATTTTATATCCCTTCTATCAATAAATTTAATAAAAGGGCCCTTCCCATGCCAGTGATCAAACCATGCATTAATCATCCTTCCATTACCAATTTTAGCAAAACAATGGGGTCTAATAAGATTTCTGCATCCCAGAATCTGTTTCCAACTCCAAGAGTCAGAATTAGTATCTCCAACATCCCAGAAGTTGCAGCCATGGATCTTATAATTCTTCACCCATTCAACCCATACAGAATCCCTGTTACTCACAATATTCCAAATATGTTTGGACATAAGAGCAATGTTCCTTTCTTTTAAAGAGGAAACTCCCAATCCACCATGAACTTTCTTTAAACAAATCTCCTCCCAACTCACCCTAGCACTACCATGCTTATAATCACCCTGACACCACAAGAAGCCCCTGCAGATTCTCTCAACATCTTCATTAAGATTAACAGGAAGAATAAATAATGATGCCCAATAAACAGTTAAGGAAGACAGTACAGATTTCAGTAACTGAACTCTTCCAGCATAAGACAAAAACTTATTTCTCCAATCAGTTACTCTTTTCTTCACCTTATCAAGTAAAACACTACAATCCTTTTGATATAACCTCCTTGAGGCAAGAGGTATACCAAGATATTTCAAAGGCAGGCAACCCACACTAAAAGGGACAATACTCAAAATTTCTTGCTGAACTTCACCACTCACATTGCCAAAAATAATTTCACTTTTTTTAAGATTAGGTCTCAGCCCAGAACACTCCCCAAACTCCCTTAAGGCTTCCATAAGAATATTAATAGAACCCCTGTCAGCACTACTAAACATAAAAAGGTCATCAGCAAAGCACAAGTGTGTCAACTTAATCTTTTCACACTTCCAATGGTAAACAAAATTATCCCCCTCATTTATTCTTCTAACTAACATCAGATTAAGGACCTCCATGATCAGAGTGAATAAGTATGGAGACATTGGGTCCCCCTGCCTCAATCCCTTTTCACCCTTAAAGAAACCATGAAGCTGCCCATTAATACCTATAGAATAAGAAACATTCTGCACACACACCATAATCCAATTAATAAACTTAGGATGAAACCCAAAACCCTTTAAACATTCAAGCAAGAAACCATGATCAACAGAATCATATGCCTTCTGAATGTCAATCTTCATAGCAACCCTAGGGTACCCTCTGACCCAATCATACCCCTTAACCAACTCTTGTGATAACAATATATTATCACTAATAAGCCTACCAGGAACAAAAGCACTCTGAACTTTGTCCACCACTTGCTCTAAGTATCCCATCATTCTATTACAAATCACCTTACTGATGCATTTATACAACACATTACAGCAGGCTATTGGTCTAAAATCAGACACACTCAAGGGGGAATTAACCTTTGGTACCAGAGTAATGACTGTGGCATTTAGCTGCTTCAGAATCTTGCCATTGTCAAAAAATTCCTGCACAGCAGAACATATATCATCACCAATAATACTCCAAGCCTTCTTAAAAAAATTGGAAGAATAGCCATCAGGCCCAGGGGCCTTATTATCATCAATCTGGAACATAGCAGCCTTGATTTCATCCTTAGTAACCCTTCTTATCATATAATCAGCATCAGCCTCATTTAATCTTTTATTGAACAAAGAATCAGCCTCCCTAATAGGTCTCACAGCCTCTTTCCTCCCCATCATACCCCTAAAGAATTGCACAAAAGCATCCCCAACCCCTTCTTCATCATACAGACTTCCATCAACTCCATTAATCTGAGAAATCCTATTTCTGGCTTGCCTATGCTTCATAGAATGAAAGAAATACTTAGTATTCTGATCACCCACACACAACCAGTGAATCTTGGACTTCTGCTTTAACATAATCTCCTCATCAAGACAGGCCATATTATAAGCATTAACAAAAGCCACTTCTTCATCTCTAAGATCAGCATTATCAACATCATTATAAGCAGCTTCTTGAACTCTCTCCACCTCCTTTCTAAGAATATCAACCTTTTTATGTAAATTGCCATGCTGAAAATTAAGCTTCCTCAAAGGCTTCTTTAATTCCTTGAGCTTAGTAACAATAATAAACATCTTACAGCCCATAAACCTCCGATTCCACACATCCCTCACAATAGGTAAAAACTCAGGTTTAGAGGATAAATGATTCCAAAACTTAAAAGGTTTTGGCTCCTTACCTGTAACAGAAAGAGAACAAGCTATGACCACAGGAGAGTGATCAGATGTATAAAAAGGCAAGAATTTAGCAAAAACAGAAGGAAACATCTTCACAAAACTTTCATTTCCCATTGCTCTATCCAATTTCTCCCATATCCCATCTTTCTTTCCTGGCTTTTGATTCCATGTATAGTGGAAACCAGTGCTAGCAAGATCCTCCACTCTAATATCACCTACACACTTCTGAAAATCCTCCATACCATAAACTGAAGTAGCAAGCTCAGTACTTTTATCTCTAGCTTCAAGAATGGCATTAAAGTCACCAACTATTAACCAAGGATTATCCCTGATCTGCCCTCCATGCCTCCTCATCTCATCCCATAACAATCTTCTCCCCCCAATATCAGTGACCCCATAAACAAAAGAACAGAAAAAGCTATCCCCTCCTCCCTTCACAGGACACACCAAACAGTGAACAACTTGGGATGTCATACACAAAACAATCACATCCAAGAACCTAGGATCCCAACCCACTAAAATCCGAACCCAACTGGGACAGAAATTAACATTGGACACCCAGCTCCAGCTATTCATCACATTCTTGCAAGCACAATCAACATTCACAGGACTAACTCTAGTTTCAATCAAACCACACAAACTCACCTTATTCTCCAACAAAATACTTCTAATCTGACTTTGTTTAGAGGTAGTAGACATACCTCTAACATTCCAAGCAAAAATCTTAAACTTCATTATTAACATCAGAAATAACCTCAGGATTCTGCAAAGCACCAGAACCCCCACTACTATTACTGCATTCCCCCTCATCACACTTCATAAAATCCCCTACATCCCCCTGCTCAGTCTGAGTATCACAGGATTGAGCTAGCTTCTCAAACATCAATTGGTCCCATTGTTCAAAAAATAATTTAACCTGCCCAATGTTCCACCCTCTCATAACTGCATTAGTTGGACAGGACTTATTAATAACATAATGTGCTACCTCATTAAACTGATCTTCAGACATCTTGAAATATCCAGATTTAGTATTGACCTTAGTTTGAATAGAATCTCTAGAATTCTTCAAAACAGCTCCCCCATTACCAGTCTTCTTCTCATTATCCACAACTCCTTCCCCTGCCTTCTCTTTACCCTTAGTACTCCCAACATTAGTCTCCACAGGCACAGTCTTCTTAACAGGACTAGTCTTCTCAAAAAATTTTATACCCCCAACCTTCTTTTCACCAGCAATAGAAGGCTTATTCCCCTCAACTTTATTATCATCAATCTTGTCAGAAGAAACTCCCTCAGTACTCAAATCCAAACCAGCTAAAACCTCATCACTAAGAATCTCAAATCTGTTAGAACTATTTTTAACATTTCTATCACCCCCACTCTGATTATTCAACCTCACTTGTCTAAAAGCCTGATTGTTTCTGCCCTGAAATCCACCCCTATTTTGGAAACCTCCTCTTCCCTGAAATCCACCCCTTCTAGTATAATTATTATATCTAAACCCATCATTTCTACCATCAGTCTTTCTCAAGTCTCTACCCTGATTCCCACCAGAAGTACCCTCACCCCAATCTCTTTCCCCATTATTACCAATCCCAGCACCCCCATTACCAAAACTCTTATCTTTTTTATTAGCCCTGCCCACTCTAGTATACCCATCAGTATTAATACCAGAAACAGGAAAGTCCTGATTATCAGCTTTATTAAGCTCATTAACAAGTTTCTGAGATTTCTCCTCCAACTCCTTCACAGTCATGATCCTAGAGGTACACCCCTCAAAATCATGACCAAATACCTTACAAGCAGAACATTTTTTGATAAACACCTCATAAGTAACCCTAATACTACTAAAAAACCCAGGCTTACCATCATCAGGGGGATACCAAGCCTTAACAAACTCAGGCAATACCTTCTCAGCCTTAACCTCAACCAGAACCCTGGCAAAACAAGCAGGCCCCTCTTTCTTCTGACATCTTTCAGCTGTAACTCTATCAAACATAAGAGGATTTCCAACACAGCTCAACATACTACAAATGCTTTCATTATTCCATAATTCCTTAGGAAGATTAGGAATAGTAACCCACATAGGAATCACATTAGGCTCAATTTTCTCTAGACATATTCCAACTTCCCATTTCTTTAGACATAAAGGAATATTATTCACAAGCCATGGCCCCTTCTCCATAGCACTCCACATACCCTCATCATTCTTAAATTTAAAGAAGAAAATACCAGTATTATTAGTAGAAACATCAGCCAACCCAAATTTCTTCCACATTCTCATCAGATGGAATCTAACAAGACCCACAGATAACTCCTTACCCACAAAATAGCCATAAAGATACTTACTATAGACCACTTTGGCTTCAGCAATTTTATCAGGATTAATAACAGCAACCTCTTCCCCATTCTCCAGAACCTTAGGAGGATAATACTGAACCTTTTCTACTAAAACTTCACTCTGCTTACCAGAAGTAGCAGCAGCATAAGATTTAACCTCATTGTCACCCATAGGCATCTTCCCAGCAGCCTTAGTAGCATTATTCATATCACCCCTTTTTGCAGCAAATACCACATTATCTTTAATAACAACAGACCCCAAAACAGATTTCTTTGGCAAAGGAGGAAGCTGCTTAATAACAGCAACATCATCCTTAGTAATACAATAAGGACTCATTTTTCTGGATTTATCAAGAATAAGCTTCCTCATAGGAATTCTTCTAATACCTTTCACACCCCTATTCAACTTACTTCTAGTACCTTCCTCTTTCTGATCATCACCACTATCTTTAACAATCTCCATACTAACCCCTTCTTCTTCAACAGTAGGTTTACTGCCACCAGCAGCCACTTCACCACTCCCTTTAACCTCCCCCCTGATCACAGCTTTCTTAGAATCAATCTTAGGAACAGGAAACCCAGGACAGAAATCCATCTTATCCACAGGCTTTTCATAATTAAACTTAATTATTTCCAACCCATTCAAACTCTTATCCCCAGCCATCCTATTCTTCACATTAATAAACTTCATACCACTACCCTTGATACTATCAGAAGAGTTACAGCTGCCCTCAACTTGACTACAATCAGCCTTTTCAAATACAACACTATCAGCATTCTCCATCTTCATATCACCTTCCCCTTTCTTAGCCTTCTTAGGAGGAATAAGAACAACAGGTTTCTTAGCCAATACAGCCAAATAATCAGCAGCAGAACAATTATCAGGCAGAACCTCCAACTCATCACCCTTAACACAATATCCAGCATACTTGGAAATACCCTCAGCAATCTTACCAATCTTTAACTTCATGCCTTCATTCCTAACAGAGTGTTTCTTCCTCTTACTAAACACTTCAAGACTATCACAACCCACAGCTTCAAACACATTAACATTAGGGGAAACCTGAGGAAAACATACCTTCCCATCTTTCACAGCAACAGAACAGTCATTATTCTTAGAAATAAACTTTGTCAAAGCCTCCAGAATAGACATATTTTGACCCTCATACAGAACACTAGCTTCCCCTGAATTAGCACAATTCTGCAAACCAGTACTCATACCCTTGTCTAAAGAAGCACTCATAGGCTTACCATTAGCATCACATTTCAACGACAACTGACACAATTGTTCCATATCTTCATACAATAATCTGGCCTTCCAGTTATCCCCCAACAAATTACGCAGATAAACAACATGAGCATCAGACAAATTAGGGATATCAGTCATACCTTGCAAACGAGCACCAACCCTAAACGAATCAGCAGAAGAAACCCTATTACCCTCTCCCCCAGAAGTATTCTGAAAGAAACCATCATCCGACCCAACCTGCTGAATCCAATCTTCACCAAACATCCCCTTCAGATACTCCAGATCCCCCTCAGTTAACATACACGACTCCAGCTTACCACCAACCCTCCTACGAAGACAATACAACCCATTACTAGCCTTCGACAGATCATACTCATTATCACCCAATATATCCGGTGGAACCGCCGGAGGAGGCTCCGGCAACACAACCCTAGCAGGGGAAGCCATAACCGTGCACTGTGAAGATTCCACCACCTTCAAAGATGATGGAACAGTGAAACACGACGAAGAAAAGAAGAAGAAAGGGTTAGAAATGACCGGGAAAAGAAAACGAAGAAGAAACAGTGATATCGCCAAAATCGCCCAATATCAGAGAGAAAACCCTATAGCTTCATAGCTTCATATCCTTTATCTAAGTCTGTTGCATGCTTAGATGTCTTATAGCTTTCCCGTTCCTCCATTCGGGTGCCCGAAACTTCAAATGAACCGCTTGTTACGTCCACTAAAACACGAGTCTTTTCTTGTGTACGAATCTCTATGTCATTGTCGCATCGAGAGTCCGATTATCGTCCGGTCAGCTTCATATCCTTTATCTGAGTCTGTTGCATGCTTAGATATCTTATGGCCTTCCCGTACCTCCATTCGGGTGCCCGAAACTTCAAATGTACAGATAGGTAAGTCCTTTAAAACTCGAGTCTTTTCTTGTGTACGAATCTCTGTGTCATTGTCGCATCGTGAGTCCGATTACCGTCGAGTCAGCTTCATATCCTTTATCTGAGTTTGTTGCATGCTTAGATGTCTTATGGCTTTCCCGTACCTCCATTCGGGTGCCCGAAACTTCAAATGAACCGCTTGTTACGTCCATTAAAACTCGAGTCTTTTCTTGAGTACGAATCTCTATGTCATTGTCGCGTCGTGAGTCCGATTACCGTCCGGTCAGCTTCATATCCTTTTTTTTTTTTTGATAAAGGAGTCTATGCTCCGGCAAATTTTATTAATAATAAAAAATATTTACAACCAACTTGGGCCAAGATCTTACAAAAAAATAACCTAACAAACTAGATCAAGGCCCAAAACCATACAACCCACAAGTCCAACTAAACAAACATCTAATCTATCATCAAAGTCTAGCCCATTAACCTGGATCCAAAACAAAAACCAATTCAAAAACTAAATCTTTTCCCAGCCCATTACAAATACCCGAGTCCAAAGACTTGTCTTCGGCACTAACTCTTTTGGTCTTCACACTTTCTGAATTCAGTAAAACTCTAAAGCACACTCTGATCCTGCACTTTATATCCCATTCTTTCGAATTCTGCACTTGCTTCTTAATATCCATCTCTTTTAGCATCTTCATATCTTGATCAAAACAGGCTTCAAAACAACATTCCATACTTCCACAACCAGAATCCATGTCAAGCAGACCAAGTTCAGCACTATTACAACTCTTAAAATCATTCCCAGCCCACATACAAAACACCCACTCATGATCAAACATAACATAAAGCGAACCTAACTGACCCACATCATATTCTTTCCTAACTATACATATCTTATCAAAATTCATACAAACACACCCACAGATTAACTCAAGAAACTTTCTGAACAAAAACTGAGAAAAACATAAATTCCACACACATTTCATTCCGATCCAGTCAATCCATTTCTGCATATAACCCAAACCTCCCCAAAAATGGTACCCACAACACCTATAACTAAACACAAGAAAAGGCTTAAGAAATGAACGACTCAAATATGAAAGGGTTTCCCATCCTTGTGTAGAGCTAGAAATTGTAAAAAAGTGAGGGGAGGAAGATAAAGTCCTAAACACAAGGATGAGGTCCAACCTTATCTCTCCAGAGGTTAAGCATACTCCATGCTCCAATCCTAACCACCAATCAAAAAGGGCAGAATTGAACCCAGCTCCAGAAAATAGAGGTAGGCTCAACAGATCAATAAAAAACAGAAAATAAAGAAAAGAACAATGAATGCAAACAGGAAGCCTTTTCAGCCAGATCTCTACCCATACGTATTTAGTGCTCCTTATTACTGCAAGTTCCCAAAATATGTAACCCATCCCACCCATAGGCAAGTGCCTAAGACTCAAAATGGACTCAAACTTCAACAGACCAAGGCTCAACAAAGACCATAAAGGCCAAAAGGTTCCTGACCAGTGAGCGGTTCTAAAAAATATAAAATTGAGGGTGGAAAATTGTGTCCTAAACTCACTGACCAGTTCCATCCTTATAACTCCCTGGTTTAAGCTTACTCCAAGCTTCCATATTCCTAAACTCCAAACACAAACCGCTGAATTGAGCCCAGTTTCAAAGTTTAAAACACAGCTCAACAGAACATTTTGTAAAAGAAAATTATTTTAAAATTTTGAGATAAAACAGATGGCTTGGACAGCCAGATCACTACCCAAACGTTTTTTGTACACCAAACTCCAAAAGGAACCCAAGTAAATAAACCCAGACCCCCCCTAGGCAAAAGCCTAACTGACTCAACAGACCAAGACCCATGACCACTAGACTGACCAGACCCACATATATACAGAAGCAGTTTTCTTATCCACTGATGACATCTACCAAATACCTTGACCATGAAAGATAGAAAAGATCCTAAATCAGTGGAAAAGACCATCCTTATCTCTCCATGAACCAGGCTTACTCCAAGCCTTCCAAAAGCTAATCTCCGAGCAACATGAGCTAAGTCAGGCCCATTCTTCCCAAAGGAAGGGGAACCTGACAGAGTAAAAGAGGACCAGACAACAAAAGACACAATCAAAATAAAAATGACCCACCAGAAGACACACCAAGACACCAAGCAGACAATGACACCAGGAAGCCTACAAGGCCAGAATCCTAAAACCCCTTTATACAGTCTCCAGATTACAGCAAGTTCCCAAGCCCCCCACCCCAAAATAAAATAGTTACTATTATTAATAAAGCTATTACCAAAACTAACCATATTATTATCATTAGTAAAATATTTGTGAATACTATTATCATTAATGAAAATATTACTATAAAAACTGATATATACTATACTACTATTATCATTAAGAAAGACATAAAACAACCATCCCCCCTTAATAAACTCATTCAACCCATACCTAGCCATAGAATTTTCCTTCATCAATATTTCCATCATCAAAAAATCACATGGAAATCCCAAACTGCAGCAGCCAGCTGCACCTGAGCATTCTTTTTAAACTTCAGACTCATTAATCTCATTCTCACCATATCCTGAAGCTGCTTACATAAAACTTCAACAGACCTGCTTCCAGTTTTAAAGATCCTATTGTTTCTTTCTTGCCAAGCCAAATAAATGGCAGCCCCAATCACCAGTTTTTGAATTATACACCAAATTGACTTATTATTCCTTTTCTCTTCAGCAAACTTAATCAAGTTCTCCCAAGATGGAAGAAAATGATCCAACTTTGCTTTAACCATCATTCTACACCAAACAGCCTTCGTAAAACTACATTCAAAGAACAAATGTTTATGGCTGTCTGGAACTTTATGACAGAAAACACATTTCAAGTCCTCTCTATTACCCCAAGCTAACATCCTATCCTGTGTTGGCAACCTTTGTCTAATAGCCAGCCACAAAATAAAGGCATGCCTTGGGATATTCTGCTTATACCAAACAAAGTCCACCCACTTAACTTTGTTCTTCTTCAAACATAACTTACTATACACAGCCTTAGTAGAAAAAGGAACAGAATTATTCTCAACATCCCTCCACATAAAATGATCCCTACCTGCAGAATCCAACAAAGGAACCCCTTCTTCAAAAAACCATGGATATTTAACTTTCCAGATCTCTGGCACAACCCAACACCTATTCACCACTAAGTCAGCCACCTTACAATTCCAACCCAACCCAGTTTCTCTAATATCCCTTCTATCTAAAAGGTTAATCAGAGGACCCCTACTATGCCAATTATCAAACCAAGCATTTATCAAATTGCCATTCCCCATCTTAGTACAATAATTCTCTTTAACAAACTTCCTACACTCCAAAATCTGCTTCCAGAACCACGAATCAGAATTGGTTCCCTCAACAGACCACAGATGTTTACCATGCAATCTATACGAATAAATCCAGTTAACCCACACAGAATCTCTTCTGTAAAGAATACTCCAAATATGTTTCGTCATTAAGGCTATATTCCTATATTTTAAAGAAGGAATAGATAACCCACCCTGGTCCTTACTCAAACAAACATCCTCCCAACTAACCTTAGCAGCCCCAGGTCTGTACTCATTCTTACCCCACAAAAAAACCCTTATAATCCTGTCAATATCCTCTATAACTGTACTAGGCAGGAGCTTCATATCCTTTATCTGAGTCTGTTGCATGCTTAGATATCTTATGGCCTTCCCGTACCTCCATTCGGGTGCCCGAAACTTCAAATGTACAGATAGTTACGTCCTTTAAAACTCGAGTCTTTTCTTATGTACGAATCTCTGTGTCATTGTCCCATCGTGAGTCTGATTACCGTCCGGTAAGCTTCATATCCTTTATATGAGTCTGTTGCATGCTCAGATATCTAATGGCCTTCCCGTTCCTCCATTAGGGTGCCCGAAACTTCAAATGAACCGCTAGTTACGTCCATTAAAACACGAGTCTTTTCTTGTGTACGAATGTATGTGTCATTGTCCCATCGTGAGTCCGATTACCGTTCGGTCAGCTTCATATCCTTTATCTGAGTCTGTTGCATGCTTAGATATCTTATGGCTTTCCCGTTCCTCCATTCGGGTGCCCGAAATTTCAAATGTACCGATACTTACGTCCTTTAAAACTCGAGTCTTTTCTTGTGTACGAATCTCTGTGTCATTGTCGCACCGTGAGTCCGATTACCGTCCAGTCAGCTTCATATCCTTTATCTGAGTCTGCTGCATGCTTAGATATCTTATGGCTTTCCCGTTCCTCCATTCGGGTGCCTGAAATTTCAAATGAACCACTAGTTACGTCCATTAAAACACGAGTCTTTTCTTGTGTACGAATCTATGTGTCATTGTCCCATCGTGAGTCCGATTACCATCCGGTCAGCTTCATATCCTTTATCTGAGTCTGTTGCATGCTTAGATATCTTATGGCATTCCCGTTCCTCCATTCGGGTGCCCGAAACTTCAAATGAACCGCTATTTACGTTCATTAAAACACGAGTCTTTTCTTGTGTACGAATCTCTGTGTCATTTTCCCATCGTGAGTCCGATTACCGTCCGGTCAGCTTCATATCCTTTATCAGAGTCTGTTGCATGCTCAGATATCTTATAGCCTTCCCGTTACTCCATTCGGTTGCACGAAACTTCAAATGAACCGCTAGTTACGTCCATTAAAACTCGAGTCTTTTCTTGTGTACGAATCTCTATGTCATTGTCGCATCGTGAGTCCGATTACCGTCCGGTCAGCTTTATATCCTTTATCTGAGTCTGTTGCATGCTTAGATGTCTTATAGCTTTCCCGTTCCTCCATTCGGGTGCCCGAAACTTCAAATGAACCGCTTGTTACGTCCACTAAAACACGAGTCTTTTCTTGTGTACGAATCTCTATGTCATTGTCGCATCGTGAGTCCGATTATCGTCCGGTCAGCTTCATATCCTTTATCTGAGTCTGTTGCATGCTTAGATATCTTATGGCCTTCCCGTACCTCCATTTGGGTGCCCGAAACTTTAAATGTACAGATAGGTACGTCCTTTAAAACTCGAGTCTTTTCTTGTGTACGAATCTCTGTGTCATTGTCGCATTGTGAGTCCGATTACCGTCCAGTCAGCTTCATATCCTTTATCTGAGTTTGTTGCATGCTTAGATGTCTTATGGCTTTCCCGTACCTCCATTCGGGTGCCCGAAACTTTAAATGAACCGCTTGTTACGTCCATTAAAACTCGAGTCTTTTCTTGTGTACGAATCTCTATGTCATTGTCGCATCGTGAGTCCGATTACCGTCCGGTCAGCTTCATATCCTTTATCTGAGTCTGTTGCATGCTTTGATATCTTATGGCCTTCCCGTACCTCCATTCGGGTGCCCGAAACTTCAAATGTACAGATAGTTACGTCCTTTAAAACTCGAGTCTTTTCTTATGTACGAATCTCTGTGTCATTGTCCCATCGTGAGTCCGATTACCATCCGGTAAGCTTCATATCCTTTATATGAGTCTGTTGCATGCTCAGATATCTAATGGCCTTCCCGTTCCTCTATTCAGGTGCCCGAAACTTCAAATGAACCGCTAGTTACGTCCATTAAAACACGAGTCTTTTCTTGTGTACGAATGTATGTGTCATTGTCCCATCGTGAGTCCGATTACCGTCCGGTCAGCTTCATATCCTTTATCTGAGTCTGTTGCATGCTTAGATATCTTATGGCTTTCCCGTTCCTCCATTCAGGTGCCCGAAATTTCAAATGTACCGATACTTACGTCCTTTAAAACTCGAGTCTTTTCTTGTGTACGAATCTCTGTGTCATTGTCGCATCGTGAGTCCGATTACCGTCCAGTCAGCTTCATATCCTTTATCTGAGTCTGCCGCATGCTTAGATATCTTATGGCTTTCCCGTTCGTCCATTCGGGTGCCTGAAATTTCAAATGAACCGCTAGTTACGTCCATTAAAACACGAGTTTTTTCTTGTGTACGAATCTATGTGTCATTGTCCCATCGTGAGTCCGATTACCATCCGGTCAGCTTCATATCCTGTATCTGAGTCTGTTGCATGCTTAGATATCTTATGGCATTCCCGTTCCTCCATTCGGGTGCCCGAAACTTCAAATGAACCGCTATTTACGTTCATTAAAACACGAGTCTTTTCTTGTGTACGAATCTCTGTGTCATTGTCCAATCGTGAGTCCGATTACCGTCCGGTCAACTTCATATCCTTTATCAGAGTCTGTTGCATGCTCAGATATCTTATGTCCTTTCCGTTCCTCCATTCGGTTGCACGAAACTTCAAATAAACCGCAAGTTACGTCCATTAAAACTCGAGTCTTTTCTTGTGTACGAATCTATATGTCATTGTCGCATCGTGAGTCGGATTACCGCCCGGTAAGCTTCATACCCTTTATCTAAGTCTATTGCATGCTCAGATATCTTGGGCCTTCCCGTTCCTCCATTCGGGTACCCGAAACTTCAAATGAACCGCTAGTTACGTCCATTAAAACACGAGTCTTTTCTTGTGTACGAATCTATGTGTCATTGTCCCATCGTGAGTCCGATTACCATCCGGTCAGCTTCATATCCTTTATCTGAGTCTGTTGCATGCTTAGATATCTTATGGCATTCCCGTTCCTCCATTCGGGTGCCCGAAACTTCAAATGAACCGCTATTTACGTTCATTAAAACACGAGTCTTTTCTTGTGTACGAATCTCTGTGTCATTTTCCCATCGTGAGTCCGATTACCGTCCGGTCAGCTTCATATCCTTTATCAGAGTCTGTTGCATGCTCAGATATCTTATAGCCTTCCCGTTACTCCATTCGGTTGCACGAAACTTCAAATGAACCGCTAGTTACGTCCATTAAAACTCGAGTCTTTTCTTGTGTACGAATCTCTATGTCATTGTCGCATCGTGAGTCCGATTACCGTCCGGTCAGCTTTATATCCTTTATCTGAGTCTGTTGCATGCTTAGATGTCTTATAGCTTTCCCGTTCCTCCATTCGGGTGCCCGAAACTTCAAATGAACCGCTTGTTACGTCCACTAAAACACGAGTCTTTTCTTGTGTACGAATCTCTATGTCATTGTCGCATCGTGAGTCCGATTATCGTCCGGTCAGCTTCATATCCTTTATCTGAGTCTGTTGCATGCTTAGATATCTTATGGCCTTCCCGTACCTCCATTTGGGTGCCCGAAACTTTAAATGTACAGATAGGTACGTCCTTTAAAACTCGAGTCTTTTCTTGTGTACGAATCTCTGTGTCATTGTCGCATTGTGAGTCCGATTACCGTCCAGTCAGCTTCATATCCTTTATCTGAGTTTGTTGCATGCTTAGATGTCTTATGGCTTTCCCGTACCTCCATTCGGGTGCCCGAAACTTTAAATGAACCGCTTGTTACGTCCATTAAAACTCGAGTCTTTTCTTGTGTACGAATCTCTATGTCATTGTCGCATCGTGAGTCCGATTACCGTCCGGTCAGCTTCATATCCTTTATCTGAGTCTGTTGCATGCTTTGATATCTTATGGCCTTCCCGTACCTCCATTCGGGTGCCCGAAACTTCAAATGTACAGATAGTTACGTCCTTTAAAACTCGAGTCTTTTCTTATGTACGAATCTCTGTGTCATTGTCCCATCGTGAGTCCGATTACCATCCGGTAAGCTTCATATCCTTTATATGAGTCTGTTGCATGCTCAGATATCTAATGGCCTTCCCGTTCCTCTATTCAGGTGCCCGAAACTTCAAATGAACCGCTAGTTACGTCCATTAAAACACGAGTCTTTTCTTGTGTACGAATGTATGTGTCATTGTCCCATCGTGAGTCCGATTACCGTCCGGTCAGCTTCATATCCTTTATCTGAGTCTGTTGCATGCTTAGATATCTTATGGCTTTCCCGTTCCTCCATTCAGGTGCCCGAAATTTCAAATGTACCGATACTTACGTCCTTTAAAACTCGAGTCTTTTCTTGTGTACGAATCTCTGTGTCATTGTCGCATCGTGAGTCCGATTACCGTCCAGTCAGCTTCATATCCTTTATCTGAGTCTGCCGCATGCTTAGATATCTTATGGCTTTCCCGTTCGTCCATTCGGGTGCCTGAAATTTCAAATGAACCGCTAGTTACGTCCATTAAAACACGAGTTTTTTCTTGTGTACGAATCTATGTGTCATTGTCCCATCGTGAGTCCGATTACCATCCGGTCAGCTTCATATCCTGTATCTGAGTCTGTTGCATGCTTAGATATCTTATGGCATTCCCGTTCCTCCATTCGGGTGCCCGAAACTTCAAATGAACCGCTATTTACGTTCATTAAAACACGAGTCTTTTCTTGTGTACGAATCTCTGTGTCATTGTCCAATCGTGAGTCCGATTACCGTCCGGTCAACTTCATATCCTTTATCAGAGTCTGTTGCATGCTCAGATATCTTATGTCCTTTCCGTTCCTCCATTCGGTTGCACGAAACTTCAAATAAACCGCAAGTTACGTCCATTAAAACTCGAGTCTTTTCTTGTGTACGAATCTATATGTCATTGTCGCATCGTGAGTCGGATTACCGCCCGGTAAGCTTCATACCCTTTATCTAAGTCTATTGCATGCTCAGATATCTTGGGCCTTCCCGTTCCTCCATTCGGGTACCCGAAACTTCAAATGAACCGCTAGTTACGTCCATTAAAACACGAGTCTTTTCTTGTGTACGAATCTATGTGTCATTGTCCCATCGTGAGTCCGATTACCATCCGGTCAGCTTCATATCCTTTATCTGAGTCTGTTGCATGCTTAGATATCTTATGGCATTCCCGTTCCTCCATTCGGGTGCCTGAAACTACAAATGAACCGCTATTTATGTTCATTAAAACACGAGTCTTTTCTTGTGTACGAATCTCTATGTCATTGTCCCATCGTGAGTCCGATTACCGTCCGGTCAGCTTCATATCCTTTATCTGAGTCTGTTGCATGCTTAGATATCTTATGGCTTTCCCGTACCTCCATTCGGGTGCCCGAAACTTCAAATGTACAGATAGTTACGTCCTTTAAAACTCAAGTCTTTACTTGTGTACGAATCTCTATGTCATTTTCGCATCGTGAGTCCGATTACCGTGCGGTCAGCTTCATATCCTTTATCTGAGTCTGTTGCATGCTTAGATATCTTATGGCTTTCCCGTTCCTCCATTCGGATGCCCGAAACTTCAAATGAACCGCTATTTACGTTCATTAAAACACGAGCCTTTTCTTGTGTACGAATCTCTGTGTCATTGTCCCATCGTGAGTCCGATTACCGTCCGGTCAGCTTCATATCCTTTATCTGAGTCTGTTGCATGCTCAGATATCTTATGGCCTTCCCGTTCCTCCATTCGGGTGCCCGAAACTTCAAATGAACCGCTAGTTACGTCCATTAAAACTCGAGTCTTTTCTTGTGTACGAATCTATATGTCATTGTCGCATCGTGAGTCCGATTACCGTCCGGTCATCTTCATATCTTTTATCTGAGTCTGTTTCATGCTTAGATATCTTATGGCCTTCCCGTACCTCCATTCGGGTGCCCGAAACTTCAAATGTACCGATAGTTACGTCCTTTAAAACTCGAGTCTTTTCTTGTGTACGAATCTCTGTGTCATTGTCGCATCGTGAGTCCGATTATCGTCCAGTCAGCTTCATATCCTTTATCTAATTATGTTGCATGCTTAGATGTCTTATAGCTTTCCCGTTTCTCCATTCGGGTGCCCGAAACTTCAAATGAACCGCTTGTTATGTCCACTAAAACACGAGTCTTTTCTTGTGTACGAATCTCTATGTCATTGTCGCATCGTGAGTCCGATTATCGTCCGGTCTGCTTCATATCCTTTATCTGAGTCTGTTGCATGCTTAGATATCTTATGGCCTTCCCGTACCTCCATTCGGGTGCCCGAAACTTCAAATGTACAGATAGGTACGTCCTTTAAAACTCGAGTCTTTTCTTGTGTACGAATCTCTGTGTCATTGTCGCATCGTGAGTCCGATTACCGTCCAGTCAGCTTCATATCCTTTATCTGAGTTTGTTGAATGCTTAGATGTCTTATGGCTTTCCCATACCTCCATTCGGGTGCCCGAAACTTCAAATGAACCGCTTGTTACGTCCACTAAAACACGAGTCTTTTCTTGTGTACGAATCTCTATGTCAATGTCGCATCGTGAGTCCGATTATCGTCCGGTCAGCTTCATATCCTTTATCTGAGTCTGTTGCATGCTTAGATATCTTATGGCATTCCCGTTCCTCCATTCGGGTGCCCGAAACTTCAAATGAACCGCTATTTACGTTCATTAAAACACGAGTCTTTTCTTGTGTACGAATCTCTGTGTCATTGTCCCATCGTGAGTCCGATTACCGTCCGGTCAGCTTCATATCCTTTATCAGAGTCTGTTGCATGCTCAGATATCTTATAGCCTTCCCGTTCCTCCATTCGGTTGCACGAAACTTCAAATGAACCGCTAGTTACGTCCATTAAAACACGAGTCTTTTCTTGTGTACGAATCTATATGTCATTGTCGCATCGTGAGTCGGATTACCGCCCGGTAAGCTTCATACCCTTTATCTAAGTCTATTGCATGCTCAGATATCTTGGGCCTTCCCGTTCCTCCATTCGGGTACCCGAAACTTCAAATGAACCGCTAGTTACGTCCATTAAAACACGAGTCTTTTCTTGTGTACGAATCTATGTGTCTTTGTCCCATCGTGAGTCCGATTACCATCCGGTCAGCTTCATATCCTTTATCTGAGTCTGTTGCATGCTTAGATATCTTATGGCATTCCCGTTCCTCCATTCGGGTGCCCGAAACTACAAATGAACCGCTATTTACGTTCATTAAAACACGAGTCTTTTCTTGTGTACGAATCTCTATGTCATTGTCCCATCATGAGTCCGATTACCGTCCGGTCAGCTTCATATCCTTTATCTGAGTCTGTTGCATGCTTAGATATCTTATGGCTTTCCCGTTCCTCCATTCGGATGCCCGAAACTTCAAATGAACCGCTATTTACGTTCATTAAAACACGAGCCTTTTCTTGTGTACGAATCTCTGTGTCATTGTCCCATCGTGAGTCCGATTACCGTCCGGTCAGCTTCATATCCTTTATCTGAGTCTGTTGCATGCTCAGATATCTTATGGCCTTCCCGTTCCTCCATTCGGGTGCCCGAAACTTCAAATGAACCGCTAGTTACGTCCATTAAAACTCGAGTCTTTTCTTGTGTACGAATCTATATGTCATTGTCGCATCGTGAGTCCGATTACCGTCCGGTCATCTTCATATCTTTTATCTGAGTCTGTTTCATGCTTAGATATCTTATGGCCTTCCCGTACCTCCATTCGGGTGCCCGAAACTTCAAATGTACCGATAGTTACGTCCTTTAAAACTCGAGTCTTTTCTTGTGTACGAATCTCTGTGTCATTGTCGCATCGTGAGTCCGATTATCGTCCAGTCAGCTTCATATCCTTTATCTAAGTATGTTGCATGCTTAGATGTCTTATAGCTTTCCCGTTTCTCCATTCGGGTGCCCGAAACTTCAAATGAACCGCTTGTTATGTCCACTAAAACACGAGTCTTTTCTTGTGTACGAATCTCTATGTCATTGTCGCATCGTGAGTCCGATTATCGTCCGGTCTGCTTCATATCCTTTATCTGAGTCTGTTGCATACTTAGATATCTTATGGCCTTCCCGTACCTCCATTCGGGTGCCCGAAACTTCAAATGTACAGATAGGTATGTCCTTTAAAACTCGAGTCTTTTCTTGTGTACGAATCTCTGTGTCATTGTCGCATCGTGAGTCCGATTACCGTCCAGTCAGCTTCATATCCTTTATCTGAGTTTGTTGAATGCTTAGATGTCTTATGGCATTCCCGTTCCTCCATTCGGGTGCCCGAAACTTCAAATGAACCGCTATTTACGTTCATTAAAACACGAGTCTTTTCTTGTGTACGAATCTCTGTGTCATTGTCCCATCGTGAGTCCGATTACCGTCCGGTCAGCTTCATATCCTTTATCAGAGTCTGTTGCATGCTCAGATATCTTATAGCCTTCCCGTTCCTCCATTCGGTTGCACGAAACTTCAAATGAACCGCTAGTTACGTCCATTAAAACACGAGTCTTTTCTTGTGTACGAATCTATATGTCATTGTCGCATCGTGAGTCGGATTACCGCCCGGTAAGCTTCATACCCTTTATCTAAGTCTATTGCATGCTCAGATATCTTGGGCCTTCCCGTTCCTCCATTCGGGTACCCGAAACTTCAAATGAACCGCTAGTTACGTCCATTAAAACACGAGTCTTTTCTTGTGTACGAATCTATGTGTCTTTGTCCCATCGTGAGTCCGATTACCATCCGGTCAGCTTCATATCCTTTATCTGAGTCTGTTGCATGCTTAGATATCTTATGGCATTCTCGTTCCTCCATTCGGGTGCCCGAAACTACAAATGAACCGCTATTTACGTTCATTAAAACACGAGTCTTTTCTTGTGTACGAATCTCTATGTCATTGTCCCATCATGAGTCCGATTACCGTCCGGTCAGCTTCATATCCTTTATCTGAGTCTGTTGCATGCTTAGATATCTTATGGCTTTCCCGTTCCTCCATTCGGATGCCCGAAACTTCAAATGAACCGCTATTTACGTTCATTAAAACACGAGCCTTTTCTTGTGTACGAATCTCTGTGTCATTGTCCCATCGTGAGTCCGATTACCGTCCGGTCAGCTTCATATCCTTTATCTGAGTCTGTTGCATGCTCAGATATCTTATGGCCTTCCCGTTCCTCCATTCGGGTGCCCGAAACTTCAAATGAACCGCTAGTTACGTCCATTAAAACTCGAGTCTTTTCTTGTGTACGAATCTATATGTCATTGTCGCATCGTGAGTCCGATTACCGTCCGGTCATCTTCATATCTTTTATCTGAGTCTGTTTCATGCTTAGATATCTTATGGCCTTCCCGTACCTCCATTCGGGTGCCCGAAACTTCAAATGTACCGATAGTTACGTCCTTTAAAACTCGAGTCTTTTCTTGTGTACGAATCTCTGTGTCATTGTCGCATCGTGAGTCCGATTATCGTCCAGTCAGCTTCATATCCTTTATCTAAGTATGTTGCATGCTTAGATGTCTTATAGCTTTCCCGTTTCTCCATTCGGGTGCCCGAAACTTCAAATGAACCGCTTGTTATGTCCACTAAAACACGAGTCTTTTCTTGTGTACGAATCTCTATGTCATTGTCGCATCGTGAGTCCGATTATCGTCCGGTCTGCTTCATATCCTTTATCTGAGTCTGTTGCATGCTTAGATATCTTATGGCCTTCCCGTACCTCCATTCGGGTGCCCGAAACTTCAAATGTACAGATAGGTACGTCCTTTAAAACTCGAGTCTTTTCTTGTGTACGAATCTCTGTGTCATTGTCGCATCGTGAGTCCGATTACCGTCCAGTCAGCTTCATATCCTTTATCTGAGTTTGTTGAATGCTTAGATGTCTTATGGCTTTCCCATACCTCCATTCGGGTGCCCGAAACTTCAAATGAACCGCTTGTTACGTCCACTAAAACACGAGTCTTTTCTTGTGTACGAATCTCTATGTCATTGTCGCATCGTGAGTCCGATTATCGTCCGGTCAGCTTCATATCCTTTATCTGAGTCTATTGCATGCTTAGATATCTTATGGCATTCCCGTTCCTCCATTCGGGTGCCCGAAACTTCAAATGAACCGCTATTTACGTTCATTAAAACACGAGTCTTTTCTTGTGTACGAATCTCTGTGTCATTGTCCCATCGTGAGTCCGATTACCGTCCGGTCAGCTTCATATCCTTTATCAGAGTCTGTTGCATGCTCAGATATCATATAGCCTTCCCGTTCCTCCATTCGGTTGCACGAAACTTCAAATGAACCGCTAGTTACGTCCATTAAAACTCAAGTCTTTTCTTGTGTACGAATCTCTATGTCATTGTCGCATTGTGAGTCCGATTATCGTCCGGTCAGCTTCATATCCTTTATCTGAGTCTGTTGCATGCTTAGATATCTTATGGCATTCCCGTTCCTCCATTCGGGTGCCCGAAACTTCAAATGAACCGCTAGTTACGTCCATTAAAACTCGAGTCTTTTCTTGTGTACGAATGTATGTGTCATTGTCCCATCGTGAGTCCGATTACCGTCCGGTCAGCTTCATATCCTTTATCTGAGTCTGTTGCATGCTTAGATATCTTATGGCTTTCCCGTTCCTCCATTCGGGTGCCCGAAATTTCAAATGTACCGATAGTTACGTCCTTTAAAACTTGAGTCTTTTCTTGTGTACGAATCTCTGTGTCATTGTCGCACCGTGAGTCCGATTACCGTCCAGTCAGCTTCATATCCTTTATCTGAGTCTGCTGCATGCTTAGATATCTTATGGCTTTCCCGTTCCTCCATTCGGGTGCCCGAAATTTCAAATGAACCGCTAGTTACGTCCATTAAAACACGAGTCTTTTCTTGTGTACGAATCTATGTGTCATTGTCCCATCGTGAGTCCGATTACCATCCGGTCAGCTTCATATCCTTTATCTGAGTCTGTTGCATGCTTAGATATCTTATGGCATTCCCGTTCCTCCATTCGGGTGCCCGAAACTTCAAATGAACCGCTATTTACGTTCATTAAAACACGAGTCTTTTCTTGTGTACGAATCTCTGTGTCATTTTCCCATCGTGAGTCCGATTACCGTCCGGTCAGCTTCATATCCTTTATCAGAGTCTGTTGCATGCTCAGATATCTTATAGCCTTCCCGTTCCTCCATTCGGTTGCACGAAACTTCAAATGAACCGCTAGTTACGTCCATTAAAACTCGAGTCTTTTCTTGTGTACGAATCTCTATGTCATTATCGCATCGTGAGTCCGATTACCGTCCGGTCAGCTTTATATCCTTTATCTGAGTCTGTTGCATGCTTAGATGTCTTATAGCTTTCCCGTTCCTCCATCCGGGTGCCCGAAACTTCAAATGAACCGCTTGTTACGTCCACTAAAACACGAGTCTTTTCTTGTGTACGAATCTCTATGTCATTGTCGCATCGTGAGTCCGATTATCGTCCGGTCAGCTTCATATCCTTTATCTGAGTCTGTTGCATGCTTAGATATCTTATGGCCTTCCCGTACCTCCATTTGGGTGCCCGAAACTTCAAATGTACAGATAGGTACGTCCTTTAAAACTCGAGTCTTTTCTTGTGTACGAATCTCTGTGTCATTGTCGCATTGTGAGTCCGATTACCGTCCAGTCAGCTTCATATCCTTTATCTGAGTTTGTTGCATGCTTAGATGTCTTATGGCTTTCCCGTACCTCCATTCGGGTGCCCGAAACTTTAAATGAACCGCTTGTTACGTCCATTAAAACTCGAGTCTTTTCTTGTGTACGAATCTCTATGTCATTGTCGCATCGTGAGCCGATTTCCGTCCGGTCAGCTTCATATCCTTTATCTGAGTCTGTTGCATGCTTTGATATCTTATGGCCTTCCCGTACCTCCATTCGGGTGCCCGAAACTTCAAATGTACAGATAGTTACGTCCTTTAAAACTCGAGTCTTTTCTTATGTACGAATCTCTGTGTCATTGTCCCATCGTGAGTCCGATTACCATTCGGTAAGCTTCATATCCTATATGAGTCTGTTGCATGCTCAGGTATCTAATGGCCTTCCCGTTCCTCTATTCGAGTGCCCGAAACTTCAAATGAACCGCTAGTTACGTCCATTAAAACACGAGTCTTTTCTTGTGTACGAATGTATGTGTCATTGTCCCATCGTGAGTCCGATTACCGTCCGGTCAGCTTCATATCCTTTATCTAAGTCTGTTGCATGCTTAGATATCTTATGGCTTTCCCGTTCCTCCATTCGGGTGCCCGAAATTTCAAATGTACCGATACTTACGTCCTTTAAAACTCGAGTCTTTTCTTGTGTACGAATCTCTGTGTCATTGTCGCATCGTGAGTCCGATTACCGTCCAGTCAGCTTCATATCCTTTATCTGAGTCTGCCGCATGCTTAGATATCTTATGGCTTTCCCGTTCGTCCATTCGGGTGCCCGAAATTTCAAATGAACCGCTAGTTACGTCCATTAAAACACGAGTCTTTTCTTGTGTACGAATCTATGTGTCATTGTCCCATCGTGAGTCCGATTACCATCCGGTCAGCTTCATATCCTTTATCTGAGTCTGTTGCATGCTTAGATATCTTATGGCATTCCCGTTCCTCCATTCGGGTGCCCGAAACTTCAAATGAACCGCTATTTACGTTCATTAAAACACGAGTCTTTTCTTGTGTACGAATCTCTGTGTCATTGTCCAATCGTGAGTCCGATTACCGTCCGGTCAGCTTCATATCCTTTATCAGAGTCTGTTGCATGCTCAGATATCTTATGGCCTTCCCGTTCCTCCATTCGGTTGCACGAAACTTCAAATGAACCGCTAGTTACGTCCATTAAAACTCGAGTCTATTCTTGTGTACGAATCTCTATGTCATTGTCGCATCGTGAGTCCGATTACCGTCCGGTCTGCTTCATATCCTTTATCTGAGTCTGTTGCATGCTTAGATATCTTATGGCCTTCCCGTACTTCCATTCGGGTGCCCGAAACTTCAAATGTACCGATAGTTACGTCCTTTAAAACTCGAGTCTTTTCTTATGTACGAATCTCTGTGTCATTGTCGCATCGTGAGTCCGATTACCGTCCAGTCAGCTTCATATCCTTTATCTAAGTCTGTTGCATGCTTAGATGTCTTATAGCTTTCCCGTTCCTCCATTCGGGTGCCCGAAACTTCAAATGAACCGCTTGTTACGTCCACTAAAACACGAATCTTTTCTTGTGTACGAATCTCTATGTCATTGTCGCATCGAGAGTCCGATTATCGTCCGGTCAGCTTCATATCCTTTATCTGAGTCTGTTGCATGCTTAGATATCTTATGGCCTTCCCGTACCTCCATTCGGGTGCCCGAAACTTCAAATGTACAGATAGGTACGTCCTTTAAAACTCGAGTCTTTTCTTGTGTACGAATCTCTGTGTCATTGTCGCATCGTGAGTCCGATTACCGTCGAGTCAGCTTCATATCCTTTATCTGAGTTTGTTGCATGCTTAGATGTCTTATGGCTTTCCCGTACCTCCATTCGGGTGCCCGAAACTTCAAATGAACCGCTTGTTACGTCCATTAAAACTCGAGTCTTTTCTTGAGTACGAATCTCTATGTCATTGTCGCATCGTGAGTCCGATTACCGTCCGGTCAGCTTCATATCCTTTATCTGAGTCTGTTGCATGCTTAGATATCTTATGGCCTTCCCGTACCTCCATTCGGGTGCCCGAAACTTCAAATGTACAGATAGTTACGTCCTTTAAAACTCGAGTCTTTTCTTATGTACGAATCTCTGTGTCATTGTCCCATCGTGAGTCTGATTACCGTCCGGTAAGCTTCATATCCTTTATATGAGTCTTTTGCATGCTCAGATATCTAATGGCCTTCCCGTTCCTCCATTCGGGTGCCCGAAACTTCAAATGAACCGCTAGTTACGTCCATTAAAACACGAGTCTTTACTTGTGTACGAATGTATGTGTCATTGTCCCATCGTGAGTCCGATTACCGTTCGGTCAGCTTCATATCCTTTATCTGAGTCTGTTGCATGCTTAGATATCTTATGGCTTTCCCGTTCCTCCATTCGGGTGCCTGGAATTTCAAATGTACCGATACTTACGTCCTTTAAAACTCGAGTCTTTTCTTGTGTACGAATCTCTGTGTCATTGTCGCACCGTGAGTCCGATTACCGTCCAGTCAGCTTCATATCCTTTATCTGAGTCTGCTGCATGCTTAGATATCTTATGGCTTTCCCGTTCCTCCATTCGGGTGCCCGAAATTTCAAATGAACCGCTAGTTACGTCCATTAAAACACGAGTCTTTTCTTGTGTACGAATCTATGTGTCATTGTCCCATCGTGAGTCCGATTACCATCCGGTCAGCTTCGTATCCTTTATCTGAGTCTGTTGCATGCTTAGATATCTTATGGCATTCCCGTTCCTCCATTCGGGTGCCCGAAACTTCAAATGAACCGCTATTTACGTTCATTAAAACACGAGTCTTTTCTTGTGTACGAATCTCTGTGTCATTTTCCCATCGTGAGTCCGATTACCGTCCGGTCAGCTTCATATCCTTTATCAGAGTCTGTTGCATGCTCAGATATCTTATAGCCTTCCCGTTCCTCCATTCGGTTGCACGAAACTTCAAATGAACCGCTAGTTACGTCCATTAAAACTCGAGTCTTTTCTTGTGTACGAATCTCTATGTCATTGTCGCATCGTGAGTCCGATTACCGTCCGGTCAGCTTCATATCCTTTATCTGAGTCTGTTGCATGCTTAAATATCTTATGGCTTTCCCGTTCCTCCATTCGGGTGCCCGAAACTTCAAATGAACCGCTAGTTACGTCCATTAAAACAAGTGTCTTTTCTTATGCACGAATCTCTGTGTCATTGTCCCGTCGTGAGTCCGATTACCGCCCGGTAAGCTTCATACCCTTTATCTAAGTCTATTGCATGCTCAGATATCTTGGGCCTTCCCGTTCCTCCATTCGGGTACCCGAAACTTCAAATGAACCGCTAGTTACGTCCATTAAAACACGAGTCTTTTCTTGTGTACGAATCTATGTGTCATTGTCCCATCGTGAGTCCGATTACCATCCGGTCAGCTTCATATCCTTTATCTGAGTCTGTTGCATGCTTAGATATCTTATGGCATTCCCGTTCCTCCATTCGGGTGCCCGAAACTTCAAATGAACCGCTATTTACGTTCATTAAAACACGAGTCTTTTCTTGTGTACGAATCTCTATGTCATTGTCCCATCGTGAGTCCGATTACCGTCTGGTCCGCTCCATATCCTTTATCTGAGTCTGTTGCATGCTTAGATATCTTATGGCTTTCCCGTACCTCCATTCGGGTGCCCGAAACTTCAAATGTACAGATAGTTACGTCCTTTAAAACTCAAGTCTTTACTTGTGTACGAATCTCTATGTCATTGTCGCATCGTGAGTCCGATTACCGTCCGGTCAGCTTCATATCCTTTATCTGAGTCTGTTGCATGCTTAGATATCTTATGGCTTTCCCGTTCCTCCATTCGGGTGCCCGAAACTTCAAATGAACCGCTATTTACGTTCATTAAAACACGAGTCTTTTCTTGTGTACGAATCTCTGTGTCATTGTCCCATCGTGAGTCCGATTACCGTCCGGTCAGCTTCATATCCTTTATCAGAGTCTGTTGCATGCTCAGATATCTTATGGCCTTCCCGTTCCTCCATTCGGTTGCACGAAACTTCAAATGAACCGCTAGTTACGTCCATTAAAACTCGAGTCTTTTCTTGTGTACGAATCTCTATGTCATTGTCGCATCGTGAGTCCGATTACCGTCCGGTCTGCTTCATATCCTTTATCTGAGTCTGTTGCATGCTTAGATATCTTATGGCCTTCCCGTACCTCCATTCGGGTGCCCGAAACTTCAAATGTACAGATAGTTTTTTTTTTTTTGGAAAAGGGGAAAAACCCCGGCAAACATTTATTTATCAAAAAAGAAGTACAAGACAAAGCCTAACCAAGACCCGGGACATAGACCCAAGATCTTAAGTTAGACCAAAAAAGAAATAAACAAAAACAAAAAAAAACGGGCAATATCTAACAATAAAGAACCTACGCCCAAAAACAATATAAAAAGCCCAACAAAGCTCCATGACGTAAATCCAGAACAAGTATCGCCCACCAAAAGCCCATATATAGTAAAACCCACGCCATTTGGACCAGCCCATCCATTCCAGCTGAATCTTCCTAAGCCCATACTCAACAACCGAAGTCCTCCATAAACCTTGTTCCAAATACCCAATACCGCCCATAATCATTAGCACCCATTCCACAACCCTTTTGTCCACAAACAAATAAGCCTCTTTAAACAATATTAACCCAAAACTGCCACATTCCAGCCCAAGATTTATTAACCCGTTCAGCCCTGTTATACCAATTCTAACCAGCCCATCATTAATACGTCTCCAGCCAGCCCAATCCAACAACAAAAATAGCCCAATAATCATCCTTAAAAAACCACATTTAGCCCATTTAGACTCCACCATACTCCCTCTAGTCCAAACCATCTGAACATAAACCATACCTCCAACAGTCAGCCATACTTCAATCCAGCATCTACCTAACCTCCTCTTTTCTAATTCTGATCTCTTACTATAATATTCAAGTTCATTGCTAAACCAAACCCAACTTCTCTTACTCCCATCAGCATAGTCATGAACAAACCTTTCCTGCCATAATCCTACAACTACAACACTAACACTTTTCAAAGCCACCCGTACTAATATGATTAATAAAACCAACTCATAACTCAAGATTCTAAGGAACAACAAACATAATGAGGCCTCCCAGACATCAACCAACCTGACTAGGAAGGTCATATGGAACAGGCATCCATATGCATCTATAGGAGTAACAGAAGCAACAGTCTTTGAAAATAATATCACACCTGAGAACAAAGACAAAAACACTCCTATAGACCCCCAAATATGCCAACAAGATAGGGTATAGACAATCCTCTTGATACCAAATATCAAGAACAAAGGCAGCTTGCTAAAAGCACAGACTGCAACTAACAAGCACCAAGCATACTTGTACTCTTTACAAACCTCCACCAGTTTAGTGGCAGTACTAAGCACCTTAGAGCCATTAATTTCTAACCCCACTATGTTCCCTTTAACATACACTAACAAAACACCATACCTTACCAGCAGCTGCACAACAGAAATAAAAACTTTACTCCATCCTCTCCATCCCCTTAAACCATAAATCTTGTAATACTCCATACTAACCCCTTGCATAATGACAGATCTGCCCCTATGAATCTCCCTAGCCTCTTTATCCCACAGCTGCCCCCATATATGATCAAAATTAATCTTTGTACCATTATTAAGAACATCCACAACTTCAATGCAGCAATTCCTTATGCAATCTTCCCAACCCAAAATGACCCACCCCTGACAGATCCCAAGTGGGATAGACACACCAGACTCAAATAGAAGAAAACAAGAAAACAGGCTCAGAAAGATTACCAAAATGATTTTGAGGGTTCCCATACTGTTGGATAGTGCTAAAAACAAAAAATAAAGAGATAATAATGTCCTATAACCAACAGTACAGTCCAGCCTTATATCTCCCTTGTGTATGCTCCCCATGAGCCTCAAAAATCCTAACCACCAATCATATAACGCAGACCTATGCCAGAGTGTCAATGATGGACCAAGTTCTCTGCATAGGATAAACACCCATAAAAAATTAAGTAACCCACCCCCCTTTCCCATAACAGAAAGCAAGAAAGACAAGACAAACAAGGAAAGAAAGAGAAAAGAAAAGAAATGAAACCAGATCTCTACCCATCGTTTTTTAAGTCTCCAGATGCCACCATAACCCATAATAGACCCCCCTCCCATGAGCAAGTGCTCAAAAAACTCACACAGGCTAACACCAAAACACACACCATTAATACATTGGTTTTTGTTCCTCTGCATAGCTCTAGAAATCAATAAAAACAACACAAAAAGCCAAGAAATGAAGGGGAAAAGTGTCCTAAAAGCAGAAGAACAATGCTTCCTTATCTCTCCATGGCTGGTGCAAATCTCCTGCACACAAAAACCTAGAATCCTAAAGGCTAAGGTAAAAACATTCATGATAGCTAAAAAGGAACTATCATGTATGCAATATCCTAAGTTCCTAAGTTTTAAACACAAGGTTATCTCCACAGGTGTATGAAGAACACACCAAACACTGAACACAGGGTTGGTACTAAGGTCTAAGGCTACTACCCAAAAGCTTTTAGTCCACCATATAACTCCTTGATTCCCATAAAAACCCTCCCCCCACATCCAAAAGGATGTAAAAGACTCAAGATACCAAAACAAGAAAAGGCTTAAGAAGGAACAAAATAACAAGGTTTCAAGGACATATCCAGATCTAAAAACGATAAAAGACATAACAAAGAACAGGAACCTAAAGATATGACCTTGTTCCATCCATATAACTCCCAGGCTTTGTCTTATCCCAAGACCATACAATCCTAGCCCCTTAACACAGACATCAGAATTGATACTAGACCTGTCACCAGGCACAAGCATCAACAGAAGAGAACTCCAAAAGTATAATTTGACACACCAATACCAATACAGACACAGAAGAAGAAAAGGGTCAAACCAACAGGAAGCATGGGTAATCCCATACCAGATCTCTACCCATCGCTGAAAAGACCACCAAGTGACTCCCAAATCTCCCATAGACCCTCCCTTCCCATCATCATTCCTGATCAAATTATCAAACTGATTCAGCAATAATAAAATCATGAACACCCAGCCCAGGACCAGATTCACCATAGTTACCATTATAATATAGTTACCTTTATTAATAAAAACTAACCCCCATGGCCTAAGACCATCCCAAAAGAAAAACCAAACCCAATCAACCTCCCTCACAACCCTGACCCATAACAGAATAATTAAGAACAACATTGAGAAACCTGTTTTAGAGGGTCCTTCCATACCACCTTAAAGCCCCATATCCTGCTAAATTTGACTCTGCTAACAGAAGCCTGAATCCTTAATCCCAACAATTTAAGCCTAACAGTATCTCTGATAATAGCACACAGAGTTTCAGCAGTTCTACTTTCCTTTCTAAAGATTCTAGCATTTCTTTCTTGCCATATAAAATATACCATGGCAGCCAAAACAAGCCTCTGAATAATACTTTTAGCAGACCTCCCTAGTTGAGCAGATGACAAGATTTGCACACAATCCAACAGCTTAGCAGGCACATCCTCCAATCCAGCCATCCCCTTCATTCCTTCCCAAACCATTGTTGAAAAAGGACATTCAAAAAATAAGTGTGAGTGACTATCTCTTATTTCCCCACACAGAGCACATAAAAGGTTATCCCTGACATCCCAACTCAATAACCTGTCCTGAGTAAGGAGCCTTTGATGGCAAGCCAGCCATAGAGTAAAAGCATGCCTAGGGATAGCTTGGCTATACCACACCACTTTAGCCCATGGAACCTCTTCCCTGTGCAGACTCAAATCCTTAAAAACAACCTTAGTTTCAAAGGCCACTAGAGTCTCTTCCTTAGTCTTCCAAAAAACACTATCCTTCTTCCCTTCTGTCAGAAAAGGAGGCTTCATCTGAGAGAGACAAGGATACTTGTTGTTCCACTCCTCTGGCCAAACCCAATCTCCATTACTAATAACATCAGCAACTGTAGAGGTAAGAGACAAACCACTCCTATGAATATCTCTAGGAGAAATGAAGGAGCATAAAGGACTTAATGGGCACCAATAATCATACCATACAGAAGTAGTTCTACCATCCCCTATACTTTTCAAACAGTGAGCCCAAATAACTTCCCTATTTTTCAGAAGACTTTTCCAGCTCCAACTAGCCTCACCCTTTTTGAAAAAACCCCAAAAACTCATCCCTTTTAATCTAAACAACCTGATCCACTTAGTCCATATAGTGTCCTTCCCTGAAACTAAATTCCAGATATGTTTAGCCAAAAGAGCTTTATTCTGGATTTTAAGGGACTTAATACCAAGCCCCCCCTGACTCTTAGGACAACATACAGACTCCCATGACACTCTAACCTTCCCCTTAGCAGAATCAGATTGTGTCCATAAAAATCTATTCATAATCCTTTCAATATCCTCTATGACACCACTAGGCAATAAGAAAACAGAAGCCCAATAAATGTGCATAGAGGACAAAACAGATTTTATTAGCTGCAACCTCCCAGCAAAAGAAAGAGATTTATTCTTCCAGTCATCCACCCTTTTCCTCACCTTCTCCACTAGCACTGAACAGTCCCTAGAATACAGCTTTGTAGACAGTAAAGGAACTCCCAAGTATCTAACAGGGAGAACCCCCACTTTAAAAGGAAGCAAAGTTTTCAATCTATTTTGCATCTGCACAGACACATTCCCAAAGTACATAGTACTCTTACTCAGGTTAGGAATAAGCCCAGACACTGAACTAAACTCCTCCAACGCCTCCTTTACCACCCTCACAGAAGCAGCATCTGCATGAGAAAACACCAATAAGTCATCTGCAAAACAAACATGAGTCAAGTTTAGTTCCTTGCAGCACCAATGATATTTAAAATTTCCACTTTCAGTAATTCTTCTATCAAGAATCAGCTTTAAAACCTGCATCACAATGGTAAACAAATAAGGAGACATAGGATCTCCCTGCCTTAACCCTCTCTTACCCTTGAAATATCCAAACATCTCACCATTAACATTAATAGAATAAGCAGCAGACCTGATACATGTCATAATCCATGCAATCATGCAAGGGTGAAATCCAAAGTTCACTAGACAGGCCTCCAAAAAATCATGATTAACTGTATCATAGGCCTTCTGAAGATCAATCTTCAAGGCAACCCTAGGGGCTCTAACCTTTCTATGATAATTCCTAAGAAGCTCCTGAGTGATTAAAATGTTATCACTAATCTGCCTTCCCGGAATAAAGGCACTTTGACACTCATCTACAATTAAATCCAACGACCCCTTAATCCTCTCACAGATGATCTTAGCTATGGGTCTGAATTCAGTAACACTCCTAGGATTGGAGCATTTAGGGACCAAGGAGATAATAGTAGCATTCACCTCCTTCAATAACTTCCCATTATAGAAAAATTCCTTAACAGCACAACACACCTCATTCCCTATGATAGGCCAAGCAGATCTAAAAAACTTAGAGGAGTATCCATCAGGTGCAGGGGCTTTATCAATATCAATATCAAAGATAGCCTTCCTGATTTCTTCATTGGATACTTCCCTAACCATCTGATCAGCCACCTCTCTTGGCAACTTAGTAGCAAAAAGGGCACTAGGATCCCTCAAAGCTAAAACCTCACTATTACTCCCCATAAACCCCTCAAAATATCTAACAAAAGCATTACCAACCTCCTCCCCTTCAAAGAAAGATCCATCCTTATCCAGGACAGAATTGATCCTATTCCTACTTAACCTACCTTTAATGGCCTTATGGAAATAAGAAGTATTCTGATCCCCAACCCTTAGCCACTCAACTTTAGCCTTCTGTTTTAGGAATAATTCTTCATCCAAAGAGGCTTTTCTGAGGGCATTGACTAGAACAACCTCCTCCTCTCTCAGCTCAGCATTATGAGGGTCATCCACAACAGCAGTTTGAACTTTACCTAGCTCCACAGAAATGGATTTCACCTTTTCAGAAAGATCCCCCTGCATCCTTCCAAGCTTCCTGAGAGGCTTTTTCAGCTTCTTTAGCTTAGACACAACAGAAAACATAGCACAACCCTGCACAGAACATTTCCAGTTAGATTCAACAATGGGTAAAAATTGAGGCTTACCTGCAAGATGATTCATAAACTTGAAGGTCTTTGGTTTCCAAGGTTTCTGACCCTTCAAAGAGATAAAACCAGGGGCATGATCAGAATGAAAGAAAGGGAGAAAAGAAGCAGCCATATCTGAAAAAACATTCAAAAAAGAGTTATTGCTCATTATTCTATCCAACTTCTTCAGCAACCCAGTAGTTTTCCCCGGACACTTGTTCCATGTAAACTTCAACCCTGAAGAAGGGACATCTCCCACACCTATACTTTGACAGCACTCCCTGAAATCAATCATGGCAGAAGTCACATCAGAACACCCCATGGACCTCTCAGAAGGATCCAGTATGACATTAAAGTCACCCATTATAAGCCAAGGATCATCCTGAATAGAATATCCAAACTTTTGCAAATCCTGCCATAACACTTTCCTTTGACAATTCCTGATAGACCCATATAAAAAGGAGCAGAAAAAATTGGGAGAACCATTCAAGGGTTTGACCAAACAATGAATGACCTGAGAAGTAACTTCAATGATCATAACATCAACAATATTAGGCTTCTAACCTATAAGGACTCTAACCCAACTAGCACAATATTCCTTATTGGAGAACCACTGCCAGCCATTCAAAACCCTATTACAAACCTGTCCAAGATTTTGACCTTTGACATGAGTTTCCACCAAACAACATAAGCTGATCTCCCTGTCAAT
The DNA here is from genome assembly GCA_032199755.1 of Ambrosia artemisiifolia. NCBI lineage: Eukaryota > Viridiplantae > Streptophyta > Magnoliopsida > Asterales > Asteraceae > Ambrosia > Ambrosia artemisiifolia. The sequence continues at coordinate 14,806,491 of CM063529.1, forward strand.
CAAAACATTCATAACTTGGTTCTGATTGGAATGCTTCATCAAACCTCTAACATTCCAGGAAAGAATATTAAGGTTTTGAGCAATCATTGAGAACCAGTATTAACAGAAGAGGAGGACAATACCTGACCCACCTCTGATTGAACACCTTCATCAAGCTTCATGAATTCAGCAGTCTCATCATCCTCAGATAACACCTCATTATTCTCAGTCTCCAAAACCTCCTCATTATCAGTCTCTAGAACAATATCTTCTACTTCATCATAATCCATACCCTCAGGGAAATCATACTTCTGGCACATCAGGAAGAAATACTTAGTTTGAACCACATCCCATTCCAAAACTTGCTCTCTAGTAGGGATAACTCTACAATTAATATAGAACATAACATCCTCAATCTGCTGAGGAGTCAAATCAAAAGAATAGTCCTCAATAACAGCATCTCTGACCAGACTGGAGCCAGGGGTATAAGGCTTAGCAGGGACACCATTATGAGGAGAACAAACAGAAGGCTGTTCAAGAGGGGCATTAAAAGGATTAGGGGGAGGAACAGTAGGGACAGAAGTGGACACAGATTTAGTTTCAGGTTGTTTAGCAGGAGTAGGCTTAGAAGGTTTAGTAGTTTTAGGTGAGGGAGGTTTAGTAGGCTTAACAGGGAAAGGTTTAGAAGATGTAGAAGTGGGAACAGACACAACATCAATAGCTTCAAGACCATTGTCTTCATCAACCATATTCTCATCACCCAAAATACTAAAACTATTCTTAACCTCAATACGTTTAGCCACCAGATTTGTCTTCTTCCCTTTAATACCATCAGTTCTTATTTGAAAGACTTGCTTCCCCTTCCTAGCTTCCTTACCAATTCCCTCCTTCCCATCCTTTTTAACCCCAGAAGAAGAAGCACCATTAGAATCCTTCCTAACTTGATCCTTCTGAAGATCATATTCCCTAGCAGCTTGATTCATTTTGAAGCTCTTAATCCTATCCTGAAGTTTAGCCTCCTTTTCCTCCTTATTACCCTTAAACATATTTCTTTGTCTCAAATTACCTCCCCCATACACCCCATTACTATTCCCTCCAATATTCACACCCTTATTAGGATTCTTAGCAGCCATACTACGCTTCCACACCAATTGATACCCTTCCTCATCAACAGTACCATCTTTAGCAGCCCCTCTATTATCTTCATTCCCCTTTTCAGCTTCCCTTTCCCTAGCTTCTTTCTCCTCAGCAGTTAACTCTCTAGCAGTACACTTCTCAAAAGGATGCCCAAACACTTTGCAAAAAGAGCAAAGTTTAGGCATCTTTTGATACTCTATCAACACCTCAGTAACCTTAGGCTCAGCATCCTCCTCTCTAGGATAGAAAGCTCTAATAAAAGTAGGTTGAGAGTTAGCAGCAGCAATTTCCACCAAGATTCTAGCAAATCCCACCTGCACATTAGAATTCAAACATTTATCCACAGTAATATTATCAAACAAAAGAGGTTTACCAATACAGCTAGCCAGCTCACACAACCCCTGCACATTCCACAATTCCAATGGCACCTCCTTAAACAAAACCCACACAGGCACCTTTTCAGGTTCTGTTTTCACAATCGCAGCCCCAACTTCCCATTGGTTTAGAACCAAAGGGATGCCATTAACCACCCAAGGACCAGCTTTCAAGGCTTCCAACATTCCCTCCTTAGTCTCAAATTTGAAATAGAACAACCCTTTACCATTAGTAGAGATGTCCTCAATCCCATATCTCTTCCACATCCTAAATAAATTGAATCTAACCCAAGCTATAGAACAGAAAGAACCCACAAAATACCCATACAAATGTTTAGAGTAAACCTGCTTAACCTTCTCAACATAATCTTTTTTAATCATAACCACCTTTTCACCACTTTCAAGAGTGGTAGGTGGGCAATACATGATCTGTTTGCTAAAATTAGCAATCTTCTCACCCTTAACAGCATTAGCATATGAAGCCTTCTCCTTCTTATCCTCAGGTTCAGTATCCTTAGAAGGCCCAGGGGTGTTATCAACAGATTTATTGACAGAAGAAGATGCCTTAAACACATAATTTTTATCAGCAATTGCCCCTAGGATAGGAGACTTCTGGATAATATCACACTCACTTACTATAGGCCCTTTTAGCTTCCCTTTCTCAGCCACCAATTCCCTAGCCTTTCCCAACCCCAAAATTAATTCCCTCAACCTCAACTTTTTCCTTTGTATAACGTCCCTAATTTCCTTAATAGAACTCTGCATATCATTAAACTCAACTGTTTTCTCAGCATCACCCCTATCCTCAAAAGGATCAAAGATTAATCCATTAGCAGCTCTATAACCCAACTGCTTAGATTTAACACTACCAGTCTTTTTTATATCAGAAATCTCCTTCTCCATCTGCTCAATAGTCATATTAGCAACAGGAGTGGAACCTATAATATCAGACATCTCCCCAATTCTGAAAACAGGGAGAACTGGCACAGCAGCATCCTTATTAAATTCAAATATCTGCTTAACCTTCTTGTTTTTAGATGCCAGAATCTTCATAATCTTCCTGCCCTCATGAGTTAAAATAAGTTGTTTCTTAGAAACAGCCTTATTGTTATCAGTACTCTCCACACCCCCTCTAATCTTTTTACTCCCCTACTCATTACTTTGAGAAATACCATCCCCAACAAGTTCCCTCTTACACACAGGACCTCTAGTCAGATTTATATCCTGCACCCCAACCCTGCAGTAAAACCATCTAGCTAAAGCCTTGACAATACTCATATCAAACTCAAACAAATCTTCCACCTCAAACTCCTTCATTTTGCAAAACAGCTTGTGATAATGCTGGTGGAAGGCCACAATACTACTCTCAACAAAGTGGTCTTCCAAGAGCTTCAGCTTACCCTGCAACCCATTACATTCTATATGCCCCTGACCCATTCCTATATCCACAACCTTGTTAACTCCATTCCCCTTCAACCCATCTTTCCCCAACATATTACCCTTACCCTCACTATCTATAGCATAATAGTCACACACCAGCCTAAGGCTCAACACATCAGACTTCTCATAACAAGCAATAACAAATTGCATAAAATCATTAAAGATCTCATCAGAAACATGCTCAACCTTCACCTTTATCTCATCAAAATTGGAAAGATACCTACCAAAGCATTCCTCAAATGAAGGATTTAACAGGTTCAAAGAGAGACACTGCTTCATAGCAGGCTCATACACAGGGTTCTGATAAGCCTTCTGAGCTAACATCTCTATAGCTTTCAGAATAATATCTGAACAGAACCAACCCTGAGAATGACCAGCAAACCTCCATTTACCACCAGTTCCACTCAACCTTCCAGTAACATCCAGCCCAACACTACTACTATCCATATCCCTACAAGCAACAATCAGCATCCTATGCTCATTTTTATCACATGCATTCATAATGAAGTTCATAAACTCAACACATTTCTCACTAAATTGCACATTCCCTTCCTCATTAGTAACAACCCTATCATCAGCCTCAATGACCTTTAACAGAAGATCCCCAAACCTCAGCATAAAACCCTCATTCTTGCAATTCATGTGAATAAACCAATTCATAGCAGTCATAAACGAGTTATCAGAACAGGTTTTATCAATCAATACCTGAATGGCCTCCCCAATAGCCAGATCAGTAAACACCAGCTGTTCAGGACCAAAAAACTGCCAGTGAGTCACACAGGGAGAACTATCTGACATCTGCTGGTCCTGTTTACTTACTTTTAGCCCATTCTCCCTAGACTGAAGCAAGCGTTTGCGCCAATCAGCCATAAACGGAGCAGAATTAGCCTGAACATTCAGATCCACACAACTTCCAAAAGGATTAGGGTTCAGAGGAGAGTTAGGAGAATCACGAGGTTCAGCAAACTCCTCCGGCACCGAAATAGCCGGAGAAACAAAAACACTCTCAGACATAAGCATATCAGGAGGGATATCAGGAGGAACACCTCCTTTAGGATCAGTAAGAGACTGATCCATAGCAAACAGAGGAGAAGAACAAAGAAAATCAATCAACAATTGATGGAACAGTAGCACAATCGAAGAGAAAAAGAAGCGGGAAATGAAGAACAAGCCCTAGAAATCAAAATCGCCAATCGCCCAGAGAAAAAGTCAAACAAATGTACCGATAAATGTACAGATAGTTACGTCCTTTAAAACTCGAGTCTTTTCTTATGTACGAATCTCTGTGTCATTGTCGCATCGTGAGTCCGATTACCGTCCAGTCAGCTTCATATCCTTTATCTAAGTCTGTTGCATGCTTAGATGTCTTATAGCTTTCCCGTTCCTCCATTCGGGTGCCCGAATCTTCAAATGAACAGCTTGTTACGTCCACTAAAACACGAGTCTTTTCTTGTGTACGAATCTCTATGTCATTGTCGCATCGTGAGTCCGATTACCGCCCGGTCTGCTTCATATCCTTTATCTGAGTCTGTTGCATGCTTAGATATCTTATGGCCTTCCCGTACCTCCATTCGGGTGCCCGAAACTTCAAATGAACCGCTAGTTACGTCCATTAAAACACGTGTCTTTTCTTGTGTACGAATCTCTGTGTCATTGTCCCATCGTGAGTCCGATTAACGTCCGGTCAGCTTCATATCCTTTATCTAAGTCTGTTGCATGCTTAGATATCTTATGGCCTTCCCGTACCTCCATTCGGGTGCTCGAAACTTCGAATGTACAGATAGTTACGTCCTTTAAAACTCGAGTCTTTTCTTGTGTACGAATCTCTATGTCATTGTCGCATCGTGAGTCCGATTACCGTCCGGTAAGCTTCATATCCTTTATCTGAGTCTGTTGCATGCTCAGATATCTTATGGCCTTCCCGTTCCTCCATTCGGGTGCCCGAAACTTCAAATGAACCGCTAGTTACGTCCATTAAAACACGAGTCTTTTCTTGTGTACAAATCTCTGTGTCATTGTCCCATCGTGAGTCCGATTACCGTCCGGTCAGCTTCATATCCTTTGACTGAGTCTGTTGCATGCTTAGATATCTTATGGCTTTCCCGTTCCTCAATTCGGGTGCCCGAAATTTCAAATGTACCGATAGTTACGTCCTTTAAAACTTGAGTCTTTTCTTGTGTTCGAATCTCTATGTCATTGTCGCATCGTGAGTCCGATTACCGTCTGATCAGCTTCATATCCTTTATCTGAGTCTGTTGCATGCTTAGATATGTTATGGCCTTCCCGTTCCTCAATTCGGGTGCCCGAAATTTCAAATGTACCGATAGTTACGTCCTTTAAAACTCGAGCCTTTTCTTGTGTACGAATTTCTATGTCATTGTCGAATCGTGAGCCCGATTACCGGCCGGTCAGCTTCATATCCATTATTTGAGTCTGTTGCATGCTTAGATATCTTATGGCCTTCCCGTTCCTCAATTCAGGTGCCCGAAACTTCAAATGAACCGCTAGTTACGTCCATTAAAACACGAGTCTTTTCTTGTGTACGAATCTCTGTGTCATTGTCACATCGTGAGTCCGATTACCGTCCGGTCTGCTTCGTATCGCTTAACATAGTTTGTTGCATGATCAGATATCTTATGGCGTTCCCATTTCTCAATTCGGGTGCCCGAAACTTCAAATGAACCGCTAGTTACGTCCATTAAAACGCGAGTCTTTTCTTGTGTACGAATCTCTGGGTCATTGTCCCATCATGAGTCCGATTACCGTCCGGTCAGCTTCATATCCTTTATCTGAGTTTGTTGCAAGCTCAGATATCTTATGGCCTTCACGTTCCTCCATTCGGGTGCCCGAAACTTCAAATGTACAGATAGTTACGTCCTTTAAAACTCGAGTCTTTTCTTGTCTACGAATCTCTATGTCATTGTCGCATCGTGAGTCCGATTACCGTCCGGTCTGCTTCGTATCCTTTAACATAGTTTGTTGCATGCTCAGATATCTTATGGCCTTCCCGTTCCTCCATTCGGTTGCCCGAAACTTCAAATGAACCGCTAGTTATGTCCATTAAAACTCGAGTCTTTTCTTGTGTACGAATATCTATGTCATTGTCGCATCGTGAGTCCGATTACGGTCCGGTCAGCTTCATATCCTTTATCTGAGTCTGTTGCATGCTTAAATATCTTATGGCTTTCCCGTTCCTCCATTCGGGTGCCCGAAACTTCAAATGAACCGCTAGTTACGTCCATTAAAACAAGTGTCTTTTCTTATGCACGAATCTCTATGTCATTGTCCCGTCGTGAGTCCGATTACCGTCCGGTAAGCTTCATACCCTTTATCTGAGTCTATTGCATGCTCAGATATCTTGGGCCTTCCCGTTCCTCCATTCGGGTGCCCGAAACTTCAAATGAACCGCTAGTTACGTCCATTAAAACACGAGTCTTTTCTTGTGTACGAATCTCTGTGTCATTGTCCCATCGTGAGTCCGATTACCGTCCGGTCAGCTTCATATCCTTTATCTGAGTCTGTTGCATGCTTAGATATCTTATGGCTTTCCCGTACCTCCATTCGGGTGCCCGAAATTTCAAATGTACCGATACTTACGTCCTTTAAAACTCGAGTCTTTTCTTGTGTACGAATCTCTGTGTCATTGTCGCATCGTGAGTCCGATTACCGTCCAGTCAGCTTCATATCCTTTATCTGATCTGCTGCATGCTTAGATATCTTATGGCTTTCCCGTTCCTCCGTTCGGTTGCCCGAAATTTCAAATGAACCGCTAGTTACGTCCATTAAAACACGAGTCTTTTCTTTTGTACGAATCTATGTGTCATTGTCCCATCGTGAGTCCGATTACCATCCGGTCAGCTTCATATCCTTTTTCTGAGTCTGTTGCATGCTTAGATATCTTATGGCATTCCCGTTCCTCCATTCGGGTGCCCGAAACTTCAAATGAACCGCTATTTACGTTCATTAAAACACGAGTCTTTTCTTGTGTACGAATCTCTGTGTCATTGTCCCATCGTGAGTCCGATTACCGTCCGGTCAGCTTCATATCCTTTATCTGAGTCTGTTGCATGCTTAGATATCTTATGGCTTTCCCGTTCCTCCATTCGGGTGCCCGAAACTTCAAATGAACCGCTATTTACTTTCATTAAAACACGAGTCTTTTCTTGTGTACGAATCTCTGTGTCATTGTCCCATCGTGAGTACGATTACCGTCCGGTCAGCTTCGTATCCTTTATCTGAGTCTGTTGCAGGCTTAGATATCTTATGGTTTTCCCGTTCCTGCATTCGGGTGCCCAAAACTTCAAATGTACCGATAGTTACGTCCTTTAAAACTAGAGTCTTTTCTTGTGTACGAATCTCTGTGTCATTGTCACATCATGAGTCCGATTACTGTCCAGTCAGCTTCATATCCTTTTTTTTTTTGATAAAGGAGTCATTGCTCCGGTAAATTTATTAATAATAAAATATTTACAAACATCAACTAGGGCCAAGATCATTACAAATAACCTATCAAAACTAGATCAAGGCCCAAACCAATCAACCCACAAAAACATCTAGACTAAGCTTACTATTCAGTTCACTAGACACAGCCCATTTAACCTGGATCACAATCTGAACTCAAAACAGACAACAAAAATAAACCCAGCCCATTGCAATTAACCCAATCCAGACACACAAAAACAACTCTGTTGCAGTAAATCTTTAATCTTCTCGCAAACAGCATAACTCGTTCTCTCTGTGTAATCCTCATCTTCATATTCCACATAACCTGGTTCTTCACTTGAAACTTCATAACCACATATCGAACAGCTTGCTTTCCATCTTTAAGACAGTCTTCAGTCCAGCAGCTCATACTTTCATGTCCAGAATCCATGTTAAGAGCACCATCTGAATTACCACTATAGCTATCAAGGATATTCCCAGCCCCATTACATAAAACCCATACTTGATCAAAGCTAACGTATAAGGATCCTAGCTGACTCTTTTCCAGTATCTTAAAACCAATCTGTGTCTGACTAAAAAACATACAAACAAACCCATAAACTATGATGAAATAGATCCTGAATAAACACTGACTTAGAAACAGTAATCCAAAACACTTTAGCCAGATCCAACCAATCCATATCTGCTCAAAACCCAAACCATCCCCTAAAAGAAACCCAAAACACCTAAAGCTAAACACAAGAAAAGGCTTATGAAATGAACAAAACAAAAGTGAAAGGGTTTCCCATCCTTGTGTAGAGCTAGAAAATGTAAAAAAATGAGGGGAGGAGGATAATGTCCTAAACACAAGGATGATGTCCAACCTTATCTCTCCATGGGTTAAGCATACTCCATGCTCCAATCCTAACCACCAATCGTAACAAGCAGAATTAAACCCAACTCCAAAAGATAGAGGAAGGCTCAATAGATCTTTATAAAATAAAAAACAAAGAAAAGAAAAATGAAAGCAAACAGGAAGCTTTATCAGCCAGATCTCTACCCAAACGTATTTTGTACACCTTATTACTGCAAGTTCCCAAGATATTTGACCCATCCCACCCCTAGGCAAAAGCCTATGACTCAAAACAGACCCATACATCAAAAGAACCAGGCTCAACAAAGGCCATAACAGCCAAAGGGTTCCTGACCAGTGAATGGTTCTAGAAATTGCAAAATTTAGGGTGGAAAAAAATGTCCTATAATCACTGGTCAGCTCCATCCTTATATCTCCCTGTTTTAAGCTTACTCCAAGCTTCCATAAACCTATCCACCAATCACAAACCGCTGAATTGACCCAGGTTTCAAAAGGTGAAACATGGCTCAACAGAACATTTTGTAAAAATAAACCACTTATAAAATTTTGAGATAAAACAGATGACTTGAAAACAAGCCAGATTACTACCCAAACGTTTTTTGTACTCCTTACACCTGTGGAAACCCAGCAATAAAAACCCCATCCCCCCATAGGCAAAAGCCTATAAAACACAACAGACCCAGACACACTAACACTAAACAGGACAGACCAGTAAAACCACTCAAGCAGATTTCTCACCCACTGATGACCCCTAAAAAATATAAAAAACAAGAACCAAAAAAAGGAACCTAAACCAGTGGATGAGACCAACCTTATCACTCCATGAACCAGGCTTACTCCAAGCCTTAACAAACCTATCCACCGAATATAATGCGCACAGTTAAACCCAACCATCCAAAAGGAAAAGGGGCATAACAGAAGACTAAGAGACCAAACAAATAAAAATACAAAACTAAAATAAAAAAGACACCAAAGCAATAACAGGAGACAACAAAGACCAGGAAGCCAAAAAGGCCAGGAAGCTACCCAAGTTTTATAAGTACTCCAGATTACTGCAAGTTCCCAAACCCAGAAAAACCCCATACCCATCAGAAACATATAGAGACTATTATCATTAATCATAATAATTTTATTATCATTATTATTAATATTATTATTATTATTATACTCAATATTCTTATAATATCTATTATTAATAAGAAAGACAACCCTACCCTCAAGGCATAAACACCCAAAACACACCCTTCCTTCAACCCTCACCTCAAACTTCCTACTGGTCAATATAAACTGCATCATAAATTCCAAACATTAGCAGCCAAAGAGCCTATTATGGGGCTCTTGAAAGTTAATCCCTTCATCCTCATTCTAACTTCTTCACATATCTGACCAATCACCACTTGAGATGGTTTGCTGCATTTCTTAAAAATCCTGGCATTCCTCTCCTGCCAGATAAAATAAATAGCAGCTCCCACAACCAATCTCTAAATCACACACCACACTTCATTATTAAACTTTCTGTTTTCAATAAAACTCACAATCTCTTCCCACCTATCAGGAGCTTGTTCAAATCTTGCCATTAATTTCAGCTTACTCCAAATAGAATTAGCATATTCACATTCAAAAAATAAATGATTATGGCTATCAGGAGCATTTCCACAAAACAAGCATTTGAGATCATCCCTTCTACTCCACAGGATCATTCTATTCTGAGTAGGTAACCTATATTTAAATGCAAGCCATATAATAAAAGCATGTCTAGGAATGCACTGACTGTACCACACAAAGTTTCCCCATTTCACTACTGGCCCCTTTCTGCACAATTTCTTGTAAACTTCCTTAGTAGAAAATGCCACCAATTTATCTTTGTCTTTCTTCCACATATAATGATCAACCCTACCACCACTCAGTCTAGGGACTTCTTCTCTTACTAACCAAGGATACTTATCCACCCATCCTATAGGAACATTCCAGTTACTATTAACAACCAACCCAGAAACCTTACAATCCCAACCCAATCCTGAATCCTTAATATCCCTCCTATTAATCAGATTGATGAGGGGCCCTTTTGGATGCCAAGGATCAAACCAAGCACTAATCTTGTTACCATCACCCAAAACAGCTGCATAATTATCTTGAACAAACTTCCTACAACTCAACAATTGTTTCCAAAACCAAGAATCAGCATTAGTATCATTAATAGACCAGAAATTCTTACCCTGGAGCTTATAATGAACAACCCATTTGACCCAAATAGAATCTCTTCTATTCAGAATACTCCAAATATGTTTAGAGATTAAAGCCAAATTTCTATCTTTTAAAGAAGCTATATTTAATCCCCCTTGGCTTTTAGGTAAACAAACTCCCTCCCAACTCACTTTAGCAGAACCTGGTTTGTAATCACCATTACTCCAAAGAAAGCTTCTCATCACTCTATCAATATCCTCAGCCAAAGAACTAGGCAAGATGAACAAGGAAGACCAGTACACAGTCAATGATGAAAGCACAGACTGTACTAGTTGCAATCTGCCAGCATATGACAGAAATTTATTTTTCCAATCCTCAGTTCTTCTCTTAACTTTATCAACTAAAACTCCACAATCCTTCAGGTGCAATCTTTTAGAATCTAAAGGAACACCTAAGTATTTAACTGGAAAAGTCCCAATTTTAAAAGGCATAACCTCCAGAATCTCTTCCTGAATCACCCTATCCACATTACCAAAGAAAATTTCACTCTTATTATGGTTTGGGATTAAACCAGAACAAGAGCTAAATTCATCCAAAGCTGATTTTAAAACCCTGATGGAATCTATATCAGCAGCTCCAAAAATAATCAAATCATCAGCAAAACATAGATGTGTCAATTTAACAGCATCACATTTCCAATGATATTTAAAATTTTCAGCATTCTCTACTTTCCTTCTAATCATCAAATTCAGTACTTCCATGACTAAAGTGAATAAGTAAGGGGAAATAGGATCCCCTTGCCTTAAACCCCTTTCCCCTTTAAAGAATCCATGAAGATCACCATTGACATTTATAGAGTATGATACAGTCCTTAAACAGACCATAATCCAACCAATAAATTTTTCATGAAAACCAAACTGAATAAGGCATTGATGTACAAAGTCATGATCCACAGAATCATATGCTTTCTGAAGATCAATCTTTAGAGCCACCCTAGGCACACCCCTAACCCACTGATATCCTTTAATTAACTCCTGAGCCATTAAAATATTGTCACTAATCATCCTTCCAGGAATGAAGGCACTTTGAGAGTTGTGAACAATAAGCCCCAGGAATTCTTTAAATCTATTACATAATACTTTACTAATGCACTTATAAATCACATTACAACATGCAATTGGTCTGAATTCACTGACCTTAGAAGGATTCTTCACTTTAGGGATGACAGAAACAACTGTAGCATTCAGTTCCCTTAATAACTTGCCACTTTCAAAAAATTCTTTGACTGCAGCACAAATATCTTCCCCAATAGCTCCCCAGGCTGCCTTAAAAAATTTTGCAGTGTATCCATCAGGTCCAGGGGCCTTATTGTCTTCAATTTGAAACATAGCCTCTTTGATTTCCTCACTAGTGACCCTTCTAATCATGAATTCAGCAACTCCCTCTGGCAACTTGTTCAGAAATAAGGAATCAGGCTCATTCATCAGCCCAACAGAACCCTTTTTCCCCAAAAGCCCAGAATAGAAACCCACAAAAGCATTCCCAACCCTGTCATCATTATAAACAACCCCAGCCATATCTTCAATTTGATTCACCTTGTTAAAAATTTGCCTCTGCTTGACTGAATGAAAAAAATACTTAGAGTTCCTATCTCCCACTTTCAGCCAATGAACTTTGGACTTCTGCTTGAGCAAAGATTCTTCCTCAAGCAATGCTTCATTATACAACTTTAAATATACCCCCTCTTCCTCCCTTAACTCTATATTACCAGGATCTGTCCCCACAGCCTCTTGAATCTTTTCCAGTTCTGGCTTCATTAGTTCCACTTTAGAATGGAGATTCCCATTATTAAAGTGCAATTTCCTTAAAGGTTTTTTCAACCTTTTAAGTTTGGTCACAACTCCAAACATTCTGAATCCCTTCACCTCCTCTTCCCAACCCTTCTTAACAGTATCAAGAAAATCTTCTTTCTCAACCAAATAGTTCCAAAATCTAAAAGTTTTCACTCTGGATTTCAAAACTGAAGGCCAAGATAAAATTGCAGGAGAGTGATCAGAAGTACAGTATGGTAAGAACTTCACCACAGCTGTGGAAAAATGATTAAGAAAGCCTAAATTACCCATTACCCTGTCAAGCTTCTCCATAATGCCATCCACTTGACCAGGTTTTTGATTCCAAGTGAATTTCATCCCAGTCCAGGGGACATCAATAACAGCAATTTCAGACACACATTCTTTAAAATCAACCATTCCATAATTGACAACTTTATCCCTAACATTTTTATCACCAGGCTCAAGAATAGCATTGAAGTCCCCCAGAATAGCCCAAGGAACATCATTAATAGACTTAGAATGCCTCCTCAAATTATCCCACAGAAACCTCCTTTCATTCACCCTAGTATATCCATAAACAAAAGAGCAAAAGAATCTGCTGCTATCATTAACAGGGCAAATCATACAATGCATTATCTGATCAGACATACTTAAAAGAATAATATCCACTACTTTAGGATCCCAACCCACTAAAATCCTAACCCAATCACTACACCATTCCGCATTGGAACTCCAATTCCAACCCCTCATAATACCAGAGCATACTTTATCCAAGTTTTCATCTGAAACTCTAGTTTCAACTAGACAACATATACTAATATTATTATCATTAATCAATTTTCTAACCAGACTCTGCTTTATACCAGAAGACACCCCCCTCACATTCCAAGTAAGGACACTATTCATTATGACACTCACTCATGTTAGGAGATTCCTCCAGACTAGAGGGATCCTCCAAATTACCATCTTCACAATTCATAAACACAGCAGTTTCATTAGTCTCAGGAAGTACCTCAGCTGCTTCCTTAACTTTCTCAAACATCAAATTGTCCCATTGTTCAAAGAAAAGTTTAACCTGTCCCACATTCCAACTCCTCAAGACATCATTGGAAGGACAAGTTTTATTTAATACATAATGGGCCACCTCATTAAACTGCTCATCATTCATTCTGAAGTATCCAGTTTTTGTGTTAACTTTAGACTGAATACTCATCTCCCTGTCTATAGGACTCTTATTATCTATATTCCTTTCTGCTACTTCAACATTTACCTCACTGGAAGAAGCTCCCCCAATATCCCTCTTCACTACTCCTTCCTTAGAACTGTTCTGCTTAATCTCACTCCCCACACTCTTCTGCACAACAGGCTTAGAACCCACCCCATTAATATTCTTCCCCTTAATAGCCCTGCTACTTGACTCAACATCAGAATTCTTGCCACCAGTACTAGACTTTTCCTGAGAAACCTCTACCCTAATGCTCTTACCCTTCACATCATTGTTCCCTACACCCTCACCCAAAAGATCATCCTTGAGAATAGCAAAAGTGTTTTTTAGACTGATACTATTATTATCATTATTTTTTGTATTATCATTAAATTTAGAAATATCACTCTGCTTTTTAACATCCCCATTCCTTCTATTATCATTCTTAGGAACCCAATGCCTACCCCCATTCCCTTGGTTTTTAATCCCCCCAACAAAACCCCCTTGATTTCCTAACCCTCTATTCCCAATAAACCTCCCATTTGCTCCACCTCCCTGATTCCTAGGATTACCATTCCCCTGAACATTGCCACTACCATTCCCCTTATTGTTAACTACCCTGTTATTCTTACCCACAACTTGAAAGCCTTCATTATCAATACCTGAGACTGGAAAATCAGCTTGTGCTGCCTGGTACAGATCCTTCAATAACTGCTCAGTTCTCCCAGCCACCTCCTCAGCAGACAGATCTCTATTCTTGCAGCCTTCAAAATCATGCCCAAACACCTTACAAGCTGAGCATTTTTTAATCTTCACTTGATACTCAACTTTAACTTTCTGAATAAAAGCTGGCTTCCCCACATCTGCTGGATAAAAAGCATTCACATAGTCAGGCAACACCTTATCAGCCTTAACTTCAACCAAAATTCTAGCAAAACCTGCTCTACCCTCTTTCTTATTACACCTCATAGCAGTAACCCTATCCAACATCAGAGGCTCACCCACACAACTCATCATACTGCTCAGGCTTTCCCTGTTCCATAATTCCATAGGCATGTTAGGAATAGTAACCCAAACTGGAATAGAACTAGGCTCAACCCTTTCCAAATTCAACCCAACCTCCCATTTCCTTAAGCATAAAGGAATATTATTAATCAACCATGGCCCCTGATTAATGGTCTCCATCATGCCTAACTCATTCTTAAATTTGAAGAAAAATATACCACTCCCATTAGAGGATATTTCAACCAACCCAAACTTTTTCCACATCCTGAACAGGTGGTATCTCATCATACCTATAGATACACTCTGCCCAATACTGTATCCATAAAGATAAGTGCTATAAGCTACCCTGGCTTCCACTAACTTCTCAGGCTTAATGACAGCTACAGTTTCACCTGTGTCAAGCACTTTAGGAGGGATGAAAGTCATTTTTGTCTCCAAAACTTCATTAGTCTTGTCTCTAGTAATATCAGCAAAAGACATCTCAGGCTTCTTAGGCATACTACCCCTATCCTCCTCCTTACCAGCATTAAACACCACCTCCTCCTTCTCTATACCAGTATGCAAGATAGATCTAGCAGCAGGCTTCAGCTTACTGATAAAAGGAATATCATCCTTAGTAACTTTGTAGGAACCCATACTATCTGACTTTTTCTTGATAAGCTTCTTCATGGAAGGACTCTTAACAATACCCCTCCAAGGCAGCCTAACAGTGATATCCCCTTTCTTAGACTTATTCTCTTTATCAAGTTCCATCCCACTCTGCTCATCATCAACCTGATCCTCCTTTTGATCCTTCCTAACAGCCTCAGACCCCTCACCATTCTGTTTATCAGAACCATCTTTCACCACCTCCTTCTTCTCACCATCCTGCTTATCAGACCCCTCTTTCCCAGCCCCCTTCTTCTCAGCTTCAACCTTCTTCTTGTCCTTCACCTTTCCTCCTATAATAATGTTCCCGTCATCATCAACTACAACCCTGCTACCAGCCCCAGAATTATAAGCAAATTGAGGGTCAGGAACAGATAACCTAAGCCTCAACTCACTACCTTTACTCTCATCCAAACTCCTACTCTTCCTACCCATTTTCAGCTTCACAGGAGCCACAGAAGTGTTACCTTCCTCTACAACAGTTTGTATCTCTTTAGAGTTACTACCATCAGGCAGCACCTCCACCCCATTCACCATCCCTGGATTCTCCTCAATCCTAACATATGATCTCTCATCCCATAAGACTTTCCTACTCTTAACAACAACCCCCTCATTCCTAATAGACCTCTTCTTCCTTTTATCCATAAACACAAACTTAGCATCCAACCCAGCATCAAACACATTATCTTCTATAATCAACTGAGGAAACTTCACACCCCTCCCCTCAGCTTTGTTCAAACCATCCTTACCAACTTCCCTATGCCCTACATACTCCCCATACACCTTTTTACCCAGAAAGCTAGCAATTACACTAAGTATATGCCCATACTGCCCAGCTAACTT
This sequence comes from Ambrosia artemisiifolia, assembly GCA_032199755.1. Classification (NCBI taxonomy): domain Eukaryota; kingdom Viridiplantae; phylum Streptophyta; class Magnoliopsida; order Asterales; family Asteraceae; genus Ambrosia; species Ambrosia artemisiifolia. The sequence continues at coordinate 14,822,433 of CM063529.1, forward strand.
CTCAACAAACAAAAGCCCCTTCCCAGCAATCTGAACATCAACTAGAGAATTCACCAGATCAAATTCCCCTATCCCAGCCAATTTAACCAGCTCCAACTTCTCAGTGATTAACCTAACCCTCCAATTATCACCAAACACAGCCCTTAAAAACCCTACCACTAAAGGACTGAATACCAGAGAATCCCTATTACCAGAGATAAAACGATTCAGGATTACCTGCTTATCTTCCACAATAACTTCATCCTCCGGACCTAGCATAGCCTCATCCACAACACTGTCAGAACTCAAATTAGCTTCTATCGAATCATCCAAAGAAATATCCGGTGGAACCTCCGGCGGAGGGTCAGGAGCTGGAACCCTAGAAAAAGGCTCCATAGAACACAACTGATCGTGTACTGTGAAGATTTCAATTAGTACAAACCAATTGAAACAGTAAACACGAAGAAACAAAGGACAAACGAAGAAGAATTAGGGTAGAAAAAGAGGCGGGAAAGAAAAACGAAGAAGAAAACTACTGAATCGCCAAAATCGCCCAATTAAGAGAGAAAACCCTAGCTTCATATCCTAGCTTCATATCCTTTATCTAAGTCTGTTGCATGCTTAGATGTCTTATAGCTTTCCCGTTCCTCCATTCGGGTGCCCGAAACTTCAAATGAACCGCTTGTTACGTCCATTAAAACTCGAGTCTTTTCTTGTGTACGAATCTCTATGTCATTGTCGCATCGTGAGTCCGATTACCGTCCGGTCAGCTTCATATCCTTTATCTGAGTCTGTTGCATGCTCAGATATCTTATGGCCATCCCGTTCCTCCATTCGGGTGCCCGAAACTTCAAATGAACCGCTAGTTACGCCCATTAAAACACGAGCCTTTTCTTATGTACGAATCTCTGTGTCATTGTCCCATCGCGAGTCCGATTACCGTCCGGTCAGCTTCCTATCCTTTATCTGAGTCTGTTGCATGCTTAGATATCTTATGGCCTTCCCGTACCTCCATTCGGGTGCCCGAAACTTCGAATGTACCGATAGTTACGTCCTTTAAAACTCGAGTCTTTTCTTGTGTACGAATCTCTGTGTCATTGTCGCATCGTGAGTCCGATTACCGTCCGGTCAGCTTCATATCCTTTATCTGAGTCTGTTGCATGCTTAGATATCTTATGGCTTTCCCGTTCCTCCATTCGGGTGCCCGAAACTTCAAATGAACCGCTATTTACGTTCATTAAAACACGAGTCTTTTCTTGTGTACGAATCTTTGTGTCATTGTCCCATCGTGAGTCCGATTACCGTCCGGTCAGCTTCATATCCTTTATCTAAGTCTGTTGCATGCTCAGATATCTTATGGCCTTCCCGTTCCTCAATTCGGGTGCCCGAAATTTCAAATGTACCGATAGTTACGTCCATTAAAACACGAGTCTTTTCTGTGTACGAATCTCTGTGTCATTGTCCCATCGTGAGTCCGATTACCGTCCGGTCAGCTTCATATCCTTTATCTGAGTCTGTTGCAGGCTTAGATATCTTATGGTTTTCCCGTTCCTGCATTCGGGTGCCCAAAACTTCAAATGTACCGATAGTTACGTCCATTACAACTCGAGTCTTTTCTTGTGTACGAATCTCTGTGTCATTGTCGCATCGTGAGTCCGATTACCGTCCGGTCAGCTTCATATCCTTTATCTGAGTCTGTTGCATGCTCATATATCTTATGGCCTTCCCGTTCCTCCATTCGGGTGCCCGAAACTTCAAATATACAGATAGTTACGTCCTTTAAAACTCGAGTCTTTTCTTGTGTACGAATCTCTATGTCTCTGTTGCATCGTGAGTCCGATTACCGTCCGATCAGCTTCATATCCTTTGTATGAGTCTGTTGCATGCTTAGATATCTTATGGCTTTCCCGTTCCTCCATTTGGGTGCCCGAAACTTCAAATGAACCGCTAGTTACGTCCATTAAAACACGAGTCTTTTCTCGTTTACGAATCTCTGTGTCATTGTCACATCGTGAGTCCGATTACCGTCCGGTCAGCTTCATATCCTTCATCTGAGTCTGTTGCATGCTTAGATATCTTATGGCCTTCCCGTACCTCCATTCGGGTGCCTGAAACTTCAAATGAACCGCTATTTACGTTCATTAAAACACGACTCTTTTCTTGTGTACGAATCTCTGTGTCATTGTCCCATCGTGAGTCCGATTACCGTCCGGTCAGCTTCATATCCTTTATCTGAGTCTGTTGCATGCTTAGATATCTTATGGCTTTCCCGTTCCTCAATTCGGGTGCCCGAAATTTCAAATGTACCGATAGTTACGTCCTTTAAAACTCGAGTCTTTTCTTGTGTTCGAATCTCTATGTCATTATCGCATCGTGAGTCCGATTACCGTCCGATCGGCTTCATATCCTTTATCTGAGTCTGTTGCATGCTTAGATATCTTATGGCCTTCCCGTTACATAATTCGGGTGCCCGAAATTTCAAATGAACCTCTAGTTACGTCCATTAAAACACGAGTCTTTTCTAGTGTACGAATCTCTGTGTCATTGTCACATCGTAAGTCCGATTACCGTCCGGTCTGCTTCGTATCTCTTAACATAGTTTGTTGCATGATCAGATATCTTATGGCTTTCCCGTTCCTCCATTCGAGTGCCCGAAACTTCATATGAACCGATAGTTCCGTCTATTAAAACTCGAGTCTTTTCTTGTGTACGAATCTCTGTGTCCTTGTCGCATCGTGAGTCCGATTACCGTCCGGTCAGCTTCATATCCTTTGTCTGAGTCTGTTGCATGCTTAGATATCTTATGGCTTTCCCGTTCCTCCATTTGGGTGCCCGAAACTTCAAATGAACCGCTATTTACGTTCATTAAAGCACGAGTCTTTTCTTGTGTACGAATCTCTGTGTCATTGTCCCATCGTGAGTCCGATTACCGTCCGGTCAGCTTCATATCCTTTATCTGAGTCTGTTGCATGCTCAGATATCTTATGGCCTTCCCGTTCCTCCATTCGGGTGCCCGAAACTTCAAATGAACCGCTAGTTACGTCCATTAAAACTCGAGCCTTTTCTTGTGTACGAATCTCTATGTCATTGTCGCATCGTGAGTCCGATTACCGTCCGGTCAGCTTCATATCCTTTATCTGAGTCTTTTGCATGCTTAGATATCTTATGGCCTTCCCGTTCCTCAATTCGGGTGCCCGAAACTTCAAATGAACCGCTAGTTACGTCCATTAAAACACGAGTCTTTTCTTGTGTACGAATCTCTGTGTCATTGTCACATCGTGAGTCCGATTACCGTCCGGTCTGCTTCGTATCCCTTAACATAGTTTGTTGCATGATCAGATATCTTATGGCTTTCCCGTTGCTCAATTCGGGTGCCCGAAACTTCAAATGAACCGCTAGTTACGTCCATTAAAACACGAGTCTTTTCTTGTGTACGAATCTCTGTGTCATTGTCACATCGTGAGTCCGATTACCGTCCGGTCTGCTTCGTATCCCTTAACATAGTTTGTTACATGATCAGATATCTTATGGCGTTCCCGTTGCTCAATTCGGGTGCCCGAAACTTCAAATGAACCGCTATTTACGTTCATTAAACACGAGTCTTTTCTTGTGTACGAATCTCTGTGTCATTGTCCCATCGTGAGTCCGATTACCGTCCGGTCAGCTTCATATCCTTTATCTGAGTCTGTTGCATTCTCAGATATCTTATGGCCTTCCCGTTCCTCCATTCGGGTGCCCGAACCTTCAAATGAACCGCTAGTTACGTCCATAAAAACTCGAGTCTTTTCTTGTGTACGAATCTTTATGTCATTGTCGCATCGTGAGTCCGATTACCGTCCGGTCAGCTTCAAATCCTTTATCTGAGTCTGTTGCATGCTTAGATATCTTATGGCCTTCCCGTACCTACATTCGGGTGCCCGAAACTTCAAATGAACCGCTATTTACGTTCATTAAAACACGAGTCTTTTCTTGTATACGAATCTCTGTGTCATTGTCCCATCGTGAGTCCGATTACCGCCCGGTAAGCTTCATATCCTTTATCTGAGTCTGTTGCATGCTCAGATATCTTATGGCCTTCCCGTTCCTCCATTCGGGTGCCCGAAACTTCAAATGAACCGCTAGTTACGTCCATTAAAACACGAGTCTTTTCTTGTGTACGAATCTCTGTGTCATTGTCACATAGTGAGTCCGATTACCGTCCGGTCTGCTTCGTATGGCGTTCCCGTTCCTCTATTCGGGTGGCCGAAACTTCATATGAACCGATAGTTCCGTCCATTAAAACTCGCGGCTTTTCTTGTGTACGAATCTCTGTGTCATTGTCCCATCGTGAGTCCGATTACCGTCCGGTCAGCTTCATATCCTTTATCTGAGTCTATTGCATGCTCAGATATCTTAGGGCCTTCCCGTTCCTCCATTCGGGTGCCCGAAACTTCAAATGAACCGCTAGTTACGTCCATTAAAACACGAGTCTTTTCTTGTGTACGAATCTCTGTGTCATTGTCCCATCGTGAGTCCGATTACCGTCCGGTCAGCTTCATATCCTTTATCTGAGTCTGTTGCAAGCTCAGATATCTTATGGCCTTCACGTTCCTCCATTCGGGTGCCCGAAACTTCAAATGTACAGATAGTTACGTCCATTAAAACTCGAGTTTTTTCTTGTGTACGAATCTCTATGTCATTGTCGCATTGTGAGTCCGATTACCGTCCGGTCAGCTTCATATACTTTATCTGAGTCTGTTGCATGCTTATATATCTTATGGCCTTCCCGTTCCTCAATTCGGGTGCCCGAAACTTCAAATGAACTGCTATTTACGTTCATTAAAACACGAGTCTTTTCTTGTGTACGAATCTCTGTGTCATTGTCCCATCGTGAGTCCGATTACCGTCCGGTCAGCTTCATATCCTTTATCAGAGTCTGTTGCATGCTCATATATCTTATGGCCTTCCCGTTCCTCCATTCGGGTGCCCGAAACTTCAAATGAACCGCTAGTTACGTCCATTAAAACACGAGTCTTTTCTTGTGCACGAATCTCTGTTTCATTGTCCCGTCGTGAGTCCGATTACCGTCCGGTAAGCTTCATATCCTTTAATATAGTTTGTTGCATGCTTAGATATCTTATGGCATTCCCGTACCTCCATTCGGGTGCCCGAAAATTCAAATGAACAGATAGTTACGTCCTTTAAAACTCGAGTCTTTTCTTGTGTACGAATCTCTATGTCATTGTCGCATCGTGAGTCCGATTACCGTTCGGTCAGCTTCATATCCTTTATCTGAGTCTGTTGCACGCTTAGATATCTTATGGCCTTCCCGTACCTCCATTCAGGTGCCCGAAACTTCAAATGAACTGCTTTTACGTTCATTAAAACACGAGTCTTTTCTTGTGTACGAATCTCTGTGTCATTGTCCCATCGTGAGTCCGATTACCGTCCGGTCAGCTTCATATCCTTTATCTGAGTCTGTTGAAGGCTTAGATATCTTATGGCTTTCCCGTTTCTCCATTCGGGTGCCCAAAACTTCAAATGTACCGATAGTTACGTCCTTTACAACTCGAGTCTTTTCTTGTGTACGAATCTCTGTGTCATTGTCGCATCGTGAGTCCGATTACCATCTGGTCAGCTTCATATCCTTTATCTGAGTCTGTTGCATGCTCATATATCTTATGGCCTTCCCGTTCCTCCATTCGGGTGCCCGAAACTTCAAATATACAGATAGTTACGTCCTTTAAAACTCGAGTCTTTTCTTGTGTACGAATCTCTATGTCTCTGTTGCATCGTGAGTCCGATTACCGTCCGATCAGCTTCATATCCTTTGTATGAGTCTGTTGCATGCTTAGATATCTTATCGCCTTCCCGTTCCTCCATTCGGGTGCCCGAAACTTCAAATGAACCGCTAGTTACGTCCATTAAAACACGAGTCTTTTCTTGTGTACGAATCTCTGTGTCATTGTCACATCGTGAGTCCGATTACCGTCCGGTCAGCTTCATATCCTTTATCTGAGTCTGTTGCATGCTTAGATATCTTATGGCCTTCCCGTACCTCCATTCGGGTGCCCGAAACTTCAAATGAACCGCTATTTACGTTCATTAAAACACGACTCTTTTCTTGTGTACGAATCTCTGTGTCATTGTCCCATCGTGAGTCCGATTACCGTCCGGTCAGCTTCATATCCTTTATCTGAGTCTGTTGCATGCTTAGATATCTTATGGCTTTCCCGTTCCTCAATTCGGGTGCCCGAAATTTCAAATGTACCGATAGTTACGTCCTTTAAAACTCGAGTCTTTTCTTGTGTTCGAATCTCTATGTCATTTTCGCATCGTGAGTCCGATTACCGTCCGATCGGCTTCATATCCTTTATCTGAGTCTGTTGCACGCTTAGATATCTTATGGCCTTCCCGTTCCTTAATTCGGGTGCCCGAAATTTCAAATGAACCTCTAGTTACGTCCATTAAAACACGAGTCTTTTCTTGTGTACGAATCTCTGTGTCATTGTCACATCGTAAGTCCGATTACCGTCCGGTCTGCTTCGTATATCTTAACATAGTTTGTTGCATGATCAGATATCTTATGGCGTTCCCGTTCCTCCATTCGAGTGCCCGAAACTTCATATGAACCGATAGTTCCATCCATTAAAACTCGAGTCTTTTCTTGTGTACGAATCTCTGTATCATTGTCCCATCGTGAGTCCGATTACCGTCCGGTCAGCTTCATATCCTTTATCTGAGTCTGTTGCATGCTTAGATATCTTATGGCTTTCCCGTTCCTCCATTTGGGTGCCCGAAACTTCAAATGAACCGCTATTTACGTTCATTAAAGCACGAGTCTTTTCTTGTGTACGAATCTCTGTGTCATTGTCCCATCGTGAGTCCGATTACCGTCCGGTCAGCTTCATATCCTTTATCTGAGTCTGTTGCATGCTCAGATATCTTATGGCCTTCCCGTTCCTCCATTCGGGTGCCCGAAACTTCAAATGAACCGCTAGTTACGTCCATTAAAACACGAGTCTTTTCTTGTGTACGAATCTCTGTGTCATTGTCCCATCGGGAGTCCGATTACCGTCCGGTCAGCTTCATATCCTTTATTTGAGTCTGTTGCATGCTTAGATATCTTATGGCTTTCCCGTTCCTCAATTTGAGTCTGTTGCATGCTTAGATATCTTATGGCTTTCCCGTTCCTCAATTCGGGTGCCCGAAATTGCATGCTTAGATATCTATGTCATTGTCGCATCGTGAGTCCGATTACCGTCCGGTCAGCCTCATATCCTTTATCAGAGTCTGTTGCATGCTTAGATATCTAATGGCCTTCCCGTAACTCCATTCGGGTGCCCGAAACTTCAAATGTACAGATAGTTACGTCCTTTAAAACTCGAGTCTTTTGTTGTGTACGAATCTCTATGTCATTGTCGCATCGTAAGTCCGATTAACGTCCGGTCAGCTTCATATCCTTTATCTGAGTCTGTTGCATGCTTAGATATCTTATGGCTTTCCCGTTCCTCCATTCGAGTGTCCGAAACGTCAAATGAACCGCTAGTTACGTCCATTAAAATACGAGTCTTTTCTTGTGTACGAATCTCTATGTTATTGTCCCATCGTGAGTCTGATTACCGTCCGGTAAGCTTCATATCCTTTATCTGAGTATGTTGCATGCTCAGATATCTTATGGCCTTCCCGTTCCTCCATTCGGGTGCTCGAAACTTCAAATGAACCGCTAGTTACGTCCATTAAAACACGAGTCTTTTCTTGTGTACGAATCTCTATGTCATTGTCCCATCGTGAGTCCGATTACCGTCCGGTCAGCTTGATATCCTTTATCTGAGTCTGTTGCATGCTTAGATATCTTATGGCCTTCCCGTACATCCATTCGGGTGCCCGAAACTTCAAATGTACATATAGTTACGTCCATTAAAACTCGAGTCTTTTCTTGTGTACGAATCTCTATGTCATTGTCGCATCGTGAGTCCGATTAACGTCCGGTCAGCTACATATCCTTTATCTGAGTCTGTTGCATGCTTAGATATCTTATGGCTTTCCCGTTCCTCCATTCGGGTGCCCGAAATGTCAAATGAACCGCTAGTTACGTCCATTAAAATACGAGTCTTTTCTTGTGTACGAATCTCTATGTCATTGTCCCATCGTGAGTCTGATTACCGTCCGGTAAGCTTCATATCCTTTATCTGAGTATGTTGCATGCTCAGATATCTTATGGCCTTCCCGTTCCTCCATTTGGGTGCTCGAAACTTCAAATGAACCGCTAGTTACGTCCATTAAAACACGAGGCTTTTCTTGTGTACGAATCTCTGTGTCATTGTCCCATCGGGTGTCCGATTACCGTTCGGTCAGCTTCATATCCTTTATTTGAGTCTGTTGCATGCTTAGATATCTTATGGCTTTCCCGTTCCTCCATTTGGGTGCCCGAAACTTCAAATGAACCGCTATTTACGTTCATTAAAGCACGAGTCTTTTCTTGTGTACGAATCTCTGTGTCATTGTCCCATCGTGAGTCCGATTACCGTCCGGTCAGCTTCATATCCTTTATCTGAGTCTGTTGCATGCTCAGATATCTTATGGCCTTCCCGTTCCTCCATTCGGGTGCCCGAAACTTCAAATGAACCGCTAGTTACGTCCATTAAAACTCGAGCCTTTTCTTGTGTACGAATCTCTATGTCATTGTCGCATCGTGAGTCCGATTACCGTCCGGTCAGCTTCATATCCTTTATCTGAGTCTTTTGCATGCTTAGATATCTTATGGCCTTCCCGTTCCTCAATTCGGGTGCCCGAAACTTCAAATGAACCGCTAGTTACGTCCATTAAAACACGAGTCTTTTCTTGTGTACGAATCTCTGTGTCATTGTCACATCGTGAGTCCGATTACCGTCCGGTCTGCTTCGTATCCCTTAACATAGTTTGTTGCATGATCAGATATCTTATGGCTTTCCCGTTGCTCAATTCGGGTGCCCGAAACTTCAAATGAACCGCTAGTTACGTCCATTAAAACACGAGTCTTTTCTTGTGTACGAATCTCTGTGTCATTGTCACATCGTGAGTCCGATTACCGTCCGGTCTGCTTCGTATCCCTTAACATAGTTTGTTACATGATCAGATATCTTATGGCGTTCCCGTTGCTCAATTCGGGTGCCCGAAACTTCAAATGAACCGCTATTTACGTTCATTAAACACGAGTCTTTTCTTGTGTACGAATCTCTGTGTCATTGTCCCATCGTGAGTCCGATTACCGTCCGGTCAGCTTCATATCCTTTATCTGAGTCTGTTGCATTCTCAGATATCTTATGGCCTTCCCGTTCCTCCATTCGGGTGCCCGAACCTTCAAATGAACCGCTAGTTACGTCCATAAAAACTCGAGTCTTTTCTTGTGTACGAATCTTTATGTCATTGTCGCATCGTGAGTCCGATTACCGTCCGGTCAGCTTCAAATCCTTTATCTGAGTCTGTTGCATGCTTAGATATCTTATGGCCTTCCCGTACCTACATTCGGGTGCCCGAAACTTCAAATGAACCGCTATTTACGTTCATTAAAACACGAGTCTTTTCTTGTATACGAATCTCTGTGTCATTGTCCCATCGTGAGTCCGATTACCGCCCGGTAAGCTTCATATCCTTTATCTGAGTCTGTTGCATGCTCAGATATCTTATGGCCTTCCCGTTCCTCCATTCGGGTGCCCGAAACTTCAAATGAACCGCTAGTTACGTCCATTAAAACACGAGTCTTTTCTTGTGTACGAATCTCTGTGTCATTGTCACATAGTGAGTCCGATTACCGTCTGGTCTGCTTCGTATGGCGTTCCCGTTCCTCTATTCGGGTGGCCGAAACTTCATATGAACCGATAGTTCCGTCCATTAAAACTCGCGGCTTTTCTTGTGTACGAATCTCTGTGTCATTGTCCCATCGTGAGTCCGATTACCGTCCGGTCAGCTTCATATCCTTTATCTGAGTCTATTGCATGCTCAGATATCTTAGGGCCTTCCCGTTCCTCCATTCGGGTGCCCGAAACTTCAAATGAACCGCTAGTTACGTCCATTAAAACACGAGTCTTTTCTTGTGTACGAATCTCTGTGTCATTGTCCCATCGTGAGTCCGATTACCGTCCGGTCAGCTTCATATCCTTTATCTGAGTCTGTTGCAAGCTCAGATATCTTATGGCCTTCACGTTCCTCCATTCGGGTGCCCGAAACTTCAAATGTACAGATAGTTACGTCCATTAAAACTCGAGTTTTTTCTTGTGTACGAATCTCTATGTCATTGTCGCATTGTGAGTCCGATTACCGTCCGGTCAGCTTCATATACTTTATCTGAGTCTGTTGCATGCTTATATATCTTATGGCCTTCCCGTTCCTCAATTCGGGTGCCCGAAACTTCAAATGAACTGCTATTTACGTTCATTAAAACACGAGTCTTTTCTTGTGTACGAATCTCTGTGTCATTGTCCCATCGTGAGTCCGATTACCGTCCGGTCAGCTTCATATCCTTTATCAGAGTCTGTTGCATGCTCATATATCTTATGGCCTTCCCGTTCCTCCATTCGGGTGCCCGAAACTTTAAATGAACCGCTAGTTACGTCCATTAAAACACGAGTCTTTTCTTGTGCACGAATCTCTGTTTCATTGTCCCGTCGTGAGTCCGATTACCGTCCGGTAAGCTTCATATCCTTTAATATAGTTTGTTGCATGCTTAGATATCTTATGGCATTCCCGTACCTCCATTCGGGTGCCCGAAAATTCAAATGAACAGATAGTTACGTCCTTTAAAACTCGAGTCTTTTCTTGTGTACGAATCTCTATGTCATTGTCGCATCGTGAGTCCGATTACCGTTCGGTCAGCTTCATATCCTTTATCTGAGTCTGTTGCACGCTTAGATATCTTATGGCCTTCCCGTACCTCCATTCAGGTGCCCGAAACTTCAAATGAACTGCTTTTACGTTCATTAAAACACGAGTCTTTTCTTGTGTACGAATCTCTGTGTCATTGTCCCATCGTGAGTCCGATTACCGTCCGGTCAGCTTCATATCCTTTATCTGAGTCTGTTGAAGGCTTAGATATCTTATGGCTTTCCCGTTTCTCCATTCGGGTGCCCAAAACTTCAAATGTACCGATAGTTACGTCCTTTACAACTCGAGTCTTTTCTTGTGTACGAATCTCTGTGTCATTGTCGCATCGTGAGTCCGATTACCATCTGGTCAGCTTCATATCCTTTATCTGAGTCTGTTGCATGCTCATATATCTTATGGCCTTCCCGTTCCTCCATTCGGGTGCCCGAAACTTCAAATATACAGATAGTTACGTCCTTTAAAACTCGAGTCTTTTCTTGTGTACGAATCTCTATGTCTCTGTTGCATCGTGAGTCCGATTACCGTCCGATCAGCTTCATATCCTTTGTATGAGTCTGTTGCATGCTTAGATATCTTATCGCCTTCCCGTTCCTCCATTCGGGTGCCCGAAACTTCAAATGAACCGCTAGTTACGTCCATTAAAACACGAGTCTTTTCTTGTGTACGAATCTCTGTGTCATTGTCACATCGTGAGTCCGATTACCGTCCGGTCAGCTTCATATCCTTTATCTGAGTCTGTTGCATGCTTAGATATCTTATGGCCTTCCCGTACCTCCATTCGGGTGCCCGAAACTTCAAATGAACCGCTATTTACGTTCATTAAAACACGACTCTTTTCTTGTGTACGAATCTCTGTGTCATTGTCCCATCGTGAGTCCGATTACCGTCCGGTCAGCTTCATATCCTTTATCTGAGTCTGTTGCATGCTTAGATATCTTATGGCTTTCCCGTTCCTCAATTCGGGTGCCCGAAATTTCAAATGTACCGATAGTTACGTCCTTTAAAACTCGAGTCTTTTCTTGTGTTCGAATCTCTATGTCATTTTCGCATCGTGAGTCCGATTACCGTCCGATCGGCTTCATATCCTTTATCTGAGTCTGTTGCACGCTTAGATATCTTATGGCCTTCCCGTTCCTTAATTCGGGTGCCCGAAATTTCAAATGAACCTCTAGTTACGTCCATTAAAACACGAGTCTTTTCTTGTGTACGAATCTCTGTGTCATTGTCACATCGTAAGTCCGATTACCGTCCGGTATGCTTCGTATATCTTAACATAGTTTGTTGCATGATCAGATATCTTATGGCGTTCCCGTTCCTCCATTCGAGTGCCCGAAACTTCATATGAACCGATAGTTCCATCCATTAAAACTCGAGTCTTTTCTTGTGTACGAATCTCTGTATCATTGTCCCATCGTGAGTCCGATTACCGTCCGGTCAGCTTCATATCCTTTATCTGAGTCTGTTGCATGCTTAGATATCTTATGGCTTTCCCGTTCCTCCATTTGGGTGCCCGAAACTTCAAATGAACCGCTATTTACGTTCATTAAAACACGAGTCTTTTCTTGTGTACGAATCTCTGTGTCATTGTCCCATCGTGAGTCCGATTACCGTCCGGTCAGCTTCATATCCTTTATCTGAGTCTGTTGCATGCTCAGATATCTTATGGCCTTCCCGTTCCTCCATTCGGGTGCCCGAAACTTCAAATGAACCGCTAGTTACGTCCATTAAAACACGAGTCTTTTCTTGTGTACGAATCTCTGTGTCATTGTCCCATCGGGAGTCCGATTACCGTCCGGTCAGCTTCATATCCTTTATTTGAGTCTGTTGCATGCTTAGATATCTTATGGCTTTCCCGTTCCTCAATTTGAGTCTGTTGCATGCTTAGATATCTTATGGCTTTCCCGTTCCTCAATTCGGGTGCCCGAAATTGCATGCTTAGATATCTATGTCATTGTCGCATCGTGAGTCCGATTACCGTCCGGTCAGCCTCATATCCTTTATCAGAGTCTGTTGCATGCTTAGATATCTAATGGCCTTCCCGTAACTCCATTCGGGTGCCCGAAACTTCAAATGTACAGATAGTTACGTCCTTTAAAACTCGAGTCTTTTGTTGTGTACGAATCTCTATGTCATTGTCGCATCGTAAGTCCGATTAACGTCCGGTCAGCTTCATATCCTTTATCTGAGTCTGTTGCATGCTTAGATATCTTATGGCTTTCCCGTTCCTCCATTCGAGTGTCCGAAACGTCAAATGAACCGCTAGTTACGTCCATTAAAATACGAGTCTTTTCTTGTGTACGAATCTCTATGTTATTGTCCCATCGTGAGTCTGATTACCGTCCGGTAAGCTTCATATCCTTTATCTGAGTATGTTGCATGCTCAGATATCTTATGGCCTTCCCGTTCCTCCATTCGGGTGCTCGAAACTTCAAATGAACCGCTAGTTACGTCCATTAAAACACGAGTCTTTTCTTGTGTACGAATCTCTATGTCATTGTCCCATCGTGAGTCCGATTACCGTCCGGTCAGCTTGATATCCTTTATCTGAGTCTGTTGCATGCTTAGATATCTTATGGCCTTCCCGTACATCCATTCGGGTGCCCGAAACTTCAAATGTACATATAGTTACGTCCATTAAAACTCGAGTCTTTTCTTGTGTACGAATCTCTATGTCATTGTCGCATCGTGAGTCCGATTAACGTCCGGTCAGCTACATATCCTTTATCTGAGTCTGTTGCATGCTTAGATATCTTATGGCTTTCCCGTTCCTCCATTCGGGTGCCCGAAATGTCAAATGAACCGCTAGTTACGTCCATTAAAATACGAGTCTTTTCTTGTGTACGAATCTCTATGTCATTGTCCCATCGTGAGTCTGATTACCGTCCGGTAAGCTTCATATCCTTTATCTGAGTATGTTGCATGCTCAGATATCTTATGGCCTTCCCGTTCCTCCATTTGGGTGCTCGAAACTTCAAATGAACCGCTAGTTACGTCCATTAAAACACGAGGCTTTTCTTGTGTACGAATCTCTGTGTCATTGTCCCATCGGGTGTCCGATTACCGTTCGGTCAGCTTCATATCCTTTATTTGAGTCTGTTGCATGCTTAGATATCTTATGGCTTTCCCGTTCCTCCATTCGGGTGCCCGAAACTTCAAATGAACCGCTATTTACGTTCTTTAAAACACGAGTCTTTTCTTGTATACGAATCTCTGTGTCATTGTCCCATCGTGAGTCCGATTACCGTCCGGTCTGCTTCGTATCCCTTAACATAGTTTGTTGCATGATCAGATATCTTATGGCTTTCCCGTTGCTCAATTCGGGTGCCCGAAACTTCAAATGAACCGCTAGTTACGTCCATTAACACACGAGTCTTTTCTTGTGTATGAATCTCTGTGTCATTGTCACATCGTGAGTCCGATTACCGTCCGGTGTGCTTCGTATCCCTTAACATAGTTTGTTACATGATCAGATATCTTATGGCGTTCCCGTTGCTACATACGGGTGCCCAAAACTTCAAATGAACCGCTATTTACGTTCATTAAACACGAGTCTTTTCTTGTGTACGAATCTCTGTGTCATTGTCCCATCGTGAGTCCGATTACCGTCCGGTCAGCTTCATATCCTTTATCTGAGTCTGTTGCATTCTCAGATATCTTATGGCCTTCCCGTTCCTCCATTCGGGTGCCCGAACCTTCAAATGAACTGCTAGTTACGTCCATTAAAACTCGAGTCTTTTCTTGTGTACGAATCTTTATGTCATTGTCGCATCGTGAGTCCGATTACCGTCCGGTCAGCTTCAAATCCTTTATCTGAGTCTGTTGCATGCTTAGATATCTTATGGCCTTCCCGTACCTACATTCGGGTGCCCGAAACTTCAAATGAACCGCTATTTACGTTCATTAAAACACGAGTCTTTTCTTGTATACGAATCTCTGTGTCATTGTCCCATCGTGAGTCCGATTACCGTCCGGTAAGCTTCATATCCTTTATCTGAGTCAGTTGCATGCTCAGATATCTTATGGCCTTCCCGTTCCTCCATTCGGGTGCCCGAAACTTCAAATGAACCGCTAGTTACGTCCATTAAAACACGAGTCTTTTCTTGTGTACGAATCTCTGTGTCATTGTCACATAGTGAGTCCGATTACCGTCCGGTCTGCTTCGTATGGCGTTCCCGTTCCTCTATTCGGGTGGCCGAAACTTCATATGAACCGATAGTTCCGTCCATTAAAACTCGCGGCTTTTCTTGTGTACGAATCTCTGTGTCATTGTCCCATCGTGAGTCCGATTACCGTCCGGTCAGCTTCATATCCTCTTTTTTTTTTTTTTTTTTTTTTTTTTTTTTTTTTTGATAAAGGAGACATAGCTCCGGTAAATTTCATTAAAAATAAAAATATTTACAAACAGACCGGGCCAAGATCTATACAAAATACACTAAACTAGAAACTAGATCAAGGCCCACCACAAAACAACACTAAAACAACCATACATCAAACAAAACACAGCCCATTAACCATACTCAAAACTATCAGGCCATCTAACTAACCTTTCACAGCCCAACCCAATACAAAACCCAACTAAAAAATCAAATAAAATAGACCATAACCAGCAACAGACAAGTCTTCTGCCTGATAACTTGCTTCCTTGTTCTGCAGTCTTCCATACATTACTTATACAAACCTTTAGATCCTTCACATCTTCCAGTTTCACCATCTGCCTTCTACCAGCTGACTTGAAACTTTGACTACAATCCTGAGAAATAATACTACCCCTGCTATACCATACAGCTAGCTTCCCAACCCAATTACATAAAACCCAATCACAAAACTGACTAACAACTAAATATCTGACCACCAACCCTGACTGAATATGCTTCCATCTTTTAGCTGTTAACACTTCAATTCCAACCGATGCACTTGAATCTCTAACATACATGCAGGTCTTCAACATACATTTACAGCAGCAGCAAACACTCCATCCATATAAGCTGATAAGAACAAACCAGCAGCCTTTAAACAGTCCCAACCCATATCCCATAACAACCATCTCAACATAGTTCAAAAGATAAACCATACCACCAAACCCATTTATTACCACATCCCATATCAGACCAGAAAACACAGACTCAAAACCTAATCTAAAATCAAGAAACAGGTTAAGAAATGAAATCATAAAATAATAGGTTCCCCATCTTTGCTTGGTACTAGAAAATATAAAACACTTTGGGGTGGAGATCAATGTCCTAATAGCAAAGATGGTGTCCATCCTTATCTCTCCAGGTGTACTGCTCCCCTTGAGCTCAATATATCCTAACCACCAATTATACAACGCAGAACCAGGCTTAGTTCCAAAGATGGAAACAGAACCCAGCAGAAGATACTCACACAACTCCATACCAAGAATTGAATAGAAACAAAAAGAAGGCTTAACAGCCCAGATCTCTACCCAAACGCTTTTAGTACTCCTTATTCCTGCAAGTTCCCATATAATAAACCCAGACCCACCCTTAGGCAAAAGCCTAAAAGACTCAAAAGACTCAAACATCAACTGAATCAGGCTCAACAAAGTCCGAAGACTATAACAGGTTTCTAACCAGTGACAGGTACTAAAAAATAAAAATTTAGGGGTGGAAAATAAAGTCCTAACATCACTGGTTAGATCCATCCTTATCTCTCCAGGGTGCAAGCTTACTCCAAGCTTAAGTACTCCTAAACCTCCATACAAATCCGCAGAACTGAATTTACCTTTAAAGAGCAAAGAGAAATCCAGCAGAAAATTTTCAAAAATAAAAGATAAAAATAAAAAATAAGCAGAACAAAGAAACCAGTTTTGAAAATAAACAGGAAGCTTCAAAAGCCAGATCTCTACCCAAGCACTATTTGTACACCAGATTACTGCAAGTTCCCAATGGTAAAAGCCCACCCATCCCTTAGGCAAAAGCCTAAAAAAACAGACAGACTCTGACACACAAAGAAACAAACTAACACACAAGCAGACTTCCCAGACAGACCAAGACTCAAACTCACCCAAAATGACCCAGACAGACCAAGGCACTAACATACCCCTTCTGACCCATCCAGACCAAACCACTACCTGACCCAAGTTGACCCATACTGAAAAAGACTTACACACAAGCAGAGTTCTCATCCTTTGATGACATCTAAGGAAAAAAAGACTCAAAAACCACTGACCAGATCCTAAATCAAAGGATAAGACCAACCTTATCACTCCATGAACCAGGCTTCCTCCCAGCCTTGACACTCCTATCCTCCGAACAAAATGCGCATGGCTAAGTCCTTTCTTCCAAAAGGAAGGGGAGCTCAGCAGATGACAAAAAGGATACCACCAAAACACACTCCAGAAATCTAAACACAGAAGCCAAAAAGGCCAAGAATCTACCCCATACTTACCCAGACACCAGAGAACAGCAAGTTCCCCCAACCCCAAATAAAGACCCAACCCATAGAAATATTTAGTAATATTATTATTATTATTGAAAATATTATTATCATTATAAATATTATTATTATACTTACTATTATTACTATATAAAACTGAGATAAAAAACACCCCTCCATTTCCAAAAACACTAGCAGTAACATACCATCCCATCTCACCCATCCATACATTCTTCCACTTCTCCTTATAACTACCACAAGTGTCTTTAACAATCATCATTTGGACACATAAAACCCCAGGCAGCAGCAGCCAACTGCACCTGCACAGAATTCTTCAAGTTCAAGCTTGCCATTCTCAACTTAACAACATCCTGAATCTGTTGCCCAAGGATCTTAGCACTCCTTCTAGAATTGCTAAACAATCTATTGTTTCTCTCCTGCCAAATTAAATAAACAGCAGCAGACAGACAAAGTCTTTGAATAATGTTCCACACAGACTTATTAACCACCCTTCCCTCTATAAACTGCACAATAGCATCCCACTGATCAGGAATATCACCAAATTTTGCTAACACCTTTAATCTCCTCCATATGGCATGAGAAAACTCACACCTAAAAAACAGGTGCTCATGACTATCAGGACAAGTCCCACACAAACTGCATTTCAAAACACCATTATATCCCCATTGTAACATCCTATCTTGTGTTGGAAGTCTATACTTAAAAGCTAACCAAGTAATAAATGCATGTCTTGGAATTGATTGACTAAACCACACAGATCTACACCACTTAACCTCACTGCCCCCTTTAACCAAATCCTCATAAGCCACCTTTGTAGAAAATGGCACTTTCACACCATCATCTCTTTTCCACCAATACCTATCCCTAGTCATAGGACACAACAAAGGCACCTCAGTCTGAATCAGCCAAGGATACTTACTACCCCACTCCTCAGGAAAACACCAACTTCCATTACTTACCAAATCAGCCACCTTACCCCTCAGATTAAACCCAGCATTCCTAATATCTCTTCTATCTATTACATTGATCAAAGGACCTTTACTATGCCAGCTATCAAACCATGCACTAATTAATCTACCATTCCCAACCCTTGCAACACAATGAGGCCTAATAATACCCCTACACCCCAGAATTTGCTTCCAGCTCCAAGAATCAGAGTTAGTTTCTCCCACATCCCAAAAATTACAACCCTGCAATCTATGTAACCTAATCCATTCAACCCAAACAGAATCTTTGTTATTCAACACATTCCAGATATGTTTAGACATTAAAGCAACATTTCTTTCCTTAAGAGAAGCAATTCCCAACCCCCCTTGAGATTTCTTAAGACACAAATCATCCCAACTAACCCTAGCATATCCCTTCTTTAAATCACCTTGACTCCACAGAAAACCTCTACAAATCCTTTCCACATCATCATTAAGATTAACAGGCAAAATAAACAAAGAAGACCAATACACAGTAAGAGAGGATAATACAGATTTAATCAACTGCAGCCTCCCAGCAAAAGAGAGGAACTTATTCCTCCAGTCATTGACCCTGCTCTTCACCTTGTCAAGAAGAATAGAACAGTCCTTCTGATATAACCTCCTAGAAGCAAGAGGAATACCCAAGTATTTCAAAGGAAAGCTTCCCACTTTAAAAGGCACAATACTCAAGATATTCTCCTGAATTTCAGGCTTCACATTCCCAAAAATAATTTCACTTTTCTGCATATTAGGCTTTAACCCAGACATACTACCAAACTCATCCAAAGCAGCCTTCAAGATACTAATAGACTCACAATCCTGACTACTAAAAACTATCAAATCATCAGCAAAACATAAATGGGTCAACTTCATCTCTTCACACTTCCAATGATACACAAACCTATCAGCCCCCCTAATCCTTCTTATGAATACTAAATTAAGAACCTCCATAACTAAGGTGAATAAGTAAGGAGACATAGGATCCCCTTGCCTTAACCCTTTTTCCCCCTTGAAAAAACCATAAAGATCCCCATTTAGACTGATAGAATAAGATACAGAAGTAACACATTCCATCACCCACCCAATAAACCTCTCATGAAATCCAAACCCAACTAAACATTGATGGAGAAAGGCATGATCAACAGAATCATAAGCCTTTTGCAAATCAATTTTCATAGCAACTCTAGAATGACCCCTCAACCAATCATACCCTTTAACCAACTCTTGAGATAACAAAATATTATCACTAATAAGCCTCCCAGGAACAAAAGCACTCTGTGACTTATCAACAACCTGCTCTAAATAACCCATCATCCTATTACAGATCACTTTACTAATGCACTTGTAAAGGACATTACAACATGCAATAGGTCTAAATTCACTAACAAGGTTAGGAACCTTAACTTTAGGGATTAAAGAGAGGACAGTAGCATTAAGTTGCTTTAACAGCCTCCCATTATGAAAAAATTCTTGAACAGCAAGACAAACTTCATCCCCCACAACATTCCAAGCAGCTTTAAAGAATTTTGCAGAAAAGCCATCAGGCCCAGGAGCCTTATTGTCATCAATCTGAAACATAGCAGCCTTTATCTCCTCCTTAGAAACATCTCTAACCATATAATCAGCATCATACACATTTATCTTCTTTAAAAATAAGCTGTCAACATCACCAATAGGATCCACAGAATCCTTTTTCCCCATCATACCCATATAGTAACTGACAAAAGCACTACCCAGAGAATTCTCATCATAACTGGTACCATCCAACCCATTAATTTGAACCACCCTATTAATAGCCTGCCTCTGCTTAACAGAATGATAAAAATATTTATTATTTTGATCCCCTACACATAACCAGTGGACCTTAGACTTCTGTTTAAGAAAAGCCTCCTCATCAGCACAAGCTTCATTATAAGCTTTAATGTAAGCAGCTTCTTCCTTTCTCAGAGACACATTCCCAGAATCCTCAACCACTTCCTTCTGAATTTTCTCAAGTTCAGACTTCAAAAACTCAACCTTCTCAAAGTAATTACCCATACTATAGTTAAGTTTCCTGAGTGGTTTCTTCAAGCTTTTCAGCTTAGTCACCACCTGAAACATTCTACAACCCCTAACATTAATCCCCCAACCATTCTTAACAATACCTTCAAATTCTGGCTTATCAGCCAAATGATTCCAAAACTTAAAAGGTTTGGGATCCCTATACCCATTCTCCATAGGACAAGTAACAAGGACAGGAGAATGATCAGAACTATAAAAAGGAAGAAATTTAGCAAACAAACCAGGAAACAGAACACCCATTTTCTCATTAACCATAGCCCTATCTAGCTTTTCAAGAATGCCATCAGTTTTCCCAGGCTTTTGGTTCCAAGTAAAATGAAATCCAGTCCTAGCAAGATCAGCAACCTTTAAACAATCAACACAGCTTCTAAACTCATCCATCCCATAAACAGGAACAGAAAACTCTAAATTCTTATCCCCTGGCTCCAAAATTATATTGAAATCTCCCAAAACCACCCAAGGATTGTCCCCAATAAACCTAGAATGATTCTTTAGACTTCCCCATAACTCCCTTCTGCCAGGAACATTAGTAACACCATATACAAAAGAACAAAAAAACCTCTCCCCCTCCTTAAAAGGACAAACTAAACAGTGCATCACTTGAGAGGTCATGGATAAAACAAATACATCCATAACCTTTGGGTCCCAACCAACCAAAATTCTAGCCCAACTAGGACAAAATTCTATATTAGAAACCCATTCCCACCTACTCATAACCCCTTTACCAGCATCAAGAATTCCACCAGGACTAACTCTAGTTTCCAAAAAACCACACAACTTAATACCATTATCCACTACAATTCTCCCTATCTGTCTTTGTTTAGAGGTAGTTGACATACCCCTAACATTCCAAGCAAGAAGATTAATCTTCATTTATAACAGTAGAACAACCCACAGGGCCCTGCAGACCAGAGGAACCCTCACCCACACCACTACTAGAACCCCCATCACACTTCATAAATTCAGCATTCTCCTCAATATCAGACTGGACTTCAGCTTCCTTCATTAATTTATCAAACATAAGAATATCCCATTGTTCAAAAAATAACTTAACCTGACCAATGTTCCATTTCCTCATAATATCATTAGAAGGACAAATTTTATTAAGAATATAATGAGATACTTCATTAAACTGATCATCAGACATCCTAAAATACCCAGATTTAGTATTAACCTTAGTATCTATCTTAAAATCCCCACCATTCCCTCCACTATTCTTACTACTAGATTCTCCTACACCAGAAGACCCCACACTAACTGAATTCCTTTCCACATTAATCACCCCTTCAATCTCCTTACCTTTCCTACTACCCCCACCATTCTTCACCTCAGAAGTCTTCTTCACCACATTCTCACCCTCCACTTCTTTAATCACCACACCATTAGCCCTCCTAACAGAACCACTAACTCCCTCCTTTTTTTCACTCTGCTTCCTATCCATAGACCCCTCTCCAATCCTAACCTCCACATTTTCCCCCTCTAAATCACCCAACACTTCAAACCTATTAGCTTGCTCACCCTTCTTTCTTCCATCTTCCCCATTCTGTTTCTTACCTTGCACCTGCCTATACACTTGAGTATTTCTACCCTGAAAACCACCTCTACCATTAAAACCACCCCTTCCCTGCCCATTTCTCCTAAACCCATTAAACCTAACACCATCATTCCTAACCTCACCATTCCTCAAACCCCTACCCTGATCACCTCCATTAGATCCACCTCCTTGACCATTAACAGTCCTACCCTCAGACCCCTCCCCTTTCTCACCTTTCTTATTTCTACCCACATTAATAAAACCATCAGACCTTACCCCAGAAACAGGATAATCCTGATTAGTACCCATATTAATATCCTTCACCAATAAATGAGCCCTCTCCTCCATTTCTTTCACTGTCAGAACTCTGGACCTACAACCTTCAAAGTCATGCCCAAAAACCTTACACACAGAACATTTCTTTATAAAAATCTCATAAGTAACCCTTACATCACTAAAGAACCCAGGTTTACCATCATCAGGAGGATACCAAGCCTTCACAAACTCAGGTAAAATCTTCTCAGCTTTTACCTCAACAAGGACTCTAGCAAAGCAAGCAGGCCCTTCCTTTTTTTGGCATCTCTCACTAGTAATTCTATCAAACATTAAAGGATTGCCTACACAACTCATCATACTACAAATACTCTCATTATTCCACAATTCCTTAGGAAGATTAGGAATAGTAACCCACATAGGAATAACATTAGGCTCAACTTTCTCCAGACAAATACCCACCTCCCATTTCTTCAGACATAAAGGAACATTGTTAACTAACCATGGACCCTTCTCCATAGCATTATACATTCCCTCATCATTCTTAAACTTAAAAAAGAAAATACCATTATTATTAGAAGAAATCTCCACTAAACCAAACCTTTTCCACATCCTTAACAGGTGGAATCTCACCATACCAATAGCCAAATCCCTCCCAATGAAATACCCATACAAATACTTGCTATACACTTTCTTAGCCTCAGCAATCTTCTCAGGATTAATAACTGCAACCTCCTCTCCATTATCTAAGACTTTTGGTGGATAAAATTGAACTTTCTCCACCAAAACATCACTGCTTTCACCAACAGTAGCAGCAGCATAAGACTTAACATCTTTATCAGGACCCTCACCCTTAGCCACAGGTTTGCCTAACACAGCCCCATTACCCCTCTTAGCATTAAACACCACATTATCCTTAACAACCACAGAACCCAACACAGACTTTTTAGGAAGAGGTGGAAGCTTTTGAATTGCAACCACATCATCCTTAGTGATACAATAAGGGCTCATACTCCTAGACTTTTCAACTATTAACTTCCTCATAGGAACCCTCCTAATGCCTTTAACACCCTTACCTATTTTACCTCCACCCCCTTTAACATCCTGTCCCTCTTGTTTATCCACAACCACATCCATTTCAGCACTCTCCTCCACCCTATTAATCTTCATTTCACCTGAGCTCATACCCTCCCCCTTCTTAAGCACACTAACTTCACCCTTCTTCTTAACATCAGTTTTTGGCAAAGGAAATCCAGGACAGAAATCCATCTTCTCAATAGGCTTCTCATAGTTAAACTTAATCATCTCTAGTCCATTCAAGAAATTATCACACCCTTTCTTTTTAACCACAATAACAGGCTTAGTCCCACAATTCTTATCCCCACTACTATTATTAACATTAACAGATTCCATACCCTGACCACTACCCATAACCTCATCAGCATTCATAGAAACATCACACTTAATAGCCTTCCTTGGAGGAACTAACACCATAGGCTTTTTAGCCAAAACAGCTAACAAATCAGCAGCAGAACAGTTATCAGGTAACACTTCCATCTCATCCCCCTTCACACAGTAACCCTCATACTTTGAACCCCCAATATCAGTCTTGCCAATCTTCACTTTCACTCCCTCATTTCTAACAGAATGTTTCTTCCTCTTACTTAACAATACCAGATTCTCACTGCCCAAAGCATTAAAAACATTAACATTAGGGGAAACTTGAGGAAAACTCACCTTCCTAACTCTTACAGCATCACATACTTCCCTTTTACTAGCTAAAAACCTAGCCAAAGCTTCCAACATAGACTTGTTCTGACCCTCAACCTCCATCTTAGTCTCACCAGCACCACTACTCTTCTGTCCATCCACACAGACCACCCCTGACACCTTCAAAGGCTTACCAGCAGCATCACACTTTTGAGCTAATAAAAACAACTCATTCATATCTTCATTCAATAACCTAGACCTCCAATTCTCCCCTAACAAATTACGAAGGTAATTAATATGAACCTCAGACAGTTCAGGAGCATCAAACATACCTTTAACCCAGTTTAACGAATCAGAAGATTGGCTATTATCCTCCACCTCCATCGCCGTCTTCTGAAACCAGGCAGAGTCAGAACCAACCTCCTTCATCCAATTATCCCCAAACATACCCTTCAAATACTCCAAATCACCCCCAGTCAGCTCACACGACTCAACCTTATCCCCAATCATCCTACTCAAGCAAAACTTACCTTCACTCACCTGCTTCAGATCCATACTATACCCCATAACCACAGATAAATCTGGAGGAACCGCCGGAGGAGTCTCCGGCAACCCAACCCTATCTGGAGAACCCATACTCGCGCACTGTGAAGATTCCACCACCTTCGAAGATGATGGAACAGTGAAACACGAATGACGAAAGAAGAACAGAGAAGAGATTAGGGTTAGAAAAGAAGCGGGAAAAGAAAACTGGAGAAGAAACCCCTGAATCGCCTAAATCGCCCAAATCAGAGAGAAAACCCTAGCCTACAGCTTCATATCCTTTCCGCTTCTTAGCTTCATATCCTTTATCTGAGTCTATTGCATGCTCAGATATCTTAGGGCCTTCCCGTTCCTCCATTCGGGTGCCCAAAACTTCAAATGAACCGCTAGTTACGTCCATTAAAACACGAGTCTTTTCTTGTGTACGAATCTCTGTGTCATTGTCCCATCGTGAGTCCGATTACCGTCCGGTCAGCTTCATATCCTTTATCTGAGTCTGTTGCAAGCTCAGATATCTTATGGCCTTCACGTTCCTCCATTCGGGTGCCCGAAACTTCAAATGTACAGATAGTTACGTCCATTAAAACTCGAGTTTTTTCTTGTGTACGAATCTCTATGTCATTGTCGCATTGTGAGTCCGATTACCGTCCGGTCAGCTTCATATACTTTATCTGAGTCTGTTGCATGCTTATATATCTTATGGCCTTCCCGTTCCTCAATTCGGGTGCCCGAAACTTCAAATGAACTGCTATTTACGTTCATTAAAACACGAGTCTTTTCTTGTGTACGAATCTCTGTGTCATTGTCCCATCGTGAGTCCGATTACCGTCCGGTCAGCTTCATATCCTTTATCAGAGTCTGTTGCATGCTCATATATCTTATGGCCTTCCCGTTCCTCCATTCGGGTGCCCGAAACTTCAAATGAACCGCTAGTTACGTCCATTAAAACACGAGTCTTTTCTTGTGCACGAATCTCTGTTTCATTGTCCCGTCGTGAGTCCGATTACCGTCCGGTAAGCTTCATATCCTTTAATATAGTTTGTTGCATGCTTAGATATCTTATGGCATTCCCGTACCTCCATTCGGGTGCCCGAAAATTCAAATGAACAGATAGTTACGTCCTTTAAAACTCGAGTCTTTTCTTGTGTACGAATCTCTATGTCATTGTCGCATCGTGAGTCCGATTACCGTTCGGTCAGCTTCATATCCTTTATCTGAGTCTGTTGCACGCTTAGATATCTTATGGCCTTCCCGTACCTCCATTCAGGTGCCCGAAACTTCAAATGAACTGCTTTTACGTTCATTAAAACACGAGTCTTTTCTTGTGTACGAATCTCTGTGTCATTGTCCCATCGTGAGTCCGATTACCGTCCGGTCAGCTTCATATCCTTTATCTGAGTCTATTGCAGGCTTAGATATCTTATGGCTTTCCCGTTTCTCCATTCGGATGCCCAAAACTTCAAATGTACCGATAGTTATGTCCTTTACAACTCGAGTCTTTTCTTGTGTACGAATCTCTGTGTCATTGTCGCATCGTGAGTCCGATTACCATCTGGTCAGCTTCATATCCTTTATCTGAGTCTGTTGCATGCTCATATATCTTATGGCCTTCCCGTTCCTCCATTCGGGTGCCCGAAACTTCAAATATACAGATAGTTACGTCCTTTAAAACTCGAGTCTTTTCTTGTGTACGAATCTCTATGTCTCTGTTGCATCGTGAGTCCGATTACCGTCCGATCAGCTTCATATCCTTTGTATGAGTCTGTTGCATGCTTAGATATCTTATCGCCTTCCCGTTCCTCCATTCGGGTGCCCGAAACTTCAAATGAACCGCTAGTTACGTCCATTAAAACACGAGTCTTTTCTTGTGTACGAATCTCTGTGTCATTGTCACATCGTGAGTCCGATTACCGTCCGGTCAGCTTCATATCCTTTATCTGAGTCTGTTGCATGCTTAGATATCTTATGGCCTTCCCGTACCTCCATTCGGGTGCCCGAAACTTCAAATAAACCGCTATTTACGTTCATTAAAACACGACTCTTTTCTTGTGTACGAATCTCTGTGTCATTGTCCCATCGTGAGTCCGATTACCGTCCGGTCAGCTTCATATCCTTTATCTGAGTCTGTTGCATGCTTAGATATCTTATGGCTTTCCCGTTCCTCAATTCGGGTGCCCGAAATTTCAAATGTACCGATAGTTACGTCCTTTAAAACTCGAGTCTTTTCTTGTGTTCGAATGTCTATGTCATTTTCGCATCGTGAGTCCGATTACCGTCCGATCGGCTTCATATCCTTTATCTGAGTCTGTTGCACGCTTAGATATCTTATGGCCTTCCCGTTCCTTAATTCGGGTGCCCGAAATTTCAAATGAACCTCTAGTTACGTCCATTAAAACACGAGTCTTTTCTTGTGTACGAATCTCTGTGTCATTGTCACATCGTAAGTCCGATTACCGTCCGGTCTGCTTCGTATATCTTAACATAGTTTGTTGCATGATCAGATATCTTATGGCGTTCCCGTTCCTCCATTCGAGTGCCCGAAACTTCATATGAACCGATAGTTCCATCCATTAAAACTCGAGTCTTTTCTTGTGTACGAATCTCTGTATCATTGTCCCATCGTGAGTCCGATTACCGTCCGGTCAGCTTCATATCCTTTATCTGAGTCTGTTGCATGCTTAGATATCTTATGGCTTTCCCGTTCCTCCATTTGGGTGCCCGAAACTTCAAATGAACCGCTATTTACGTTCATTAAAGCACGAGTCTTTTCTTGTGTACGAATCTCTGTGTCATTGTCCCATCGTGAGTCCGATTACCGTCCGGTCAGCTTCATATCCTTTATCTGAGTCTGTTGCATGCTCAGATATCTTATGGCCTTCCCGTTCCTCCATTCGGGTGCCCGAAACTTCAAATGAACCGCTAGTTACGTCCATTAAAACACGAGTCTTTTCTTGTGTACGAATCTCTGTGTCATTGTCCCATCGGGAGTCCGATTACCGTCCGGTCAGCTTCATATCCTTTATTTGAGTCTGTTGCATGCTTAGATATCTTATGGCTTTCCCGTTCCTCAATTTGAGTCTGTTGCATGCTTAGATATCTTATGGCTTTCCCGTTCCTCAATTCGGGTGCCCGAAATTGCATGCTTAGATATCTATGTCATTGTCGCATCGTGAGTCCGATTACCGTCCGGTCAGCCTCATATCCTTTATCAGAGTCTGTTGCATGCTTAGATATCTAATGGCCTTCCCGTAACTCCATTCGGGTGCCCGAAACTTCAAATGTACAGATAGTTACGTCCTTTAAAACTCGAGTCTTTTGTTGTGTACGAATCTCTATGTCATTGTCGCATCGTAAGTCCGATTAACGTCCGGTCAGCTTCATATCCTTTATCTGAGTCTGTTGCATGCTTAGATATCTTATGGCTTTCCCGTTCCTCCATTCGAGTGTCCGAAACGTCAAATGAACCGCTAGTTACGTCCATTAAAATACGAGTCTTTTCTTGTGTACGAATCTCTATGTTATTGTCCCATCGTGAGTCTGATTACCGTCCGGTAAGCTTCATATCCTTTATCTGAGTATGTTGCATGCTCAGATATCTTATGGCCTTCCCGTTCCTCCATTCGGGTGCTCGAAACTTCAAATGAACCGCTAGTTACGTCCATTAAAACACGAGTCTTTTCTTGTGTACGAATCTCTATGTCATTGTCCCATCGTGAGTCCGATTACCGTCCGGTCAGCTTGATATCCTTTATCTGAGTCTGTTGCATGCTTAGATATCTTATGGCCTTCCCGTACATCCATTCGGGTGCCCGAAACTTCAAATGTACATATAGTTACGTCCATTAAAACTCGAGTCTTTTCTTGTGTACGAATCTCTATGTCATTGTCGCATCGTGAGTCCGATTAACGTCCGGTCAGCTACATATCCTTTATCTGAGTCTGTTGCATGCTTAGATATCTTATGGCTTTCCCGTTCCTCCATTCGGGTGCCCGAAATGTCAAATGAACCGCTAGTTACGTCCATTAAAATACGAGTCTTTTCTTGTGTACGAATCTCTATGTCATTGTCCCATCGTGAGTCTGATTACCGTCCGGTAAGCTTCATATCCTTTATCTGAGTATGTTGCATGCTCAGATATCTTATGGCCTTCCCGTTCCTCCATTTGGGTGCTCGAAACTTCAAATGAACCGCTAGTTACGTCCATTAAAACACGAGGCTTTTCTTGTGTACGAATCTCTGTGTCATTGTCCCATCGGGTGTCCGATTACCGTTCGGTCAGCTTCATATCCTTTATTTGAGTCTGTTGCATGCTTAGATATCTTATGGCTTTCCCGTTCCTCCATTCGGGTGCCCGAAACTTCAAATGAACCGCTATTTACGTTCTTTAAAACACGAGTCTTTTCTTGTATACGAATCTCTGTGTCATTGTCCCATCGTGAGTCCGATTACCGTCCGGTCTGCTTCGTATCCCTTAACATAGTTTGTTGCATGATCAGATATCTTATGGCTTTCCCGTTGCTCAATTCGGGTGCCCGAAACTTCAAATGAACCGCTAGTTACGTCCATTAAAACACGAGTCTTTTCTTGTGTATGAATCTCTGTGTCATTGTCACATCGTGAGTCCGATTACCGTCCGGTGTGCTTCGTATCCCTTAACATAGTTTGTTACATGATCAGATATCTTATGGCGTTCCCGTTGCTACATACGGGTGCCCAAAACTTCAAATGAACCGCTATTTACGTTCATTAAACACGAGTCTTTTCTTGTGTACGAATCTCTGTGTCATTGTCCCATCGTGAGTCCGATTACCGTCCGGTCAGCTTCATATCCTTTATCTGAGTCTGTTGCATTCTCAGATATCTTATGGCCTTCCCGTTCCTCCATTCGGGTGCCCGAACCTTCAAATGAACTGCTAGTTACGTCCATTAAAACTCGAGTCTTTTCTTGTGTACGAATCTTTATGTCATTGTCGCATCGTGAGTCCGATTACCGTCCGGTCAGCTTCAAATCCTTTATCTGAGTCTGTTGCATGCTTAGATATCTTATGGCCTTCCCGTACCTACATTCGGGTGCCCGAAACTTCAAATGAACCGCTATTTACGTTCATTAAAACACGAGTCTTTTCTTGTATACGAATCTCTGTGTCATTGTCCCATCGTGAGTCCGATTACCGTCCGGTAAGCTTCATATCCTTTATCTGAGTCAGTTGCATGCTCAGATATCTTATGGCCTTCCCGTTCCTCCATTCGGGTGCCCGAAACTTCAAATGAACCGCTAGTTACGTCCATTAAAACACGAGTCTTTTCTTGTGTACGAATCTCTGTGTCATTGTCACATAGTGAGTCCGATTACCGTCCGGGCTGCTTCGTATGGCGTTCCCGTTCCTCCATTCGGGTGGCCGAAACTTCATATGAACCGATAGTTCCGTCCATTAAAACTCGCGTCTTTTCTTGTGTACGAATCTCTGTGTCATTGTCCCATCGTGAGTCCGATTACCGTCCGGTCAGCTTCATATCCTTTATCTGAGTCTATTGCATGCTCAGATATCTTAGGGCCTTCCCGTTCCTCCATTCGGGTGCCCGAAACTTCAAATGAAACGCTAGTTACGTCCATTAAAACACGAGTCTTTTCTTGTGTACGAATCTCTGTGTCATTGTCCCATCGTAAGTCCGATTACCGTCCGGTCAGCTTCATATCCTTTATCTGAGTCTGTTGCAAGCTCAGATATCTTATGGCCTTCACGTTCCTCCATTCGGGTGCCCGAAACTTCAAATGTACAGATAGTTACGTCCATTAAAACTCGAGTCTTTTCTTGTGTACGAATCTCTATGTCATTGTCGCATTGTGAGTCCGATTACCGTCCGGTCAGCTTCATATCCTTTATCTGAGTCTTTTGCATGCTTAGATATCTTATGGCCTTCCCGTTCCTCAATTCGGGTGCCCGAAACTTCAAATGAACTGCTATTTACGTTCATTAAAACACGAGTCTTTTCTTGTGTACGAATCTCTGTGTCATTGTCCCATCGTGAGTCCGATTACCGTCCGGTCAGCTTCATATCCTTTATCAGAGTCTGTTGCATGCTCATATATCTTATGGCCTTCCCGTTCCTCCATTCGGGTGCCCGAAACTTCAAATGAACCGCTAGTTACGTCCATTAAAACACGAGTCTTTTCTTGTGCACGAATCTCTGTGTCATTGTCCCGTCGTGAGTCCGATTACCGTCCGGTAAGCTTCATATCCTTTAACATAGTTTGTTGCATGCTTAGATATCTTATGGCATTCCCGTACCTCCATTCGGTTGCCCGAAAATTCAAATGAACAGATATTTACGTCCTTTAAAACTCGAGTCTTTTCTTGTGTACGAATCTCTATGTCATTGTCGCATCGTGAGTCCGATTACCGTCCGGTCAGCTTCATATCCTTTATCTGAGTCTGTTGCATGCTTAGATATCTTATGGCCTTCCCGTACCTCCATTCGGGTGCCCGAAACTTCAAATGAACTGCTTTTACGTTCATTAAAACACGAGTCTTTTCTTGTGTACGAATCTCTGTGTCATTGTCCCATCATGAGTCCGATTACCGTCCGGTCAGCTTCATATCCTTTATCTGAGTCTGTTGCAGGCTTAGATATCTTATGGCTTTCCCGTTTCTCCATTCGGGTGCCCAAAACTTCAAATGTACCGATAGTTACGTCCTTTACAACTCGAGTCTTTTCTTGTGTACGAATCTCTGTGTCATTGTCGCATCGTGAGTCCGATTACCATCCGGTCAGCTTCATATCCTTTATCTGAGTCTGTTGCATGCTCATATATCTTATGGCCTTCCCGTTCCTCCATTCGGGTGCCCGAAACTTCAAATATACAGATAGTTACGTCCTTTAAAACTCGAGTCTTATCTTGTGTACGAATCTCTATGTCTCTGTTGCATCGTGAGTTCGATTACCGTCCGATCAGCTTCATATCCTTTGTATGAGTCTGTTGCATGCTTAGATATCTTATGGCCTTCCCGTACCTCCATTCGGGTGCCCGAAACTTCAAATGAACCGCTAGTTACGTCCATTAAAACACGAGTCTTTTCTTGTGTACGAATCTCTGTGTCATTGTCACATCGTGAGTCCGATTACCGTTCGGTCAGCTTCATCTCCTTTTTTTTTTTTGGTAAAAGGAGGCGGCACTCCTGGTAAATTTTATTAATCACAAAAAAATATATATACACCTAAGGGATCGGCATCCCGGGACATACCCCAAGGACCAAAACCCGACCCCAAGCCCATGGTCTAACAATGGGACTATCCAAACGTCCCGACCATGAGCACAACTATACAATCAAAAACAAATCAAAAAACCACATAGCTACTAGACCAAAGCCACACCCGGCTTATGGTCAAAGTCTCAAACCAAACAAACATACTAACTAATAAAATCCAAACTAAAAACATAAACATCAAATACATCAAAACCCAATACAGCAGCAGCATCCCAGCAATTCTTCTATCTTCAAGACTTGATCTTCTCAATCTGCCAAGACAGCTGCACACTCCATCAGCAACATTCCATTCTCTAATTTGCATACCTTCATTATCCAGCTGCAAAAAACCATCCTTTAACTTATTAACAGCATCAGCACCTGCATACCTGTAATCCCATAACATAACATTCCTCAGCTGACAAAAACCATCCATAACATAGTAAACAGCCCAAAAGACCTTCAGCCCTCCATTAGCATCATAAATCACCATAAAGAACACCTGCACTATACCACCACCTGGGTCAAAAGGAATACAACCTATAGCCTTTTGACCCATCCTCCAAACATACCATATCTCAAACATCATCAGGACTGCTATCATTATTACTAGAGTTCTGAATCTTTACATTCCAAGCAGCAATAGCCAAATCATCATGACTACTTTTAAACTCAATACCAGCTAACTTCCAAGAAACACTGCCCAAAATAGCTTTAAAAACCACATCAGCAGATCTCTTTTTACCACTAAAAATTCTATTATTTCTCTCCTGCCAAATAGTATAAACAGCAGCAGCTAACACAAGTTTTTTAATAGTACCCCATGCCTTATTATTATTCCTCATCCTTTCCACATAAAGAACAATCCTCTTCCATTCATCAGGAAATTTCTCCATTCTAGCTAAAACCTTCAGCTTCCACCAAACACTCTTAGAAAAATTGCACTTGAAAAAGAGATGATCATGACTGTCAGGGCCACTCCCACAAAGACTACATTTAAACTGCTGATTCTTGTTCCAAACTAACAATCTGTCCTGTGTAGGCAGCTTACCTTTCACAGCAAGCCAACAGATAAAAGTTTGCCTAGGTATACTATGCTTAAACCAAACAAACTTATGCCAATTAACCACCTCAGCCTTCCTAATCAACTCATCATAAACAACCCTAGAGCATAAAGGCCTAAATCCACCCCCCTCCTTCAATAACCCAAACCTATCCTTAACATTTTCCCTTAAAAGTGGCAAAGTATCAGCAAATAACCAAGCATACTTAGACCTCCACTCATCAGGGACATTCCACCCATCTTTATTCAGAATACCAGCTACCTTCATTCTCATATCAAACCCAGCAGCCTTTATATCTCTCCTATCAATCAGATTGACCAAAGGACCTCTAACATGCCACTTGTCAACCCAAGCATTAGCAAGACACCCATCCCCAAGAGTAACAATACATTTATCTCTAAACATACCTCTACAAGCCAACAGTTGTTTCCAAGTCCATGAATCAGAATTGGTCTCCCCAATTTCCCATAGACTACAACCCTTCAATTTATAAGTATGAATCCATGCCACCCACAGAGATTCTTTATTATTCAGGATATTCCACACATGTTTAGCCATCAAAGCAATATTCCTCTCCTTTAAATTAACAATCCCCAAGCCACCCTGGCACTTTTTAAGACACAATTCCTCCCATCCCACTTTAGCACTCCCCTGCTTAAACTCCCCTTGGCACCATAAGAAACCCCTACATAGTCTTATAACATCATAAGTAACATTATCAGGGAGAATGAATAAGGATGACCAATAAACTGTGATAGAAGCCAGAACAGATTTCAACAGCTGCACTCTGCCAGCATAGGACAGATACTGATTTTTCCAATCAGAAATACGTTTCTTGATTTTATCAATCAACACCCCACAATCTTTCTGGTACAATCTCTTAGAAGAAAGAGGTATGCCTAAATATTTTAAAGGAAGGCTACCCTCCCTGAAAGGAAGAATACCCAATATATCTCTCTGAATATCAGCATCCACATTACCAAAAATAACTTCACTCTTGTTCATATTAGGCCTTAGACCAGAACAACCTCCAAATTCTTCCAACACCTCTCTCACAACCTGAATAGATTCTCCATTAGCACTACAAAATATAAAAAGATCATCAGCAAAACACAAATGTGTGAGTTTTAACTCCTCACACTTCCAATGATATTGAAATTCAGCAGCTTCTCTAATCCTTCTTATCATCATCAGATTAAGAACTTCCATGACTAAAGTGAACAGGTAAGGGGAAATAGGATCCCCTTGCCTAAGCCCTTTCTCTCCTCTAAAATACCCATACAATTGCCCATTAAAGTTTATAGAGTAGGATACAGTAGTAAGACACATCATAATCCAATTGATAAACTTCTCAGGGAAACCAAACTGCACCAGACAAGTTTTCAAAAAGGAATGGTCTACAGAATCATAGGCTTTTTGCAGATCCACCTTCAAAGCAACTCTCGGATAACCCCTCTTCCAATCATACCCTTTCACCAATTCTTGAGCCAAAAGTATATTATCACTAATTAGCCTTCCAGGCACAAAAGCACTCTGAGCCTTATCAACTAACCCCTCCAACACCTTCATAAGCCTATTACATATTACTTTGCTGATGAATTTATAAATTACATTACAGCAAGCAATAGGCCTGAATTCATTCACCACATTAGGACTAGCAACTTTAGGTACCAAAGAAATAGTTGTTGCATTAATTTGTTTCAAAATTTTACCGGTCACAAAAAATTCCTGAACAGCTTTACTAACTTCTTCACCCACAATACTCCAGGAAGACTTAAAAAACTTGGCTGAATAACCATCAGGCCCAGGAGCTTTCTCATCACTGATCTGAAACATAGCAGCTCGAACCTCCTCTAATGACACAGATTTCACTAACTCAACAGCATCATTACTTTTAACTTTGTTAACAAATAAACCCTCCATATCCCTGATCCCCTCAACAGTATCCTTTTGACCCATCATAGACATAAAATATTTAACAAACGCATTACCAATATTCTTACCCTCATAAACATTACCCTCAACATCATTGATCTGAGACAATTTTCCCCTCTTCTGTCTTTGTTTCACAGATTGAAAAAAATACTTATTATTCTGATCCCCAACTGTTAACCAGTGAACTTTGGCCTTCTGTTTGAGCATAGATTCTTCATCCCTCAAAGCATCATTGTAAGCATCAAGATAAACAGCCTCCTCCTGCCTCAAACTTTCATTTCCAGAATCAAGAGACACCTCCAACTGAATTTTTTCCAACTCAATCTTCAAACTCTCTACTTTTTTATGCAAATTCCCCTGCTGAAAATTTAACTTTCTCAATGGTCTTTTCAACAGTTTCAGCTTAGAGACCACCTCAAACATTTTACACCCCTCAATCTTCCTATCCCAACCCTTTCTGACCAACGGTAAAAATTCTTTTTTATCAGTCAGGTAATTCCAAAATTTAAACGGCATATGCTCACCATTCTGGCCTCCAGTACAAGATACAACAACAGGTGAATGATCAGAAGTATAAAACGGAAGAAATTTTGCCCCCATATTAGCAAACACCTCCTCAAACTTCATATTAACCATAGCCCTATCAAGTTTCTCCATAATCCCATCACTCTTGCCAGGCTTCTGGTTCCAGGTAAAGTGCAGACCTGAACTGGGCAAATCAGAAACCTTCAACTCAGCAACACACTCTTGAAGTTCCACCATACCATATAAAGAAGAAGCAACATCACAGTTCTTTTCCCCAGGATCCATAATAGCATTAAAATCACCCATTATTAACCAGGGATTGTCCCCAATTAACTGAGAATGACATATAAGATTAGACCACAAAGTCCTTCTTCCCACCACATTAGTAACCCCATATAAGAATGAACAGAAAAACTTATCTTCATCCCCCACAGGGCAAACCACACAGTGAATAACTTGCTCATCAGCATATAAAACAACCACATCTATAACTCTAGCATCCCATCCAACCACAATTCTCACCCAACTAGAACAACTACCCCCATTAGAAGTCCACTCCCACTGCCACATAATATTTTTACAAACAGCCTCAACATTATGTGAACTAACTCTAGTTTCAACTAATCCAACCAAACAAATCTTATTCTCCCTTATTAATCTAGAAATCTGCTTTTGTCTAGAGGAATTAGACATCCCTCTGACATTCCACATCATGGAATTAATCTTCATTAATAACCTTTTCAGCTCCCAAAGAGTTCTTCATTCCAGAAGTACTCTCCCCACTACCCTTATCAGTCCCATCACAAACCATATCAACCATATTATCATTATTCTCACCATTGCTAGCCTCAACTATCTTAGCAAACATTAATTTATCCCATTGTTCAAAAAACACCTTAACCTGCCCAATGTTCCACTTCTTCATAACCTCATTTGAAGGGCACTTCTTATTCAACACATAATGAGCAACCTCATTAAATTGCAAGTCATTCATCTTAAAGTACCCAGACTTAATATTAACTTTAGTTTCTATCTTTTTCTGCACCTCAGAATTCATACCATCCTTCATATCAACAACATTCCCTGACCCATTCTCTCCTGAACTCCCAACCCCAGAGTCCTTCTTAACACTCACCCTACCCTTATCCTCACCTTTTTTACCCTTGCCCTTATCAATACCCTCTTCCAATTCCTCTCTAAGAACCTCAAAAGTATTCTGCAAATTGATATTCCCCTCACCAGAATTCTTACCTTGGTTGTTTTTAGTAACCCATTGCTTCACAACATTATTTCTCTTATCCCTATTCTGTCCATTACCTCTACCTCCATTACCATACCCCCTATTACCTTGCCCCTTAACATCATTACCCCTACCAGTAGCAGCATTCTGGTTACCAAATCTATTACCTCCAGACCCAGACCCATTACCTCCATTGATCCTCCCAGAGTTAGAAGGACCAACACCATTACTATTATTATTATTAATAAATTTATTATTTCTTCCCACTGTTACAAATCCATCATTATTAATACCTGAAACAGGGAAATCAGCCTCACTAGCCTTATATAACTCCTTCAACAGTTGCTGAGTCTTCAAAGAAACATCCTCCTCAGACAATTCTCTAACCTTACATGATTCAAAATCATGTCCAAACACCTTGCAAGCAGAACACTTCTTGACTTTAACATGATATTCCACCTTTACCTCCTTGATAAAAGCTGGTTTGTCACCCTCAGCAGGATAATAAGCTTTCACAAAATCTGGCAAGGTTTTCTCAGCACTAATTTCAACCAAAACCCTTGCAAATCCTGCTCTCCCCTCTTTTTTACTACATCTCAAAGCAGTGACCTTATCAGGCATTAAAGGATTCCCAACCATACTTAACATACTACATATACTTTCTCTATTCCAAAGTTCCATAGGCATGTTGGGAATAGTAACCCAAATGGGAATAGTAGCAGGTTCCACTTTGTCCACATTAATCCCTACCTCCCATCTTTTAACACAAAGAGGTATATCATTAATAACCCAAGGACCCTTACTAATAGCATTCAACATACCTGCTTCAGATTTAAACTTAAAGAAATAAACCCCAGCCCCATTAGAAGAAACATCAACTAACCCAAAATTCTTCCACATTCTAAACAAATGATATCTCACCATTCCCATAGGAAGATTCTGTCCAACAAAATAACCATAGAGATAAGAATTGTAAGCAGACTTTGCTTCAGCCAGTTTCTCCGGATTAATCACAGCCACAACTTCTCCATTCTCCAACACCTTTGGAGGATAATAAGCCATTTTAGTTTCCAGGACACAATTAGAATTTTCTTTTGCTATATCAGCAAAAGACAAAACCCCCTTCTTCTTTTCAGCATCCTTGACAGCAGAATTAGAAGCAGAAAACACCACATTATCCTTAATAGAGACAGTATCCATAATAGACTTAGGCATAGGCTTCATGTTACCAATAGAGATAATATCATCCTCAGACAACTTCTTAGGACCCATTTCAGCAGATTTCTTCAGAATAAGCTTCTTCATCGAAGGAGTCTTCAAAATACCCCTCCAAGGCATCCTCACCTGATTAACAACCTCCTGTGCTTTTTCAACTTCAACATTCCCCTCTGCCTCCTTAGCTTCCTCCTCTTTCCTCTGTTTCTCAGCCTTTATTCTCGCAATCTCTTTCAAACGAAGTTCACTTTTACCTCCAAGAAGCACTTCCCCCTCCTTATCAATAACAATCCCTTCCCCCACACCAGGTTTAAACTCAAATACTTGAGTTTCAGCAGACAGCTTCAGCTTTAACTCACTAGCCCTATCCTTTTTACCATGAGAGTTCTTACTTCCCACCACAACCTTCACAGGTGCTGTACCCTTACTACCTCCTTCCACAACATTTAACAACTCTTGAGAATTAAAAGTATCAGGGAGAACATCATCAGAATTAGCAAGGCCCTCTTCAACAGGCTCCTTCACATACAAACCATCCCCCCACATAACTTTCCTGCTCTTAAGTTTGACTCCCTCATTCCTCACTGACCTCTTCTTCCTCTTGTCCATCCAAACCAACTTAGCACCCATTCCCACCTCCAACACATTCAACGAAGAATCAACCTGAGGGAATTTAACACCTCTACCTTCCTCCTTCATTTCCACATCCTCAGTACCATCCCTACTAACCCCAGAACTTCCATACCCCTTCCTACTAAGAAAATTGGCAATAACTTCCATAATAATACCATACCTACCAGCCAACTTCTCATGAAATTTCAGACCCCTCCCAGCAATCTCCAAATCAACCAGACGATTCACAGAATCCAGTTTACCCATCCCCGCTAACTTCAATAAATCCAAAGTCTCAGAACACAAACGTTTCTTCCAATTTTCCCCATATAAAATCCTCAGCAAACAAACAACATCCACACTAATAATAAGAGAATCAGTTTTACCTGAAACAATACGGTTCAAAACAACCTGCTCAGCCTCCCCTATAGAAGTTCCATCAGCAGTAGGAGACTCCTTCACAGAACCCAAATCCTGAGCATCAACCATCTGAACATTCGATAAATCGGGTGGAATAGCCGGCGGTGGATCCGGCACTGGAACCCTAGGACCAGGTTCCATAGGACTCGCGCACTGTGAAGATTCCAGTATCTACAAAGGTACTGGAACAGTGAAACACGAAATAGAAAAGAAAACAGAGGGAGAATTAGGGTTAGAGAATAGCCAGAAAAGAGAAACGAAGAAGAAAACACTGATATCGCCAAAATCGCCCAATATCAGAGAGAAAACCCTATTCGTTCCACCTTAGCTTCGTAGCTTCATCTCCTTTATCTGAGTCTGTTGCATGCTTAGATGTCTTATGGCTTTCCCGTTCCTCAATTCGGGTGCCCGAAATTTCAAATGTACCGCTAGTTACGTCCATTAAAATACGACTCTTTTCTTGTGTTCGAATCTCTCTGTCATTGTCGCATCGTGAGTCCGATTTCCGTCCGATCGGCTTCATATCCTTTATCTGAGTCTGTTGCACGCTTAGATATCTTATGGCCTTCCCGTTCCTTAATTCGGGTGCCCGAAATTTCAAATGAACCTCTAGTTACGTCCATTAAAACACGAGTCTTTTCTTGTGTACGAATCTCTGTGTCATTGTCACATCGTAAGTCCGATTACCGTCCGGTCTGCTTCGTATATCTTAACATAGTTTGTTGCATGATCAGATATCTTATGGCGTTCCCGTTCCTCCATTCGAGTGCCCGAAACTTCATATGAACCGATAGTTCCATCCATTAAAACACGAGTCTTTTCTTGTGTACGAATCTCTGTGTCATTGTCCCATCGTGAGTCCGATTACCGTCCGGTCAGCTTCATATCCTTTATCTGAGTCTGTTGCATGCTCAGATATCTTATGGCCTTCCCGTTCCTCCATTCGGGTGCCCGAAACTTCAAATGAACCGCTAGTTACGTCCATTAAAACACGAGTCTTTTCTTGTGTACGAATCTCTGTGTCATTGTCCCATCGGGAGTCCGATTACCGTCCGGTCAGCTTCATATCCTTTATTTGAGTCTGTTGCATGCTTAGATATCTTATGGCTTTCCCGTTCCTCAATTTGAGTCTGTTGCATGCTTAGATATCTTATGGCTTTCCCGTTCCTCAATTCGGGTGCCCGAAATTGCATGCTTAGATATCTATGTCATTGTCGCATCGTGAGTCCGATTACCGTTCGGTCAGCTTCATATCCTTTATCAGAGTCTGTTGCATGCTTAGATATCTAATGGGCTTCCCGTAACTCCATTCGGGTGCCCGAAAATTCAAATGTACAGATAGTTACGTCCTTTAAAACTCGAGTCTTTTGTTGTGTACGAATCTCTATGTCATTGTCGCATCGTGAGTCCGATTAACGTCCGGTCAGCTTCATATCCTTTATCTGAGTCTGTTGCATGCTTAGATATCTTATGGCTTTTCCGTTCCTCCATTCGAGTGTCCGAAACGTCAAACGAACCGCTAGTTACGTCCATTAAAATACGAGTCTTTTCTTGTGTACGAATCTCTATGTTATTGTCCCATCGTGAGTCTGATTACCGTCCGGTAAGCTTCATATCCTTTATCTGAGTATGTTGCATGCTTAGATATCTTATGGCCTTCCCGTTCCTCCATTCGGGTGCTCGAAACTTCAAATGAACCGCTAGTTACGTCCATTAAAACTCAAGTCTTTTCTTGTGTACGAATCTCTATGTCATTGTCGCATCGTGAGTCCTTTTACCGTCCGGTCAGCCTCATATCCTTTATCTGAGTCTGTTGCATGCTTAGATATCTTATGGCCTTCCCGTACCTCCATTCGGGTGCCCGAAACTTCAAATTACAGATAGTTACGTCCTTTTAAACTCGAGTCTTTTCTTGTGTACGAATCTCTATGTCATTATCGCATCTTGAGTCCGATTAACGTCCGGTCAGCTTCATATCCTTTATCTGAGTCTGTTGCATGCTTAGATATCTTATGGCTTTCCCGTTCCTCAATTCGGGTGCCCGAAACGTCAAATGAACCGCTAGTTACGTCCATTAAAATACGAGTCTTTTCTTGTGTACGAATCTCTATGTCATTGTCCCATCGTGAGTCTGATTACCATCCGGTAAGCTTCATATCCTTTATCTGAGTATGTTGCATGCTCAGATAACTTATGGCCTTCCCGTTCCTCCATTCGGGTGCTCGAAACTTCAAATGAACCGCTAGTTACGTCCATTAAAACACGAGTCTTTTCTTGTGTACGAATCTCTATGTCATTGTCCCATCGTGAGTCCGATTACCGTCCGGTCAGCTTGATATCCTTTATCTGAGTCTGTTGCATGCTCAGATAACTTATGGCCTTCCCGTTCCTCCATTCGGGTGCCCGAAATGTCAAATGAACCGCTAGATACGTCCATTAAAATACGAGTCTTTTCTTGTGTACGAATCTCTATGTCATTCTCCCATCGTGAGTCTGATTACCGTCCGGTAAGCTTCATATCCTTTATCTGAGTATGTTGCATGCTCAGATATCTTATGGCCTTCCCGTTCCTCCATTCGGGTGCTCGAAACTTC
Source organism: Ambrosia artemisiifolia (assembly GCA_032199755.1). Lineage (NCBI taxonomy): Eukaryota > Viridiplantae > Streptophyta > Magnoliopsida > Asterales > Asteraceae > Ambrosia > Ambrosia artemisiifolia. The sequence goes on from CM063529.1 coordinate 14,863,613, forward strand.
AAATGAACCGCTAGTTACGTCCATTAAAACACGAGTCTTTTCTTGTGTACGAATCTCTATGTCATTGTCCCATCGTGAGTTCGATTACCGTCCGGTCAGCTTCATATCCTTTATCTGAGTCTGTTGCAGGCTTAGATATCTTATGGCCTTCCCGTTCCTCAATTCGGGTGCCCGAAACTTCAAATGAACTGCTATTTACGTTCATTAAAACACGAGTCTTTTCTTGTGTACGAATCTCTGTGTCATTGTCCCATCGTGAGTCCGATTACCGTCCGGTCAGCTTCATATCCTTTATCTGAGTCTGTTGCATGCTTAGATATTTTATGGCCTTCTCGTTCCTCCATTCGGATGCCCGAAACTTCAAATATACAGATAGTTACGTCCTTTAAAACTCGAGTCTTTTCTTGTGTACGAATCTCTATGTCTCTGTCGCATCGTGAGTCCGATTACAGTCCGGTCATCTTCATATCCTTTATATGAGTCTGTTGCATGCTTAGATATCTTATGGCCTTCCCGTTCCTCCATTCGTGTGCCCGAAACTTCAAATGAACCGCTAGTTACGTCCATTAAAATACGAGTCTTTTCTTGTGTACGAATCACTATGTCATTGTCCCATCGTGAGTCTGATTACCGTCCGGTAAGCTTCATATCCTTTGTCTGAGTATGTTGCATGCTCAGATATCTTATGGCCTTCCCGTTCCTCCATTCGGGTGCTCGAAACTTCAAATGAACCGCTAGTTACGTCCATTAAAACTCGAGTCTTTTCTTGTGTACGAATCTCTATGTCATTGTCGCATCGTGAGTCCGATTACCTTCCGGTCAGCTTCATATTCTTTATCTGAGTCTTTTGCATGCTTTGATTTCTTATGGCCTTCCCGTACCTCCCTTCGGGTGCCCGAAACTTCAAATGTACAGATAGTTACGTCCTTTAAAACTCGAGTCTTTTCTTGTGTGCGAATCTCTATGTCATTGTCGCATCGTGAGTCCGATTACCGTCCGCTCAGCTTGATATCCTTTATCTGAGTCTGTTGCATGCTTAGATATCTTATGGCCTTCCAGTACCTCCATTCGGGTGCCCGAAACTTCAAATGTACATATAGTTACGTCCTTTAAAACTCGAGTCTTTTCTTGTGTACGAATCTCTATGTCATTGTCGCATCGCGAGTACGATTAACGTCCGGTCAGCTTCATATCCTTTATCTGAGTCTGTTGCATGCTTAGAAGTCTTATGGCTTTCCCGTTCCTCCATTCGGGTGCCCAAAACGTCAAATGAACCGCTAGTTACGTCCATTAAAATACGAGTCTTTTCTTGTGTACGAATCTCTATGTCATTGTCCCATCGTGAGTCCGTTTACTGTCCGGTCAGCTTCATATTCTTTATCTGAGTTTGTTGCATGCTTAGATATCTTATGGCTTTCCCGATCATCCATTCGGGTGCCCGAAATTTCAAATGAACCGCTATTTACGTTCATTAAAACACGAGTCTTTTCTTGTGTACGAATCTCTGTGTCATTGTCCCATCGTGAGTCCGATTACCGTTCGGTCAGCTTCATATCCTTTATCTGAGTCTGTTGCATTCTCAGATATCTTATGGCCTTCCCGTTCCTCCATTCGGGTGCCCGAACCTTCAAATGAACCGCTAGTTACGTCCATTAAAACTCGAGTCTTTTCTTGTGTACGAATCTTTATGTCATTGTTGCATCGTGAGTCTGATTACCGTCCGGTCAGCTTCATATCCTTTATCTGAGTCTGTTGCATGCTTAGATATCTTATGGCCTTCCCGTACCTCCATTCGGGTGCCCAAAACTTCAAATGAACCGCTATTTACGTTCATTAAAACACGAGTCTTTTCTTGTATACGAATCTCTTTGTCATTGTCCCATCGTGAGTCCGATTACCGTCCGGTAAGCTTCATATCCTTTATCTGAGTCTGTTGCATGCTCAGATATCTTATGGCCTTCCCGTTCCTCCATTCGGGTGCCCGAAACTTCAAATGAACCGCTAGTTACGCCCATTAAAACACGAGCCTTTTCTTGTGTACGAATCTCTTTGTCATTGTCCCATCGCGAGTCCGATTACCGTCCGATCAGCTTCCTATCCTTTATCTGAGTCTGTTGCATGCTTAGATATCTTATGGCCTTCCCGTTCCTCCATTCGGGTGCTCGAAACTTGAAATGAACCGCTAGTTACGTCCTTTAAAACTCGAGTCTTTTCTTGTGTACGAATCTCTATGTCATTGTCGCATCGCGAGTACGATTAACGTCCGGTCAGCTTCATATCCTTTATCTGAGTCTGTTGCATGCTTAGAAGTCTTATGGCTTTCCCGTTCCTCCATTCGGGTGCCCAAAACGTCAAATGAACCGCTAGTTACGTCCATTAAAATACGAGTCTTTTCTTGTGTACGAATCTCTATGTCATTGTCCCATCGTGAGTCCGTTTACTGTCCGGTCAGCTTCATATTCTTTATCTGAGTTTGTTGCATGCTTAGATATCTTATGGCTTTCCCGATCATCCATTCGGGTGCCCGAAATTTCAAATGAACCGCTATTTACGTTCATTAAAACACGAGTCTTTTCTTGTGTACGAATCTCTGTGTCATTGTCCCATCGTGAGTCCGATTACCGTTCGGTCAGCTTCATATCCTTTATCTGAGTCTGTTGCATTCTCAGATATCTTATGGCCTTCCCGTTCCTCCATTCGGGTGCCCGAACCTTCAAATGAACCGCTAGTTACGTCCATTAAAACTCGAGTCTTTTCTTGTGTACGAATCTTTATGTCATTGTTGCATCGTGAGTCTGATTACCGTCCGGTCAGCTTCATATCCTTTATCTGAGTCTGTTGCATGCTTAGATATCTTATGGCCTTCCCGTACCTCCATTCGGGTGCCCAAAACTTCAAATGAACCGCTATTTACGTTCATTAAAACACGAGTCTTTTCTTGTATACGAATCTCTTTGTCATTGTCCCATCGTGAGTCCGATTACCGTCCGGTAAGCTTCATATCCTTTATCTGAGTCTGTTGCATGCTCAGATATCTTATGGCCTTCCCGTTCCTCCATTCGGGTGCCCGAAACTTCAAATGAACCGCTAGTTACGCCCATTAAAACACGAGCCTTTTCTTGTGTACGAATCTCTTTGTCATTGTCCCATCGCGAGTCCGATTACCGTCCGATCAGCTTCCTATCCTTTATCTGAGTCTGTTGCATGCTTAGATATCTTATGGCCTTCCCGTACCTCCATTCGGGTGCCCGAAACTTCGAATGTACAGATAGTTACGTCCTTTAAAACTCGAGTCTTTTCTTGTGTACGAATCTCTATGTCTTTGTCGCATCGTGAGTCCGATTACCGTCCGGTAAGCTTCATATCCTTTATCTGAGTCTGTTGCATGCTCAGATATCTTATGGCCTTCCCGTTCCTCCATTTGGGTGCCCGAAACTTCAAATGAACCGCTAGTTACGTCCATTAAAACACGAGTCTTTTCTTGTGTACGAATCTCTGTGTCATTGTCCCATCGTGAGTCCGATTACCGTCCGATCAGCTTCATATCCTTTATCTGAGTCTGTTGCATGCTTAGATATCTTATGGCTTTCCCGTTCCTCAATTCGGGTGCCCGAAATTTCAAATGTACCGATAGTTACGTCCTTTAAAACTCGAGTCTTTTCTTGTGTACGAATCTTTATGTCATTGTCCCATCGTGAGTCTGATTACCGTCCGGTAAGCTTCATATCCTTTATCTGAGTATGTTGCATGCTCAGATATCTTATGGCCTTCCCGTTCCTCCATTCGGGTGCTCGAAACTTGAAATGAACCGCTAGTTACGTCCATTAAAACTCGAGTCTTTTCTTGTGTACGAATCTCTATGTCATTGTCGCATCGTGAGTCCGATTACCGTCCGGTAAGCTTCATATCCTTTATCTGAGTCTGTTGCATGCTCAGATATCTTATGGCCTTCCCGTTCCTCCATTTGGGTGCCCGAAACTTCAAATGAACCGCTAGTTACGTCCATTAAAACACGAGTCTTTTCTTGTGTACGAATCTCTGTGTCATTGTCCCATCGTGAGTCCGATTACCGTCCGATCAGCTTCATATCCTTTATCTGAGTCTGTTGCATGCTTAGATATCTTATGGCTTTCCCGTTCCTCAATTCGGGTGCCCGAAATTTCAAATGTACCGATAGTTACGTCCTTTAAAACTCGAGTCTTTTCTTGTGTACGAATCTTTATGTCATTGTCCCATCGTGAGTCTGATTACCGTCCGGTAAGCTTCATATCCTTTATCTGAGTATGTTGCATGCTCAGATATCTTATGGCCTTCCCGTTCCTCCATTCGGGTGCTCGAAACTTGAAATGAACCGCTAGTTACGTCCATTAAAACTCGAGTCTTTTCTTGTGTACGAATCTCTATGTCATTGTCGCATCGTGAGTCCGATTACCTTCCGGTCAGCTTCATATCCTTTATCTGAGTCTTTTGCATGCTTAGATATCTTATGGCCTTCCCGTACCTCCATTCGGGTGCCCGAAACTTCAAATGTACAGATAGTTACGTCCTTTAAAACTCGAGTCTTTTCTTGTGTACGAATCTCTATGTCATTGTCGCATCGTGAGTCCGATTACCTTCCGGTCAGCTTCATATCCTTTATCTGAGTCTTTTGCATGCTTAGATATCTTATGGCCTTCCCGTACCTCCATTCGGGTGCCCGAAACTTCAAATGTACAGATAGTTACGTCCTTTAAAACTCGAGTTTTTCTTGTGTGCGAATCTCTATGTCATTGTCGCATCGTGAGTCCGATTACCGTCCGGTCAGCTTGATATCCTTTGTCTGAGTCTGTTGCATGCTTAGATATCTTATGGCCTTCCCGTACCTCCATTCGGGTGCCCGAAACTTCAAATGTACATATAGTTACGTCCTTTAAAACTCGAGTCTTTTCTTGTGTACGAATCTCTATGTCATTGTCGCATCGCGAGTACGATTAACGTCCGGTCAGCTTCATATCCTTTATCTGAGTCTGTTGCATGCTTAGATATCTTATGGCTTTCCCGTTCCTCCATTCGGGTGCCCAAAACGTCAAATGAACCGCTAGTTACGTCCATTAAAATACGAGTCTTTTCTTGTGTACGAATCTCTATGTCATTGTCCCATCGTGAGTCTGATTACCGTCCGGTAAGCTTCATATCCTTTATTTGAGTATGTTGCATGCTCAGATATCTTATGGCCTTCCCGTTCCTCCATTCGGATGCTCGAAACTTCAAATGAACCGCTAGTTACGTCCATTAAAACACGAATCTTTTCTTGTGTACGAATCTCTGTGTCATTGTCCCATCGTGAGTCCGATTACCGTCCGGTCAGCTTCATATCCTTTATCTGAGTCTGTTGCAGGCTTAGATATCTTATGGCATTCCCGTTCCTCCATTCGGGTGCCCGAAACTTCAAATGAACCGCTATTTACGTTCTTTAAAACACGAGTCTTTTCTTGTGTACGAATCTCTGTGTCATTGTCCCATCGGGAGTCCGATTACCGTCCGGTCAGCTTCATATCCTTTATCTGAGTCTGTTGCATGCTCAGATATCTTACGGCCTTCCCGTTCCTCCATTCGGGTGCCCGAAACTTCAAATATACAGATAGTTACGTCCTTTAAAACTCGAGTCTTTTCTTGTGTACGAATCTCTATGTCTCTGTCGCATCGTGAGTCCGATTACCGTCCGGTCAGCTTCATATCCTTTATATGAGTCTGTTGCATGCTTAGATATCTTATGGCCTTCCCGTTCCTCCATTCGGGTGCCCGAAACTTTAAATGAACTGCTAGTTACGTCCATTAAAACTCGAGTCTTTTCTTGTGTACGAATCTCTGTGTCATTGTCCCATCATGAGTCCCATTACCGTCCGGTCAGCTTCATATCCTTTATCTGAGTCTGTTGCATGCTTAGATATCTTATGGCTTTCCCGTTCCTCAATTCGGGTGCCCGAAATTTCAAATGTACCGATAGTTACGTCCTTTAAAACTCGAGTCTTTTCTTGTGTACGAATCTCTGTGTCATTGTCGCATCGTGAGTCCGATTACCGTCCAGTCAACTTCATATCCTTTATCAGAGTCTGTTGCATGCTCAGATATCTTATGGCCTTCCCGTTCCTCCATTCGGTTGCCCGAAACTTCAAATGAACCGCTAGTTACGTCCATTAAAACACGAGTCTTTTCTTGTGTACGAATCTCTGTGTCATTGTCCCATCGTGAGTCCGATTACCGTCCGGTCAGCTTCATATCCTTTATCTGAGTCTGTTGCATGCTTAGATATCTTATGGCCTTCCCGTTCCTCCATTCGAGTGCCCGAAACTTCAAATGAACCGCTAGTTACGTCCGTTAAAACACGAGTCTTTTCTTGTGTACGAATCTCTGTGTCATTGTCACATAGTCAGTCCGATTACCGTCCGGTCTGCTTCGTATGACATTCCCGTTCCTCCATTCGGGTGGCCGAAACTTCATATGAACCGATAGTTCCGTCCATTAAAACTCGCGTCTTTTCTTGTGTACGAATCTCTGTGTCATTGTCCCATCGTGAGTCCGATTACCGTCCGGTCAGCTTCATATCCTTTATCTGACTCTATTGCATGCTCAGATATCTTAGGGCCTTCCCGTTCCTCCATTCGGGTGCCCAAAACTTCAAATGAACCGCTAGTTACGTCCATTAAAACACGAGTCTTTTCTTGTGTACGAATCTCTGTGTCATTGTCCCATCGTGAGTCCGATTACCGTCCGGTCAGCTTCATATCCTTTATCTGAGTCTGTTGCAAGCTCAGATATCTTATGGCCTTCACGTTCCTCCATTCGGGTGCCCGAAACTTCAAATGTACAGATAGTTACGTCCATTAAAACTTGAGTCTTTTCTTGTGTACGAATCTCTATGTCATTGTCGCATTGTGAGTCCGATTACCGTCCGGTCAGCTTCTTATCCTTTATCTGAGTCTGTTGCATGCTTAGATATCTTATGGCCTTCCCGTTCCTCAATTCGGGTGCCCGAAACTTCAAATGAACTGCTATTTACGTTCATTAAAACACGAGTCTTTTCTTGTGTACGAATCTCTGTGTCATTGTCGCATCGTGAGTCCGATTACGGTCCGGTAAGCTTCATATCCTTTATCTGAGTCTGTTGCATGCTCAGATATCTTATGGCCTTCCCGTTCCTCCATTCGGGTGCCCGAAACTTCAAATGAACCGCTAGTTACGTCCATTAAAACACGAGTCTTTTCTTGTGTACGAATCTCTGTGTCATTGTCCCATCGTGAGTCCGATTACCGTCCGGTCAGCTTCATATCCTTTATCTGAGTCTGTTGCATGCTTAGATATCTTATGGCTTTCCCGTTCCTCAATTCGGGTGCCCGAAATTTCAAATGTACCGATAGTTACGTCCTTTAAAACTCGAGTCTTTTCTTGTGTACGAATCTCTGTGTCATTGTCGCATCGTGAGTCCGATTACCGTCCAGTCAACTTCATATCCTTTATCAGAGTCTGTTGCATGCTCAGATATCTTATGGCCTTCCCGTTCCTCCATTCGGTTGCCCGAAACTTCAAATGAACCGCTAGTTACGTCCATTAAAACACGAGTCTTTTCTTGTGTACGAATCTCTGTGTCATTGTCCCATCGTGAGTCCGATTACCGTCCGGTCAGCTTCATATCCTTTATGTGAGTCTGTTGCATGCTTAGATTTCTTATGGCCTTCCCGTTCCTCCATTCGGGTGCCCGAAACTTCAAATGAACCGCTAGTTACGTCCGTTAAAACACGAGTCTTTTCTTGTGTACGAATCTCTGTGTCATTGTCACATAGTGAGTCCGATTACCGTCCGGTCTGCTTCGTATGACATTCCCGTTCCTCCATTCGGGTGGCCGAAACTTCATATGAACCGATAGTTCCGTCCATTAAAACTCGCGTCTTTTCTTGTGTACGAATCTCTGTGTCATTGTCCCATAGTGAGTCCGATTACCGTCCGGTCAGCTTCATATCCTTTATCTGAGTCTATTGCATGCTCAGATATCTTAGGGCCTTCCCGTTCCTCCATTCGGGTGCCCAAAACTTCAAATGAACCGCTAGTTACGTCCATTAAAACACGAGTCTTTTCTTGTGTACGAATCTCTGTGTCATTGTCCCATCGTGAGTCCGATTACCGTCCGGTCAGCTTCATATCCTTTATCTGAGTCTGTTGCAAGCTCAGATATCTTATGGCCTTCACGTTCCTCCATTCGGGTGCCCGAAACTTCAAATGTACAGATAGTTACGTCCATTAAAACTCGAGTCTTTTCTTGTGTACGAATCTCTATGTCATTGTCGCATTGTGAGTCCGATTACCGTCCGGTCAGCTTCTTATCCTTTATCTGAGTCTGTTGCATGCTTAGATATCTTATGGCCTTCCCGTTCCTCAATTCGGGTGCCCGAAACTTCAAATGAACTGCTATTTACGTTCATTAAAACACGAGTCTTTTCTTGTGTACGAATCTCTGTGTCATTGTCGCATCGTGAGTCCTATTACCGTCCGGTAAGCTTCATATCCTTTATCTGAGTCTGTTGCATGCTCAGATATCTTATGGCCTTCCCGTTCCTCCATTCGGGTGCCCGAAACTTCAAATGAACCGCTAGTTACGTCCATTAAAACACGAGTCTTTTCTTGTGTACGAATCTCTGTGTCATTGTCCCATCGTGAGTCCGATTACCGTCCGGTCAGCTTCATATCCTTTATCTGAGTCTGTTGCATGCTTAGATATCTTATGGCTTTCCCGTTCCTCAATTCGGGTGCCCGAAATTTCAAATGTACCGATAGTTACGTCCTTTAAAACTCGAGTCTTTTCTTGTGTACGAATCTCTGTGTCATTGTCGCATCGTGAGTCCGATTACCGTCCAGTCAACTTCATATCCTTTATCAGAGTCTGTTGCATGCTCAGATATCTTATGGCCTTCCCGTTCCTCCATTCGGTTGCTCGAAACTTCAAATGAACCGCTATTTATGTCCATTAAAACTCGAGTCTTTTCTTGTGTACGAATATCTATGTCATACTCGCATCGTGAGTCCGATTACCGTCCGGTCAGCTTCATATCCTTTATCTGAGTCTGTTGCATGCTTAGATATTTTATGGCCTTCCCGTACCTCCATTCGGGTGCCCGAAATTTCAAATGTACAGATAGTTACGTCCTTTAAAACTCGAGTCTATTCTTGTGTACGAATCTCTATGTCATTGTCGCATCGTGAGTCCAATTAACATCCGGTCAGCTTCATATCCTTTATCTGAGTCTGTTGCATGCTTAGATATCTTATGGCTTTCCCGTTCCCGTTCCTCCATTCGGGTGCCCGAAACGTCAAATGAACCGCTAGTTACGTCCATTAAAATACGAGTCTTTTCTTGTGTACGAATCTCTATGTCATTGTCCCATCGTGAGTCTGATTACCGTCCGGTAAGCTTCATATCCTTTATCTGAGTATGTTGCATGCTCAGATATCTTATGGCCTTCCCGTTCCTCCATTCGGGTGCTCGAAACTTCAAATGAACCGCTAGTTACGTCCATTAAAACACGAGTCTTTTCTTGTGTACGAATCTCTGTGTCATTGTCCCATCGTGAGTCCGATTACCGTCCGGTCAGCTTCATATCCTTTATCTGAGTCTGTTGCAGGCTTAGATATCTTATGGCTTTCCCGTTCCTCCATTCGGGTGCCCGAAACTTCAAATGTACCGATAGTTACGTCCTTTAAAACTCGAGTCTTTTCTTGTGTACGAATCTCTGTGTCATTGTCGCATCGTGAGTCCGATTACCGTCTGGTCAGCTTCATATCCTTTAGCTGAGTCTGTTGCATGCTTAGATATCTTATGGCTTTCCCGTTCCTCCATTCGGGTGCCCGAAACTTCAAATGAACCGCTATTTACGTTCATTAAAACACGAGTCTTTTCTTGTGTACGAATCTTTGTGTCATTGTCCCATCGTGAGTCCGATTACCGTCCGGTCAGCTTCATATCCTTTATCTAAGTCTGTTGCATGCTCAGATATCTTATGGCCTTCCCGTTCCTCCATTCGGGTGCCTGAAACTTCAAATATACAGATAGTTACGTCCTTTAAAACTCGAGTCTTTTCTTGTGTACGAATCTCTATGTCTCTGTCGCATCGTGAGTCCGATTACCGTCCGGTCAGCTTCATATCCTTTATATGAGTCTGTTGCATGCTTAGATATCTTATGGCCTTCCCGTTCCTCCATTCGGGTGCCCGAAACTTCAAATGAACCGCTAGTTACGTCCATTAGAAACCGATAACTTTTAATAATTTGAAACCGGTAAGCTTCATATCCTATATCTGAGTATGTTGCATGCTCAGATATCTTATGGCCTTCCCGTTCCTCCATTCGGGTGCTCGAAACTTCAAATGAACCGCTAGTTACGTCCATTAAAACACGAGTCTTTTCTGTGTACGAATCTCTGTGTCATTGTCCCATCGTGAGTCCGATTACCGTCCGGTCAGCTTCATATCGTTTATCTGAGTCTGTTGCAGGCTTAGATATCTTATGGTTTTCCCGTTCCTGCATTCGGGTGCCCAAAACTTCAAATGTACCGATAGTTACGTCCTTTACAACTCGAGTCTTTTCTTTTGTACGAATCTCTGTGTCATTGTCGCATCGTGAGTCCGATTACCGTCTGGTCAGCTTCCTATCCTTTATCTGAGTCTGTTGCATGCTCATATATCTTATGGCCTTCCCGTTCCTCCATTCGGGTGCCCGAAACTTCAAATATACAGATAGTTACGTCCTTTAAAACTCGAGTCTTTTCTTGTGTACGAATCTCTATGTCTCTGTTGCATCGTGAGTCCGATTACCGTCCGATCAGCTTCATATCCTTTGTATGAGTCTGTTGCATGCTTAGATATCTTATGGCCTTCCCGTTCCTCCATTCGGGTGCCTGAAACTTCAAATGAACCGCTAGTTACGTCCATTAAAACACGAGTCTTTTCTTGTGTACGAATCTCTGTGTCATTGTCACATCGTGAGTCCGATTACCGTCCGGTCAGCTTCATATCCTTTATCTGAGTCTGTTGCATGCTTAGATATCTTATGGCTTTCCCGTACCTCCATTCGGGTGCCTGAAACTTCAAATGAACCGCTATTTACGTTCATTAAAACACGACTCTTTCTTGTGTACGAATCTCTGTGTCATTGTCCCATCGTGAGTCCGATTACCGTCCGGTCAGCTTCATATCCTTTATCTGAGTCTGTTGCATGCTTAGATATCTTATGGCTTTCCCGTTCCTCAATTCGGGTGCCCGAAATTTCAAATGAACCTCTAGTTACGTCCATTAAAACACGAGTCTTTTCTTGTGTACGAATCTCTGTGTCATTGTCACATCGTAAGTCCGATTACCGTCCGGTCTGCTTCGTATCTCTTAACATAGTTTGTTGCATGATCAGATATCTTATGGCGTTCCCGTTCCTCCATTCGAGTGCCCGAAACTTCATATGAACCGATAGTTCCGTCCATTAAAACTCGAGTCTTTTCTTGTGTACGAATCTCTGTGTCATTGTCCCATCGTGAGTCCGATTACCGTCCGGTCAGCTTCATATCCTTTATCTGAGTCTGTTACAGGCTTAGATATCTTATGGCTTTCCCGTTCCTCCATTCGGGTGCCCGAAACTTCAAATGTACCGATAGTTACGTCCTTTAAAACTCGAGTCTTTTCTTGTATACGAATCTCTGTGTCATTGTCGCATCGTGAGTCCGATTACCGTCTGGTCAGCTTCATATCCTTTAGCTGAGTCTGTTGCATGCTTAGATATCTTATGGCTTTCCCGTTCCTCCATTCGGGTGCCCGAAACTTCAAATGAACCGCTATTTACGTTCATTAAAACACGAGTCTTTTCTTGTGTACGAATCTTTGTGTCATTGTCCCATCGTGAGTCCGATTACCGTCCGGTCAGCTTCATATCCTTTATCTAAGTCTGTTGCATGCTCAGATATCTTATGGCCTTCCCGTTCCTCCATTCGGGTGCCTGAAACTTCAAATATACAGATAGTTACGTCCTTTAAAACTCGAGTCTTTTCTTGTGTACGAATCTCTATGTCTCTGTCGCATCGTGAGTCCGATTACCGTCCGGTCAGCTTCATATCCTTTATATGAGTCTGTTGCATGCTTAGATATCTTATGGCCTTCCCGTTCCTCCATTCGGGTGCCCGAAACTTCAAATGAACCGCTAGTTACGTCCATTAGAAACCGATAACTTTTAATAATTTGAAACCGGTAAGCTTCATATCCTATATCTGAGTATGTTGCATGCTCAGATATCTTATGGCCTTCCCGTTCCTCCATTCGGGTGCTCGAAACTTCAAATGAACCGCTAGTTACGTCCATTAAAACACGAGTCTTTTCTGTGTACGAATCTCTGTGTCATTGTCCCATCGTGAGTCCGATTACCGTCCGGTCAGCTTCATATCGTTTATCTGAGTCTGTTGCAGGCTTAGATATCTTATGGTTTTCCCGTTCCTGCATTCGGGTGCCCAAAACTTCAAATGTACCGATAGTTACGTCCTTTACAACTCGAGTCTTTTCTTGTGTACGAATCTCTGTGTCATTGTCGCATCGTGAGTCCGATTACCGTCTGGTCAGCTTCCTATCCTTTATCTGAGTCTGTTGCATGCTCATATATCTTATGGCCTTCCCGTTCCTCCATTCGGGTGCCCGAAACTTCAAATATACAGATAGTTACGTCCTTTAAAACTCGAGTCTTTTCTTGTGTACGAATCTCTATGTCTCTGTTGCATCGTGAGTCCGATTACCGTCCGATCAGCTTCATATCCTTTGTATGAGTCTGTTGCATGCTTAGATATCTTATGGCCTTCCCGTTCCTCCATTCGGGTGCCCGAAACTTCAAATGAACCGCTAGTTACGTCCATTAAAACACGAGTCTTTTCTTGTGTACGAATCTCTGTGTCATTGTCACATCGTGAGTCCGATTACCGTCCGGTCAGCTTCATATCCTTTATCTGAGTCTGTTGCATGCTTAGATATCTTATGGCCTTCCCGTACCTCCATTCGGGTGCCTGAAACTTCAAATGAACCGCTATTTACGTTCATTAAAACACGACTCTTTCTTGTGTACGAATCTCTGTGTCATTGTCCCATCGTGAGTCCGATTACCGTCCGGTCAGCTTCATATCCTTTATCTGAGTCTGTTGCATGCTTAGATATCTTATGGCTTTCCCGTTCCTCAATTCGGGTGCCCGAAATTTCAAATGAACCTCTAGTTACGTCCATTAAAACACGAGTCTTTTCTTGTGTACGAATCTCTGTGTCATTGTCACATCGTAAGTCCGATTACCGTCCGGTGTGCTTCGTATCTCTTAACATAGTTTGTTGCATGATCAGATATCTTATGGCGTTCCCGTTCCTCCATTCGAGTGCCCGAAACTTCATATGAACCGATAGTTCCGTCCATTAAAACTCGAGTCTTTTCTTGTGTACGAATCTCTGTGTCATTGTCCCATCGTGAGTCCGATTACCGTCCGGTCAGCTTCATATCCTTTATCTGAGTCTGTTGCATGCTTAGATATCTTATGGCTTTCCCGTTCCTCCATTTGGGTGCCCGAAACTTCAAATGAACCGCTATTTACGTTCATTAAAGCACGAGTCTTTTCTTGTGTACGAATCTCTGTGTCATTGTCCCATCGTGAGTCCGATTACCGTCCGGTCAGCTTCATATCCTTTATCTGAGTCTGTTGCATGCTCAGATATCTTATGGCCTTCCCGTTCCTCCATTCGGGTGCCCGAAACTTCAAATGAACCGCTAGTTACGTCCATTAAAACACGAGTCTTTTCTTGTGTACGAATCTCTGTGTCATTGTCCCATCGGGAGTCCGATTACCGTCCGGTCAGCTTCATATCCTTTATCTGAGTATGTTGCATGCTTAGATATCTTATGGCTTTCCCGTTCCTCAATTCGGGTGCCCGAAATTTCAAATATACCGTTAGTTACGTCCTTTAAATCTCGAGCCTTTTCTTGTGTACGAATCTCTATGTCATTGTCGCATCGTGAGTCCGATTACCGTCCGGTCAGCTTCATATCCTTTATCTGAGTCTGTTGCATGCTTAGATATCTTATGGCCTTCCCGTTCCTCAATTCGGGTGCCCGAAACTTCAAATGAACCGCTAGTTACGTCCATTAAAACACGAGTCTTTTCTTGTGTACGAATCTCTGTGTCATTGTCACATCTTGAGTCCGATTACCGTCCGGTCTGCTTCGTATCCCTTAACATAGTTTGTTGCATGATCAGATATCTTATGGCTTTCCCGTTGCTCAATTCGGGTGCCCGAAACTTCAAATGAACCGCTAGTTACGTCCATTAAAACACGAGTCTTTTCTTGTGTACGAATCTCTGTGTCATTGTCACATCGTGAGTCCGATTACCGTCCGGTCTGCTTCGTATCCCTTAACATAGTTTGTTACATGATCAGATATCTTATGGCGTTCCCGTTGCTCAATTCGGGTGCCCGAAACTTCAAATGAACCGCTATTTACGTTCATTAAACACGAGTCTTTTCTTTTGTACGAATCTCTGTGTCACTGTCCCATCGTGAGTCCGATTACCGTCCGGTCAGCTTCATATCCTTTATCTGAGTCTGTTGCATTCTCAGATATCTTATGGCCTTCCCGTTCCTCCATTCGGGTGCCCGAACCTTCAAATGAACCGCTAGTTACGTCCATTAAAACTCGAGTCTTTTCTTGTGTACGAATCTTTATGTCATTGTCGCATCGTGAGTCCGATTACCGTCCGGTCAGCTTCAAATCCTTTATCTGAGTCTGTTGCATGCTTAGATATCTTATGGCCTTCCCGTACCTCCATTCGGGTGCCCGAAACTTCAAATGAACCGCTATTTACGTTCATTAAAACACCAGTCTTTTCTTGTATACGAATCTCTGTGTCATTGTCCCATCGTGAGTCCGATTACCGTCCGGTCAGCTTCATATCCTTTATCTAAGTCTGTTGCATGCTCAGATATCTTATGGCCTTCCCGTTCCTCCATTCGGGTGCCTGAAACTTCAAATATACAGATAGTTACGTCCTTTAAAACTCGAGTCTTTTCTTGTGTACGAATCTCTATGTCTCTGTCGCATCGTGAGTCCGATTACCGTCCGGTCAGCTTCATATCCTTTATATGAGTCTGTTGCATGCTTAGATATCTTATGGCCTTCCCGTTCCTCCATTCGGGTGCCCGAAACTTCAAATGAACCGCTAGTTACGTCCATTAGAAACCGATAACTTTTAATAATTTGAAACCGGTAAGCTTCATATCCTATATCTGAGTATGTTGCATGCTCAGATATCTTATGGCCTTCCCGTTCCTCCATTCGGGTGCTCGAAACTTCAAATGAACCGCTAGTTACGTCCATTAAAACACGAGTCTTTTCTGTGTACGAATCTCTGTGTCATTGTCCCATCGTGAGTCCGATTACCGTCCGGTCAGCTTCATATCGTTTATCTGAGTCTGTTGCAGGCTTAGATATCTTATGGTTTTCCCGTTCCTGCATTCGGGTGCCCAAAACTTCAAATGTACCGATAGTTACGTCCTTTACAACTCGAGTCTTTTCTTGTGTACGAATCTCTGTGTCATTGTCGCATCGTGAGTCCGATTACCGTCTGGTCAGCTTCCTATCCTTTATCTGAGTCTGTTGCATGCTCATATATCTTATGGCCTTCCCGTTCCTCCATTCGGGTGCCCGAAACTTCAAATATACAGATAGTTACGTCCTTTAAAACTCGAGTCTTTTCTTGTGTACGAATCTCTATGTCTCTGTTGCATCGTGAGTCCGATTACCGTCCGATCAGCTTCATATCCTTTGTATGAGTCTGTTGCATGCTTAGATATCTTATGGCCTTCCCGTTCCTCCATTCGGGTGCCCGAAACTTCAAATGAACCGCTAGTTACGTCCATTAAAACACGAGTCTTTTCTTGTGTACGAATCTCTGTGTCATTGTCACATCGTGAGTCCGATTACCGTCCGGTCAGCTTCATATCCTTTATCTGAGTCTGTTGCATGCTTAGATATCTTATGGCCTTCCCGTACCTCCATTCGGGTGCCTGAAACTTCAAATGAACCGCTATTTACGTTCATTAAAACACGACTCTTTCTTGTGTACGAATCTCTGTGTCATTGTCCCATCGTGAGTCCGATTACCGTCCGGTCAGCTTCATATCCTTTATCTGAGTCTGTTGCATGCTTAGATATCTTATGGCTTTCCCGTTCCTCAATTCGGGTGCCCGAAATTTCAAATGAACCTCTAGTTACGTCCATTAAAACACGAGTCTTTTCTTGTGTACGAATCTCTGTGTCATTGTCACATCGTAAGTCCGATTACCGTCCGGTGTGCTTCGTATCTCTTAACATAGTTTGTTGCATGATCAGATATCTTATGGCGTTCCCGTTCCTCCATTCGAGTGCCCGAAACTTCATATGAACCGATAGTTCCGTCCATTAAAACTCGAGTCTTTTCTTGTGTACGAATCTCTGTGTCATTGTCCCATCGTGAGTCCGATTACCGTCCGGTCAGCTTCATATCCTTTATCTGAGTCTGTTGCATGCTTAGATATCTTATGGCTTTCCCGTTCCTCCATTTGGGTGCCCGAAACTTCAAATGAACCGCTATTTACGTTCATTAAAGCACGAGTCTTTTCTTGTGTACGAATCTCTGTGTCATTGTCCCATCGTGAGTCCGATTACCGTCCGGTCAGCTTCATATCCTTTATCTGAGTCTGTTGCATGCTCAGATATCTTATGGCCTTCCCGTTCCTCCATTCGGGTGCCCGAAACTTCAAATGAACCGCTAGTTACGTCCATTAAAACACGAGTCTTTTCTTGTGTACGAATCTCTGTGTCATTGTCCCATCGGGAGTCCGATTACCGTCCGGTCAGCTTCATATCCTTTATCTGAGTATGTTGCATGCTTAGATATCTTATGGCTTTCCCGTTCCTCAATTCGGGTGCCCGAAATTTCAAATATACCGTTAGTTACGTCCTTTAAAACTCGAGCCTTTTCTTGTGTACGAATCTCTATGTCATTGTCGCATCGTGAGTCCGATTACCGTCCGGTCAGCTTCATATCCTTTATCTGAGTCTGTTGCATGCTTAGATATCTTATGGCCTTCCCGTTCCTCAATTCGGGTGCCCGAAACTTCAAATGAACCGCTAGTTACGTCCATTAAAACACGAGTCTTTTCTTGTGTACGAATCTCTGTGTCATTGTCACATCTTGAGTCCGATTACCGTCCGGTCTGCTTCGTATCCCTTAACATAGTTTGTTGCATGATCAGATATCTTATGGCTTTCCCGTTGCTCAATTCGGATGCCCGAAACTTCAAATGAACCGCTAGTTACGTCCATTAAAACACGAGTCTTTTCTTGTGTACGAATCTCTGTGTCATTGTCACATCGTGAGTCCGATTACCGTCCGGTCTGCTTCGTATCCCTTAACATAGTTTGTTACATGATCAGATATCTTATGGCGTTCCCGTTGCTCAATTCGGGTGCCCGAAACTTCAAATGAACCGCTATTTACGTTCATTAAACACGAGTCTTTTCTTTTGTACGAATCTCTGTGTCACTGTCCCATCGTGAGTCCGATTACCGTCCGGTCAGCTTCATATCCTTTATCTGAGTCTGTTGCATTCTCAGATATCTTATGGCCTTCCCGTTCCTCCATTCGGGTGCCCGAACCTTCAAATGAACCGCTAGTTACGTCCATTAAAACTCGAGTCTTTTCTTGTGTACGAATCTTTATGTCATTGTCGCATCGTGAGTCCGATTACCGTCCGGTCAGCTTCAAATCCTTTATCTGAGTCTGTTGCATGCTTAGATATCTTATGGCCTTCCCGTACCTCCATTCGGGTGCCCGAAACTTCAAATGAACCGCTATTTACGTTCATTAAAACACCAGTCTTTTCTTGTATACGAATCTCTGTGTCATTGTCCCATCGTGAGTCCGATTACCGTCCGGTAAGCTTCATATCCTTTATCTGAGTCTGTTGCATGCTCAGATATCTTATGGCCTTCCCGTTCCTCCATTCGGGTGCCCAAAACTTCAAATGAACAGCTAGTTACGTCCGTTAAAACATGAGTCTTTTCTTGTGTACGAATCTCTGTGTCATTGTCACATAGTGAGTCCGATTACCGTCCGGTCTGCTTCGTATGACATTCCCGTTCCTCCATTCGGGTGGCCGAAACTTCATATGAACCGATAGTTCCGTCCATTAAAACTCGCGTCTTTTCTTGTGTACGAATCTCTGTGTCATTGTCCCATCGTGAGTCCGATTACCGTCCGGTCAGCTTCATATCCTTTATCTGAGTCTATTGCATGCTCAGATATCTTAGGGCCTTCCCGTTCCTCCATTCGGGTGCCCAAAACTTCAAATGAACCGCTAGTTACGTCCATTAAAACACGAGTCTTTTCTTGTGTACGAATCTCTGTGTCATTGTCCCATCGTGAGTCCGATTACCGTCCGGTCAGCTTCATATCCTTTATCTGAGTCTGTTGCAAGCTCAGATATCTTATGGCCTTCACGTTCCTCCATTCGGGTGCCCGAAACTTCAAATGTACAGATAGTTACGTCCATTAAAACTCGAGTCTTTTCTTGTGTACGAATCTCTATGTCATTGTCGCATTGTGAGTCCGATTACCGTCCGGTCAGCTTCATATCCTTTATCTGAGTCTGTTGCATGCTTAGATATCTTATGGCCTTCCCGTTCCTCAATTCGGGTGCCCGAAACTTCAAATGAACCGCTAGTTACGTCCATTAAAACACGAGTCTTTTCTTGTGTACGAATCTCTGTGTCATTGTCACATCGTGAGTCCGATTACCGTCCGGTCTGCTTCGTATCCCTTAACATAGTTTGTTGCATGATCAGATATCTTATGGCTTTCCCGTTGCTCAATTCGGGTGCCCGAAACTTCAAATGAACCGCTAGTTACGTCCATTAAAACACGAGTCTTTTCTTGTGTACGAATCTCTGTGTCATTGTCACATCGTGAATCCGATTACCGTCCGGTCTGCTTCGTATCCCTTAACATAGTTTGTTACATGATCAGATATCTTATGGCGTTCCCGTTGCTCAATTCGGGTGCCCGAAACTTCAAATGAACCGCTAGTTACGTCCATTAAAACACGAGTCTTTTCTTGTGTACGAATCTCTGTGTCATTGTCACATCGTGAGTCCGATTACCGTCCGGTCTGCTTCGTATCCCTTAACATAGTTTGTTACATGATCAGATATCTTATGGCGTTCCCGTTGCTCAATTCGGGTGCCCGAAACTTCAAATGAACCGCTATTTACGTTCATTAAACACGAGTCTTTTCTTTTGTACGAATCTCTGTGTCACTGTCCCATCGTGAGTCCGATTACCGTCCGGTCAGCTTCATATCCTTTATCTGAGTCTGTTGCATTCTCAGATATCTTATGGCCTTCCCGTTCCTCCATTCGGGTGCCCGAACCTTCAAATGAACCGCTACTTACGTCCATTAAAACTCGCGTCTTTTCTTGTGTACGAATCTCTGTGTCATTGTCCCATCGTGAGTCCGATTACCGTCCTGTCAGCTTCATATCCTTTATCTGAGTCTATTGCATGCTCAGATATCTTAGGGCCTTCCCGTTCCTCCATTCGGGTGCCCAAAACTTCAAAT
This sequence comes from Ambrosia artemisiifolia, assembly GCA_032199755.1. Classification (NCBI taxonomy): domain Eukaryota; kingdom Viridiplantae; phylum Streptophyta; class Magnoliopsida; order Asterales; family Asteraceae; genus Ambrosia; species Ambrosia artemisiifolia. Next base: position 14,883,301 of record CM063529.1, read on the forward strand.
GAACCGCTAGTTACGTCCATTAAAACACGAGTCTTTTCTTGTGTACGAATCTCTGTGTCATTGTCCCATCGTGAGTCCGATTACCGTCCGGTCAGCTTCATATCCTTTATCTGAGTCTGTTGCAAGCTCAGATATCTTATGGCCTTCACGTTCCTCCATTCGGGTGCCCGAAACTTCAAATGTACAGATAGTTACGTCCATTAAAACTCGAGTCTTTTCTTGTGTATGAATCTCTATGTCATTGTCGCATTGTGAGTCCGATTACCGTCCGGTCAGCTTCATATCCTTTATCTGAGTCTGTTGCATGCTTAGATATCTTATGGCCTTCCCGTTCCTCAATTCGGGTGCCCGAAACTTCAAATGAACTGCTATTTACGTTCATTAAAACACGAGTCTTTTCTTGTGTTCGAATCTCTGTGTCATTGTCCCATCGTGAGTCCGATTACCGTCCGGTCAGCTTCATATCCTTTATCAGAGTCTGTTGCATGCTCATATATCTTATGGCCTTCCCGTTCCTCCATTCGGGTGACCGAAACTTCAAATGAACCGCTAGTTACGTCCATTAAAACACGAGTCTTTTCTTGTGCATGAATCTCTGTGTCATTGTCCCGTCGTGAGTCCGATTACCGTCCGGTAAGCTTCATATCCTTTAACATAGTTTGTTGCATGCTTAGATATCTTGTGGCATTCCCGTACCTCCATTCGGGTGTCCGAAACTTCAAATGAACAGATAGTTACGTCCTTTAAAACTCGAGTCTTTTCTTGTGTACGAATCTCTGTGTCATTGTCCCGTCGTGAGTCCGATTACCGTCCGGTCTGCTTCATATCCTTTATCTGAGTCTGTTGCATGCTCATATATCTTATGGCCTTCCCGTTCCTCCATTCGGGTGCCCGAAACTTCAAATGAACCGCTAGTTACGTCCATTAAAACTCGAGTCTTTTCTTGTGTACGAATCTCTATGTCATTGTCGCATCGTGAGTCCGATTACCGTCCGGTCTGCTTCGTATCCTTTAACATAGTTTGTTGCATGATTAGATATCATATGGCATTCCCGTACCTCCATTCGGGTGACCGAAACTTCAAATGAACCGCTATTTACGTTCATTAAAGCACGAGTCTTTTCTTGTGTACGAATCTCTGTGTCATTGTCCCATCGTGAGTCCGATTACCGTCCGGTCAGCTTCATATCCTTTATCTGAGTCTGTTGCATGCTTAGATATCTTATGGCCTTCCTGTACCTCCATTCGGGTGCCCGAAACTTCGAATGTACAGATAGTTACGTCCTTTAAAACTCGAGTCTTTTCTTGTGTACGAATCTCTATGTCATTGTCGCATCGTGAGTCCGATTACCGTCCGGTAAGCTTCATATCCTTTACCTGAGTCTGTTGAATGCTCAGATATCGTATGATCTTCCCGTTCCTCCATTCGGGTGCCCGAAACTTCAAATGAACCGCTAGTTACGTCCATTAAAACACGAGTCTTTTCTTGTGTACAAATCTCTGTGTCATTGTCCCACCGTGAGTCCGATTACCGTCCGGTCAGCTTCATATCCTTTATCTGAGTCTGTTGCATGCTTAGATATCTTATGGCTTTCCCATTCCTCAATTAGGGTGCCCGAAATTTCAAATGTACCGATAGTTACGTCCTTTAAAACTCGAGCCTTTTCTTGTGTACGAATTTCTATGTCATTGTCGCATCGTGAGTCCGATTACCGTCCGGTCAGCTTCATATCCTTTATCTGAGTCTGTTGCATGCTTAGATATCTTATGGCCTTCCCGTTCCTCAATTCAGGTGCCCGAAACTTCAAATGAACCGCTAGTTACGTCCATTAAAACACGAGTTTTTCTGTGTACGAATCTGTGTGTCATTGTCACATCGTGAGTCCGATTACCGTCCGGTCTGCTTCGTATCCCTTAACATAGTTTGTTGCATGATCAGATATCTTATGGCGTTGCCATTGCTCAATTCGGGTGCCCGAAACTTCAAATGAACCGCTAGTTACGTCCATTAAAACGCGAGTCTTTTCTTGTGTACGAATCTCTGGGTCATTGTCCCATCATGAGTCCGATTTCCGTCCGGTCAGCTTCATATCCTTTATCTGAGTCTGTTGCAAGCTCAGATATCTTATGGCCTTCACGTTCCTCCATTCGGGTGCCCGAAACATCAAATGTACAAATAGTTACGTCCTTTAAAACTCGAGTCTTTTCTTGTGTACGAATCTCTATGTCATTGTCGCATTGTGAGTCCGATTACCGTCCGGTCAGCTTCATATCCTTTATCTGAGTCTGTTGCATGCTTAGGTATCTTATGGCCTTCCCGTTTCTCAATTCGGGTGCCTTAAACTTCAAATGAACCGCTATTTACGTTCATTAAAACACGAGTCTTTTCTTATGTACGAATCTTTGTGTCATTGTCCCATCGTGAGTCCGATTACCGTCCGGTTAGCTTCATATCCTTTATCTGAGTCTGTTGCATGCTCAGATATCTTATGGCCTTCCCGTGCCTCCATTCGGGTGCCCGAAACTTCATATGAACCGCTAGTTACGTCCATTAAAACTTGAGTCTTTTCTTGTGTACGAATCTCTATGTCATTGTCGCATCGTGAGTCCGACTACCGTCCGGTCAGCTTCATATCCTTTATCTGAGTCTGTTGCAAGCTTAGATATCTTATGTCCTTCCCGTACCTCCATTCGGGTGCTCGAAACTTCAAATATACAGATAGTTACGTCCTTTAAAACTCGAGTCTTTTCTTGTGTACGAATCTCTGTGTCATTGTCGCATCGTGAGTCCGATTACCGTCCAGTCAGCTTCATATCCTTTATCTGAGTCTGTTGCGTGCTTAGATGTCTTATGGCTTTCCCGTTCCTCCATTCGGGTGCCCGAAACTTCAAATGAACCGCTATTTACGTTCATTAAAATACGAGTCTTTTCTTGTTTACGAATCTCTGTGTCATTGTCTCATTGTGAGTCCGATTACCGTCCAGTCAGCTTCATATCCTTTATCTGAGTCTGTTGCATGCTCAGATATCTTATGGCCTTCCCGTTCCTCCATTCGGGTGCCCGAAACTTCAAATGTACAGATAGTTACGTCCTTTAAAACTCGAGTCTTTTCTTGTGTACGAATCTCTATGTCATTGTCGCATCGTGAGTCCGATTACCGTTCGGTCAGCTTCATATCCTTTATCTGAGTCTGTTGCATGCTCAGATATCTTATGGCCTTCCCGTTCCTCCATTTGGGTGCCCGAAACTTCAAATGTACAGATAGTTACGTCCTTTAAAACTCGAGTCTTTTCTTGTGTACGAATCTCTATGTCATTGTCGCATCGTGAGTCCGATTACCGTTCGGTCAGCTTAATATCCTTTATCTGAGTCTGTTGCATGCTCAGATATCTTATGGCCTTCCCGTTCCTCCATTCGGGTGCCCGAAACTTCAAATGTACAGATAGTTACGTCCTTTAAAACTCGAGTCTTTTCTTGTGTACGAATCTCTATGTCATTGTCGCATCGTGAGTCCGATTACCGTCCGGTCAGCTTCATATCCTTTATCTGAGTCTGTTGCATGCTTAGATATCTTATGGCCTTCCCGTACCTCCATTCGGGTGCCCGAAACTTCAAATGTACAGATAGTTACGTCCTTTAAAACTCGAGTCCTTTCTTGTGTACGAATCTCTATGTCATTGTCGCATCGTGAGTCCGATTGCCGTCCGGTCAGCTTCATATCCTTTATTTGAGTCTGTTGCATGCTTAGATATCTTATGGCCTTCCCGTACCTCCATTCGGGTGCCCGAAACTTCAAATGTACAGATAGTTACGTCCTTTAAAACTCGAGTCCTTTCTTGTGTACGAATCTCTTTGTCATTGTCGCATCGTGAGTCCGATTACCGTCCGGTCAGCTTCATATCCTTTCTTTGAGTCTGTTGCATGCTTAGATACCTTATGGCTTTCCCGTTCCTCCATTCGGGTGCCCGAAACTTCAAATGAACCGCTAGTTACGTCCATTAAAACACGAGTCTTTTCTTGTGTACGAATCTCTGTGTCATTGTCCCGTCGTGAGTCCGATTACCGTCCGGTCAGCTTCATATCCTTTATCTGAGTCTGTTGCATGCTTAGATATCTTATAGCTTTCCCGTTCCTTCATTCGGGTGCCCGAAACTTCAAATGAACCGCTATTTACGTTCATTAAAACTTGAGTCTTTTCTTGTGTACGAATCTCTATGTCATTGTCACATCGTGAGTCCGACTACCGTCCGGTCAGCTTCATATCCTTTATCTGAGTCTGTTGCAAGCTTAGATATCTTATGTCCTTCCCGTACCTCCATTCGGGTGGTCGAAACTTCAAATGTACAGATAGTTACGTCCTTTAAAAGTCGAGTCTTTTCTTGTGTACGAATCTCTGTGTCATTGTCGCATCGTGAGTCCGATTACCGTCCAGTCAGCTTCATATCCTTTATCTGAGTCTGTTGCGTGCTTAGATGTCTTATGTCTTTCCCATTCCTCCATTCGGGTGCCCGAAACTTCAAATGAACCGCTATTTACGTTCCTTAAAACACGAGTCTTTTCTTGTGTACGAATCTCTATGTCATTGTCTCATCGTGAGTCCGATTACCGTCCAGTCAGCTTCATATCCTTTATCTGAGTCTCTTGCATGCTCAGATATCTTATGGCCTTCCCGTTCCTCCATTCGAGTGCCCGAAACTTCAAATGTACAGATAGTTACGTCCTTTAAAACTCGAGTCTTTTCTTGTGTACGAATCTCTATGTCATTGTCGCATCGTGAGTCCGATTACCGTCCGGTCAGCTTCATATCCTTTATTTGAGTCTGTTGCATGCTTAGATATCTTATGGCCTTCCCGTACCTCCATTCGGGTGCCCGAAACTTCAAATGTACAGATAGTTACGTCCTTTGAAACTCGAGTCCTTTCTTGTGTACGAATCTCTATGTCATTGTCGCATCGTGAGTCCGATTACCGTCCGGTCAGCTTCATATCCTTTTTTTGAGTCTGTTCCATGCTTAGATATCTTATGGCTTTCCCGTTCCTCCATTCGGGTGCCCGAAACTTCAAATGAACCGCTAGTTACGTCCATTAAAACACGAGTCTTTTCTTGTGTACGAATCTCTGTGTCATTGTCCCGTCGTGTGTCCGATTACTGTCCGGTCAGCTTCATATCCTTTATCTGAGTCTGTTGCATGCTTAGATATCGTATGGCTTTCCCGTTCCTTCATTCGGGTGCCCGAAACTTCAAATGAACCGCTATTTACGTGCATTAAAACTTGAGTCTTTTCTTGTGTACGAATCTCTATGTCATTGTCGCATCGTGAGTCTGACTACCGTCCGGTCAGCTTCATATCCTTTATCTGAGTCTGTTGCATGCTCAGATATCTTATGGCCTTCCCGTTCCTCCATTCGGGTGCCCGAAACTTCAAATGTACAGATAGTTACGTCCTTTAAAACTCGAGTCTTTTCTTGTGTACGAATCTCTATGTCATTGTCGCATCGTGAGTCCGATTACCGTCCGGTCAGCTTCATATCCTTTATCTGAGTCTGTTGCATGCTCAGATATCTTATGGCCTTCCCGTTCCTCCATTCGGGTGCCCGAAACTTCAAATGTACAGATAGTTACGTCCTTTAAAACTCGAGTCTTTTCTTGTGTACGAATCTCTATGTCATTGTCGCATCGTGAGTCCGATTACCGTCCGGTCAGCTTCATATCCTTTATCTGAGTCTGTTGCATGCTTAGATATCTTATGGCCTTCCCGTACCTCCATTCGGGTGCCCGAAACTTCAAATGTACAGATAGTTACGTCCTTTAAAACTCGAGTCCTTTCTTGTGTACGAATCTCTATGTCATTGTCGCATCGTGAGTCCGATTGCCGTCCGGTCAGCTTCATATCCTTTATTTGAGTCTGTTGCATGCTTAGATATCTTATGGCCTTCCCGTACCTCCATTCGGGTGCCCGAAACTTCAAATGTACAGATAGTTACGTCCTTTAAAACTCGAGTCCTTTCTTGTGTACGAATCTCTTTGTCATTGTCGCATCGTGAGTCCGATTACCGTCCGGTCAGCTTCATATCCTTTCTTTGAGTCTGTTGCATGCTTAGATACCTTATGGCTTTCCCGTTCCTCCATTCGGGTGCCCGAAACTTCAAATGAACCGCTAGTTACGTCCATTAAAACACGAATCTTTTCTTGTGTACGAATCTCTGTGTCATTGTCCCGTCGTGAGTCCGATTACCGTCCGGTCAGCTTCATATCCTTTATCTGAGTCTGTTGCATGCTTAGATATCTTATAGCTTTCCCGTTCCTTCATTCGGGTGCCCGAAACTTCAAATGAACCGCTATTTACGTTCATTAAAACTTGAGTCTTTTCTTGTGTACGAATCTCTATGTCATTGTCACATCGTGAGTCCGACTACCGTCCGGTCAGCTTCATATCCTTTATCTGAGTCTGTTGCAAGCTTAGATATCTTATGTCCTTCCCGTACCTCCATTCGGGTGGTCGAAACTTCAAATGTACAGATAGTTACGTCCTTTAAAAGTCGAGTCTTTTCTTGTGTACGAATCTCTGTGTCATTGTCGCATCGTGAGTCCGATTACCGTCCAGTCAGCTTCATATCCTTTATCTGAGTCTGTTGCGTGCTTAGATGTCTTATGTCTTTCCCATTCCTCCATTCGGGTGCCCGAAACTTCAAATGAACCGCTATTTACGTTCCTTAAAACACGAGTCTTTTCTTGTGTACGAATCTCTATGTCATTGTCTCATCGTGAGTCCGATTACCGTCCAGTCAGCTTCATATCCTTTATCTGAGTCTCTTGCATGCTCAGATATCTTATGGCCTTCCCGTTCCTCCATTCGAGTGCCCGAAACTTCAAATGTACAGATAGTTACGTCCTTTAAAACTCGAGTCTTTTCTTGTGTACGAATCTCTATGTCATTGTCGCATCGTGAGTCCGATTACCGTCCGGTCAGCTTCATATCCTTTATTTGAGTCTGTTGCATGCTTAGATATCTTATGGCCTTCCCGTACCTCCATTCGGGTGCCCGAAACTTCAAATGTACAGATAGTTACGTCCTTTGAAACTCGAGTCCTTTCTTGTGTACGAATCTCTATGTCATTGTCGCATCGTGAGTCCGATTACCGTCCGGTCAGCTTCATATCCTTTTTTTGAGTCTGTTCCATGCTTAGATATCTTATGGCTTTCCCGTTCCTCCATTCGGGTGCCCGAAACTTCAAATGAACCGCTAGTTACGTCCATTAAAACACGAGTCTTTTCTTGTGTACGAATCTCTGTGTCATTGTCCCGTCGTGTGTCCGATTACTGTCCGGTCAGCTTCATATCCTTTATCTGAGTCTGTTGCATGCTTAGATATCGTATGGCTTTCCCGTTCCTTCATTCGGGTGCCCGAAACTTCAAATGAACCGCTATTTACGTGCATTAAAACTTGAGTCTTTTCTTGTGTACGAATCTCTATGTCATTGTCGCATCGTGAGTCTGCCTACCGTCCGGTCAGCTTCATATCCTTTATCTGAGTCTGTTGCATGCTCAGATATCTTATGGCCTTCCCGTTCCTCCATTCGGGTGCCTGAAACTTCAAATGAACCGCTAGTTACGTCCATTAAAACTTGAGTCTTTTCTTGTGTACGAATCTCTATGTCATTGTCGCATCGTGAGTCCGACTACCGTCCGGTCAGCTTCATATCCTTTATCTGAGTCTGTTGCAAGCTTAGATATCTTATGTCCTTCCCGTACCTCCATTCGGGTGCTCGAAACTTCAAATGAACCTATATTTATGTTCATTAAAACACGAGTCTTTTCTTGTGTACGAATCTCTGTGTCATTGTCTAATCGTGAGTCCGATTACCGTCCAGTCAGCTTCATATCCTTTATCTGAGTCTGTTGCATGCTCAGATATCTTATGGCCTTCCCGTTCCTCCATTCGGGTGCCCGAAACTTCAAATGTACAGATAGTTACGTCCTTTAAAACTCGAGTCTTTTCTTGTGTACGAATCTCTATGTCATTGTCGCATCGTGAGTCCGATTACCGTCCGGTCAGCTTCATATCCTTTATTTGAGTCTGTTGCATGCTTAGATATCTTATGGCTTTTCCGTACCTCCATTCGGGTGCCCGAAACTTCAAATGTACAGATAGTTACGTCCTTTAAAACTCGAGTCCTTTCTTGTGTACGAATCTCTTTGTCATTGTCGCATCGTGAGTCCGATTACCGTCCGGTCAGCTTCATATCCTTTTTTTGAGTCTGTTGCATGCTTAGATATCTTATGGCTTTCCCGTTCCTCCATTCGGGTGCCCGAAACTTCCAATGAACCAATAGTTACGTCCATTAAAACACGAGTCTTTTCTTGTGTACGAATCTCTGTGTCATTGTCCCGTCGTGAGTCCGATTACCGTCCGGTCAGCTTCATATCCTTTATCTAAGTCTGTTGCATGCTTAGATATCTTATGGCTTTCCCGTTCCTTCATTCGGGTGCCCGAAACTTCAAATGAACCGCTATTTACGTTCATTAAAACACGAGCCTTTTCTTATGTACGAATCTTTGTGTCATTGTCCCATCGTGAGTCCGATTACCGTCCGGTCAGCTTCATATCCTTTATCTGAGTCTGTTGCATGCTTAGATATCTTATGGCTTTCCCGTCCCTCCATTCGGGTGCCCGAATTTTCAAATGAACCGCTAGTTACGTCCATTAAAACACGAGTCTTTTCTTGTGTACGAATCTCTGTGTCATTGTCCCGTCGTGAGTCCGATTACCGTCCGGTCAGCTTCATATCCTTTATCTGAGTCTGTTGCATGCTTAGATATCTTATGCCTTTCCTGTTCCTTCATTCGGGTGCCCGAAACTTCAAATGAACCGCTATTTACGTTCATTAAAACACGAGTCTTTTCTTATGTACGAATCTTTGTGTCATTGTCCCATCGTGAGTCTGATTACCGTCCGGTCAGCTTCATATCCTTTATCTGAGTCTGTTGCATGCTCAGATATCTTATGGCTTTCCCGTTCCTCCATTCGGGTGCCCGAAACTTCAAATGAACCGCTAGTTACGTCCATTAAAACTTGAGTCTTTTCTTGTGTACGAATCTCTATGTCATTGTCGCATCGTGAGTCCGACTACCGTCCGGTCAGCTTCATATCCTTTATCTGAGTCTGTTGCAAGCTTAGATATCTTATGTCCTTCCCGTACCTCCATTCGGGTGCTCGAAACTTCAAATGAACCTATATTTATGTTCATTAAAACACGAGTCTTTTCTTGTGTACGAATCTCTGTGTCATTGTCTAATCGTGAGTCCGATTACCGTCCAGTTAGCTTCATATCCTTTATCTGAGTCTGTTGCATGCTCAGATATCTTATGGCCTTCCCGTTCCTCCATTCGGGTGCCCGAAACTTCAAATGTACAGATAGTTACGTCCTTTAAAACTCGAGTCTTTTCTTGTGTACGAATCTCTATGTCATTGTCGCATCGTGAGTCCGACTACCGTCCGGTCAGCTTCATATCCTTTATCTGAGTCTGTTGCAAGCTTAGATATCTTATGTCCTTCCCGTACCTCCATTCGGGTGCTCGAAACTTCAAATGTACAGATAGTTACATCCTATAAAACTCGAGTCTTTTCTTGTGTACGAATCTCTGTGTCATTGTCGCATCGTGAGTCCGATTACCGTCCAGTCAGCTTCATATCCTTTATCTGAGTCTGTTGCGTGCTTAGATGTCTTATGGCTTTCCCGTTCCTCCATTCGGGTGCCTGAAACTTCAAATGAACCGCTATTTATGTTCATTAAAACACGAGTCTTTTCTTGTGTACGAATCTCTGTGTCATTGTCTCATCGTGAGTCCGATTACCGTCCAGTCAGCTTCATATCCTTTATCTTAGTCTGTTGCATGCTCAGATATCTTATGGCTTTCCCGTTCCTCCATTCGGGTGACCGAAACTTCAAATGTACAGATAGTTACGTCCTTTAAAACTCGAGTCTTTTCTTGTGTACGAATCTCTATGTCATTGTCGCATCGTGAGTCCGATTACCGTCCGGTCAGCTTCATATCCTTTATTTGAGTCTGTTGCATGCTTAGATATCTTATGGCTTTTCCGTACCTCCATTCGGGTGCCCGAAACTTCAAATGTACAGATAGTTACGTCCTTTTAAACTCGAGTCCTTTTTTGTGTACGAATCTCTTTGTCATTGTCACATCGTGAGTCCGATTACCGTCCGGTCAGCTTCATATCCTTTTTTTGAGTCTGTTGCATGCTTAGATATCTTATGGCTTTCCCGTTCCTCCATTCGGGTGCCCGAAACTTCCAATGAATCACTAGTTACGTCCATTAAAACACGAGTCTTTTCTTGTGTACGAATCTCTGTGTCATTGTCCCGTCGTGATTCCGATTACCGTCCGGGCAGCTTCATATCCTTTATCTGAGTCTGTTGCATGCTTAGATATCTTATGGCTTTCCCGTTCCTTCATTCGGGTGCGCGAAACTTCAAATGAACCGCTATTTACGTTCATTAAAACACGAGACTTTTCTTATGTACGAATCTTTATGTCATTGTCCCATCGTGAGTCCGATTACCGTCCGGTCAGCTTCATATCCTTTATCTAAGTCTGTTGCATGCTTAGATATCTTATGGCTTTCCCGTCCCTCCATTCGGGTGCCCGAAATTTCAAATGAACCGCTAGTTACGTCCATGAAAACACGAGTCTTTTCTTGTGTACGAATCTCTGTGTCATTGTCCCGTCGTGAGTCGGATTACCGTCCGGTCAGCTTCATATCCTTTATCTGAGTCTGTTGGATGCTTAGATATCTTATGCCTTTCCCGTTCCTTCATTCGGGTGCCCGAAACTTCAAATGAACCGCTATTTACGTTAATTAAAACACGAGTCTTTTCTTATGTACGAATCTTTATGTCATTGTCCCATCGTGAGTCCGATTACTGTCCGGTAAGCTTCATATCCTTTATCTGAGTCTGTTGCATGCTCAGATATCTTACGGCCTTCCCGTTCCTCCATTCGGGTGCCCGAAACTTGAAATGAACCTCTAGTTACGTCCATTAAAACACGAGTGTTTTCTTGTGTACGAATCTCTGTGTCATTGTCCCATCGTGAGTCCGATTACTGTCCGGTCAGCTTCATATCCTTTATCAGAGTCTGTTGCATGCTTAGATATCTTATGGCTTTCTTGTTCCTCCATTCGGGTGCCCGAAATTTCAAATGTACCGATAGTTACGTCCTTTAAAACTCGAGTCTTTTCTTGTGTACGAATCTCTGTGTCATTGTCGCATCGTGAGTCCGATTACCGTCCAGTCAGCTTCATATCCTTTATCAGAGTCTGTTGCATGCTCAGATATCTTATGGCCTTCCCGTTCCTCCATTCGAGTGCCCGAAACTTCAAATGAACCGCTATTTACGTCCATTAAAACACGAGTCTTTTCTTGTGTACGAATCTATGTGTCATTGTCCCATCGTGAGTTCGATTACTGTCTGGTCAGTTTTATATCCTTTATCTGAGTCTGTTGCATGCTTAGATATCTTATGGCTTTCTTTTTCCTCGATTCGGTGGCCCGAAATTTCAAATGTACCGATAGTTACGTCCTTTAAAACTCGAGTCTTTTCTTGTGTACGAATCTCTGGGTCATTGTCGCATCGTGAGTCCGATTACCGTCCAGTCAGCTTCATATCATTTATCTGAGTCTGTTGCATGCTTAGATATCTTATGGCTTTCCCGTTCCTCCATTCGGGTGCCCGAAACTTCAAATGAACCGCTATTTACGTTCATTAAAACACGAGTCTTTTCTTGTGTACGAATCTCTGTGTCATTGTCCCATCGTGAGTCCGATTACCGTCCGGTCAGCTTGATATCCTTTATCTGAGTCTGTTGCATGCTCAGATATCTAATGGCCTTCCCGTTCCTCCATTCGGGTGCCCGAAACTTCAAATGTACAGATAGTTACGTCCTGTAAAACTCGAGTCTTTTCTTGTGTACGAATCTCTGTGTCATTGTCCCATCATGAGTCCGATTACCGTCTGGTAAGCTTCATATCCTTTATTTGAGTCTGTTGCATGCTCAGATATCTTATGGCCTTCCCGTTCCTCCATTCGGGTGCCCGAAACTTTAAATGAACCGCTAGTTACGTCCACTAAAACACGAGTCTTTTCTTGTGTACGAATCTCTATGTCATTATCGCATCGTGTGTCCGATTACCGTCCGGTCAGCTTCATATCCTTTATCTGAGTCTGTTGCATGCTTAGATATCTTATGGCCTTCCCGTACCTCCATTCGGGTGCCCGAAACTTCAAATTTACAGATAGTTACGTACTTTAAAACTCGAGTCTTTTCTTGTGTACGAATCTCTGTGTCATTGTCCCATCGTGAATCCGATTACCGTCCGGTAAGCTTCATATCCTTTATCTGAGTCTGTTGCATGCTCAGATATCTTACGGCCTTCCCGTTCCTCCATTCGGGTGCCAGAAACTTCAAATGAACCGCTATTTACGTTCATTAAAACACGAGTCTTTTCTTGTGTACGAATCTCTGTGTCATTATCCCATCGTGAGTCCGATTACCGTCCGGTCAGCTTCATATCCTTTATCAGAGTCTGTTGCATGCTCAGATATCTTATGGCTTTCCCGTTCCTCCGTTCGGGTGCCCGAAACTTCAAATGAACCGCTAGTTACGTCCATTAAAACTCGAGTCTTTTCTTGTGTATGAATCTCTATGTCATTGTCGCATCGTGAGTCCGATTACCGTGCGGTCAGCTTCATATCATTTATCTGAGTCTATTGCATGCTCAGATATCTTATGGCCTTCCCGTTCCTCCATTCGGGTGCCCGAAACTTCAAATGAACCACTAGTTACGTCCACTAAAACACGAGCCTTTTCTTGTGTACGAATCTCTATGTCATTGTCGCATCGTGAGTCCGATTACCGTCCGGTCAGCTTCATATCCTTTATCTGAGGCTCTTGCATGCTCAGATATCTTACGGCCTTCCCGTTCCTCCATTCGGGTGCCCGAAACTTCAAATGAACCGCTAGTTACGTCCATTAAAACACGAGTCTTTTCTTGTGTATGAATCTATATGTCATTGTCCCATCGTCAGTTTGATTACCGTCCGGTCAGTTTCATATCCTTTATCTGAGTCTGTTCCATGCTTAGATATCTTATGGCTTTCTTGTTCCTCCATTCGGGTGCCCGAAATTTCAAATGTACCGATAGTTACGTCCTTTAAAACTCGAGTCTTTTCTTGTGTACGAATCTCTCTGTCATTGTCGCATCGTGAGTTCGATTACCGTCCAGTCAGCTTCATATCCTTTATCTGACTCTGTTGCATGCTTAGATATCTTATGGCTTTCCCGTTCCTCCATTCGGGTGCCCAAAACTTCAAATGAACCGCTATTTACGTTCATTAAAACACGAGTCTTTTCTTGTGTACGAATCTCTGTGTCATTGTCCCATCGTGAGTCCGATTACCGTCCGGTCAGCTTGATATCCTTTATCTGAGTCTGTTGCATGCTCAGATATCTAATGGCCTTCCCGTTCCTCCATTCGGGTGCCCGAAATTTCAAATGTACAGATAGTTACGTCCTGTAAAACTCGAGTCTTTTCTTGTGTACGAATCTCTGTGTCATTGTCCCATCATGAGTCCGATTACCGTCTGGTAAGCTTCATATCCTTTATTTGAGTCTGTTGCATGCTCAGATATCTTATGGCCTTCCCGTTCCTCCATTCGGGTGCCCAAAACTTTAAATGAACCGCTAGTTACGTCCACTAAAACACGAGTCTTTTCTTGTGTACGAATCTCTATGTCATTATCGCATCGTGTGTCCGATTACCGTCCGGTCAGCTTCATATCCTTTATCTGAGTCTGTTGCATGCTTAGATATCTTATGGCCTTCCCGTACCTCCATTCGGGTGCCCGAAACTTCAAATTTACAGATAGTTACGTACTTTAAAACTCGAGTCTTTTCTTGTGTACGAATCTCTGTGTCATTGTCCCATCGTGAATCCGATTACCGTCCGGTAAGCTTCATATCCTTTATCTGAGTCTGTTGCATGCTCAGATATCTTACGGCCTTCCCGTTCCTCCATTCGGGTGCCAGAAACTTCAAATGAACCGCTATTTACGTTCATTAAAACACGAGTCTTTTCTTGTGTACGAATCTCTGTGTCATTGTCCCATCGTGAGTCCGATTACCGTCCGGTCAGCTTCATATCCTTTATCAGAGTCTGTTGCATGCTCAGATATCTTATGGCTTTCCCGTTCCTCCGTTCGGGTTCCCGAAACTTCAAATGAACCGCTAGTTACGTCCATTAAAACTCGAGTCTTTTCTTGTGTATGAATCTCTATGTCATTGTCGCATCGTGAGTCCGATTACCGTCCGGTCAGCTTCTTATCATTTATCTGAGTCTATTGCATGCTCAGATATCTTATGGCCTTCCCGTTCCTCCATTCGGGTGCCCGAAACTTCAAATGAACCACTAGTTACGTCCACTAAAACACGAGCCTTTTCTTGTGTACGAATCTCTATGTCATTGTCGCATCGTGAGTCCGATTACCGTCCGGTCAGCTTCATATCCTTTATCTGAGGCTCTTGCATGCTCAGATATCTTACGGCCTTCCCGTTCCTCCATTCGGGTGCCCGAAACTTCAAATGAACCGCTAGTTACGTCCATTAAAACACGAGTCTTTTCTTGTGTATGAATCTATATGTCATTGTCCCATCGTCAGTTTGATTACCGTCCGGTCAGTTTCATATCCTTTATCTGAGTCTGTTCCATGCTTAGATATCTTATGGCTTTCTTGTTCCTCCATTCGGGTGCCCGAAATTTCAAATGTACCGATAGTTACGTCCTTTAAAACTCGAGTCTTTTCTTGTGTACGAATCTCTCTGTCATTGTCGCATCGTGAGTTCGATTACCGTCCAGTCAGCTTCATATCCTTTATCTGAGTCTGTTGCATGCTTAGATATCTTATGGCTTTCCCGTTCCTCCATTCGGGTGCCCAAAACTTCAAATGAACCGCTATTTACGTTCATTAAAACACGAGTCTTTTCTTGTGTACGAATCTCTGTGTCATTGTCCCATCGTGAGTCCGATTACCATCCGGTCAGCTTCATATCCTTTATCAGAGTCTGTTGCATGCTCAGATATCTTATAGCTTTCCCGTTCCTCCATTCGGGTGCCCAAAACTTCAAATGAACCGCTATTTACTTTCATTAAAACACGAGTCTTTTCTTGTGTACGAATCTCTGCGTCATTGTCCCATCGTGAGTCCGATTACCGTCCGGTAAGCTTCATATCGTTTATCTGAGTCTTTTGCATGCTCAAATATCTTATGGCCTTCCCGTTCCTCCATTCGGGTGCCCGAAACTTCAAATGAACCACTAGTTACGTCCACTAAAACACGAGTCTTTTCTTGTGTACGAATCTCTATGTCATTGTCGCATCGTGAGTCCGATTACCGTCCGGTCAGCTTCATATCCTTTATCTGAGTCTGTTGCATGCTTAGATATCTTATGGCTTTCTTGTTCCTCCATTCGGGTGCCCGAAATTTCAAATGTACCGATAGTTACGTCCTTTAAAACTCGAGTCTTTTCTTGTGTACGAATCTCTGTGTCATTGTCCCATCGTGAGTCCGATTACCGTCTGGTCAGCTTCATATCCTTTATCTGAGTCTGTTGCATGCTTAGATATCTTATGGCCTTCCCGAACCTCCATTCGGGTGCCCGAAACTTCAAATTTACAGATAGTTACGTCCTTTAAAACTCGCGTCTTTTCTTGTGTACGAATCTCTGTGTCATTGTCGCATCGTGAGTCCGATTACCGTCCAGTCAGCTTCATATCCTTTATCTGAGTCTGTTGCATGCTTAGATATCTTATGGCTTTCCCGTTCCTCCATTCGGGTGCCCAAAACTTCAAATGAACCGCTATTTACGTTCATTAAAACACCAGTCTTTTCTTGTGTACGAATCTCTGTGTCATTGTCCCATCGTGAGTCCGATTACCGTCCGGTAAGCTTCATATCGTTTATCTGAGTCTGTTGCATGCTCAGATATCTTATGGCCTTCCCGTTCCTCCATTCGGGTGCCCGAAACTTCAAATGAACCGCTAGTTACGTCCATTAAAACACGAGTCTTTTCTTGTGTACGAATCTATATGTCATTGTCCCATCGTGAGTTCGATTACCGTCCGGTCAGTTTCATATCCTTTATCTGAGTCTGTTGCATTCTTAGATATCTTATGGCTTTCTTGTTCCTCCATTCGGGTGCCCGAAATTTCAAATGTACCGATAGTTACGTCTTTTAAAACTCGAGTCTTTTCTTGTGTACGAATCTCTGTGTCATTGTCGCATCGTGAGTCCGATTACCGTCCAGTCAGCTTCATATCCTTTATCTGAGTCTGTTGCATGCTTAGATATCTTATGGCTTTCCCGTTCCTCCATTCGGGTGCCCGAAACTTCAAATGAACCGCTATTTACGTTCATTAAAACACGAGTCTTTTCTTGTGTACGAATCTCTGTGTCATTGTCCCATCGTGAGTCCGATTACCGTCCGGTAAGCTTCATATCCTTTATCTGAGTCTGTTGCATGCTCAGATATCTTATGGCCTTCCCGTTCCTCAATTCGGGTGCCCGAAACTTCAAATAAACCGCTAGTTACGTCCACTAAAACACGAGCCTTTTCTTGTGTACGAATCTCTATGTCATTGTCGCATCGTGAGTCCGATTACCGTCCGGTCAGCTTCATATCCTTTATCTGAGTCTCTTGCATGCTCAGATATCTTACGGCCTTCCCGTTCCTCTATTCGGGTGCCCGAAACTTCAAATGAACCGCTAGTTACGTCCATTAAAACACGAGTCTTTTCTTGTGTACGAATCTATGTGTCATTGTCCCATCGTCAGTTTGATTACCGTCCGGCCAGTTTCATATCCTTTATCTGAGTCTGTTCCATGCTTAGATATCTTATGGCTTTCTTGTTCCTCCATTCGGGTGCCCGAAATTTCAAATGTACCGATAGTTACGTCCTTTAAAACTCGAGTCTTTTCTTGTTTACGAATCTCTGTGTCATTGTCGTATCGTGAGTTCGATTACCGTCCAGTCAGCTTCATATCCTTTATCTGAGTCTGTTGCATGCTTAGATATCTTATGGCTTTCCCGTTCCTCCATTCGGGTGCCCAAAACTTCAAATGAACCGCTATTTACGTTCATTAAAACACGAGTCTTTTATTGTGTACGAATCTCTGTGTCATTGTCCCATCGTGAGTCCGATTACCATCCGGTCAGCTTCATATCCTTTATCAGAGTCTGTTGCATGCTCAGATATCTTATGGCTTTCCCGTTCCTCCATTCGGGTGCCCGAAACTTCAAATGAACCGCTATTTACGTTCATTAAAACACAAGTCTTTTCTTGTGTACGAATCTCTGTGTCATTGTCCCATCGTGAGTCCGATTACCGTCCGGTAAGCTTCATATCGTTTATCTGAGTCTTTTGCATGCTCAAATATCTTATGGCCTTCCCGTTCCTCCATTCGGGTGCCCGAAACTTCAAATGAACCACTAGTTACGTCCACTAAAATACGAGTCTTTTCTTGTGTACGAATCTCTATGTCATTGTCGCATCGTGAGTCCGATTACCGTCCGGTCAGCTTCATATCCTTTATCTGAGTCTGTTGCATGCTTAAATATCTTATGGCTTTCTTGTTCCTCCATTCGGGTGCCCGAAATTTCAAATGTACCGATAGTTACGTCCTTTAAAACTCGAGTCTTTTCTTGTGTACGAATCTTTGTGTCATTGTCGTATCGTGAGTCCGATTACCGTCCAGTCAGCTTCATATCCTTTATCAGAGTCTGTTGCATGCTTAGATATCTTATGGCTTTCCCGTTCCTCCATTCGGGTGCCAGAAACTTCAAATGAACCGCTATTTACGTTCATTAAAACACGAGTCTTTTCTTGTGTACGAATCTCTGTGTCATTGTCCCATCGTGAGTCCGATTACCGTCCGGTCAGCTTCATATCCTTTATCTGAGTCTGTTGCATGCTTAGATATCTTATGGCCTTCCCGAACCTCCATTCGGGTGCCCGAAACTTCAAATTTACAGATAGTTACGTCCTTTAAAACTCGAGTCTTTTCTTGTGTACGAATCTCTGTGTCATTGTCGCATCGTGAGTCCGATTACCGTCCAGTCAGCTTCATATCCTTTATCTGAGTCTGTTGCATGCTTAGATATCTTATGGCTTTCCCGTTCCTCCATTCGGGTGCCCAAAACTTCAAATGAACCGCTATTTACATTCATTAAAACACGAGTCTTTTCTTGTGTACGAATCTCTGTGTCATTGTCCCATCGTGAGTCCGATTACCGTCCGGTAAGCTTCATATCGTTTATCTGATTCTGTTGCATGCTCAGATATCTTATGGCCTTCCCGTTCCTCCATTCGGGTGCCCGAAACTTCAAATGAACCGCTAGCTACGTCCATTAAAACACGAGTCTTTTCTTGTGTACGAATCTATGTGTCATTGTCCCATCGTGAGTTCGATTACCGTCCGGTCAGTTTCATATCCTTTATCTGAGTCTGTTGCATGCTTAGATATCTTATGGCTTTCTTGTTCCTCCATTCGGGTGCCCGAAATTTCAAATGTACCGATAGTTACGTCCTTTAAAATTCGAGTCTTTTCTTGTGTACGGATCTCTGTGTCATTGTCGCATCGTGAGTCCGATTACCGTCCAGTCAGCTTCATATCCTTTATCTGAGTCTGTTGCATGCTTAGATATCTTATGGCTTTCCCGTTCCTCCATTCGGGTGCCCGAAACTTCAAATGAACCGCTATTTACGTTCATTAAAACACGAGTCTTTTCTTGTGTACGAATCTCTGTGTCATTGTCCCATCGTGAGTCCGATTACCGTCCGGTAAGCTTCATATCCTTTATCAGAGTCTGTTGCATGCTCAGATATCTTATGGCCTTCCCGTTCCTCCATTCGGGTGCCCGAAACTTCAAATGAACCGCTAGTTACGTCCACTAAAACACGAGCCTTTTCTTGTGTACGAATCTCTATGTCATTATCGCATCGTGAGTCCGATTACCGTCCGGTCAGCTTCATATTCTTTATCTGAGTCTCTTGCATGCTCAGATATCTTACGGCCTTCCCGTTCCTCCATTCGGGTGCCCGAAACTTCAAATGAACCGCTAGTTACGTCCATTAAAACACGAGTCTTTTCTTGTGTACGAATCTATGTGTCATTGTCCCATCGTCAGTTTGATTACCGTCCAGTCAGTTTCATATCCTTTATCTGAGTCTGTTCCATGCTTAGATATCTTATGGCTTTCTTGTTCCTCCATTCGGGTGCCCGAAATTTCAAATGTACCGATAGTTACGTCCTTTAAAACTCGAGTCTTTTCTTGTGTACGAATCTCTGTGTCATTGTCGCATCGTGAGTCCGATTACCGTCCAGTCAGCTTCATATCCTTTATCTGAGTCTGTTGCATGCTTAGATATCTTATGGCTTTCCCGTTCCTCCATTCGGGTGCCCGAAACTTCAAATGAACCGCTATTTACGTCCATTAAAACCCGAGTCTTTTCTTGTGTACGAATCTCTATGTCATTGTCGCATCATGAGTCCGATTACCGCCGGTCAGCTTCATATCCTTTATTTGAGTCTGTTACATGCTTAGATATCTTATGGCCTTCCCGTACCTCCATTCGGGTGCCCGAAACTTCTAATGTACAGATAGTTACGTCCTTTAAAACTCGAGTCTTTTCTTGTGTACGAATCTCTATGTCATTGTCGCATCGTGAGTCCGATTACCGTCCAATCAGCTTCATATCCTTTATCTGAGTCTGTTGCATGCTTAGATGTCTTATGGCTTTCCCGTTCCTCCATTCGGGTGCCCGAAACTTCAAATGAACCGCTAGTTACGTCCATTAAAACTCGAGTCTTTTCTTGTGTACGAATCTCTGTCATTGTCGCATCGTGAGTCCAATTACCGTCCGATCAGCTTCATATCCTTTATCTGAGTCTGTTGCATGCTTAGATATCTTATGGCCTTCCCGTACCTCCATTCGGGTGCCCGAAACTTCAAATTTACAGATAGTTACGTCCTTTAAAACTCGAGTCTTTTCTTGTGTACGAATCTCTGTGTCATTGTCCCATCGTGAGTCCGATTACCGTCCGGTAAGCTTCATATCCTTTATCTGAGTCTGTTGCATGCTCAGATATCTTACGGCCTTCCCGTTCCTCCATTCGGGTGCCCGAAACTTCTAATGAACCGCTATTTACGTTCATTAAAACACGAGTCTTTTCTTGTGTACGAATCTCTGTGTCATTGTCCCATCGTGAGTCCGATTACCATCCGGTCAGCTTCATATCCTTTATCAGAGTCTGTTGCATGCTCAGATATCTTATGGCTTTCCCGTTCCTCCATTCGGGTGCCCGAAACTTCAAATGAACCGCTATTTACGTTCATTAAAACACAAGTCTTTTCTTGTGTACGAATCTCTGTGTCATTGTCCCATCGTGAGTCCGATTACCGTCCGGTAAGCTTCATATCATTTATCTAAGTCTTTTGCATGCTCAAATATCTTATGGCCTTCCCGTTCCTCCATTCGGGTGCCCGAAACTTCAAATGAACCACTAGTTACGTCCACTAAAACACGAGTCTTTTCTTGTGTACGAATCTCTATGTCATTGTCGCATCGTGAGTCCGATTACCGTCCGGTCAGCTTCATATCCTTTATCTGAGTCTGTTGCATGCTTAAATATCTTATGGCTTTCTTGTTCCTCCATTCGGGTGCCCGAAATTTCAAATGTACCGATAGTTACGTCCTTTAAAACTTGAGTCTTTTCTTGTGTACGAATCTCTGTGTCATTGTCGCATCGTGAGTCCGATTACCGTCCAGTCAGCTTCATATCCTTTTTTTTTGATAAAGGAGACAATGCTCCGGTAAATTTATTAATAATAAAAAATATTTACAACCAACTTGGGCCAAGATCTTTACAAAAAATAACCTAACAAACTAGATCAAGGCCCAAAACCATACAACCCATAAAATCAACTAACCAAACATACTATTCTGTCCACATGACACAGCCCAATTAACCTGGATCAAAATCAAAGCCCATTTCAGAAAATAAATCTACACCCAACCCGTTACATTTTCCCAAGCCCAAAGACACAAACTCGTCACTTTTGCAGCTAGTCTCCAATCAACTTGTATACAGCATATCTCTATAACTCGTTTTAATCCTGCTCTTCATGTCCCACTCTTTCTGATTCTTCACTTGCTTCTTTATATCCATGTCTTGTACAGCCTTCTTTTCTTGATTAAAACAGACTTCAAACCAGCAACTCATTCTTTCATTTCCAGAATCCACAACAAGCATACTAAATGTAGTACCAATACAACTCTCAGTTTCATTCCCAGCCCCAATACAAAACACCCATACATGATCAAAACTAACATAAAAAGAATCTAACAGACACTCTTCATAATCCGTGATATCTCACCATCCCTATGGACAGAGAATAACCCACACTGTAACCATACAGGTAAGTACTATAGGCCACCCTAGCTTCCCTCAGTTTCTCAGGCTTAATCACAGCTACCACTTCCCCTGTTTCAAGAACTTTAGGAGGATAATAAGTAACTTTAGTTACTAACTCCTCTTTTGTTTTTCCTCTAGCCATATCAGCAAAAGACAACACAGGCTTTACCCCCCCCTTCAGCCTTAGTAATATTCTCCGAAGCAGAGAAAACAACATTCTCCTTTAAAGGAACAGCATCCATAATGGATTTAGCAATTGGCTTCAACTTGCTAACAAAAGGAAGATCTTCCTTAGTCACTTTATAAGGGCCCATCTTCTCAGACTTCTTCTTTATCAAGTTTTTCATGGAAGGACTCTTAATAATCCCTCTCCAAGGCAATCTTGTTCTAATATCCCCCTTCTTCTCAGTAACCTTCTTCACAGCCTCCCCGTTTTCAACTTCCATATCAGATTTCCCTTCCTCCCCCTGCTTCTTACCCTCATTCAACTCTTTAGCTTTCACCTCTTCAGTCTCTTGCTTCTTACCCTCATTCACCTCTTTAACTTTCTTCTCTTCAGCCCCCTTCTTAGTCACCTTTTTTAGTCCACCAAACTTAATACTTCCTTCCTCATCCACAATTACTTTACTACCTATCCCTGGATTATATTCCAGTTTTTTATTAGCAACTAACAGGGACAGCCTAAGTTCCTTACCCTGCACATCATCCTGTAAACTTAGTCTTCTACCCATCTTGAACTTAACTGGTCCAACTGCTGTATTACCCTCCTCCACAGTATTAACAATCTCCTTTGCAGTCATAGAGTCAGGTAACACCTCCTCACCATTCTTCCATCCAGATTCAGCACACATCCTAACATACGCATCATCACCCCACATAGTCTTCCTGGTCTTCACTATAACCCCTTCATTCCTAACAGATCTCTTTTTCCTCTTCTCTAAAAACACAAACTCAGCATCCAATCCAGCCTCAAACACATTAGAATCAGGAGATAACTGAGGAAACTTAACACCTCTCTCCTCAGCCTTCATTAACCCATCCTTACCAATGATTTTATGACCAACATACTCCCCATACAGTCGTTTACCCAGAAAATTAGCGATAATCCTCAAAATACTCCCATACTGACCAGATAACTTCTCAGAAAACTCCACCTCTTTTCCCACCAGTTGAGCATCAACCAGAGCATTAACCAGATCAATCTCACCAAATCCCGCCAACTTAACCAATTCCAATTGTTCAGATAACATCCTAACCCTCCAATTTTCCCCAAACATTTCCCTCAGAAAACCCACCACCAAAGGACTAAACACTAGAGAATCATGACGACCAGAAATAAATCGGTTAAGGATTACCTGTTTGTCCTTTATCTCTTCCTTCCTTTGAGAGGAATTAACAGCATCAACAAATTCCACATCGGAGCTCAGTAAACCATCCACATCATCCCTAATCTCTATATCAGGAGGAACAGGCAAAGGAGGTTCCAGATCTGGAACCCTATCAACGGAAACCATGGTACGAGCAGAAAGGAACCGCACACTGTGAAGATTCCGACCTCAAGAGAGACGTCGGAACAGTGAAATACGGTACAGAAGAACAAAAGAGAGGGTTGAAATGAGACGGAGAAGAAAAACGAAGAAGAAAAGCCTCTGAATCGCCAAAATCTCCCAACCCAGAGAGAAAACCCTCAGCTTCAGCTTCATATCCTTTATCAGAGTCTGTTGCATGCTTAGATATCTTATGGCTTTCCCGTTCCTCCATTCGGGTGCCCGAAACTTCAAATGAACCGCTATTTACGTTCATTAAAACACGAGTCTTTTCTTGTGTACGAATCTCTGTGTCATTGTCCCATCGTGAGTCCGATTACCGTCCGGTCAGCTTCATATCCTTTATCTGAGTCTGTTGCATGCTTAGATATCTTATGGCCTTCCCGAACCTCCATTCGGGTGCACGAAACTTCAAATTTACAGATAGTTACGTCCTTTAAAACTCGAGTCTTTTCTTGTGTACGAATCTCTGTGTCATTGTCGCATCGTGAGTCCGATTACCGTCCAGTCAGCTTCATATCCTTTATCTGAGTCTGTTGCATGCTTAGATATCTTATGGCTTTCCCGTTCCTCCATTCGGGTGCCCAAAACATCAAATGAACCGCTATTTACATTCATTAAACACACGAGTCTTTTCTTGTGTACGAATCTCTGTGTCATTGTCCCATCGTGAGTCCGATTACCGTCCGGTAAGCTTCATATCGTTTATCTGATTCTGTTGCATGCTCAGATATCTTATGGCCTTCCCGTTCCTCCATTCGGGTGCCCGAAACTTCAAATGAACCGCTAGCTACGTCCATTAAAACACGAGTCTTTTCTTGTGTACGAATCTATGTGTCATTGTCCCATCGTGAGTTCGATTACCGTCCGGTCAGTTTCATATCCTTTATCTGAGTCTGTTGCATGCTTAGATATCTTATGGCTTTCTTGTTCCTCCATTCGGGTGCCCGAAATTTCAAATGTACCGATAGTTACGTCCTTTAAAACTCGAGTCTTTTCTTGTGTACGAATCTCTGTGTCATTGTCGCATCGTGAGTCCGATTACCGTCCAGTCAGCTTCATATCCTTTATCTGAGTCTGTTGCATGCTTAGATATCTTATGGCTTTCCCGTTCCTCCATTCGGGTGCCCGAAACTTCAAATGAACCGCTATTTACGTTCATTAAAACACGAGTCTTTTCTTGTGTACGAATCTCTGTGTCATTGTCCCATCGTGAGTCCGATTACCGTCTGGTAAGCTTCATATCCTTTATCAGAGTCTGTTGCATGCTCATATATCTTATGGCCTTCCCGTTCCTCCATTCGGGTGCCCGAAACTTCAAATGAACCGCTAGTTACGTCCACTAAAACACGAGCCTTTTCTTGTGTACGAATCTCTATGTCATTATCGCATCGTGAGTCCGATTACCGTCCGGTCAGCTTCATATTCTTTATCTGAGTCTCTTGCATGCTCAGATATCTTACGGCCTTCCCGTTCCTCCATTCGGGTGCCCGAAACTTCAAATGAACCGCTAGTTACGTCCATTAAAACACGAGTCTTTTCTTGTGTACGAATATATGTGTCATTGTCCCATCGTCAGTTTGATTACCGTCCGGTCAGTTTCATATCCTTTATCTGAGTCTGTTCCATGCTTAGATATCTTATGGCTTTCTTGTTCCTCCATTCGGGTGCCCGAAATTTCAAATGTACCGATAGTTACGTCCTTTAAAACTCGAGTCTTTTCTTGTGTACGAATCTCTGTGTCATTGTCGCATCGTGAGTCCGATTACCGTCCAGTCAGCTTCATATCCTTTATCTGAGTCTGTTGCATGCTTAGATATCTTATGGCTTTCCCGTTCCTCCATTCGGGTGCCCGAAACTTCAAATGAACCGCTATTTACGTCCATTAAAACTCGAGTCTTTTCTTGTGTACGAATCTCTATGTCATTGTCGCATCGTGAGTCCGATTACCGCCGGTCAGCTTCATATCCTTTATTTGAGTCTGTTACATGCTTAGATATCTTATGGCCTTCCCGTACCTCCATTCGGGTGCCCGAAACTTGTAATGTACAGATAGTTACGTCCTTTAAAACTCGAGTCTTTTCTTGTGTACGAATCTCTATGTCATTGTCGCATCGTGAGTCCGATTACCGTCCAATCAGCTTCATATCCTTTATCTGAGTCTGTTGCATGCTTAGATGTCTTATGGCTTTCCCGTTCCTCCATTCCGGTGCCCGAAACTTCAAATGAACCGCTAGTTACGTCCATTAAAACCCGAGTCTTTTCTTGTGTACGAATCTCTATGTCATTGTCGCATCGTGAGTCCGATTACCGTCCGATCAGCTTCATATCCTTTATCTGAGTCTGTTGCATGCTTAGATATCTTATGGCCTTCCCGTACCTCCATTCGGGTGCCCGAAACTTCAAATTTACAGATAGTTACGTCCTTTAAAACTCGAGTCTTTTCTTGTGTACGAATCTCTGTGTCATTGTCGCATCGTGAGTCCGATTACCGTCCGGTAAGCTTCATATCCTTTATCTGAGTCTGTTGCATGCTCAGATATCTTACGGCCTTCCCGTTCCTCCATTCGGGTGCCCGAAACTTCTAATGAACCGCTATTTACGTTCATTAAAACACGAGTCTTTTCTTGTGTACGAATCTCTGTGTCATTGTCCCATCGTGAGTCCGATTACCGTCCGGAAAGCTTCATATCCTTTATCTGAGTCTGTTGCATGCTCAGATATCTTATGGCCTTCCCGTTCCTCCATTCGGGTGCCCGAAACTTCAAATGAACCGCTAGTTACGTCCACTAAAACACGAGCCTTTTCTTGTGTACGAATCTCTATGTCATGTCGCATCGTGAGTCCGATTACCGTCCGGTCAGCTTCATATTCTTTATCTGAGTCTCTTGCATGCTCAGATATCTTACGGCCTTCCCGTTCGTCCATTCGGGTGCCCGAAACTTCAAATGAACCGCTAGTTACGTCCATTAAAACACGAGTCTTTTCTTGTGTACGAATCTATGTGTCATTGTCCCATCGTCAGTTTGATTACCGTCCGGTCAGTTTCATATCCTTTATCTGAGTCTGTTCCATGCTTAGATATCTTATGGCTTTCTTGTTCCTCCATTCGGGTGCCCGAAATTTCAAATGTACCGATAGTTACGTCCTTTAAAACTCGAGTCTTTTCTTGTGTACGAATCTCTGTGTCATTGTCGCATCGTGAGTTCGATTACCGTCCAGTCAGCTTCATATCCTTTATCTGAGTCTGCTGCATGCTTAGATATCTTATGGCTTTCCCGTTCCTCCATTCGGGTGCCCAAAACTTCAAATGAACCGCTATTTACGTTCATTAAAACACGAGTCTTTTCTTGTGTACGAATCTCTGTGTCATTGTCCCATCGTGAGTCCGATTACCATCCGGTCAGCTTCATATCCTTTATCAGAGTCTGTTGCATGCTCAGATATCTTATGGCTTTCCCGTTCCTCCATTCGGGTGCCCGAAACTTCAAATGAACCGCTATTTACGTTCATTAAAACACGAGTCTTTTCTTGTGTACGAATCTCTGTGTCATTGTCCCATCGTGAGTCCGATTACCGTCCGGTAAGCTTCATATCGTTTATCTGAGTCTTTTGCATGCTCAAATATCTTATGGCCTTCCCGTTCCTCCATTCGGGTGCCCGAAACTTCAAATGAACCACTAGTTACGTCCACTAAAACACGAGTCTTTTCTTGTGTACGAATCTCTATGTCATTGTCGCATCGTGAGTCCGATTACCGTCCGGTCAGCTTCATATCCTTTATCTGAGTCTGTTGCATGCTTAGATATCTTATGGCTTTCTTGTTCCTCCATTCGGGTGCCCGAAATTTCAAATGTACCGATAGTTACGTCCTTTAAAACTCGAGTCTTTTCTTGTGTACGAATCCCTGTGTCATTGTCGCATCGTGAGTCCGATTACCGTCCAGTCAGGTTCATATCCTTTATCAGAGTCTGTTGCATGCTTAGATATCTTATGGCTTTCCCGTTCCTCCATTCGGGTGCCCGAAACTTCAAATGAACCGCTATTTACGTTCATTAAAACACGAGTCTTTTCTTGTGTACGAATCTCTGTGTCATTGTCCCATCGTCAGTTTGATTACCGTCTAGTCAGTTTCATATCCTTTATCTGAGTCTGTTCCATGCTTAGATATCTTATGGCTTTCTTGTTCCTCCATTCGGGTGCCCGAAATTTCAAATGTACCGATAGTTACGTCCTTTAAAACTCGAGTCTTTTCTTGTGTATGAATCTCTGTGTCATTGTCGCATCGTGAGTCCGATTACCGTCCGGTCAGCTTCATATCCTTTATCTGAGTCTGTTGCATGCTTAGATATCTTATGGCTTTCCCGTTCCTCCATTCGGGTGCCCGAAACTTCAAATGAACCGCTATTTACGTCCATTAAAACTCGAGTCTTTTCTAGTGTACGAATCTCTATGTCATTGTCGCATCGTGAGTCCGATTACCGCCGGTCAGCTTCATATCCTTTATTTGAGTCTGTTACATGCTTAGATATCTTATGGCCTTCCCGTACCTCCATTCGGGTGCCCGAAACTTCTAATGTACAGATAGTTACGTCCTTTAAAACTCGAGTCTTTTCTTGTGTACGAATCTCTATGTCATTGTCGCATCGTGAGTCCGATTACCGTCCAATCAGCTTCATATCCTTTATCTGAGTCTGTTGCATGCTTAGATGTCTTATGGCTTTCCCGTTCCTCCATTCGGGTGCCCGAAACTTCAAATGAACCGCTAGTTACGTCCATTAAAACTCGAGTGTTTTCTTGTGTACGAATCTCTATGTCATTGTCGCATCGTGAGTCCGATTACCATCCGATCAGCTTCATATCCTTTATCTGAGTCTGTTGCATGCTTAGATATCTTATGGCCTTCCCGTACCTCCATTCGGGTGCCCGAAACTTCAAATTTACAGATAGTTACGTCCTTTAAAACTCGAGTCTTTTCTTGTGTACGAATCTCTGTGCCATTGTCCCATCGTGAGTCCGATTACCGTCCGGTAAGCTTCATATCCTTTATCTGAGTCTGTTGCATGCTCAGATATCTTACGGCCTTCCCGTTCCTCCATTCGGGTGCCCGAAACTTCTAATGAACCGCTATTTACGTTCATTAAAACACGAGTCTTTTCTTGTGTACGAATCTCTGTGTCATTGTCCCATCGTGAGTCCGATTACCGTCCGGAAAGCTTCATATCCTTTATCTGAGTCTGTTGCATGCTCAGATATCTTATGGCCTTCCCGTTCCTCCATTCGGGTGCCCGAAACTTCAAATGAACCGCTAGTTACGTCCACTAAAACACGAGCCTTTTCTTGTGTACGAATCTCTATGTCATTGTCGCATCGTGAGTCCGATTACCGTCCGGTCAGCTTCATATTCTTTATCTGAGTCTCTTGCATGCTCAGATATCTTACGGCCTTCCCGTTCCTCCATTCGGGTGCCCGAAACTTCAAATGAACCGCTAGTTACGTCCAGTAAAACACGAGTCTTTTCTTGTGTACGAATCTATGTGTCATTGTCCCATCGTCAGTTTGATTACCGTCCGGTCAGTTTCATATCCTTTATCTGAGTCTGTTCCATGCTTAGATATCTTATGGCTTTCTTGTTCCTCCATTCGGGTGCCCGAAATTTCAAATGTACCGAAAGTTACGTCATTTAAAACTCGAGTCTTTTCTTGTGTACGAATCTCTGTGTCATTGTCGCATCGTGAGTTCGATTACCGTCCAGTCAGCTTCATATCCTTTATCTGAGTCTGCTGCATGCTTAGATATCTTATGGCTTTCCCGTTCCTCCATTCGGGTGCCCAAAACTTCAAATGAACCGCTATTTACGTTCATTAAAACACGAGTCTTTTCTTGTGTACGAATCTCTGTGTCATTGTCCCATCGTGAGTCCGATTACCATCCGGTCAGCTTCATATCCTTTATCAGAGTCTGTTGCATGCTCAGATATCTTATGGCTTTCCCGTTCCTCCATTCGGGTGCCCGAAACTTCAAATGAACCGCTATTTACGTTCATTAAAACACGAGTCTTTTCTTGTGTACGAATCTTTTTGTCATTGTCCCATCGTGAGTCCGATTACCGTCCGGTAAGCTTCATATCGTTTATCTGAGTCTTTTGCATGCTCAAATATCTTATGGCCTTCCCGAACCTCCATTCGGGTGCCCGAAACTTCAAATGAACCACTAGTTACGTCCACTAAAACACGAGTCTTTTCTTGTGTACGAATCTCTATGTCATTGTCGCATCGTGAGTCCGATTACCGTCCGGTCAGCTTCATATCCTTTATCTGAGTCTGTTGCATGCTTAGATATCTTATGGCTTTCTTGTTCCTCCATTCGGGTGCCCGAAATTTCAAATGTACCGATAGTTACGTCCTTTAAAACTCGAGTCTTTTCTTGTGTACGAATCCCTGTGTCATTGTCGCATCGTGAGTCCGATTACCGTCTAGTCAGCTTCATATCCTTTATCAGAGTCTGTTGCATGCTTAGATATCTTATGGCTTTCCCGTTCCTCCATTCGGGTGCCCGAAACTTCAAATGAACCGCTATTTACGTTCATTAAAACACGAGTCTTTTCTTGTGTACGAATCTCTGTGTCATTGTCCCATCGTGAGTCCGATTACCGTCCGGTCAGCTTCATATCCTTTATCTGAGTCTGTTGCATGCTTAGATATCTTATGGCCTTCCCGAACCTCCATTCGGGTGCCCGAAACTTCAAATTTACAGATAGTTACGTCCTTTAAAACTCGAGTCTTTTCTTGTGTACGAAGCTCTGTGTCATTGTCGCATCGTGAGTCCGATTACCGTCCAGTCAGCTTCATATCCTTTATCTGAGTCTGTTGCATGCTTAGATATCTTATGGCTTTCCCGTTCCTCCATTCGGGTGCCCAAAACTTCAAATGAACCGCTATTTACGTTCATTAAAACACGAGTCTTTTCTTGTGTACGAATCTCTGTGTCATTGTCCCATCGTGAGTCCGATTACCGTCCGGTAAGCTTCATATCATTTATCTGAGTTTGTTGCATGCTCAGATATCTTATGGCCTTCCCGTTCCTCCATTCGGGTGCCCGAAACATCAAATGAACCGCTAGTTACGTCCATTAAAACACGAGTCTTTTCTTGTGTACGAATCTCTATGTCATTGTCGCATCGTGAGTCCGATTACCGTCCGGTCAGCTTCATATCCTTTATCTGAGTCTGTTGCATGCTCAGATATCTTATGGCCTTCCCGTTCCTCCATTCGGGTGCCCGAAACTTCAAATGAACCGCTAGTTACGTCCATTAAAATACGAGTCTTTTCTTGTGTACGAATCTATGTGTCATTGTCCCATCGTGAGTTCGATTACCGTCCGGTCAGTTTCATATCCTTTATCTGAGTCTGTTGCATGCTCAGATATCTTATGGCTTTCCCGTTCCTCCATTCGGGTGCCCGAAACTTCAAATGAACCGCTATTTACGTCCATTAAAACTCGAGTCTTTTCTAGTGTACGAATCTCTATGTCATTGTCGCATCGTGAGTCCGATTACCGCCGGTCAGCTTCATATCCTTTATTTGAGTCTGTTACATGCTTAGATATCTTATGGCCTTCCCGTACCTCCATTCGGGTGCCCGAAACTTCTAATGTACAGATAGTTACGTCCTTTAAAACTCGAGTCTTTTCTTGTGTACGAATCTCTATGTCATTGTCGCATCGTGAGTCCGATTACCGTCCAATCAGCTTCATATCCTTTATCTGAGTCTGTTGCATGCTTAGATGTCTTATGGCTTTCCCGTTCCTCCATTCGGGTGCCCGAAACTTCAAATGAACCGCTAGTTACGTCCATTAAAACTCGAGTGTTTTCTTGTGTACGAATCTCTATGTCATTGTCGCATCGTGAATCAGATTACCGTCCGATCAGCTTCATATCCTTTATCTGAGTCTGTTGCATGCTTAGATATCTTATGGCCTTCCCGTACCTCCATTCGGGTGCCCGAAACTTCAAATTTACAGATAGTTACGTCCTTTAAAACTCGAGTCTTTTCTTGTGTACGAATCTCTGTGCCATTGTCCCATCGTGAGTCCGATTACCGTCCGGTAAGCTTCATATCCTTTATCTGAGTCTGTTGCATGCTCAGATATCTTACGGCCTTCCCGTTCCTCCATTCGGGTGCCCGAAACTTCTAATGAACCGCTATTTACGTTCATTAAAACACGAGTCTTTTCTTGTGTACGAATCTCTGTGTCATTGTCCCATCGTGAGTCCGATTACCGTCCGGAAAGCTTCATATCCTTTATCTGAGTCTGTTGCATGCTCAGATATCTTATGGCCTTCCCGTTCTTCCATTCGGGTGCCCGAAACTTCAAATGAACCGCTAGTTACGTCCACTAAAACACGAGCCTTTTCTTGTGTACGAATCTCTATGTCATTGTCGCATCGTGAGTCCGATTACCGTCCGGTCAGCTTCATATTCTTTATCTGAGTCTCTTGCATGCTCAGATATCTTACGGCCTTCCCGTTCCTCCATTCGGGTGCCCGAAACTTCAAATGAACCGCTAGTTACGTCCATTAAAACACGAGTCTTTTCTTGTGTACGAATCTATGTGTCATTGTCCCATCGTCAGTTTGATTACCGTCCGGTCAGTTTCATATCCTTTATCTGAGTCTGTTCCATGCTTAGATATCTTATGGCTTTCTTGTTCCTCCATTCGGGTGCCCGAAATTTCAAATGTACCGATAGTTACGTCCTTTAAAACTCGAGTCTTTTCTTGTGTACGAATCTCTGTGTCATTGTCGCATCGTGAGTTCGATTACCGTCCAGTCAGCTTCATATCCTTTATCTGAGTCTGCTGCATGCTTAGATATCTTATGGCTTTCCCGTTCCTCCATTCGGGTGCCCAAAACTTCAAATGAACCGCTATTTACGTTCATTAAAACACGAGTCTTTTCTTGTGTACGAATCTCTGTGTCATTGTCCCATCGTGAGTCCGATTACCATCCAGTCAGCTTCATATCCTTTATCAGAGTCTGTTGCATGCTCAGATATCTTATGGCTTTCCCGTTCCTCCATTCGGGTGCCCGAAACTTCAAATGAACCGCTATTTACGTTCATTAAAACACGAGTCTTTTCTTGTGTACGAATCTCTGTGTCATTGTCCCATCGTGAGTCCGATTACCGTCCGGTAAGCTTCATATCGTTTATCTGAGTCTTTTGCATGCTCAAATATCTTATGGCCTTCCCGAACCTCCATTCGGGTGCCCGAAACTTCAAATGAACCACTATTACGTCCACTAAAACACGAGTCTTTTCTTGTGTACGAATCTCTATGTCATTGTCGCATCGTGAGTCGGATTACCGTCCGGTCAGCTTCATATCCTTTATCTGAGTCTGTTGCATGCTTAGATATCTTATGGCTTTCTTGTTCCTCCATTCGGGTGCCCGAAATTTCAAATGTACCGATAGTTACGTCCTTTAAAACTCGAGTCTTTTCTTGTGTACGAATCCCTGTGTCATTGTCGCATCGTGAGTCCGATTACCGTCTAGTCAGCTTCATATCCTTTATCAGAGTCTGTTGCATGCTTAGATATCTTATGGCTTTCCCGTTCCTCTATTCGGGTGCCCGAAACTTCAAATGAACCGCTATTTACGTTCATTAAAACACGAGTCTTTTCTTGTGTACGAATCTATGTGTCATTGTCCCATCGTGAGTTCGATTACCGTCCGGTCAGTTTCATATCCTTTATCTGAGTCTGTTGCATGCTTAGATATCTTATGGCTTTCTTGTTCCTCCATTCGGGTGCCCGAAATTTCAAATGTACCGATAGTTACGTCCTTTAAAACTCGAGTCTTTTCTTGTGTACGAAGCTCTGTGTCATTGTCGCATCGTGAGTCCGATTACCGTCCAGTCAGCTTCATATCCTTTATCTGAGTCTGTTGCATGCTTAGATATCTTATGGCTTTCCCGTTCCTCCATTCGGGTGCCCAAAACTTCAAATGAACCGCTATTTACGTTCATTAAAACACGAGTCTTTTCTTGTGTACGAATCTCTGTGTCATTGTCCCATCGTGAGTCCGATTACCGTCCGGTAAGCTTCATATCGTTTATCTGAGTCTGTTGCATGCTCAGATATCTTATGGCCTTCCCGTTCCTCCATTCGGGTGCCCGAAACATCAAATGAACCGCTAGTTACGTCCATTAAAACACGAGTCTTTTCTTGTGTACGAATCTCTATGTCATTGTCGCATCGTGAGTCCGATTACCGTCCGGTCAGCTTCATATCCTTTATCTGAGTCTGTTGCATGCTCAGATATCTTATGGCCTTCCCGTTCCTCCATTCGGGTGCCCGAAACTTCAAATGAACCGCTAGTTACGTCCATTAAAATACGAGTCTTTTCTTGTGTACGAATCTATGTGTCATTGTCCCATCGTGAGTTCGATTACCGTCCGGTCAGTTTCATATCCTTTATCTGAGTCTGTTGCATGCTTAGATATCTTATGGTTGTCTTGTTCCTCCATTCGGGTGCCCGAAATTTCAAATGTACCGATAGTTACGTCCTTTAAAACTCGAGTCTTTTCTTGTGTACGAATCTCTGTGTCATTGTCGCATCGTGAGTCCGATTACCGTCCAGTCAGCTTCATATCCTCTATCTGAGCCTGTTGCATGCTTAGTTATCTAATGGCTTTCCCGTTCCTCCATTCGGGTGCACGAAACTTCAAATGAACCGCTATTTACGTTCATTAAAACACGAGTCTTTTCTTGTGTACGAATCTCTGTGTCATTGTCCCATCGTGAGTCCGATTACCGTCCGGTCAGCTTCATATCCTTTATCTGAGTCTGTTGCATGCTTAGATATCTTATGGCCTTCCCGAACCTCCATTCGGGTGCCCGAAACTTCAAATTTACAGATAGTTACGTCCTTTAAAACTCGAGTCTTTTCTTGTGTACGAATCTCTGTGTCATTGTCGCATCGTGAGTCCGATTACCGTCCAGTTAGCTTCATATCCTTTATCTGAGTCTGTAGCATGCTTAGATATCTTATGGCTTTCCCATTCCTCCATTCGGGTACCCGAAACTTCAAATGAACCGCTATTTACGTTCATTAAAACACGAATCTTTTCTTGTGTACGAATGTCTGTGTCATTGTCCCATCGTGAGTCCGATTACCGTCCGGTAAGCTTCATATCGTTTATCTGAGTCTGTTGCATGCTCAGATATCTTATGGCCTTCCCGTTCCTCCATTCGGGTGCCCGAAACTTCAAATGAACCGCTTGTTACGTCCATTAAAACACGAGTCTTTTCTTGTGTACGAATCTCTATGTCATTGTCGCATCGTGAGTCCGATTACCGTCCGATCAGCTTCATATCCTTTATCTGAGTCTGTTGCATGCTCAGATATCTTATGGCCTTCCCGTTCCTCCATCCGGGTGCCCGAAACTTCAAATGAACCGCTAGTTACGTTCATTAAAACACGAGTCTTTTCTTGTGTACGAATCTATGTGTCATTGTCCCATCGTGAGTTCGATTACCGGCCGGTCAGTTTCATATCATTTATCTGAGTCTGTTGCATGCTTAGATATCTTATGGCCTTCCCGTTCCTCCATTCGGGTGCCCGAAACTTGAAATGAACCTCTAGTTACGTCCATTAAAAAACGAGTCTTTTCTTGTGTACGAATCTATGTGTCATTGTCCCATCGTGAGTTCGATTGCCGTCTGGTCAGTTTCATATCATTTATCTGAGTCTGTTGCATGCTTAGATATCTTATGGCTTTCTATGTTCCTCCATTCGGGTGCCCGAAATTTCAAATGTACCGATAGTTACGTCCTTTAAAACTCGAGACTTTTCTTGTGTACGAATCTCTGTGTCATTATCGCATCGTGAGTCCGATTACCGTCCAGTCAGCTTCATATCCTTTATCTGAGTCTGTTGCATGCTTAGATATCTTATGGCTTTCCCGTTCCTCCATTCGGGTGCCCGAAACTTCAAATGAACCGCTAGTTACGTCCATTAAAACACGAGTCTTTTCTTGTGTACGAATCTCTATGTCATTGTCGCATCGTGAGTCCGATTACCGTCCGGTCAGCTTCATATCCTTTATCTGAGTCTGTTGCATGCTCAGATATCTTATGGCCTTCCCGTTCCTCCATTCGGGTGCCCGAAACTTCAAATGAACCGCTAGTTACGTCCATTAAAACACGAGTCTTTCTTGTGTACGAATCTATGTGTCATTGTCCCATCGTGAGTTCGATTACCGTCCGGTCAGTTTCATATCCTTTATCTGAGTCTGTTGCATGCTTAGATATCTTATGGCTTTCTTGTTCCTCCATTCGGGTGCCCGAAATTTCAAATGTACCGATAGTTACGTCCTTTAAAACTCGAGTCTTTTCTTGTGTACGAATCTCTGTGTCATTGTCGCATCGTGAGTCCGATTACCGTCCAGTCAGCTTCATATCCTTTATCTGAGTCTGTTGCATGCTTAGATACCTTATGGCTTTCCCGTTCCTCCATTCGGGTGCCCGAAACTTCAAATGAACCGCTATTTACGTTCATTAAAACACGAGTCTTTTCTTGTGTACGAATCTCTGTGTCATTGTCCCATCGTGAGTCCGATTACCGTCCGGTCAGCTTCATATCCTTTATCAGAGTCTGTTGCATGCTCAGATATCTTATGGCCTTCCCGTTCCTCCATTCGGGTGCCCGAAACTTCAAATGAACCGCTAGTTACGTCCATTAAAACTCGAGTCTTTTCTTGTGTACGAATCTCTATGTCATTGTCGCATCGTGAGTTCGATTACCGTCCGGTCAGCTTTATATCCTTTATCTGAGTCTGTTGCATGCTTAGATATCTTATGGCCTTCCCGTTCCTCCATTTGGGTACCCGAAACTTGAAATGAACCTCTAGTTACGTCCATTAAAAAACGAGTCTTTTCTTGTGTACGAATCTATGTGTCATTGTCCCATCGTGAGTTCGATTGCCGTTCGGTCAGTTTCATATCATTTATCTGAGTCTGTTGCATGCTTAGATATCTTATGGCTTTCTTGTTCCTCCATTCGGGTGCCCGAAATTTCAAATGTACCGATAGTTACGTCCTTTAAAACTCGAGTCTTTTCTTGTGTACGAATCTCTGTGTCATTGTCGCATCGTGAGTCCGATTACCGTCCTGTCAGCTTCATATCCTTTATCTGAGTCTGTTGCAAGCTTAGATACCTTATGGCTTTCCCGTTCCTCCATTCGGGTGCCCGAAACTTCAAATGAACCGCTATTTACGTTCATTAAAACACGAGTCTTTTCTTGTGTACGAATCTCTGTGTCATTGTCCCATCGTGAGTACGATTACCGTCCGGTCAGCTTCATATCCTTTATCAGAGTCTGTTGCACGCTCAGATATCTTATGGCCTTCCCATTCCTCCATTCGGGTGCCCGAAACTTCAAATGAACCGCTAGTTACGTCCATTAAAACTCGAGTCTTTTCTTGTGTACGAATCTCTATGTCATTGTCGCATCGTGAGTTCGATTACCGTCCGGTCAGCTTCATATCTTTTATCTGAGTCTGTTGCATGCTTAGATATCTTATGGCCTTCCCGTTCCTCCATTCGGGTGCCCGAAACTTGAAATGAACCTTTAGTTACGTCCATTAAAAAACGAGTCTTTTCTTGTGTACGAATCTATGTGTCATTGTCCCATCGTGAGTTCGATTGCCGTTCGGTCAGTTTCATATCATTTATCTGAGTCTGTTGCATGCTTAGATGTTTTATGGCTTTCTTGTTCCTCCATTCGGGTGCCCGAAATTACAAATGTACCGATAGTTACGTCCTTTAAAACTCGAGTCTTTTCTTGTGTACGAATCTCTGTGTCATTGTCGCATCGTGAGTCCGATTACCGTCCAGTCAGCTTCATATCCTTTATCTGAGTCTGTTGCATGCTTAGATATCTTATGGCTTTCCCGTTCCTCCATTCGGGTGCCCGAAACTTCAAATGAACCGCTATTTACGTTCATTAAAACACGAGTCTTTTCTTGTGTACGAATCTCTGTGTCATTGTCCCATCGTGAGTCCGATTACCGTCCGGTCAGCTTCATATCCTTTATCTGACTCTGTTGCATGCTCAGATATCTTATGGCCTTCCCGTTCCTCCATTCGGGTGCCCGAAACTTCAAATGAACCGCTAGTTACGTCCACTAAGACACGAGTCTTTTCTTGTGTACGAATCTCTGTGTCATTGTCCCATCGTGAGTCCGATTACCGTCCGGTCAGCTTCATATCCTTTATCTAAGTCTGTTGCATGCTCAGATATCTTATGGCCTTCCCGTTCCTCCATTCGGGTGCCCGAAACTTCAAATGTACAGATAGTTACGTCCTTTAAAACTCGAGACTTTTCTTGTGTACGAATCTCTATTGTCATTGTCGCATCGTGAGTCCGATTACCGTCCGGTCAGCTTCATATCCTTTATCTGAGTCTGTTGCATGCTCAGATATCTTATGGCCTTCCCGTTCCTCCATTCGGGTGCCCGAAACATCAAATGAACCGCTAGTTACGTCCATTAAAACACGAGTCTTTTCTTGTGTACGAATCTCTATGTCATTGTCGCATCGTGAGTCCGATTACCGTCCGGTCAGCTTCATATCCTTTATCTGAGTCTGTTGCATGCTCAGATATCTTATGGCCTTCCCGTTCCTCCATTCGGGTGCCCGAAACTTCAAATGAACCGCTAGTTACGTCCATTAAAATACGAGTCTTTTCTTGTGTACGAATCTATGTGTCATTGTCCCATCGTGAGTTCGATTACCGTCCGGTCAGTTTCATATCCTTTATCTGAGTCTGTTGCATGCTTAGATATCTTATGGTTGTCTTGTTCCTCCATTCGGGTGCCCGAAATTTCAAATGTACCGATAGTTACGTCCTTTAAAACTCGAGTCTTTTCTTGTGTACGAATCTCTGTGTCATTGTCGCATCGTGAGTCCGATTACCGTCCAGTCAGCTTCATATCCTCTATCTGAGCCTGTTGCATGCTTAGTTATCTAATGGCTTTCCCGTTCCTCCATTCGGGTGCACGAAACTTCAAATGAACCGCTATTTACGTTCATTAAAACACGAGTCTTTTCTTGTGTACGAATCTCTGTGTCATTGTCCCATCGTGAGTCCGATTACCGTCCGGTCAGCTTCATATCCTTTATCTGAGTCTGTTGCATGCTTAGATATCTTATGGCCTTCCCGAACCTCCATTCGGGTGCCCGAAACTTCAAATTTACAGATAGTTACGTCCTTTAAAACTCGAGTCTTTTCTTGTGTACGAATCTCTGTGTCATTGTCGCATCGTGAGTCCGATTACCGTCCAGTTAGCTTCATATCCTTTATCTGAGTCTGTAGCATGCTTAGATATCTTATGGCTTTCCCATTCCTCCATTCGGGTACCCGAAACTTCAAATGAACCGCTATTTACGTTCATTAAAACACGAATCTTTTCTTGTGTACGAATGTCTGTGTCATTGTCCCATCGTGAGTCCGATTACCGTCCGGTAAGCTTCATATCGTTTATCTGAGTCTGTTGCATGCTCAGATATCTTATGGCCTTCCCGTTCCTCCATTCGGGTGCCCGAAACTTCAAATGAACCGCTTGTTACGTCCATTAAAACACGAGTCTTTTCTTGTGTACGAATCTCTATGTCATTGTCGCATCGTGAGTCCGATTACCGTCCGATCAGCTTCATATCCTTTATCTGAGTCTGTTGCATGCTCAGATATCTTATGGCCTTCCCGTTCCTCCATTCGGGTGCCCGAAACTTCAAATGAACCGCTAGTTACGTTCATTAAAACACGAGTCTTTTCTTGTGTACGAATCTATGTGTCATTGTCCCATCGTGAGTTCGATTACCGGCCGGTCAGTTTCATATCATTTATCTGAGTCTGTTGCATGCTTAGATATCTTATGGCCTTCCCGTTCCTCCATTCGGGTGCCCGAAACTTGAAATGAACCTCTAGTTACGTCCATTAAAAAACGAGTCTTTTCTTGTGTACGAATCTATGTGTCATTGTCCCATCGTGAGTTCGATTGCCGTCTGGTCAGTTTCATATCATTTATCTGAGTCTGTTGCATGCTTAGATATCTTATGGCTTTCTATGTTCCTCCATTCGGGTGCCCGAAATTTCAAATGTACCGATAGTTACGTCCTTTAAAACTCGAGACTTTTCTTGTGTACGAATCTCTGTGTCATTATCGCATCGTGAGTCCGATTACCGTCCAGTCAGCTTCATATCCTTTATCTGAGTCTGTTGCATGCTTAGATATCTTATGGCTTTCCCGTTCCTCCATTCGGGTGCCCGAAACTTCAAATGAACCGCTAGTTACGTCCATTAAAACACGAGTCTTTTCTTGTGTACGAATCTCTATGTCATTGTCGCATCGTGAGTCCGATTACCGTCCGGTCAGCTTCATATCCTTTATCTGAGTCTGTTGCATGCTCAGATATCTTATGGCCTTCCCGTTCCTCCATTCGGGTGCCCGAAACTTCAAATGAACCGCTAGTTACGTCCATTAAAACACGAGTCTTTCTTGTGTACGAATCTATGTGTCATTGTCCCATCGTGAGTTCGATTACCGTCCGGTCAGTTTCATATCCTTTATCTGAGTCTGTTGCATGCTTAGATATCTTATGGCTTTCTTGTTCCTCCATTCGGGTGCCCGAAATTTCAAATGTACCGATAGTTACGTCCTTTAAAACTCGAGTCTTTTCTTGTGTACGAATCTCTGTGTCATTGTCGCATCGTGAGTCCGATTACCGTCCAGTCAGCTTCATATCCTTTATCTGAGTCTGTTGCATGCTTAGATACCTTATGGCTTTCCCGTTCCTCCATTCGGGTGCCCGAAACTTCAAATGAACCGCTATTTACGTTCATTAAAACACGAGTCTTTTCTTGTGTACGAATCTCTGTGTCATTGTCCCATCGTGAGTCCGATTACCGTCCGGTCAGCTTCATATCCTTTATCAGAGTCTGTTGCATGCTCAGATATCTTATGGCCTTCCCGTTCCTCCATTCGGGTGCCCGAAACTTCAAATGAACCGCTAGTTACGTCCATTAAAACTCGAGTCTTTTCTTGTGTACGAATCTCTATGTCATTGTCGCATCGTGAGTTCGATTACCGTCCGGTCAGCTTTATATCCTTTATCTGAGTCTGTTGCATGCTTAGATATCTTATGGCCTTCCCGTTCCTCCATTTGGGTACCCGAAACTTGAAATGAACCTCTAGTTACGTCCATTAAAAAACGAGTCTTTTCTTGTGTACGAATCTATGTGTCATTGTCCCATCGTGAGTTCGATTGCCGTTCGGTCAGTTTCATATCATTTATCTGAGTCTGTTGCATGCTTAGATATCTTATGGCTTTCTTGTTCCTCCATTCGGGTGCCCGAAAGTTCAAATGTACCGATAGTTACGTCCTTTAAAACTCGAGTCTTTTCTTGTGTACGAATCTCTGTGTCATTGTCGCATCGTGAGTCCGATTACCGTCCTGTCAGCTTCATATCCTTTATCTGAGTCTGTTGCAAGCTTAGATACCTTATGGCTTTCCCGTTCCTCCATTCGGGTGCCCGAAACTTCAAATGAACCGCTATTTACGTTCATTAAAACACGAGTCTTTTCTTGTGTACGAATCTCTGTGTCATTGTCCCATCGTGAGTACGATTACCGTCCGGTCAGCTTCATATCCTTTATCAGAGTCTGTTGCACGCTCAGATATCTTATGGCCTTCCCATTCCTCCATTCGGGTGCCCGAAACTTCAAATGAACCGCTAGTTACGTCCATTAAAACTTGAGTCTTTTCTTGTGTACGAATCTCTATGTCATTGTCGCATCGTGAGTTCGATTACCGTCCGGTCAGCTTCATATCTTTTATCTGAGTCTGTTGCATGCTTAGATATCTTATGGCCTTCCCGTTCCTCCATTCGGGTGCCCGAAACTTGAAATGAACCTTTAGTTACGTCCATTAAAAAACGAGTCTTTTCTTGTGTACGAATCTATGTGTCATTGTCCCATCGTGAGTTCGATTGCCGTTCGGTCAGTTTCATATCATTTATCTGAGTCTGTTGCATGCTTAGATGTCTTATGGCTTTCTTGTTCCTCCATTCGGGTGCC
Source organism: Ambrosia artemisiifolia (assembly GCA_032199755.1). Classification (NCBI taxonomy): domain Eukaryota; kingdom Viridiplantae; phylum Streptophyta; class Magnoliopsida; order Asterales; family Asteraceae; genus Ambrosia; species Ambrosia artemisiifolia. Next base: position 14,924,534 of record CM063529.1, read on the forward strand.
CGAAATTTCAAATGTACCGATAGTTACGTCCTTTAAAACTCGAGTCTTTTCTTGTGTACGAATCTCTGTGTCATTGTCGCATCGTGAGTCCGATTACCGTCCAGTCAGCTTCATATCCTTTATCTGAGTCTGTTGCATGCTTAGATATCTTATGGCTTTCCCGTTCCTCCATTCGGGTGCCCGAAACTTCAAATGAACCGCTATTTACGTTCATTAAAACACGAGTCTTTTCTTGTGTACGAATCTCTGTGTCATTGTCCCATCGTGAGTCCGATTACCGTCCGGTCAGCTTCATATCCTTTATCTGACTCTGTTGCATGCTCAGATATCTTATGGCCTTCCCGTTCCTCCATTCGGGTGCCCGAAACTTCAAATGAACCGCTAGTTACGTCCACTAAGACACGAGTCTTTTCTTGTGTACGAATCTCTGTGTCATTGTCCCATCGTGAGTCCGATTACCGTCCGGTCAGCTTCATATCCTTTATCTAAGTCTGTTGCATGCTCAGATATCTTATGGCCTTCCCGTTCCTCCATTCGGGTGCCCGAAACTTCAAATGTACAGATAGTTACGTCCTTTAAAACTCGAGACTTTTCTTGTGTACGAATCTCTATTGTCATTGTCGCATCGTGAGTCCGATTACCGTCCGGTCAGCTTCATATCCTTTATCTGAGTCTGTTGCATGCTTAGATATCTTATGGCCTTCCCGTACCTCCATTCGAGTGCCCGAAACTTCAAATGTACAGATAGTTACGTCCTTTAAAACTCGAGTCTTTTCTTGTGTACGAATCTCTATGTCATTGTCGCATCGTTAGTCCGATTACCGTCCGGTCAGCTTCATATCCTTTATCTGAGTCTGTTGCATGCTTAGATATCTTATGGCCTTCCCGTACCTCCATTCGGGTGCCCGAAACTTCAAATGTACAGATAGTTACGTCCTTTAAAACTCGAGTCTTTTCTTGTGTACGAATCTCTATTGTCATTGTCCCATCGTGAGTCCGATTACCTCCGTTAAGCTTCATATCCTCTATCCGAGTCTGTTGCATGCTCAGATATCTTATGGCCTTCCCGTACCTCCATTCGGGTGCCCGAAACTTCAAATGTACAGATAGTTACGTCCTTTAAAACTCGAGTCTTTTCTTGTGTACGAATCTCTATTGTCATTGTCGCATCGTGAGTCTGATTACCGTCTGGTCAGCTTCATATCCTTTATCTGAGTCTGCTGCATGCTTAGATATCTTATGGCTTTCCCGTTCCTCCATTCGGGTGCCCGAAATTTCAAATGAACCGCTAGTTACGTCCATTAAAACACGAGTCTTTTCTTGTGTACGAATCTATGTGTCATTGTCCCATCGTGAGTCCGATTACCGTCCGGTCAGCTTCATATCCTTTATCTGAGTCTGTTGCATGCTTAGATATCTTATGGCTTTCCCGTTCCTCCATTCGGGTGCCCGAAATTTCAAATGTACCGATAGTTACGTCCTTTAAAACTCGAGTCTTTTCTTGTGTACGAATCTCTGTGTCATTGTCGCATCGTGAGTCCGATTACCGTCCAGTCAGCTTTGTATCCTTTAACTGAGTCTGTTGCATGCTTAGATATTTTATGGCTTTCCCGTTCCTCCATTCGGGTGCCCGAAACTTCAAATGAACCGCTATTTACGTTCATTAAAACACGAGTCTTTTCTTTTGTACGAATCTCTGTGTCATTGTCCCATCGTGAGTCCGATTACCGTCCAGTCAGCTTCATATTCTTTATCTGAGTCTGCTGCATGCTTAGATGTCTTATGGCTTTCCCGTTCCTCCATTCGGGTGCCCAAAACTTCAAATGAACCGCTAGTTACGTCCATTAAAACTCGAGTCTTTTCTTGTGTACGAATCTCTATGTCATTGTCGCATCGTGAGTCCAATTACCGTCCGGTCAGCTTCATATCCTTTATCTGAGTCTGTTGCATGCTTAGATATCTTATGGTCTTCCCAAACCTCCATTCGGGTGCCCGAAACTTCAAATTTACAGATACTTACGTCCTTTGAAACTCGAGCCTTTTCTTGTGTACGTGTGACACCCCGCATTTTCAGGTTAACTCTTTTACCGAACTCTAGTTAATTTTCCATGATTATATGTGGTTAAGCACTTAACTAGGGTTAGCTAGACAGGCGTCTTGAATGTTAGGTAACATTAACATACGTTAAGTGACATTAACGTACGTATAACTAGGATAACGGTTGTCTTGACACACACACGAACCCTATAACCCGAACGTTGGTGATTTGTTGGACATGCATGATTATGTGAGCAATTGAGTATTGATGTATGTGGATTAACACGTGTATGCAAGTTACATGCTTATGTGAATTATTACGAATTAATTAACTTGCACGTAAACGTTATGAAATATGTGCACTCATGATAAACACAACGCGTATTGATAAAATAGTACTTTTATATATACTAGTATGACTATTATTGTCGGGATGGATCTCGGGAGTTAGTTAGGGCTAACGGGCTTAGTTATCAGACAAAAACCCACCAAAGCCCGAAAGACTTGGCCCATGAGCCTAACCCTAGTCCCTCCTTTATAAAAAAAAATAAAATAAAGAAACCCTAAGGCTCCTCTTGCGCCGTGGGTTGTAGAACACACACACACACACTCTCATTCAATCTTCTTCAATTTCTTGCTTGATTCAAGTTGTTTGGGTGATATCTTGGAGTCCTAAGGAGCCTTGCATTGAAAGGTATAATGTTTAAGAGTTTTATGATTATTATTCATGCTTGAAAAAGTTATAAAAACCCTAAGAACTTGATATGTAAAAATCGCATATGATGATGATTGAACATCTTGATTGTTTGTTGAATTGTTGATGATTGTGGTTAATAAGAATCATGTCTAGGGTGTATGATATGTAGAAAAATCTGAGATTGAACATGTAAATATGAAGGTTATTGTGTGGTATGAAGTTGTTGCATGATTATGGGTTGTGGGGGTTGGTTAGGGTTTACATAAGTCATGTTAATGAAGATATTGATTTCTGGCAGATTACTTGTACTGAATTGTGTGGCTGTTATGCGAATGATAACATGGTTAATTTGATTATTTTCTGACTCTCAAACGTAATATATGATGTTAGCTTTCCAAAGAGTCCAAAATCATGCGTTTTGGACCTGTTTTGATATGTAAACATGATTTTTAAAGATTAAAGGTGTAAGCTGATTTTCGGAACTGAAAAATGGACCAACTTTAAAGGGCTGTAACTTGAGTTTTACAAATCCGTTAATTATGAAATTTGGACAGGAGTTGAGTTTTGGAGTATACGAGCTTTTCCAATTGGATTCACCTCGTTTTGACGAGTCTAGAATTTTTAATAAATTTTTATGTAAGCTGCTGTCAACAGCACCATTTTCTGAAGTGGCTGGAACGAAATAATTTTTATAAAAATATTGAGGCACTTTTGACGAGAAATAAAAATAGTAGGGTCACGTATGAACATAAGAGGCATCTCTGTAAAATTTTGGGAACTTAATGAGTTGATTTGATATTTTATAAAAATTGGTTTTTATACTCCAAAATCTGTCCAGAAAACGCAGATTTGCAAATAATCGTTTATGTGACATTTTGAGTGTGTTAATGAGTTATGAGTTATGAAATCCTATATGAAAACGTGTGTACATGTTATTTACAGAGTATAGATGCCATGATAGGCTAATGGTATGCAACGTGCGATGTGAACTAGTTGTGTTAAAAGTGTTAAATTGATACATCATTTACTAATCACCAACGATTGACGGGTTTGCATGGTTTCATTAAGTCGTGTACGATTACGTGAGATGTCACTTAAGTCCTTGTGTCAATACACTCAAACACTTGCAACTTTGTATTTGATAGGTTTTTGGGTAGACGAATAGTCTTCCACACTTATTTCCTGTACGGTTTACTTTAGCACGCAACCTAAGGTGAGTTTCACTACTTTACGCGAAAGCATGTGTCTCAGGTTGAGACAAGGTTTAGTAAAACTTTTCTACAACTTTTCCATCCCGGGTTTTGGGATGCTATGACTCCTTGTGTGGGTCGGGTTTTCGATCTTTACGAGGATCACACTTTTATCAGTTTTGTAATTTAACTGTCCTTTGTGAACTAAACACTCTATCTTGAAAGTCCTTACTTTTTATTGGGTTAATCGCCGGAGGCGAACGGGGTAGTAGTTAGTAGCGCTATTAGGTTGTGCAGCAACCTCATGCCTGAGGTGCTTGGGTCACGGGCATGAACTTCTGACCACTTTTTATTACTGGTGTTGATAGACACCAGTGCTGAGGCACTATAACATCTGTATGTTTCCCAATAACCACTGTTTAGTTACATCGAGTGGGTTAGCTACCCCTGACAAGCTTAAAACTGATGTTACATTTACAACTGTAGAAATTACAACTGTTTCCCTACTGTGAACTCACCAGCTTTATGTTGACACACTTAGTATGTTTTCGCAGGTCGCTAGAAAAGGAGCACGTCTAGGTCCATGCATGATGTCTTTTGGGAACATTAACTTTTAATGCTTTCGTACTTACTTTATTTCGGTCTTTGGGCGCGTTGTTTTGCGCAACATATTTTAAATTGTTTAACTGTTTCGCTTCCGCATTTAACTAAACTTGAGACTGATAAACTTTTCAAAAATAAAAGCGAATTTCATTTTAAACGAACTAAATGGTTTGGGCATTTAGAGTCGTTCGTATAACTAAGGCACCAGCTGAGTTTCCGCATGTGCATTGACTACCGGGAACTGAATAAAGTCACAATCAAGAACCGTTACCCGTTGCCTCGAATTGATGATTTGTTTGACCAACTCCAAGGGTCAAGTTTTTATTCGAAAATTGATTTGAGGTCGGGTTATCACCAGCTGAGGGTCCGGGAGGAGGATGTGGCCAAGACAGCCTTCCGAACTCGTTATGGGCACTATGAATTTTTGGTGATGCCATTTGGGTTGACCAATGCACCCGCGGTCTTTATGGACCTCATGAACCGCGTGTGTAAACCATACTTGGATAAATTCGTCATAGTGTTTATTGATGACATTCTAATTTATTCCAAGAGCAGTGAAGAACACGAGCAACACTTGCAGATGATCTTGGAACTTCTAAGGAGAGAACAGTTATATGCAAAATTTTCCAAATGTGACTTTTGGATTCGGGAGGTTCAATTCTTAGGACATGTAGTGAATGAGGCGGGCATACATGTTGACCCTGCCAAGATTGATGCTATCAAACGTTGGGAGGCCCCTAAGACTCCTACAGAAGTGCGTCAATTCCTTGGTCTCGCGGGGTATTATCGTAGGTTTATTCAGGGATTTTCAAAGATCGCCCAACCCCTCACCGCTTTGACTCAGAAAAGTATTACTTACAAATGGGGGGATGCCCAAGAGTCCGCTTTCCAATTGTTGAAAACAAAACTCTGTAGTGCGCCAATTCTGTCGTTACCTGAGGGTACAGATGATTTTGAGGTGTATTGTGACGCCTCCATCCAAGGCCTAGGGTGTGTACTGATGCAACGCAAGAAGGTGATCGCGTATGCATCGCGGCAATTGAAAGTTCATGAGAGGAATTACCCCACTCATGACCTGGAGTTGGGAGCAGTGGTCTTCGCTCTCAAAATTTGGAGGCACTACCTCTACGGGACAAAGTGCACAATTTTCACGGATCACAAGAGCCTTGAGCATATATTTGATCAGAAGGTACTAAACATACGACAACGTCGCTGGGTCGAACTTCTGAATGATTATGACTGTGCTATTAAGTATCATCCGGGGAAAGCCAACGTTGTAGCGGATGCCCTTAGTCGCAAGGAGACGAAACCCAAGCGGGTACGAGCCTTGCAACTTACCATACACTCGAACCTCCCAGATAAAATCCGCGACGCTCAAGTTGAGGCCTTAAAGGAGGAGAATATCCGACTTGAAACGCTACACGGTGCTGATAAACACTTGGAATTAAAGTCGGATGGACTCCAATATTTTATGAATCGAGTTTGGATCCCACTTTTTGGGGATGTCAGACAACTTGTGCTTGATGAGGCACACACCTCTCGCTATTCGGTACATCCTGGCTCGGATAAAATGTACCAAGACCTTAAAACTCTTTACTGGTGGCCGAATATGAAAGCCGAAATAGCAACTTATGTTAGTAAGTGCTTAACTTGTGCTAAGGTCAAGATCGAGTACCAAAAACCTTCGGGCTTGCTCCAACAACCCGAAATTCCCATGTGGAAATGGGATGGAATTTCCATGGACTTTATCTCCAAACTCCCTAAGGCGCTGGTGGCTATGACAAAATTTGGGTCATTGTTGACCGCCTAACGAAGTCAGCTCATTTCTTGGCAATCAAGGAGACAGATACCTTGGAACGTCTTGCTACTCTTTACATCAAGGAGGTTGTTTCTAGGCACGGGGTGCCTACTTCAATCATATCTGACCGTGATCCCAGATTTACTTCCCGATTCTGGACTACGCTTCATGATGCGTTGGGCACTCGCCTAGACATGAGCACGGCCTATCATCCTCAGACAGATGGCCAAAGTGAACGTACTATTCAAACGTTAGAGGATTTACTACGAGCATGCGTGGTGGATTTTGGTAAGAATTGGGATAAACATTTACCCTTGATTGAATTTTCGTACAACAACAGTTACCACACTTCTATACAGTGTGCGCCTTTCGAGGCACTCTATGGGCGTAAATGTAGATCACCAATTTGTTGGGCTGAGGTTGGGGACAGCCAGCTAACAGGCCCTGAGCTCGTACATGAAACGTCTGAGAAAATCATCCAAATTAGAAACCGTATGGCCGCTGCCCGTGATAGGCAGAAAAGTTACGCTGATAAACGCCGAAAGCCTCTAGAATTCCAAGTTGGGGACAGGGTACTCTTAAAAGTGTCGCCCTGGAAGGGTGTGATTCGTTTCGGGAAACGAGGAAAGTTAAACCCTCGGTATGTGGGACCATTCGAAATTGTGGAAAGAATTGGTCCGGTGGCGTATAGGTTGAACCTACCTGATGAACTTAATGGGGTGCATAACGTATTCCACGTATCAAATCTTAAGAAGTGTCTGTCTGACGCAACATTGGTGGTTCCACTAGAAGAAATTCAAGTGGATGACCAGTTGAGGTTCGTGGAAGAACCAGTAGAAATCCTTGAACAGGGCGTCAAGAAACTTCGACAAAGCACCATACCTATTGTTAAGGTACGGTGGAATTCTCGTCTAGGACCAGAATATACGTGGGAACGCAAGGATCAGATGCGACTCAAATACCCACACCTCTTCACAGAACCTGAAATTGTACATAGGCCGAACGCTAAACGTAAAGCAACTAACTCAAAGTGATTTCGGGGCGAAATCCCTTTCAACTTGGGGATGATGTGACATCCGGTAACCAAGCACACCAACTTTACTGTTTACTTGCTGAATTTCGAGACGAAATTCTTTTCAACTTGGGGATGATGTGACACCCCGCATTTTCAGGTTAACTCTTTTACCGAACTCTAGTTAATTTTCCATGATTATATGTGGTTAAGCACTTAACTAGGGTTAGCTAGACAGGCGTCTTGAATGTTAGGTAACATTAACATACGTTAAGTGACATTAACGTACGTATAACTAGGATAACGGTTGTCTTGACACACACACGAACCCTATAACCCGAACGTTGGTGATTTGTTGGACATGCATGATTATGTGAGCAATTGAGTATTGATGTATGTGGATTAACACGTGTATGCAAGTTACATGCTTATGTGAATTATTACGAATTAATTAACTTGCACGTAAACGTTATGAAATATGTGCACTCATGATAAACACAACGTGTATTGATAAAATAGTACTTTTATATATACTAGTATGACTATTATTGTCGGGATGGATCTCGGGAGTTAGTTAGGGCTAACGGGCTTAGTTATCAGACAAAAACCCACCGAAGCCCGAAAGACTTGGCCCATGAGCCTAACCCTAGTCCCTCCTTTATAAAAAAAAAAAATAAAGAAACCCTAAGGCTCCTCTTGCGCCGTGGGTTGTAGAACACACACACACACACTCTCATTCAATCTTCTTCAATTTCTTGCTTGATTCAAGTTGTTTGGGTGATATCTTGGAGTCCTAAGGAGCCTTGCATTGAAAGGTATAATGTTTAAGAGTTTTATGATTATTATTCATGCTTGAAAAAGTTATAAAAACCCTAAGAACTTGATATGTAAAAATCGCATATGATGATGATTGAACATCTTGATTGTTTGTTGAATTGTTGATGATTGTGGTTAATAAGAATCATGTCTAGGGTGTATGATATGTAGAAAAATCTGAGATTGAACATGTAAATATGAAGGTTATTGTGTGGTATGAAGTTGTTGCATGATTATGGGTTGTGGGGGTTGGTTAGGGTTTACATAAGTCATGTTAATGAAGATATTGATTTCTGGCAGATTACTTGTACTGAATTGTGTGGCTGTTATGCGAATGATAACATGGTTAATTTGATTATTTTCTGACTCTCAAACGTAATATATGATGTTAGCTTTCCAAAGAGTCCAAAATCATGCGTTTTGGACCTGTTTTGATATGTAAACATGATTTTTAAAGATTAAAGGTGTAAGCTGATTTTCGGAACTGAAAAATGGACCAACTTTAAAGGGCTGTAACTTGAGTTTTACAAATCCGTTAATTATGAAATTTGGACAGGAGTTGAGTTTTGGAGTATACGAGCTTTTCCAATTGGATTCACCTCGTTTTGACGAGTCTAGAATTTTAATATATTTTTATGTAAGCTGCTGTCAACAGCACCATTTTCTGAAGTGGCTGGAACGAAATAATTTTTATAAAAATATTGAGGCACTTTTGACGAGAAATAAAAATAGTAGGGTCACGTATGAACATAAGAGGCATCTCTGTAAAATTTTGGGAACTTAATGAGTTGATTTGATATTTTATAAAAATTGGTTTTTATACTCCAAAATCTGTCCAGAAAACGCAGATTTGCAAATAATCGTTTATGTGACATTTTGAGTGTGTTAATGAGTTATGAGTTATGAAATCCTATATGAAAACGTGTGTACATGTTATTTACAGAGTATAGATGCCATGATAGGCTAATGGTATGCAACGTGCGATGTGAACTAGTTGTGTTAAAAGTGTTAAATTGATACATCATTTACTAATCACCAACGATTGACGGGTTTGCATGGTTTCATTAAGTCGTGTACGATTACGTGAGATGTCACTTAAGTCCTTGTGTCAATACACTCAAACACTTGCAACTTTGTATTTGATAGGTTTTTGGGTAGACGAATAGTCTTCCACACTTATTTCCTGTACGGTTTACTTTAGCACGCAACCTAAGGTGAGTTTCACTACTTTACGCGAAAGCATGTGTCTCAGGTTGAGACAAGGTTTAGTAAAACTTTTCTACAACTTTTCCATCCCGGGTTTTGGGATGCTATGACTCCTTGTGTGGGTCGGGTTTTCGATCTTTACGAGGATCACACTTTTATCAGTTTTGTAATTTAACTGTCCTTTGTGAACTAAACACTCTATCTTGAAAGTCCTTACTTTTTATTGGGTTAATCGCCGGAGGCGAACGGGGTAGTAGTTAGTAGCGCTATTAGGTTGTGCAGCAACCTCATGCCTGAGGTGCTTGGGTCACGGGCATGAACTTCTGACCACTTTTTATTACTGGTGTTGATAGACACCAGTGCTGAGGCACTATAACATCTGTATGTTTCCCAATAACCACTGTTTAGTTACATCGAGTGGGTTAGCTACCCCTGACAAGCTTAAAACTGATGTTACATTTACAACTGTAGAAATTACAACTGTTTCCCTACTGTGAACTCACCAGCTTTATGTTGACACACTTAGTATGTTTTCGCAGGTCGCTAGAAAAGGAGCACGTCTAGGTCCATGCATGATGTCTTTTGGGAACATTAACTTTTAATGCTTTCGTACTTACTTTATTTCGGTTTTTGGGCGCGTTGTTTTGCGCAACATATTTTAAATTGTTTAACTGTTTCGCTTCCGCATTTAACTAAACTTGAGACTGATAAACTTTTCAAAAATAAAAGCGAATTTCATTTTAAACGAACTAAATGGTTTGGGCATTTAGAGTCGTTCGTATAACTAAGGCTATGAGATTCCGGTGTGTCACGCGCCTCGCGGTAAAACCCCGCAGTGGAAATTTGAGGGTGTGACAGTACGAATCTCTGTGTCATTGTCCCATCGTGAGTCCGATTACCGTCCATTAAGCTTCATATCCTTTATCTGAGTCTGTTGCATGCTCAGATATCTTATGGCCTTCCCGTTCCTCCATTCGGGTGCCCGAAACTTCAAATGAACCGCTAGTTACGTCCATTAAAACTCGAGTCTTTTCTTGTGTACGAATCTCTATGTCATTGTCGCATCGTGAGTCCGATTACCGTCCGGTCAGCTTCATATCCTTTATCTGAGTCTGTTGCATGCTTAGATATCTTATGGCCTTCCCGTACCTCCATTCGGGTGCCCGAAACTTCAAATGTACAGATAGTTACGTCCTTTAAAACTCGAGTCTTTTCTTGTGTACGAATCTCTATTGTCATTGTCGCATCGTGAGTCCGATTACCATCTGGTCAGCTTCATATCCTTTATCTGAGTCTGCTGCATGCTTAGATATCTTATGGCTTTCCCGTTCCTCCATTCGGGTGCCCGAAATTTCAAATGAACCGCTAGTTACGTCCATTAAAACACGAGTCTTTTCTTGTGTACGAATCTATGTGTCATTGTCCCATCGTGAGTCCGATTACCGTCCGGTCAGCTTCATATCCTTTATCTGAGTCTGTTGCATGCTTAGATATCTTATGGCTTTCCCGTTCCTCCATTCGGGTGCTCGAAATTTCAAATGTACCGATAGTTACGTCCTTTAAAACTCGAGTCTTTTCTTGTGTACGAATCTCTGTGTCATTGTCGCATCGTGAGTCCGATTACCGTCCAGTCAGCTTTGTATCCTTTAACTGAGTCTGTTGCATGCTTAGATATTTTATGGCTTTCCCGTTCCTCCATTCGGGTGCCCGAAACTTCAAATGAACCGCTATTTACGTTCATTAAAACACGAGTCTTTTCTTTTGTACGAATCTCTGTGTCATTGTCCCATCGTGAGTCCGATTACCGTCCGGTCAGCTTCATATCCTTTATCTGAGTCTGTTGCATGCTCAGATATCTTATGGCCTTCCCGTTCCTCCATTCGGTTGCCTGAAACTTCAAATGAACCGCTAGTTACGTCCATTAAAACTTGAGGCTTTTCTTGTGTACGAATCTCTATGTCATTGTCGCATCGTGAGTCCGATTACCGTCCGGTCAGCTTCATATCCTTTATCTGAGTCTGTTGCATGCTTAGATATCTTATGGCCTTCCCGTACCTCCATTCGGGTGCCCGAAACTTCAAATGTACAGATAGTTACGTCCTTTAAAACTCGAGTCTTTTCTTGTGTACGAATCTCTATGTCATTGTCGCATCGTTAGTCCGATTACCGTCCGGTCAGCTTCATATCCTTTATCTGAGTCTGTTGCATGCTTAGATATCTTATGGCCTTCCCGTACCTCCATTCAGGTGCCCGAAACTTCAAATGTACAGATAGTTACGTCCTTTAAAACTCGAGTCTTTTCTTGTGTACGAATCTCTATTGTCATTGTCGCATCGTCAGTCCGATTACCGTCTGATCAGCTTCATATCCTTTATCTGAGTCTGCTGCATGCTTAGATATCTTATGGCTTTCCCGTTCCTCCATTCAGGTGCCCGAAATTTCAAATGAACCGCTAGTTACGTCCATTAAAACACGAGTCTTTTCTTGTTTACGAATCTATGTGTCATAGTCCCATCCTGAGTCCGATTACCGTCCGGTCATCTTCATATCCTTTATCTGAGTCTGTTGCATGCTTAGATATCTTATGGCTTTCCCGTTCCTCCATTCGGGTGCCCGAAATTTCAAATGTACCGATAGTTACGTCCTTTAAAACTCGAGTCTTTTCTTGTGTACGAATCTCTGTGTCATTGTCGCATCGTGAGTCCGATTACCGTCCAGTCAGCTTTATATCCTTTAACTGAGTCTGTTGCATGCTTAGATATCTTATGGCTTTCCCGTTCCTCCATTCGGGTGCCCGAAACGTCAAATGAACCGCTAGTTACGTCCATTAAAACACGAGTCTTTTCTTGTGTACGAATCTCTATGTCATTGTCCCATCGTGAGTCTGATTAGCGTCCGGTAAGCTTCATATCCTTTATCTGAGTATGTTGCATGCTCAGATATCTTATGGCCTTCCCGTTCCTCCATTCGGGTGCCCAAAACGTCAAATGAACCGCTAGTTACGTCCATTAAAACTCGAGTCTTTTCTTGTGTACGAATCTCTGTGTCATTGTCCCATCGTGAGTCCGATTACCGTCCGGTCAGCTTCATATCCTTTATTTGAGTCTGTTGCAGGCTTAGATATCTTATGGCTTTCCCGTTCCTCCATTCGGGTGCCCGAAACTTCAAATGTACCGATAGTTACGTCCTTTGAAACTCGAGTCTTTTCTTGTGTACGAATCTCTGTGTCATTGTCGCATCGTGAGTCCGATTACCGTTCGGTCAGCTTCAAATCCTTTATCTGAGTCTGTTGCATGCTTAGATATCTTATGGCTTTCCCGTTCCTCCATTCGGGTGCCCGAAACTTCAAATGAACCGCTATTTACCTTCATTAAAACACGAGTCTTTTTTTGTGTACGAATCTCTGTGTCATTGTCCCATCGTGAGTCTGATTACCGTCCGGTCAGCTTCATATCCTTTATCTGAGTCTGTTGCATGCTTAGATACCTTATGGCCTTCCCGTTCCTCCATTCGGGTGCCCGAAACTTCAAATATACAGATAGTTACGTCCTTTAAAACTCGAGTCTTTTCTTGTGTATAAATCTCTATGTCATTGTCGCATCGTGAGTCCGATTACCGTCCGCTCAGCTTCAGATTCTTTATATAAGTCTGTTGCATGCTTAGATATGTTATGGCCTTCCCGTTCCTCCATTTGGGTGCCCGAAACTTCAAATGAACCACTAGTTACGTCCATTAAAATACGAGTCTTTTCTTGTGTACGAATCTCTGTGTCATTGTCACATCGTGAGTCCGATTACCGTCCGGTCTGCTTCGTATCGTTTAACATAGTTTGTTGCATGATCAGATATCTTATGGCGTTCCCGTTCCTCGATTCGGGTGCCCAAAACTTCATATGAATCGATAGTTCCGTCCATTAAAACTCGAGTCTTTTCTTGTGTACGAATCTTTGTGTCATTGTCCCATCGTGAGTCCGTTTACCGTCCGGCAAGCTTCATATCCTTTATCAGAGTCTGTTGCATGCTGAGATATCTTATGGCCTTCCCGTTCCTCCATTTGGGTGCCCGAAACTTCAAATGTACAGATAGTTACGTCCTTTAAAACTCGAGTCTTTTCTTGTGTACGAATCTCTATGTCATTATCGCATCGTGAGTCCGATTACCGTCCGGTCAGCTTCAGACCCTTTATCTGAGTCTGTTGCATGCTTAGATATCTTATGGCCTTCCCGTACCTCCATTCGGGTGCCCAAAACTTCAAATGTACAGATAGTTACGTCCTTTAAAACTCGAGTCTTATCTTGTGTACGAATCTCTATTGTCATTGTCGCATCGTGAGTCCGATTACCGCCTGGTCAGCTTCATATCCTTTATCTGAGTCTGCTGCATGCTTAGATATCTTATGGCTTTCCCGTTCCTCCATTCGGGTGCCCGAAACGTCAAATGAACCGCTAGTAACGTCCATTAAAACACGAGTCTTTTCTTGTGTACGAATCTCTGTGTCATTGTCCCATCGTGAGTCCGATTACCGTCCGGTAAGCTTCATATCCTTTATGTGAGTATGTTGCATGCTCAGATATCTTATGGCCTTCCCGTTCCTCCATTCGGGGGCTCGAAACTTCAAATGAACCGCTAGTTACGTCCATTAAAACACGAGTCTTTTCTTGTGTGTGAATCTCTGTGTCATTGTCCCATCGTGAGTCCGATTACCGTCCGGTCAGCTTCATATCCTTTATCTGAGTCTGTTGCATGGTTAGATATCTTATGGCCTTCCCGTACCTCCATTCGGGTGCCCGAAACTTCAAATGTACAGATAGTTACGTCCATTAAAACTCGAGTCTTTTCTTGTGTACGAATCTCTATGTCATTGTCGCATCGTGAGTCCGATTACCGTCCGGTCAGCTTCATATCCTTTATCTGAGTCTGTTGCATGCTTAGATATTTTAAGGCCTTCCCGTACCTCAATTCGGGTGCCCGGAACTTCAAATGTACAGATACTTACGTCCTTTAAAACTCGAGTCTTTTCTTGTGGACGAATCTCTATTGTCATTGTCCCATCGTGAGCCCGATTACCGTCTGGTCAACTTCATATCCTTTATCTGAGTCTGCTGCATGCTTAAATATCTTATGGCTTTCCCGTTCCTCCATTCGGGTGCCCGAAATTTCAAATGAACCGCTAGTTACGTCCATTAAAACACGAGTCTTTTCTTGTGTACGAATCTATGTGTCATTGTCCCATCATGAGTCTGATTACCGTCCGATCAGCTTCATATCCTTTATCTGAGTCTGTTGCATGCTTAGATATCTTATGGCTTTCCCGTTCCTCCATTCGGGTGCCCGAAATTTCAAATGTACCGATAGTTACGTCCTTTAAAACTCGAGTCTTTTCTTGTGTACGAATCTCTGTGTCATTGTCGCATCGTGAGTCCGATTACCGTCCAGTCAGCTTCATATCCTTTATCTGAGTCTGTTGCATGCTTAGATATCTTATGGCTTTCCCGTTCCTCCATTCGGGAGCCCGAAACTTCAAATGAACCGCTATTTACGTTCATTAAAACACGAGTCTTTTCTTGTGTACGAATCTCTGTGTCATTGTCCCATCGTGAGTCCGTTTACCGTCCGGTCAGCTTCATATCCTTTATCTGAGTCTGTTTCATGCTTAGATGTCTTATGGCTTTCCCGTTCCTCCATTCGGGTGCCCGTAACTTCAAATGAACTGCTATTTACGTTCATTAAAACACGACTCTTTTCTTGTGTACGAATCTCTGTGTCATTGTCCCATCGTGAGTCCGATTACCGTTCGGTCAGCTTCATATCCTTTATCAGTGTCTGTTGCATGCTCAGATATCTTATGGCCTTCCCGTTCCTCCATTCGGGTGCCCGAAACTTCAAATGTACAGATAGTTACGTCCTTTAAAACTCGAGTCTTTTCTTGTGTACGAATCTCTATGTCATTATCGCATCGTGAGTCCGATTACCGCCTGGTCAGCTTCATATCCTTTATCTGAGTCTGCTGCATGCTTAGATATCTTATGGCTTTCCCGTTCCTCCATTCGGGTGCCCGAAACGTCAAATGAACCGCTAGTTACGTCCATTAAAACACGAGTGTTTTCTTGTGTACGAATCTCTGTGTCATTGTCCCATCGTGAGTCCGATTACCGTCCGGTAAGCTTCATATCCTTTATCTGAGTATGTTGCATGCTCAGATATCTTATGGCCTTCCCGTTCCTCCATTCGGGGGCTCGAAACTTCAAATGAACCGCTAGTTACGTCCATTAAAACACGAGTCCTTTCTTGTGTACGAATCTCTGTGTCATTGTCCCATCGTGAGTCCGATTACCGTCCGGTCAGCTTCATATTCTTTATCTGAGTCTGTTGCATGCTTAGATATCTTATGGCCTTCCCGTACCTCCATTCGGGTGCCCGAAACTTCAAATGTACAGTTAGTTACGTCCATTAAAACTCGAGTCTTTTCTTGTGTACGAATCTCTATGTCATTGTCGCATCGTGAGTACGATTACCGTCCGGTCAGCTTCATATCCTTTATCTGAGTCTGTTGCATGCTTAGATATCTTATGGCCTTCCCGAACCTCCATTCGGGTGCCCGAAACTTCAAATTTACAGATAGTTACGTCCTTTGAAACTCGAGTCTTTTCTTGTGTACGAATCTCTGTGTCATTGTCCCATCGTGAGTCCGATTACCGTCCGGTCAGCTTCATATCCTTTATCTGAGTCTGTTGCATGCTTAGATATCTTATGGCCTTCCCGTACCTCCATTCGGGTGCCCGAAACTTCAAATGTACAGTTAGTTACGTCCATTAAAACTCGAGTCTTTTCTTGTGTACGAATCTCTATGTCATTGTCGCATCGTGAGTACGATTACCGTCCGGTCAGCTTCATATCCTTTATCTGAGTCTGTTGCATGCTTAAATATCTTATGGCCTTCCCGAACCTCCATTCGGGTGCCCGAAACTTCAAATTTACAGATAGTTACGTCCTTTGAAACTCGAGTCTTTTCTTGTGTACGAATCTCTGTGTCATTGTCCCATCGTGAGTCCGATTACCGTCCGGTCAGCTTCATATCCTTTATCTGAGTCTGTTGCATGCTTAGATATCTTATGGCCTTCCCGTACCTCCATTCGAGTGCCCGAAACTTCAAATGTACAGATAGTTACGTCCTTTAAAACTCGAGTCTTTTCTTGTGTACGAATCTCTATGTCATTGTCGCATCGTGAGTCCGATTACCGTCCGGTCAGCTTCATATCCTTTATCTGAGTCTGTTGCATGCTTAGATATCTTATGGCCTTCCCGTACCTCCATTCGAGTGCCCGAAACTTCAAATGTACAGATAGTTACGTCCTTTAAAACTCGAGTCTTTTCTTGTGTACGAATCTCTATGTCATTGTCGCATCGTTAGTCCGATTACCGTCCGGTCAGCTTCATATCCTTTATCTGAGTCTGTTGCATGCTTAGATATCTTATGGCCTTCCCGTACCTCCATTCGGGTGCCCGAAACTTCAAATGTACAGATAGTTACGTCCTTTAAAACTCGAGTCTTTTCTTGTGTACGAATCTCTATTGTCATTGTCGCATCGTGAGTCCGATTACCATCTGGTCAGCTTCATATCCTTTATCTGAGTCTGCTGCATGCTTAGATATCTTATGGCTTTCCCCTTCCTCCATTCGGGTGCCCGAAATTTCAAATGAACCGCAAGTTACGTCGATTAAAACACGAGTCTTTTCTTGTGTACGAATCTATGTGTCATTGTCCCATCGTGAGTCCGACTACCGTCCGGTCAGCTTCATATCCTTTATCTGAGTCTGTTGCATGCTTAGATATCTTATGGCTTTCCCGTTCCTCCATTCGGGTGCCCGAAATTTCAAATGTACCGATAGTTACGTCCTTTAAAACTCGAGTCTTTTCTTGTGTACGAATCTCTGTGTCATTGTCGCATCGTGAGTCCGATTACCGTCCAGTCAGCTTTGTATCCTTTAACTGAGTCTGTTGCATGCTTAGATATTTTATGGCTTTCCCGTTCCTCCATTCGGGTGCCCGAAACTTCAAATGAACCGCTATTTACGTTCATTAAAACACGAGTCTTTTCTTTTGTACGAATCTCTGTGTCATTGTCCCATCGTGAGTCTGATTACCGTCCGGTCTGCTTCATATCCTTTATCTGAGTCTGTTGCATGCTCAGATATCTTATGGCCTTCCCGTTCCTCCATTCGGTTGCCCGGAACTTCAAATGAACCGCTAGTTACGTCCATTAAAACTCGAGTCTTTTCTTGTGTACGAATCTCTATGTCATTGTCGCATCGTGAGACCGATTACCGTCCGGTCAGCTTCATATCCTTTATCTGAGTCTGTTGCATGCTTAGATATCTTATGGCCTTCCCGTACCTCCATTCGGGTGCCCGAAACATCAAATGTACACATAGTTACGTCCTTTAAAACTCGAGTCTTTTCTTGTGTACGAATCTCTATGTCATTGTCGCATCGTTAGTCCGATTACCGTCCGGTCAGCTTCATATCCTTTATCTGAGTCTGTTGCATGCTTAGATATCTTATGGCCTTCCCGTACCTCCATTCAGGTGCCCGAAACTTCAAATGTACAGATAGTTACGTCCTTTAAAACTCGAGTCTTTTCTTGTGTACGAATCTCTATTGTCATTGTCTCATCGTGTGTCCGATTACCGTCTGGTCAGCTTCATATCCTTTATCTGAGTCTGCTGCATGCTTAGATATCTTATGGCTTTCCCGTTCCTCCATTCAGGTGCCCGAAATTTCAAATGAACCGCTAGTTACGTCCATTAAAACACGAGTCTTTTCTTGTGTACGAATCTATGTGTCATTGTCCCATCCTGAGTCCGATTACCGTCCGGTCAGCTTCATATCCTTTATCTGAGTCTGTTGCATGCTTAGATATCTTATGGCTTTCCCGTTCCTCCTTTCGGGTGCCCGAAATTTCAAATGTACCGATAGTTACGTCCTTTAAAACTCGAGTCTTTTCTTGTGTACGAATCTCTGTGTCATTGTCCCATCGTGAGTCCGATTACCGTCCGGTCAGCTTCATATCCTTTATCTGAGTCTGTTGCATGCTTAGATATCTTATGGCCTTCCCGTACCTCCATTCGGGTGCCCGAAACTTCAAATGTACAGTTAGTTACGTCCATTAAAACTCGAGTCTTTTCTTGTGTACGAATCTCTATGTCATTGTCGCATCGTGAGTACGATTACCGTCCGGTCAGCTTCATATCCTTTATCTGAGTCTGTTGCATGCTTAAATATCTTATGGCCTTCCCGAACCTCCATTCGGGTGCCCGAAACTTCAAATTTACAGATAGTTACGTCCTTTGAAACTCGAGTCTTTTCTTGTGTACGAATCTCTGTGTCATTGTCCCATCGTGAGTCCGATTACCGTCCGGTCAGCTTCATATCCTTTATCTGAGTCTGTTGCATGCTTAGATATCTTATGGCCTTCCCGTACCTCCATTCGAGTGCCCGAAACTTCAAATGTACAGATAGTTACGTCCTTTAAAACTCGAGTCTTTTCTTGTGTACGAATCTCTATGTCATTGTCGCATCGTTAGTCCGATTACCGTCCGGTCAGCTTCATATCCTTTATCTGAGTCTGTTGCATGCTTAGATATCTTATGGCCTTCCCGTACCTCCATTCGGGTGCCCGAAACTTCAAATGTACAGATAGTTACGTCCTTTAAAACTCGAGTCTTTTCTTGTGTACGAATCTCTATTGTCATTGTCGCATCGTGAGTCCGATTACCATCTGGTCAGCTTCATATCCTTTATCTGAGTCTGCTGCATGCTTAGATATCTTATGGCTTTCCCCTTCCTCCATTCGGGTGCCCGAAATTTCAAATGAACCGCAAGTTACGTCGATTAAAACACGAGTCTTTTCTTGTGTACGAATCTATGTGTCATTGTCCCATCGTGAGTCCGACTACCGTCCGGTCAGCTTCATATCCTTTATCTGAGTCTGTTGCATGCTTAGATATCTTATGGCTTTCCCGTTCCTCCATTCGGGTGCCCGAAATTTCAAATGTACCGATAGTTACGTCCTTTAAAACTCGAGTCTTTTCTTGTGTACGAATCTCTGTGTCATTGTCGCATCGTGAGTCCGATTACCGTCCAGTCAGCTTTGTATCCTTTAACTGAGTCTGTTGCATGCTTAGATATTTTATGGCTTTCCCGTTCCTCCATTCGGGTGCCCGAAACTTCAAATGAACCGCTATTTACGTTCATTAAAACACGAGTCTTTTCTTTTGTACGAATCTCTGTGTCATTGTCCCATCGTGAGTCTGATTACCGTCCGGTCTGCTTCATATCCTTTATCTGAGTCTGTTGCATGCTCAGATATCTTATGGCCTTCCCGTTCCTCCATTCGGTTGCCCGGAACTTCAAATGAACCGCTAGTTACGTCCATTAAAACTCGAGTCTTTTCTTGTGTACGAATCTCTATGTCATTGTCGCATCGTGAGACCGATTACCGTCCGGTCAGCTTCATATCCTTTATCTGAGTCTGTTGCATGCTTAGATATCTTATGGCCTTCCCGTACCTCCATTCGGGTGCCCGAAACATCAAATGTACACATAGTTACGTCCTTTAAAACTCGAGTCTTTTCTTGTGTACGAATCTCTATGTCATTGTCGCATCGTTAGTCCGATTACCGTCCGGTCAGCTTCATATCCTTTATCTGAGTCTGTTGCATGCTTAGATATCTTATGGCCTTCCCGTACCTCCATTCAGGTGCCCGAAACTTCAAATGTACAGATAGTTACGTCCTTTAAAACTCGAGTCTTTTCTTGTGTACGAATCTCTATTGTCATTGTCTCATCGTGTGTCCGATTACCGTCTGGTCAGCTTCATATCCTTTATCTGAGTCTGCTGCATGCTTAGATATCTTATGGCTTTCCCGTTCCTCCATTCAGGTGCCCGAAATTTCAAATGAACCGCTAGTTACGTCCATTAAAACACGAGTCTTTTCTTGTGTACGAATCTATGTGTCATTGTCCCATCCTGAGTCCGATTACCGTCCGGTCAGCTTCATATCCTTTATCTGAGTCTGTTGCATGCTTAGATATCTTATGGCTTTCCCGTTCCTCCTTTCGGGTGCCCGAAATTTCAAATGTACCGATAGTTACGTCCTTTAAAACTCGAGTCTTTTCTTGTTACGAATCTCTGTGTCATTGTCGCATCGTGAGTCCGATTACCGTCCAGTCAGCTTTATATCCTTTAACTGAGTCTGTTGCATGCTTAGATATCTTATGGCTTTCCCGTTCCTCCATTCGGGTGCCCGAAACGTCAAATGAACCGCTAGTTACGTCCATTAAAACACGAGTCTTTTCTTGTGTACGAATCTCTATGTCATTGTCCCATCGTGAGTCTGATTATCGTCCGGTAAGCTTCATATCCTTTATCTGAGTATGTTGCATGCTCAGATATCTTATGGCCTTCCCGTTCCTCCATTCGGGTGCCCAAAACGTCAAATGAACCGCTAGTTACGTCCATTAAAACTCGAGTCTTTTCTTGTGTACGAATCTCTGTGTCATTGTCCCATCGTGAGTCCGATTACCGTCCGGTCAGCTTCATATCGTTTATTTGAGTCTTTTGCAGGCTTAGATATCTTATGGCTTTCCCGTTCCTCCATTCGGGTGCCCGAAACTTCAAATGTACCGATAGTTACGTCCTTTGAAACTCGAGTCTTTTCTTGTGTACGAATCTCTGTGTCATTGTCGCATCGTGAGTCCGATTACCGTCCGGTCAGCTTCAAATCCTTTATCTGAGTCTGTTGCATGCTTAGATATTTTATGGCTTTCCCGTTCCTCCATTCGGGTGCCTGAAACTTCAAATGAACCGCTATTTACCTTCATTAAAACACGAGTCTTTTCTTGTGTACGAATCTCTGTGTCATTGTCCCATCGTGAGTCCGATTACCGTCCGGTCAGCTTCATATACTTTATCTGAGTCTGTTGCATGCTCAGATATCTTATGGCCTTCCCGTTCCTCCATTCGGTTGCCCGAAACTTCAAATGAACCGCTAGTTACGTCCATTAAAACTCGAGTCTTTTCTTGTGTACGAATCTCTATGTCATTGTCGCATCGTGAGTCCGATTACCGTCCGGTCAGCTTCATATCCTTTATCAGTGTCTGTTGCATGCTCAGATATCTTATGGCCTTCCCGTTCCTCCATTCGGGTGCCCGAAACTTCAAATGTACAGATAGTTACGTCCTTTAAAACTCGAGTCTTTTCTTGTGTACGAATCTCTATGTCATTATCGCATCGTGAGTCCGATTACCGCCTGGTCAGCTTCATATCCTTTATCTGAGTCTGCTGCATGCTTAGATATCTTATGGCTTTCCCGTTCCTCCATTCGGGTGCCCGAAACGTCAAATGAACCGCTAGTTACGTCCATTAAAACACGAGTGTTTTCTTGTGTACGAATCTCTGTGTCATTGTCCCATCGTGAGTCCGATTACCGTCCGGTAAGCTTCATATCCTTTATCTGAGTATGTTGCATGCTCAGATATCTTATGGCCTTCCCTTTCCTCCATTCGGGGGCTCGAAACTTCAAATGAACCGCTAGTTACGTCCATTAAAACACGAGTCCTTTCTTGTGTACGAATCTCTGTGTCATTGTCCCATCGTGAGTCCGATTACCGTCCGGTCAGCTTCATATCCTTTATCTGAGTCTGTTGCATGCTTAGATATCTTATGGCCTTCCCGTACCTCCATTCGGGTGTCCGAAACTTCAAATGTACAGTTAGTTACGTCCATTAAAACTCGAGTCTTTTCTTGTGTACGAATCTCTATGTCATTGTCGCATCGTGAGTACGATTACCGTCCGGTCAGCTTCATATCCTTTATCTGAGTCTGTTGCATGCTTAGATATCTTATGGCCTTCCCGAACCTCCATTCGGGTGCCCGAAACTTCAAATTTACAGATAGTTACGTCCTTTGAAACTCGAGTCTTTTCTTGTGTACGAATCTCTGTGTCATTGTCCCATCGTGAGTCCGATTACCGTCCGGTCAGCTTCATATCCTTTATCTGAGTCTGTTGCATGCTTAGATATCTTATGGCCTTCCCGTACCTCCATTCGAGTGCCCGAAACTTCAAATGTACAGATAGTTACGTCCTTTAAAACTCGAGTCTTTTCTTGTGTACGAATCTCTATGTCATTGTCGCATCGTGAGTCCGATTACCGTCCGGTCAGCTTCATATCCTTTATCTGAGTCTGTTGCATGCTTAGATATCTTATGGCCTTCCCGTACCTCCATTCGAGTGCCCGAAACTTCAAATGTACAGATAGTTACGTCCTTTAAAACTCGAGTCTTTTCTTGTGTACGAATCTCTATGTCATTGTCGCATCGTTAGTCCGATTACCGTCCGGTCAGCTTCATATCCTTTATCTGAGTCTGTTGCATGCTTAGATATCTTATGGCCTTCCCGTACCTCCATTCGGGTGCCCGAAACTTCAAATGTACAGATAGTTACGTCCTTTAAAACTCGAGTCTTTTCTTGTGTACGAATCTCTATTGTCATTGTCGCATCGTGAGTCCGATTACCATCTGGTCAGCTTCATATCCTTTATCTGAGTCTGCTGCATGCTTAGATATCTTATGGCTTTCCCCTTCCTCCATTCGGGTGCCCGAAATTTCAAATGAACCGCAAGTTACGTCGATTAAAACACGAGTCTTTTCTTGTGTACGAATCTATGTGTCATTGTCCCATCGTGAGTCCGACTACCGTCCGGTCAGCTTCATATCCTTTATCTGAGTCTGTTGCATGCTTAGATATCTTATGGCTTTCCCGTTCCTCCATTCGGGTGCCCGAAATTTCAAATGTACCGATAGTTACGTCCTTTAAAACTCGAGTCTTTTCTTGTGTACGAATCTCTGTGTCATTGTCGCATCGTGAGTCCGATTACCGTCCAGTCAGCTTTGTATCCTTTAACTGAGTCTGTTGCATGCTTAGATATTTTATGGCTTTCCCGTTCCTCCATTCGGGTGCCCGAAACTTCAAATGAACCGCTATTTACGTTCATTAAAACACGAGTCTTTTCTTTTGTACGAATCTCTGTGTCATTGTCCCATCGTGAGTCTGATTACCGTCCGGTCTGCTTCATATCCTTTATCTGAGTCTGTTGCATGCTCAGATATCTTATGGCCTTCCCGTTCCTCCATTCGGTTGCCCGGAACTTCAAATGAACCGCTAGTTACGTCCATTAAAACTCGAGTCTTTTCTTGTGTACGAATCTCTATGTCATTGTCGCATCGTGAGACCGATTACCGTCCGGTCAGCTTCATATCCTTTATCTGAGTCTGTTGCATGCTTAGATATCTTATGGCCTTCCCGTACCTCCATTCGGGTGCCTGAAACTTCAAATGTACACATAGTTACGTCCTTTAAAACTCGAGTCTTTTCTTGTGTACGAATCTCTATGTCATTGTCGCATCGTTAGTCCGATTACCGTCCGGTCAGCTTCATATCCTTTATCTGAGTCTGTTGCATGCTTAGATATCTTATGGCCTTCCCGTACCTCCATTCAGGTGCCCGAAACTTCAAATGTACAGATAGTTACGTCCTTTAAAACTCGAGTCTTTTCTTGTGTACGAATCTCTATTGTCATTGTCTCATCGTGTGTCCGATTACCGTCTGGTCAGCTTCATATCCTTTATCTGAGTCTGCTGCATGCTTAGATATCTTATGGCTTTCCCGTTCCTCCATTCAGGTGCCCGAAATTTCAAATGAACCGCTAGTTACGTCCATTAAAACACGAGTCTTTTCTTGTGTACGAATCTATGTGTCATTGTCCCATCCTGAGTCCGATTACCGTCCGGTCAGCTTCATATCCTTTATCTGAGTCTGTTGCATGCTTAGATATCTTATGGCTTTCCCGTTCCTCCTTTCGGGTGCCCGAAATTTCAAATGTACCGATAGTTACGTCCTTTAAAACTCGAGTCTTTTCTTGTTACGAATCTCTGTGTCATTGTCGCATCGTGAGTCCGATTACCGTCCAGTCAGCTTTATATCCTTTAACTGAGTCTGTTGCATGCTTAGATATCTTATGGCTTTCCCGTTCCTCCATTCGGGTGCCCGAAACGTCAAATGAACCGCTAGTTACGTCCATTAAAACACGAGTCTTTTCTTGTGTACGAATCTCTATGTCATTGTCCCATCGTGAGTCTGATTATCGTCCGGTAAGCTTCATATCCTTTATCTGAGTATGTTGCATGCTCAGATATCTTATGGCCTTCCCGTTCCTCCATTCGGGTGCCCAAAACGTCAAATGAACCGCTAGTTACGTCCATTAAAACTCGAGTCTTTTCTTGTGTACGAATCTCTGTGTCATTGTCCCATCGTGAGTCCGATTACCGTCCGGTCAGCTTCATATCGTTTATTTGAGTCTTTTGCAGGCTTAGATATCTTATGGCTTTCCCGTTCCTCCATTCGGGTGCCCGAAACTTCAAATGTACCGATAGTTACGTCCTTTGAAACTCGAGTCTTTTCTTGTGTACGAATCTCTGTGTCATTGTCGCATCGTGAGTCCGATTACCGTCCGGTCAGCTTCAAATCCTTTATCTGAGTCTGTTGCATGCTTAGATATTTTATGGCTTTCCCGTTCCTCCATTCGGGTGCCCGAAACTTCAAATGAACCGCTATTTACCTTCATTAAAACACGAGTCTTTTCTTGTGTACGAATCTCTGTGTCATTGTCCCATCGTGAGTCCGATTACCGTCCGGTCAGCTTCATATACTTTATCTGAGTCTGTTGCATGCTCAGATATCTTATGGCCTTCCCGTTCCTCCATTCGGTTGCCCGAAACTTCAAATGAACCGCTAGTTACGTCCATTAAAACTCGAGTCTTTTCTTGTGTACGAATCTCTATGTCATTGTCGCATCGTGAGTCCGATTACCGTCCGGTCAGCTTCATATCCTTTATCTGAGTCTGTTGCATGCTTAGATATTTTATGGCCTTCCCGTACCTCCATTCGGGTGCCCGAAACTTCAAATGTACAGATAGTTATGTCCTTTAAAACTCGAGTCTTTTCTTGTGTACGAATCTCTATGTCATTTTCGCATCGTGAGTCCGATTACCGTCCGGTCAGCTTCATATCCTTTATCTGAGTCTGTTGCATGCTTAGATATCTTATGGCTTTCCCGTTCCTACATTCGGGTGCCCGAAACGTCAAATGAACCGCTAGTTACGTCCATTAAAACACGAGTCTTTTCTTGTGTACGAATCTCTATGTCATTGTCCCATCGTGAGTCTGATTATCGTCCGGTAAGCTTCATATCCTTTATCTGAGTATGTTGCATGCTCAGATATCTTATGGCCTTCCCGTTCCTCCATTCGGGTGCCCAAAACGTCAAATGAACCGCTAGTTACGTCCATTAAAACTCGAGTCTTTTCTTGTGTACGAATCTCTATGTCATTGTCCCATCGTGAGTCCGATTACCGTCCGGTCAGCTTCATATCCTTTATTTGAGTCTGTTGCAGGCTTAGATATCTTATGGCTTTCCCGTTCCTCCATTCGGGTGCCCGAAACTTCAAATGTACCGATAGTTACGTCCTTTGAAACTCGAGTCTTTTCTTGTGTACGAATCTCTGTGTCATTGTCGCATCGTGAGTCCGATTACCGTCCGGTCAGCTTCAAATCCTTTATCTGAGTCTGTTGCATGCTTAGATATCTTATGGCTTTCCCGTTCCTCCATTCGGGTGCCCGAAACTTCAAATGAACCACTATTTACCTTCATTAAAACACGAGTCTTTTCTTGTGTACGAATCTCTATTGTCATTGTCTCATCGTGTGTCCGATTACCGTCTGGTCAGCTTCATATCCTTTATCTGAGTCTGCTGCATGCTTAGATATCTTATGGCTTTCCCGTTCCTCCATTCAGGTGCCCGAAATTTCAAATGAACCGCTAGTTACGTCCATTAAAACACGAGTCTTTTCTTGTGTACGAATCTATGTGTCATTGTCCCATCCTGAGTCCGATTACCGTCCGGTCAGCTTCATATGCTTTATCTGAGTCTGTTGCATGCTTAGATATCTTATGGCTTTCCCGTTCCTCCATTCGGGTGCCCGAAATTTCAAATGTACCGATAGTTACGTCCTTTAAAACTCGAGTCTTTTCTTGTGTACGAATCTCTGTGTCATTGTCGCATCGTGAGTCCGATTACCGTCCAGTCAGCTTTATATCCTTTAACTGAGTCTGTTGCATGCTTAGATATCTTATGGCTTTCCCGTTCCTCCATTCGGGTGCCCGAAACGTCAAATGAACCGCTAGTTACGTCCATTAAAACACGAGTCTTTTCTTGTGTACGAATCTCTATGTCATTGTCCCATCGTGAGTCTGATTATCGTCCGGTAAGCTTCATATCCTTTATCTGAGTATGTTGCATGCTCAGATATCTTATGGCCTTCCCGTTCCTCCATTCGGGTGCCCAAAACGTCAAATGAACCGCTAGTTACGTCCATTAAAACTCGAGTCTTTTCTTGTGTACGAATCTCTGTGTCATTGTCCCATCGTGAGTCCGATTACCGTCCGGTCAGCTTCATATCCTTTATTTGAGTCTGTTGCAGGCTTAGATATCTTATGGCTTTCCCGTTCCTCCATTCGGGTGCCCGAAACTTCAAATGTACCGATAGTTACGTCCTTTGAAACTCGAGTCTTTTCTTGTGTACGAATCTCTGTGTCATTGTCGCATCGTGAGTCCAATTACCGTCCGGTCAGCTTCAAATCCTTTATCTGAGTCTGTTGCATGCTTAGATATTTTATGGCTTTCCCGTTCCTCCATTCGGGTGCCCGAAACTTCAAATGAACCGCTATTTACCTTCATTAAAACACGAGTCTTTTCTTGTGTACGAATCTCTGTGTCATTGTCCCATCGTGAGTCCGATTACCGTCCGGTCAGCTTCATATACTTTATCTGAGTCTGTTGCATGCTCAGATATCTTATGGCCTTCCCGTTCCTCCATCGGTTGCCCGAAACTTCAAATGAACCGCTAGTTACGTCCATTAAAACTCGAGTCTTTTCTTGTGTACGAATCTATATGTCATTGTCGCATCGTGAGTCCGATTACCGTCCGGTCAGCTTCATATCCTTTATCTGAGTCTGTTGCATGCTTAGATATCTTATGGCCTTCCCGTACCTCCATTCGGGTGCCCGAAACTTCAAATGTACAGATAGTTACGTCCTTTAAAACTCGAGTCTTTTCTTGTGTACGAATCTCTATGTCATTTTCGCATCGTGAGTGCGATTACCGTCCGGTCAGCTTCATATCCTTTATCTGAGTCTGTTGCATGCTTAGATATCTTATGGCTTTCCCGTTCCTCCATTCGGGTGCCCGAAACGTCAAATGAACCGTTAGTTACGTCCATTAAAACACGAGTCTTTTCTTGTGTATGAATCTCTATGTCATTGTCCCATCGTGAGTCTGATTATCGTCCGGTAAGCTTCATATCCTTTATCTGAGTATGTTGCATGCTCAGATATCTTATGGCCTTCCCGTTCCTCCATTCGGGTGCCCAAAACGTCAAATGAACCGCTAGTTACGTCCATTAAAACTCGAGTCTTTTCTTGTGTACGAATCTCTGTGTCATTGTCCCATCGTGAGTCCGATTACCGTCCGGTCAGCTTCATATCCTTTATTTGAGTCTGTTGCAGGCTTAGATATCTTATGGCTTTCCCGTTCCTCCATTCGGGTGCCCGAAACTTCAAATGTACCGATAGTTACGTCCTTTGAAACTCGAGTCTTTTCTTGTGTACGAATCTCTGTGTCATTGTCCCATCGTGAGTCCGATTACCGTCCGGTCAGCTTCATATCCTTTATCTGAGTCTGTTGCATGCTTAGATATCTTATGGCCTTCCCGTACCTCCATTCGAGTGCCCGAAACTTCAAATGTACAGATAGTTACGTCCTTTAAAACTCGAGTCTTTTCTTGTGTACGAATCTCTATGTCATTGTCGCATCGTGAGTCCGATTACCGTCCGGTCAGCATCATATCCTTTATCTGAGTCTGTTGCATGCTTAGATATCTTATGGCCTTCCCGTACCTCCATTCGAGTGCCCGAAACTTCAAATGTACAGATAGTTACGTCCTTTAAAACTCGAGTCTTTTCTTGTGTACGAATCTCTATGTCATTCTCGCATCGTTAGTCCGATTACCGTCCGGTCAGCTTCATATCCTTTATCTGAGTCTGTTGCATGCTTAGATATCTTATGGCTTTCCCGTACCTCCATTCGGGTGCCCGAAACTTCAAATGTACAGATAGTTACGTCCTTTAAAACTCGAGTCTTTTCTTGTGTACGAATCTCTATTGTCATTGTCGCATCGTGAGTCCGATTACCATCTGGTCAGCTTCATATCCTTTATCTGAGTCTGCTGCATGCTTAGATATCTTATGGCTTTCCCCTTCCTCCATTCGGGTGCCCGAAATTTCAAATGAACCGCAAGTTACGTCGATTAAAACACGAGTCTTTTCTTGTGTACGAATCTATATGTCATTGTCCCATCGTGAGTCCGATTACCGTCCGGTTAGCTTCATATCCTTTATCTGAGTCTGTTGCATGCTTAGATATCCTATGGCTTTCCCGTTCCTCCATTCGGGTGCCCGAAATTTCAAATGTACCGATAGTTACGTCCTTTAAAACTCGAGTCTTTTCTTGTGTACGAATCTCTGTGTCATTGTCGCATCGTGAGTCCGATTACCGTCCAGTCAGCTTTGTATCCTTTAACTGAGTCTGTTGCATGCTTAGATATTTTATGGCTTTCCCGTTCCTCCATTCGGGTGCCCGAAACTTCAAATGAACCGCTATTTATGTTCATTAAAACACGAGTCTTTTCTTTTGTACGAATCTCTGTGTCATTGTCCCATCGTGAGTCTGATTACCGTCCGGTCAGCTTCATATCCTTTATCTGAGTCTGTTGCATGCTCAGATATCTTATGGCCTTCCCGTTCCTCCATTCGGTTGCCCGAAACTTCAAATGAACCGCTAGTTACGTCCATTAAAACTCGAGTCTTTTCTTGTGTACGAATCTCTATGTCATTGTCGCATCGTGAGTCCGATTACCGTCCGGTTAGCTTCATATCCTTTATCTGAGTCTGTTGCATGCTTAGATATCTTATGGCCTTCCCGTACCTCCATTCGGGAGCCCGAAACTTCAAATGTACAGATAGTTACGTCCTTTAAAACTCGAGTCTTTTCTTGTGTACGAATCTCTATGTCATTGTCGCATCGTTAGTCCGATTACCGTCCGGTCAGCTTCATATCCTTTATCTGAGTCTGTTGCATGCTTAGATATCTTATGGCCTTCCCGTACCTCCATTCAGGTGCCCGAAACTTCAAATGTACAGATAGTTACGTCCTTTAAAACTCGAGTCTTTTCTTGTGTACGAATCTCTATTGTCATTGTCGCATCGTGAGTCTGATTACCGCCTGGTCAGCTTCATATCCTTTATCTGAGTCTGCTGCATGCTTAGATATCTTATGGCTTTCCCGTTCCTCCATTCGGGTGCCCGAAACGTCAATTGAACCGCTAGTTACGCCCATTAAAACACGAGTCTTTTCTTGTGTACGAATCTCTGTGTCATTGTCCCATCGTGAGTCCGATTACCGTTCGGTAAGCTTCATATCCTTTATCTGAGTATGTTGCATGCTCAGATATCTTATGGCCTTCCCGTTCCTCCATTCGGGGGCTCGAAACTTCAAATGAACCGCTAGTTACGTCCATTAAAACACGAGTCTTTTCTTGTGTACGAATCTCTGTGTCATTGTCCCATCGTGAGTCCGATTACTGTCCGGTCAGCTTCATATCCTTTATCTGAGTCTGTTGCATGCTTAGATATCTTATGGCCTTCCCGTACCTCCATTCGGGTGCCCGAAACTTCAAATGTACAGATAGTTACGTCCTTTAAAACTCGAGTCTTTTCTTGTGTACGAATCTCTATGTCATTGTCGCATCGTGAGTCCGATTACCGTCCGGTCAGCTTCATATCCTTTATCTGAGTCTGTTGCATGCTTAGATATCTTATGGCTTTCCCGTTCCTCCATTCGGGTGCCCGAAACGTCAAATGAACCGCTAGTTACGTCCATTAAAACACGAGTCTTTTCTTGTGTATGAATCTCTATGTCATTGTCCCATCGTGAGTCTGATTATCGTCCGGTAAGCTTCATATCCTTTATCTGAGTATGTTGCATGCTCAGATATCTTATGGCCTTCCCGTTCCTCCATTCGGGTGCCCAAAACGTCAAATGAACCGCTAGTTACGTCCATTAAAACTCGAGTCTTTTCTTGTGTACGAATCTCTGTGTCATTGTCCCATCGTGAGTCCGATTACCGTCCGGTCAGCTTCATATCCTTTATTTGAGTCTGTTGCAGGCTTAGATATCTTATGGCTTTCCCGTTCCTCCATTCGGGTGCCCGAAACTTCAAATGTACCGATAGTTACGTCCTTTGAAACTCGAGTCTTTTCTTGTGTACGAATCTCTGTGTCATTGTCCCATCGTGAGTCCGATTACCGTCCGGTCAACTTCATATCCTTTATATGAGTCTGTTGCATGCTTAGATATCTTATGGCCTTCCCGTACCTCCATTCGAGTGCCCGAAACTTCAAATGTACAGATAGTTACGTCCTTTAAAACTCGAGTCTTTTCTTGTGTACGAATCTCTATGTCATTGTCGCATCGTGAGTCCGATTACCGTCCGGTCAGCTTCATATCCTTTATCTGAGTCTGTTGCATGCTTAGATATCTTATGGCCTTCCCGTACCTCCATTCGAGTGCCCGAAACTTCAAATGTACAGATAGTTACGTCCTTTAAAACTCGAGTCTTTTCTTGTGTACGAATCTCTATGTCATTCTCGCATCGTTAGTCCGATTACCGTCCGGTCAGCTTCATATCCTTTATCTGAGTCTGTTGCATGCTTAGATATCTTATGGCTTTCCCGTACCTCCATTCGGGTGCCCGAAACTTCAAATGTACAGATAGTTACGTCCTTTAAAACTCGAGTCTTTTCTTGTGTACGAATCTCTATTGTCATTGTCGCATCGTGAGTCCGATTACCATCTGGTCAGCTTCATATCCTTTATCTGAGTCTGCTGCATGCTTAGATATCTTATGGCTTTCCCCTTCCTCCATTCGGGTGCCCGAAATTTCAAATGAACCGCAAGTTACGTCGATTAAAACACGAGTCTTTTCTTGTGTACGAATCTACATGTCATTGTCCCATCGTGAGTCCGATTACCGTCCGGTTAGCTTCATATCCTTTATCTGAGTCTGTTGCATGCTTAGATATCCTATGGCTTTCCCGTTCCTCCATTCGGGTGCCCGAAATTTCAAATGTACCGATAGTTACGTCCTTTAAAACTCGAGTCTTTTCTTGTGTACGAATCTCTGTGTCATTGTCGCATCGTGAGTCCGATTACCGTCCAGTCAGCTTTGTATCCTTTAACTGAGTCTGTTGCATGCTTAGATATTTTATGGCTTTCCCGTTCCTCCATTCGGGTGCCCGAAACTTCAAATGAACCGCTATTTATGTTCATTAAAACACGAGTCTTTTCTTTTGTACGAATCTCTGTGTCATTGTCCCATCGTGAGTCTGATTACCGTCCGGTCAGCTTCATATCCTTTATCTGAGTCTGTTGCATGCTCAGATATCTTATGGCCTTCCCGTTCCTCCATTCGGTTGCCCGAAACTTCAAATGAACCACTAGTTACGTCCATTAAAACTCGAGTCTTTTCTTGTGTACGAATCTCTATGTCATTGTCGCATCGTGAGTCCGATTACCGTCCGGTTAGCTTCATATCCTTTATCTGAGTCTGTTGCATGCTTAGATATCTTACGGCCTTCCCGTACCTCCATTCGGGAGCCCGAAACTTCAAATGTACAGATAGTTACGTCCTTTAAAACTCGAGTCTTTTCTTGTGTACGAATCTCTATGTCATTGTCGCATCGTTAGTCCGATTACCGTCCGGTCAGCTTCATATCCTTTATCTGAGTCTGTTGCATGCTTAGATATCTTATGGCCTTCCCGTACCTCCATTCAGGTGCCCGAAACTTCAAATGTACAGATAGTTACGTCCTTTAAAACTCAAGTCTTTTCTTGTGTACGAATCTCTATTGTCATTGTCTCATCGTGTGTCCGATTACCGTCGGGTCAGATTCATATCCTTTATCTGAGTCTGCTGCATGCTTAGATATCTTATGGCTTTCCCGTTCCTCCATTCAGGTGCCCGAAATTTCAAATGAACCGCTAGTTACGTCCATTAAAACACGAGTCTTTTCTTGTGTACGAATCTATGTGTCATTGTCCCATCCTGAGTCCGATTACCGTCCGGTCAGCTTCATATCCTTTATCTGAGTCTGTTGCATGCTTAGATATCTTATGGCTTTCCCGTTCCTCCATTCGAGTGCCCGAAATTTCAAATGTACCGATAGTTACGTCCTTTAAAACTCGAGTCTTTTCTTGTGTACGAATCTCTGTGTCATTGTCGCATCGTGAGTCCGATTACCGTCCAGTCAGCTTTATATCCTTTAACTGAGTCTGTTGCATGCTTAGATATCTTATGGCTTTCCTGTTCCTCCATTCGGGTGCCCGAAACGTCAAATGAACCGCTAGTTACGTCCATTAAAACACGAGTCTTTTCTTGTGTACGAATCTCTATGTCATTGTCCCATCGTGAGTCTGATTATCGTCCGGTAAGCTTCATATCCTTTATCTGAGTATGTTGCATGCTCAGATATCTTATGGCCTTCCCGTTCCTCCATTCGGGTGCCCAAATCGTCAAATGAACCGCTAGTTACGTCCATTAAAACTCGAGTCTTTTCTTGTGTACGAATCTCTGTGTCATTGTCCCATCGTGAGTCCGATTACCGTCCGGTCAGCTTCATATCCTTTATTTGAGTCTGTTGCAGGCTTAGATATCTTATGGCTTTCCCGTTCCTCCATTCGGGTGCCCGAAACTTCAAATGTACCGATAGTTACGTCCTTTGAAACTCGAGTCTTTTCTTGTGTACGAATCTCTGTGTCATTGTCGCATCGTGAGTCCGATTACCGTCCGGTCAGCTTCAAATCCTTTATCTGAGTCTGTTGCATGCTTAGATATCTTATGGCTTTCCCGTTCCTCCATTCGGGTGCCCGAAACTTCAAATGAACCACTATTTACCTTCATTAAAACACGAGTCTTTTTTTGTGTACGAATCTCTGTGTCATTGTCCCATCGTGAGTCTGATTACCGTCCGGTCAGCTTCAAATCCTTTATCTGAGTTTGTTGCATGCTCAGATACCTTATGGCCTTCCCGTTCCTCCATTCGGGTGCCCGAAACTTCAAATATACAGATAGTTACGTCCTTTAAAACTCGAGTCTTTTCTTGTGTACAAATCTCCATGTCATTGTCGCATCGTGAGTCCGATTACCGTCCGGTCAGCTTCAGATTCTTTATATAAGTCTGTTGCATGCTTAGATATCTTATGGCCTTCCCGTTCCTCCATTTGGGTGCCCCAAACTTCAAATGAACCTCTAGTTATGTCCATTAAAACACGAGTCTTTTCTTGTGTACGAATCGCTATGTCATTGTCACATCGTGAGTCCGATTACCGTCCGGTCTGCTTCGTATCGTTTAACATAGTTTGTTGCATGATCAGATATCTTATGGCGTTCCCGTTCCTCCATTCGGGTGCCCAAAACTTCATATGAATCGATAGTTCTGTCCATTAAAACTCGAATCTTTTCTTGTGTACGAATCTCTGTGTCATTGTCCCATCGTGAGTCCGATTACCGTCCGGTAAGCTTCATATCTTTTATCTGAGTCTGTTGCATGCTCAGATATCTTATGGCCTTCCCGTGCCCCCATTCGGGTGCCCGAAACTTCAAATGAACCGCTAGTTACGTCCATTAAAACACAAGTCTTTTCTTGCGTACGAATCTCTGTGTCATTGTCCCATCGTGAGTCTGATTACCATCCGGTCAGCTTCATATCCTTTATCTGAGTCTGTTGCTTGCTTAGATGTCTTATGGCTTTCCCGTTCCTCCATTCGGGTGCCCGAAATTTCAAATGTACCGATAGTTACGTCCTTTAAAACTCGAGTCTTTTCTTGTGTACGATTCTCTGTGTCATTGTCGCATCGTGAGTCCAATTACCGTCCAGTCAGCTTCATATCCTTTATCTGAGTCGGTTGCATGCTTAGATATCTTATGGCTTTCCCGTTCCTCCATTCGGGTGCCCGAAACATCAAATGAACCGCTATTAACGTTCATTAAAACACGAGTCTTTTCTTGTGTACGAATCTCTATGTCATTGTCCCATCGTGAGTCCGTTTACCGTCCGGTCAGCTTCATATCCTTTATCAGAGTCTGTTGCATGCTCAGATATCTTATGGCCTTCCCGTTCCTCCATTCGGGTGCCCGAAACTTCAAATGTACAGATAGTTACGTCCTTTAAAACTCGAGTCTTTTCTTGTGTACGAATCTCTATGTCATTATCGCATCGTGAGTCCGATTACCGTCCGGTCAGCTTCATACCCTTTATCTGAGTCTGTTGCATGCTTAGATATCTTATGGCCTTCCCGTACCTCCATTCGGGTGCCCAAAACTTCAAATGTACAGATAGTTACGTCCTTTAAAACTCGAGTCTTTTCTTGTGTACGAATCTCTATTGTCATTGTCGCATCGTGAGTCTGATTACCGCCTGGTCAGCTTCATATCCTTTATCTGAGTCTGCTGCATGCTTAGATATCTTATGGCTTTCCCGTTCCTCCATTCGGGTGCCCGAAACGTCAATTGAACCGCTAGTTACGCCCATTAAAACACGAGTCTTTTCTTGTGTACGAATCTCTGTGTCATTGTCCCATCGTAAGTCCGATTACCGTTCGGTAAGCTTCATATCCTTTATCTGAGTATGTTGCATGCTCAGATATCTTATGGCCTTCCCGTTCCTCCATTCGGGGGCTCGAAACTTCAAATGAACCGCTAGTTACGTCCATTAAAACACGAGTCTTTTCTTGTGTACGAATCTCTGTGTCATTGTCCCATCGTGAGTCCGATTACTGTCCGGTCAGCTTCATATCCTTTATCTGAGTCTGTTGCATGCTTAGATATCTTATGGCCTTCCCGTACCTCCATTCGGGTGCCCGAAACTTCAAATGTACAGATAGTTACGTCCTTTAAAACTCGAGTCTTTTCTTGTGTACGAATCTCTATGTCATTGTCGCATCGTGAGTCCGATTACCGTCCGGTCAGCTTCATATCCTTTATCTGAGTCTGTTGCATGCTTAGATATCTTATGGCTTTCCCGTTCCTCCATTCGGGTGCCCGAAACGTCAAATGAACCGCTAGTTACGTCCATTAAAACACGAGTCTTTTCTTGTGTACGAATCTCTATGTCATTGTCCCATCGTGAGTCTGATTATCGTCCGGTAAGCTTCATATCCTTTTTTTTTTTTTTTTTTTTTTGATAAAGGAGACATTGCTCCGGTAAATTTCATTAATAATAAAAATATTTACAAACAGACCGGGCCAAGATCTTTACAAAATACACTAACTAAAAGCTAGATCAAGGCCCACCACAAAACAACACTAAAACAACCATACATCAAACAAAACACAGCCCATTAACCATACTCAAAACTATCGGGCCATCTAACTAACCTTTCAAAGCCCAACCCAATACAAGACCCAACTAACAAATCAAATAAAATAGACCATAACCAGCAACAGACAAGTCTTCTGCCTGATAACTTGCTTCCTTGTTCTGCAGTCTTCCATACAATACTTGTACAAACCTTTAGATCCTTCACATCTTCCAGCTTCACCATCTGTCTTCTACCAGCTAACTTGTAACTTTGACTACTATCCTGAGAAATAATGCTACCCCTGCTATACCATTCAGCTGCAAATCCGCAATGTCTACCATACTCATTACAAGACTCTTCAAAGCTAACAATCATAACAATACCATACTCACCTAGCTTCCCAACCCAATTACAAAAAACCCAATCAAAAAACTGACTAACAACTAAATATCTAACCACCAGCTCTGACTGAATATGCTTCCATCTTTTAGCTGTTAACACTTCACTTCCAACCGATGCACTTGAACCTCTAACATACATGCAGGTCTTCAACATACCTTTACAGCAGCAGCAGACACTCCATCCGTATAAGCTGATAAGAACAAACCAGCAGCCTTTAAACAGTCCCAACCCATTCCCCATAACAACCATTTCAACACAGTTCGAATGATAAACCATATCACCCAACCCATTAATAACCACATCCCATAACAGACCAGAAAACACAGACTCAAAACCTAATCTAAAATCAAGAAACAGGTTAAGAAAAGAAATCATAAAATAATAGGTTCCCCATCTTTGCTTGGTACTAGAAAATATAAAACACTTTGGGGTGGAGATCAATGTCCTAATAGCAAAGATGGTGTCCATCCTTATCTCTCCAAGTGTACTGCTCCCCTTGAGCTCAATATATCCTAACCACCAATTATACAACGCAGAACCAGGCTTAGTTCCAAAGATGGAAACAGAACCCAGCAGAAGAAACTCACACAACTCCATACCAAGAATTGAATAGAAACAAAAGGAAGGCTTAACAGCCCAGATCTCTACCCAAACGCTTTTAGTACTCCTTATTCCTGCAAGTTCCCATATATTAAACCCAGACCCACCCTTAGGCAAAAGCCTAAAAGACTCAAAAGACACAAACATCAACTGAATCAGGCTCAACAAAGTCCGAAGACTATAACAGGCTTCTAACCAGTGACAGGTACTAAAAAGTAAAAATTTAGGGGTGGAAAATAATGTCCTAACATCACTGGTTAGATCCATCCTTATCACTCCAGGGTGCAAGCTTACTCCAAGCTTAATTAATCCTAAACCTCCATACAAATCCGCAGAACTGAACTTACCTTTAAAGAGCAAAGAAAAGTCCAGCAGAATATTTTCAAAATTAAAAGATAAAAATAAAAAATAAGTAGAACAAAGAAACCAGTTTTGAAAATAAACAGGAAGCTTCAAAAGCCAGATCTCTACCCAAGCACTATTTGTACACCAGATTACTGCAAGTTCCCAAAGGTAAAAGCCCACCCATCCCTTAGGCAAAAGCCTAAATAAACAGACAGACACTGACACACAAAGAAACAAACTTACACACAAGCAGAATTCCCAGACAGACCAAGACTCAAACTCACCCAAAATGACCCAGACAGACCTAGGCACTAACATACCCCTTCTGACCCATCCAAACCAAACCACTACCAGACCCAAGATGACCCATACAGAATAAGACTTACACACAAGCAGAGTTCTCATCCTTTGATGACATCTAAGGAAAAAAAGACTCAAAAACCACTGACCAGATCCTAAATCAAAGGATAAGGCCAACCTTATCACTCCATGAACCAGGCTTCCTCCCAGCCTTGACACTCCTATTCTCCGAACAAAATGCGCATGGCTAAGTCCTTTCTTCCAAAAGGAAGGGGAGCTCAGCAGATGACAAAAAGGACACCACCAAAACACACTCCAGGAATCAAAACTCAGAAGCCAAAAAGGCCAAGAATCTACCCCATAATTACCCAGACACCAGAGAACAGCAAGTTCCCCCAACCCCAAATAAAGACCCAACCCATAGAAATATTTAGTAATATTATTATTATTATTGAAAATATTATTATCATTATATATATTATTATTATACTTACTATTATTACTATATATAAATGAGATAAAAAACACCCCTCCATC
Source organism: Ambrosia artemisiifolia (assembly GCA_032199755.1). NCBI lineage: Eukaryota > Viridiplantae > Streptophyta > Magnoliopsida > Asterales > Asteraceae > Ambrosia > Ambrosia artemisiifolia. The sequence continues at coordinate 14,962,672 of CM063529.1, forward strand.
TCCAAAAACACTAGCAGTAACATACCATCCCATCTCACCCATCCACACATTCTTCCACTCCTCCTTATAACTACCACAAGTGTCTTTAACAATCATCATTTGGACACATAAAACCCCAGGCAGCAGCAGCCAGCTGCACCTGCACAGAATTCTTCAAATTCAAACTTGCCATTCTCATCTTAACAACATCCTGAATCTGTTGCCCAAGGATCTTAGCACTCCTTCTAGAATTGCTAAACAATCTATTGTTTCTCTCCTGCCAAATTAAATAAACAGCAGCAGACAGACAAAGTCTTTGAATAATGTTCCACACAGACTTATTCACCACCCTTCCCTCTATAAACTGCACAATAGCATCCCACTGATCAGGAATATCACCAAATTTTGCCAACACCTTTAATCTCCTCCATATGGCATGAGAAAACTCACACCTAAAAAACAGGTGCTCATGACTATCAGGACAAGTCCCACACAAACTGCACTTCAAAACACCATTATATCCCCATTGTAACATCCTATCTTGTGTTGGAAGTCTATACTTAAAAGCTAACCAAGTAATAAATGCATGTCTTGGAATTGATTGACTAAACCACACAGATCTACACCACTTTACCTCACTGCCCCCTTTAACCAAATCCTCATAAGCCACCTTTGTAGAAAATGGCACCTTCACACCATCATCTCTTTTCCACCAATACCTATCCCTAGTCATAGGACACAACAAGGGCACCTCAGTCTGAATCAGCCAAGGATACTTACTACCCCACTCCTCAGGAAAACACCAACTTCCATTACTAACCAAATCAGCCAACTTACCCCTCAGATTAAACCCAGCATTCCTAATATCTCTTCTATCTATAACATTGATCAAAGGACCTTTACTATGCCAGCTATCAAACCATGCACTAATTAATCTACCATTCCCAACCCTTGCAACACAATGAGGCCTAATAATACCCCTACACCCCAGAATTTGCTTCCAACTCCAAGAATCAGAATTAGTTTCTCCCACATCCCAAAAATTACATCCCTGCAATCTATGTAACCTAATCCATTCAACCCAAACAGAATCTTTATTATTCAACACATTCCAAATATGTTTAGACATTAAAGCAACATTTCTTTCCTTAAGAGAAGCAATTCCCAACCCACCTTGAGATTTCTTAAGACACAAATCATCCCAACTAACCCTGGCATATCCCTTCTTTAAATCACCTTGACTCCACAGAAAACCTCTACAAATCCTTTCCACATCATCATTTAAATTAACAGGCAAGATAAACAATGATGACCAATACACAGTAAGAGAGGATAATACAGATTTAATCAACTGCAGCCTCCCAGCAAAAGAGAGGAACTTATTCCTCCAGTCATTGACCCTGCTCTTAACCTTGTCAAGAAGAATAGAACAGTCCTTCTGATATAACCTCCTAGAAGCAAGAGGAATACCCAAGTATTTCAAAGGAAAGCTTCCCACTTTAAAAGGCACAATACTCAAGATATTCTCCTGAATTTCAGGCTTCACATTCCCAAAAATAATTTCACTTTTCTGCATATTAGGCTTTAACCCAGACATACTACCAAACTCATCCAAAGCAGCCTTCAAAATACTAATAGACTCACAATCCTGACTACTAAAAACTATCAAATCATCAGCAAAACATAAATGGGTCAACTTCATCTTTTCACACTTCCAATGATACACAAAACTATCAGCCTCCCTAATCCTTCTTATGAATACTAAATTAAGAACCTCCATAACTAAGGTGAATAAGTAAGGAGACATAGGATCCCCTTGCCTTAACCCTTTCTCCCCCTTGAAAAAACCATAAAGATCCCCATTTAGACTGATAGAATAAGATACAGAAGTAACACATTCCATCACCCACCCAATAAACTTCTCATGAAATCCAAAACCAACTAAACATTGATGGAGAAAGGCATGATCAACAGAATCATAAGCCTTCTGCAAATCTATTTTCATAGCAACTCTAGAATGACCCCTCACCCAATCATACCCTTTAACTAACTCTTGAGATAACAAAATATTATCACTAATAAGCCTCCCAGGAACAAAAGCACTCTGTGACTTATCAACAACCTGCTCTAAATAACCCATCATCCTATTACAGATCACTTTACTAATGCACTTATAAAGGACATTACAACATGCAATAGGTCTAAATTCACTAACAAGGTTAGGAACCTTAACTTTAGGGATTAAAGAGAGGACAGTAGCATTAAGTTGCTTTAACAGCCTTCCATTATGAAAAAATTCTTGAACAGCAAGACAAACTTCATCCCCCACAACATTCCAAGCAGCTTTAAAGAATTTTGCAGAATAGCCATCAGGCCCAGGAGCCTTATTGTCATCAATCTGAAACATAGCAGCCTTGATCTCCTCCTTAGAAACATCTCTAACCATATAATCAGCATCATACACATTTATCTTCTTTAAAAATAAGCTATCAACATCACCAATAGGATCCACAGGATCCTTTTTCCCCATCATACTCATATAGTAACTGACAAAAGCACTACCCAGAGAATTCTCATCATAACAGGTACCATCCAACCCACTAATTTGAACCACCCTATTCATAGCCTGCCTCTGCTTGACAGAATGATAAAAATATTTGTTATTCTGATCTCCTACACATAACCAATGGACCTTTGACTTCTGTTTAAGAAAAGCCTCCTCATCAGCACAAGCTTCATTGTAAGCTTTAATATAAGCTGCTTCTTCCTCTCTCAAAGACACATTCCCAGAATCCTCAACCACTTCCTTCTGAATTTTCTCAAGTTCAGACTTCAAAAACTCAACCTTTTCAAAGTAATTACCCATACTATAGTTAAGTTTCCTGAATGGTTTCTTCAAACTTTTCAGCTTAGTCACCACCTGAAACATTCTACAACCCCTAACATTAATCCCCCAACCATTCTTAACAATACCTTCAAATTCAGGCTTATCAGCCAAATGATTCCAGAACTTAAAAGGTTTGGGATCCCTATACCCATTCTCCAGAGGACAAGTAACAAGGACAGGAGAATGATCAGAACTATAGAAAGGAAGAAATTTAGCAAACAAACCAGGAAACAGAACACCCATTTTCTCATTAACCATAGCCCTATCTAACTTTTCAAGAATGCCATCAGTTTTCCCAGGCTTTTGGTTCCAAGTAAAATGAAATCCAGTACTAGCAAGATCAGAAACCTTTAAACAATCAACACAGTTTTTAAACTCATCCATCCCATAAACAGGAACAGAACCCCCTATATTCTTATCCCCTGGCTCCAAAATTATATTGAAATCTCCCAAAACCACCCAAGGATTGTCCCCAATAAACCTAGAGTGATTCTTTAGACTTCCCCATAACTCCCTTCTGCCAGGAACATTAGTAACACCATATACAAAAGAACAAAAGAACCTCTCCCCCTCCTTAAAAGGACAAACTAAACAGTGCATCACTTGAGAGGTCATGGATAAAACAAAAACATCCATAACCTTTGGGTCCCAACCCACCAAAATTCTAGCCCAACTAGGACAAAATTCTATATTAGAAACCCACTCCCACCTACTCATAACTCCTTTACCAGCATCAAGAATTCCACCAGGACTAACTCTTGTCTCCAAAAAACCACACAACTTAATACCATTATCCACCACAATTCTCCCTATCTGTCTTTGTTTAGAGGTAGTTGACATACCCCTAACATTCCAAGCAAGAAGATTAATCTTCATTTATAACAGTAGAACAACCCACAGGGCCCTGCAGACCAGAGGAACCCTCACCCAAACCACTACTAGAACCCCCATCACACTTCATAAATTCAGCATTCTCCTCAATATCAGAATGGACTTCAGCTTCCTTCATTAATTTATCAAACATAAGAATATCCCATTGTTCAAAAAATAACTTAACTTGACCAATGTTCCATTTCCTCATAATATCATTAGAAGGACAGATTTTATTAAGAATATAATGAGATACTTCATTAAACTGATCATCAGACATCCTAAAATACCCAGACTTAGTATTAACCTTAGTATCTATTTTAAAATCCCCACCATTCCCTCCACTATTCTTACTACTAGATTCTCCTACACCAGAAGACCCTACACCAACTGAATTCCTCTCCACATTAATCACCCCTTCAATCTCCTTACCTTTCCTACTACCCCCACCATTCTTCACCTCAGAAGTCTTCTTCACCTCATTCTCACCCTCCACTTCTTTAATCACCACACCATTAGCCCTCCTAACAGAACCACTAACTCCCTCCTTTTTTTCACACTGCTTCCTATCCACAGACCCCTCTCCTAACCTAACCTCCACATTATCCCCCTCTAAATCACCCAAAACTTCAAACCTATTAGCTTGCTCACCCTTCTTTCTTCCATCTTCCCCATTCTGTTTCTTACCTTGCACCTGCCTATACACTTGAGTATTTCTACCCTGAAAACCACCTCTACCATTAAAACCACCCCTTCCCTGCCCATTTCTCCTAAACCCATTAAACCTAACACCATCATTCCTAGCCTCACCATTCCTCAAACCCCTACCTTGATCACCTCCATTAGATCCACCTCCTTGACCATTAACAGTCCTACCCTCAGACCCCTCCCCTTTCTCCCCTTTCTTATTTCTACCCACATTAATAAAACCATCAGACCTTACCCCAGAAACAGGATAATCCTGATTAGTACCCAGATTAATATCCTTCACCAACAAATGAGCCCTCTCCTCCATTTCTTTCACTGTCAGAACTCTGGACCTACAACCTTCAAAGTCATGCCCAAAAACCTTACACACAGAACATTTCTTTATAAAAATCTCATAAGTAACCCTTACATCACTAAAGAACCCAGGTTTACCATCATCAGGAGGATACCAAGCCTTCACAAACTCAGGTAAAATCTTCTCAGCTTTTACCTCAACAAGGACTCTAGCAAAGCAAGCAGGCCCTTCCTTCTTTTGGCATCTCTCACTAGTAATTCTATCAAACATTAAAGGATTGCCTACACAACTCATCATACTACAAATACTCTCATTATTCCACAATTCCTTAGGAAGATTAGGAATAGTAACCCACATAGGAATAACATTAGGCTCAACTTTCTCCAGACAAATACCCACCTCCCATTTCTTCAGACATAAAGGAACATTGTTAACTAACCATGGACCTTTCTCCATAGCATTATACATTCCCTCATCATTCTTAAACTTAAAAAAGAAAATACCATTATTATTTGAAGAAATCTCCACTAAACCAAACCTCTTCCACATCCTTAACAGGTGGAATCTCACCATGCCAATAGCCAAATCCCTCCCAATGAAATACCCATACAAATACTTGCTATAAACTTTCTTAGCCTCAGCAATCTTCTCAGGATTAATAACTGCAACCTCCTCTCCATTTTCTAAGACTTTTGGTGGATAAAATTGAACTTTCTCCACCAAAACATCACTACTTTCACCAACAGTAGCAGCAGCATAAGACTTAACATCTTTATCAGGACCCTCACCCTTAGCCACAGGTTTGCCTAACACAGCCCCATTACCCCTCTTAGCATTAAACACCACATTATCCTTAACAACCACAGAACCCAACACAGACTTTTTAGGAAGAGGTGGAAGCTTTTGAATGGCAACCACATCATCCTTAGTGATACAATAAGGGCTCATACTTCTAGACTTTTCAACTATTAACTTCCTCATAGGAACCCTCCTAATGCCTTTAACACCCTTACCTATCATACCTCCACCCCCTTTAACATCCTGTCCCTCTTGTTTATCCACAACCACATCCATTTCAGCACTCTCCTCCACCCTGTTAATCTTCATTTCATCTGAGCTCATACCCTCCCCCTTCTTGATCACACTAACTTCAACCTTCTTCTTAACATCAGTTTTGGGCAAAGGAAATCCAGGACAGAAATCCATCTTCTCAATAGGCTTCTCATAATTAAACTTAATCATCTCTAGTCCATTCAAGAAAGTATCACACCCTTTCTTTTTAACCACAATAACAGGCTTAGTCCCACAATTCTTATCCCCCCTATTATCTTTAACATTAACAGATTCCATACCCTGACCACTACCCATAACCTCATCAGCATTCATAGAAACATCACTCTTAATAGCCTTCCTTGGAGGAACTAACACCATAGGCTTTTTAGCCAAAACAGCTAACAAATCAGCAGCAGAACAGTTATCAGGTAACACTTCCAGCTCATCCCCCTTCACACAGTAACCCTCATACTTTGAACCCCCAATATCAGTCTTGCCAATCTTCACTTTCACTCCCTCATTTCTAACAGAATGCTTCTTCCTCTTACTTAACAATACCAGATTCTCACTGCCCATAGCATTAAAAACATTAACATTAGGGGAAACTTGAGGAAAGCTCACCTTCCTAACTCTTACAGCATCACATACTTCCCTTTTACTAGCTAAAAACCTAGCCAAAGCTTCCAACATAGACTTGTTCTGACCCTCAACCTCCATCTTAGTCTCACCAACACAACCACTCTTCTGTCCATCCACACAGACCACCCCTGACACCTTCAAAGGCTTACCAGCAGCATCACACTTTTGAGCTAATAAAAACAACTCATTCATATCTTCATTCAATAACCTAGACCTCCAATTCTCCCCTAACAAATTACGAAGGTAATTAACATGAACCTCAGACAGCTCAGGAGCATCAAACATACCTTTAACCCAGTTTAACGAATCAGAAGATTGGCTATTATCCTCCACCTCCATCGCCGTCTTCTGAAACCAGGAAGAGTCTGAACCAACCTCCTTCATCCAATTATCCCCAAACATACCCTTCAAATACTCCAAATCACCCCCAGTCAGCTCACACGACTCAACCTTATCCCCAATCATTCTACTCAAGCAAAACTTACCATCACTCACCTGCTTCAGATCCATACTATACCCCATAACCACAGATAAATCCGGAGGAACCGCCGGAAGAGGCTCCGGCAACCCAACCCTAGCTGGAGAACCCATACTCGCGCACTGTGAAGATTCCACCACCTTCGAAGATGATGGAACAGTGAAACACGAATGAAGAAAGAAGAACAGAGAAGAAATTAGGGTTAGAAAAGAAGCGGGAAAAGAAAACTGGAGAAGAAACCCCTGAATCGCCTAAATCGCCCAAATCAGAGAGAGCTTCATAGCTTCGTATCCTTTTAACTTCATAGCATCATATCCTTTATCTGAGTCTGTTGCATGCTTAGATATCTTATGGCTTTCCCGTTCCTCCATTCGGGTGCCCGAAACGTCAAATGAACCGCTATTTACGTTCATTAAAACACGAGTCTTTTCTTGTATACGAATCTCTGTGTCATTGTCCCATCGTGAGTCCGATTACCGTCCGGTAAGCTTCATATCCTTTATCTGAGTCTGTTGCATTCTCAGATATCTTATGGCCTTCCCGTTCCTCCATTCGGGTGCCCGAAACTTCAAATTAACCGCTAGTTACGTCCATTAAATCACGAGTCTTTTCTTGTGTACGAATCTCTATGTCATTGTCGCATCGTGAGTCCGATTACCGTCCGGTCAGCTTCATATCCTTTATCTGAGTCTGTTGCATGCTTAGATATCTTATGGCTTTCCCGTTCCTACATTCGGGTGCCCGAAACTTCAAATGAACTGCTATTTACGTTCATTAAACACACGAGTCTTTTCTTTTGTACGAATCTCTGTGTCATTATCCCATCGTGAGTCCGATTACCGTCCGGTCAGCTTCGTATCCTTTAACATAGTTTGTTGCAGGATCAGATATCTTATGGCGTTCCCGTTCCTCCATTCGGGTGCCCGAAACTTCATATGAACCGATAGTTACGTCCATTAAAACACGAGTCTTTTCTTGTGTACGAATCTCTGTGTCATTGTCCCATCGTGAGTTCGATTACCGTCCGGTCAGCTTCATATCCTTTATCTGAGTCTGTTGCATGCTTAGATATCTTATGGCCTTCCCGTACCTCCATTCGGGTGCCCAAAACTTCAAATGTACAGATAGTTACGTCCTTTAAAACTCGAGTCTTTTCCTGTGTATGAATCTCTATGTCATTGTCGCATCGTGAGTCCGATTACCGTCCGGTCAGCATCATATCCTTTATCTGAGTCTGTTGCAGGCTTTGATATCTTAAGGTATTCCGGTTCCTCCATTCGGGTGCCCGAAACTTCAAATGAACCGCTATTTGCGTTCATTAAAACACGAGTCTTTTCTTGTGTACGAATCTCTGTGTCATTGTCCCATCGTGAGTCCGATTACCGTCCGGTCAGCATCATATCCTTTATCTGAGTCTGTTGCATGCTCAGATATCTTATGGCCTTCCCGTTCCTCCAGTCGGGTGCTCGAAACTTCAAATGTACAGATAGTTACGTCCTTTAAAACTCGACTCTTTTCTTGTGTACGAATCTCTATGTGATTGTCCCATCGTGAGTCTGATTACCGTCCGGTCAGCTTCTTATCCTTTATCTGAGTCTGTTGCATGCTTAGATATCTTATGGCTTTCCCGTTCCTCCATTCGGGTGCCCGAAACTTCAAATGAACCGCTCGTTACGTCCATTAAAACTCGAGTCTTTTCTTGTGTACGAATCTCTATGTCATTGTCGCATCGTGAGTCCGATTACCGTCCGGTCATCTTCATATCCTTTATCTGAGTCTGTTGCATGCTCAGATATCTTATGGCCTTCCCGTTCCTCCATTCGGGTGCCCGAAACTTCAAACGAACCGCTTGTTACGTCCATTAAAACTCGAGTCTTTTCTTGTGTACGAATCTCTGTGTCATTGTCGCATCGTGAGTCCGATTACCGTCCGGTCAGCTTCATATCCTTTATCTGAGTTGTTGCATGCTTAGATATCTTATGGCTTTCCCGTTCCTCCATTCGGGTGCCCGAAACTTCAAATGAACCGCTATTTACGTTCATTAAAACACGAGTCTTTTCTTGTATACGAATCTCTGTGTCATTGTCCCATCGTGAGTCCGATTACCGTCCGGTAAGCTTCATATCCTTTATCTGAGTCTGTTGCATTCTCAGATATCTTATGGCCTTCCCGTTCCTCCATTCGGGTGCCCGAAACTTCAAATTAACCGCTAGTTACGTCCATTAAATCACGAGTCTTTTCTTGTGTACGAATCTCTATGTCATTGTCGCTTCGTGAGTCCGATTACCGTCCGGTCAGCTTCATATCCTTTATCTGAGTCTGTTGCATGCTTAGATATCTTATGGCTTTCCCGTTCCTACATTCGGGTGCCCGAAACTTCAAATGAACTGCTATTTACGTTCATTAAACACACGAGTCTTTTCTTTTGTACGAATCTCTGTGTCATTATCCCATCGTGAGTCCGATTACCGTCCGGTCAGCTTCGTATCCTTTAACATAGTTTGTTGCAGGATTCAGATATCTTATGGCGTTCCCGTTCCTCCATTCGGGTGCCCGAAACTTCATATGAACCGATAGTTACGTCCATTAAAACTCGAGTCATTTCCTGTGTATGAATCTCTATGTCATTGTCGCATCGTGAGTTCGATTACCGTCCGGTCAGCATCATATCCTTTATCTGAGTCTGTTGCAGGCTTTGATATCTTAAGGTATTCCGGTTCCTCCATTCGGGTGCCCGAAACTTCAAATGAACCGCTATTTACGTTCATTAAAACACGAGTCTTTTCTTGTGCACGAATCTCTGTGTCATTGTCCCATCGTGAGTCCGATTACCGTCCGGTCAGCATCATATCCTTTATCTAAGTCTGTTGCATGCTCAGATATCTTATGGCCTTCCCGTTCCTCCAGTCGGGTGCTCGAAACTTCAAATGTACATATAGTTACGTCCTTTAAAACTCGACTCTTTTCTTGTGTACGAATCTCTATGTGATTGTCGCATCGTGAGTCTGATTACCGTCCGGTCAGCTTCTTATCCTTTATCTGAGTCTGTTGCATGCTTAGATATCTTATGGCTTTCCCGTTCCTCCATTCGGGTGCCCAAAACTTCAAATTAACCGCTATTTACGTTCATTAAAACACAAGTCATTTCTTGTGTACGAACCTCTGTGTCATTGTCCCATCGTGAGTCCGATTACCGTCCGGTCAGCTTCATATCCTTAATCTGAGTCTGTTGCATGCTCAGATATCTTATGGCCTTCCCGTTCCTCCATTTGGGTGCCCGAAACTTCAAATGAACTGCTAGTTACGTCCATTAAAACACGAGTCTTTTCTTGTGAACGAATCTCTATGTCATTGTCGCATCGTGAGTCCGATTACCGTCCGGTCATCTTCATATCCTTTATCTGAGTCTGTTGCATGCTCAGATATCATATGGCCTTCCCGTTCCTCCATTCGGGTGCCCGAAACTTCAAATGAACCGCTAGTTACGTCCATTAAAACACGAGTCTTTTCTTGTGTACGAATCTCTGTGTCATTGTCCCATCGTGAGTCCGATTACCGTCCGGTCAGCTTCATATCCTTTATCTGAGTCTGTTGCATGCTTAGATATCTTATGGCTTTCAGGTTCCTCCATTCGGGTGCCCGAAATTTCAAATGAACCGCTATTTACGTTCATTAAACACACGAGTCTTTTCTTTTGTACGAATCTCTGTGTCATTATCCCATCGTGAGTCCGATTACCGTCCGGTCAACTTCATATCCTTAACCTGAGTCTGTTGCATTCTCAGATATCTTATGGCCTTCCCGTTCCTCCATTCGGGTGCCCGAAATTTCAAATGAACCGCTAGTTACGTCCATTAAAACTCGAGTCTTTTCTTGTGTACGAATCTTTATGTCATTGTCGCATCGTGAGTCCGATTACAGTCTGGTTAGCTTCATATCATTTATCTGAGTCTGTTGCATGCTTAGATATCTTATGGCCTTCCCGTACCTCCATTCGGGTGCCCGAAACTTCAAATGAACCGCTATTTACGTTCATTAAAACACGAGTCTTTTCTTGTATACGAATCTCTGTGTCATTGTACCATCGTGAGTCCGATTACCGTCCGGTCAACTTCATATCCTTTATCTGAGTCTGTTGCATGCTTAGATATCTTATGGCCTTCCTGTACCTCCATTTGGGTGCCCGAAACTTCAAATGTACAGATAGTTACGTCCTTTAAAACTCGAGTCTTTTCTTGTGTATGAATCTCTATGTCATTGTCGCATCGTGAGTCCGATTACCGTCCAGTCAGCTTCATATCCTTTATCTGAGTCTGTTGCATGATTAGATATCTGATGGCCTTCCCGTACCTCCATTCGGGTGCCCGAAACTTCAAATGTACAGATAGTTACGTCCTTTAAAACTCGACTCTTTTCTTGTGTACGAATCTCTATGTCATTGTCGCATCGTGAGTCCGATTACCGTCCGGTCAGCTTCATATCCTTTATCTGAGTCTGTTGCATGCTTAGATATCTTATGGCTTTCCCGTTCCTACATTCGGGTGCTCGAAACTTCAAATGAACCGCTATTTAAGTTCATTAAAACACGAGTCTTTTCTTGTGTACGAATCTCTGTGTCATTATCCCATCGTGAGTCCGATTACCGTCCGGTCAGCTTCGTATCCTTTAACATAGTTTGTTGCACGATCAGATATCTTATGGCATTCCCGTTACTCCATTCGGGTGCCCGAAACTTCATATGAACCGATAGTTACGTCCATTAAAACACGAGTCTTTTCTTGTGTACGAATCTCTGTGTCATTGTCCCATCGTGAGTCCGATTACCGTCCGGTCAGCTTCATATCCTTTATCTGAGTCTGTTGCATGCTTAGATATCTTATGGCCTTCCCGTACCTCCATTCGGGTGCCCGAAACTTCAAATGTACAGATAGTTACGTCCTTTAAAACTCGACTCTTTTCGTGTGTACGAATCTCTATGTCATTGTCGCATCGTGAGTCCGATTACCGTCCGGTCAGCTTCATATCCTTTATCTGAGTCTGTTGCATGCTTAGATATCTTATGGCTTTCCCGTTCCTACATTCGGGTGCCCGAAACATCAAATGAACCGCTATTTACGTTCATTAAACACACGAGTCTTTTCTTGTGTACGAATCTCTGTGTCATTATCCCATCGTGAGTCCGATTACCGTCCGGTCAGCTTCGTATCCTTTAACATAGTTTGTTGCAGGTTCAGATATCTTATGGCGTTCCCGTTCCTCCATTCGGGTGCCCGAAACTTCATATGAACCGATAGTTACGTCCATTAAAACACGAGTCTTTTCTTGTGTACGAATCTCTGTGTCATTGTCCCATCGTGAGTTCGATTACCGTCCGGTCAGCTTCATATCCTTTATCTGAGTCTGTTGCATGCTAAGATATCTTATGGCCTTCCCGTACCTCCATTCGGGTGCCCGAAACTTCAAATGTACAGATAGTTACGTCCTTTAAAACTCGAGTCTTTTCTTGTGTATGAATCTCTATGTCATTGTCGCATCGTGAGTCCGATTACCGTCCGGTCAGCTTCATATCCTTTATCTGAGTCTGTTGCAGGCTTTGATATCTTATGGCTTTCCGGTTCCTCCATTCGGGTGCCCGAAACATCAAATGAACCGCTATTTACGTTCATTAAAACACGAGTCTTTTCTTGTGTACGAATCTCTTTGTCATTGTCCCATCGTGAGTCCGATTACCGTCCGGTCAGCATCATATCCTTTATCTGAGTCTGTTGCATGCTCAGATATCTTATGGCCTTCCCGTTCCTCCATTCGGGTGCTCGAAACTTCAAATGTACAGATAGTTACGTCCTTTAAAACTCGACTCTTTTCTTGTGTATGAATCTCTATGTCATTGTCGCATCGTGAGTCCGATTACCGTCCGGTCAGCTTCTTATCCTTTATCTGAGTCTGTTGCATGCTTAGATATCTTATGGCTTTCCCGTTCCTCCATTCGGGTGCCTGAAACTTCAAATTAACCGCTATTTACGTTTATTAAAACACAAGTATTTTCTTGTGTACGAATCTCTGTGTCATTGTCCCATCGTGAGTCCGATTACCGTCTGGTCGGCTTCATATCCTTAATCTGAGTCTGTTGCATGCTCAGATATCTTATGGCCTTGCCGTTCCTCCATTCGGGTGCCCGAAACTTCAAATGAACCGCTAGTTACGTCCATTAAAACTCGAGTCTTTTCTTGTAAACGAATCTCTATGTCATTGTCGCATCGTGAGTCCGATTACAGTCCGGTCATCTACATATCCTTTATCTGAGTCTGTTGCATGCTTAGATATCGTATGGCCTTCCCGTACCTCCATTTGGGTGCCCGAAACTTCAAATGTACAGATAGTTACGTCCTTTAAAACTCGAGTCTTTTCTTGTGTACGAATCTCTGTGTCATTGTCGCATCGTGAGTCCGATTACCGTCCGGTCAGCTTCATATCCTTTATATGTGTCTGTTGCATGCTCAGATATTTTATGGCCTTCCAGTTCCTCCATTCGGGTGCCCGATACTTCAAATGAACCGCTAGTTACGTCCATTAAAACACGAGTCTTTTCTTGTGTACGAATCTCTGTGTCATTGTCCCGTCGTGAGTCCGATTACGTCCGATTAGCTTCATATCCTTTATCTGAGTCTGTTGCATGCTTAGATATCTTATGGCTTTCCCGTTCCTCCATTCGGGTGCCCGAAATTTCAAATGTACCGATAGTTACGTCCTTTAAAACTCGCGTCTTTTCTTGTGTACGAATCTCTGTGTCATAGTCGCATCGTGAGTCCGATTACCGTCCAGTCATCTTCATATCCTTTATCTGAGTCTGTTGCATGCTTAGATATCTTATGGCTTTCCCGTTCCTCCATTCGGGTGCCCGAAACTTCAAATGAACCGCTATTTACGTTCATTAAAACACGAGTCTTTTCTTGTGTACGAATCTCTGTGTCATTGTCCCATCGTGACTCCGATTACCGTCCGGTCAGCTTCATATCCTTTATCTGAGTCTGTTGCATGCTTAGATATCTTATGGCCTTCTCGTACCTCCATTCGGGTGCCCGAAACTTCAAATGTACAGATAGTTACGTCCTTTAAAACTCGAGTCTTTTCTTGTGTACGAATCTCTATGTCATTGTCGCCTCGTGAGTCCGATTACCGTCCGGTCAGCTTCATATCCTTTATCTGAGTCTGTTGCATGCTTAGATATCTTATGGCTTCCCGTACCTCCATTCGGGTGCCCGAAACTTCAAATGTACAGATAGTTACGTCCTTTAAAACTCGAGTCTTTTCTTGTGTACGAATCTCTATGTCATTGTCGCCTCGTGAGTTCGATTACCGTCCGGTGAGCTTCATATCCTTTATCTGAGTCTGTTGCATGCTTAGATATCTTATGGCTTCCCGTACCTCCATTCGGGTGCCCGAAACTTCAAATGTACAGATAGTTTTTTTTTTTGGAAAAAGGGGAAAACCCCGGCAAACATTTATTGATTAAAAAGCAGTACAAGACAAAGACTAACCAAGACCCGGGACATGGACCCAAGATCTTAAGTTAGCCCAAAAAGAAACAAACAAGAACAAAAATAAAGCTAAAACTAAACAACCGGGCCAGCCTAAATAAAAAGTTCTAAGCCGAAGAAAAATATTAAAAGCCCAACAAAGGCTACCCACATAATCCAAAAATAAGCAAGAATACTCCACGGCCCAATCATCAGTCCATAACCATCTTTTGTTCCAGCCCACTCCATCTTCTTTACCCGTCTTCAATTCACATCGCATAAGCCCACCCTCTTGACACCAGCCTTTTATACAGCAGCCCATCACATATCCATACAACCTTCGGCTTAAGAACAAGCCCACTATTACATCAATATACCACGTTATCCCAATCCTGATAACATTCCAGCCCACCACGAAGTAATCTCTATAACCATTAACCCAATCTTGCACCGGCCCAATCCACCACTCACTATCCTTCCTTAAAACCCATCCAGCCCAGCAATTAGTTATAACCCAGCCCAAAAACTCATAACACTCTTGATCCATAACCATTCTAATATCCTTATACCTTCGCAAACATCTATTCAGCCCACATCCATATCCTAACATAAAAACCAAGCACTTCCTACTCCAACTACTAATTATTCCATCAGTATACTCATCCCCATATAACCTATAATCCTTCCACTTAAACCTCCATCCTAAGGGAATTAACTCCCCTACCCATCCACAAAAGATAACATCCATCAAAAAGCTATATGAGACCTTCCAAAACCTCCATAAAATGTTTTGAAAGAGCAAATGAAACAGGCTCTCAAATGCTATCATAGGAATAGAGTTCAACTTGAATACTCTTAAAGCAAACACCATACTAACAATAATCTCAACTTGAACCATTCCTACAATGTCACATATATACCATAGTAAATCAGAAGGGCCTTTGAGCTTATTAAAAAGTAATAAACCCAAAGACAGCTTGTTGTGAATCAAAGCTGAAACTAGATGGTGCAAAAAGAGCCTGCAATCTTTAAATACCTCCATCAGTGTAATGGCCTTACTAGACTCCTTCACACCACTAATTCCCTTCTTTACTATAAATCTTAGACCTCCCATATCCCAAAAAACATACCTGAGCCACTTCTGTTGCTGAATAAACATAATAAAGCATACCCTTCTATACCAGAATATCACCCATTGCTTCCTTTTGTTCATACCAATTCCTACCATCACAAACCTGCTTATCTTAGAAACATGATCAATCAACCTCACCAACCTATTGAACCATACCTCCCAGGCCCATATAAGCATATAAAACAACCATAATCTGTTTAACTTCACCTGCCACCAGCTCTGCATACTTCCTTTAAAAAAGACTTTTCTACCCCTGCAGCCTAATCCTTCTTGCCAACTATTATTTCCACTGTTAACATACCCTGCACCCTCTGTAACTAACTGCCTGATATATTTCAATCCCATAACAACTCCAGCCACCCCCCCACTCAACACATCAACCCAACCATGATAACCAGCCCAGGACATGTCCCAAGTAGGACAGACTCAAAAGACTCAAGACTCCAAAAGCAAGAAAACAGGTTTAGAAAAATTACCAAAGTAATGTATTGGGTTTCTATGCTGCTGTGCAGATCTAGAAAATAAAAATAGAACCAGAGAGATAATGTCCTACTAACAGCAGCATAGTCCATCCTTATGTCTCCCAGTTGAACACACTCCCAGTGTTTGAACAATCCTAAGAACCCCTTATCAAACGCAGAACTGAACCAGAGTGTCAAAAATGGACCAAATTCTCTGGCCAGTGATCTTTCCCATATGTGTATGATAATCCCACCCTCCCTGACCCAATGACAGACAACACAGGAATAAAATAAGAAATGAATCCAGATATCTACCCAACGTATTATAAGTCTCCTCCAAACTCCTTGTTCCCATAATGACCCACCCCCCTGGGCAAGTGCCCAATAAAGACTCACACAGTGGCATAGTTCCTCCTTATCTCTCCATGTTGAATGCAAACCTCCTGCATAATAAATCCTAAATTCCACCAGGCTAAGGTAAAAGCAAACCATAAAGTAGATAAAGTACTAATATGGCTGCAATGTCCTAAAATCCTATGGTTAAAACACAAAAGAATCCACACAGGTGTATGAAAGACACACCAATTCACCATTTCAGGCAAGGAACTACTTCTAAGGTTAACTACCCAAGGCCATTTCCAGTCCCTCAAAACTCCATGGTACCCAAAAACCCCCCACCCCAACTCCAAAAGGAGTGGACTGACTCAAGACTCAAAAGCAAGAAAAGGTTTAGAATCAAAACAAACAACAGGTTTTCAGGGCCATATCTAGTGCAAAGAAAGGAGAAAAACACAAGAAACAAGGAGAACCTAACAATATGACCCTGATCCATCCTTATAGCTCCCAGTTTCAGTCTTGTCCCAAGACACTCAAATCCTAAACCCATACTCAAATAGAATAGGAAGAACACAGGAATATAATCCAGAACACAACTCAAAGGACCAGGACTATGGTCAAAAAAGACTCTCAACCCAGTAAACCACAAAACACACACAGAGATAGAAAAAGGAAGGCACAAAGGCCAGACCACTACCCCAAGCTGAAAGAAACTCCATATATCTCCCAAATTCCGAATATACCCCCCACCCCAGAACTTGACAGACTTTATACCCATGTTACCCACCCCACCATCACAGTACACCATATTACCTATCCAGACATTATTCCATTTCAACCCTTTAAACACCCTTACAGAAACAAAACCCAACCCACAAATTAACCCACACCAGACAGACCAGGCCGAAGCCAAACCCAGCCCAACTCCCACCCAACCCAACCAGAATAGCCAAAGTAAAATCAAATACCACATTGGTTAACCTGTTTAGCAGGTTCCCTCCATACCACCTTAAATCCCCACCCCTTACTCAGATGAATACTGCTAGGAGAGGCATAAATCTTAAGACCCAAAAGTCTTAATCTAACTGTCCCCTCAATCAACTTACACAAATCCAAAACTGATCTAGACTTGCTTTGAAAAATCCTCAGGTTTCTTTCTTGCCAAATGAAGTACACCATGGCAGCAAGCATCAGCCTCTGAATAACTCCCTTAATGGACTTCCTACCAGGGATCAAGGACAATTCAAGAATACACTCATCCAAACTGTGAGGCATACTCTCTAACCCAGCAACAACTTTAAGCCCATCCCAAACTGCAGCCGGGTAGTGACACTCAAAGAAAAGATGATTATGACTATCACAAACCTCCCCACAGAAAGAACAAAGAAGCTGATCCTTAACCTCCCATCTCATAAGCCTATCCTGGGTCACAAGTCTATGTTGACAGGCTAACCACAAGACAAAGGCATGCTTAGGAATAGCTTGGCTAAACCAGATACTCCTAGCCCAAGGAACCTCAGGTTTACCAACACTAAAATCCTTGAAGGCTATACCAGTTTCAAATTGAACCAGGGTCTCCTCCTTAGTTTTCCAAAAAGTGATATCCCTCTTCCCTTCAGTCAGCAAGGGAGGAGACATCTGAAACAAACAAGGGAACTTAGCCCTCCATGCCTCAGGCCAATTCCAACCCCCCCCCCCCCCATCAATAACATCAGCAACAGTAGAAGTAAGAGAGAATCCACCACCATGAATATCCCTTGGAGAGATAAACAGACTTAAAGGACTTAAAGGGCACCAGTTGTCATACCAGACTGAGGTTGACCTGCCATCCCCAATACACTGCAAACAATGTGGCCAAATAACCTCTCTAAAATCAAGCATACTTTTCCAACTCCAACAAGCATCCCTTTTGTTGCTGAAACCCCAAAAGCTTAATCCTTTTAATCTATACAATTTAATCCATCTAGTCCATATAGAATCCTTCCCAGAAACCAAGTTCCAAACATGTCTAGATAAGAGAGCCTGGTTTCTAATTCTCAAAGACCTTATTCCTAAGCCACCCTGACTCCTAGGCAAACACACAGACTCCCATGAGACTCTAACTTTCCCTTTAGCAGAATCAGCCTGTGACCATAGAAAGCCACCCATAATCCTTTCTATATCATCAATGACACTACCAGGCAACCTAAACACAGCTGCCCAATAAACCTGAAGAGAAGACATCACAGATTTAATAAGTTGCAGCCTTCCAGCAAAAGATAATGCCTTGTTCTTCCAGTCCTCAACCCTTTTCCTCACTTTATCAACTAGCACTTTGCAGTCCTTGGTATATAATCTCTTAGATAAGAGGGGAACTCCAAGGTACCTCACAGGAAGAGAACCCTCCTTAAATGGCAACAGATTCTTCAACCTCACCTTAATCCTATCAGTAACATTCCCCAAAAACATAGTACTCTTACCTAAATTAGGAACCAGCCCAGAAACCGAACTAAACTCCTCCAGAATAGCTTTGACAATCCTAATGGAAGCTGAATTAGCATAAGAAAACACTAGCAAATCATCTGCAAAACACACATGAGTTAAATTAAGGTCCTCACAACCCCAATGATATTTAAACTGCCCACTTTCAGCAATTTTCCTATCAAAAATGAGCTTAAAGACCTGCATCACAATGGTAAACAGATAGGGAGACATAGGGTCACCCTATCTCAAACCCCTTTTCCCCCGAAAATAACCAATCATCTCCCCATTGACATTGATAGAATAGGCTGCAGATCTTAAACAGGTCATAATCCAAGCAATCATACAAGGGTGAAATCCAAAGTTCACCAAGCAGGCTTCTAAAAAATCATGGTTAATAGTATCATAAGCCTTTTGAAGATCTATCTTCAAAGCAACTCTAGGAGCCCTCACTTTCAAATGATAGTGCCTTAATAACTCCTGAGACAACAGAATGTTATCACTAATTTGCCTCCCTGGGATAAAAGCACTTTGACAGTCATTGACAATCAGATCCAAAGACCCCTTAATCCTTTCACATATGATTTTGGAGATGACTTTATATAAAACATTGCAACAAGCAATGGGCCTATAATCAGTCACACTCCTAGCATTGGCACACTTAGGAACCAAAGAAATAATAGTAGCATTAACTTCTTTAAGGAGCTTTCCATTATAAAAGAACTCTTTAATAGCACTACACATCTCATCCCCTATCACAGACCAAGAAGATTTAAAAAACTTAGAAGAGAACCCATCAGGCCCAGGAGCCTTATCCACATCAATAGCGAACAGAGCTGTCTTAATCTCATCATCAGAAACCTCCCTCACCATAAGATCAGCCACATCCCTAGGCAATTTAGAAGAAAAAAGACCAGCAGGATCCCTAATCTGATCAACCCTACTGTTACTACCCATAAAGCCCTCAAAGTGTCTAACAAAAGCAGCCCCCACATCCTGTCCTTCAAAGAAGGCCCCCTCCTTGTCAAGCACAGAATTTATCCTTCCCCTACTCAATCTACCCTTAATGACCTTATGAAAGTAAGCTGTATTCTGATCACCAGCTTTAAGCCAGTCCACCTTAGCCCTTTGCTTTAGAAAGGATTCCTCATCCAAAGCAGCCTGTTTAAGAGCATTCACAAGAATCACCTCCTCCTCCCTAATAGCAGGATTAAGAGGATCATCCACTACAACACACTGAACTTTCCCCAATTCTTCAGAGATCTTTTTAACCTTCTCTGTGAGATCACCCTGCAACCTCCCTAACTTCCTAAGAGGCTTTTTAAGACTTTTTAATTTGGAAACCACAGAAAACATGGCACAACCCTGCACATTCTTCTTCCAACAAGATTCAACAGTAGGCAAAAACTGGGGTTTACCCACCAAGTGGTTCATAAACTTAAAGGGTCTAGGCTTCCAAGAAGTCAGCCCCTTAAGAGTCAACAAAGCAGGAGCATGGTCTGAATGATAGAAAGGGAGAAAAGAAGCCACAAAACCTTTAAAAACATTCATAAAAGACAGATTACTCATCATTCTATCCAACTTCTTTAGCAGCCCAGAAGTCTTACCAGGACATTTATTCCAGGTAAACTTCAAACCAGAAGAAGGAATATCCTCAACTTTAATATTTTGGCAGCATTCCCAAAGATCCAACATAGCACTATTCATATCAGAAGAACCCATGGACCTTTCAGAAGGGTCCATAATAGCATTAAAATCCCCCTGAATCAGCCAAGGTTCATCATGTAAAGAGGCTGCAAAAAGCTGCAAATCATGCCATAACACCCTTCTCTGAACCTTATTGACTGACCCATAAACAAAGGAGCAGAAAAAAGAAGGGGAACCATCAAGAGGTTTGACCAAACAATGGATAACCTGGGAAGTCATTTCCACAACCATAACATCCACCAAATTAGGTTTCCATGCCACAATAATTCTCACCCAACTGGGACAATAGACATTATTAGAAATCCATTGCCAGTTATTCAACACCCTGCCACAAACCTTATTAAGATTCTGTTCACATGAGTTTCCAGTAAACCACATAAACCAATATCCTTATCACTCAATAAGTTCAAGACCTGATTTTGATTAGCAAGCTTCATAAGACCTCTCACATTCCAGGACAGAATATTCAGATTTTGACCCATCATTAATAACCAGAATTAGCAATAGAAGAGGACAATACACGACCCTCCTCTGAATGACCACACTCATCAGGCTTCATAAATTCAGCAGTCTCATCACCTTCCGAGGACACCTCATTATTCTCATTCTCTAAAATAACATCCTCCACCCCATCATAATCCAATCCAGCAGCAAAATCATATTTAAAACACATTTTAATAAAAAATTGTGTCTGCTCAAGATCCCAAACCAACACCTGATCTTTAGAAGGAGTAATTCTATTATTAACATAGAACATCACATCATCCATTTGCTGCTGAGATAAAACAACAAGGCTGTCTTCAATAACAGTGTTTCTAGAACCCAAATTAGCACCAGGAGAGTAGGGTGAAGCAAGAGTACCCTTCCCTACCTTAACAGGTTTCCCCACAGGCAAAGGTTCAGAAAAAGGGACAAGAGGTAAAGAGGAGGAACTGCTGTTAAGAGGTCCTTGTTTTAAAGAAGTAGGACCACTAACAGGGATAGGCTTAGAATCAGCAGAGGAGTTCTTAGCAGAAACAGCACTAGCAGAATTAGTGACTGTTCTGGCCTTCACCTTAGCTGGAGATGCATCAGACCCCAAATCAGCAGAAGAATTAACTTCCATAAGATCCTCAACTTCCAAAAGATCAAACCTATTCTTAACTTCCAACCCAGCTGCTTCCTGAAATTGCTTCTTACCCTTATCAGCCTTCCTTTCCTTCTGCTGATTCTGAACTTTACCACTTCTAACATTACCCCTTACCTCCAAAGCACCAGCCTTCTTGCTCCCTGAAGCAGAAGCACCCTCAGTACCAACCTTCTTCCTTTCCTGTTCCAATTCATACTCAATAACTGCCTGTTTAGTTTTAAAAGCTTTAATTCTTTCCTGCAATTTAATCTCCTTATTAGTATCCTTATCCCCCATATTTCTTTGCCTAAGAGCTCCTCCCCCAAAAGCCCCATTACCACTTCTAGGCTGATTTTGGAATTTATTATTATTCCTGGCAGCCAAACTCTTGTTCCATACAGTTTCAAAACCCTCCTCATCAATATTCCTATTAATAGGACCATCCTGTACCCCAACCTTCATATCATCAATCTTCTTCTGCCTAGCCTCTTTCTCCTCTTCAGTCAACACTCTGACATTACAATCTTCATAAGAGTGCCCAAACACCTTGCAGTGAGAACAATTAATAGGAACCTTCTGGAACTCAATAACAATCTCAGCAAACCTATCCTCCTTACCCTCTTCTTTTGGATAAAAAGCTCTCACAACCTCAGGCCTACTATCACCAGCAGCAATCTCAACTAGAATTCTAGCAAAACCTGCCTGCACATCATTGTTCAAACATTTATCAACAGTTATATTATCAAATAAAAGGGGTTTACCAATACAACTGGCAACTTCACAAAGACCCTGCACATTCCATAATTCAATAGGAACTTCCTTAAACAGGACCCAGACTGGAACTCTATCAGGCTCTTTCTTCACTATAGCAGCACCAACTTCCCATTGCTGAATAACCAAAGGAATCCCATTCACAACCCAAGGGCCAACCTTCAATGCATCCAACATCCCTTCTTCTGTGGAAAACTTAAAATAAAAAATGCCCTTACCATTAGTAGAAATATCCTCCACACCATACTTCTTCCACATTTTAAATAGGTTAAACCTAACCCAAGCAATAGAGCAAAAGGATCCAACAAAGTAACCATAAAGATGTTTAGCAAAAGTCTGCCTAACCTTTTCAACCAACTCTTGTTTAATAATGACAACCTTCTCCCCACTCTCCAGGGTAGCAGGAGGACAATACACTATCTGCTTAATAAGATCAGCCATCTTCTCACCTTTATTAGCATTGGCATAAGAAATTTTATTGTTAGACTCCTCCTTCTTAGAAGACTCAGACCCCAAAGCTGGTGAAGAAGCATTAGCTGCTCCCTTGGGTACACTGGAGGAAGCCTTAAACACAGGTTTAACCCCAGTATCAATACCACAAAAAGGAGCCTTCAAAAGGATCTCCTTGCCCTTATCATAGAGCACATCCTGCTTCTTGGCTAACAGTTCCTTAGCCTTACCCAATCCAACCACCAACTCCCTCATTCTGGCCTCTTTCTTTTTATTATTCTCCCTAATCTCCTTAGCAGAAAACTCACCACTTAAAAAGCCAAGATTAGCCTTAGCATCAGAATCAACCTCCCAAGGATCAAAAATCAAACCTGAGGCAGTTTTATAACCAACAGGAGATTTAACAATACCCCCTAATTTCTTTAACTCACTAATCTCTTTCTCTATATCAGCAATAGACATTGATTCTATAGGAGTAGAACCAATGTCATCATAACAAGGGCCCATTCTGAAAATAGGAATAACAGGGACAGCAGCATCCTTATCAAATACAAATCTTCTAGCTGTCTTTTTGTTTTTAGACAGGAGAATCTTCATAATTTTCCTCCCTTCACTATTAACAAAGACTTGCTTCTTGGGTTCTGCCTTCTTACCCTCAACCTCCTCTGCAGAGAACTTAAGCTTTTTCTCCACAGCAGTTACCCTCTCTTTACTTCCAGCAATGTTACTTATATCTGAAAGGCCACCAATAGAGCACTCCTTATCAAATACCTTCCTTTTAAGAAGAATTTTAAGGGACCTCTCAGACATCACATCATACAGAGATTCATCCCCAACATCTCTACACTTGTTATTGACCCATTTAGACAGAGCAATAACAATTTTAAAATCATATTCAAACACCTCCTCAATACAACAGTCTATCACCTCAACAAACTTCATATGATAGTACTTATGAAAAGCAGTCAAACTATCAATAGAATCAGTAATTTTCAGCCTCTGTACCAGGTCATCACACAAATCCCTAAACACCTGCAAGTCAAACTGCAACAGACAACTCTTTGTCTCATAAATATTCCCATCAGTACCACTCACCTTCTCAGAAAGTTCCAGCCTAACTCTACTACTATCCATATCTCTACAAACAACTATCAGCATCCTATGCTCATTCTTATCACAGACATTCATAACAAAGTTCATAAACTCAACACACTTCTCACTAAACTGCACACTAGCACCCTCCTCAGGGATTACCCTAGCATCAGCCTCAATAATCTTCATTAACAAATCCCCAAACCTCAACACAAAGCCCTCATTCTTATAATTCATATTGATAAACCAGTTCATAGCAGACACAAAAGAATTATCAGTACAGGTTTTATCAATCAATACCTGCAAAGCTTCCCCAATAGTCAAGTCAGTAAACACCAACTGTTCAGAACCAAAAAACTGCCAGTAAAACACACACGGAGCACTCTCTATCATCAGCTGATCCTGACCACTTCCCTTCAAACCATTCTCCCAAGAATGAAGAAGATGTTTTCGCCAATCCAACATATAAGGAGCAGACGTAGCATGAACACTCAATTCCAGAGCACTACCAAACGGATTAGGGTTCAGAGGGGAATTAGGAGAGTCACGAGACTCAACAAAATCCTCAGGCACACCTATAGTTGGTGAATCACAAAAACTCTCAGACATAGTCAGATCTGAAGGCATATCAGAGGGAATACTAACATTAGGATCAGAAGAAGCTTTATCACTGGATAACATGGACGAATTAAGAAGGAACGTTGTATCCGATTGAATTTTCAGTAACCAATCATCACCCAACGTATCCTTCAGATAAACCAGATCACCAGCAGATAATGAACAGGACTCAACCTTACCCCCAATCTCTCTACTCAGACAAAACATCCCCTCACTAATCTCCTTCAGCTCAAACCCTTGATTATTCACCAGATCTGGTGGAATATCAGGTGGTATACCCCGATTAGGATCAGTGAACGACTGATCCATAACAAACGAAGAAGAACAGAAGAAATATCAAGCAAAAACAATGAAACAGTACAACGAAGAGAAGAAGAAAGACCGGGAAAACAAAGAACAGAAACCAAAAACTCAAATCGCCAAAATCGCCCAGAGAAAAAGTCAAAAGCCTCAAATGTACAGATAGTTACGTCCTTTAAAACTCAAGTCTTTTCTTGTGTACGAATCTCTATGTCATTGTCGCATCGTGAGTCCGATTACCGTCCGATCAGCTTCATATCTTTATCTGAGTCTGTTGCATGCTTAGATATCTTATGGCCTTCCCGTTCCTCCATTCGGGTGCCCGAAACTTCAAATGAACCGCTAGTTACGTCCATTAAAACACGAGTCTTTTCTTGTGTACGAATCTCTGTGTCATTGTCCCATCGTGAGTCCGATTACCGCCCGGTCAGCTTCATATCCTTTTTCAGAGTCTGTTGCATGCTTAGATATCTTATGGCCTTCCCGTACCTCCATTCAGGTGCCTGAAACTTCAAATGTACAGATAGTTACGTCCTTTAAAACTCGAGTCTTTTCTTGTGTACGAATCTCTGTGTCATTGTCATATCATGAGTCCGATTACCGTCCGGTCTGCTTTGTATCCTTTAACATAGTTTGTTGCATGATCAGATATTTTATGGCGTTCCCGTTCCTCCATTCGGGTGCCCGAAACTTCATATGAGCCGATAGTTACGTCCATTAAAACTCGAGTCTTTTCTTGTGTACGAATCTATGTGTCATTGTCCCATCGTGAGTCCGATTACCGTCCGGTAAGCTTCATATCCTTTAACTGAGTCTGTTGCATGCTCAGATATCTTATGGCCTTCCCGTTCCTCTATTCGGGTGCCCGAAACTTCAAATGAACCGCTAGTTACGTCCATTAAAACACGAGTCTTTTCTTGTGTACGAATCTCTGTGTCATTGTCCCATCGTGAGTCCGATTACGTCCGGTTAGCTTCATATCCTTTATCTGAGTCTGTTGCATGCTTAGATATCTTATGGCTTTCCCGTTCCTCCATTCGGGTGCCCGAAATTTCAAATGTACCGATAGTTACGTCCTTTAAAACTCGAGTCTTTTCTTGTGTACGAATCTCTGTGTCATTGTCGCATCGTGAGTCCGATTACCATCCAGTCAGCTTCATATCCTTTATCCGAGTCTGTTGCATGCTTAGATATCTTATGGCTTTCCCGTTCCTCCATTCGGGTGCCCGAACCTTAAAATGAACCGCTATTTACGTTCATTAAAACACGAGTCTTTTCTTGTGTACGAATCTCTGTGTCATTGTCCCATCGTGAGTCCGATTCCCGTGCGGTCAGCTTCATATCCATTATCAGAGTCTGTTGCATGCTCAGATATCTTATGGCCTTCCCGTTCCTCCATTCGGGTGCCCGAAACTTCAAATGAACCGCTAGTTACGTCCATTAAAACTCGAGTCTTTTCTTGTGTACGAATCTCTATGTCATTGTCGCATCGTGAGTCCGATTACCGTCGGTCTGCTTCATATCCTTTATTTACCTCTGTTGCATGCTTAGATATCTTATTCCTTTCCCGTTCCTCCATTCGGGTGCCCGAAACTTCAAATGTACCGATAGTTACGTCCTTTAAAACTCGAGTCTTTTCTTGTGTACGAATCTCTATGTCATTGTCGCATAGTGAGTCCGATTACCGTCCGGTCAGCTTCATATCCTTTATCTGAGTCTGTTGCTTTTAGTTATCTTATGGCTTTCCCGTTCCTCCATTCGGGTGCCCGAAACATCAAATGAACCGCTAGTTACGTCCATTAAAACACGAGTCTTTTCTTGTGTACGAATCTCTGTGTCATTGTCCCATCGTGAGTCTGATTACCGTCCGGTGAACTTCATATCCTTTATCTGAGTCTGTTGCATGATCAGATATCTTATGGCCTTCCCGTTCCTCCATTCGGGTACCGAAACTTCAAATGAACCGCTAGTTACGTCCATTAAAACACGAGTCTTTTCTTGTGTACGAATCTCTGTGTCATTGTCCCATCGTGAGTCCGATTACCGTCCGGTCAGCTTCGTAGCCTTTATCAGAGTCTGTTGCATGCTTAGATAACTTATGGCTTTCCCGTTCCTCCATTCGGGTGCCCGAAACTTCAAATGTACCGTTAGTTACGTCCTTTAAAACTCGAGTCTTTTCTTGTGTACGAATCTCTGTGTCATTGTCGCATCGTGAGTCCGATTACCGTCCGGTCTGCTTCATATCCTTTATCTGAGTCTGTTGCATGCTTAGATATCTTATGCCTTTCCCGTTCCTCCATTCGGGTGCCTGAAACTTCAAATGTACCGATAGTTACGTCCTTTAAAACTCGAGTCTTTTCTTGTGTACGAATCTCTGTGTCATTGTCGCATCGTGAGTCCGATTACCGTCCGGTCAGCTTCGTATCCTTTAACATAGTTTGTTGCATGATCAGATATCTTATGGCGTTCCCGTTCCTCCATTCGAGTGCCCGAAACTTTATATGAAGCGATAGTTACGTCCATTAAAACACGAGTCTTTTCTTGTGTACGAATCTCTGTGTCATTGTCCCATCGTGAGTCCGATTACCGCCCGGTCAGCTTCATATCCTTTTTCAGAGTCTGTTGCATGCTTAGATATCTTATGGCCTTCCCGTACCTCCATTCAGGTGCCTGAAACTTCAAATGTACAGATAGTTACGTCCTTTAAAACTCGAGTCTTTTCTTGTGTACGAATCTCTGTGTCATTGTCACATCGGGAGTCCGATTACCGTCCGGTCTGCTTCGTATCCTTTAACATAGTGTGTTGCATGATCAGATATCTTATGGCGTTCCCGTTCCTCCATTCGGGTGCCCAAAACATCATATGAACCGATAGTTCCGTCCATTAAAACTCGAGTCTTTTCTTGTGTAAGAATCTCTGTGTCATTGTCCGATCGTGAGTCCGATTACCGTCCGGTAAGCTTCATATCCTTTATCTGAGTCTGTTTTATGCTCAGATATCTTATGGCCTTCCCGTTCCTCCATTCAGGTGCCCGAAACTTCAAATGAACCGCTAGTTACGTCCATTAAAACACGAGTCTTTTCCTGTGTACGAATCTCTGTGTCATTGTCCCATCGTGAGTCCGATTACGTTCGGTTAGCTTCATATCCTTTATCTGAGTCTGTTGCATGCTTAGATATCTTATGGCTTTCCCGTTCCTCCATTCGGGTGCCTGAAACTTCAAATGAAGCGCTAGTTACGTCCATTAAAACACGAGTCTTTTCCTGTGTACGAATCTCTGTGTCAATGTCCCATCGTGAGTCCGATTACGTTCGGTTAGCTTCATATCCTTTATCTGAGTCTGTTGCATGCTTAGATATCTTATGGCTTTCCCGTTCCTCCATTCGGGTTCCCGAAACATCAAATGTACTGATAGTTACGTCCTTTAAAACTCGAGTCTTTTCTTGTGTACGAATCTTTGTGTCATTGTCGCATCGTTAGTCCGATTACCGTCTGGTCAGCTTCGTATCCTTTAGCATAGTTTGTTGCATGATCAGATATCTTATGTCGTTCCCGTTCCTCCATTCGGGTGCCCGAAACTTTATATGAACCCATAGTTATGTCCATTAAGACACGAGTCTTTTCTTGTGCACGAATCTCTGTGTCATTATCCCATCGTGAGTCCGATTACCGTCCGGTCAGCTTCATATCCTTTATCTGAGTCTGTTGCATGCATAGATATCTTATGGCCTTCCCGTACCTCCATTCGGGTGCCCGAAACTTCACATGTACAGATAGTTACGTCATTTAAAACTCGAGTCTTTTCTTGTGTACGAATCTCTATGTCATTGTCGCATCGTGAGTCCGACTACCGTCCGGTCAGCTTCATATCTTTTATCTGAGTCTGTTGCATGTTTAGATATCTTATGGCCTTCCCGTATCTCCATTCGGGTGCCCGAAACTTCAAATGTACAAATAGTTACGTCCTTTAAAACTCGAGTCTTTTCTTGTGTACGAATCTCTGTGTCATTGTCGCATCGTGAGTCCGATTACCGTCCGGTCAGCTTCATATCCTTTATCTGAGTCTGTTGCATGCATAGATATCTTATGGCTTTCCTGTTCCTCCATTCGGGTGCCCGAAACTTCAAATGAACCGCTATTTACGTTCATTAAAACACGAGTCTTTTCTTGTGTACGAATCTCTGTGTCATTGTCCCATCGTGAGTCCGATTACCGTCCGGTCAGCTTCATATCCTTTATCTGAGTCTGTTGCATGCTCAGATATCTTATGGCCTTCCCGTTCCTCCATTCGGGTGCCCGAAACTTCAAATGAACCGCTAGTTACGTCCATTAAAACGCGAGTCTTTTCTTGTGTACGAATCTCTGTGTCATTGTCCCATCGTAAGTCCGATTACCGTCCGGTCAGCTTCATATCCTTTATCTGAGTCTGTTGCATGCTCAGATATCTTATGGCCTTCCCGTTCCTCCATTCGGGTGCCCGAAACTTCAAATGAACCGCTAGTTACGTCCATTAAAACACGAGTCTTTTCTTGTGTACGAATCTCTGTGTCATTGTCCCATCGTGAGTCCGATTACCGTCCCGTCAGCTTCATATCCTTTATCTGAGTCTGTTGCATGCTCAGATATCTTATGGCTTTCCTGTTCCTCCATTCGGGTTCCTGAAACATCAAATGTACCGATAGTTACGTCCTTTAAAACTCGAGTCGTTTCTTGTGTACGAATCTTTGTGTCATTGTCGCATCGTGAGTCCGATTACTGTCCGGTCAGCTTCGTATCCTTTAACATAGTTTGTTGCATGATGTGATATCTTATGGCGTTCCCGTTCCTCCATTCGGGTGCCCGAAACTTCATATGAACCCATAGTTACGTCCATTAAAACACGAGTCTTTTCTTGTCTACGAATCTGTGTGAGTCTGATTACCGTCCGGTCAGCTTCATATCCTTTATCTGAGTCTGTTGCATGCTTAAATATCTTATGGCCTTCCTGTACCTCCATTCGGGTGCCCGAAACTTCAAATGTACAGATAGTTACGTCCTTTAAAACTCGAGTCTTTTCTTGTGTACGAATCTCTATGTCATTGTCGCATCGTGAGTCCGATTACCGTCCGGTCAGCTTCATATCTTTTATCTGAGTCTGTTGCATGCTTAGATATCTTATGGCCTTCCCGTACCTCCATTCGGGTGCCCGAAACTTCAAATGTACAAATAGTTACGTCCTTTAAAACTTGAGTCTTTTCTTGTGTACGAATCTCTGTGTCATTGTCGCATCGGGAGTCCGATTACCGTCCGGTCAGCTTGATATCCTTTATCTGAGTCTGTTGCATGCTTAGATATCTTATGGCTTTCACGTTCCTCCATTCGGGTGCTCGAAACTTCAAATGAACCGCTATTTACGTTCATTAAAACACGAGTCTTTTCTTGTGTACGAATCTCTGTGTCATTGTCCCATCGTGAGTCCGATTACCGTCCGGTCTGCTTCGTATCCTTTAACATAGTTTGTTGCATGATCAGATATCTTATGGCGTTCCCGTTCCTCCATTCGGGTGCCCAAAACATCATATGAACCGATAGTTCCGTCCATTAAAACTCGAGTCTTTTCTTGTGTACGAATCTTTGTGTCATTGTCCCATCGTGAGTCCGATTACCGTCCGGTAAGCTTCATATCCTTTATCAGAGTCTGTTTCATGCTCAGATATCTTATGGCCTTCCCGTTCTTCCATTCGGGGTGCCCGAAACTTCAAATGTACAAATAGTAACGTCCTTTAAAACTTAAGTCTTTTCTTGTGTACGAATCTCTGTGTCGTTGTCCCATCGTGAGTCCGATTACGTTCGGTTAGCTTCATATCCTTTATCTGAGTCTGTTGCATGCTTAGATATCTTATGGCTTTCCCGTTCCTCCATTCGGGTGCCCGAAATTTCAAATGTACCGATAGTTACGTCCTTTAAAATTCGAGTCTTTTCTTGTGTATGAATCTCTGTGTCATTGTCGCATCCTGAGTCCGATTACCGTCCAGTCACCTTCATATCCTTTATCTGAGTCTATTGCATGCTTAGATATCTTATGGCTTTCCCGTTCCTCCATTCGGGTTCCCGAAACATCAAATGTACCGATAGTTACGTCCTTTAAAACTCGAGTCTTTTCTTGTGTACGAATCTTTGTGTCATTGTCGCATCGTGAGTCCGATTACCGTCCGGTCAGCTTCGTATCCTTTAGCATAGTTTGTTGCATGATCAGATATCTTATGGCGTTCCCGTTCCTCCATTCGGGTGCCCGAAACTTTATATGAACCCATAGTTATGTCCATTAAGACACGAGTCTTTTCTTGTGTACGAATCTCTGTGTCATTGTCCCATCGTGAGTCCGATTACCGTCCGGTCAGCTTCATATCCTTTATCTGAGTCTGTTGCATGCATAGATATCTTATGGCCTTCCCGTACCTCCATTCGGGTGCCCGAAACTTCACATGTACAGATAGTTACGTCCTTTAAAACTCGAGTCTTTTCTTGGGTACGAATCTCTATGTCATTGTCGCATCGTGAGTCCGATTACCGTCCGGTCAGCTTCATATCTTTTATCTGAGTCTGTTGCATGCTTAGATATCTTATGGCCTTCCCGTACCTCCATTCGGGTGCCCGAAACTTCAAATGTACAAATAGTTACGTCCTTTAAAACTCGAGTCTTTTCTTGTGTACGAATCTCTGTGTCATTGTCGCATCGTGAGTCCGATTACCGTCCGGTCAGCTTCATATCCTTTATCTGAGTCTGTTGCATGCATAGATATCTTATGGCTTTCCTGTTCCTCCATTCGGGTGCCCGAAACTTCAAATGAACCGCTATTTACGTTCATTAAAACACGAGTCTTTTCTTGTGTACGAATCTCTGTGTCGTTGTCCCATCGTTAGTCCGATTACCGTCCGGTCAGCTTCATATCCTTTATCTGAGCCTGTTGCATGCTCAGATATCTTATGGCCTTCCCGTTCCTCCATTCGGGTGCCCGAAACTTCAAATGAACCGCTAGTTACGTCCATTAAAACACGAGTCTTTTCTTGTGTACGAATCTCTGTGTCATTGTCCCATCGTGTTTCCGATTACCGTCCAGTCAGCTTCATATCCTTTATCTGAGTCTGTTGCATGCTCAGATATCTTATGGCTTTCCTGTTCCTCCATTCGGGTTCCCGAAACATCAAATGTACCGATAGTTACGTCCTTTAAAACTCGAGTCGTTTCTTGTGTACGAATCTTTGTGTCATTGTCGCATCGTGAGTCCGATTACTGTCCGGTCAGCTTCGTATCCTTTAACATAGTTTGTTGCATGATGTGATATCTTATGGCGTTCCCGTTCCTCCATTCGGGTGCCCGAAACTTCATATGAACCCATAGTTACGTCCATTAAAACACGAGTCTTTTCTTGTCTACGAATCTGTGTGAGTCTGATTACCGTCCGGTCAGCTTCATATCCTTTATCTGAGTCTGTTGCATGCTTAAATATCTTATGGCCTTCCTGTACCTCCATTCGGGTGCCCGAAACTTCAAATGTACAGATAGTTACGTCCTTTAAAACTCGAGTCTTTTCTTGTGTACGAATCTCTATGTCATTGTCGCATCGTGAGTCCGATTACCGTCCGGTCAGCTTCATATCTTTTATCTGAGTCTGTTGCATGCTTAGATATCTTATGGCCTTCCCGTACCTCCATTCGGGTGCCCGAAACTTCAAATGTACAAATAGTTACGTCCTTTAAAACTTGAGTCTTTTCTTGTGTACGAATCTCTGTGTCATTGTCGCATCGGGAGTCCGATTACCGTCCGGTCAGCTTGATATCCTTTATCTGAGTCTGTTGCATGCTTAGATATCTTATGGCTTTCACGTTCCTCCATTCGGGTGCTCGAAACTTCAAATGAACCGCTATTTACGTTCATTAAAACACGAGTCTTTTCTTGTGTACGAATCTCTGTGTCATTGTCCCATCGTGAGTCCGATTACCGTCCGGTCTGCTTCGTATCCTTTAACATAGTTTGTTGCATGATCAGATATCTTATGGCGTTCCCGTTCCTCCATTCGGGTGCCCAAAACATCATATGAACCGATAGTTCCGTCCATTAAAACTCGAGTCTTTTCTTGTGTACGAATCTTTGTGTCATTGTCCCATCGTGAGTCCGATTACCGTCCGGTAAGCTTCATATCCTTTATCAGAGTCTGTTTCATGCTCAGATATCTTATGGCCTTCCCGTTCTTCCATTCGGGTGCCCGAAACTTCAAATGTACAAATAGTAACGTCCTTTAAAACTTAAGTCTTTTCTTGTGTACGAATCTCTGTGTCGTTGTCCCATCGTGAGTCCGATTACGTTCGGTTAGCTTCATATCCTTTATCTGAGTCTGTTGCATGCTTAGATATCTTATGGCTTTCCCGTTCCTCCATTCGGGTGCCCGAAATTTCAAATGTACCGATAGTTACGTCCTTTAAAATTCGAGTCTTTTCTTGTGTATGAATCTCTGTGTCATTGTCGCATCCTGAGTCCGATTACCGTCCAGTCACCTTCATATCCTTTATCTGAGTCTATTGCATGCTTAGATATCTTATGGCTTTCCCGTTCCTCCATTCGGGTTCCCGAAACATCAAATGTACCGATAGTTACGTCCTTTAAAACTCGAGTCTTTTCTTGTGTACGAATCTTTGTGTCATTGTCGCATCGTGAGTCCGATTACCGTCCGGTCAGCTTCGTATCCTTTAGCATAGTTTGTTGCATGATCAGATATCTTATGGCGTTCCCGTTCCTCCATTCGGGTGCCCGAAACTTTATATGAACCCATAGTTATGTCCATTAAGACACGAGTCTTTTCTTGTGTACGA
This sequence comes from Ambrosia artemisiifolia, assembly GCA_032199755.1. Taxonomy (NCBI): domain Eukaryota; kingdom Viridiplantae; phylum Streptophyta; class Magnoliopsida; order Asterales; family Asteraceae; genus Ambrosia; species Ambrosia artemisiifolia. The sequence goes on from CM063529.1 coordinate 14,996,384, forward strand.
ATCTCTGTGTCATTGTCCCATCGTGAGTCCGATTACCGTCCGGTCAGCTTCATATCCTTTATCTGAGTCTGTTGCATGCATAGATATCTTATGGCCTTCCCGTACCTCCATTCGGGTGCCCGAAACTTCACATGTACAGATAGTTACGTCCTTTAAAACTCGAGTCTTTTCTTGGGTACGAATCTCTATGTCATTGTCGCATCGTGAGTCCGATTACCGTCCGGTCAGCTTCATATCTTTTATCTGAGTCTGTTGCATGCTTAGATATCTTATGGCCTTCCCGTACCTCCATTCGGGTGCCCGAAACTTCAAATGTACAAATAGTTACGTCCTTTAAAACTCGAGTCTTTTCTTGTGTACGAATCTCTGTGTCATTGTCGCATCGTGAGTCCGATTACCGTCCGGTCAGCTTCATATCCTTTATCTGAGTCTGTTGCATGCATAGATATCTTATGGCTTTCCTGTTCCTCCATTCGGGTGCCCGAAACTTCAAATGAACCGCTATTTACGTTCATTAAAACACGAGTCTTTTCTTGTGTACGAATCTCTGTGTCGTTGTCCCATCGTTAGTCCGATTACCGTCCGGTCAGCTTCATATCCTTTATCTGAGCCTGTTGCATGCTCAGATATCTTATGGCCTTCCCGTTCCTCCATTCGGGTGCCCGAAACTTCAAATGAACCGCTAGTTACGTCCATTAAAACACGAGTCTTTTCTTGTGTACGAATCTCTGTGTCATTGTCCCATCGTGTTTCCGATTACCGTCCAGTCAGCTTCATATCCTTTATCTGAGTCTGTTGCATGCTCAGATATCTTATGGCCTTCCCGTTCCTCTATTCGGGTGCCCGAAACTTCAAATGAACCGCTAGTTACGTCCATTAAAACATGAGTCTTTTCTTGTGTACGAATCTCTGTGTCATTGTCCCATCGTGAGTCCGATTACGTCCGGTTTGCTTCATATCCTTTATCTGAGTCTGTTGCATGCTTAGATATCTTATGGCTTTCCCGTTCCTCCATTCGGGTGCCTGAAATTTCAAATGTACCGATAGTTACGTCCTTTAAAACTCGAGTTTTTTCTTGTGTACGAATCTCTGTGTCATTGTCGCATCGTGAGTCCGATTACCATCCAGTCAGCCTCATATCCTTTATCTGAGTCTGTTGCATGCTTAGATATCTTATGGCTTTCCCGTTCCTCCATTCGGGTGCCCGAAACTTAAAATGAACCGCTATTTACGTTCATTAAAACACGAGTCTTTTCTTGTGTACGAATCTCTGTGTCATTGTCCCATCGTGAGTCCGATTCCCGTGCGGTCAGCTTCATATCCTTTATCAGAGTCTGTTGCATACTCAGATATCTTATGGCCTTCCCGTTCCTCCATTCGGGTGCCCGAAACTTCAAATGAACCGCTAGTTACGTCCATTAAAACTCGAGTCTTTTCTTGTGTACGAATTTCTATGTCATTGTCGCATCGTGAGTCCGATTACCGTCCGGTCTGCTTCATATCCTTTATTTGAGTCTGTTGCATGCTTAGATATCTTATTCCTTTCCCGTTCCTCCATTCGGGTGCCCGAAAGTTCAAATGTACCGATAGTTACGTCCTTTAAAACTCGAGTCTTTTCTTGTGTACGAATCTCTATGTCATTGTCGCATAGTGAGTCCCATTACCGTCCGGTCAACTTCATATCCTTTATCTGAGTCTGTTGCTTGCTTAGTTATCTTATGGCTTTCCCGTTCCTCATTCGGGTGCCCGAAACATCAAATGAACCGCTAGTTACGTCCATTAAAACACGAGTCTTTTCTTGTGTACGAATCTCTGTGTCATTGTCCCATCGTGAGTCTGATGACCGTCCGGTGAGCTTCATATCCTTTATCTGAGTCTGTTGCATGATCAGATATCTTATGGCCTTCCCGTTCCTCCATTCGGGTACCGAAACTTCAAATGAACCGCTAGTTATGTCCATTATAACACGAGTCTTTTCTTGTGTACGAATCTCTGTGTCATTGTCCCATCGTGAGTCCGATTACCGTCCGGTCAGCTTCGTATCCTTTATCTGAGTCTGTTGCATGCTTAGATATCTTATGGCTTTCCCGTTCCTCCATTCGGGTGCCCGAAACTTCAAATGTACCGATAGTTACGTCCTTTAAAGCTCGAGTCTTTTCTTGTGTACGAATCTCTGTGTCATTGTCGCATCGTGAGTCCGATTACCGTCTGGTCTGCTTCATATCCTTTATCTGAGTCTGTTGCATGCTTAGATATCTTATGGCCTTCCCGTTCCTCCATTCGGGTGCCCGAAACTTCAAATGAACTGCTAGTTACGTCCATTAAAACACGAGTCTTTTCTTGTGTACGAATCTCTGTGTCATTGTCGCATTGTGAGTCCGATTACAGTCCAGTCAGCTTCATATCCTTTATCTGAGTCTGTTGCATGTTTTGATATCTTATGGCTTTCCCGTTCCTCCATTCGGGTGCCCGAAACTTCAAATGAACCGTTATTTACGTTCATTAAAACACGAGTCTTTTCTTGTGTACGAATCTCTATGTCATTGTCGCATAGTGAGTCCTATTACCGTCCGCTCAGCTTCATATCCTTTATCTGAGTCTGTTGCATGCTTAGATATCTTATGGCTTTCCCGTTCCTCCATTCGGGTACCTGAAATTTCAAATGTACCGATAGATACGTCCTTTAAAACTCGAGTCTTTTCTTGTGTACGAATCTCTGTGTCATTGTCGCATCGTGAGTCCGATTATCGTCCAGTCAGCTTCATATCCTTTATCTGAGTCTGTTGCATTCATAGATATCTTATGGCCTTCCCGTTCCTCCATTCGGGTACCGAAACTTCAAATGAACCGCTAGTTATGTCCATTAAAACACGAGTCTTTTCTTGTGTACGAATCTCTGTGTCATTGTCCCATCTTGAGTCCGATTACCGTCCGGTCAGCTTCGTATCCTTTATCTGAGTCTGTTGCATGCTTAGATATCTTATGGCTTTCCCGTTCCTCCATTCGGGTGCCCGAAACTTCAAATGTACCGATAGTTACGTCCTTTAAAACTCGAGTCTTTTCTTGTGTACGAATCTCTGTGTCATTGTCGCATCGTGAGTCCAATTACCGTCCGGTCTGCTTCATATCCTTTATTTGAGTCTGTTGCATGCTTAGATATCTTATGCCTTTCCCGTTCCTCCATTCGGGTGCCCGAAACTTCAAATGTACCGATAGTTACGTCCTTTAAAACTCGAGTCTTTTCTTGTGTACGAATCTCTGTGTCATTGTCGCAACGTGAGTCCTATTACCGTCTGGTCAGCTTCGTATCCTTTAACATCGTTTGTTGCATGATCAGATATCTTATGGCTTTCCCGTTCCTCCATTCGGGTGCCCGAAACTTTATATCAACCGATAGTTACGTCCATTAAAACACGAGTCTTTTCTTGTGTACGAATCTCTGTGTCATTGTCCCATCGTGAGTCCGATTACCGTCCGGTCAGCTTCATATCCTTTCTTTGAGTCTGTTGCATGCTTAGATATCTGATGGCCTTCCCGTTCCTCCATTCGGGTGCCCGAAACTTCAAATGAATTGCTAGTTACGTCCATTAAAACACGAGTCTTTTCTTGTGTACGAATCTCTGTGTCATTGTCACATCGTGAGTCCGATTACCGTCCGGTCTGCTTCGTATCCTTTAACATAGTTTGTTGTATGATCATATATCTTATGGCGTTCCCGTTCCTCCATTCGGGTGCCCAAAACATCATATGAACCGATAGTTCCGTCCATTAAAACTCGAGTCTTTTCTTGTGTACGAATCTCTGTGTCATTGTCCCATCAAGAGTCCGATTACCGTCCGGTAAGCTTCATATCCTTTATCTGAGTCTGTTTCATGCTCAGATATCTTATGGCCTTCCCGTTCCTCCATTCGGGTGCCCGAAACTTCAAATGAACCGCTAGTTACGTCCATTAAAACACGAGTCTTTTCCTGTGTACGAATCTCTATGTCATTGTCCCATCGTGAGTCCGATTACGTCCGGTCAGATTCATATCCTTTATCTGAGTCTGTTGCATGCATAGATATCTTATGGCCTTCCCGTACCTCCATTTGGGTGCCCGAAACTTCACATGTACAGATAGTTACGTCCTTTAAAACTCGAGTCTTTTCTTGTGTACGAATCTCTATGTTATTGTCGCATCGTGAGTCCGATTACCATCCGGTCAGCTTCATATCTTTTATCTGAGTCTGTTGCATGCTTAGATATCTTATGGCCTTCCCGTACCTCCATTCGGGTGCCTGAAACTTCAAATGTACAAATAGTTACGTCCTTTAAAACTCGAGTCTTTTCTTGTGTACGAATCTCTGTGTCATTGTCGCATCGTGAGTCCGATTACCGTCCGGTCAGCTTCATATCATTTATCTGAGTCTGTTGCATGCATAGATATCTTATGGCTTTCCCGTTCCTCCATTCGGGTGCCCGAAACTTCAAATGAACCGCTATTTACGTTCATTAAAACACGAGTCTTTTCTTGTGTACGAATCTCTGTGTCGTTGTCCCATCGTTAGTCCGATTACCGTCCGGTCAGCTTCATATCCTTTATCTGAGCCTGTTGCATGCTCAGATATCTTATGGCCTTCCCGTTCCTCCATTCGGGTGCCCGAAACTTCAAATGAACCGCTAGTTACGTCCTTTAAAACACGAGTCTTTTCTTGTGTACGAATCTCTGTGTCATTGTCCCATCGTGTTTCCGATTACCGTCCAGTCAGCTTCATATCCTTTATCTGAGTCTGTTGCATGCTCAGATATCTTATGGCCTTCCCGTTCCTCTATTCGGGTGCCCGAAACTTCAAATGAACCGCTAGTTACGTCCATTAAAACATGAGTCTTTTCTTGTGTACGAATCTCTGTGTCATTGTCCCATCGTGAGTCCGATTACGTCCGGTTTGCTTCATATCCTTTATCTGAGTCTGTTGCATGCTTAGATATCTTATGGCTTTCCCGTTCCTCCATTCGGGTGCCTGAAATTTCAAATGTACCGATAGTTACGTCCTTTAAAACTCGAGTTTTTTCTTGTGTACGAATCTCTGTGTCATTGTCGCATCGTGAGTCCGATTACCATCCAGTCAGCCTCATATCCTTTATCTGAGTCTGTTGCATGCTTAGATATCTTATGGCTTTCCCGTTCCTCCATTCGGGTGCCCGAAACTTAAAATGAACCGCTATTTACGTTCATTAATACACGAGTCTTTTCTTGTGTACGAATCTCTGTGTCATTGTCCCATCGTGAGTCCGATTCCCGTGCGGTCAGCTTCATATCCTTTATCAGAGTCTGTTGCATACTCAGATATCTTATCGCCTTCCCGTTCCTCCATTCGGGTGCCCGAAACTTCAAATGAACCGCTAGTTACGTCCATTAAAACTCGAGTCTTTTCTTGTGTACGAATTTCTATGTCATTGTCGCATCGTGAGTCCGATTACCGTCCGGTCTGCTTCATATCCTTTATTTGAGTCTGTTGCATGCTTAGATATCTTATTCCTTTCTCGTTCCTCCATTCGGGTGCCCGAAAGTTCAAATGTACCGATAGTTACGTCCTTTAAAACTCGAGTCTTTTCTTGTGTACGAATCTCTATGTCATTGTCGCATAGTGAGTCCCATTACCGTCCGGTCAACTTCATATCCTTTATCTGAGTCTGTTGCTTGCTTAGTTATCTTATGGCTTTCCCGTTCCTCATTAGGGTGCCCGAAACATCAAATGAACCGCTAGTTACGTCCATTAAAACACGAGTCTTTTCTTGTGTACGAATCTCTGTGTCATTGTCCCATCGTGAGTCTGATGACCGTCCGGTGAGCTTCATATCCTTTATCTGAGTCTGTTGCATGATCAGATATCTTATGGCCTTCCCGTTCCTCCATTCGGGTACCGAAACTTCAAATGAACCGCTAGTTATGTCCATTATAACACGAGTCTTTTCTTGTGTACGAATCTCTGTGTCATTGTCCCATCGTGAGTCCGATTACCGTCCGGTCAGCTTCGTATCCTTTATCTGAGTCTGTTGCATGCTTAGATATCTTATGGCTTTCCCGTTCCTCCATTCGGGTGCCCGAAACTTCAAATGTACCGATAGTTACGTCCTTTAAAGCTCGAGTCTTTTCTTGTGTACGAATCTCTGTGTCATTGTCGCATCGTGAGTCCGATTACCGTCTGGTCTGCTTCATATCCTTTATCTGAGTCTGTTGCATGCTTAGATATCTTATGGCCTTCCCGTTCCTCCATTCGGGTGCCCGAAACTTCAAATGAACTGCTAGTTACGTCCATTAAAACACGAGTCTTTTCTTGTGTACGAATCTCTGTGTCATTGTCGCATTGTGAGTCCGATTACAGTCCAGTCAGCTTCATATCCTTTATCTGAGTCTGTTGCATGTTTTGATATCTTATGGCTTTCCCGTTCCTCCATTCGGGTGCCCGAAACTTCAAATGAACCGTTATTTACGTTCATTAAAACACGAGTCTTTTCTTGTGTACGAATCTCTATGTCATTGTCGCATAGTGAGTCCTATTACCGTCCGCTCAGCTTCATATCCTTTATCTGAGTCTGTTGCATGCTTAGATATCTTATGGCTTTCCCGTTCCTCCATTCGGGTACCTGAAATTTCAAATGTACCGATAGATACGTCCTTTAAAACTCGAGTCTTTTCTTGTGTACGAATCTCTGTGTCATTGTCGCATCGTGAGTCCGATTATCGTCCAGTCAGCTTCATATCCTTTATCTGAGTCTGTTGCATTCATAGATATCTTATGGCCTTCCCGTTCCTCCATTCGGGTACCGAAACTTCAAATGAACCGCTAGTTATGTCCATTAAAACACGAGTCTTTTCTTGTGTACGAATCTCTGTGTCATTGTCCCATCGTGAGTCCGATTACCGTCCGGTCAGCTTCGTATCCTTTATCTGAGTCTGTTGCATGCTTAGATATCTTATGGCTTTCCCGTTCCTCCATTCGGGTGCCCGAAACTTCAAATGTACCGATAGTTACGTCCTTTAAAACTCGAGTCTTTTCTTGTGTACGAATCTCTGTGTCATTGTCGCATCGTGAGTCCAATTACCGTCCGGTCTGCTTCATATCCTTTATTTGAGTCTGTTGCATGCTTAGATATCTTATGCCTTTCCCGTTCCTCCATTCGGGTGCCCGAAACTTCAAATGTACCGATAGTTACGTCCTTTAAAACTCGAGTCTTTTCTTGTGTACGAATCTCTGTGTCATTGTCGCATCGTGAGTCCGATTATCGTCCAGTCAGCTTCATATCCTTTATCTGAGTCTGTTGCATTCATAGATATCTTATGGCCTTCCCGTTCCTCCATTCGGGTACCGAAACTTCAAATGAACCGCTAGTTATGTCCATTAAAACACGAGTCTTTTCTTGTGTACGAATCTCTGTGTCATTGTCCCATCGTGAGTCCGATTACCGTCCGGTCAGCTTCGTATCCTTTATCTGAGTCTGTTGCATGCTTAGATATCTTATGGCTTTCCCGTTCCTCCATTCGGGTGCCCGAAACTTCAAATGTACCGATAGTTACGTCCTTTAAAACTCGAGTCTTTTCTTGTGTACGAATCTCTGTGTCATTGTCGCATCGTGAGTCCAATTACCGTCCGGTCTGCTTCATATCCTTTATTTGAGTCTGTTGCATGCTTAGATATCTTATGCCTTTCCCGTTCCTCCATTCGGGTGCCCGAAACTTCAAATGTACCGATAGTTACGTCCTTTAAAACTCGAGTCTTTTCTTGTGTACGAATCTCTGTGTCATTGTCGCAACGTGAGTCCTATTACCGTCTGGTCAGCTTCGTATCCTTTAACATCGTTTGTTGCATGATCAGATATCTTATGGCTTTCCCGTTCCTCCATTCGGGTGCCCGAAACTTTATATCAACCGATAGTTACGTCCATTAAAACACGAGTCTTTTCTTGTGTACGAATCTCTGTGTCATTGTCCCATCGTGAGTCCGATTACCGTCCGGTCAGCTTCATATCCTTTCTCTGAGTCTGTTGCATGCTTAGATATCTGATGGCCTTCCCGTTCCTCCATTCGGGTGCCCGAAACTTCAAATGAATTGCTAGTTACGTCCATTAAAACACGAGTCTTTTCTTGTGTACGAATCTCTGTGTCATTGTCACATCGTGAGTCCGATTACCGTCCGGTCTGCTTCGTATCCTTTAACATAGTTTGTTGTATGATCAGATATCTTATGGCTTTCCCGTTCCTCCATTCGGGTGCCCGAAACTTCAAATGAACCGTTATTTACGTTCATTAAAACACGAGTCTTTTCTTGTGTACGAATCTCTATGTCATTGTCGCATAGTGAGTCCTATTACCGTCCGCTCAGCTTCATATCCTTTATCTGAGTCTGTTGCATGCTTAGATATCTTATGGCTTTCCCGTTCCTCCATTCGGGTACCTGAAATTTCAAATGTACCGATAGATACGTCCTTTAAAACTCGAGTCTTTTCTTGTGTACGAATCTCTGTGTCATTGTCGCATCGTGAGTCCGATTATCGTCCAGTCAGCTTCATATCCTTTATCTGAGTCTGTTGCATTCATAGATATCTTATGGCCTTCCCGTTCCTCCATTCGGGTACCGAAACTTCAAATGAACCGCTAGTTATGTCCATTAAAACACGAGTCTTTTCTTGTGTACGAATCTCTGTGTCATTGTCCCATCGTGAGTCCGATTACCGTCCGGTCAGCTTCGTATCCTTTATCTGAGTCTGTTGCATGCTTAGATATCTTATGGCTTTCCCGTTCCTCCATTCGGGTGCCCGAAACTTCAAATGTACCGATAGTTACGTCCTTTAAAACTCGAGTCTTTTCTTGTGTACGAATCTCTGTGTCATTGTCGCATCGTGAGTCCAATTACCGTCCGGTCTGCTTCATATCCTTTATTTGAGTCTGTTGCATGCTTAGATATCTTATGCCTTTCCCGTTCCTCCATTCGGGTGCCCGAAACTTCAAATGTACCGATAGTTACGTCCTTTAAAACTCGAGTCTTTTCTTGTGTACGAATCTCTGTGTCATTGTCGCAACGTGAGTCCTATTACCGTCTGGTCAGCTTCGTATCCTTTAACATCGTTTGTTGCATGATCAGATATCTTATGGCTTTCCCGTTCCTCCATTCGGGTGCCCGAAACTTTATATCAACCGATAGTTACGTCCATTAAAACACGAGTCTTTTCTTGTGTACGAATCTCTGTGTCATTGTCCCATCGTGAGTCCGATTACCGTCCGGTCAGCTTCATATCCTTTCTCTGAGTCTGTTGCATGCTTAGATATCTGATGGCCTTCCCGTTCCTCCATTCGGGTGCCCGAAACTTCAAATGAATTGCTAGTTACGTCCATTAAAACACGAGTCTTTTCTTGTGTACGAATCTCTGTGTCATTGTCACATCGTGAGTCCGATTACCGTCCGGTCTGCTTCGTATCCTTTAACATAGTTTGTTGTATGATCAGATATCTTATGGCGTTCCCGTTCCTCCATTCGGGTGCCCAAAACATCATATGAACCGATAGTTCCGTCCATTAAAACTCGAGTCTTTTCTTGTGTACGAATCTCTGTGTCATTGTCCCATCAAGAGTCCGATTACCGTCCGGTAAGCTTCATATCCTTTATCTGAGTCTGTTTCATGCTCAGATATCTTATGGCCTTCCCGTTCCTCCATTCGGGTGCCCGAAACTTCAAATGAACCGCTAGTTACGTCCATTAAAACACGAGTCTTTTCCTGTGTACGAATCTCTATGTCATTGTCCCATCGTGAGTCCGATTACGTCCGGTCAGATTCATATCCTTTATCTGAGTCTGTTGCATTCATAGATATCTTATGGCCTTCCCGTACCTCCATTCGGGTGCCCGAAACTTCACATGTACAGATAGTTACGTCCTTTAAAACTCGAGTCTTTTCTTGTGTACGAATCTCTATGTTATTGTCGCATCGTGAGTCCGATTACCATCCGGTCAGCTTCATATCTTTTATCTGAGTCTGTTGCATGCTTAGATATCTTATGGCCTTCCCGTACCTCCATTCGGGTGCCTGAAACTTCAAATGTACAAATAGTTACGTCCTTTAAAACTCGAGTCTTTTCTTGTGTACGAATCTCTGTGTCATTGTCGCATCGTGAGTCCGATTACCGTCCGGTCAGCTTCATATCATTTATCTGAGTCTGTTGCATGCATAGATATCTTATGGCTTTCCCGTTCCTCCATTCGGGTGCCCGAAACTTCAAATGAACCGCTATTTACGTTCATTAAAACACGAGTCTTTTCTTGTGTACGAATCTCTGTGTCGTTGTCCCATCGTTAGTCCGATTACCGTCCGGTCAGCTTCATATCCTTTATCTGAGCCTGTTGCATTCTCAGATATCTTATGGCCTTCCCGTTCCTCCATTCGGGTGCCCGAAACTTCAAATGAACCGCTAGTTACGTCCATTAAAACACGAGTCTTTTCTTGTGTACGAATCTCTGTGTCATTGTCCCATCGTGTTTCCGATTACCGTCCAGTCAGCTTCATATCCTTTATCTGAGTCTGTTGCATGCTCAGATATCTTATGGCCTTCCCGTTCCTCTATTCGGGTGCCCGAAACTTCAAATGAACCGCTAGTTACGTCCATTAAAACATGAGTCTTTTCTTGTGTACGAATCTCTGTGTCATTGTCCCATCGTGAGTCCGATTACGTCCGGTTTGCTTCATATCCTTTATCTGAGTCTGTTGCATGCTTAGATATCTTATGGCTTTCCCGTTCCTCCATTCGGGTGCCTGAAATTTCAAATGTACCGATAGTTACGTCCTTTAAAACTCGAGTTTTTTCTTGTGTACGAATCTCTGTGTCATTGTCGCATCGTGAGTCCGATTACCATCCAGTCAGCCTCATATCCTTTATCTGAGTCTGTTGCATGCTTAGATATCTTATGGCTTTCCCGTTCCTCCATTCGGGTGCCCGAAACTTAAAATGAACCGCTATTTACGTTCATTAAAACACGAGTCTTTTCTTGTGTACGAATCTCTGTGTCATTGTCCCATCGTGAGTCCGATTCCCGTGCGGTCAGCTTCATATCCTTTATCAGAGTCTGTTGCATACTCAGATATCTTATCGCCTTCCCGTTCCTCCATTCGGGTGCCCGAAACTTCAAATGAACCGCTAGTTACGTCCATTAAAACTCGAGTCTTTTCTTGTGTACGAATTTCTATGTCATTGTCGCATCGTGAGTCCGATTACCGTCCGGTCTGCTTCATATCCTTTATTTGAGTCTGTTGCATGCTTAGATATCTTATTCCTTTCTCGTTCCTCCATTCGGGTGCCCGAAAGTTCAAATGTACCGATAGTTACGTCCTTTAAAACTCGAGTCTTTTCTTGTGTACGAATCTCTATGTCATTGTCGCATAGTGAGTCCCATTACCGTCCGGTCAACTTCATATCTTTTATCTGAGTCTGTTGCTTGCTTAGTTATCTTATGGCTTTCCCGTTCCTCATTCGGGTGCCCGAAACATCAAATGAACCGCTAGTTACGTCCATTAAAACACGAGTCTTTTCTTGTGTACGAATCTCTGTGTCATTGTCCCATCGTGAGTCTGATGACCGTCCGGTGAGCTTCATATCCTTTATCTGAGTCTGTTGCATGATCAGATATCTTATGGCCTTCCCGTTCCTCCATTCGGGTACCGAAACTTCAAATGAACCGCTAGTTATGTCCATTAAAACACGAGTCTTTTCTTGTGTACGAATCTCTGTGTCATTGTCCCATCGTGAGTCCGATTACCGTCCGGTCAGCTTCGTATCCTTTATCTGAGTCTGTTGCATGCTTAGATATCTTATGGCTTTCCCGTTCCTCCATTCGGGTGCCCGAAACTTCAAATGTACCGATAGTTACGTCCTTTAAAGCTCGAGTCTTTTCTTGTGTACGAATCTCTGTGTCATTGTCGCATCGTGAGTCCGATTACCGTCTGGTCTGCTTCATATCCTTTATCTGAGTCTGTTGCATGCTTAGATATCTTATGGCCTTCCCGTTCCTCCATTCGGGTGCCCGAAACTTCAAAGAACTGCTAGTTACGTCCATTAAAACACGAGTCTTTTCTTGTGTACGAATCTCTGTGTCATTGTCGCATTGTGAGTCCGATTACAGTCCAGTCAGCTTCATATCCTTTATCTGAGTCTGTTGCATGTTTTGATATCTTATGGCTTTCCCGATCCTCCATTCGGGTGCCCGAAACTTCAAATGAACCGTTATTTACGTTCATTAAAACACGAGTCTTTTCTTGTGTACGAATCTCTATGTCATTGTCGCATAGTGAGTCCGATTACCGTCCGCTCAGCTTCATATCCTTTATCTGAGTCTGTTGCATGCTTAGATATCTTATGGCTTTCCCGTTCCTCCATTCGGGTACCTGAAATTTCAAATGTACCGATAGATACGTCCTTTAAAACTCGAGTCTTTTCTTGTGTACGAATCTCTGTGTCATTGTCGCATCGTGAGTCCGATTATCGTCCAGTCAGCTTCATATCCTTTATCTGAGTCTGTTGCATGCATAGATATCTTATGGCCTTCCCGTTCCTCCATTCGGGTACCGAAACTTCAAATGAACCGCTAGTTATGTCCATTAAAACACGAGTCTTTTCTTGTGTACGAATCTCTGTGTCATTGTCCCATCGTGAGTCCGATTACCGTCCGGTCAGCTTCGTATCCTTTATCTGAGTCTGTTGCATGCTTAGATATCTTATGGCTTTCCCGTTCCTCCATTCGGGTGCCCGAAACTTCAAATGTACCGATAGTTACGTCCTTTAAAACTCGAGTCTTTTCTTGTGTATGAATCTCTGTGTCATTGTCGCATCGTGAGTCCGATTACCGTCCGGTCTGCTTCATATCCTTTATTTGAGTCTGTTGCATGCTTAGATATCTTATGCCTTTCCCGTTCCTCCATTCGGGTGCCCGAAACTTCAAATGTACCGATAGTTACGTCCTTTAAAACTCGAGTCTTTTCTTGTGTACGAATCTCTGTGTCATTGTCGCAACGTGAGTCCGATTACCGTCTGGTCAGCTTCGTATCCTTTAACATCGTTTGTTGCATGATCAGATATCTTATGGCTTTCCCGTTCCTCCATTCGGGTGCCCGAAACTTTATATCAACCGATAGTTACGTCCATTAAAACACGAGTCTTTTCTTGTGTACGAATCTCTGTGTCATTGTCCCATCGTGAGTCCGATTACCGTCCGGTCAGCTTCATATCCTTTCTCTGAGTTTGTTGCATGCTTAGATATCTGATGGCCTTCCCGTTCCTCCATTCGGGTGCCCGAAACTTCAAATGAATTGCTAGTTACGTCCATTAAAACACGAGTCTTTTCTTGTGTACGAATCTCTGTGTCATTGTCACATCGTGAGTCCGATTACCGTCCGGTCTGCTTCGTATCCTTTAACATAGTTTGTTGTATGATCAGATATCTTATGGCGTTCCCGTTCCTCCATTCGGGTGCCCAAAACATCATATGAACCGATAGTTCCGTCCATTAAAACTCGAGTCTTTTCTTGTGTACGAATCTCTGTGTCATTGTCCCATCGTGAGTCCGATTACCGTCCGGTAAGCTTCATATCCTTTATCTGAGTCTGTTTCATGCTCAGATATCTTATGGCCTTCCCGTTCCTCCATTCGGGTGCCCGAAACTTCAAATGAACCGCTAGTTACGTCCATTAAAACACGAGTCTTTTCCTGCGTACGAATCTCTATGTCATTGTCCCATCGTGAGTCCGATTACGTCCGGTCAGATTCATATCCTTTATCTGAGTCTGTTGCATGCATAGATATCTTATGGCCTTCCCGTACCTCCATTCGGGTGCCCGAAACTTCACATGTACAGATAGTTACGTCCTTTAAAACTCGAGTCTTTTCTTGTGTACGAATCTCTATGTCATTGTCGCATCGTGAGTCCGATTACCATCCGGTCAGCTTCATATCTTTTATCTGAGTCTGTTGCATGCTTAGATATCTTATGGCCTTCCCGTACCTCCATTCGGGTGCCTGAAACTTCAAATGTACAAATAGTTACGTCCTTTAAAACTCGAGTCTTTTCTTGTGTACGAATCTCTGTGTCATTGTCGCATCGTGAGTCCGATTACCGTCCGGTCAGCTTCATATCATTTATCTGAGTCTGTTGCATGCATAGATATCTTATGGCTTTCCCGTTCCTCCATTCGGGTGCCCGAAACTTCAAATGAACCGCTATTTACGTTCATTTAAACACGAGTCTTTTCTTGTGTACGAATCTTTGTGTCGTTGTCCCATCGTGAGTCCGATTACCGTCCGGTCAGCTTCATATCCTTTATCTGAGTCTGTTGCATGCTCAGATATCTTATGGCCTTCCCGTTCCTCCATTCGGGTGCCCGAAACTTCAAATGTACAAATAGTTACGTCCTTTAAAACTCGAGTCTTTTCTTGTGTACGAATCTCTGTGTCATTGTCGCATCGTGATTCCGATTACCGTCCGGTCAGCTTCATATCCTTTATCTGAGACTGTTGCATGCATAGATATCTAATGGCTTTCCCGTTCCTCCATTCGGGTGCCCGAAACTTCAAATGAACCGCTATTTACGTTCATTAAAACACGAGTATTTTCTTGTGTACGAATCTTTGTGTCGTTGTCCCATCGTGAGTCCGATTATCGTCCGGTCAGCTTAATATCCTTTATCTGAGTCTGTTGCATGCTCAGATATCTTATGGCCTTCCCGTTCCTCCATTCGGGTGCCCGAAACTTCAAATGAACCGCTAGTTACGTCCATTAAAACATGAGTGTTTTCTTGTGTACGAATCTCTGTGTCATTGTCCCATCGTGAGTCCGATTACCGTCCAGTCAGCTTCATATCCTTTATCTTAGTCTGTAGCATGCTCAAATATCTTATGGCTTTCCCGTTCCTCCATTCGGGTTCCCGAAACATCAAATGTACCAATGGTTACGTCCTTTAAAACTGGAGTCTTTTCTTGTGTACGAATCTTTGTGTCATTGTCGCATCGTGAGTCCGATTACCGTCCGATCAGCTTCGTATCCTTTAACATAGTTTGTTGCATGATCAGATATCTTATGGCGTTCCCGTTCCTCCATTCGGGTGCCCGAAACTTCATATGAACCCATAGTTACGTCCATTAAAACACGAGTCTTTTCTTGTCTACGAATCTCTGTGTCATTGGCCCATCGTGAGTCCGATTACCGTCCGGTCAGCTTCATATCCTTTATCTAAGTCTGTTGAATGCTTAGATAGCTTATGGCCTTCCCGTACCTCCATTCGGGTGCTCGAAACTTCAAATGTACAGATAGTTACGTCCTTTAAAACTCGAGTCTTTTCTTGTGTACGAATCTCTATGTCATTGTCGCATCGTGAGTCCGATTACCGTCCGGTCAGCTTCATATCTTTTATATGAGTCTGTTGCATGCTTAGATATCTTATGGCCTTCCCGTACCTCCATTCGGGTGCCCGAAACTTCAAATGTACAAATAGTAACGTCCTTTAAAACTTAAGTCTTTTCTTGTGTACGAATCTCTGTGTCATTGTCACATCGTGAGTCCGATTACCGTCCGGTCAGCTTCATATCCTTTATCTGAGTCTGTTGCATGCTTAGATATCTTATGGCCTTCCCGTTCCTCCATTCGGGTGGCCGAAACTTCAAATGAACCGCTAGTTACGTCCATTAAAACACGAGTCTTTTCTTGTGTACGAATCTCTGTGTCATTGTCACATCGTGAGTCCGATTACCGTCCAGTCTGCTTCGTATCCTTTAACATAATTTGTTGCATGCTCAGATGTCTTATGGCCTTCCCGTTCCTCCATTCGGGTGCCCGAAACTTCAAATGTATAGATAGTTACGTCCTTTAAAACTCGAGTCTTTTCTTGTGTACGAATCTCTATGTCATTGTCGCATCGTGAGTCTGATTACCGTCCGGTCAGCTTCATATCCTTTATATGAGTCTGTTGCATGCTTAGATATCTTACAGCCTTCCCGTTCCTCCATTCGGGTGCCCGAAACTTCAAATGAACCGCTAGTTACGTCCATTAAAACAAGAGTCTTTTCTTGTGTACGAATCTCTGTGTCATTGTCACATCGTGAGTCCGATTACCGTCCGGTCAGCTTCATATCCTTTATCTGGGTCTGTTGCATGCTTAGATATCTTATGGCTTTCCCGTTCCTCCATTCGGGTGCCCGACTTCAAATGAACCGCTATTTACGTTCATTAAAACACGAGTCTTTTCTTGTGTACGAATCTCTGTGTCATTGTCCCATCGTGAGTCCGATTACCGTCCGGTCAGCTTCATATCCTTTATCTGAGTCTGTTGCATGCTCATATATCTTATGGCCTTCCCGTTCCTCTATTCGGGTGCCCGAAACTTCAAATGTACAGATAGTTACGTCCTATAAAACTCGAGTCTTTTCTTGTGTACGAATCTCTATGTCATTGTCGCATCGTGAGTCCGATTACCGTCCGGTCAGCTTAATATCCTTTATCTGAGTCTGTTGCATGCTTAGATATCTTATGGCTTTCCCGTTCCTCCATTCGGGTGCCCGAAACTTCAAATGAACCGCTATTTACGTTCATTAAAACACGAGTCTTTTCTTGTGTACGAATCTCTGTGTCATTATCCCATCGTGAGTCCGATTACCGTCCGGTCAGCTTCATATCCTTTATCTGAGTCTGTTGCATGCTCAGATATCTTATGGCCTTCCCGTTCCTCCATTCGGGTGCCCGAAACTTCAAATGTACAGATAGTTACGTCCTATAAAACTCGAGTCTTTTCTTGTGTACGAATCTCTATGTCATTGTCGCATCGTGAGTCCGATTACCGTCCGGTCAGCTTCATATCCTTTTTTTTTTATAAAGGAGACATTGCTCCGGTAAATTTCATTAATAATAAAAATATTTACAAACAGACCAGGCCAAGATCTTTACAAAATAATCTAACCAAAAATTAGATCAAGGCCCACCACAAGACAACACTAAACAAACCAAACATCAAACAAAACTCAGCCAATTAACCATACTCAAAACTATCGGGCCAGCTAAATAACCTTTCAAGGCCCAACCCAATACAAAACCCAACTAACAAAAATAAAATAGACCATAATCGACAATAGTCAAGTCTTCTTCCTGATAACTTGCATCTTTGTCCAGCATTCTTCCAGCCAATACTTGTACACACCTTTAGATCCTTCACTTTTTCCAACTTCACCTCCAGTCTTCTAATAGCTAACTTGTAACTTTGACCACAATCCTTCAAGCCATATTCTGTATAAAACTTCAGATCCATAGCATCTTTCCAGTTCTGCAAATCCACAGCTTCCAAAATAATGCCATTATCCACTTCAGAAGTCCATTCCTGAGCAATATTGCTACCTCTGCTATACCATTCAGCTGCAAATCCGCATTGTCTTCCATACACATTACAAGCCTCTTCAAAACTAACAACCATAACAATACCATACTCACCTACCTTCCCAACCCAATTACAAAAAACCCAATCAATAAACTGACTAATAACTAAACATCTAGTAACCAGCCTTGACTGAACATACTCCCTATAAATGACTTTTAACAGACCACCATTGTACCAGCTAACAACCAGCCTTAACTAGATTTGCTCAATACAAAGGAAAACAAACTTAACAATAACAGCCTTTTTAGAAAGATTTAAGATCAGCCAACCAGGATCACAACCATACAGCCATTTCCATCCAACCCAACCCAAAATACAGTATTCCAACCCATCCCAAAAGGACAACCCAAAAATCCTAAAACTAAAAACAAGAAAAGGTTTCAGAAAAGAACAAAACCATAATGCAAAGGTTTCCCATCCTTGTGAGGTACTAAAAAATGCAAAAACATTGGGGGTGGAAGTAAATGTCCTAAACACAAGGATAGGGTCCATCCTTATCTCTCCATGGGCTCAGCACACTCCTGGCTCCAATCCTAACCACCAATTCATCAACGCAGAATTGAACCCATCTTCAAAAGGTGAAGAGGGATTCAACAGATCTTTTAAAAAACAGAACCATAATAAAAAATTTTGAATAAAACAAGGAAGCTTATTAAGCCAGATTTCTACCCAAACGCCTTTAGTGCACCTTATTCCTGCAAATTCCCAATCATTGTAACCCATCCCTCCCCAAGGCAAGTGCCTTAGACTCATAACAGACTTCACTTTCAAATGAACAAGGCTCAACAAAGGCCATAAAGACCACAGGGTTCCTGACCAGTGAACAGTTCTAAAAAATGCAAAATTTAGGGTGGAAACAAGTGTCCTAACTTCACTAATCAGATCCAACCTTATATCTCCCAGGTTATAGCTTACTCCAAGCTTCAAAAATCCTAACCACCAATCAAAATTCGCAGAATTGAACCCAATTTCAAACAAAGAAATAGAGTTCAATAGAACCTTTAGAAAAAAAATACTTTTTCAACTTTTGAATTAAAACAGATGGCTTACAAAGCCAGGATTCTACCCATTCGTTTTTTATGCACCTTATTACTGCCAGTTCCCATGATTTATAACCCACATCCCTCCCAAATAGAAATTTAGTAAACAGAACAGACCAAGACACAAACTCACCCATAATAACCCAGACAGACCAAGACACTAACTCACCCATAATGACCCATACAGACCAAAACACTACCAGAACCAATATGACCCAGACAGACCAAGACATAAACACAAGCAGAATTCCCATCCTTTGATGACCTCTAAGAAACAAAAGACTCAAAAAACAATGACAAGATCCTAAACCAAAGGATGAGACCAACCTTATCACTCCATGAACCAGGCTTACTCCAAGCCTTGACATTCCTATCCACCGATCAAAATGAGCAAGGCTAAGTCCATTCTTCCAAAAAGAAGGGGAACTTAACAGATGATACAACACCCACAAAAATAAAAATAAGAAAAATTTGAAAGAACAAAAAGAACACCACCAAAACACACACCAGGAAACAACACTCAGAAGCCAAAAAGGCCAAGAAACTACCCCATATATACACAGTCTCCAGATTACAGCAAGTTCCCACAACCCCAAATAAAAACCCATCCCAGAGTAATATTTAGAAATATTATTATCATTATTCAAAATATTATTATCATTATATTTATTATTATTATACTTAATATTATTACTATATATATATAAGATAAAAAACTCCCTTCCACCAACAATACCACTAACAGCAACATACCATCCCACCTCACCAATACAAGTATTCTTCCACTCCACCTTATAACTACCACTAGAGATATTAACAATCATCATCAGGACATATAAAACCCCAGGTAGCAGCAGCCAACTGCACCTGCACAGAATGCTTCAATTTCAAACCAGCCATCCTAAGCTTAACAACATCCTGAATCTGCTGCCCAAGAATCTTAGCACTCCTTCTAGAATTGCTAAATAATCTATTGTTCCTCTCCTGCCAAATAAAGTAAACAGCAGCAGCCAGACAAAGCCTTTGAATGATGCTCCAAACAGACTTATTCACCACCCTTCCCTCTGTAAACTGCACAACAGCATCCCACTCATCAGGAATATCTCCAAATCTAGCCAATACCTTTAATCTCCTCCAAATGGCATAGGAAAATTCACACTTAAAAAACAGGTGCTCATGACTATCAGGACAAGCCCCACACAAACTGCACTTCAATACACCTCTATATCCCCATTGCAACATCCTGTCTTGTGTAGGAAGTCTGTACTTAAAAGCTAACCAGGTAATAAAAGCATGTCTTGGTATAGATTGACTAAACCACATAGATCTACTCCATTTAACCTCAGTACCCCCCTTAACCAAATCCTCATAAGCCACCTTAGTAGAAAAGGGCACCCTCACACCATCCTCTCTTTTCCACCAATACCTATCCCTAGTCATAGGACATAATATGGGCACCTCAGTTTGAACCAACCAAGGATACTTTCTACCCCACTCCTCAAGAAAACACCAACTCCCATTACTCACCAATTCAGCCAGTTTACCCTTTAGATTAAACCCAGCATTCCTAATGTCTCTTCTGTCTATGACATTGATCAAAGGACCTTTACTATGCCAGCTGTCAAACCATGCATTAATTAATCTACCATTCCCTACCTTAGCCACACAATGAGGCCTAATAATACTTCTACACCCCAAGATTTGCTTCCAACTCCAAGAATCAGAATTAGTTTCTCCCACATCCCAAAAATTACACCCCTGCAATCTATATAACCTAATCCATTCAATCCATTAAGGCAACATTTCTTTCTTTAAGAGAAGCAATTCCCAACCCTCCTTGAGATTTCTTAAGACACAAATCATCCCAACTAACCCTAGCATACCCCTTTTTAAAATCCCCTTGGCACCACAAAAACCCTCTACAAATCCTTTCCACATCATCATTTAAATTAACAGGCAAGATAAACAAGGAGGACCAATACACAGTTAGAGAAGATAAAACAGACTTGATCAACTGCAATCTCCCAGCAAAAGAGAGAAATTTATTCCTCCAGTCATTGACCCTGCTCTTAACCTTATCAAGTAGAATAGAACAATCCTTTTGATATAACCTCCTTGAAGCAAGAGGAATACCCAGGTATTTCAAAGGAAAGCTTCCCACTTTAAAAGGCACAATTCTCAGGATATCCTCCTGAATTTCAGGCTTCACATTCCCAAAAATAATCTCACTCTTATGCATATTAGGCTTTAACCCAGACATATTGCCAAACTCATCCAATGCAGCCTTCAAAGTGCTAATGGACTCACAATCCTGACTACTAAAAACTATCAAATCATCTGCAAAACACAAATGGGTCAACTTCATTTTTTCACACTTCCAATGGTAAACAAAACTATCAGCCTCCCTAATCCTTCTTATAAACACTAAGTTAAGCACCTCCATAACCAAAGTAAATAAGTAAGGAGACATAGGATCCCCTTGCCTTAGACCTTTTTCCCCCTTGAAAAAACCATAAAGATCTCCATTTAGACTAATAGAATAAGAAACAGAAGTAACACACTCCATCACCCATCCAATAAACTTCTCATGAAACCCAAATCCCACTAAACATTGATGAAGAAAAGCATGATCAACTGAATCATAAGCCTTCTGCAAGTCTATCTTCATGGCAACTCTAGAATAACCCCTCACCCAATCATAACCCTTTACTAACTCTTGAGATAACAAAATATTATCACTAATAAGCCTCCCAGGAACAAAATCACTCTGTGATTTGTCAACCACCTGCTCTAAATAACCCATCATCCTGTTACAAATCACCTTACTAATGCACTTGTAAAGGACATTACAACATGCAATAGGTCTAAATTCACTAACAAGGTTAGGAACCTTAACTTTAGGGATTAGAGACAAGACAGTAGCATTAAGTTGCTTTAACAGCCTCCCATTCTGAAAAAATTCTTGAACAGCTAAACAAACATCATCCCCCACAACATTCCATGCAGCTTTAAAGAATTTTGCAGAAAAGCCATCAGGCCCAGGAGCCTTATTATCATCAATTTGAAACATAGCAGACTTGATCTCCTCCTTAGAAACATCTCTAACCATATAATCAGCATCATACACATTTATCTTCTTTAAAAATAAACTATCAACATCACAAATAGGTTCCACATGATCCTTTTCCCCATCATACTCATATAATAACTAACAAAAGCACTACCAAGAGACTTCTCTTTATAACAAATCCCATCCAACCCATTAATTTGAACCACCCTATTCTTGGCCTGCCTCTGCTTAACAGAATGATAAAAATATTTATTATTTTGATCTCCCACACATAACCAGTGAACCCTAGACTTCTGTTTAAGAAAAGCCTCCTCATTAGCACAAGCTTCATTATATGCTTTAATGTACACAGCTTCTTCTTCTCTCAGATACACATTTCCTGAATCCACAACCACTTCCTTCTGAATTTTCTCAAGCTCAGTCTTCAAAAACTCAACCTTTTTAAAATAATTACCCATACTATAGTTAAGCTTCCTAAGTGGTTTCTTCAAACTTTTCAGCTTAGTCACCACCTGAAACATCCTACAACCCCTAACATTACTCCCCCAACAATCCTTAACAATATCTTCAAATTCAGGCTTATCAGCCAAATGATTCCAGAACTTAAAAGGTTTAGGATCTCTATACCCATCCTCCAAAGGACATGAAACAAGGACAGGAGAATGATCAGAATTATAGAAAGGGAGAAACTTAGCAAACAAACCAGGAAACAACAAACCCATTCTCTCATTAACCATAGCCCTATCTAACTTTTCAAGAATACCATCAGTCTTCCCAGGCTTTTGATTCCAAGTAAAATGAAACCCAGTGCTAGCAAGATCAGAAACCTTTAAACAATCAACACAACTCTTAAATTCATCCATCCCATAAACAGGAACAGAACCCACTATATTCTTATCCCTAGGCTCCAAAATTATATTGAAGTCTCCTAAAACCACCCATGGATTATTCGCAATTAACCTAGAATGATTCTTTAAATTTTCCCATAACACCCTCCTACCAGGGACATTAGTAACACCATAGACAAAAGAACAAAAGAACCTCTCCCCCTCCTTAAAAGGACAAACTAAACAATGCACCACCTGAGAGGTCATGGATAAAACAATAACATCCATAACCTTTGGGTCCCAACCCACCAGAATTCTAGCCCAGCTAGGACAAAACTCTATATTAGAGACCCATTCCCATCTACTCATAACTCCCTTACCAGCATCCAAAATCCCAGCAGAACTAACTCTAGTCTCCAATAAACCACACAGCTTAATACCATTATCAGCAACAATTCTCCCAATCTGTCTTTGTTTAGAGGCAGTTGACATGCCCCTAACATTCCAAGCAAGCAGATTAATCTTCATTAACAACAGTAGAACAACCCACAGGGCCCTGCATACCAGAGGAACCCTCACCCACACCACTACTAGAACCCCCATCACACTTCATAAATTCAGCATTCTCCTCATTCTCAGAAAGGACCTTAGCTTCCTTCATTAATTTATCAAACATAAGAATATCCCATTGTTCAAAAAATAATTTAACTTGACCAATGTTCCATTTCCTCATAATATCATTAGAAGGACAGATTTTATTAAGAATATAATGAGACACTTCATTAAACTGATCATCAGACATCCTAAAATACCCAGACTTAGTATTGACCTTGGTTTCAATCTTAAAATCCTCCCCATTCCCTCCAATATTCTTCCTACTAGATTCCCCCTCACCAGAAGCCCCCTCACCAGAAGTATTCCTCCCCACATTAGTCACCCCCTCAATCTCCTTACCTTTCCTACTACCCCCACCGTTCTCCACCACAGGAGTCTTCTTCACAGAATTCTCACCCTCCATATCCTTAATCACCACACCATTAGCCCTCCTAACAGAACCACTAACTCCATCCTTCTTTTCACTCTGCTTCCTATTAATAGACCCCTCCCCTATACTAATATCCACATTATCCCCCTCTAAATCACCCAGAACTTCAAATCTATTAGCTTGCTCACCCTTCTTTCTTCCATCTTCCCCATTCTGTTTTTTCCCTTGCACCTGCCTATACACTTGAGTATTTCTACCCTGAAAACCCCCTCTACTATTAAAACCACCCCTTCCCTGCCCATTTCTCCTAAAACCATTAAACCTAAACCCATCATTTCTAGCCTCACCATTCCTCAAACCCCTCCCTTGATCACCTCCATTAGTTCCCACCCCTTGACCATTGATAGTCCTACCCTCAGATCCTTCCCCTTTTTCCCCTTTCTTATTTCTACCCACACTAATAAAGCCATCAGACCTTACCCCAGAAACAGGATAGTCCTGATTAGTACCTAGATTAACATCCTTCACCAGCAAATGAGCCCTCTCCTCCATTTCTTTCACTGTCAGAACTCTAGACCTACAACCTTCAAAGTCATGCCCAAAAACCTTACACACAGAACACTTCTTTATAAAAATCTCATAAGTGACCCTAATATCACTAAAGAAACCAGGTTTACCCTCATCAGGAGGATACCAAGCCTTCACAAACTCAGGTAAAACCTTCTCAGCTTTAACCTCAACAAGGACTCTAGCAAAACAAGCAGGCCCTTCCTTCTTTTGACATCTCTCACTAGTAATTCTGTCAAACATTAATGGATTGCCCACACAACTCATCATACTACAAATACTCTCATTATTCCACAATTCCTTAGGGAGATTGGGAATAGTAACCCACATAGGAATAACATTAGGTTCAATTTTCTCCAAACAAATACCCACCTCCCATTTCTTCAAGCATAAAGGAACATTATTAACTAACCATGGACCTTTCTCCATAGCATTCCACATACCCTCATCATTCTTAAACTTGAAAAAGAAGATACCATTATTATTGGAAGAAATCTCCACTAATCCAAACCTCTTCCACATCCTTAACAGGTGAAACCTCACCATACCAATAGCCAGATCCTTCCCAATGAAATACCCATACAAATATTTACTATACACTTTCTTAGCCTCTGCAATCTTCTCTGGATTAATAACAGCAACCTCCTCACCATTTTCTAACACTTTTGGTGGATAAAATTGAACTTTCTCCACCAAAACATCACTACTTTCACCAACAGTAGCAGCAACATAAGACTTAACTTCTTTACCAGGACCCTCTCCCTTAGCTACAGATTTACTTAAAACAGCCCCATTACCCCTCTTAGCATTAAAAACCACATTATCCTTAACAACCATTGAACCCAACACAGACTTTTTAGGAAGAGGTGGAAGCTTTTGAATGGCAGCCACATCATCCTTTGTGATACAATAAGGACTCATACTCCTAGACTTTTCAACTATTAGCTTCCTCATAGGTACCCTCCTAATACCTTTAACACCCTTACCTTTCTTACCTCCACTCCCTTTAACATCCTGCCCATCTTGTTTTTCCACAACAACATCCATTTCAGAACTCTCCTCCACCCCATTAACCTTCACATCACCAGAACTCACACCCTCCCCCTTCTTAATCACACTAACTTCAACATTCTTCTTATCAGCAGTTTTAGGCAAAGGAAATCCAGGACAAAATTCCATCTTCTCAATAGGCTTCTCATAATTAAACTTAATCATCTCTAATCCATTCAAAAAAGTATCACACTCTTTCTTTTTAACCACAATAACAGGCTTAGCCCCACTATTCTTACCCCCCCTATTATCTTTAACATCATCAGACTCAAAACTCTGTCCACTCCTCATAACCTCTTCAGCATTCATAGAAACATCTCTCTTAATAGACTTCTTTGCAGGTACTAACACAATAGGCTTCTTAGCCAAAACAGCTAACAAATCAGCAGCAGAACAGTTGTCTGGTAACACTTCTAACTCATCCCCCTTCACACAGTAACCAGCATACTTTGAACCCCCAATATCAGTCTTGCCTATCTTCACCTTCACTCCCTCATTTCTAATAGAATGCTTCTTCCTCTTACTTAACAATTCCAGATTCTCACTCCCCACAGCATTAAAAACATTAACATTTGGAGAAACTTGAGGAAAACTCACTTTCCTAGCTCTTACAGAATCACACAAGTCCCTTTTACTGGCTAAAAACCTGGTCAATGCTTCCAACACAGACTTATTCTGACCCTCAACCTCCACCTTAGTCTCACCAACACAACCACTCTTCTATCCATCAACACAAACAACCCCTGACACATTCAAAGGCTTACCAGCAGCATCACACTTTTGAGCCAAGACAAACAACTCATTCATATCTTCATTCAATAACCTAGACCTCCAAGTATCTCCTAACAAATTACGAAGGTAATTAACATGAACCTCAGAAAGTTCAGGAGCATCAAACATACCTTTAACCCATTTTAACGAATCAGAAGATTGACTATTGTCCTCCACCTCCATAGCCGTCTTCTGAAACCAGGAAGAGTCTGAACCAATCTCCTTCATCCAATTATCCCCAAACATACCCTTCAAATACTCCAAATCACCCCCATTAAGCTCACACGACTCAACCTTGTCCCCAACCATCCTACTCAAGCAAAACTTACCTTCACTCACCTGCTTCAGATCCAAACTATACCCCATAACAATAGATAAATCCGAAGGAACCGCCGGAGGAGGCTCCGGCAACCCAACCCTAGCTGGAGAACCCATACTCGCGCACTGTGAAGATTCCACCACCTTCGAAGATGATGGAACAGTGAAACACGATTGAAGAAGGAAGAAACAGAGAAGGATTAGGGTTAGAAAAGAAGCGGGAAAAGAAAACTGGAGAAGAAACCCGTGAATCGCCTAAATCGCCCAAATCAGAGAGAAAACCCTAGCTGCTTCAGCTTCGGCTTCGTATCCTTTTAGCTTCATATCCTTTATCTGAGTCTGTTGCATGATCAGATATCTTGTGGCGTTCCCGTTCCTCCATTCGGGTGCCCGAAACTTCATATGAACCGATAGTTACGTCCATTAAAACACGAGTCTTTTCTTGTGTACGAATCTCTGTGTCATTATCCCATCGTGAGTCCGATTACCGTCCGGTCAGCTTCATATCCTTTATCTGAGTCTGTTGCATGCTTAGATATCTTATGGCTTTCCCGTTCCTCCATTCGGGTGCCCGAAACTTCAAATGAACCGCTATTTACGTTCATTAAAACACGAGTCTTTTCTTGTGTACGAATCTCTGTGTCATTGTCCCATCGTGAGTCCGATTACCGTCCGGTCAGCTTCATATCCTTTATATGAGTCTGTTGCATGCTCAGATATCTTATGGCCTTCCCGTTCCTCCATTCGGGTGCCCGAAACTTCAAATGTACAGATAGTTACGTCCTATAAAACTCGAGTCTTTTCTTGTGTACGAATCTCTATGTCATTGTCGCATCGTGAGTCCGATTACCGTCCGGTCAGCTTCATATCCTTTATCTGAGTCTGTTGCATGATCAGATATCTTATGGCCTTCCCGTTCCTCCATTCGGGTGCCCGAAACTTCATTTGAACCGATAGTTACGTCCATTAAAACACGAGTCTTTTCTTGTGTACGAATCTCTGTGTCATTATCCCATCGTGAGTCCGATTACCGTCCAGTCAGCTTCATATCCTTTATCTGAGTCTGTTGCATGCTTAGATATCTTATGGCTTTCCCGTTCCTCCATTAGGGTGCCCGAAACTTCAAATGAACCGCTATTTACGTTCATTAAAACACGAGTCTTTTCTTGTGTACGAATCTCTGTGTCATTGTCCCATCGTGAGCCCGATTACCGTCCGGTCAGCTTCATATCCTTTATCAGATTCTGTTGCATGCTCAGATATCTTATGGCCTTCCCGTTCCTCCATTCGGGTGCCCGAAACTTCAAATGAACCGCTAGTTACGTCCATTAAAACTCGAGTCTTTTCTTGTGTACGAATCTCTATGTAATTGTTGCATCGTGAGTCCGATTACCGTCCGGTCAGCTTCATATCCTTTATCTGAGTCTGTTGCATGCTTAGATATCTTATGGCCTTCCCGTACCTCCATTCGGGTGCCCGAAACTTCAAATGTACAGATAGTTACGTTCTTTAAAACTCGAGTCTTTTCTTGTGTACGAATCTCTATGTCATTGTCGCATCGTGAGTCCGATTACCGTCCGGTCAGCTTCATATCCTTTATCTGAGTCTGTTGCATGCTTAGATATCTTATGGCCTTCCCGTACCTCCATTCGGGTGCCCGAAACTTCAAATGTACAGATAGTTACGTTCTTTAAAACTCGAGTCTTTTCTTGTGTACGAATCTCTATGTCATTGTCGCATAGTGAGTCCGATTACCATCCGGTAGCTTCATATCCTTTATCTGAGTCTGTTGCTTGCTTAGATATCTTATGGCTTTCCCGTTCCTCCATTCGGGCGCCCGAAACTTCAAATGAACCCCTAGTTACGTCCATTAAAACACGAGTCTTTTCTTGTGTACGAATCTCTGTGTCATTGTCCCATCGTGAG
This sequence comes from Ambrosia artemisiifolia, assembly GCA_032199755.1. Classification (NCBI taxonomy): domain Eukaryota; kingdom Viridiplantae; phylum Streptophyta; class Magnoliopsida; order Asterales; family Asteraceae; genus Ambrosia; species Ambrosia artemisiifolia. The sequence goes on from CM063529.1 coordinate 15,024,377, forward strand.
TCTGATTACCGTCCGGTAAGCTTCATATCCTTTATCTGCGTCTGTTACATGCTCAAATATCTTATGGCCTTCCCGTTCTTCCATTCGGGTGCCCGAAACTTCAAATGAACCGCTAGTTACGTCCATTAAAACACGAGTCTTTTCTTGTGTACGAATCTCTGTGTCCTTGTCCCATCGTGAGTCCGATTACCGTCCGGTCAGCTTCATATCCTTTATCTGAGTCTTTTGCATGCTTAGATATCTTATGGCTTTCCCATTCCTCCATTTGGGTGCCCGAAACTTCAAATGAACCGCTATTTACGTTCATTAAAACACGAGTGTTTTCTTGTGTACGAATCTCTGTGTCATTGTCCCATCGTGAGTCCGATTACCGTCCGGTCTGCTTCATATCCTTTATCAGAGTCTGTTGCATGCTCAGATATCTTATGGCTTTCCTGTTCCTCCATTCGGGTGCCCGAAACATCAAATGAACTACTAGTTACGTCCATTAAAACTCGAGTCTTTTCTTGTGTACGAATCTCTATGTCCTTGTCGCATCGCATCGTGAGTCCGATTACCGTCCGGTCAGCTTCATATCCTTTATCTGAGTCTGTTGCATGCTTAGATTTCTTAGGGCCTTCCCGTACCTCCATTCGGGTGCCCGAAACTTCAAATGTACAGATAGTTACATCCTTTAAAACTCGAGTCTTTTCTTGTGTACGAATCTCTATGTCATTGTCGCATCGTGAGTCCGATTACCGTCCGGTCAGCTTCATATCTTTTATCTGAGTCTGTTGCATGCTTAGATATCTTATGGCCTTCCCGTACCTCCATTCGGGTGCCCGAAACTTCAAATGTACAAATAGTTACGTCCTTTAAAACTCGAGTCTTTTCTTGTGTACGAATCTCTATGTCATTGTCGCATTGTGAGTCCGATTACCGTCCGGTCAGCTTCATATCCCTTATCTTAGTCTGTTGCATGCTTAGATATCTTATGGCCTTCCCGTTCCTCCATTCGGGTGCCCGAAACTTCAAATGAACCGCTAGTTACGTCCATTAAAACACGAGTCTTTTCTTGTGTACGAATCTCTGTGTCATTGTCACATCGTGAGTCCGATTACCGTCCGGTCTGCTTCGTATCCTTTAACATAGTTTGTTGCATGATCAAATATCTTATGGCGTTCCCGTTCCTCCATTCGGGTGCCTGAAACTTCATATGAACCGATAGTTTCGTCCATTAAAACTCGAGTCTTTTCTTGTGTACGAATCTCTGTGTCATTGTCCCATCGTGAGTCCGATTACCGTCCGGTAAGATTCATATCATTTATCTGAGTCTGTTGCATGCTCAGATATCTTATGGCCTTCCCGTTCCTCCATTCGGGTGCCTGAAACTTCAAATGAACCGCTAGTTACGTCCATTAAAACACGAGTTTTTTCTTGTGTACTAATCTCTGTGTCATTGTCCCATCGTGAGTCCGATTACGTCCGGTTAGCTTCATATCCTTTATCTGAGTCTGTTGCATGCTTAGATATCTTATGGCTTTCCCGTTCCTCCATTCGGGTGCCCGAAATTTCAAATGTACCGATAGTTACGTCCTTTAAAACTCGAGTCTTTTCTTGTGTACGAATCTCTGTGTCATTGTCGCATCGTGAGTCCGATTACCGTCCGGTCAGCTTCATATCTTTTATCTGAGTCTGTTGCATGCTTAGATATCTTATGGCCTTCCCGTACCTCCATTCGGGTGCCCGTAACTTCAAATGTACAAATAGTTACGTCCTTTAAAACTCGAGTCTTTTCTTGTGTACGAATATCTATGACATTATCGCATCGTGAGTCCGATTACCGTCCGGTCAGCTTCATATCCATTATCTGAGTCTGTTGCATGCTTAGATATCTTATGGCCTTCCCGTTCCTCCATTCGGGTGCCCGAAACTTCAAATGAACCGCTAGTTACGTCCATTAAAACACGAGTCTTTTCTTGTGTACGAATCTCTGTGTCATTGTCACATCGTGAGTTCGATTACCGTCCGGTCTGCTTCGTATCCTTTAACATAGTTTGTTGCATGATCAAATATCTTATGGCGTTCCCGTTCCTCCATTCGGGTGCCTGAAACTTCATATGAACCGATAGTTCCGTCCATTAAAACTCGAGTCTTTTCTTGTGTACGAATCTCTGTGTCATTGTCCCATCGTGAGTCCGATTACCGTCCTGTAAGATTCATATCATTTATCTGAGTCTGTTGCATGCTCGCATATCTTATGGCCTTCCCGTTCCTCCATTCGGGTGCCTGAAACTTCAAATGAACCGCTAGTTACGTCCTTTAAAACACGAGTCTTTTCTTGTGTACGAATCTCTGTGTCATTGTCCCATCGTGAGTCCGATTACGTCCGGTTAGCTTCATATCCTTTATCTGAGTCTGTTGCATGCTTAGATATCTTATGGCTTTCCCGTTCCTCCATTCGGGTGCCCGAAATTTCAAATGTACCGATAGTTACGTCCTTTAAAACTCGAGTCTTTTCTTGTGTACGAATCTCTGTGTCATTGTCGCATCGTGAGTCCGATTACCGTCCAGTCAGCTTCATATCCTTTGTCTGAGTCTGTTGCATGCTTAGATATCTTATGGCGTTCCCGTTCCTCCATTCGGGTGCCCGAAACTTTATATGAACCGCTATTTACGTTCATTAAAACACGATTGTTTTCTTGTGTACGAATATCTGTGTCATTGTCCCATCGTGAGTCCGATTACCGTCCGGTCAGCTTCATATCCTTTATCTGAGTCTGTTGCATGCTTAGATTTCTTATGGCCTTCCCGTACCTCCATTCGGGTGCCCGAAACTTCAAATGTACAGATAGTTACGTCCTTTAAAACTCGAGTCTTTTCTTGTGTACGAATCTCTATGTCATTGTCGCATCGTGAGCCGATTACCGTCCGGTCAGCTTCATATCCTTTATTTGAGTCTGTTGCATGCTTAGATATCTTATGGCCTTCCCGTACCTCCATTCGGGTTCCCGAAACTTCAAATGAACCGCTAGTTACGTCCATTAAAACACGAGTCTTTTCTTGTGTACGAATCACTGTGTCATTGTCCAATCGTGAGTCCGATTACCGTCCGGTCAGCTTCATATCCTTTATCTGAGTCTGTTGCCTGCTCAGATATCTTATGGCCTTCCCGTTCCTCCATTCGGGTGCCCGAAACTTCAAATGTACAGATAGTTACGTCCTTTAAAACTCGAGTCTTTTCTTGTGTACGAATCTCTATGTCATTGTCGCATCGTGAGTCCGATTACCGTCCGGTCAGGTTCATATCCTTTATCTGAGTCTGTTGCATGCTTAGATATCTTATGGCCTTCCCGTTCCTCCATTCGGGTGCCCGAAACTTCAAATGAACCGCTAGTCATGTCCATTAAAACACGAGTCTTTTCTTGTGTACGAATCTCTGTGTCATTGTCACATCGTGTGTCCGATTACCGTCCGGTCTGCTTCGTATCCTTTAACATAGTTTGTTGCATGATCAAATATCTTATGGCGTTCCCGTTCCTCCATTCGGGTGCCCGAAACTTCATATGAACCGATAGTTCCGTCCATTAAAACTCGAGTCTTTTCTTGTGTACGAATCTCTGTGTCATTGTCCCATCGTGAGTCCGATTACCGTCCGGTAAGATTCATATCATTTATCTGAGTCTGTTGCATGCTCAGATATCTTATGGCCTTCCCGTTCCTCCATTCGGGTGCCCGAAACTTCAAATGAACCGCTAGTTACGTCCATTAAAACACGAGTCTTTTCTTGTGTACGAATCTCTGTGTCATTGTCCCATCGTGAGTCCGATTACGTCCGGTTAGCTTCATATCCTTTATCTGAGTCTGTTGCATGCTTAGATATCTTATGGCTTTCCCGTTTCTCCATTCGGGTGCCCGAAATTTCAAATGTACGGATAGTTACGTCCTTTAAAACTCGAGTCTTTTCTTGTGTACGAATCTCTGTGTCATTGTCGCATCGTGAGTCCGATTACCGTCCGGTCAGCTTCATATCTTTTATCTGAGTCTGTTGCATGCTTAGATATCTTATGGCCTTCCCATACCTCCATTCGGGTGCCCGAAACTTCAAATGTACAAATAGTTACGTCCTTTAAAACTCGAGTCTTTTCTTGTGTACGAATCTCTATGTCATTGTCGCATCGTGAGTCCGATTACCGTCCGGTCAGCTTCATATCCCTTATCTGAGTCTGTTGCATGCTTAGATATCTTATGGCCTTCCCGTTCCTCCATTCGGGTGCCCGAAACTTCAAATGAACCGCTAGTTACGTCCATTAAAACATGAGTCTTTTTTGTGTACGAATCTCTGTGTCATTGTCACATCATGAGTCCGATTACCATCCGGTCTGCTTCGTATCCTTTAACATAGTTTGTTGCATGATCAAATATCTTATGGCGTTCCCGTTCCTCCATTCGGGTGCCTGAAACTTCATATGAACCGATAGTTCCGTCCATTAAAACTCGAGTCTTTTCTTGTGTACGAATCTCTGTGTCATTGTCCCATCGTGAGTCCGATTACCGTCCGGTAAGATTCATATCTTTTATCTGAGTCTGTTGCATGCTCAGATATCTTATGGCCTTCCCGTTCCTCCATTCGGGTGCCTGAAACTTCAAATGAACCGCTAGTTACGTCCATTAAAACACGAGTCTTTTCTTGTGTACGAATCTCTGTGTCATTGCCCCATCGTGAGTCCGATTACCGTCCAGTCAGCTTCATATCCTATGTCTGAGTCTGTTGCATGCTTAGATATCTTATGGCGTTCCCGTTCCTCCATTCGGGTGCCCGAAACTTTATATGAACCGCTATTTACGTTCATTAAAACACGAGTGTTTTCTTGTGTACGAATATCTGTGTCATTGTCCCATCGTGAGTCCGATTACCGTCCGGTCAGCTTCATATCCTTTATCTGAGTCTGTTGCATGCTTAGATTTCTTATGGCCTTCCCGTACCTCCATTCGGGTGCCCGAAACTTCAAATGTACAGATAGTTACGTCCTTTAAAACTCGAGTCTTTTCTTGTGTACGAATCTCTATGTCATTGTCGCATCGTGAGTCCGATTACCGTCCGGTCAGCTTCATATCCTTTATCTGAGTCTGTTGCATGCTTAGATATCTTATGGCCTTCCCGTACCTCCATTCGGGTTCCCGAAACTTCAAATGAACCGCTAGTTACGTCCATTAAAACACGAGTCTTTTCTTGTGTACGAATCTCTGTGTCATTGTCCCATCGTGAGTCCGATTACCGTCCGGTCAGCTTCATATCCTTTATCTGAGTCTGTTGCATGCTCAGATATCTTATGGCCTTCCCGTTCCTCCATTCGGGTGCCCGAAACTTCAAATGTACAGATAGTTACGTCCTTTAAAACTCGAGTCTTTTCTTGTGTACGAATCTCTATGTCATTGTCGCATCGTGAGTCCGATTACCGTCCGGTCCGGTTCATATCCTTTATCTGAGTCTGTTGCATGCTTAGATATCTTATGGCCTTCCCGTTCCTCCATTCGGGTGCCCGAAACTTCAAATGAACCGCTAGTTATGTCCATTAAAACACGAGTCTTTTCTTGTATACGAATCTTTGTGTCATTGTCACATCGTATGTCCGATTACCGTCCGGTCTGCTTCGTATCCTTTAACATAGTTTGTTGCATGATCAAATATCTTATGGCGTTCCCGTTCCTCCATTCGGGTGCCCGAAACTTCATATGAACCGATAGTTCCGTCCATTAAAACTCGAGTCTTTTCTTGTGTACGAATCTCTATGTCATTGTCGCATCGTGAGTCCGATTACCGTCCGGTCAGCTTCATATCCTTTATCTGAGTCTGTTGCATGCTTAGATATCTTATGGCCTTCCCGTTCCTCCATTCGGGTGCCCGAAACTTCAAATGAACCGCTAGTTACGTCCATTAAAACATGAGTCTTTTTTGTGTACGAATCTCTGTGTCATTGTCACATCATGAGTCCGATTACCATCCGGTCTACTTCGTATCCTTTAACATAGTTTGTTGCATGATCAAATATCTTATGGCGTTCCCGTTCCTCCATTCGGGTGCCTGAAACTTCATATGAACCGATAGTTCCGTCCATTAAAACTCGAGTCTTTTCTTGTGTACGAATCTCTGTGTCATTGTCCCATCGTGAGTCCGATTACCGTCCGGTAAGATTCATATCTTTTATCTGAGTCTGTTGCATGCTCAGATATCTTATGGCCTTCCCGTTCCTCCATTCGGGTGCCTGAAACTTCAAATGAACCGCTAGTTACGTCCATTAAAACACGAGTCTTTTCTTGTGTACGAATCTCTGTGTCATTGCCCCATCGTGAGTCCGATTACCGTCCAGTCAGCTTCATATCCTATGTCTGAGTCTGTTGCATGCTTAGATATCTTATGGCGTTCCCGTTCCTCCATTCGGGTGCCCGAAACTTTATATGAACCGCTATTTACGTTCATTAAAACACGAGTGTTTTCTTGTGTACGAATATCTGTGTCATTGTCCCATCGTGAGTCCGATTACCGTCCGGTCAGCTTCATATCCTTTATCTGAGTCTGTTGCATGCTTAGATTTCTTATGGCCTTCCCGTACCTCCATTCGGGTGCCCGAAACTTCAAATGTACAGATAGTTACGTCCTTTAAAACTCGAGTCTTTTCTTGTGTACGAATCTCTATGTCATTGTCGCATCGTGAGTCCGATTACCGTCCGGTCAGCTTCATATCCTTTATCTGAGTCTGTTGCATGCTTAGATATCTTATGGCCTTCCCGTACCTCCATTCGGGTTCCCGAAACTTCAAATGAACCGCTAGTTACGTCCATTAAAACACGAGTCTTTTCTTGTGTACGAATCTCTGTGTCATTGTCCCATCGTGAGTCCGATTACCGTCCGGTCAGCTTCATATCCTTTATCTGAGTCTGTTGCATGCTCAGATATCTTATGGCCTTCCCGTTCCTCCATTCGGGTGCCCGAAACTTCAAATGTACAGATAGTTACGTCCTTTAAAACTCGAGTCTTTTCTTGTGTACGAATCTCTATGTCATTGTCGCATCGTGAGTCCGATTACCGTCCGGTCCGGTTCATATCCTTTATCTGAGTCTGTTGCATGCTTAGATATCTTATGGCCTTCCCGTTCCTCCATTCGGGTGCCCGAAACTTCAAATGAACCGCTAGTTATGTCCATTAAAACACGAGTCTTTTCTTGTATACGAATCTCTGTGTCATTGTCACATCGTATGTCCGATTACCGTCCGGTCTGCTTCGTATCCTTTAACATAGTTTGTTGCATGATCAAATATCTTATGGCGTTCCCGTTCCTCCATTCGGGTGCCCGAAACTTCATATGAACCGATAGTTCCGTCCATTAAAACTCGAGTCTTTTCTTGTGTACGAATCTCTGTGTCATTGTCCCATCGTGAGTCCGATTACCGTCCGGTAAGATTCATATCATTTATCTGAGTCTGTTGCATGCTCAGATATCTAATGGCCTTCCCGTTCCTCCATTCGGGTGCCCGAAACTTCAAATGAACCGCTAGTTACGTCCATTAAAACACGAGTCTTTTCTTGTGTACGAATCTCTGTGTCATTGTCCCATCGTGAGTCCGATTACGTCCGGTTAGCTTCATATCCTTTATCTGAGTCTGTTGCATGCTTAGATATCTTATGGCTTTCCCGTTTCTCCATTCGGGTGCCCGAAATTTCAAATGTACCGATAGTTACGTCCTTTAAAACTCGAGACTTTTCTTGTGTACGAATCTCTGTGTCATTGTCGCATCGTGAGTCCGATTACCGTCCGGTCAGCTTCATATCTTTTATCTGAGTCTGTTGCATGCTTAGATATCTTATGGCCTTCCCGTACCTCCATTCGGGTGCCCGAAACTTCAAATGTACAAATAGTTACGTCCTTTAAAACTCGAGTCTTTTCTTGTGTACGAATCTCTATGTCATTGTCGCATCGTGAGTCCGATTACCGTCCGGTCAGCTTCATATCCCTTATCTGAGTCTGTTGCATGCTTAGATATCTTATGGCCTTCCCGTTCCTCCATTCGGGTGCCGGAAACTTCAAATGAACCGCTAGTTACGTCCATTAAAACATGAGTCTTTTTTGTGTACGAATCTCTGTGTCATTGTCACATCGTGAGTCCGATTACCGTCCGGTCTGCTTCGTATCCTTTAACATAGTTTGTTGCATGATCAAATATCTTATGGCGTTCCCGTTCCTCCATTCGGGTGCCTGAAACTTCATATGAACCGATAGTTCCGTCCATTAAAACTCGAGTCTTTTCTTGTGTACGAATCTCTGTGTCATTGTCCCATCGTGAGTCCGATTACCGTCCGGTAAGATTCATATCTTTTATCTGAGTCTGTTGCATGCTCAGATATCTTATGGCCTTCCCGTTCCTCCATTCGGGTGCCTGAAACTTCAAATGAACCGCTAGTTACGTCCATTAAAACACGAGTCTTTTCTTGTGTACGAATCTCTGTGTCATTGTCCCATCGTGAGTCCGATTACGTCCGGTTAGCTTCATATCCTTTATCTGAGTCTGTTGCATGCTTAGATATCTTATGGCTTTCCCGTTCCTCCATTCGGGTGCCTGAAACTTCAAATGAACCGCTAGTTACGTCCATTAAAACACGAGTCTTTTCTTCTGTACGAATCTCTGTGTCATTGTCCCATCGTGAGTCCGATTACCGTCCGGTAAGATTCATATCTTTTATCTGAGTCTGTTGCATGCTTAGATATCTTATGGCGTTCCCGTTCCTCCATTCGGGTGCCCGAAACTTTATATGAACCGCTATTTACGTTCATTAAAACACGAGTGTTTTCTTGTGTACGAATCTCTGTGTCATTGTCCCATCGTGAGTCCGATTACCGTCCGGTCTGCTTCATATCCATTATCAGAGTCTGTTGCATGCTCAGATATCTTATGGCCTTCCTGTTTCTCCATTCGGGTGCCCGAAACTTCAAATGAACTACTAGTTACGTCCATTAAAACTCGAGTCTTTTCTTGTGTACGAATCTCTATGTCCTTGTCGCATCGCATCGCATCGCATCGTGAGTCCGATTACCGTCCGGTCAGCATCATATCCTTTATCTGAGTCTGTTGCATGCTTAGATATCTTATGGCCATCCCGTACCTCCATTCGGGTGCCCGAAACTTCAAATGTACAGATAGTTACGTCCTTTAAAACTCGAGTCTTTTCTTGTGTACGAATCTCTATGTCATTGTCGCATCGTGAGTCCGATTACCGTCCGGTCAGCTTCATATCCTTTATCTGAGTCTGTTGCATGCTTAGATATCTTATGGCCTTCCCGTACCTCCATTCGGGTGCCCGAAACTTCAAATGAACCGCTAGTTACGTCCATTAAAACAAGAGTCTTTTCTTGTGTACGAATCTCTGTGTCATTGTCCCATCGTGAGTCCGATTACCTTCCGGTCAGCTTCATATCCTTTATCTGAGTCTGTTGCATGCTCAGATATCTTATGGCCTTCCCGTTCCTCCATTCGGGTGCCCGAAACTTCAAATGTACAGATAGTTACGTCCTTTAAAACTCGAGTCTTTTCTTGTGTACGAATCTCTATGTCATTGTCGCATCGTGAGTCCGATTACCGTCCGGTCAGCTTCATATCCTTTATCTGAGTCTGTTGCATGCTTAGATATCTTATGGCCTTCCCGTTCCTCCATTCGGGTGCCCGAAACTTCAAATGAACCGCTAGTTATGTCCATTAAAACACGAGTCTTTTCTTGTGTACGAATCTCTGTGTCACTGTCACATCGTGTGTCCGATTACCGTCCGGTCTGCTTCGTATCCTTTAACATGGTTTGTTGCATGATCAAATATCTTATGGCGCTCCCGTTCCTCCATTCGGGTGCCCGAAACTTCATATGAACCGATAGTTCCGTCCATTAAAACTCGAGTCTTTTCTTGTGTACGAATCTCTGTGTCATTGTCCCATCGTGAGTCCGATTACGTCCGGTTAGCTTCATATCCTTTATCTGAGTCTGTTGCTTGCTTAGATATCTTATGGCTTTCCCGTTCCTCCATTCGGGTGCCCAAAATTTCAAATGTACCGATAGTTACGTCCTTTAAAACTCGAGTCTTTTCTTGTGTACGAATCTCTGTGTCATTGTCGCATCGTGAGTCCGATTACCGTCCAGTCAGCTTCATATCCTTTATCTGAGTCTGTTGCATGCTTAGATATCTTATGGCGTTCCCTTTCCTCCATTCGGGTGCCCGAAACTTCATATGAACCGCTATTTACGTTCATTAAAACACGAGTCTTTTCTTGAGTACGAATCTCTGTGTCATTGTCCCATCGTGAGTCCGATTACCGTCCGGTCAGCTTCATATCCTTTATCAGAGTCTGTTGCAATGTCAGATATCTTATGGCCTTCGTGTTTCTCCATTCGGGTGCCCGAAACATCAAATGAACTACTAGTTACGTCCATTAAAACTCGAGTCTTTTCTTGTGTACGAATCTCTATGTCATTGTCGCATCGTGAGTCCGATTACCGTCCGGTCAGCTTCATATCCTTTATCTGAATCTGTTGCATGCTTAGATATCTTATGGCCTTCCCGTACCTCCATTCGGGTGCCCGAAACTTCAAAAGTACAGATAGTTACGTCCTTTAAAACTCGAGTCTTTTCTTGTGTATGAATCTCTATGTCATTGTCGCATAGTGAGTCCGATTACCCTCCAGTCAGCTTCATATCCTTTATCTGAGTCTGTTGCTTGCATAGATATCTTATGGCTTTCCCGTTCCTCCATTCGGGTGCCCGAAACTTCAAATGAACCGCTAGTTACGTCCATTAAAACACGAGTCTTTTCTTGTGTACGAATCTCTGTGTCATTGTCCCATCGTGAGTCTGATTACCGTCCGGTAAGCTTCATATCCTTTATCTGCGTCTGTTGCATGCTCAGATATCTTATCGTTTTCCCGTTCCTCCATTCGGGTTCCCGAAACATCAAATGTACCGATAGTTACGTCATTTAAAACTCGAGTCTTTTCTTGTGTACGAATCTTTGTGTCATTGTCGCATCGTGAGTCCGATTACCATCCGGTCAGCTTCGTATCCTTTAACATAGTTTGTTGCATGATCAGATATCTTATGGCGTTCCAGTTCCACCATTCGGGTGCCCGAAACTTCATATGAACCCATAGTTACGTCCATTAAAACACGAGTCTTTTCTTGTGTACGAATCTCTGTGTCATTGTCCCATCGTGAGTCCGATTACCGTTCGGTCAGCTTCATATCCTTTATCTGAGTCTGTTGCATGCTTAGATATCTTATGGCCTTCCCGTTCCTCCATTCGGGTGCCCGAAACTTCAAATGAACCGCTAGTTACGTCCATTAAAACACGAGTCTTTTCTTGTGTACGAATCTCTGTGTCATTGTCCCATCGTGAGTCCGATTACCGTCCGGTCAGCTTCATATCCTTTATCTGAGTCTGTTGCATGCTTAGATATCTTATGGCCTTCCCGTACCACCATTCGGGTGCCCGAAACTTCAAATGTACAGATAGTTACGTCCTTTAAAACTCGAGTCTTTTCTTGTGTACGAATCTCTATGTCATTGTCGCATCGTGAGTCCGATTACCGTCCGGTCAGCTTCATATCTTTTATCTGAGTCTGTTGCATGCTTAGATATCTTATGGCCTTCCCGTAGCTCCATTCGGGTGCCCGAAACTTCAAATGTACAAATAGTTACGTCCTTTAAAACTCGAGTCTTTTCTTGTGTACGAATCTCTATGTCATTGTCGCATAGTGAGTCCGATTACCGTCCGGTCAGCTTCATATCTTTTATCTGAGTCTGTTGCATGCTTAGATATCTTATGGCCTTCCCGTTCCTCCATTCGGGTGCCCGAAACTTCAAATGAACTGCGAGTTACGTCCATTAAAACACGAGTCTTTTCTTGTGTACGAATCTCTGTGTCATTGTCCCATCGTGAGTCCGTTTACCGTCCGGTCGTCTTCATATCCTTTATCTGAGTCTGTTGCATGCTTAGCTATCTTATGGCTTTCCCGTTCCTCCATTCGTGTGCCCGAAATTTCAAATGTACCGATAGTTACGTCCTTTAAAACTCGAGTCTTTTCTTGTGTACGAATCTCTGTGTCATTGTCGCATCGTGAGTCCGATTACCGTCCAGTCAGCTTCATATCCTTTATCTGAGTCTGTTGCATGCTTAGATATCTTATGGCTTTCCCGTTCCTCCATTCGTGTGCCCGAAACTTCAAATGAACCGCTATTTACGTTCATTAAAACACAAGTCTTTTCTTGTGTACGAATCTCTGTGTCATTGTCCCATCGTGAGTCCGATTACCGTCCGGTCAGCTTCATATTCTTTATCTGAGTCTGTTGCATGCTTAGATATCTTATGGCCTTCCCGTACCACCATTCGGGTGCCCGAAACTTCAAATGTACAGATAGTTACGTCCTTTAAAACTCGAGTCTTTTCTTGTGTACGAATCTCTATGTCATTGTCGCATCGTGAGTCCGATTACCGTCCGGTCAGCTTCATATCTTTTATCTGAGTCTGTTGCATGCTTAGATATCTTATGGCCTTCCCGTTCCTCCATTCGGGTGCCCGAAACTTCAAATGAACTGCGAGTTACGTCCATTAAAACACGAGTCTTTTCTTGTGTACGAATCTCTGTGTCATTGTCCCATCGTGAGTCCGTTTACCGTCCGGTCGTCTTCATATCCTTTATCTGAGTCTGTTGCATGCTTAGCTATCTTATGGCTTTCCCGTTCCTCCATTCGTGTGCCCGAAATTTCAAATGTACCGATAGTTACGTCCTTTAAAACTCGAGTCTTTTCTTGTGTACGAATCTCTGTGTCATTGTCGCATCGTGAGTCCGATTACCGTCCAGTCAGCTTCATATCCTTTATCTGAGTCTGTTGCATGCTTAGATATCTTATGGCTTTCCCGTTCCTCCATTCGTGTGCCCGAAACTTCAAATGAACCGCTATTTACGTTCATTAAAACACAAGTCTTTTCTTGTGTACGAATCTCTGTGTCATTGTCCCATCGTGAGTCCGATTACCGTCCGGTCAGCTTCATATTCTTTATCTGAGTCTGTTGCATGCTTAGATATCTTATGGCTTTCCCGTTCCTCCATTCGGGTTCCCGAAACATCAACTGTACCGATAGTTACGTCATTTAAAACTCGAGTCTTTTCTTGTGTACGAATCTTTGTGTCATTGTCGCATCGTGAGTCCGATTACTGTCCGGTCAGCTTCGTATCCTTTATCTGAGTCCTTTGCATGCTTAGATATCTTATGGCCTTCCCGAACCTCCATTCGGGTGCCCGAAACTTCAAATGTACAGATAGTTACGTCCTTTAAAACTCGAGTCTTTTCTTGTGTACGAATGTCTATGTCATTGTCGCATAGTGAGTCTGATTACCTTCCGGTCAGCTTCATATCCTTTATCTGAGTCTGTTGCTTGCTTAGATATCTTATGGCTTTCCCGTTCCTCCATTCGGGTGCCCGAAACTTCAAATGAACCGCTAGTTACGTCCACTAAAACACAAGTCTTTTCTTGTGTACGAATCTCTGTGTCATTGTCCCATCGTGAGTCTGATTACCGTCCGGTAAGCTTCATATCCTTTATCTGCGTCTGTTGCATGCTCAGATATCTTCTGGCCTTCCCGTTCCTCCATTCGGGTGCCCGAAACTTCAAATGAACCGCTAGTTACGTCCATTAAAACACGAGTCTTTTCTTGTGTACGAATCTCTGTGTCATTGTCCCAGCGTGAGTCCGATTACCGTCCGGTCAGCTTCATATCCTTTATCTGAGTCTGTTGCATGCTCAGATATCTTTTGGCCTTCCTGTTCCTCCATTCGGGTGCCCGAAACTTCAAATGAACCGCTAGTTACGTCCATTAAAACACGAGACTTTTCTTGTGTACGAATCTCTGTGTCATTGTCCCATCGTGAGTCCGTTTACCGTCCGGTAAGATTCATATCATTTATCAGAGTCTGTTCCATGCTCAGATATCTTAGGGCCTTCCCGTTCCTCCATTCGGGTGCCCGAAACTTCAAATGAACCGCTAGTTACGTCCATTAAAACTCGAGTCTTTTCTTGTGTACGAATCTCTATGTCATTGTCGCATCGTGAGTCCGATTACCGTCCGGTCAGCTTCATATCCTTTATCTGAGTCCTTTGCATGCTTAGATATCTTATGGCCTTCCCGAACCTCCATTCGGGTGCCCGAAACTTCAAATGTACAGATAGTTACGTCCTTTAAAACTCGAGTCTTTTCTTGTGTACGAATCTCTATGTCATTGTCGCATAGTGAGTCCGATTACCTTCCGATCAGCTTCATATCCTTTATCTGAGTCTGTTGCTTGCTTAGATATCTTGTGGCTTTCCCGTTCCTCCATTCGGGTGCCCGAAACTTCAAATGAACCGCTAGTTACGTCCACTAAAACACGAGTCTTTTCTTGTGTACGAATCTCTATGTCATTGTCCCATCGTGAGTCTGATTACCGTCCGGTAAGCTTCATATCCTTTATCTGCGTCTGTTGCATGCTCAGATATCTTCTGGCCTTCCCGTTCCTCCATTCGGTTGCCCGAAACTTCAAATGAACCGCTAGTTACTTCCATTAAAACACGAGTCTTTTCTTGTGTACGAATCTCTGTGTCATTGTCCCAGCGTGAGTCCGATTACCGTCCGGTCAGCTTCATATCCTTTTTTTTTTTGATAAAGGAGTCATTGCTCCGGTAAATTTATTAATAATAAAAATATTTACAACCAAATTGGGCCAAGATCATTACAAAAAAAATAACCTAACAAACCTAGATCAAAGCCCAATATCCATACAACCCACAAAACCATCTAAACAAACAAACCATTAGATCTGCATAACACAGCCCATTTACCCTGGATCAAAGTCAAAGCCCACTTCAAAAAACATATCTAAACCCAACCCGTTACATTTTCCCAAGTCCTTTGACATAAGATCAGCTCTTTTGCAGCAAGTCTCCAACCTTCTCGTACACAGCAGAACTCTAAGACTCGATTCAATCCTGTCCTTCATAGCCAAAGCTTTCTGACCCTTCAATTGCTTCTTTATCCTCTTGCCTTCATGACTATCAGTAATATCCAACTCTTGTGCAGTCTCCTTGTCTTGATTACTGCAGACTTCAAACCAGCAGCTCTTTCTTTCATTTCCAGAATCCACATCAATTATACTGAATGTGTTACAAATACAACTCTCAAATAAATTCCCAGCCCCAATACAGAAAACCCATACATGATCAAAACTAACATATAAAGAGCCTAACTGACACTCTTCATAATACTTATAACCTGTTTGTATCTGATCAAAACTCATGCATACAGACTCACAAATCATGACAGTACACTTCCTGGACAAACACTGAAACAAAATCATTTGTTTAAAGCAATTCAGCCATGTCCAGCCAACCCATTCCTGCAAATAGCCCATCCCATCCCATAAAAGAACCCCAAAACACCTATGACTAAACACAAGAAAAGGTTTAAGAAATGAACGATTCAAAAATGAAAGGGTTTCCCATCCTTGTGTAGAGCTAGAAAATGTAAAAAAGTGAGGGGAGGAAGATAATGTCCTAAACACAAGGATGATGTCCAACCTTATCTCTCCAGGGGTTAAGCATACTCCATGCTCCAATCCTAACCACCAATCAAAAAAGGCAGAATTGAACCAAGCTCCAAAGAAAAGAGGTGGGCTCAACAGAACTGTACAAAACAGAAAATAAAGAAAAAAACAATGAATGCAAACAGGAAGCCTTTTCAGCCAGATCTCTACCCATACGTATTTAGTGCTCCTTATTACTGCGAGTTCCCAAAATATATAACCCATCCCACCCATAGGCAAGTGCCTAAGACTCAATATGGACTCAAACTTCAACAGAACAAGGCTCAACAAAGACCATAAAGGCCAAAAGGTTCCTGACCAGTGAGTAGTACTAAAAAATATAAAATTGAGGGAGGAAATAAATGTCCTAAACTCACTGACCAGTTCCATCCTTATAACTCCCTGGTTTAAGCTTACTCCAAGCTTCATTAATCCTATCCACCAAATACAAACCGCTGAATTGAGCCCAGTTTCAAAGTTTAAAACAAAGCTCAACAGAACATTTTGTAAAAGAAAAATCATATTAAAATTTTGAGATAAAACAGATGGCTTGGACAGCCAGATCACTACCCAAACGTTTTTTGTACACCAAACTCCAGCAGGATCCCAAGTAAATAAACCCAGACCCCCCCTAGGCAAGTGCCTAACTGACTCAACAGACCAAGACCCATGAACACTAGACTGACCAGACCCACATATATACAGAAGCAGCTTTCTTAACCACTGATGACATCTACCAAATACCTTGACCATAAAAGAAAGAAAAGATCCTAAATCAGTGGAAAAGACCATCCTTATCTCTCCATGAACCAGGCTTACTCCAAGCCTTCCAAAAGCTATTCTCCGAGCATCATGAGCTAAATCAGGCCCATTCTTCCCAAAGGAAGGGGAACCTGACAGAGTAAAAAAGGACCAGACAACAAAAGACACAATCAAAATAAAAATGACCCAACAGAAGACACACCAAGACACCAAGCAGACAATGACACCAGGAAGCCTACAAGGCCAGAATCCTAAATCCCCTTTACACAGTCTCCAGATTACAGCAAGTTCCCATGCCCCCCACCCCAAAATAAAAAAGTTACTATTATTAATAAAGCTATTATCAATACTAACCATATAATTATCATTAGTAAAATATTTGTGAATACTATTATCATTAATGAAACTATTACTATAAAAACTGATATATACTATAATACTATTATCATTATGAAAGACATAAAACAACCAACACCCCTTAACAAACTCATTCAACCCACCCCCAGCCATAGAATTTTCCTTCATCAATATTTCCATCATCAATAAATCACATGAAAATCCCACACTGCAGCAGCCAGCTGCACCTGAGCATTCTTTTTAAACTTCAGACTCATTAATCTCATTCTCACCATATCCTGAAGCTGCTTACATAAAACTTCAATAGACCTACTTCCAGTTTTAAAGATCCTATTGTTTCTTTCTTGCCAAACCAAATAAATGGCAGCCCCAATCACCAGCTTTTGAATTATACTCCAAATTGAATTATTATTCCTTTTCTCTTCAGCAAACTTAATCAAGTTCTCCCATGATGGAAGAAAATGATCCAACTTTGCTTTAACCATCATTCTACACCAAACAGCCTTCGTAAAACTACATTCAAAGAACAAATGTTTATGGCTATCTGGAACATTATGACAGAAAACACATTTCAAGTCCTCTGTATTACCCCAAGCTAACATCCTATCCTGTGTTGGCAGCCTTTGTCTAATAGCCAGCCACACAATAAAGGCATGCCTTGGGATATTCTGCTTGTACCAAACAAAGTCCACCCACTTAACTTTGTTCTTCTTCATACATAACTTACTGTACACAACCTTAGTAGAAAAAGGAACAGAATTATTCTCAACATCCCTCCACATAAAATGATCCCTACCTGCAGAATCCAACAAAGGAACCCCTTCTTCAAAAAACCATGGATATTTAACTTTCCAGGTCTCAGGCACTGCCCAACACCTATTCACCACTAAATCAGCCACCTTACAATTCCAACCCAACCCAGTTTCTCTAATATCCCTTCTATCTAAAAGGTTAATCAGAGGACCCCTACTAGCCAATTATCAAACCAGGCACTTATCAATTTACCATTCCCCATCTTAGTACAATAATTCTCTTTAACAAATTTCCTACACTCCAAAATCTGCTTCCAGAACCATGAATCAGAATTGGTTCCCTCAACAGACCACAAATGTTTACCATGCAATCTATACGAATAAATCCAATTTACCCACACAGAATCTCTTTTGTAAAGAATACTCCAAATATGTTTCGTCATTAAGGCTATATTCCTATATTTTAAAGAAGGAATAGACAACCCACCATGGTCCTTACTCAAACAAACATCCTCCCAACTAACCTTAGCAGCCCCAGGTCTGTACTCACTCTTACCCCACAAAAAAACCCTTACAATCCTGTCAATATCCTCAATAACTGTACTAGGCAGAATGAACAATGAAGCCCAATAGACAGTTAAAGAGGATAGAACAGACTGCACTAGTTGCAGCCTACCTGCATAAGACAGAAATTTGTTTTTCCAATCATTAACCCTACTCTTGACCTTCTCCACTAACACAGAGCAATCTTTCAGGTACAACCTCTTAGAACTTAGAGGAATTCCCAAATACTTAACAGGGAATTCCCCAAGCTTAAAAGGCAAGATCTCTCTAATCCTCTCTTGTGATTCACCTTCCACATTTCCAAAAAATATTTCACTCTTATTTTGATTAGGAAACAAACCTGAATAAGAGCTAAATTCATCCAAAGCCTTTTTCAAAACACACCAAGAATCCACTTCAGCTGACCCAAACATAAAAAGGTCATCCGCAAAGCATAGATGAGTAAGATTAAGCTCATCACACTTCCAGTGATACTTAAACTCCTCAGCTTCCAAAATCTGCCTCTTTAAGATTAAATTTAGAACTTCCATTACTAAAGCATAGATGAGTCCGATTACCGTCCGGTCAGCTTCATATCCTTTATCTGAGTCTGTTGCATGCTCAGATATATTTTGGCCTTCCCGTTCCTCCATTCGGGTGCCTGAAACTTCAAATGAACCGCTAGTTACGTCCATTAAAACACGAGTCTTTTCTTGTGTACGAATCTCTGTGTCATTGTCCCATCGTGAGTCCGTTTACCGTCCGGTAAGATTCATATCATTTATCTGAGTCTGTTGCATGCTCAGATATCTTATGGCCTTCCCGTTCCTCCATTCGGGTGCCCGAAACTTCAAATGAACCACTAGTTACGTCCATTAAAACACGAGTCTTTTCTTGTGTACGAATCTCTGTGTCATTGTCCCATCGTGAGTCCGATTACGTACGGTTAGCTTCCTATCCTTTATCTGAGTATGTTGCATGCTTAGATATCTTATGGCTTTCCCGTTCCTCCATTCGGGTGCCCGAAATTTCAAATGTACCGATAGTTACGTCCTTTAAAACTCGAGTGTTTTCTTGTGTACGAATCTCTGTGTCATTGTCGCATCGTGAGTCCGATTACAGACCAGTCAGCTTCATATCCTTTATCTGAGTCTGTTGCATGCTTAGATATCTTATGGCTTTCCCGTTCCTCCATTCGGGTGCCCGAAACTTCAAATGAACCGCTATTTACGTTCATTAAAACACGAGTCTTTTCTTGTGTACGAATCTCTGTGTCATTGTCCTATCGTGAGTCCGATTACCGTCCGGTCAGCTTCAGATCCTTTATCAGAGTCTGTTCCATGCTCAGATATCTTAGGGCCTTCCCGTTACTCCATTCGGCTGCCCGAAACTTCAAATGAACCGCTAGTTACGTCCATTAAAACTCGAGTCTTTTCTTGTGTACGAATCTCTATGTCATTGTCGCATCGTGAGTCCGATTACCGTCCGCTCAGCTTCATATCCTTTATCTGAGTCCTTTGCATGCTTAGATATCTTATGGCCTTCCCGAACCTCCATTCGGGTGCCCAAAACTTCAAATGTACAGATAGTTACGTCCTTTAAAACTCGAGTCTTTTCTTGTGTACGAATCTCTATGTCATTGTCGCATAGTGAGTCCGATTACCTTCCGGTCAGCTTCATACCCTTTATCTGAGCATGTTGCTTGCTTAGATATCTTATGGCCTTCCCGTTCCTCCATTCGGGTGCCCGAAACTTCAAATGAACCGCTAGTTACGTCCACTAAAACACGAGTCTTTTCTTGTGTACGAATCTCTGTGTCATTATCCCATCGTGAGTCTGATTACCATCCGGTAAGCTTCATATCCTTTATCTGCGTTTGTTGCATGCTCAGATATCTTCTGGCCTTCCCGTTCCTCCATTCGGTTGCCCGAAACTTCAAATGAACCGCTAGTTACGTCCATTAAAACACGAGTCTTTTCTTGTGTACGAATCTCTGTGTCATTGTCCCATCGTGAGTCCGTTTACCGTCCGGTAAGATTCATATCATTTATCTGAGTCTGTTACATGCTCAGATATCTTATGGCCTTCCCGTTCCTCCATTCGGGTGCCCGAAACTTCAAATGAACCACTAGTTACGTCCATTAAAACACGAGTCTTTTCTTGTGTACGAATCTCTGTGTCATTGTCCCATCGTGAGTCCGATTACGTACGGTTAGCTTCATATCCTTTATCTGAGTCTGTTGCATGCTTAGATATCTTATGGCTTTCCCGTTCCTCCATTCGGGTGCCCGAAATTTCAAATGTACCGATAGTTACGTCCTTTAAAACTCGAGTGTTTTCTTGTGTACCTCTGTGTCATTGTCGCATCGTGAGTCCGATTACCGACCAGGCCGCTTAATATCCTTTATCAGAGTCTGTTCCATGCTCAGATATCTTAGGGCCTTCCCGTTCCTCCATTCGGGTGCCCAAAACTTCAAATGAACCGCTAGTTACGTCCATTAAAACTCGAGTCTTTTCTTGTGTACGAATCTCTATGTCATTGTCGCATCGTGAGTCCGATTACCGTCCGGTCAGCTTCATATCCTTTATCTGAGTTTTTTGCATGCTTAGATATCTTATGGCCTTCCCGAACCTCCATTCGGGTGCCCGAAACTTCAAATGTACAGATAGTTACGTCCTTTAAAACTTGAGTCTTTTCTTGTGTACGAATCTCTATGTCATTGTCGCATAGTGAGTCCGATTACCTTCCGGTCAGCTTCATATCCTTTATCTGAGTCTGTTGCTTGCTTAGATATCTTATGGCTTTCCCGTTCCTCCATTCGGGTGCCCGAAACTTCAAATGAACCGCTAGTTACGTCCACTAAAACACGAGTCTTTTCTTGTGTACGAATCTCTGTGTCATTATCCTATCGTGAGTCTGATTACCGTCCGGTAAGCTTCATATCCTTTATCTGCGTCTGTTGCATGCTCAGATATCTTCTGGCCTTCCCGTTCCTCCATTCGGTTGCCCGAAACTTCAAATGAACCGCTAGTTACGTCCATTAAAACACGAGTCTTTTCTTGTGTACGAATCTCTGTGTCATTGTCCCAGCGTGAGTCCGATTACCGTCCGGTCAGCTTCATATCCTTTATCTGAGTCTGTTGCATGCTCAGATATCTTTTGGCCTTCCCGTTCCTCCATTCGGGTGCCCGAAACTTCAAATGAACCGCTAGTTACGTCCATTAAAACACGAGTCTTTTCTTGTGTACGAATCTCTGTGTCATTGTCCCATCGTGAGTCCGTTTACCGTCCGGTAAGATTCATATCATTTATCTGAGTCTGTTGCATGCTCAGATATCTTATGGCCTTCCCGTTCCTCCATTCGGGTGCCCGAAACTTCAAATGAACCACTAGTTACGTCCATTAAAACACGAGTCTTTTCTTGTGTACGAATCTCTGTGTCATTGTCCCATCGTGAGTCCGATTACGTACGGTTAGCTTCATATCCATTATCTGAGTCTGTTGCATGCTTAGATATCTTATGGCTTTCCCGTTCCTCCATTCGGGTGCCCGAAATTTCAAATGTACCGATAGTTACGTCCTTTAAAACTCGAGTGTTTTCTTGTGTACGAATCTCTGTGTCATTGTCGCATCGTGAGTCCGATTACCGACCAGTCAGCTTCATATCCTTTATCTGAGTCTGTTGCATGCTTAGATATCTTATGGCTTTCCCGTTCCTCCATTCGGGTGCCCGAAACTTCAAATGAACCGCTATTTACGTTCATTAAAACACGAGTCTTTTCTTGTGTACGAATCTCTGTGTCATTGTCCTATCGTGAGTCCGATTACCGTCTGGTCAGCTTCAGATCCTTTATCAGAGTCTGTTCCATGCTCAGATATCTTAGGGCCTTCCCGTTCCTCCATTCGGTTGCCCGAAACTTCAAATGAACCGCTAGTTACGTCCATTAAAACTCGAGTCTTTTCTTGTGTACGAATCTCTATGTCATTGTCGCATCGTGAGTCCGATTACCGTCCGGTCAGCTTCATATCCTTTATCTGAGTCCTTTGCATGCTTAGATATCTTATGGCCTTCCCGAACCTCCATTCGGGTGCCCGAAACTTCAAATGTACAGATAGTTACGTCCTTTAAAACTCGAGTCTTTTCTTGTGTACGAATCTCTATGTCATTGTCGCATAGTGAGTCCGATTACCTTCCGGTCAGCTTCATATCCTTTATCTGAGTCTGTTGCTTGCTTAGATATTTTATGGCATTCCCGTTCCTCCATTCGGGTGCCCGAAACTTCAAATGAACCGCTAGTTACGTCCACTAAAACACGAGTCTTTTCTTGTGTACGAATCTCTGTGTCATTATCCCATCGTGAGTCTGATTACCGTCCGGTAAGCTTCATATCCTTTATCTGCGTCTGTTGCATGCTCAGATATCTTCTGGCCTTCCCGTTCCTCCATTCGGTTGCCCGAAACTTCAAATGAACCGCTAGTTACGTCCATTAAAACACGAGTCTTTTCTTGTGTACGAATCTCTGTGTCATTGTCCCAGCGTGAGTCCGATTACCGTCCGGTCAGCTTCATATCCTTTATCTGAGTCTGTTGCATGCTCAGATATCTTTTGGCCTTCCCGTTCCTCCATTCGGGTGCCCGAAACTTCAAATGAACCGCTAGTTACGTCCATTAAAACACGAGTCTTTTCTTGTGTACGAATCTCTGTGTCATTGTCCCATCGTGAGTCCGTTTACCGTCCGGTAAGATTCATATCATTTATCTGAGTCTGTTGCATGCTCAGATATCTTGTGGCCTTCCCGTTCCTCTATTCGGGTGCACGAAACTTCAAATGAACCGCTAGTTACGTCCATTAAAACACGAGTCTTTTCTTGTGTACGAATCTTTGTGTCATTGTCCCATCGTGAGTCCGGTTACGTACGGTTAGCTTCATATCCTTTATCTGAGTCTGTTGCATGCTTAGATATCTTATGGCTTTCCCGTTCCTCCATTCGGGTGCCCGAAATTTCAAATGTACCGATAGTTACGTCCTTTAAAACTCGAGTGTTTTCTTGTGTACGAATCTCTGTGTCATTGTCGCATCGTGAGTCCGATTACCGACCAGTCAGCTTCATATCCTTTATCTGAGTCTGTTGCATGCTTAGATATCTTATGGCTTTCCCGTTCCTCCATTCGGGTGCCCGAAACTTCAAATGAACCGCTATTTACGTTCATTAAAACACGAGTCTTTTCTTGTGTACGAATCTCTGTGTCATTGTCCCATCGAGAGTCCGATTACCGTACGGTCAGCTTCATATCCTTTATCTGAGTCTGTTGCATGCTCAGATATCTTATGGCCTTCCCGTTCCTCCATTCGGGTGCCCGAAACTTCAAATGAACCGCTAGTTACGTCCATTAAAACACGAGTCTTTTCTTGTGTACGAATCTCTGTGTCATTGTCACATCGTGAGTCCGATTACCGTCCGGTCTGCTTCGTATCCTTTAACATAGTTTGTTGCATGATCAAATATCTTATGGCGTTCCCGTTCCTCCATTCGGGTGCCCGAAACTTCATATGAACCGATAGTTCCGTCCATTAAAACTCGAGTCTTTTCTTGTGTACGAATCTCTGTGTCATTGTCCCATCGTGAGTCCGATTACGTACGGTTAGCTTCATATCCTTTATCTGAGTCTGTTGCATGCTTAGATATCTTATGGCTTTCCCGTTCCTCCATTCGGGTGCCCGAAATTTCAAATGTACCGATAGTTACGTCCTTTAAAACTCGAGTGTTTTCTTGTGTACCTCTGTGTCATTGTCGCATCGTGAGTCCGATTACCGACCAGGCCGCTTAATATCCTTTATCAGAGTCTGTTCCATGCTCAGATATCTTAGGGCCTTCCCGTTCCTCCATTCGGGTGCCCAAAACTTCAAATGAACCGCTAGTTACGTCCATTAAAACTCGAGTCTTTTCTTGTGTACGAATCTCTATGTCATTGTCGCATCGTGAGTCCGATTACCGTCCGGTCAGCTTCATATCCTTTATCTGAGTTTTTTGCATGCTTAGATATCTTATGGCCTTCCCGAACCTCCATTCGGGTGCCCGAAACTTCAAATGTACAGATAGTTACGTCCTTTAAAACTTGAGTCTTTTCTTGTGTACGAATCTCTATGTCATTGTCGCATAGTGAGTCCGATTACCTTCCGGTCAGCTTCATATCCTTTATCTGAGTCTGTTGCTTGCTTAGATATCTTATGGCTTTCCCGTTCCTCCATTCGGGTGCCCGAAACTTCAAATGAACCGCTAGTTACGTCCACTAAAACACGAGTCTTTTCTTGTGTACGAATCTCTGTGTCATTATCCTATCGTGAGTCTGATTACCGTCCGGTAAGCTTCATATCCTTTATCTGCGTCTGTTGCATGCTCAGATATCTTCTGGCCTTCCCGTTCCTCCATTCGGTTGCCCGAAACTTCAAATGAACCGCTAGTTACGTCCATTAAAACACGAGTCTTTTCTTGTGTACGAATCTCTGTGTCATTGTCCCAGCGTGAGTCCGATTACCGTCCGGTCAGCTTCATATCCTTTATCTGAGTCTGTTGCATGCTCAGATATCTTTTGGCCTTCCCGTTCCTCCATTCGGGTGCCCGAAACTTCAAATGAACCGCTAGTTACGTCCATTAAAACACGAGTCTTTTCTTGTGTACGAATCTCTGTGTCATTGTCCCATCGTGAGTCCGTTTACCGTCCGGTAAGATTCATATCATTTATCTGAGTCTGTTGCATGCTCAGATATCTTATGGCCTTCCCGTTCCTCCATTCGGGTGCCCGAAACTTCAAATGAACCACTAGTTACGTCCATTAAAACACGAGTCTTTTCTTGTGTACGAATCTCTGTGTCATTGTCCCATCGTGAGTCCGATTACGTACGGTTAGCTTCATATCCATTATCTGAGTCTGTTGCATGCTTAGATATCTTATGGCTTTCCCGTTCCTCCATTCGGGTGCCCGAAATTTCAAATGTACCGATAGTTACGTCCTTTAAAACTCGAGTGTTTTCTTGTGTACGAATCTCTGTGTCATTGTCGCATCGTGAGTCCGATTACCGACCAGTCAGCTTCATATCCTTTATCTGAGTCTGTTGCATGCTTAGATATCTTATGGCTTTCCCGTTCCTCCATTCGGGTGCCCGAAACTTCAAATGAACCGCTATTTACGTTCATTAAAACACGAGTCTTTTCTTGTGTACGAATCTCTGTGTCATTGTCCTATCGTGAGTCCGATTACCGTCTGGTCAGCTTCAGATCCTTTATCAGAGTCTGTTCCATGCTCAGATATCTTAGGGCCTTCCCGTTCCTCCATTCGGTTGCCCGAAACTTCAAATGAACCGCTAGTTACGTCCATTAAAACTCGAGTCTTTTCTTGTGTACGAATCTCTATGTCATTGTCGCATCGTGAGTCCGATTACCGTCCGGTCAGCTTCATATCCTTTATCTGAGTCCTTTGCATGCTTAGATATCTTATGGCCTTCCCGAACCTCCATTCGGGTGCCCGAAACTTCAAATGTACAGATAGTTACGTCCTTTAAAACTCGAGTCTTTTCTTGTGTACGAATCTCTATGTCATTGTCGCATAGTGAGTCCGATTACCTTCCGGTCAGCTTCATATCCTTTATCTGAGTCTGTTGCTTGCTTAGATATTTTATGGCATTCCCGTTCCTCCATTCGGGTGCCCGAAACTTCAAATGAACCGCTAGTTACGTCCACTAAAACACGAGTCTTTTCTTGTGTACGAATCTCTGTGTCATTATCCCATCGTGAGTCTGATTACCGTCCGGTAAGCTTCATATCCTTTATCTGCGTCTGTTGCATGCTCAGATATCTTCTGGCCTTCCCGTTCCTCCATTCGGTTGCCCGAAACTTCAAATGAACCGCTAGTTACGTCCATTAAAACACGAGTCTTTTCTTGTGTACGAATCTCTGTGTCATTGTCCCAGCGTGAGTCCGATTACCGTCCGGTCAGCTTCATATCCTTTATCTGAGTCTGTTGCATGCTCAGATATCTTTTGGCCTTCCCGTTCCTCCATTCGGGTGCCCGAAACTTCAAATGAACCGCTAGTTACGTCCATTAAAACACGAGTCTTTTCTTGTGTACGAATCTCTGTGTCATTGTCCCATCGTGAGTCCGTTTACCGTCCGGTAAGATTCATATCATTTATCTGAGTCTGTTGCATGCTCAGATATCTTGTGGCCTTCCCGTTCCTCTATTCGGGTGCACGAAACTTCAAATGAACCGCTAGTTACGTCCATTAAAACACGAGTCTTTTCTTGTGTACGAATCTTTGTGTCATTGTCCCATCGTGAGTCCGGTTACGTACGGTTAGCTTCATATCCTTTATCTGAGTCTGTTGCATGCTTAGATATCTTATGGCTTTCCCGTTCCTCCATTCGGGTGCCCGAAATTTCAAATGTACCGATAGTTACGTCCTTTAAAACTCGAGTGTTTTCTTGTGTACGAATCTCTGTGTCATTGTCGCATCGTGAGTCCGATTACCGACCAGTCAGCTTCATATCCTTTATCTGAGTCTGTTGCATGCTTAGATATCTTATGGCTTTCCCGTTCCTCCATTCGGGTGCCCGAAACTTCAAATGAACCGCTATTTACGTTCATTAAAACACGAGTCTTTTCTTGTGTACGAATCTCTGTGTCATTGTCCCATCGAGAGTCCGATTACCGTCCGGTCAGCTTCATATCCTTTATCTGAGTCTGTTGCATGCTCAGATATCTTATGGCCTTCCCGTTCCTCCATTCGGGTGCCCGAAACTTCAAATGAACCGCTAGTTACGTCCATTAAAACACGAGTCTTTTCTTGTGTACGAATCTCTGTGTCATTGTCACATCGTGAGTCCGATTACCGTCCGGTCTGCTTCGTATCCTTTAACATAGTTTGTTGCATGATCAAATATCTTATGGCGTTCCCGTTCCTCCATTCGGGTGCCCGAAACTTCATATGAACCGATAGTTCCGTCCATTAAAACTCGAGTCTTTTCTTGTGTTTGAATCTCTGTGTCATTGTCCCATCGTGAGTCCGTTTACCGTCCGGTAAGATTCATATCATTTATCTGAGTCTGTTGCATGCTCAGATATCTTATGGCCTTCCCGTTCCTCCATTCGGGTGCCCGAAACTTCAAATGAACCGCTAGTTACGTCCATTAAAACACGAGTCTTTTCTTGTGTACGAATCTCTATGTCATTGTCCCATCGTGAGTCCGATTACGTCCGGTTAGCTTCATATCCTTTATCTGAGGCTGTTGCATGCTTAGCTATCTTATGGCTTTCCCGTTCCTCCATTCGTGTGCCCGAAATTTCAAATGTACCGATAGTTACGTCCTTTAAAACTCGAGTCTTTTCTTGTGTACGAATCTCTGTGTCATTGTCGCATCGTGAGTCCGATTACCGTCCAGTCAGCTTCATATCCTTTATCTGAGTCTGTTGCATGCTTAGATATCTTATGGCTTTCCCGTTCCTCCATTCGTGTGCCCGAAACTTCAAATGAACCGCTATTTACGTTCATTAAAACACGAGTCTTTTCTTGTGTACGAATCTCTGTGTCATTGTCCCATCGTGAGTCCGATTACCGTCCGGTCAGCTTCATATCCTTTATCTGAGTCTGTTGCATGCTTAGATATCTTATGGCTTTCCCGTTCCTCCATTCGGGTTCCCGAAACATCAACTGTACCGATAGTTACGTCATTTAAAACTCGAGTCTTTTCTTGTGTACGAATCTTTGTGTCATTGTCGCATCGTGAGTCCGATTACCGTCCGGTCAGCTTCGTATCCTTTATCTGAGTCCTTTGCATGCTTAGATATCTTATGGCCTTCCCGAACCTCCATTCGGGTGCCCGAAACTTCAAATGTACAGATAGTTACGTCCTTTAAAACTCGAGTCTTTTCTTGTGTACGAATGTCTATGTCATTGTCGCATAGTGAGTCTGATTACCTTCCGGTCAGCTTCATATCCTTTATCTGAGTCTGTTGCTTGCTTAGATATCTTATGGCTTTCCCGTTCCTCCATTCGGGTGCCCGAAACTTCAAATGAACCGCTAGTTACGTCCACTAAAACACAAGTCTTTTCTTGTGTACGAATCTCTGTGTCATTGTCCCATCGTGAGTCTGATTACCGTCCGGTAAGCTTCATATCCTTTATCTGCGTCTGTTGCATGCTCAGATATCTTCTGGCCTTCCCGTTCCTCCATTCGGGTGCCCGAAACTTCAAATGAACCGCTAGTTACGTCCATTAAAACACGAGTCTTTTCTTGTGTACGAATCTCTGTGTCATTGTCCCAGCGTGAGTCCGATTACCGTCCGGTCAGCTTCATATCCTTTATCTGAGTCTGTTGCATGCTCAGATATCTTTTGGCCTTCCCGTTCCTCCATTCGGGTGCCCGAAACTTCAAATGAACCGCTAGTTACGTCCATTAAAACACGAGTCTTTTCTTGTGTACGAATCTCTGTGTCATTGTCCCATCGTGAGTCCGTTTACCGTCCGGTAAGATTCATATCATTTATCAGAGTCTGTTCCATGCTCAGATATCTTAGGGCCTTCCCGTTCCTCCATTCGGGTGCCCGAAACTTCAAATGAACCGCTAGTTACGTCCATTAAAACTCGAGTCTTTTCTTGTGTACGAATCTCTATGTCATTGTCGCATCGTGAGTCCGATTACCGTCCGGTCAGCTTCATATCCTTTATCTGAGTCCTTTGCATGCTTAGATATCTTATGGCCTTCCCGAACCTCCATTCGGGTGCCCGAAACTTCAAATGTACAGATAGTTACGTCCTTTAAAACTCGAGTCTTTTCTTGTGTACGAATCTCTATGTCATTGTCGCATAGTGAGTCCGATTACCTTCCGATCAGCTTCATATCCTTTATCTGAGTCTGTTGCTTGCTTAGATATCTTGTGGCTTTCCCGTTCCTCCATTCGGGTGCCCGAAACTTCAAATGAACCGCTAGTTACGTCCACTAAAACACGAGTCTTTTCTTGTGTACGAATCTCTGTGTCATTGTCCCATCGTGAGTCTGATTACCGTCCGGTAAGCTTCATATCCTTTATCTGCGTCTGTTGCATGCTCAGATATCTTCTGGCCTTCCCGTTCCTCCATTCGGTTGCCCGAAACTTCAAATGAACCGCTAGTTACTTCCATTAAAACACGAGTCTTTTCTTGTGTACGAATCTCTGTGTCATTGTCCCAGCGTGAGTCCGATTACCGTCCGGTCAGCTTCATATCCTTTTTTTTTTTTGATAAAGGAGTCATTGCTCCGGTAAATTTATTAATAATAAAAATATTTACAACCAAATTGGGCCAAGATCATTACAAAAAAATAACCTAACAAACCTAGATCAAAGCCCAATATCCATACAACCCACAAAACCATCTAAACAAACAAACCATTAGATCCGCATAACACAGCCCATTT
Source organism: Ambrosia artemisiifolia (assembly GCA_032199755.1). Taxonomy (NCBI): domain Eukaryota; kingdom Viridiplantae; phylum Streptophyta; class Magnoliopsida; order Asterales; family Asteraceae; genus Ambrosia; species Ambrosia artemisiifolia. Next base: position 15,053,874 of record CM063529.1, read on the forward strand.
ACCCTGGATCAAAGTCAAAGCCCACTTCAAAAAACATATCTAAACCCAACCCGTTACATTTTCCCAAGTCCTTTGACATAAGATCAGCTCTTTTGCAGCAAGTCTCCAACCTTCTCGTACACAGCAGAACTCTAAGACTCGATTCAATCCTGTCCTTCATAGCCAAAGCTTTCTGACCCTTCAATTGCTTCTTTATCCTCTTGCCTTCATGACTATCAGTAATATCCAACTCTTGTGCAGTCTCCTTGTCTTGATTACTGCAGACTTCAAACCAGCAGCTCTTTCTTTCATTTCCAGAATCCACATCAATTATACTGAATGTGTTACAAATACAACTCTCAAATAAATTCCCAGCCCCAATACAGAAAACCCATACATGATCAAAACTAACATATAAAGAGCCTAACTGACACTCTTCATAATACTTATAACCTGTTTGTATCTGATCAAAACTCATGCATACAGACTCACAAATCATGACAGTACACTTCCTGGACAAACACTGAAACAAAATCATTTGTTTAAAGCAATTCAGCCATGTCCAGCCAACCCATTCCTGCAAATAGCCCATCCCATCCCATAAAAGAACCCCAAAACACCTATGACTAAACACAAGAAAAGGTTTAAGAAATGAACAATTCAAAAATGAAAGGGTTTCCCATCCTTGTGTAGAGCTAGAAAATGTAAAAAAGTGAGGGGAGGAAGATAATGTCCTAAACACAAGGATGATGTCCAACCTTATCTCTCCAGGGGTTAAGCATACTCCATGCTCCAATCCTAACCACCAATCAAAAAAGGCAGAATTGAACCAAGCTCCAAAGAAAAGAGGTGGGCTCAACAGAACTGTACAAAACAGAAAATAAAGAAAAAAACAATGAATGCAAACAGGAAGCCTTTTCAGCCAGATCTCTACCCATACGTATTTAGTGCTCCTTATTACTGCGAGTTCCCAAAATATATAACCCATCCCACCCATAGGCAAGTGCCTAAGACTCAATATGGACTCAAACTTCAACAGAACAAGGCTCAACAAAGACCATAAAGGCCAAAAGGTTCCTGACCAGTGAGTAGTACTAAAAAATATAAAATTGAGGGAGGAAATAAATGTCCTAAACTCACTGACCAGTTCCATCCTTATAACTCCCTGGTTTAAGCTTACTCCAAGCTTCATTAATCCTATCCACCAAATACAAACCGCTGAATTGAGCCCAGTTTCAAAGTTTAAAACAAAGCTCAACAGAACATTTTGTAAAAGAAAAATCATATTAAAATTTTGAGATAAAACAGATGGCTTGGACAGCCAGATCACTACCCAAACGTTTTTTGTACACCAAACTCCAGCAGGATCCCAAGTAAATAAACCCAGACCCCCCCTAGGCAAGTGCCTAACTGACTCAACAGACCAAGACCCATGAACACTAGACTGACCAGACCCACATATATACAGAAGCAGCTTTCTTAACCACTGATGACATCTACCAAATACCTTGACCATAAAAGAAAGAAAAGATCCTAAATCAGTGGAAAAGACCATCCTTATCTCTCCATGAACCAGGCTTACTCCAAGCCTTCCAAAAGCTATTCTCCGAGCATCATGAGCTAAATCAGGCCCATTCTTCCCAAAGGAAGGGGAACCTGACAGAGTAAAAAAGGACCAGACAACAAAAGACACAATCAAAATAAAAATGACCCAACAGAAGACACACCAAGACACCAAGCAGACAATGACACCAGGAAGCCTACAAGGCCAGAATCCTAAATCCCCTTTACACAGTCTCCAGATTACAGCAAGTTCCCATGCCCCCCACCCCAAAATAAAAAAGTTACTATTATTAATAAAGCTATTATCAATACTAACCATATAATTATCATTAGTAAAATATTTGTGAATACTATTATCATTAATGAAACTATTACTATAAAAACTGATATATACTATAATACTATTATCATTATGAAAGACATAAAACAACCAACACCCCTTAACAAACTCATTCAACCCACCCCCAGCCATAGAATTTTCCTTCATCAATATTTCCATCATCAATAAATCACATGAAAATCCCACACTGCAGCAGCCAGCTGCACCTGAGCATTCTTTTTAAACTTCAGACTCATTAATCTCATTCTCACCATATCCTGAAGCTGCTTACATAAAACTTCAATAGACCTACTTCCAGTTTTAAAGATCCTATTGTTTCTTTCTTGCCAAACCAAATAAATGGCAGCCCCAATCACCAGCTTTTGAATTATACTCCAAATTGAATTATTATTCCTTTTCTCTTCAGCAAACTTAATCAAGTTCTCCCATGATGGAAGAAAATGATCCAACTTTGCTTTAACCATCATTCTACACCAAACAGCCTTCGTAAAACTACATTCAAAGAACAAATGTTTATGGCTATCTGGAACATTATGACAGAAAACACATTTCAAGTCCTCTGTATTACCCCAAGCTAACATCCTATCCTGTGTTGGCAGCCTTTGTCTAATAGCCAGCCACACAATAAAGGCATGCCTTGGGATATTCTGCTTGTACCAAACAAAGTCCACCCACTTAACTTTGTTCTTCTTCATACATAACTTACTGTACACAACCTTAGTAGAAAAAGGAACAGAATTATTCTCAACATCCCTCCACATAAAATGATCCCTACCTGCAGAATCCAACAAAGGAACCCCTTCTTCAAAAAACCATGGATATTTAACTTTCCAGGTCTCAGGCACTGCCCAACACCTATTCACCACTAAATCAGCCACCTTACAATTCCAACCCAACCCAGTTTCTCTAATATCCCTTCTATCTAAAAGGTTAATCAGAGGACCCCTACTAGCCAATTATCAAACCAGGCACTTATCAATTTACCATTCCCCATCTTAGTACAATAATTCTCTTTAACAAATTTCCTACACTCCAAAATCTGCTTCCAGAACCATGAATCAGAATTGGTTCCCTCAACAGACCACAAATGTTTACCATGCAATCTATACGAATAAATCCAATTTACCCACACAGAATCTCTTTTGTAAAGAATACTCCAAATATGTTTCGTCATTAAGGCTATATTCCTATATTTTAAAGAAGGAATAGACAACCCACCATGGTCCTTACTCAAACAAACATCCTCCCAACTAACCTTAGCAGCCCCAGGTCTGTACTCACTCTTACCCCACAAAAAAACCCTTACAATCCTGTCAATATCCTCAATAACTGTACTAGGCAGAATGAACAATGAAGCCCAATAGACAGTTAAAGAGGATAGAACAGACTGCACTAGTTGCAGCCTACCTGCATAAGACAGAAATTTGTTTTTCCAATCATTAACCCTACTCTTGACCTTCTCCACTAACACAGAGCAATCTTTCAGGTACAACCTCTTAGAACTTAGAGGAATTCCCAAATACTTAACAGGGAATTCCCCAAGCTTAAAAGGCAAGATCTCTCTAATCCTCTCTTGTGATTCACCTTCCACATTTCCAAAAAATATTCCACTCTTATTTTGATTAGGAAACAAACCTGAATAAGAGCTAAATTCATCCAAAGCCTTTTTCAAAACACACCAAGAATCCACTTCAGCTGACCCAAACATAAAAAGGTCATCCGCAAAGCATAGATGAGTAAGATTAAGCTCATCACACTTCCAGTGATACTTAAACTCCTCAGCTTCCAAAATCTGCCTCTTTAAGATTAAATTTAGAACTTCCATTACTAAAGCATAGATGAGTCCGATTACCGTCCGGTCAGCTTCATATCCTTTATCTGAGTCTGTTGCATGCTCAGATATATTTTGGCCTTCCCGTTCCTCCATTCGGGTGCCTGAAACTTCAAATGAACCGCTAGTTACGTCCATTAAAACACGAGTCTTTTCTTGTGTACGAATCTCTGTGTCATTGTCCCATCGTGAGTCCGTTTACCGTCCGGTAAGATTCATATCATTTATCTGAGTCTGTTGCATGCTCAGATATCTTATGGCCTTCCCGTTCCTCCATTCGGGTGCCCGAAACTTCAAATGAACCACTAGTTACGTCCATTAAAACACGAGTCTTTTCTTGTGTACGAATCTCTGTGTCATTGTCCCATCGTGAGTCCGATTACGTACGGTTAGCTTCCTATCCTTTATCTGAGTCTGTTGCATGCTTAGATATCTTATGGCTTTCCCGTTCCTCCATTCGGGTGCCCGAAATTTCAAATGTACCGATAGTTACGTCCTTTAAAACTCGAGTGTTTTCTTGTGTACGAATCTCTGTGTCATTGTCGCATCGTGAGTCCGATTACAGACCAGTCAGCTTCATATCCTTTATCTGAGTCTGTTGCATGCTTAGATATCTTATGGCTTTCCCGTTCCTCCATTCGGGTGCCCGAAACTTCAAATGAACCGCTATTTACGTTCATTAAAACACGAGTCTTTTCTTGTGTACGAATCTCTGTGTCATTGTCCTATCGTGAGTCCGATTACCGTCCGGTCAGCTTCAGATCCTTTATCAGAGTCTGTTCCATGCTCAGATATCTTAGGGCCTTCCCGTTACTCCATTCGGCTGCCCGAAACTTCAAATGAACCGCTAGTTACGTCCATTAAAACTCGAGTCTTTTCTTGTGTACGAATCTCTATGTCATTGTCGCATCGTGAGTCCGATTACCGTCCGCTCAGCTTCATATCCTTTATCTGAGTCCTTTGCATGCTTAGATATCTTATGGCCTTCCCGAACCTCCATTCGGGTGCCCAAAACTTCAAATGTACAGATAGTTACGTCCTTTAAAACTCGAGTCTTTTCTTGTGTACGAATCTCTATGTCATTGTCGCATAGTGAGTCCGATTACCTTCCGGTCAGCTTCATACCCTTTATCTGAGCATGTTGCTTGCTTAGATATCTTATGGCCTTCCCGTTCCTCCATTCGGGTGCCCGAAACTTCAAATGAACCGCTAGTTACGTCCACTAAAACACGAGTCTTTTCTTGTGTACGAATCTCTGTGTCATTATCCCATCGTGAGTCTGATTACCATCCGGTAAGCTTCATATCCTTTATCTGCGTTTGTTGCATGCTCAGATATCTTCTGGCCTTCCCGTTCCTCCATTCGGTTGCCCGAAACTTCAAATGAACCGCTAGTTACGTCCATTAAAACACGAGTCTTTTCTTGTGTACGAATCTCTGTGTCATTGTCCCATCGTGAGTCCGTTTACCGTCCGGTAAGATTCATATCATTTATCTGAGTCTGTTACATGCTCAGATATCTTATGGCCTTCCCGTTCCTCCATTCGGGTGCCCGAAACTTCAAATGAACCACTAGTTACGTCCATTAAAACACGAGTCTTTTCTTGTGTACGAATCTCTGTGTCATTGTCCCATCGTGAGTCCGATTACGTACGGTTAGCTTCCTATCCTTTATCTGAGTCTGTTGCATGCTTAGATATCTTATGGCTTTCCCGTTCCTCCATTCGGGTGCCCGAAATTTCAAATGTACCGATAGTTACGTCCTTTAAAACTCGAGTGTTTTCTTGTGTACGAATCTCTGTGTCATTGTCGCATCGTGAGTCCGATTACAGACCAGTCAGCTTCATATCCTTTATCTGAGTCTGTTGCATGCTTAGATATCTTATGGCTTTCCCGTTCCTCCATTCGGGTGCCCGAAACTTCAAATGAACCGCTATTTACGTTCATTAAAACACGAGTCTTTTCTTGTGTACGAATCTCTGTGTCATTGTCCTATCGTGAGTCCGATTACCGTCCGGTCAGCTTCAGATCCTTTATCAGAGTCTGTTCCATGCTCAGATATCTTAGGGCCTTCCCGTTACTCCATTCGGCTGCCCGAAACTTCAAATGAACCGCTAGTTACGTCCATTAAAACTCGAGTCTTTTCTTGTGTACGAATCTCTATGTCATTGTCGCATCGTGAGTCCGATTACCGTCCGCTCAGCTTCATATCCTTTATCTGAGTCCTTTGCATGCTTAGATATCTTATGGCCTTCCCGAACCTCCATTCGGGTGCCCAAAACTTCAAATGTACAGATAGTTACGTCCTTTAAAACTCGAGTCTTTTCTTGTGTACGAATCTCTATGTCATTGTCGCATAGTGAGTCCGATTACCTTCCGGTCAGCTTCATACCCTTTATCTGAGCATGTTGCTTGCTTAGATATCTTATGGCCTTCCCGTTCCTCCATTCGGGTGCCCGAAACTTCAAATGAACCGCTAGTTACGTCCACTAAAACACGAGTCTTTTCTTGTGTACGAATCTCTGTGTCATTATCCCATCGTGAGTCTGATTACCATCCGGTAAGCTTCATATCCTTTATCTGCGTTTGTTGCATGCTCAGATATCTTCTGGCCTTCCCGTTCCTCCATTCGGTTGCCCGAAACTTCAAATGAACCGCTAGTTATGTCCTTTAAAACACGAGTCTTTTCTTGTGTACGAATCTCTGTGTCATTGTCCCATCGTGAGTCCGTTTACCGTCCGGTAAGATTCATATCATTTATCTGAGTCTGTTACATGCTCAGATATCTTATGGCCTTCCCGTTCCTCCATTCGGGTGCCCGAAACTTCAAATGAACCACTAGTTACGTCCATTAAAACACGAGTCTTTTCTTGTGTACGAATCTCTGTGTCATTGTCCCATCGTGAGTCCGATTACGTACGGTTAGCTTCATATCCTTTATCTGAGTCTGTTGCATGCTTAGATATCTTATGGCTTTCCCGTTCCTCCATTCGGGTGCCCGAAATTTCAAATGTACCGATAGTTACGTCCTTTAAAACTAGAGTGTTTTCTTGTGTACCTCTGTGTCATTGTCGCATCGTGAGTCCGATTACCGACCAGGCCGCTTCATATCCTTTATCAGAGTCTGTTCCATGCTCAGATATCTTAGGGCCTTCCCGTTCCTCCATTCGGGTGCCCAAAACTTCAAATGAACCGCTAGTTACGTCCATTAAAACTCGAGTCTTTTCTTGTGTACGAATCTCTATGTCATTGTCGCATCGTGAGTCCGATTACCGTCCGGTCAGCTTCATATCCTTTATCTGAGTTTTTTGCATGCTTAGATATCTTATGGCCTTCCCGAACCTCCATTCGGGTGCCCGAAACTTCAAATGTACAGATAGTTACGTCCTTTAAAACTTGAGTCTTTTCTTGTGTACGAATCTCTATGTCATTGTCGCATAGTGAGTCCGATTACCTTCCGGTCAGCTTCATATCCTTTATCTGAGTCTGTTGCTTGCTTAGATATCTTATGGCTTTCCCGTTCCTCCATTCGGGTGCCCGAAACTTCAAATGAACCGCTAGTTACGTCCACTAAAACACGAGTCTTTTCTTGTGTACGAATCTCTGTGTCATTATCCTATCGTGAGTCTGATTACCGTCCGGTAAGCTTCATATCCTTTATCTGCGTCTGTTGCATGCTCAGATATCTTCTGGCCTTCCCGTTCCTCCATTCGGTTGCCCGAAACTTCAAATGAACCGCTAGTTACGTCCATTAAAACACGAGTCTTTTCTTGTGTACGAATCTCTGTGTCATTGTCCCAGCGTGAGTCCGATTACCGTCCGGTCAGCTTCATATCCTTTATCTGAGTCTGTTGCATGCTCAGATATCTTTTGGCCTTCCCGTTCCTCCATTCGGGTGCCCGAAACTTCAAATGAACCGCTAGTTACGTCCATTAAAACACGAGTCTTTTCTTGTGTACGAATCTCTGTGTCATTGTCCCATCGTGAGTCCGTTTACCGTCCGGTAAGATTCATATCATTTATCTGAGTCTGTTGCATGCTCAGATATCTTATGGCCTTCCCGTTCCTCCATTCGGGTGCCCGAAACTTCAAATGAACCACTAGTTACGTCCATTAAAACACGAGTCTTTTCTTGTGTACGAATCTCTGTGTCATTGTCCCATCGTGAGTCCGATTACGTACGATTAGCTTCATATCCTTTATCTGAGTCTGTTGCATGCTTAGATATCTTATGGCTTTCCCGTTCCTCCATTCGGGTGCCCGAAATTTCAAATGTACCGATAGTTACGTCCTTTAAAACTCGAGTGTTTTCTTGTGTACGAATCTCTGTGTCATTGTCGCATCGTGAGTCCGATTACCGACCAGTCAGCTTCATATCCTTTATCTGAGTCTGTTGCATGCTTAGATATCTTATGGCTTTCCCGTTCCTCCATTCGGGTGCCCGAAACTTCAAATGAACCGCTATTTACGTTCATTAAAACACGAGTCTTTTCTTGTGTACGAATCTCTGTGTCATTGTCCTATCGTGAGTCCGATTACCGTCCGGTCAGCTTCAGATCCTTTATCAGAGTCTGTTCCATGCTCAGATATCTTAGGGCCTTCCCGTTCCTCCATTCGGTTGCCCGAAACTTCAAATGAACCGCTAGTTACGTCCATTAAAACTCGAGTCTTTTCTTGTGTACGAATCTCTATGTCATTGTCGCATCGTGAGTCCGATTACCGTCCGGTCAGCTTCATATCCTTTATCTGAGTCCTTTGCATGCTTAGATATCTTATGGCCTTCCCGAACCTCCATTCGGGTGCCCGAAACTTCAAATGTACAGATAGTTACGTCCTTTAAAACTCGAGTCTTTTCTTGTGTACGAATCTCTATGTCATTGTCGCATAGTGAGTCCGATTACCTTCCGGTCAGCTTCATATCCTTTATCTGAGTCTGTTGCTTGCTTAGATATTTTATGGCATTCCCGTTCCTCCATTCGGGTGCCCGAAACTTCAAATGAACCGCTAGTTACGTCCACTAAAACACGAGTCTTTTCTTGTGTACGAATCTCTGTGTCATTATCCCATCGTGAGTCTGATTACCGTCCGGTAAGCTTCATATCCTTTATCTGTGTCTGTTGCATGCTCAGATATCTTCTGGCCTTCCCGTTCCTCCATTCGGTTGCCCGAAACTTCAAATGAACCGCTAGTTACGTCCATTAAAACACGAGTCTTTTCTTGTGTACGAATCTCTGTGTCATTGTCCCAGCGTGAGTCCGATTACCGTCCGGTCAGCTTCATATCATTTATCTGAGTCTGTTGCATGCTCAGATATCTTTTGGCCTTCCGGTTCCTCCATTCGGGTGCCCGAAACTTCAAATGAACCGCTAGTTACGTCCATTAAAACACGAGTCTTTTCTTGTGTACGAATCTCTGTGTCATTGTCCCATCGTGAGTCCGTTTACCGTCCGGTAAGATTCATATCATTTATCTGAGTCTGTTGCATGCTCAAATATCTTGTGGCCTTCCCGTTCCTCTATTCGGGTGCACGAAACTTCAAATGAACCGCTAGTTACGTCCATTAAAACACGAGTCTTTTCTTGTGTACGAATCTTTGTGTCATTGTCCCATCGTGAGTCCGGTTACGTACGGGTAGCTTCATATCCTTTATCTGAGTCTGTTGCATGCTTAGATATCTTATGGCTTTCCCGTTCCTCCATTCGGGTGCCCGAAATTTCAAATGTACCGATAGTTACGTCCTTTAAAACTCGAGTGTTTTCTTGTGTACGAATCTCTGTGTCATTGTCGCATCGTGAGTCCGATTACCGACCAGTCAGCTTCATATCCTTTATCTGAGTCTGTTGCATGCTTAGATATCTTATGGCTTTCCCGTTCCTCCATTCGGGTGCCCGAAACTTCAAATGAACCGCTATTTACGTTCATTAAAACACGAGTCTTTTCATGTGTACGAATCTCTGTGTCATTGTCCTATCGTGAGTCCGATTACCGTCCGGTCAGCTTCATATCCTTTATCAGAGTCTGTTCCATGCTCAGATATCTTAGGGCCTTCCCGTTCCTCCATTCGGGTGCCCGAAACTTCAAATAAACCGCTAGTTACGTCCATTAAAACTCGAGTCTTTTCTTGTGTACGAATCTCTATGTCATTGTCGCATCGTGAGTCCGATTACCGTCCGGTCAGCTTCATATCCTTTATCTGAGTCCTTTGCATGCTTAGATATCTTATGGCCTTCCCGAACCTCCATTCGGGTGCCCGAAACTTCAAATGTACAGATAGTTACGTCCTTTAAAACTCGAGTCTTTTCTTGTGTACGAATCTCTATGTCATTGTCGCATAGTGAGTCCGATTACCTTCCGGTCAGCTTCATATCCTTTATCTGAGTCTGTTGCTTGCTTAGATATCTTATGGCTTTCCCGTTCCTCCATTCGGGTGCCCGAAACTTCAAATGAACCGCTAGTTACGTCCACTAAAACACGAGTCTTTTCTTGTGTACGAATCTCTGTGTCATTATCCCATCGTGAGTCTGATTACCGTCCGGTAAGCTTCATATCCTTTATCTGCGTCTGTTGCATGCTCAGATATCTTCTGGCCTTCCCATTCCTCCATTCGGTTGCCCGAAACTTCAAATGAACCGCTAGTTACGTCCATTAAAACACGAGTCTTTTCTTGTGTACGAATCTCTGTGTCATTATCCCAGCGTGAGTCCGATTACCGTCCGGTCAGCTTCATATCCTTTATCTGAGTCTGTTGCATGCTCAGATATCTTTTGGCCTTCCCGTTCCTCCATTCGGGTGCCCGAAACTTCAAATGAACCGCTAGTTACGTCCATTAAAACACGAGTCTTTTCTTGTGTACGAATCTCTGTGTCATTGTCCCATCGTGAGTCCGATTACGTACGGTTAGCTTCATATCCTTTATCTGAGTCTGTTGCATGCTTAGATATCTTATGGCTTTCCCGTTCCTCCATTCGGGTGCCCGAAATTTCAAATGTACCGATAGTTACGTCCTTTAAAACTCGAGTGTTTTCTTGTGTACGAATCTCTGTGTCATTGTCGCATCGTGAGTCCGATTACCGACCAGTCAGCTTCATATCCTTTATCTGAGTCTGTTGCATGCTTAGATATCTTATGGCTTTCCCGTTCCTCCATTCGGGTGCCCGAAACTTCAAATGAACCGCTATTTACGTTCATTAAAACACGAGTCTTTTCTTGTGTACGAATCTCTGTGTCATTGTCCTATCGTGAGTCCGATTACCGTCCGGTCAGCTTCAGATACTTTATCAGAGTCTGTTCCATGCTCAGATATCTTAGGGCCTTCCCGTTCCTCCATTCGGTTGCCCGAAACTTCAAACGAACCGCTAGTTACGTCCATTAAAACTCGAGTCTTTTCTTGTGTACGAATCTCTATGTCATCGTCGCATCGTGAGTCCGATTACCGTCCGGTCAGCTTCATATCCTTTATCTGAGTCCTTTGCATGCTTAGATATCTTATGGCCTTCCCGAACCTCCATTCGGGTGCCCGAAACTTCAAATGTACAGATAGTTACGTCCTTTAAAACTCGAGTCTTTTCTTGTGTACGAATCTCTATGTCATTGTCGCATAGTGAGTCCGATTACCTTCCGGTCAGCTTCATATCCTTTATCTGAGTCTGTTGCTTGCTTAGATATTTTATGGCTTTCCCGTTCCTCCATTCGGGTGCCCGAAACTTCAAATGAACCGCTAGTTACGTCCACTAAAACACGAGTCTTTTCTTGTGTACGAATCTCTGTGTCATTGTCCCAGCGTGAGTCCGATTACCGTCCGGTCAGCTTCATATCCTTTATCTGAGTCTGTTGCATGCTCAGATATCTTTTGGCCTTCCCGTTCCTCCATTCGGGTGCCCGAAACTTCAAATGAACCGCTAGTTACGTCCATTAAAACACGAGTCTTTTCTTGTGTACGAATCTCTGTGTCATTGTCCCATCGTGAGTCCGTTTACCGTCCGGTAAGATTCATATCATTTATCTGAGTCTGTTGCATGCTCAGATATCTTGTGGCCTTCCCGTTCCTCCATTCGGGTCCCCGAAACTTCAAATGAACCACTAGTTACGTCCATTAAAACACTAGTCGTTTCTTATGTACGAATCTCTGTGTCATTGTCCCATCGTGAGTCCGATTACGTACGGTTAGCTTCATATCCTTTATCTGAGTCTGTTGCATGCTCAGATATCTTATGGCCTTCCCGTTCCTCCATTCGGGTCCCCGAAACTTCAAATGAACCACTAGTTACGTCCATTAAAAACTAGTCTTTTCTTGTGTACGAATCTCTGTGTCATTGTCCCATCGTGAGTCCGATTACGTACGGTTAGCTTCATATCCTTTATCTGAGTCTGTTGCATGCTTAGATATCTTATGGCTTTCCCGTTCCTCCATTCGGGTGCCCGAAATTTCAAATGTACCGATAGTTACGTCCTTTAAAACTCGAGTGTTTTCTTCTGTACGAATCTCTGTGTCATTGTCGCATCGTGAGTCCGATTACCGACCAGTCAGCTTCATATCCTTTATCTGAGTCTGTTGCATGCTTAGATATCTTATGGCTTTCCCGTTCCTCCATTCGGGTGCCCGAAACTTCAAATGAACCGCTATTTACGTTCATTAAAACACGAGTCTTTTCTTTTGTACGAATCTCTGTGTCATTGTCCTATCGTGAGTCCGATTACCGTCCGGTCAGCTTCATATCCTTTATCAGAGTCTGTTCCATGGTCAGATATCTTAGGGCCTTCCCGTTCCTCCATTCGGTTGCCCGAAACTTCAAATGAACCGCTAGTTACGTCCATTAAAACTCGAGTCTTTTCTTATGTACGAATCTCTATGTCATTGTCGCATCGTTAGTCCGATTACCGTCCGCTCAGCTTCATATCCTTTATCTGAGTCCTTTGCATGCTTAAATATCTTATGGCCTTCCCGAACCTCCATTCGGGTGCCCGAAACTTCAAATATACAGATAGTTACGTCCTTTAAAACTCGAGTCTTTTCCTGTGTACGAATCTCTATGTCATTGTCGCATAGTGAGTCCGATTACCTTCCGGTTAGCTTCATATCCTTTATCTGAGCCTGTTGCTTGCTTAGATATCTTATGGCCTTCCCGTTCCTCCATTCGGGTGCCCGAAACTTCAAATGAACCGCTAGTTACGTCCACTAAAACACGAGTTTTTTCTTGTGTATGAATCTCTGTGTCATTATCCCATCGTGAGTCTGATTACCATCCGGTAAGCTTCATATCCTTTATCTGCGTTTGTTGCATGCTCAGATATCTTCTGGCCTTCCCGTTCCTCCATTCGGTTGCCCGAAACTTCAAATGAACCGCTAGTTACGTCCATTAAAACACGAGTCTTTTCTTGTGTACGAATCTTTGTGTCATTATCCCAGCGTGAGTCCGATTACCGTCCGGTCAGCTTCATATCCTTTATCTGAGTCTGTTGCATGCTCAGATATCTTTAGGCCTTCCCGTTCCTCCATTCGGGTGCCCGAAACTTCAAATGAACCGCTAGTTACGTCCATTAAAACACGAGTCTTTTCTTGTGTACGAATCTCTGTGTCATTGTCCCATCGTGAGTCCGTTTACCGTCCGGTAAGATTCATATCATTTATCTGAGTCTGTTGCATGCTCAGATATCTTATGGCCTTCCCGTTCCTCTATTCGGGTGCCCGAAACTTCAAATGAACCGCTAGTTACGTCCATTAAAACACGAGTCTTTTCTTGTGTACGAATCTTTGTGTCATTGTCCCATCGTGAGTCCGATTACGTACGGTTAGCTTCATATCCTTTATCTGAGTCTGTTGCATGCTTAGATATCTTATGGCTTTCCCGTTCCTCCATTCGGGTGCCCGAAATTTCAAATGTACCGATAGTTACGTCCTTTAAAACTCGAGTGTTTTCTTGTGTACGAATCTCTGTGTCATTGTCGCATCGTGAGTCCGATTACCGACCAGTCAGCTTCATATCCTTTATCTGAGTCTGTTGCTTGCTTAGATATCTTCTGGCCTTCCCATTCCTCCATTCGGTTGCCCGAAACTTCAAATGAACCGCTAGTTACGTCCATTAAAACACGAGTCTTTTCTTGTGTACGAATCTCTGTGTCATTATCCCAGCGTGAGTCCGATTACCGTCCGGTCAGCTTCATTTCCTTTATCTGAGTCTGTTGCATGCTCAGATATCTTTTGGCCTTCCCGTTCCTCCATTCGGGTGCCCGAAACTTCAAATGAACCGCTAGTTACGTCCATTAAAACACGAGTCTTTTCTTGTGTACGAATCTCTGTGTCATTGTCCCATCGTGAGTCCGTTTACCGTCCGGTAAGATTCATATCATTTATCTGAGTCTGTTGCATGCTCATATATCTTATGGCCTTCCCGTTCCTCCATTCGGGTGCCCGAAACTTCAAATGAACCACTAGTTACGTCCATTAAAACACGAGTCTTTTCTTGTGTACGAATCTCTGTGTCATTGTCCCATCGTGAGTCCGATTACGTACGGTTAGCTTCATATCCTTTATCTGAGTCTGTTGCATGCTTAGATATCTTATGGCTTTCCCGTTCCTCCATTCGGGTGCCCGAAATTTCAAATGTACCGATAGTTACGTCCTTTAAAACTCGAGTGTTTTCTTGTGTACGAATCTCTGTGTCATTGTCGCATCGTGAGTCCGATTACCGACCAGTCAGCTTCATATCCTTTATCTGAGTCTGTTGCTTGCTTAGATATCTTATGGCTTTCCCGTTCCTCCATTCGGGTGCCCGAAACTTCAAATGAACCGCTAGTTACATCCACTAAAACACGAGTCTTTAATTGTGTACGAATCTCTGTGTCATTATCCCATCGTGAGTCTGATTACCGTCCGGTAAGCTTCATATCCTTTATCTGCGTCTGTTGCATGCTCAGATATCTTCTGGCCTTCCCGTTCCTCCATTCGGTTGCCCGAAACTTCAAATGAACCGCTAGTTACGTCCATTAAAACACGAGTCTTTTCTTGTGTACGAATCTCTGTGTCATTGTCCCAGCGTGAGTCCGATTACCGTCCGGTCAGCTTCATATCCTTTATCTGAGTCTGTTGCATGCTCAGATATCTTTTGGCCTTCCCGTTCCTCCATTCGGGTGCCCGAAACTTCAAATGAACCGCTAGTTACGTCCATTAAAACACGAGTCTTTTCTTGTGTACGAATCTCTGTGTCATTGTCCCATCGTGAGTCCGTTTACCGTCCGGTAAGATTCATATCATTTATCTGAGTCTGTTGCATGCTCAGATATCTTATGGCCTTCCCGTTCCTCCATTCGGGTGCCCGAAACTTCAAATGAACCACTAGTTACGTCCATTAAAACACGAGTCTTTTCTTGTGTACGAATCTCTGTGTCATTGTCCCATCGTGAGTCCGATTACGTATGGTTAGCTTCATATCCTTTATCTGAGTCTGTTGCATGCTTAGATATCTTATGGCTTTCCCGTTCCTCCATTCGGGTGCCCGAAATTTCAAATGTACCGATAGTTACGTCCTTTAAAACTCGAGTGTTTTCTTGTGTACGAATCTCTGTGTCATTGTCGCATCGTGAGTCCGATTACCGACCAGTCAGCTTCATATCCTTTATCTGAGTCTGTTGCTTGCTTAGATATCTTATGGCTTTCCCGTTCCTCCATTCGGGTGCCCGAAACTTCAAATGAACCGCTAGTTACGTCCACTAAAACACGAGTCTTTTCTTGTGTACGAATCTCTGTGTCATTATCCCATCGTGAGTCTGATTACCGTCCGGTAAGCTTCATATCCTTTATCTGCGTCTGTTGCATGCTCAGATATCTTCTGGCCTTCCCGTTCCTCCATTCGGTTGCCCGAAACTTCAAATGAACCGCTAGTTACGTCCATTAAAACACGAGTCTTTTCTTGTGTACGAATCTCTGTGTCATTGTCCCAGCGTGAGTCCGATTACCGTCCGGTCAGCTTCATATCCTTTATCTGAGTCTGTTGCATGCTCAGATATCTTTTGGCCTTCCCGTTCCTCCATTCGGGTGCCCGAAACTTCAAATGAACCGCTAGTTACGTCCATTAAAACACGAGTCTTTTCTTGTGTACGAATCTCTGTGTCATTGTCCCATCGTGAGTCCGTTTACCGTCCGGTAAGATTCATATCATTTATCTGAGTCTGTTGCATGCTCAGATATCTTATGGCCTTCCCGTTCCTCTATTCGGGTGCCCGAAACTTCAAATGAACCGCTAGTTACGTCCATTAAAACACGAGTCTTTTCTTGTGTACGAATCTTTGTGTCATTGTCCCATCGTGAGTCCGATTACGTACGGTTAGCTTCATATCCTTTATCTGAGTCTGTTGCATGCTTAGATATCTTATGGCTTTCCCGTTCCTCCATTCGGGTGCCCGAAATTTCAAATGTACCGATAGTTACGTCCTTTAAAACTCGAGTGTTTTCTTGTGTACGAATCTCTGTGTCATTGTCGCATCGTGAGTCCGATTACCGACCAGTCAGCTTCATATCCTTTATCTGAGTCTGTTGCTTGCTTAGATATCTTCTGGCCTTCCCATTCCTCCATTCGGTTGCCCGAAACTTCAAATGAACCGCTAGTTACGTCCATTAAAACACGAGTCTTTTCTTGTGTACGAATCTCTGTGTCATTATCCCAGCGTGAGTCCGATTACCGTCCGGTCAGCTTCATTTCCTTTATCTGAGTCTGTTGCATGCTCAGATATCTTTTGGCCTTCCCGTTCCTCCATTCGGGTGCCCGAAACTTCAAATGAACCGCTAGTTACGTCCATTAAAACACGAGTCTTTTCTTGTGTACGAATCTCTGTGTCATTGTCCCATCGTGAGTCCGTTTACCGTCCGGTAAGATTCATATCATTTATCTGAGTCTGTTGCATGCTCATATATCTTATGGCCTTCCCGTTCCTCCATTCGGGTGCCCGAAACTTCAAATGAACCACTAGTTACGTCCATTAAAACACGAGACTTTTCTTGTGTACGAATCTCTGTGTCATTGTCCCATCGTGAGTCCGATTACGTACGGTTAGCTTCATATCCTTTATCTGAGTCTGTTGCATGCTTAGATATCTTATGGCTTTCCCGTTCCTCCATTCGGGTGCCCGAAATTTCAAATGTACCGATAGTTACGTCCTTTAAAACTCGAGTGTTTTCTTGTGTACGAATCTCTGTGTCATTGTCGCATCGTGAGTCCGATTACCGACCAGTCAGCTTCATATCCTTTATCTGAGTCTGTTGCTTGCTTAGATATCTTATGGCTTTCCCGTTCCTCCATTCGGGTGCCCGAAACTTCAAATGAACCGCTAGTTACATCCACTAAAACACGAGTCTTTAATTGTGTACGAATCTCTGTGTCATTATCCCATCGTGAGTCTGATTACCGTCCGGTAAGCTTCATATCCTTTATCTGCGTCTGTTGCATGCTCAGATATCTTCTGGCCTTCCCGTTCCTCCATTCGGTTGCCCGAAACTTCAAATGAACCGCTAGTTACGTCCATTAAAACACGAGTCTTTTCTTGTGTACGAATCTCTGTGTCATTGTCCCAGCGTGAGTCCGATTACCGTCCGGTCAGCTTCATATCCTTTATCTGAGTCTGTTGCATGCTCAGATATCTTTTGGCCTTCCCGTTCCTCCATTCGGGTGCCCGAAACTTCAAATGAACCGCTAGTTACGTCCATTAAAACACGAGTCTTTTCTTGTGTACGAATCTCTGTGTCATTGTCCCATCGTGAGTCCGTTTACCGTCCGGTAAGATTCATATCATTTATCTGAGTCTGTTGCATGCTCAGATATCTTATGGCCTTCCCGTTCCTCCATTCGGGTGCCCGAAACTTCAAATGAACCACTAGTTACGTCCATTAAAACACGAGTCTTTTCTTGTGTACGAATCTCTGTGTCATTGTCCCATCGTGAGTCCGATTACGTATGGTTAGCTTCATATCCTTTATCTGAGTCTGTTGCATGCTTAGATATCTTATGGCTTTCCCGTTCCTCCATTCGGGTGCCCGAAATTTCAAATGTACCGATAGTTACGTCCTTTAAAACTCGAGTGTTTTCTTGTGTACGAATCTCTGTGTCATTGTCGCATCGTGAGTCCGATTACCGACCAGTCAGCTTCATATCCTTTATCTGAGTCTGTTGCTTGCTTAGATATCTTATGGCTTTCCCGTTCCTCCATTCGGGTGCCCGAAACTTCAAATGAACCGCTAGTTACGTCCACTAAAACACGAGTCTTTTCTTGTGTACGAATCTCTGTGTCATTATCCCATCGTGAGTCTGATTACCGTCCGGTAAGCTTCATATCCTTTATCTGCGTCTGTTGCATGCTCAGATATCTTCTGGCCTTCTCGTTCCTCCATTCGGTTGCCCGAAACTTCAAATGAACCGCTAGTTACGTCCATTTAAACACGAGTCTTTTCTTGTGTACGAATCTCTGTGTCATTGTCCCAGCGTGAGTCCGATTACCGTCCGGTCAGCTTCATATCCTTTATCTGAGTCTGTTGCATGCTCAGATATCTTTTGGCCTTCCCGTTCCTCCATTCGGGTGCCCGAAACTTCAAATGAACCGCTAGTTACGTCCATTAAAACACGAGTCTTTTCTTGTGTACGAATCTCTGTGTCATTGTCCCATCGTGAGTCCGTTTACCGTCCGGTAAGATTCATATCATTTATCTGAGTCTGTTGCATGCTCAGATATCTTATGGCCTTCCCGTTCCTCCATTCGGGTGCCCGAAACTTCAAATGAACCACTAGTTACGTCCATTAAAACACGAGTCTTTTCTTGTGTACGAATCTCTGTGTCATTGTCCCATCGTGAGTCCGATTACGTACGGTTAGCTTCATATCCTTTATCTGAGTCTGTTGCATGCTTAGATATCTTATGGCTTTCCCGTTCCTCCATTCGGGTGCCCGAAATTTCAAATGTACCGATAGTTACGTCCTTTAAAACTCGAGTGTTTTCTTGTGTACGAATCTCTGTGTCATTGTCGCATCGTGAGTCCGATTACCGACCAGTCAGCTTCATATCCTTTATCTGAGTCTGTTGCATGCTTAGATATCTTATGGCTTTCCCGTTCCTCCATTCGGGTGCCCGAAACTTCAAATGAACCGCTATTTACGTTCATTAAAACACGAGTCTTTTCTTGTGTACGAATCTCTGTGTCATTGTCCTATCGTGAGTCCGATTACCGTCCGGTCAGCTTCAGATCCTTTATCAGAGTCTGTTCCATGCTCAGATATCTTAGGGCCTTCCCGTTCCTCCATTCGGTTGCCCGAAACTTCAAATGAACCGCTAGTTACGTCCATTAAAACTCGAGTCTTTTCTTGTGTACGAATCTCTATGTCATTGTCGCATCGTGAGTCCGATTACCGTCCGGTCAGCTTCATATCCTTTATCTGAGTCCTTTGCATGCTTAGATATCTTATGGCCTTCCCGAACCTCCATTCGGGTGCCCGAAACTTCAAATGTACAGATAGTTACGTCCTTTAAAACTCGAGTCTTTTCTTGTGTACGAATCTCTATGTCATTGTCGCATAGTGAGTCCGATTACCTTCCGGTCAGCTTCATATCCTTTATCTGAGTCTGTTGCTTGCTTAGATATTTTATGGCATTCCCGTTCCTCCATTCGGGTGCTCGAAACTTCAAATGAACCGCTAGTTACGTCCACTAAAACACGAGTCTTTTCTTGTGTACGAATCTCTGTGTCATTGTCCCAGCGTGAGTCCGATTACCGTCCGGTCAGCTTCATATCCTTTATCTGAGTCTGTTGCATGCTCAGATATCTTCTGGCCTTCCCGTTCCTCCATTCGGTTGCCCGAATCTTCAAATGAACCGCTAGTTACGTCCATTAAAACACGAGTCTTTTCTTGTGTACGAATCTCTGTGTCATTGTCCCAGCGTGAGTCCGATTACCGTCCGGTCAGCTTCATATCCTTTATCTGAGTCTGTTGCATGCTCAGATATCTTTTGGCCTTCCCGTTCCTCCATTCGGGTGCCCGAAACTTCAAATGAACCGCTAGTTACGTCCATTAAAACACGAGTCTTTTCTTGTGTACGAATCTCTGTGTCATTGTCCCATCGTGAGTCCGTTTACCGTCCGGTAAGATTCATATCATTTATCTGAGTCTGTTGCATGCTCAGATATCTTATGGCCTTCCCGTTCCTCCATTCGGGTGCCCGAAACTTCAAATGAACCACTAGTTACGTCCATTAAAACACGAGTCTTTTCTTGTGTACGAATCTCTGTGTCATTGTCCCATCGTGAGTCCGATTACGTACGGTTAGCTTCATATCCTTTATCTGATTCTGTTGCATGCTTAGATATCTTATGGCTTTCCCGTTCCTCCATTCGGGTGCCCGAAATTTCAAATGTACCGATAGTTACGTCCTTTAAAACTCGAGTGTTTTCTTGTGTACGAATCTCTGTGTCATTGTCGCATCGTGAGTCCGATTACCGACCAGTCAGCTTCATATCCTTTATCTGAGTCTGTTGCTTGCTTAGATATCTTATGGCTTTCCCGTTCCTCCATTCGGGTGCCCGAAACTTCAAATGAACCGCTAGTTACGTCCACTAAAACACGAGTCTTTAATTGTGTACGAATCTCTGTGTCATTATCCCATCGTGAGTCTGATTACCGTCCGGTAAGCTTCATATCCTTTATCTGCGTCTGTTGCATGCTCAGATATCTTCTGGCCTTCCCGTTCCTCCATTCGGTTGCCCGAAACTTCAAATGAACCGCTAGTTACGTCCATTAAAACACGAGTCTTTTCTTGTGTACGAATCTCTGTGTCATTGTCCCAGCGTGAGTCCGATTACCGTCCGGTCAGCTTCATATCCTTTATCTGAGTCTGTTGCATGCTCAGATATCTTTTGGCCTTCCCGTTCCTCCATTCGGGTGCCCGAAACTTCAAATGAACCGCTAGTTACGTCCATTAAAACACGAGTCTTTTCTTGTGTACGAATCTCTGTGTCATTGTCCCATCGTGAGTCCGTTTACCGTCCGGTAAGATTCATATCATTTATCTGAGTCTGTTGCATGCTCAGATATCTTATGGCCTTCCCGTTCCTCCATTCGGGTGCCCGAAACTTCAAATGAACCACTAGTTACGTCCATTAAAACACGAGTCTTTTCTTGTGTACGAATCTCTGTGTCATTGTCCCATCGTGAGTCCGATTACGTACGGTTAGCTTCATATCCTTTATCTGAGTCTGTTGCATGCTTAGATATCTTATGGCTTTCCCGTTCCTCCATTCGGGTGCCCGAAATTTCAAATGTACCGATAGTTACGTCCTTTAAAACTCGAGTGTTTTCTTGTGTACGAATCTCTGTGTCATTGTCGCATCGTGAGTCCGATTACCGACCAGTCAGCTTCATATCCTTTATCTGAGTCTGTTGCATGCTTAGATATCTTATGGCTTTCCCGTTCCTCCATTCGGGTGCCCGAAACTTCAAATGAACCGCTATTTACGTTCATTAAAACACGAGTCTTTTCTTGTGTACGAATCTCTGTGTCATTGTCCTATCGTGAGTCCGATTACCGTCCGGTCAGCTTCAGATCCTTTATCAGAGTCTGTTCCATGCTCAGATATCTTAGGGCCTTCCCGTTCCTCCATTCGGTTGCCCGAAACTTCAAATGAACCGCTAGTTACGTCCATTAAAACTCGAGTCTTTTCTTGTGTACGAATCTCTATGTCATTGTCGCATCGTGAGTCCGATTACCGTCCGGTCAGCTTCATATCCTTTATCTGAGTCCTTTGCATGCTTAGATATCTTATGGCCTTCCCGAACCTCCATTCGGGTGCCCGAAACTTCAAATGTACAGATAGTTACGTCCTTTAAAACTCGAGTCTTTTCTTGTGTACGAATCTCTATGTCATTGTCGCATAGTGAGTCCGATTACCTTCCGGTCAGCTTCATATCCTTTATCTGAGTCTGTTGCTTGCTTAGATATTTTATGGCATTCCCGTTCCTCCATTCGGGTGCCCGAAACTTCAAATGAACCGCTAGTTACGTCCACTAAAACACGAGTCTTTTCTTGTGTACGAATCTCTGTGTCATTATCCCATCGTGAGTCTGATTACCGTCCGGTAAGCTTCATATCCTTTATCTGCGTCTGTTGCATGCTCAGATATCTTCTGGCCTTCCCGTTCCTCCATTCGGTTGCCCGAAACTTCAAATGAACCGCTAGTTACGTCCATTAAAACACGAGTCTTTTCTTGTGTACGAATCTCTGTGTCATTGTCCCAGCGTGAGTCCGATTACCGTCCGGTCAGCTTCATATCCTTTATCTGAGTCTGTTGCATGCTCAGATATCTTTTGGCCTTCCCGTTCCTCCATTCGGGTGCCCGAAACTTCAAATGAACCGCTAGTTACGTCCATTAAAACACGAGTCTTTTCTTGTGGACGAATCTCTGTGTCATTGTCCCATCGTGAGTCCGATAAAGTACGGTTAGCTTCATATCCTTTATCTGAGTCTGTTGCATGCTTAGATATCTTATGGCTTTCCCGTTCCTCCATTCGGGTGCCCGAAATTTCAAATGTACCGATAGTTACGTCCTTTAAAACTCGAGTGTTTTCTTGTGTACGAATCTCTGTGTCATTGTCGCATCGTGAGTCCGATTACCGACCAGTCAGCTTCATATCCTTTATCTGAGTCTGTTGCTTGCTTAGATATCTTATGGCTTTCCCGTTCCTCCATTCGGGTGCCCGAAACTTCAAATGAACCGCTAGTTACGTCCACTAAAACACGAGTCTTTTCTTGTGTACGAATCTCTGTGTCATTATCCCATCGTGAGTCTGATTACCGTCCGGTAAGCTTCATATCCTTTATCTGCGTCTGTTGCATGCTCAGATATCTTCTGGCCTTCCCGTTCCTCCATTCGGTTGCCCGAAACTTCAAATGAACCGCTAGTTACGTCCATTAAAACACGAGTCTTTTCTTGTGTACGAATCTCTGTGTCATTGTCCCATCGTGAGTCCGTTTACCGTCCGGTAAGATTCATATCATTTATCTGAGTCTGTTGCATGCTCAGATATCTTGTGGCCTTCCCGTTCCTCCATTCGGGTCCCCGAAACTTCAAATGAACCACTAGTTACGTCCATTAAAACACTAGTCGTTTCTTATGTACGAATCTCTGTGTCATTGTCCCATCGTGAGTCCGATTACGTACGGTTAGCTTCATATCCTTTATCTGAGTCTGTTGCATGCTCAGATATCTTATGGCCTTCCCGTTCCTCCATTCGGGTCCCCGAAACTTCAAATGAACCACTAGTTACGTCCATTAAAAACTAGTCTTTTCTTGTGTACGAATCTCTGTGTCATTGTCCCATCGTGAGTCCGATTACGTACGGTTAGCTTCATATCCTTTATCTGAGTCTGTTGCATGCTTAGATATCTTATGGCTTTCCCGTTCCTCCATTCGGGTGCCCGAAATTTCAAATGTACCGATAGTTACGTCCTTTAAAACTCGAGTGTTTTCTTCTGTACGAATCTCTGTGTCATTGTCGCATCGTGAGTCCGATTACCGACCAGTCAGCTTCATATCCTTTATCTGAGTCTGTTGCATGCTTAGATATCTTATGGCTTTCCCGTTCCTCCATTCGGGTGCCCGAAACTTCAAATGAACCGCTATTTACGTTCATTAAAACACGAGTCTTTTCTTTTGTACGAATCTCTGTGTCATTGTCCTATCGTGAGTCCGATTACCGTCCGGTCAGCTTCATATCCTTTATCAGAGTCTGTTCCATGGTCAGATATCTTAGGGCCTTCCCGTTCCTCCATTCGGTTGCCCGAAACTTCAAATGAACCGCTAGTTACGTCCATTAAAACTCGAGTCTTTTCTTATGTACGAATCTCTATGTCATTGTCGCATCGTTAGTCCGATTACCGTCCGCTCAGCTTCATATCCTTTATCTGAGTCCTTTGCATGCTTAAATATCTTATGGCCTTCCCGAACCTCCATTCGGGTGCCCGAAACTTCAAATATACAGATAGTTACGTCCTTTAAAACTCGAGTCTTTTCCTGTGTACGAATCTCTATGTCATTGTCGCATAGTGAGTCCGATTACCTTCCGGTTAGCTTCATATCCTTTATCTGAGCCTGTTGCTTGCTTAGATATCTTATGGCCTTCCCGTTCCTCCATTCGGGTGCCCGAAACTTCAAATGAACCGCTAGTTACGTCCACTAAAACACGAGTTTTTTCTTGTGTATGAATCTCTGTGTCATTATCCCATCGTGAGTCTGATTACCATCCGGTAAGCTTCATATCCTTTATCTGCGTTTGTTGCATGCTCAGATATCTTCTGGCCTTCCCGTTCCTCCATTCGGTTGCCCGAAACTTCAAATGAACCGCTAGTTACGTCCATTAAAACACGAGTCTTTTCTTGTGTACGAATCTTTGTGTCATTATCCCAGCGTGAGTCCGATTACCGTCCGGTCAGCTTCATATCCTTTATCTGAGTCTGTTGCATGCTCAGATATCTTTAGGCCTTCCCGTTCCTCCATTCGGGTGCCCGAAACTTCAAATGAACCGCTAGTTACGTCCATTAAAACACGAGTCTTTTCTTGTGTACGAATCTCTGTGTCATTGTCCCATCGTGAGTCCGTTTACCGTCCGGTAAGATTCATATCATTTATCTGAGTCTGTTGCATGCTCAGATATCTTATGGCCTTCCCGTTCCTCTATTCGGGTGCCCGAAACTTCAAATGAACCGCTAGTTACGTCCATTAAAACACGAGTCTTTTCTTGTGTACGAATCTTTGTGTCATTGTCCCATCGTGAGTCCGATTACGTACGGTTAGCTTCATATCCTTTATCTGAGTCTGTTGCATGCTTAGATATCTTATGGCTTTCCCGTTCCTCCATTCGGGTGCCCGAAATTTCAAATGTACCGATAGTTACGTCCTTTAAAACTCGAGTGTTTTCTTGTGTACGAATCTCTGTGTCATTGTCGCATCGTGAGTCCGATTACCGACCAGTCAGCTTCATATCCTTTATCTGAGTCTGTTGCTTGCTTAGATATCTTCTGGCCTTCCCATTCCTCCATTCGGTTGCCCGAAACTTCAAATGAACCGCTAGTTACGTCCATTAAAACACGAGTCTTTTCTTGTGTACGAATCTCTGTGTCATTATCCCAGCGTGAGTCCGATTACCGTCCGGTCAGCTTCATTTCCTTTATCTGAGTCTGTTGCATGCTCAGATATCTTTTGGCCTTCCCGTTCCTCCATTCGGGTGCCCGAAACTTCAAATGAACCGCTAGTTACGTCCATTAAAACACGAGTCTTTTCTTGTGTACGAATCTCTGTGTCATTGTCCCATCGTGAGTCCGTTTACCGTCCGGTAAGATTCATATCATTTATCTGAGTCTGTTGCATGCTCATATATCTTATGGCCTTCCCGTTCCTCCATTCGGGTGCCCGAAACTTCAAATGAACCACTAGTTACGTCCATTAAAACACGAGTCTTTTCTTGTGTACGAATCTCTGTGTCATTGTCCCATCGTGAGTCCGATTACGTACGGTTAGCTTCATATCCTTTATCTGAGTCTGTTGCATGCTTAGATATCTTATGGCTTTCCCGTTCCTCCATTCGGGTGCCCGAAATTTCAAATGTACCGATAGTTACGTCCTTTAAAACTCGAGTGTTTTCTTGTGTACGAATCTCTGTGTCATTGTCGCATCGTGAGTCCGATTACCGACCAGTCAGCTTCATATCCTTTATCTGAGTCTGTTGCTTGCTTAGATATCTTATGGCTTTCCCGTTCCTCCATTCGGGTGCCCGAAACTTCAAATGAACCGCTAGTTACATCCACTAAAACACGAGTCTTTAATTGTGTACGAATCTCTGTGTCATTATCCCATCGTGAGTCTGATTACCGTCCGGTAAGCTTCATATCCTTTATCTGCGTCTGTTGCATGCTCAGATATCTTCTGGCCTTCCCGTTCCTCCATTCGGTTGCCCGAAACTTCAAATGAACCGCTAGTTACGTCCATTAAAACACGAGTCTTTTCTTGTGTACGAATCTCTGTGTCATTGTCCCAGCGTGAGTCCGATTACCGTCCGGTCAGCTTCATATCCTTTATCTGAGTCTGTTGCATGCTCAGATATCTTTTGGCCTTCCCGTTCCTCCATTCGGGTGCCCGAAACTTCAAATGAACCGCTAGTTACGTCCATTAAAACACGAGTCTTTTCTTGTGTACGAATCTCTGTGTCATTGTCCCATCGTGAGTCCGTTTACCGTCCGGTAAGATTCATATCATTTATCTGAGTCTGTTGCATGCTCAGATATCTTATGGCCTTCCCGTTCCTCCATTCGGGTGCCCGAAACTTCAAATGAACCACTAGTTACGTCCATTAAAACACGAGTCTTTTCTTGTGTACGAATCTCTGTGTCATTGTCCCATCGTGAGTCCGATTACGTATGGTTAGCTTCATATCCTTTATCTGAGTCTGTTGCATGCTTAGATATCTTATGGCTTTCCCGTTCCTCCATTCGGGTGCCCGAAATTTCAAATGTACCGATAGTTACGTCCTTTAAAACTCGAGTGTTTTCTTGTGTACGAATCTCTGTGTCATTGTCGCATCGTGAGTCCGATTACCGACCAGTCAGCTTCATATCCTTTATCTGAGTCTGTTGCTTGCTTAGATATCTTATGGCTTTCCCGTTCCTCCATTCGGGTGCCCGAAACTTCAAATGAACCGCTAGTTACGTCCACTAAAACACGAGTCTTTTCTTGTGTACGAATCTCTGTGTCATTATCCCATCGTGAGTCTGATTACCGTCCGGTAAGCTTCATATCCTTTATCTGCGTCTGTTGCATGCTCAGATATCTTCTGGCCTTCCCGTTCCTCCATTCGGTTGCCCGAAACTTCAAATGAACCGCTAGTTACGTCCATTAAAACACGAGTCTTTTCTTGTGTACGAATCTCTGTGTCATTGTCCCAGCGTGAGTCCGATTACCGTCCGGTCAGCTTCATATCCTTTATCTGAGTCTGTTGCATGCTCAGATATCTTTTGGCCTTCCCGTTCCTCCATTCGGGTGCCCGAAACTTCAAATGAACCGCTAGTTACGTCCATTAAAACACGAGTCTTTTCTTGTGTACGAATCTCTGTGTCATTGTCCCATCGTGAGTCCGTTTACCGTCCGGTAAGATTCATATCATTTATCTGAGTCTGTTGCATGCTCAGATATCTTATGGCCTTCCCGTTCCTCCATTCGGGTGCCCGAAACTTCAAATGAACCACTAGTTACGTCCATTAAAACACGAGTCTTTTCTTGTGTACGAATCTCTGTGTCATTGTCCCATCGTGAGTCCGATTACGTACGGTTAGCTTCATATCCTTTATCTGAGTCTGTTGCATGCTTAGATATCTTATGGCTTTCCCGTTCCTCCATTCGGGTGCCCGAAATTTCAAATGTACCGATAGTTACGTCCTTTAAAACTCGAGTGTTTTCTTGTGTACGAATCTCTGTGTCATTGTCGCATCGTGAGTCCGATTACCGACCAGTCAGCTTCATATCCTTTATCTGAGTCTGTTGCATGCTTAGATATCTTATGGCTTTCCCGTTCCTCCATTCGGGTGCCCGAAACTTCAAATGAACCGCTATTTACGTTCATTAAAACACGAGTCTTTTCTTGTGTACGAATCTCTGTGTCATTGTCCTATCGTGAGTCCGATTACCGTCCGGTCAGCTTCAGATCCTTTATCAGAGTCTGTTCCATGCTCAGATATCTTAGGGCCTTCCCGTTCCTCCATTCGGTTGCCCGAAACTTCAAATGAACCGCTAGTTACGTCCATTAAAACTCGAGTCTTTTCTTGTGTACGAATCTCTATGTCATTGTCGCATCGTGAGTCCGATTACCGTCCGGTCAGCTTCATATCCTTTATCTGAGTCCTTTGCATGCTTAGATATCTTATGGCCTTCCCGAACCTCCATTCGGGTGCCCGAAACTTCAAATGTACAGATAGTTACGTCCTTTAAAACTCGAGTCTTTTCTTGTGTACGAATCTCTATGTCATTGTCGCATAGTGAGTCCGATTACCTTCCGGTCAGCTTCATATCCTTTATCTGAGTCTGTTGCTTGCTTAGATATTTTATGGCATTCCCGTTCCTCCATTCGGGTGCTCGAAACTTCAAATGAACCGCTAGTTACGTCCACTAAAACACGAGTCTTTTCTTGTGTACGAATCTCTGTGTCATTGTCCCAGCGTGAGTCCGATTACCGTCCGGTCAGCTTCATATCCTTTATCTGAGTCTGTTGCATGCTCAGATATCTTCTGGCCTTCCCGTTCCTCCATTCGGTTGCCCGAAACTTCAAATGAACCGCTAGTTACGTCCATTAAAACACGAGTCTTTTCTTGTGTACGAATCTCTGTGTCATTGTCCCAGCGTGAGTCCGATTACCGTCCGGTCAGCTTCATATCCTTTATCTGAGTCTGTTGCATGCTCAGATATCTTTTGGCCTTCCCGTTCCTCCATTCGGGTGCCCGAAACTTCAAATGAACCGCTAGTTACGTCCATTAAAACACGAGTCTTTTCTTGTGTACGAATCTCTGTGTCATTGTCCCATCGTGAGTCCGTTTACCGTCCGGTAAGATTCATATCATTTATCTGAGTCTGTTGCATGCTCAGATATCTTATGGCCTTCCCGTTCCTCCATTCGGGTGCCCGAAACTTCAAATGAACCACTAGTTACGTCCATTAAAACACGAGTCTTTTCTTGTGTACGAATCTCTGTGTCATTGTCCCATCGTGAGTCCGATTACGTACGGTTAGCTTCATATCCTTTATCTGAGTCTGTTGCATGCTTAGATATCTTATGGCTTTCCCGTTCCTCCATTCGGGTGCCCGAAATTTCAAATGTACCGATAGTTACGTCCTTTAAAACTCGAGTGTTTTCTTGTGTACGAATCTCTGTGTCATTGTCGCATCGTGAGTCCGATTACCGACCAGTCAGCTTCATATCCTTTATCTGAGTCTGTTGCTTGCTTAGATATCTTATGGCTTTCCCGTTCCTCCATTCGGGTGCCCGAAACTTCAAATGAACCGCTAGTTACGTCCACTAAAACACGAGTCTTTAATTGTGTACGAATCTCTGTGTCATTATCCCATCGTGAGTCTGATTACCGTCCGGTAAGCTTCATATCCTTTATCTGCGTCTGTTGCATGCTCAGATATCTTCTGGCCTTCCCGTTCCTCCATTCGGTTGCCCGAAACTTCAAATGAACCGCTAGTTACGTCCATTAAAACACGAGTCTTTTCTTGTGTACGAATCTCTGTGTCATTGTCCCAGCGTGAGTCCGATTACCGTCCGGTCAGCTTCATATCCTTTATCTGAGTCTGTTGCATGCTCAGATATCTTTTGGCCTTCCCGTTCCTCCATTCGGGTGCCCGAAACTTCAAATGAACCGCTAGTTACGTCCATTAAAACACGAGTCTTTTCTTGTGTACGAATCTCTGTGTCATTGTCCCATCGTGAGTCCGTTTACCGTCCGGTAAGATTCATATCATTTATCTGAGTCTGTTGCATGCTCAGATATCTTATGGCCTTCCCGTTCCTCCATTCGGGTGCCCGAAACTTCAAATGAACCACTAGTTACGTCCATTAAAACACGAGTCTTTTCTTGTGTACGAATCTCTGTGTCATTGTCCCATCGTGAGTCCGATTACGTACGGTTAGCTTCATATCCTTTATCTGAGTCTGTTGCATGCTTAGATATCTTATGGCTTTCCCGTTCCTCCATTCGGGTGCCCGAAATTTCAAATGTACCGATAGTTACGTCCTTTAAAACTCGAGTGTTTTCTTGTGTACGAATCTCTGTGTCATTGTCGCATCGTGAGTCCGATTACCGACCAGTCAGCTTCATATCCTTTATCTGAGTCTGTTGCTTGCTTAGATATCTTATGGCTTTCCCGTTCCTCCATTCGGGTGCCCGAAACTTCAAATGAACCGCTAGTTACGTCCACTAAAACACGAGTCTTTTCTTGTGTACGAATCTCTGTGTCATTATCCCATCGTGAGTCTGATTACCGTCCGGTAAGCTTCATATCCTTTATCTGCGTCTGTTGCATGCTCAGATATCTTCTGGCCTTCCCGTTCCTCCATTCGGTTGCCCGAAACTTCAAATGAACCGCTAGTTACGTCCATTAAAACACGAGTCTTTTCTTGTGTACGAATCTCTGTGTCATTGTCCCAGCGTGAGTCCGATTACCGTCCGGTCAGCTTCATATCCTTTATCTGAGTCTGTTGCATGCTCAGATATCTTTTGGCCTTCCCGTTCCTCCATTCGGGTGCCCGAAACTTCAAATGAACCGCTAGTTACGTCCATTAAAACACGAGTCTTTTCTTGTGTACGAATCTCTGTGTCATTGTCCCATCGTGAGTCCGTTTACCGTCCGGTAAGATTCATATCATTTATCTGAGTCTGTTGCATGCTCAGATATCTTATGGCCTTCCCGTTCCTCCATTCGGGTGCCCGAAACTTCAAATGAACCACTAGTTACGTCCATTAAAACACGAGTCTTTTCTTGTGTACGAATCTCTGTGTCATTGTCCCATCGTGAGTCCGATTACGTACGGTTAGCT
The DNA here is from genome assembly GCA_032199755.1 of Ambrosia artemisiifolia. Classification (NCBI taxonomy): domain Eukaryota; kingdom Viridiplantae; phylum Streptophyta; class Magnoliopsida; order Asterales; family Asteraceae; genus Ambrosia; species Ambrosia artemisiifolia. The sequence continues at coordinate 15,084,195 of CM063529.1, forward strand.
TCATATCCTTTATCTGAGTCTGTTGCATGCTTAGATATCTTATGGCTTTCCCGTTCCTCCATTCGGGTGCCCGAAATTTCAAATGTACCGATAGTTACGTCCTTTAAAACTCGAGTGTTTTCTTGTGTACGAATCTCTGTGTCATTGTCGCATCGTGAGTCCGATTACCGACCAGTCAGCTTCATATCCTTTATCTGAGTCTGTTGCATGCTTAGATATCTTATGGCTTTCCCGTTCCTCCATTCGGGTGCCCGAAACTTCAAATGAACCGCTATTTACGTTCATTAAAACACGAGTCTTTTCTTGTGTACGAATCTCTGTGTCATTGTCCTATCGTGAGTCCGATTACCGTCCGGTCAGCTTCAGATCCTTTATCAGAGTCTGTTCCATGCTCAGATATCTTAGGGCCTTCCCGTTCCTCCATTCGGTTGCCCGAAACTTCAAATGAACCGCTAGTTACGTCCATTAAAACTCGAGTCTTTTCTTGTGTACGAATCTCTATGTCATTGTCGCATCGTGAGTCCGATTACCGTCCGGTCAGCTTCATATCCTTTATCTGAGTCCTTTGCATGCTTAGATATCTTATGGCCTTCCCGAACCTCCATTCGGGTGCCCGAAACTTCAAATGTACAGATAGTTACGTCCTTTAAAACTCGAGTCTTTTCTTGTGTACGAATCTCTATGTCATTGTCGCATAGTGAGTCCGATTACCTTCCGGTCAGCTTCATATCCTTTATCTGAGTCTGTTGCTTGCTTAGATATTTTATGGCATTCCCGTTCCTCCATTCGGGTGCTCGAAACTTCAAATGAACCGCTAGTTACGTCCACTAAAACACGAGTCTTTTCTTGTGTACGAATCTCTGTGTCATTGTCCCAGCGTGAGTCCGATTACCGTCCGGTCAGCTTCATATCCTTTATCTGAGTCTGTTGCATGCTCAGATATCTTCTGGCCTTCCCGTTCCTCCATTCGGTTGCCCGAATCTTCAAATGAACCGCTAGTTACGTCCATTAAAACACGAGTCTTTTCTTGTGTACGAATCTCTGTGTCATTGTCCCAGCGTGAGTCCGATTACCGTCCGGTCAGCTTCATATCCTTTATCTGAGTCTGTTGCATGCTCAGATATCTTTTGGCCTTCCCGTTCCTCCATTCGGGTGCCCGAAACTTCAAATGAACCGCTAGTTACGTCCATTAAAACACGAGTCTTTTCTTGTGTACGAATCTCTGTGTCATTGTCCCATCGTGAGTCCGTTTACCGTCCGGTAAGATTCATATCATTTATCTGAGTCTGTTGCATGCTCAGATATCTTATGGCCTTCCCGTTCCTCCATTCGGGTGCCCGAAACTTCAAATGAACCACTAGTTACGTCCATTAAAACACGAGTCTTTTCTTGTGTACGAATCTCTGTGTCATTGTCCCATCGTGAGTCCGATTACGTACGGTTAGCTTCATATCCTTTATCTGAGTCTGTTGCATGCTTAGATATCTTATGGCTTTCCCGTTCCTCCATTCGGGTGCCCGAAATTTCAAATGTACCGATAGTTACGTCCTTTAAAACTCGAGTGTTTTCTTGTGTACGAATCTCTGTGTCATTGTCGCATCGTGAGTCCGATTACCGACCAGTCAGCTTCATATCCTTTATCTGAGTCTGTTGCTTGCTTAGATATCTTATGGCTTTCCCGTTCCTCCATTCGGGTGCCCGAAACTTCAAATGAACCGCTAGTTACGTCCACTAAAACACGAGTCTTTAATTGTGTACGAATCTCTGTGTCATTATCCCATCGTGAGTCTGATTACCGTCCGGTAAGCTTCATATCCTTTATCTGCGTCTGTTGCATGCTCAGATATCTTCTGGCCTTCCCGTTCCTCCATTCGGTTGCCCGAAACTTCAAATGAACCGCTAGTTACGTCCATTAAAACACGAGTCTTTTCTTGTGTACGAATCTCTGTGTCATTGTCCCAGCGTGAGTCCGATTACCGTCCGGTCAGCTTCATATCCTTTATCTGAGTCTGTTGCATGCTCAGATATCTTTTGGCCTTCCCGTTCCTCCATTCGGGTGCCCGAAACTTCAAATGAACCGCTAGTTACGTCCATTAAAACACGAGTCTTTTCTTGTGTACGAATCTCTGTGTCATTGTCCCATCGTGAGTCCGTTTACCGTCCGGTAAGATTCATATCATTTATCTGAGTCTGTTGCATGCTCAGATATCTTATGGCCTTCCCGTTCCTCCATTCGGGTGCCCGAAACTTCAAATGAACCACTAGTTACGTCCATTAAAACACGAGTCTTTTCTTGTGTACGAATCTCTGTGTCATTGTCCCATCGTGAGTCCGATTACGTACGGTTAGCTTCATATCCTTTATCTGAGTCTGTTGCATGCTTAGATATCTTATGGCTTTCCCGTTCCTCCATTCGGGTGCCCGAAATTTCAAATGTACCGATAGTTACGTCCTTTAAAACTCGAGTGTTTTCTTGTGTACGAATCTCTGTGTCATTGTCGCATCGTGAGTCCGATTACCGACCAGTCAGCTTCATATCCTTTATCTGAGTCTGTTGCATGCTTAGATATCTTATGGCTTTCCCGTTCCTCCATTCGGGTGCCCGAAACTTCAAATGAACCGCTATTTACGTTCATTAAAACACGAGTCTTTTCTTGTGTACGAATCTCTGTGTCATTGTCCTATCGTGAGTCCGATTACCGTCCGGTCAGCTTCAGATCCTTTATCAGAGTCTGTTCCATGCTCAGATATCTTAGGGCCTTCCCGTTCCTCCATTCGGTTGCCCGAAACTTCAAATGAACCGCTAGTTACGTCCATTAAAACTCGAGTCTTTTCTTGTGTACGAATCTCTATGTCATTGTCGCATCGTGAGTCCGATTACCGTCCGGTCAGCTTCATATCCTTTATCTGAGTCCTTTGCATGCTTAGATATCTTATGGCCTTCCCGAACCTCCATTCGGGTGCCCGAAACTTCAAATGTACAGATAGTTACGTCCTTTAAAACTCGAGTCTTTTCTTGTGTACGAATCTCTATGTCATTGTCGCATAGTGAGTCCGATTACCTTCCGGTCAGCTTCATATCCTTTATCTGAGTCTGTTGCTTGCTTAGATATTTTATGGCATTCCCGTTCCTCCATTCGGGTGCCCGAAACTTCAAATGAACCGCTAGTTACGTCCACTAAAACACGAGTCTTTTCTTGTGTACGAATCTCTGTGTCATTATCCCATCGTGAGTCTGATTACCGTCCGGTAAGCTTCATATCCTTTATCTGCGTCTGTTGCATGCTCAGATATCTTCTGGCCTTCCCGTTCCTCCATTCGGTTGCCCGAAACTTCAAATGAACCGCTAGTTACGTCCATTAAAACACGAGTCTTTTCTTGTGTACGAATCTCTGTGTCATTGTCCCAGCGTGAGTCTGATTACCGTCCGGTCAGCTTCATATCCTTTATCTGAGTCTGTTGCATGCTCAGATATCTTTTGGCCTTCCCGTTCCTCCATTCGGGTGCCCGAAACTTCAAATGAACCGCTAGTTACGTCCATTAAAACACGAGTCTTTTCTTGTGTACGAATCTCTGTGTCATTGTCCCATCGTGAGTCCGTTTACCGTCCGGTAAGATTCATATCATTTATCTGAGTCTGTTGCATGCTCAGATATCTTATGGCCTTCCCGTTCCTCCATTCGGGTCCCCGAAACTTCAAATGAACCACTAGTTACGTCCATTAAAACACTAGTCGTTTCTTGTGTACGAATCTCTGTGTCATTGTCCCATCGTGAGTCCGATTACGTACGGTTAGCTTCATATCCTTTATCTGAGTCTGTTGCATGCTCAGATATCTTATGGCCTTCCCGTTCCTCCATTCGGGTCCCCGAAACTTCAAATGAACCACTAGTTACGTCCATTAAAAACTAGTCTTTTCTTGTGTACGAATCTCTGTGTCATTGTCCCATCGTGAGTCCGATTACGTACGGTTAGCTTCATATCCTTTATCTGAGTCTGTTGCATGCTTAGATATCTTATGGCTTTCCCGTTCCTCCATTCGGGTGCCCGAAATTTCAAATGTACCGATAGTTACGTCCTTTAAAACTCGAGTGTTTTCTTCTGTACGAATCTCTGTGTCATTGTCGCATCGTGAGTCCGATTACCGACCAGTCAGCTTCATATCCTTTATCTGAGTCTGTTGCATGCTTAGATATCTTATGGCTTTCCCGTTCCTCCATTCGGGTGCCCGAAACTTCAAATGAACCGCTATTTACGTTCATTAAAACACGAGTCTTTTCTTTTGTACGAATCTCTGTGTCATTGTCCTATCGTGAGTCCGATTACCGTCCGGTCAGCTTCATATCCTTTATCAGAGTCTGTTCCATGGTCAGATATCTTAGGGCCTTCCCGTTCCTCCATTCGGTTGCCCGAAACTTCAAATGAACCGCTAGTTACGTCCATTAAAACTCGAATCTTTTCTTATGTACGAATCTCTATGTCATTGTCGCATCGTTAGTCCGATTACCGTCCGCTCAGCTTCATATCCTTTATCTGAGTCCTTTGCATGCTTAAATATCTTATGGCCTTCCCGAACCTCCATTCGGGTGCCCGAAACTTCAAATATACAGATAGTTACGTCCTTTAAAACTCGAGTCTTTTCCTGTGTACGAATCTCTATGTCATTGTCGCATAGTGAGTCCGATTACCTTCCGGTTAGCTTCATATCCTTTATCTGAGCCTGTTGCTTGCTTAGATATCTTATGGCCTTCCCGTTCCTCCATTCGGGTGCCCGAAACTTCAAATGAACCGCTAGTTACGTCCACTAAAACACGAGTTTTTTCTTGTGTATGAATCTCTGTGTCATTATCCCATCGTGAGTCTGATTACCATCCGGTAAGCTTCATATCCTTTATCTACGTTTGTTGCATGCTCAGATATCTTCTGGCCTTCCCGTTCCTCCATTCGGTTGCCCGAAACTTCAAATGAACCGCTAGTTACGTCCATTAAAACACGAGTCTTTTCTTGTGTACGAATCTCTGTGTCATTATCCCAGCGTGAGTCCGATTACCGTCCGGTCAGCTTCATATCCTTTATCTGAGTCTGTTGCATGCTCAGATATCTTTAGGCCTTCCCGTTCCTCCATTCGGGTGCCCGAAACTTCAAATGAACCGCTAGTTACGTCCATTAAAACACGAGTCTTTTCTTGTGTACGAATCTCTGTGTCATTGTCCCATCGTGAGTCCGTTTACCGTCCGGTAAGATTCATATCATTTATCTGAGTCTGTTGCATGCTCAGATATCTTATGGCCTTCCCGTTCCTCTATTCGGGTGCCCGAAACTTCAAATGAACCGCTAGTTACGTCCATTAAAACACGAGTCTTTTCTTGTGTACGAATCTTTGTGTCATTGTCCCATCGTGAGTCCGATTACGTACGGTTAGCTTCATATCCTTTATCTGAGTCTGTTGCATGCTTAGATATCTTATGGCTTTCCCGTTCCTCCATTCGGGTGCCCGAAATTTCAAATGTACCGATAGTTACGTCCTTTAAAACTCGAGTGTTTTCTTGTGTACGAATCTCTGTGTCATTGTCGCATTGTGAGTCCGATTACCGACCAGTCAGCTTCATATCCTTTATCTGAGTCTGTTGCTTGCTTAGATATCTTATGGCTTTCCCGTTCCTCCATTCGGGTGCCCGAAACTTCAAATGAACCGCTAGTTACGTCCACTAAAACACGAGTCTTTTCTTGTGTACGAATCTCTGTGTCATTATCCCATCGTGAGTCTGATTACCGTCCGGTAAGCTTCATATCCTTTATCTGCGTCTGTTGCATGCTCAGATATCTTCTGGCCTTCCCGTTCCTCCATTCGGTTGCCCGAAACTTCAAATGAACCGCTAGTTACGTCCATTAAAACACGAGTCTTTTCTTGTGTACGAATCTCTGTGTCATTGTCCCAGCGTGAGTCCGATTACCGTCCGGTCAGCTTCATATCCTTTATCTGAGTCTGTTGCATGCTCAGATATCTTTTGGCCTTCCCGTTCCTCCATTCGGGTGCCCGAAACTTCAAATGAACCGCTAGTTACGTCCATTAAAACACGAGTCTTTTCTTGTGTACGAATCTCTGTGTCATTGTCCCATCGTGAGTCCGTTTACCGTCCGGTAAGATTCATATCATTTATCTGAGTCTGTTGCATGCTCAGATATCTTATGGCCTTCCCGTTCCTCCATTCGGGTGCCCGAAACTTCAAATGAACCACTAGTTACGTCCATTAAAACACGAGTCTTTTCTTGTGTACGAATCTCTGTGTCATTGTCCCATCGTGAGTCCGATTACGTACGGTTAGCTTCATATCCTTTATCTGAGTCTGTTGCATGCTTAGATATCTTATGGCTTTCCCGTTCCTCCATTCGGGTGCCCGAAATTTCAAATGTACCGATAGTTACGTCCTTTAAAACTCGAGTGTTTTCTTGTGTACGAATCTCTGTGTCATTGTCGCATCGTGAGTCCGATTACCGACCAGTCAGCTTCATATCCTTTATCTGAGTCTGTTGCTTGCTTAGATATCTTATGGCTTTCCCGTTCCTCCATTCGGGTGCCCGAAACTTCAAATGAACCGCTAGTTACGTCCACTAAAACACGAGTCTTTAATTGTGTACGAATCTCTGTGTCATTATCCCATCGTGAGTCTGATTACCGTCCGGTAAGCTTCATATCCTTTATCTGCGTCTGTTGCATGCTCAGATATCTTCTGGCCTTCCCGTTCCTCCATTCGGTTGCCCGAAACTTCAAATGAACCGCTAGTTACGTCCATTAAAACACGAGTCTTTTCTTGTGTACGAATCTCTGTGTCATTATCCCAGCGTGAGTCCGATTACCGTCCGGTCAGCTTCATATCCTTTATCTGAGTCTGTTGCATGCTCAGATATCTTTAGGCCTTCCCGTTCCTCCATTCGGGTGCCCGAAACTTCAAATGAACCGCTAGTTACGTCCATTAAAACACGAGTCTTTTCTTGTGTACGAATCTCTGTGTCATTGTCCCATCGTGAGTCCGTTTACCGTCCGGTAAGATTCATATCATTTATCTGAGTCTGTTGCATGCTCAGATATCTTATGGCCTTCCCGTTCCTCTATTCGGGTGCCCGAAACTTCAAATGAACCGCTAGTTACGTCCATTAAAACACGAGTCTTTTCTTGTGTACGAATCTTTGTGTCATTGTCCCATCGTGAGTCCGATTACGTACGGTTAGGTTCATATCCTTTATCTGAGTCTGTTGCATGCTTAGATATCTTATGGCTTTCCCGTTCCTCCATTCGGGTGCCCGAAATTTCAAATGTACCGATAGTTACGTCCTTTAAAACTCGAGTGTTTTCTTGTGTACGAATCTCTGTGTCATTGTCGCATTGTGAGTCCGATTACCGACCAGTCAGCTTCATATCCTTTATCTGAGTCTGTTGCTTGCTTAGATATCTTATGGCTTTCCCGTTCCTCCATTCGGGTGCCCGAAACTTCAAATGAACCGCTAGTTACGTCCACTAAAACACGAGTCTTTTCTTGTGTACGAATCTCTGTGTCATTATCCCATCGTGAGTCTGATTACCGTCCGGTAAGCTTCATATCCTTTATCTGCGTCTGTTTCATGCTCAGATATCTTCTGGCCTTCCCGTTCCTCCATTCGGTTGCCCGAAACTTCAAATGAACCGCTAGTTACGTCCATTAAAACACGAGTCTTTTCTTGTGTACGAATCTCTGTGTCATTATCCCAGCGTGAGTCCGATTACCGTCCGGTCAGCTTCATATCCTTTATCTGAGTCTGTTGCATGCTCAGATATCTTTTGGCCTTCCCGTTCCTCCATTCGGGTGCCCGAAACTTCAAATGAACCGCTAGTTACGTCCATTAAAACACGAGTCTTTTCTTGTGTACGAATCTCTGTGTCATTGTCCCATCGTGAGTCCGTTTACCGTCCGGTAAGATTCATATCATTTATCTGAGTCTGTTGCATGCTCAGATATCTTATGGCCTTCCCGTTCCTCCATTCGGGTGCCCGAAACTTCAAATGAACCACTAGTTACGTCCATTAAAACACGAGTCTTTTCTTGTGTACGAATCTCTGTGTCATTGTCCCATCGTGAGTCCGATTACGTACGGTTAGCTTCATATCCTTTATCTGAGTCTGTTGCATGCTTAGATATCTTATGGCTTTCCCGTTCCTCCATTCGGGTGCCCGAAATTTCAAATGTACCGATAGTTACGTCCTTTAAAACTCGAGTGTTTTCTTGTGTACGAATCTCTGTGTCATTGTCGCATCGTGAGTCCGATTACCGACCAGTCAGCTTCATATCCTTTATCTGAGTCTGTTGCTTGCTTAGATATCTTATGGCTTTCCCGTTCCTCCATTCGGGTGCCCGAAACTTCAAATGAACCGCTAGTTACGTCCACTAAAACACGAGTCTTTAATTGTGTACGAATCTCTGTGTCATTATCCCATCGTGAGTCTGATTACCGTCCGGTAAGCTTCATATCCTTTATCTGCGTCTGTTGCATGCTCAGATATCTTCTGGCCTTCCCGTTCCTCCATTCGGTTGCCCGAAACTTCAAATGAACCGCTAGTTACGTCCATTAAAACACGAGTCTTTTCTTGTGTACGAATCTCTGTGTCATTGTCCCAGCGTGAGTCCGATTACCGTCCGGTCAGCTTCATATCCTTTATCTGAGTCTGTTGCATGCTCAGATATCTTTTGGCCTTCCCGTTCCTCCATTCGGGTGCCCGAAACTTCAAATGAACCGCTAGTTACGTCCATTAAAACACGAGTCTTTTCTTGTGTACGAATCTCTGTGTCATTGTCCCATCGTGAGTCCGTTTACCGTCCGGTAAGATTCATATCATTTATCTGAGTCTGTTGCATGCTCAGATATCTTATGGCCTTCCCGTTCCTCCATTCGGGTGCCCGAAACTTCAAATGAACCACTAGTTACGTCCATTAAAACACGAGTCTTTTCTTGTGTACGAATCTCTGTGTCATTGTCCCATCGTGAGTCCGATTACGTATGGTTAGCTTCATATCCTTTATCTGAGTCTGTTGCATGCTTAGATATCTTATGGCTTTCCCGTTCCTCCATTCGGGTGCCCGAAATTTCAAATGTACCGATAGTTACGTCCTTTAAAACTCGAGTGTTTTCTTGTGTACGAATCTCTGTGTCATTGTCGCATCGTGAGTCCGATTACCGACCAGTCAGCTTCATATCCTTTATCTGAGTCTGTTGCTTGCTTAGATATCTTATGGCTTTCCCGTTCCTCCATTCGGGTGCCCGAAACTTCAAATGAACAGCTAGTTACGTCCACTAAAACACGAGTCTTTTCTTGTGTACGAATCTCTGTGTCATTATCCCATCGTGAGTCTGATTACCGTCCGGTAAGCTTCATATCCTTTATCTGCGTCTGTTGCATGCTCAGATATCTTCTGGCCTTCCCGTTCCTCCATTCGGTTGCCCGAAACTTCAAATGAACCGCTAGTTACGTCCATTAAAACACGAGTCTTTTCTTGTGTACGAATCTCTGTGTCATTGTCCCAGCGTGAGTCCGATTACCGTCCGGTCAGCTTCATATCCTTTATCTGAGTCTGTTGCATGCTCAGATATCTTTTGGCCTTCCCGTTCCTCCATTCGGGTGCCCGAAACTTCAAATGAACCGCTAGTTACGTCCATTAAAACACGAGTCTTTTCTTGTGTACGAATCTCTGTGTCATTGTCCCATCGTGAGTCTGTTTACCGTCCGGTAAGATTCATATCATTTATCTGAGTCTGTTGCATGCTCAGATATCTTATGGCCTTCCCGTTCCTCCATTCGGGTGCCCGAAACTTCAAATGAACCACTAGTTACGTCCATTAAAACAAGAGTCTTTTCTTGTGTACGAATCTCTGTGTCATTGTCCCATCGTGAGTCCGTTTACCGTCCGGTAAGATTCATATCATTTATCTGAGTCTGTTGCATGCTCAGATATCTTATGGCTTTCCCGTTCCTCCATTCGGGTGCCCGAAACTTCAAATGAACCACTAGTTACGTCCATTAAAACACGAGTCTTTTCTTGTGTACGAATCTCTGTGTCATTGTCCCATCGTGAGTCCGTTTACCGTCCGGTAAGATTCATATCATTTATCTAAGTCTGTTGCATGCTCAGATATCTTATGGCCTTCCCGTTCCTCCATTCGGGTGCCCGAAACTTCAAATGAACCGCTAGTTACGTCCATTAAAACACGAGTCTTTTCTTGTGTACGAATCTCTGTGTCATTGTCCCATCGTGAGTCCGATTACGTACGGTTAGCTTCATATCCTTTATCTGAGTCTGTTGCATGCTTAGATATCTTATGGCTTTCCCGTTCCTCCATTCGGGTGCCCGAAATTTCAAATGTACCGATAGTTACGTCCTTTAAAACTCGAGTGTTTTCTTGTGTACGAATCTCTGTGTCATTGTCCCATCGTGAGTCCGTTTACCGTCCGGTAAGATTCATATCATTTATCTGAGTCTGTTGCATGCTCAGATATCTTATGGCTTTCCCGTTCCTCCATTCGGGTGCCCGAAACTTCAAATGAACCACTAGTTACGTCCATTAAAACACGAGTCTTTTCTTGTGTACGAATCTCTGTGTCATTGTCCCATCGTGAGTCCGTTTACCGTCCGGTAAGATTCATATCATTTATCTGAGTCTGTTGCATGCTCAGATATCTTATGGCCTTCCCGTTCCTCCATTCGGGTGCCCGAAACTTCAAATGAACCACTAGTTACGTCCATTAAAACACGAGTCTTTTCTTGTGTACGAATCTCTGTGTCATTGTCCCATCGTGAGTCCGATTACGTACGGTTAGCTTCATATCCTTTATCTGAGTCTGTTGCATGCTTAGATATCTTATGGCTTTCCCGTTCCTCCATTCGGGTGCCCGAAATTTCAAATGTACCGATAGTTACGTCCTTTAAAACTCGAGTGTTTTCTTGTGTACGAATCTCTGTGTCATTGTCGCATCGTGAGTCCGATTACCGACCAGTCAGCTTCATATCCTTTATCTGAGTCTGTTGCTTGCTTAGATATCTTATGGCTTTCCCGTTCCTCCATTCGGGTGCCCGAAACTTCAAATGAACCGCTAGTTACGTCCACTAAAACACGAGTCTTTAATTGTGTACGAATCTCTGTGTCATTATCCCATCGTGAGTCTGATTACCGTCCGGTAAGCTTCATATCCTTTATCTGCGTCTGTTGCATGCTCAGATATCTTCTGGCCTTCCCGTTCCTCCATTCGGTTGCCCGAAACTTCAAATGAACCGCTAGTTACGTCCATTAAAACACGAGTCTTTTCTTGTGTACGAATCTCTGTGTCATTGTCCCAGCGTGAGTCCGATTACCGTCCGGTCAGCTTCATATCCTTTATCTGAGTCTGTTGCATGCTCAGATATCTTTTGGCCTTCCCGTTCCTCCATTCGGGTGCCCGAAACTTCAAATGAACCGCTAGTTACGTCCATTAAAACACGAGTCTTTTCTTGTGTACGAATCTCTGTGTCATTGTCCCATCGTGAGTCCGTTTACCGTCCGGTAAGATTCATATCATTTATCTGAGTCTGTTGCATGCTCAGATATCTTATGGCCTTCCCGTTCCTCCATTCGGGTGCCCGAAACTTCAAATGAACCACTAGTTACGTCCATTAAAACACGAGTCTTTTCTTGTGTACGAATCTCTGTGTCATTGTCCCATCGTGAGTCCGATTACGTATGGTTAGCTTCATATCCTTTATCTGAGTCTGTTGCATGCTTAGATATCTTATGGCTTTCCCGTTCCTCCATTCGGGTGCCCGAAATTTCAAATGTACCGATAGTTACGTCCTTTAAAACTCGAGTGTTTTCTTGTGTACGAATCTCTGTGTCATTGTCGCATCGTGAGTCCGATTACCGACCAGTCAGCTTCATATCCTTTATCTGAGTCTGTTGCTTGCTTAGATATCTTATGGCTTTCCCGTTCCTCCATTCGGGTGCCCGAAACTTCAAATGAACAGCTAGTTACGTCCACTAAAACACGAGTCTTTTCTTGTGTACGAATCTCTGTGTCATTATCCCATCGTGAGTCTGATTACCGTCCGGTAAGCTTCATATCCTTTATCTGCGTCTGTTGCATGCTCAGATATCTTCTGGCCTTCCCGTTCCTCCATTCGGTTGCCCGAAACTTCAAATGAACCGCTAGTTACGTCCATTAAAACACGAGTCTTTTCTTGTGTACGAATCTCTGTGTCATTGTCCCAGCGTGAGTCCGATTACCGTCCGGTCAGCTTCATATCCTTTATCTGAGTCTGTTGCATGCTCAGATATCTTTTGGCCTTCCCGTTCCTCCATTCGGGTGCCCGAAACTTCAAATGAACCGCTAGTTACGTCCATTAAAACACGAGTCTTTTCTTGTGTACGAATCTCTGTGTCATTGTCCCATCGTGAGTCTGTTTACCGTCCGGTAAGATTCATATCATTTATCTGAGTCTGTTGCATGCTCAGATATCTTATGGCCTTCCCGTTCCTCCATTCGGGTGCCCGAAACTTCAAATGAACCACTAGTTACGTCCATTAAAACAAGAGTCTTTTCTTGTGTACGAATCTCTGTGTCATTGTCCCATCGTGAGTCCGTTTACCGTCCGGTAAGATTCATATCATTTATCTGAGTCTGTTGCATGCTCAGATATCTTATGGCTTTCCCGTTCCTCCATTCGGGTGCCCGAAACTTCAAATGAACCACTAGTTACGTCCATTAAAACACGAGTCTTTTCTTGTGTACGAATCTCTGTGTCATTGTCCCATCGTGAGTCCGTTTACCGTCCGGTAAGATTCATATCATTTATCTAAGTCTGTTGCATGCTCAGATATCTTATGGCCTTCCCGTTCCTCCATTCGGGTGCCCGAAACTTCAAATGAACCGCTAGTTACGTCCATTAAAACACGAGTCTTTTCTTGTGTACGAATCTCTGTGTCATTGTCCCATCGTGAGTCCGTTTACCGTCCGGTAAGATTCATATCATTTATCTGAGTCTGTTGCATGCTCAGATATCTTATGGCCTTCCCGTTCCTCCATTCGGGTGCCCGAAACTTCAAATGAGCCACTAGTTACGTCCATTAAAACAAGAGTCTTTTCTTGTGTACGAATCTCTGTGTCATTGTCGCATCGTGTGTCCGATTACCTTCCGGTCAACTTCATATCCTTTATCTGAGTCTGTTGCATGCTCATATATCTTATGCCCTTCCTGTTCCTCCATTCGGGTGCCCGAATCTTTAAATGTACCGATAGTTACGTCCTTTAAAACTCGAAACTTTTCTTGTGTACGAATCTCTATGTCATTGTCGCATCGGGTGTCCGATTACCTTCCGGTCAGCTTCATATCCTTTATCTGAGTCTGTTGCATGCTCATATATCTTATGGCCTTCCCGTTCCTCCATTCGGGTGCCCGAAACTTCAAATGTACCGATAGTTACGTCCTTTAAAACTCGAATCTTTTCTTGTGTACGAATCTCTGTGTTATTATCGCATTGTGAGTCCGATTACCGTCCAGTAAGCTTCATATCCTTTATCTGAGTCTGTTACTTGATTAGATATCTTATGGCCTACCCGTTCCTCTATTCGGGAGCCCGAAACTTCAAATGAACCGATAGTTACGTCCTTTAAAACACGAGTCTTTAATTGTGTACGAATCTCTGTGTCATTATCCCATCGTGAGTCTGATTACCGTCCGGTAAGCTTCATATCCTTTATCTGCGTCTGTTGCATGCTCAGATATCTTTTGGCCTTCCCGTTCCTCCATTCGTGTGCCCGAAACTTCAAATGAACCGCTAGTTACGTCCATTAAAACACGAGTCTTTTCTTGTGTACGAATCTCTGTGTCATTGTCCCATCGTGAGTCCGTTTACCGTCCGGTAAGATTCATATCATTTATCTGAGTCTGTTGCATGCTCAGATATCTTATGGCCTTCCCGTTCCTCCATTCGGGTGCCCGAAACTTCAAATGAACCACTAGTTACGTCCATTAAAACAAGAGTCTTTTCTTGTGTACGAATCTCTGTGTCATTGTCCCATCGTGAGTCCGATTACGTACGGTTAGCTTCATATCCTTTATCTGAGTCTGTTGCATGCTTAGATATCTTATGGCTTTCCCGTTCCTCCATTCGGGTGCCCGAAATTTCAAATGTACCGATAGTTACGTCCTTTAAAACTCGAGTGTTTTCTTGTGTACGAATCTCTGTGTCATTGTCGCATCGTGAGTCCGATTACCGACCAGTCAGCTTCATATCCTTTATCTGAGTCTGTTGCTTGCTTAGATATCTTATGGCTTTCCCGTTCCTCCATTCGGGTGCCCGAAACTTCAAATGAACCGCTAGTTACGTCCACTAAAACACGAGTCTTTTCTTGTGTACGAATCTCTGTGTCATTATCCCATCGTGAGTCTGATTACCGTCCGGTAAGCTTCATATCCTTTATCTGCGTCTGTTGCATGCTCAGATATCTTCTGGCCTTCCCGTTCCTCCATTCGGTTGCCCGAAACTTCAAATGAACCGCTAGTTACGTCCATTAAAACACGAGTCTTTTCTTGTGTACGAATCTCTGTGTCATTGTCCCAGCGTGAGTCCGATTACCGTCCGGTCAGCTTCATATCCTTTATCTGAGTCTGTTGCATGCTCAGATATCTTTTGGCCTTCCTGTTCCTCCATTCGGGTGCCCGAAACTTCAAATGAACCGCTAGTTACGTCCATTAAAACACGAGTCTTTTCTTGTGTACGAATCTCTGTGTCATTGTCCCATCGTGAGTCCGTTTACCCTCCGGTAAGATTCATATCATTTATCTGAGTCTGTTGCATGCTCAGATATCTTATGGCCTTCCCGTTCCTCCATTCGGGTGCCCGAAACTTCAAATGAACCACTAGTTACGTCCATTAAAACAAGAGTCTTTTCTTGTGTACGAATCTCTGTGTCATTGTCCCATCGTGAGTCCGATTACGTACGGTTAGCTTCATATCCTTTATCTGAGTCTGTTGCATGCTTAGATATCTTATGGCTTTCCCGTTCCTCCATTCGGGTGCCCGAAATTTCAAATGTACCGATAGTTACGTCCTTTAAAACTCGAGTGTTTTCTTGTGTACGAATCTCTGTGTCATTGTCGCATCGTGAGTCCGATTACCGACCAGTCAGCTTCATATCCTTTCTCTGAGTCTGTTGCATGCTTAGATATCTTATGGCTTTCCCGTTCCTCCATTCGGGTGCCCGAAACTTCAAATGAACCGCTATTTACGTTCATTAAAACACGAGTCTTTTCTTGTGTACGAATCTCTGTGTCATTGTCCTATCGTGAGTCCGATTACCGTCCGGTCAGCTTCAGATACTTTATCAGAGTCTGTTCCATGCTCAGATATCTTAGGGCCTTCCCGTTCCTCCATTCGGTTGCCCGAAACTTCAAATGAACCGCTAGTTACGTCCATTAAAACTCGAGTCTTTTCTTGTGTACGAATCTCTATGTCATCGTCGCATCGTGAGTCCGATTACCGTCCGGTCAGCTTCATATCCTTTATCTGAGTCCTTTGCATGCTTAGATATCTTATGGCCTTCCCGAACCTCCATTCGGGTGCCCGAAACTTCAAATGTACAGATAGTTACGTCCTTTAAAACTCGAGTCTTTTCTTGTGTACGAATCTCTATGTCATTGTCGCATAGTGAGTCCGATTACCTTCCGGTCAGCTTCATATCCTTTATCTGAGTCTGTTGCTTGCTTAGATATTTTATGGCTTTCCCGTTCCTCCATTCGGGTGCCCGAAACTTCAAATGAACCGCTAGTTACGTCCACTAAAACACGAGTCTTTTCTTGTGTACGAATCTCTGTGTCATTATCCCATCGTGAGTCTGATTACCGTCCGGTAAGCTTCATATCCTTTATCTGTGTCTGTTGCATGCTCAGATATCTTCTGGCCTTCCCGTTCCTCCATTTGCTTGCCCGAAACTTCAAATGAACCGCTAGTTACATCCATTAAAACACGAGTCTTTTCTTGTGTACGAATCTCTGTGTCATTGTCGCATCGTGAGTCCGATTACCGACCAGTCAGCTTCATATCCTTTATCTGAGTCTGTTGCATGCTTAGATATCTTATGGCTTTCCCGTTCCTCCATTCGGGTGCCCGAAACTTCAAATGAACCGCTATTTACGTTCATTAAAACATGAGTCTTTTCTTTTGTACGAATCTCTGTGTCATTGTCCTATCGTGAGTCCGATTACCGTCCGGTCAGCTTCATATCCTTTATCAGAGTCTGTTCCATGGTCAGATATCTTAGGGCCTTCCCGTTCTTCCATTCGGTTGCCCGAAACTTCAAATGAACCGCTAGTTACGTCCATTAAAACTCGAGTCTTTTCTTATGTACGAATCTCTATGTCATTGTCGCATCGTTAGTCCGATTACCGTCCGCTCAGCTTCATATCCTTTATCTGAGTCCTTTGCATGCTTAAATATCTTATGGCCTTCCCGAACCTCCATTCGGGTGCCCAAAACTTCAAATGTACAGATAGTTACGTCCTTTAAAACTCGAGTCTTTTCTTGTGTACGAATCTCTATGTCATTGTCGCATTGTGAGTCCGATTACCTTCCGGTTAGCTTCATATCCTTTATCTGATCCTGTTGCTTGCTTAGATATCTTATGGCCTTCCCGTTCCTCCATTCGGGTGCCCGAAACTTCAAATGAACCGCTAGTTACGTCCACTAAAACACGAGTTTTTTCTTGTGTATGAATCTCTGTGTCATTATCCCATCGTGAGTCTGATTACAATCCGGTAAGCTTCATATCCTTTATATGCGTTTGTTGCATGCTCAGATATCTTCTGGCCTTCCCGTTCCTCCATTCGGTTGCCCGAAACTTCAAATGAACCGCTAGTTACGTCCATTAAAACACGAGTCTTTTCTTGTGTACGAATCTCTGTGTCATTATCCCAGCGTGAGTCCGATTACCGTCCGGTCAGCTTCATATCCTTTATCTGAGTCTGTTGCATGCTCAAATATCTTTTGGCCTTCCCGTTCCTCCATTCGGGTGCCCGAAACTTCAAATGAACCGCTAGTTACGTCCATTAAAACACGAGTCTTTTCTTGTGTACGAATCTCTGTGTCATTGTCCCATCGTGAGTCCGTTTACCGTCCGGTAAGATTCATATCATTTATCTGAGTCTGTTGCATGCTCAGATATCTTATGGCCTTCCCGTTCCTCTATTCGGGTGCCCGAAACTTCAAATGAACCGCTAGTTACGTCCATTAAAACACGAGTCTTTTCTTGTGTACGAATCTTTGTGTCATTGTCCCATCGTGAGTCCGATTACGTACGGTTAGCTTCATATCCTTTATCTGAGTCTGTTGCATGCTTAGATATCTTATGGCTTTCCCGTTCCTCCATTCGGGTGCCCGAAATTTCAAATGTACCGATAGTTACGTCCTTTAAAACTCGAGTGTTTTCTTGTGTACGAATCTCTGTGTCATTGTCGCATCGTGAGTCCGATTACCGACCAGTCAGCTTCATATCCTTTATCTGAGTCTGTTGCATGCTTAGATATCTTATGGCTTTCCCGTTCCTCCATTCGGGTGCCCGAAACTTCAAATGAACCGCTATTTACGTTCATTAAAACATGAGTCTTTTCTTTTGTACGAATCTCTGTGTCATTGTCCTATCGTGAGTCCGATTACCGTCCGGTCAGCTTCATATCCTTTATCAGAGTCTGTTCCATGGTCAGATATCTTAGGGCCTTCCCGTTCTTCCATTCGGTTGCCCGAAACTTCAAATGAACCGCTAGTTACGTCCATTAAAACTCGAGTCTTTTCTTATGTACGAATCTCTATGTCATTGTCGCATCGTTAGTCCGATTACCGTCCGCTCAGCTTCATATCCTTTATCTGAGTCCTTTGCATGCTTAAATATCTTATGGCCTTCCCGAACCTCCATTCGGGTGCCCAAAACTTCAAATGTACATATAGTTACGTCCTATAAAACTCGAGTCTTTTCTTGTGTACGAATCTCTATGTCATTGTCGCATTGTGAGTCCGATTACCTTCCGGTTAGCTTCATATCCTTTATCTGAGCCTGTTGCTTGCTTAGATATCTTATGGCCTTCCCGTTCCTCCATTCGGGTGCCCGAAACTTCAAATGAACCGCTAGTTACGTCCACTAAAACACGAGTTTTTTCTTGTGTATGAATCTCTGTGTCATTATCCCATCGTGAGTCTGATTACAATCCGGTAAGCTTCATATCCTTTATCTGCGTTTGTTGCATGCTCAGATATCTTCTGGCCTTCCCGTTCCTCCATTCGGTTGCCCGAAACTTCAAATGAACCGCTAGTTACGTCCATTAAAACACGAGTCTTTTCTTGTGTACGAATCTCTGTGTCATTATCCCAGCGTGAGTCCGATTACCGTCCGGTCAGCTTCATATCCTTTATCTGAGTCTGTTGCATGCTCAAATATCTTTTGGCCTTCCCGTTCCTCCATTCGGGTGCCCGAAACTTCAAATGAACCGCTAGTTACGTCCATTAAAACACGAGTCTTTTCTTGTGTACGAATCTCTGTGTCATTGTCCCATCGTGAGTCCGTTTACCGTCCGGTAAGATTCATATCATTTATCTGAGTCTGTTGCATGCTCAGATATCTTATGGCCTTCCCGTTCCTCTATTCGGGTGCCCGAAACTTCAAATGAACCGCTAGTTACGTCCATTAAAACACGAGTCTTTTCTTGTGTACGAATCTTTGTGTCATTGTCCCATCGTGAGTCCGATTACGTACGGTTAGCTTCATATCCTTTATCTGAGTCTGTTGCATGCTTAGATATCTTATGGCTTTCCCGTTCCTCCATTCGGGTGCCCGAAATTTCAAATGTACCGATAGTTACGTCCTTTAAAACTCGAGTGTTTTCTTGTGTACGAATCTCTGTGTCATTGTCGCATCGTGAGTCCGATTACCGACCAGTCAGCTTCATATCCTTTATCTGAGTCTGTTGCATGCTTAGATATCTTACGGCTTTCCCGTTCCTCCATTCGGGTGCCCGAAACTTCAAATGAACCGCTATTTACGTTCATTAAAACACGAGTCTTTTCATGTGTACGAATCTCTGTGTCATTGTCCTATCGTGAGTCCGATTACCGTCCGGTCAGCTTCATATCCTTTATCAGAGTCTGTTCCATGCTCAGATATCTTAGGGCCTTCCCGTTCCTCCATTCGGGTGCCCGAAACTTCAAATGAACCGCTAGTTACGTCCATTAAAACTCGATCTTTTCTTGTGTACGAATCTCTATGTCATTGTCGCATCGTGAGTCTGATTACCGTCCGGTCAGCTTCATATCCTTTATCTGAGTCCTTTGCATGCTTAGATATCTTATGGCCTTCCCGAACCTCCATTCGGGTGCCCGAAACTTCAAATGTACAGATAGTTACGTCCTTTAAAACTCGAGTCTTTTCTTGTGTACGAATCTCTATGTCATTGTCGCATAGTGAGTCCGATTACCTTCCGGTTAGCTTCATATCCTTTATCTGAGTCTGTTGCTTGCTTAGATATCTTATGGCTTTCCCGTTCCTCCATTCGGGTGCCCGAAACTTCAAATGAACCGCTAGTTACGTCCACTAAAACACGAGTCTTTTCTTGTGTACGAATCTCTGTGTCATTATCCCATCGTGAGTTTGATTACTGTCCGGTAAGCTTCATATCCTTTATCTGCGTCTGTTGCATGCTCAGATATCTTCTGGCCTTCCCGTTCCTCCATTCGGTTGCCCGAAACTTCAAATGAACCGCTAGTTACGTCCATTAAAACACGAGTCTTTTCTTGTGTACGAATCTCTGTGTCATTATCCCAGCGTGAGTCCGATTACCGTCCGGTCAGCTTCATATCCTTTATCTGAGTCTGTTGCATGCTCAGATATCTTTTGGCCTTCCCGTTCCTCCATTCGGGTGCCCGAAACTTTAAATGAACCGCTAGTTACGTCCATTAAAACACGAGTCTGTTGCATGCTCAGATATCTTATGTCTTTCCTGTTCCTCCATTCAGGAGCCTGAAACTTCAAATGTACCGATAGTTGCGTCCTTTAAAACTCGAGTCTTTTCTTGAGTACGAATCTCTATGTCTTTGTCGCATCGTGAGTCCGATTACCGTCCGGTCTGCTTCACATCCTTTATCTGAGTCTGTTTCATGCTCAGATATCTTATGGCCGTCCCGTTCCTCCATTCGGGTGCCCAAAACTTCAATTGTATCGATAGTTACGTCCTTTAAAACTCGAGTCTTTTCTTGTATACGAATCTCTATGTCATTGTGACATCGTGAGTCCGATTACCGTCCGGTAAGCTTCATATCCTTCGTCTGAGTCTGTTGCATGCTCAGATATCTTATGGCCTTCCCGTTCCTCCATTCGGGTGCCCGAAACTTCAAATGTACCGATAGTTACATCCTTTAAAACTCGAGTCTTTTCTTGTGTACGAATCTCTATGTCATTGTCGCATCGTGTGTCCGATTACCTTCCGGTCAACTTCATATCCTTTATCTGAGTCTGTTGCATGCTCATATATCTTATGCCCTTCCTGTTCCTCCATTCGGGTGCCCGAATCTTTAAATGTACCGATAGTTACGTCCTTTAAAACTCGAATCTTTTCTTGTGTACGAATCTCTATGTCATTGTCGCATCGGGTGTCCGATTACCTTCCGGTCAGCTTCATATCCTTTATCTGAGTCTGTTGCATGCTCATATATCTTATGGCCTTCCCGTTCCTCCATTCGGGTGCCCGAAACTTCAAATGTACCGATAGTTACGTCCTTTAAAACTCGAATCTTTTCTTGTGTACGAATCTCTGTGTTATTATCGCATTGTGAGTCCGATTACCGTCCAGTAAGCTTCATATCCTTTATCTGAGTCTGTTACTTGATTAGATATCTTATGGCCTACCCGTTCCTCTATTCGGGAGCCCGAAACTTCAAATGAACCGATAGTTACGTCCTTTAAAACACGAGTCTTTAATTGTGTACGAATCTCTGTGTCATTATCCCATCGTGAGTCTGATTACCGTCCGGTAAGCTTCATATCCTTTATCTGCGTCTGTTGCATGCTCAGATATCTTCTGGCCTTCCCGTTCCTCCATTCGGTTGCCCGAAACTTCAAATGAACCGCTAGTTACGTCCATTAAAACACTAGTCTTTTCTTGTGTACGAATCTCTGTGTCATTGTCCCAGCGTGAGTCCGATTACCGTCCGGTCAGCTTCATATCCTTTATCTGAGTCTGTTGCATGCTCAGATATCTTTTGGCCTTCCCGTTCCTCCATTCGGGTGCCCGAAACTTCAAATGAACCGCTAGTTACGTCCATTAAAACACGAGTCTTTTCTTGTGTACGAATCTCTGTGTCATTGTCCCATCGTGAGTCCGTTTACCGTCCGGTAAGATTCATATCATTTATCTGAGTCTGTTGCATGCTCAGATATCTTATGGCCTTCCCGTTCCTCCATTCGGGTGCCCGAAACTTCAAATGAACCACTAGTTACGTCCATTAAAACACGAGTCTTTTCTTGTGTACGAATCTCTGTGTCATTGTCCCATCGTGAGTCCGATTACGTATGGTTAGCTTCATATCCTTTATCTGAGTCTGTTGCATGCTTAGATATCTTATGGCTTTCCCGTTCCTCCATTCGGGTGCCCGAAATTTCAAATGTACCGATAGTTACGTCCTTTAAAACTCGAGTGTTTTCTTGTGTACGAATCTCTGTGTCATTGTCGCATCGTGAGTCCGATTACCGACCAGTCAGCTTCATATCCTTTATCTGAGTTTGTTGCTTGCTTAGATATCTTATGGCTTTCCCGTTCCTCCATTCGGGTGCCCGAAACTTCAAATGAACCGCTAGTTACGTCCACTAAAACACGAGTCTTTTCTTGTGTACGAATCTCTGTGTCATTATCCCATCGTGAGTCTGATTACCGTCCGGTAAGCTTCATATCCTTTATCTGCGTCTGTTGCATGCTCAGATATCTTCTGGCCTTCCCGTTCCTCCATTCGGTTGCCCGAAACTTCAATTGAACCGCTAGTTACGTCCATTAAAACACGAGTCTTTTCTTGTGTACGAATCTCTGTGTCATTGTCCCAGCGTGAGTCCGATTACCGTCCGGTCAGCTTCATATCCTTTATCTGAGTCTGTTGCATGCTCAGATATCTTTTGGCCTTCCTGTTCCTCCATTCGGGTGCCCGAAACTTCAAATGAACCGCTAGTTACGTCCATTAAAACACGAGTCTTTTCTTGTGTACGAATCTCTGTGTCATTGTCCCATCGTGAGTCCGTTTACCCTCCGGTAAGATTCATATCATTTATCTGAGTCTGTTGCATGCTCAGATATCTTATGGCCTTCCCGTTCCTCCATTCGGGTGCCCGAAACTTCAAATGAACCACTAGTTACGTCCATTAAAACAAGAGTCTTTTCTTGTGTACGAATCTCTGTGTCATTGTCCCATCGTGAGTCCGATTACGTACGGTTAGCTTCATATCCTTTATCTGAGTCTGTTGCATGCTTAGATATCTTATGGCTTTCCCGTTCCTCCATTCGGGTGCCCGAAATTTCAAATGTACCGATAGTTACGTCCTTTAAAACTCGAGTGTTTTCTTGTGTACGAATCTCTGTGTCATTGTCGCATCGTGAGTCCGATTACCGACCAGTCAGCTTCATATCCTTTCTCTGAGTCTGTTGCATGCTTAGATATCTTATGGCTTTCCCGTTCCTCCATTCGGGTGCCCGAAACTTCAAATGAACCGCTATTTACGTTCATTAAAACACGAGTCTTTTCTTGTGTACGAATCTCTGTGTCATTGTCCTATCGTGAGTCCGATTACCGTCCGGTCAGCTTCAGATACTTTATCAGAGTCTGTTCCATGCTCAGATATCTTAGGGCCTTCCCGTTCCTCCATTCGGTTGCCCGAAACTTCAAATGAACCGGTAGTTACGTCCATTAAAACTCGAGTCTTTTCTTGTGTACGAATCTCTATGTCATCGTCGCATCGTGAGTCCGATTACCGTCCGGTCAGCTTCATATCCTTTATCTGAGTCCTTTGCATGCTTAGATATCTTATGGACTTCCCGAACCTCCATTCGGGTGCCCGAAACTTCAAATGTACAGATAGTTACGTCCTTTAAAACTCGAGTCTTTTCTTGTGTACGAATCTCTATGTCATTGTCGCATAGTGAGTCCGATTACCTTCCGGTTAGCTTCATATCCTTTATCTGAGTCTGTTGCTTGCTTAGATATTTTATGGCTTTCCCGTTCCTCCATTCGGGTGCCCGAAACTTCAAATGAACCGCTAGTTACGTCTACTAAAACACGAGTCTTTTCTTGTGTACGAATCTCTGTGTCATTATCCCATCGTGAGTCTGATTACCGTCCGGTAAGCTTCATATCCTTTATCTGTGTCTGTTGCATGCTCAGATATCTTCTGGCCTTCCCGTTCCTCCATTTGCTTGCCCGAAACTTCAAATGAACCGCTAGTTACATCCATTAAAACACGAGTCTTTTCTTGTGTACGAATCTCTGTGTAATTGTCCCAGCGTGAGTCCGATTACCGTTCGGTCAGCTTCATATCCTTTATCTGAGTCTGTTGCATGCTCAGATATCTTTTGGCCTTCCCGTTCCTCCATTCGGGTGCCCGAAACTTCAAATGAACCGCTAGTTACGTCCATTAAAACACGAGTCTTTTCTTGTGTACGAATCTCTGTGTCATTGTCCCATCGTGAGTCCGTTTACCGTTCGGTAAGATTCATATCATTTATCTGAGTCTGTTGCATGCTCAGATATCTTATGGCGTTCCCGTTCCTCCATTCGGGTCCCCGAAACTTCAAATGAACCACTAGTTATGTCCATTAAAACACTAGTCTTTTCTTGTGTACGAATCTCTGTGTCATTGTCCCATCGTGAGTCCGATTACGTACGGTTAGCTTCATATCCTTTATCTGAGTCTGTTGCATGCTCAGATATCTTATGGCCTTCCCGTTCCTCCATTCGGGTCCCCGAAACTTCAAATGAACCACTAGTTACGTCCATTAAAAACTAGTCTTTTCTTGTGTACGAATCTCTGTGTAATTGTCCCAGCGTGAGTCCGATTACCGTTCGGTCAGCTTCATATCCTTTATCTGAGTCTGTTGCATGCTTAGATATCTTAAGGCTTTCCCGTTCCTCCATTCGGGTGCCCGAAACTTCAAATGAACCGCTATTTACGTTCATTAAAACACGAGTCTTTTCATGTGTACGAATCTCTGTGTCATTGTCCTATCGTGAGTCCGATTACCGTCCGGTCAGCTTCATATCCTTTATCAAAGTCTGTTCCATGCTCAGATATCTTAGGGCCTTCCCGTTCCTCCATTCGGGTGCCCGAAACTTCAAATGAACCGCTAGTTACGTCCATTAAAACTCGAATCTTTTCTTGTGTACGAATCTCTATGTCATTGTCGCATCGTGAGTCTGATTACCGTCCGGTCAGCTTCATATCCTTTATCTGAGTCCTTTGCATGCTTAGATATCTTATGGCCTTCCCGAACCTCCATTCGGGTGCCCGAAACTTCAAATGTACAGATAGTTACGTCCTTTAAAACTCGAGTCTTTTCTTGTGTACGAATCTCTATGTCATTGTCGCATAGTGAGTCCGATTACCTTCCGGTTAGCTTCATATCCTTTATCTGAGTCTGTTGCTTGCTTAGATATCTTATGGCTTTCCCGTTCCTCCATTCGGGTGCCCGAAACTTCAAATGAACTGCTAGTTACGTCCACTAAAACACGGGTCTTTTCTTGTGTACGAATCTCTGTGTCATTATCCCATCGTGAGTTTGATTACTGTCCGGTAAGCTTCATATCCTTTATCTGCGTCTGTTGCATGCTCAGATATCTTCTGGCCTTCCCGTTCCTCCATTCGGTTGCCCGAAACTTCAAATGAACCGCTAGTTACGTCCATTAAAACACGAGTCTTTTCTTGTGTACGAATCTCTGTGTCATTATCCCAGCGTGAGTCCGATTACCGTCCGGTCAGCTTCATATCCTTTATCTGAGTCTGTTGCATGCTCAGATATCTTTTGGCCTTCCCGTTCCTCCATTCGGGTGCCCGAAACTTTAAATGAACCGCTAGTTACGTCCATTAAAACACGAGTCTGTTGCATGCTCAGATATCTTATGTCTTTCCCGTTCCTCCATTCAGGAGCCTGAAACTTCAAATGTACCGATAGTTGCGTCCTTTAAAACTCGAGTCTTTTCTTGAGTACGAATCTCTATGTCTTTGTCGCATCGTGAGTCCGATTACCGTCCGGTCTGCTTCACATCCTTTATCTGAGTCTGTTGCATGCTCAGATATCTTATGGCCGTCCCGTTCCTCCATTCGGGTGCCCAAAACTTCAATTGTATCGATAGTTACGTCC
Source organism: Ambrosia artemisiifolia (assembly GCA_032199755.1). Lineage (NCBI taxonomy): Eukaryota > Viridiplantae > Streptophyta > Magnoliopsida > Asterales > Asteraceae > Ambrosia > Ambrosia artemisiifolia. The sequence goes on from CM063529.1 coordinate 15,109,628, forward strand.
TTTAAAACTCGAGTCTTTTCTTGTATACGAATCTCTATGTCATTGTGACATCGTGAGTCCGATTACCGTCCGGTAAGCTTCATATCCTTCGTCTGAGTCTGTTGCATGCTCAGATATCTTATGGCCTTCCCGTTCCTCCATTCGGGTGCCCGAAACTTCAAATGTACCGATAGTTACATCCTTTAAAACTCGAGTCTTTTCTTGTGTACGAATCTCTATGTCATTGTCGCATCGTGTGTCCGATTACCTTCCGGTCAACTTCATATCCTTTATCTGAGTCTGTTGCATGCTCATATATCTTATGCCCTTCCTGTTCCTCCATTCGGGTGCCCGAATCTTTAAATGTACCGATAGTTACGTCCTTTAAAACTCGAATCTTTTCTTGTGTACGAATCTCTATGTCATTGTCGCATCGGGTGTCCGATTACCTTCCGGTCAGCTTCATATCCTTTAGCTGAGTCTGTTGCACGCTCATATATCTTATGGCCTTCCCGTTCCTCCATTCGGGTGCCCGAAACTTCAAATGTACCGATAGTTACGTCCTTTAAAACTCGAATCTTTTCTTGTGTACGAATCTCTGTGTTATTATCGCATTGTGAGTCCGATTACCGTCCAGTAAGCTTCATATCCTTTATCTGAGTCTGTTACTTGATTAGATATCTTATGGCCTACCCGTTCCTCCATTCGGGAGCCCGAAACTTCAAATGTACCGATAGTTACGTCCTTTAAAACTCGAATCTTTTCATGTGTACGAATCTCTATGTCATTGTCGCATCGTGTGTCCGATTACCTTCCGGTCAGCTTCATATCCTTTATCTAAGTTGGTTTTCTTATCAGATATCTTATGGCCTTCCCGTTCCTCAATTGGGGGCCCGAAACTTCAAATGTACCGATAGTTACGTCCTTTAAAACTCGAGTCTTTTCTTGTGTACGAATCTCTTTGTCATTGTCACATCGTGAGTCCGATTACCGTCTGGTCATCTTTGTATCCTTTAACATAGTCTGTTGCATGATTAGATATCTTATGGCCTTCCCGTTCCTCCATTCGGGTACCCGAAACTTTAAATGTACTGATAGTTACGTCCATTAAAACTCGAATCTTTTCTTCCGTACGAATCTCTATGTCATTGTCGCATCGTGTGTCCGATTACCTTCCGGTCAGCTTTATATCCTTTATCTGAGTCTGTTGCATGCTCATATATCTTATGGCCTTCCCGTTCCTCCATTCGGGTGCCCGAAACTTCAAATGTACCGATAGTTACCTCCTTTAAAACTCAGGTCTTTTTTTGTGTACGAATCTCTATGTCATTGTCGCATCGTGAGTCCGATTACCTTCCGGTCAACTTCGTATCCTTGATCAGAGTCTGTTGTATGATCGGATATCTTATGGCCTTCCCGTTCCTCCATTCGGGTACCCGAAACTTCAAATGTACCTGTAGTTACGTCCTTTAAAACTCGAGTCTTTTCTTGTGTACGAATCTCTATGTCATTGTCGCATCGTGAGTCCGATTACCTTCCGGTCAACTTCGTATCCTTGATCAGAGTCTGTTGCATGCTCATATATCTTATGGACTTCCCGTTCCTCCATTCGGGTGCCCGAAACTTTAAATGTACCGATAGTTACGTCCTTTAAAACTCGAATCTTTTCTTGTGTACGAATCTCTATGTCATTGTCGCATCGTGTGTCCGATTACCTTCCGGTCAGCTTCATATCCTTTATCTGAGTCTGTTGCATGCTCATATATCTTATGGCCTTCCCGTTCCTCCATTCGGGTGCCCGAAACTTCAAATGTACCGATATTTACGTCCTTCAAAACTCGAATCTTTTATTGTGTACGAATCTCTGTGTCATTATCGCATTGTGAGTCCGATTACCGTCCGGTAAGCTTCATATCCTTTATCTGAGTCTGTTGCCTGATCAGATATCTTATGGCCTACCCGTACCTCCATTCGGGAGCCCGAAACTTCAATGTACCGATAGTTACGTCCTTTAAAACTCGAATCTTTTCTTGTGTACGATTCTCTATGTCATTGTCGCATCGTGTGTCCGATTACCTTCCGGTCAGATTCATATCCTTTATCTGAGTCTGTTTCCTGATCAGATATCTTATGGCCTTCCCGTTCCACAATTGGGGGCCCAAAACTTCATATGAACCGATAGTTACGTCCATTAAAACTCGAGGCTTTTCTTGTGTACGAATCTCTGTGTCATTATCGCATTGTGAGTCCGATTACCGTCCGGTAAGCTTCATATCCTTTATCGGAGCCTGTTGCCTGATCAGATATCTTATGGCCTACCCGTTCCTCCATTCGGGAGCCCGAAACTTCAAATGTACCGATAGTTACGTCCTTTAAAAGTCGAATCTTTTCTTGTGTACGAATCTCTATGTCATTGTCGCATCGTGTGTCCGATTACCTTCCGGTCAGCTTCATATCCTTTATCTGAGTCTGTTGCATGCTCATATATCTTATGGCCTTCCCGTTCCTCCATTCGGGTGCCCGAAACTTCAAATGTACCAATAGTTACGACCTTTAAAACTCGAATCTTTTCTTGTGTACGAATCTCTGTGTCATTATCGCATTGTGAGTCCGATTACCGTCCGGTAAGCTTCATATCCTTTATCTGAGTCTGTTGCCTGATCAGATATATTATGGCCTACCCGTTCCTCCATTCGGGAGCCCGAAACTTCAAATGTACCGATAGTTACGTCCTTTAAAACTCGAATCTTTTCTTGTGTACGAATCTCTATGTCATTGTCGCATCGTGTGTCCGATTACCTTCCGGTCAGCTTCATATCCTTTATCTGAGTCTGTTGCATGCTCAGATATCTTATGTCTTTCCCGTTCCTCCATTCGGGTGCCCGAAACTTCAAATGTACCAATAGTTACGTCCATTAAAACACGAGTCTTTTCTTGTGTACGAATCTCTGTGTCATTATCCCATCGTGAGTCTGATTACCGTCCGGTAAGCTTCATATCCTTTATCTGTGTCTGTTGCATGCTCAGATATCTTCTGGCCTTCCCGTTCCTCCATTTGCTTGCCCGAAACTTCAAATGAACCGCTAGTTACATCCATTAAAACACGAGTCTTTTCTTGTGTACGAATCTCTGTGTAATTGTCCCAGCGTGAGTCCGATTACCGTTCGGTCAGCTTCATATCCTTTATCTGAGTCTGTTGCATGCTCAGATATCTTTTGGCCTTCCCGTTCCTCCATTCGGGTGCCCGAAACTTCAAATGAACCGCTAGTTACGTCCATTAAAACACGAGTCTTTTCTTGTGTACGAATCTCTGTGTCATTGTCCCATCGTGAGTCCGTTTACCGTTCGGTAAGATTCATATCATTTATCTGAGTCTGTTGCATGCTCAGATATCTTATGGCGTTCCCGTTCCTCCATTCGGGTCCCCGAAACTTCAAATGAACCACTAGTTATGTCCATTAAAACACTAGTCTTTTCTTGTGTACGAATCTCTGTGTCATTGTCCCATCGTGAGTCCGATTACGTACGGTTAGCATCATATCCTTTATCTGAGTCTGTTGCATGCTCAGATATCTTATGGCCTTCCCGTTCCTCCATTCGGGTCCCCGAAACTTCAAATGAACCACTAGTTACGTCCATTAAAAACTAGTCTTTTCTTGTGTACGAATCTCTGTGTAATTGTCCCAGCGTGAGTCCGATTACCGTTCGGTCAGCTTCATATCCTTTATCTGAGTCTGTTGCATGCTTAGATATCTTAAGGCTTTCCCGTTCCTCCATTCGGGTGCCCGAAACTTCAAATGAACCGCTATTTACGTTCATTAAAACACGAGTCTTTTCATGTGTACGAATCTCTGTGTCATTGTCCTATCGTGAGTCCGATTACCGTCCGGTCAGCTTCATATCCTTTATCAAAGTCTGTTCCATGCTCAGATATCTTAGGGCCTTCCCGTTCCTCCATTCGGGTGCCCGAAACTTCAAATGAACCGCTAGTTACGTCCATTAAAACTCGAATCTTTTCTTGTGTACGAATCTCTATGTCATTGTCGCATCGTGAGTCTGATTACCGTCCGGTCAGCTTCATATCCTTTATCTGAGTCCTTTGCATGCTTAGATATCTTATGGCCTTCCCGAACCTCCATTCGGGTGCCCGAAACTTCAAATGTACAGATAGTTACGTCCTTTAAAACTCGAGTCTTTTCTTGTGTACGAATCTCTATGTCATTGTCGCATAGTGAGTCCGATTACCTTCCGGTTAGCTTCATATCCTTTATCTGAGTCTGTTGCTTGCTTAGATATCTTATGGCTTTCCCGTTCCTCCATTCGGGTGCCCGAAACTTCAAATGAACCGCTAGTTACGTCCACTAAAACACGGGTCTTTTCTTGTGTACGAATCTCTGTGTCATTATCCCATCGTGAGTTTGATTACTGTCCGGTAAGCTTCATATCCTTTATCTGCGTCTGTTGCATGCTCAGATATCTTCTGGCCTTCCCGTTCCTCCATTCGGTTGCCCGAAACTTCAAATGAACCGCTAGTTACGTCCATTAAAACACGAGTCTTTTCTTGTGTACGAATCTCTGTGTCATTATCCCAGCGTGAGTCCGATTACCGTCCGGTCAGCTTCATATCCTTTATCTGAGTCTGTTGCATGCTCAGATATCTTTTGGCCTTCCCGTTCCTCCATTCGGGTGCCCGAAACTTTAAATGAACCGCTAGTTACGTCCATTAAAACACGAGTCTGTTGCATGCTCAGATATCTTATGTCTTTCCCGTTCCTCCATTCAGGAGCCTGAAACTTCAAATGTACCGATAGTTGCGTCCTTTAAAACTCGAGTCTTTTCTTGAGTACGAATCTCTATGTCTTTGTCGCATCGTGAGTCCGATTACCGTCCGGTCTGCTTCACATCCTTTATCTGAGTCTGTTGCATGCTCAGATATCTTATGGCCGTCCCGTTCCTCCATTCGGGTGCCCAAAACTTCAATTGTATCGATAGTTACGTCCTTTAAAACTCGAGTCTTTTCTTGTATACGAATCTCTATGTCATTGTGACATCGTGAGTCCGATTACCGTCCGGTAAGCTTCATATCCTTCGTCTGAGTCTGTTGCATGCTCAGATATCTTATGGCCTTCCCGTTCCTCCATTCGGGTGCCCGAAACTTCAAATGTACCGATAGTTACATCCTTTAAAACTCGAGTCTTTTCTTGTGTACGAATCTCTATGTCATTGTCGCATCGTGTGTCCGATTACCTTCCGGTCAACTTCATATCCTTTATCTGAGTCTGTTGCATGCTCATATATCTTATGCCCTTCCTGTTCCTCCATTCGGGTGCCCGAATCTTTAAATGTACCGATAGTTACGTCCTTTAAAACTCGAATCTTTTCTTGTGTACGAATCTCTATGTCATTGTCGCATCGGGTGTCCGATTACCTTCCGGTCAGCTTCATATCCTTTAGCTGAGTCTGTTGCACGCTCATATATCTTATGGCCTTCCCGTTCCTCCATTCGGGTGCCCGAAACTTCAAATGTACCGATAGTTACGTCCTTTAAAACTCGAATCTTTTCTTGTGTACGAATCTCTGTGTTATTATCGCATTGTGAGTCCGATTACCGTCCAGTAAGCTTCATATCCTTTATCTGAGTCTGTTACTTGATTAGATATCTTATGGCCTACCCGTTCCTCCATTCGGGAGCCCGAAACTTCAAATGTACCGATAGTTACGTCCTTTAAAACTCGAATCTTTTCATGTGTACGAATCTCTATGTCATTGTCGCATCGTGTGTCCGATTACCTTCCGGTCAGCTTCATATCCTTTATCTAAGTCGGTTTTCTTATCAGATATCTTATGGCCTTCCCGTTCCTCAATTGGGGGCCCGAAACTTCAAATGTACCGATAGTTACGTCCTTTAAAACTCGAGTCTTTTCTTGTGTACGAATCTCTTTGTCATTGTCACATCGTGAGTCCGATTACCGTCTGGTCATCTTTGTATCCTTTAACATAGTCTGTTGCATGATTAGATATCTTATGGCCTTCCCGTTCCTCCATTCGGGTACCCGAAACTTTAAATGTACTGATAGTTACGTCCATTAAAACTCGAATCTTTTCTTCCGTACGAATCTCTATGTCATTGTCGCATCGTGTGTCCGATTACCTTCCGGTCAGCTTTATATCCTTTATCTGAGTCTGTTGCATGCTCATATATCTTATGGCCTTCCCGTTCCTCCATTCGGGTGCCCGAAACTTCAAATGTACCGATAGTTACCTCCTTTAAAACTCAGGTCTTTTTTTGTGTACGAATCTCTATGTCATTGTCGCATCGTGAGTCCGATTACCTTCCGGTCAACTTCGTATCCTTGATCAGAGTCTGTTGTATGATCGGATATCTTATGGCCTTCCCGTTCCTCCATTCGGGTACCCGAAACTTCAAATGTACCTGTAGTTACGTCCTTTAAAACTCGAGTCTTTTCTTGTGTACGAATCTCTATGTCATTGTCGCATCGTGAGTCCGATTACCTTCCGGTCAACTTCGTATCCTTGATCAGAGTCTGTTGCATGCTCATATATCTTATGGACTTCCCGTTCCTCCATTCGGGTGCCCGAAACTTTAAATGTACCGATAGTTACGTCCTTTAAAACTCGAATCTTTTCTTGTGTACGAATCTCTATGTCATTGTCGCATCGTGTGTCCGATTACCTTCCGGTCAGCTTCATATCCTTTATCTGAGTCTGTTGCATGCTCATATATCTTATGGCCTTCCCGTTCCTCCATTCGGGTGCCCGAAACTTCAAATGTACCGATATTTACGTCCTTCAAAACTCGAATCTTTTATTGTGTACGAATCTCTGTGTCATTATCGCATTGTGAGTCCGATTACCGTCCGGTAAGCTTCATATCCTTTATCTGAGTCTGTTGCCTGATCAGATATCTTATGGCCTACCCGTACCTCCATTCGGGAGCCCGAAACTTCAATGTACCGATAGTTACGTCCTTTAAAACTCGAATCTTTTCTTGTGTACGATTCTCTATGTCATTGTCGCATCGTGTGTCCGATTACCTTCCGGTCAGATTCATATCCTTTATCTGAGTCTGTTTCCTGATCAGATATCTTATGGCCTTCCCGTTCCACAATTGGGGGCCCAAAACTTCATATGAACCGATAGTTACGTCCATTAAAACTCGAGGCTTTTCTTGTGTACGAATCTCTGTGTCATTATCGCATTGTGAGTCCGATTACCGTCCGGTAAGCTTCATATCCTTTATCGGAGCCTGTTGCCTGATCAGATATCTTATGGCCTACCCGTTCCTCCATTCGGGAGCCCGAAACTTCAAATGTACCGATAGTTACGTCCTTTAAAAGTCGAATCTTTTCTTGTGTACGAATCTCTATGTCATTGTCGCATCGTGTGTCCGATTACCTTCCGGTCAGCTTCATATCCTTTATCTGAGTCTGTTGCATGCTCATATATCTTATGGCCTTCCCGTTCCTCCATTCGGGTGCCCGAAACTTCAAATGTACCAATAGTTACGACCTTTAAAACTCGAATCTTTTCTTGTGTACGAATCTCTGTGTCATTATCGCATTGTGAGTCCGATTACCGTCCGGTAAGCTTCATATCCTTTATCTGAGTCTGTTGCCTGATCAGATATATTATGGCCTACCCGTTCCTCCATTCGGGAGCCCGAAACTTCAAATGTACCGATAGTTACGTCCTTTAAAACTCGAATCTTTTCTTGTGTACGAATCTCTATGTCATTGTCGCATCGTGTGTCCGATTACCTTCCGGTCAGCTTCATATCCTTTATCTGAGTCTGTTGCATGCTCAGATATCTTATGTCTTTCCCGTTCCTCCATTCAGGAGCCTGAAACTTCAAATGTACCGATAGTTGCGTCCTTTAAAACTCGAGTCCTTTCTTGAGTACGAATCTCTATGTCTTTGTCGCATCGTGAGTCCGATTACCGTCCGGTCTGCTTCACATCCTTTATCTGAGTCTGTTTCATGCTCAGATATCTTATGGCCGTCCCGTTCCTCCATTCGGGTGCCCAAAACTTCAATTGTATCGATAGTTACGTCCTTTAAAACTCGAGTCTTTTCTTGTATACGAATCTCTATGTCATTGTGACATCGTGAGTCCGATTACCGTCCGGTAAGCTTCATATCCTTCGTCTGAGTCTGTTGCATGCTCAGATATCTTATGGCCTTCCCGTTCCTCCATTCGGGTGCCCGAAACTTCAAATGTACCGATAGTTACCTCCTTTAAAACTCAGGTCTTTTTTTGTGTACGAATCTCTATGTCATTGTCGCATCGTGAGTCCGATTACCTTCCGGTCAACTTCGTATCCTTGATCAGAGTCTGTTGTATGATCGGATATCTTATGGCCTTCCCGTTCCTCCATTCGGGTACCCGAAACTTCAAATGTACCTGTAGTTACGTCCTTTAAAACTCGAGTCTTTTCTTGTGTACGAATCTCTATGTCATTGTCGCATCGTGAGTCCGATTACCTTCCGGTCAACTTCGTATCCTTGATCAGAGTCTGTTGCATGCTCATATATCTTATGGACTTCCCGTTCCTCCATTCGGGTGCCCGAAACTTTAAATGTACCGATAGTTACGTCCTTTAAAACTCGAATCTTTTCTTGTGTACGAATCTCTATGTCATTGTCGCATCGTGTGTCCGATTACCTTCCGGTCAGCTTCATATCCTTTATCTGAGTCTGTTGCATGCTCATATATCTTATGGCCTTCCCGTTCCTCCATTCGGGTGCCCGAAACTTCAAATGTACCGATATTTACGTCCTTCAAAACTCGAATCTTTTATTGTGTACGAATCTCTGTGTCATTATCGCATTGTGAGTCCGATTACCGTCCGGTAAGCTTCATATCCTTTATCTGAGTCTGTTGCCTGATCAGATATCTTATGGCCTACCCGTACCTCCATTCGGGAGCCCGAAACTTCAATGTACCGATAGTTACGTCCTTTAAAACTCGAATCTTTTCTTGTGTACGATTCTCTATGTCATTGTCGCATCGTGTGTCCGATTACCTTCCGGTCAGATTCATATCCTTTATCTGAGTCTGTTTCCTGATCAGATATCTTATGGCCTTCCCGTTCCACAATTGGGGGCCCAAAACTTCATATGAACCGATAGTTACGTCCATTAAAACTCGAGGCTTTTCTTGTGTACGAATCTCTGTGTCATTATCGCATTGTGAGTCCGATTACCGTCCGGTAAGCTTCATATCCTTTATCGGAGCCTGTTGCCTGATCAGATATCTTATGGCCTACCCGTTCCTCCATTCGGGAGCCCGAAACTTCAAATGTACCGATAGTTACGTCCTTTAAAAGTCGAATCTTTTCTTGTGTACGAATCTCTATGTCATTGTCGCATCGTGTGTCCGATTACCTTCCGGTCAGCTTCATATCCTTTATCTGAGTCTGTTGCATGCTCATATATCTTATGGCCTTCCCGTTCCTCCATTCGGGTGCCCGAAACTTCAAATGTACCAATAGTTACGACCTTTAAAACTCGAATCTTTTCTTGTGTACGAATCTCTGTGTCATTATCGCATTGTGAGTCCGATTACCGTCCGGTAAGCTTCATATCCTTTATCTGAGTCTGTTGCCTGATCAGATATATTATGGCCTACCCGTTCCTCCATTCGGGAGCCCGAAACTTCAAATGTACCGATAGTTACGTCCTTTAAAACTCGAATCTTTTCTTGTGTACGAATCTCTATGTCATTGTCGCATCGTGTGTCCGATTACCTTCCGGTCAGCTTCATATCCTTTATCTGAGTCTGTTGCATGCTCAGATATCTTATGTCTTTCCCGTTCCTCCATTCAGGAGCCTGAAACTTCAAATGTACCGATAGTTGCGTCCTTTAAAACTCGAGTCCTTTCTTGAGTACGAATCTCTATGTCTTTGTCGCATCGTGAGTCCGATTACCGTCCGGTCTGCTTCACATCCTTTATCTGAGTCTGTTTCATGCTCAGATATCTTATGGCCGTCCCGTTCCTCCATTCGGGTGCCCAAAACTTCAATTGTATCGATAGTTACGTCCTTTAAAACTCGAGTCTTTTCTTGTATACGAATCTCTATGTCATTGTGACATCGTGAGTCCGATTACCGTCCGGTAAGCTTCATATCCTTCGTCTGAGTCTGTTGCATGCTCAGATATCTTATGGCCTTCCCGTTCCTCCATTCGGGTGCCCGAAACTTCAAATGTACCGATAGTTACATCCTTTAAAACTCGAGTCTTTTCTTGTGTACGAATCTCTATGTCATTGTCGCATCGTGTGTCCGATTACCTTCCGGTCAACTTCATATCCTTTATCTGAGTCTGTTGCATGCTCATATATCTTATGCCCTTCCTGTTCCTCCATTCGGGTGCCCGAATCTTTAAATGTACCGATAGTTACGTCCTTTAAAACTCGAAACTTTTCTTGTGTACGAATCTCTATGTCATTGTCGCATCGGGTGTCCGATTACCTTCCGGTCAGCTTCATATCCTTTATCTGAGTCTGTTGCATGCTCATATATCTTATGGCCTTCCCGTTCCTCCATTCGGGTGCCCGAAACTTCAAATGTACCGATAGTTACGTCCTTTAAAACTCGAATCTTTTTTTTGTGTACGAATCTCTGTGTTATTATCGCATTGTGAGTCCGATTACCGTCCGGTAAGCTTCATATCCTTTATCTGAGTCTGTTACTTGATTAGATATCTTATGGCCTACCCGTTCCTCCATTCGGGAGCCCGAAACTTCAAATGTACCGATAGTTACGTCCTTTAAAACTCGAATCTTTTCTTGTGTACGAATCTCTATGTCATTGTCGCATCGTGTGTCCGATTACCTTCCGGTCAGCTTCATATCCTTTATCTGAGTCGATTTTCTTATCAGATATCTTATGGCCTTCCCGTTCCTTAATTGGGGGCCCGAAACTTCAAATGTACCGATAGTTACGTCCTTTAAAAGTTGAATCTTTTCTTGTGTACGAATCTCTATGTCATTGTCGCATCGTGTGTCCGATTACCTTCCGGTCAGCTTCATATCCTTGATCAGAGTCTGTTGTGTGATCAGATATCTTATGGCCATCCCGTTCCTCTATTCGGGAGCCCGAAACTTAAAATGTACCGATAGTTACGTCCTTTAAAACTCGAGTCTTTTCTTGTGTACGAATCTCTGTGTCATTGTCGCATCGTGAGTCGGATTACCGTCCGGTCAGCTTCTTATCCTTTATCTGAGTCTGTTGCATGATCAGATATCATATGGCCTTCCCGTTCCTCCATTTGGGAGCCCGAAACTTCAAATGTACCGATAGTTACGTACTTTAAAACTCGAGTCTTTTCTTGTGTACGTATCTCTATGTCATTGTCGCACCGTGAGTCGGATTACCGTCCGGTCAGCTTCTTATCCTTTATCTGAGTCTGTTGCATGATCAGATATCATATGGCCTTCCCGTACCTCCATTCGGGTGCCCGAAACTTCAAATGTACAGATAGTTAAGTCCTTTAAAACTCGTGTCTTTTCTTGTGTACGAATCTCTGTGTCATTGTCGCATCGTGAGTCTGATTACCTTCCGGTCAACTTCGTATCCTTGATCAGAGTCTGTTGTGTGATCAGATATCTTATGGCCTTCCCGTTCCTCTATTCGGGAGCCCGAAACTTAAAATGTACCGATAGTTACGTCCTTTAAAACTCGAGTCTTTTCTTGTGTACGAATCTCTGTGTCATTGTCGCATCGTGAGTCGGATTACCGTCCGGTCAGCTTCTTATCCTTTATCTGAGTTTGTTGCATGCTCAGATATGTTATGGCTTTCCCGTTCCTCCATTCCGGTGCACGAAACTTTAAATGTACTGATAGTTACGTCCATTAAAACTCGAGTCTTTTCTTGGGTACTAATCTTTATGTCATCGTCGCATCCTGAGTCCGATTACCGTCCGGTCAGCTTCATAACCTTTATCTGAGTCTGTTGCATGATCAGATATCTTATGGCCTTCCCGTTCCTACATTTGGGTGCCCGAAACGTCAAACGTACGGATAGTTACGTCCTTTAAAACTCGAGTCTTTTCTTGTGTACGAATCTCTATGTCATTGTCACATCGTGAGTCCGATTACCGTCCGGTCAGCTTCGCCTCCTTTATCTGAGTCTGTTGCATGATCAGATATCTTATTGCCTTCCCATTCCTACATTCGGGTGCCCGAAACTTCAAACGTACGGATAGTTACGTCCTTTAAAACTCGAGTCTTTTCACGTGTACGAATCTCTATGTCATTGTCACATCGTGAGTCCGATTACCGTCCGGTCAGCTTCGTATCCTTTAACATAGTCTGTTGCATGATTAGATATCTTATAGCCTTCCCGTTCCTCTATTCGAGTGCCCGAAAATTCAAATATACCGATGGTTACGTCCTTTAAAATTCGAGTCTTTTCTTGTGTACGAATCTCTATGTCAATGTCGTATCGTGAGTCCGATTACCGTCCGGTCAGCTTCATATCCTTTATCTGAGTCTGTTGAATGCTCAGTTATCTTATGGCCTTCCCGTTCCTCCATTCGGGTGCCCGAAACTTCAAATGTACCGATAGTTACGTCCCCTAAAACTCGAGTCTTTTCTTGTGTACGTATCTCTATGTCATTGTCGCAACATGAGTCCGATTACCATCCGGTCAGCTTCATATCCTTTATCTGAGTCTGTTGCATGATCAGATATCTTATGGCCTTCCCGTTCCTACATTCGGGTGCCCGAAACTTCAAACGTACGGATAGTTACCTCCTTTAAAACTCGAGTCTTTTCTTGTGTACGAATCTCTATGTCATTGTCACATCGTGAGTCCGATTACCGTCCGGTCAGCTTCGCATCCTTTATCTGAGTCTGTTGCATGATCAGATATCTTATGGCCTTCCAGTTCTTACATTCGGGTGCCCAAAATTTCAAACGTACGGATAGTTACGTCCTTTAAAACTCGAGTCTTTTCATGTGTACGAATCTCTATGTCATTGTCACATCGTGAGTCCGATTACCGTCCGGTCAGCTTCGTATCCTTTAACATAGTCTGTTGCATGATTAGATATCTTATAGCCTTCCCGTTCCTCTATTCGAGTGCGCGAAATTTCAAATATACCGATGGGTACGTCCTTTAAAACTCGAGTCTTTTCTTGTGTACGAATCTCTATGTCATCGTAGTATCGTGAGTCCGATTACCGTCCGGTCAGCTTCATATCCTTTATCTTAGTCTGTTGAATGCTCAGTTATCTTATGGCCTTCCCGTTCCTCCCTTCGGGTTCCCGAAACTTCAAATTTACCGATAGTTACGTCCTTTAAAACTCGAGTCTTTTCTTGTGTACGTATCTCTATGTCATTGTCGCATCATGAGTCCGATTACCGTCCGGTCAGCTTCATATCCTTTATCTGAGTCTGTTGCATTATCAGATATCTTATGGCCTTTCCGTTCCTACATTCGGGTGCCCGAAACTTCAAACGTACGGATAGTTACGTCCTTTAAAACTCGAGTCTTTTCTTGTGTACGAATCTCTATGTCACTGTCACATCGTGAGTCCGATTACCTTCCGGTTAGCTTCCCATCCTTTATCTGAGTCTGTTGCATGATCGGATATCTTATGGCCTTCCCGTTCCTACATTCGGGTGCCTGAAACTTCAAACGTACGGATAGTTACGTCCTTTAAAACTCGAGTCTTTTCATGTGTACGAATCTCTATGTCATTGTCACATCTTGAGTCCGATTACCGTCCGGTCAGCTTCGTATCCTTTAACATAGTCTGTTGCATGATTAGATATCTTATAGCCTTCCCGTTCCTCTATTCGAGTGCCCGAAATTTCAAATATACTGATGGTTACGTCCTTTAAAACTCGAGTCTTTACTTGTGTACGAATCTCTATGTCATTGTCGTATCGTGAGTCCGATTACCGTCCGGTCAGCTTCATATCCTTTATCTGAGTCTGTTGAATGCTCAGTTATCTTATGGCCTTCCCGTTCCTCCATTCGGGTGCCCGAATTTCAAATGTACCGATAGTTACGTCCTTTAAAACTCGAGTCTTTTCTTGTGTACGTATCTCTATGTCATTGTCGCATCATGAGTCCGATTACCGTCCCGTCAGCTTCATATCCTTTATCTTAGTCTGTTAAATGATTAGATATCTTATGGCCTTCCATTCCTCCATTCGGGAGCCCGAAACTTCAAATGTACCGATAGTTACGTCCTTTAAAACTCGAATCTTTTCTTGTGTACGAATCTCTATGTCATTGTCGCATCGTGAGTCCGATTACCTTCCGGTCAACTTCGTATCCTTGATTAGAGTCTGTTGTATGATCAGATATCTTATGGCCTTCCCGTTCCTCCATTCGGGTACCCGAAACTTCAAATGTACCGATAGTTACGTCCTTTAAAACTCGAGTCTTTTCTTGTGTACGAATCTCTATGTCATTGTCACATCGTGAGTCCGATTACCGTCCGGTCAACTTCGTATCCTTTAACGTAGTCTGTTGCAAGATCAAATATCTTATAGCCTTCCCGTTCCTCCCTTCGGGTGCCCGAAACTTCATATGAACCGATAGTTACGTCCATTATAACTCGAGTGTTTTCTTGTGTACGAATCTCTGTGTCATTGTCGCATTGTGAGTCCGATTACCGTCCGGTAAGCTTCATATCCTTTATCTGAGTCTGTTGCATGATCAGATATCTTATGGCCTTCCCGTTCCTCCATTCGGGAGCACGAAACTTCAAATGTACCGATAGTTACGTACTTTAAAACTCGAGTCTTTTCTTGTGTACGTATCTCTATGTGATTGTCGCATCATGAGTCCGATTACCGTCCGGTCAGCTTCATATCCTTTATCTGAGTCTGTTACATGATTAGATATCTTATGGCCTTCCATTCATCCATTCGGGAGCCCGAAACTTCAAATGTACCGATAGTTACATCCTTTAAAACTCGAATATTTTCTTATGTACGAATCTTAATGTCATTGTCGCATCGTGAGTCCGATTACCTTCCGGTCAACTTCGTATCCTTGATCAGAGTCTGTTGTGTGATCAGATATCTTATGGCCTTCTTGTTCCTCCATTCGGGTACCCGAAACTTCAAATGTACCGATAGTTACGTCCTTTAAAACTCGAGTCTTTTCTTGTGTACGAATCTCTATGTCATTGTCGCATCGTGTGTCCGATTACCTTCCGGTCAACTTCATATCCTTTTTTTTTATAAAGGAGGCTAAGCTACGGTAAATTTCATTAATAATAAAAATATTTACAATCAAACGGGCCAAGATCTTTACAAGTATAACAAAACAAAACTAGATCAAGGCCCAAATCAACAATCCAAAACAAACAGCCCAAACGGGCTAAAACCTACACTATCTCATTATCCATTATCAAAAACACTATCCAAATCCTCTAATCCAATCAAGCCCAACCCATTACATGACCCATTATACTCAATAAAAAAACCAGTCCACATACTATCTTTTGCAACTCTTCGGAAGCTCTTTCTAGACAACTTTCTGGAAATCCTTATATAAGCAAACTGACCAAGCATCCTCAAATACACTTCAAAGTCCTCCATCTTAACAAAAAACCAAGGGATATCAGAACTCTTGCACTTAATGAGATGATCCAGCCAACAGCTTCTTTGCATACTTAACCAACCGCCAACAACTCTGGCTTCTTCCACTCTGTCCCTATGCACCATCTTTATGCATGCACTCCTTCTAAGATCAACTTGACCCATCTTCAAACTATCTCTATTATCCAACAGCAGTATCTTTCCTGAATCTTCATTAACAACACAATCCTTGCAAACAATTATATTCTTTACCAGGCTGCAACATTCCAATAATCTGCACTCTTGTTTCCATGTCCAAAGATCCTGAAATCTTCTATCAAGCAGACTCCTCAAAATGTTCCAGATGTTACAAATCAGACCACTAACATTGACCACATTTATCATTACAACAGTTAACCAACAACTAGAATCATCCACCCAACCCCATAACAGCCAATCCCCATAATAATCCCAAAACCAAAGACTCAATCGTAAACTAAACACAAGAAACAGGCTAGGAAAGAGACTCATTAAAGTCAAGGTTTCCCATCTTTGTTTGGTACTAGAAAATACAAAACAATTGAGGGTGGAAATTAATGTCCTACTAGCAAAGATGGGGTCCATCCATACCACTCCAGGTGTAATGCTCCCCTGAGCTCAAAACCTATCCTCCAATCCTCATACGCAGAACTGAACTTAACTTCAATAAAGAAAGTCAAGTCCAGCAGAAAAGACACACATAAGACTCTGACCAGAAAAGAGCTGAAACAAAAGGAAGGCTTTGCAGCCCAGATCTCTACCCAATCGCTGTATGTGCACCTTATTACTACAATTTCCCATATAAAATACCCACCCCTCCCAATAGGCAAGTGCCTAGTAAAAAAGACAGACTCAAACCAGAAATGAACAAGGCTCAACAAATACCACAGAGGCATCAGGGCTATTGACTAGTGATGGGAACTACAAAATAAAATTTTATGGGAGGAGAATAATGCCCTATAATCACTGGCCCAATCCAACCTTATCTCTCCATATTTAAGGCTTACTCCAAGCCACAAGTATCCTAACCACCAATCATAACAAGCAGAATTGCATCTATCTCCCATAGATGGAGAAGGATACAACATAGAAATAATATTATTATTATTATTATTATTATTATTATTATTATTATTATTATTATAGTAATTGTATGTAATAATACTATTATCATTATCCATCACCCAAGCATTATAAGTGCTCCTTATTACATCACAAACCCAGATATTAAAGCCCACCACCCCATAGAGCAAATGCCCTGGACACATGATAGACTCAAGACTGCAAAAGAATAGGCTCAACAAAGGCCACAAAGGCCATAGGGTTCCTGACCAGTGATAGGTTCTATAAAATGCAAAATTTTGGGTGGAAGCTCGTGTCCTAAACTCACTGGTCAGTTCCAACCTTATCACTCCAAGGGTTAGACTTACTCCAAGCCATACAAAACCTAAATCCCCTTTCAAATCAGCAGAAATAGACCACTCCCTTGATGAAGGAAAGCAGTCTAATAGATCAGTTAAAGATAAAAGCAAAAACAAAAATAAAAAATAGTTGTTTTGAGATAAAACAGAAGGCCCATAGGACCAAAGAACTACCCCAAACGTTTTGAAGTCTCCTTCCTCCTGCAAATTCTCAGTAAAGATTCCCCCCACCCTTTTTTGACAAGTGCCAAAAAGACTGTACAGACTCAGACCAGAAAAGAATCAGGCTCAACAAGCTCCAAACACAGAGCAGGGCTTCCTTCCACAGATCAGTTCTAAAAAAATAAAAAATAGAAAAGGAAAAGCAAAACCTAATCACTGTGGAAGAGTCCATCCTTAAGTCTCCCAGGGAAAGGCTTACTCCAAGCCATACCAAACCTAATACTCCCAACAGAATAAGAAACCAGACCAGACACTCCCAAAGGGAGCACAAACAAAAAGGGAACAAAGAAAAAAGAAAAAGAAAAGAAAAGAAAACAGACTGAGAACAGAAAAAAAACTTAACAGCCCAGAAAACTACCCACAAAACAAAGGAAAACCCAACTCCATCAAACAACCCATGACCCAAAATGACCCAGTTACTTAAAATAGCAACCATATTAAGCATTACAGTTACCTTCAACATTCCAAACAACACTAGCCAGCTCATCACTAGCATACCTTTTCCCCTTTACACTAACAAGCCTTAGCTTAATAGCATTCTCAACTTGCTTGCTAACCATCTGAGCAGAAATCTTCTTCTTATTAAAAATTCTGTTATTCCTTTCCTGCCAAATACTGTACAGTGTACCAGCAAGAGCCAATCTCCTAATAACTCCCCAAATGGATTTCTCATTTCTCATTTTTCCAATATAGTTCATTATGTCCTCCCAAACATCTGGCACTCTCTCCATTCTTGCCAAAATTTTAATTCTCCACCACACCTGCTTAGAAAATTCACAACTGAAAAATAGATGATCATGACTATCAACACACTTCCCACACAAACTGCATAAGAACTTCTGATTATTGTTCCAAGCAGCTAATCTATCTTGAGTTAGTGTAACATCCGGCCCCTCTCACCACCAATATTGTCCGCTTTGCCCTTCCAGAGCTCACGGATTTGTTTTTGGTTACCCTGGTGGAGACTTCCCAGGAGGTCACCCATCCTAGAATTTCTCCCACCTGAGCACGCTTAACTGTGGAGTTCTCCTCTCATCCACTAACATT
This sequence comes from Ambrosia artemisiifolia, assembly GCA_032199755.1. NCBI lineage: Eukaryota > Viridiplantae > Streptophyta > Magnoliopsida > Asterales > Asteraceae > Ambrosia > Ambrosia artemisiifolia. The sequence goes on from CM063529.1 coordinate 15,127,900, forward strand.
AAGCCCCAAAACGCGTTGGTGATTTAAGAGGCATTGGATTACATATGAACCAAGGATCTCTCCTGGCCACGGCCGATGTGGGATTTTTCGTGGGGTGTCACATTCACCCCCTGTTAAGAGTCTCATCGTCCCTGATGAGGTATGCACCCACCATCCCGAACGGCACAGGAGTGGCTCTGATACCATCTGTAACACCCCGCCCTTCTCGTCTGTAACACCCGGCCCCTCTCACCACCAATATTGTCCGCTTTGCCCCGATGGGTTGCCCATCCAGAGCTCACGGATTTGCTTTTGGGTGCCCAGTGGAGACTTCCCAGGAGGTCACCCATCCTGATACTGCTCCCACCTGAGCACGCTTAACTGTGGAGTTCTCCTCTCATCAACTAACATTAAGCCCCAAAACGCGTTTGTGATTTAAGAAGCATTGGATTACATATGAACCAAGGATCTCTCCTGGCCACGGCCGATGTGGGATTTTCCTGGGGTGTCACATTCACCCCCCCGTTAGAGTCTCATCGTCCCTGATGAGGTATGCACCCACCATCCCGAACGGCACAGGAGTGGCTCTGATACCATCTGTAACATCCGGCCCCTCTCACCACCAATATTGTCCGCTTTGCCCTTCCAAAGCTCACGGATTTGTTTTTGGTTACCCTGGTGGAGACTTCCCAGGAGGTCACCCATCCTAGAATTTCTCCCACCTGAGCACGCTTAACTGTGGAGTTCTCCTCTCATCCACTAACATTAAGCCCCAAAACGCGTTTGTGATTTAAGAGGCATTGGATTACATATGAACCAAGGATCTCTCCTGGCCACGGCCGATGTGGGATTTTCCTGGGGTGTCACAGTTGGCAACCTGAATTTAAAAGCCAACCATAAAATGAAGGTATGCCTGGCAATAGTATTACCATGCCAAACAAATTTATGCCAATTAACAACCTGCCCTTTCCTAATAAGATCATCATACACCCCCTTAGTAGAGAAAGGAATCACCTTGCCATTATTATTCAACCATTGGAAACTGTCTTTCTTCCCACTCACCAGATTAGGTAAAACATCCACAAAAATCCCAGGATATTTAACCTTCCAATGTTCAGGAACTTTCCACCCATTCACATCCATAAGGTCAGCAACCTTAGTTTGTGAATTAAACCCAGCTTCCCTAATATCTCTCCTATCCAATATGAGCATCAGAGGACCTTGTTCACACCACTTATCAAACCAGGCATTGACAGTCTTCCCATCACCTAACTTAGCCACACAGTGCTTCCTAATAAGGTTCCTACAACCCAACAATTGCTTCCAAGTCCATGTATCAGCATTAGTTTCCCCCATCTCCCAAAAATTAGCCCCTTTAATCTTATAAAGATACATCCAGTTAACCCATAAAGAGTCCTTTTTGTTGACTAAATTCCAAATATGCTTAGTCATCAAAGCCACATTCCTTTCCTTTAAACTAGATAAACCCAATCCACCCTGACATTTTTTGAGACACAATTCTTCCCACCCCACCTTAGCAGCTCCCTGCTTGAATTCCCCTTGGCACCATAAGAAACCTCTACATAATCTAATAACATCATCATTTATACTTTCAGGAAGTAAAAAAATAGAAGCCCAGTACACTGTCAAGGATGACAGGACAGATTTTAACAACTGCAGCCTTCCTGCATAAGATAAGAATTCATTCCTCCAATCCCCTATCCTACTTTTCACCTTGTCCAGCAACACAGCACAATCTTTTTGGAACAATTTCCTTGAAGCTAGAGGGATACCCAAATATTTTAAAGGAAGGCTACCAATTTTAAATGGCAGCAGATTTACAATATCCCTTTGAATCTCCTCCCTCACATTGCCAAAAATAACCTCACTCTTCCTCATATTGGGCCTAAGACCAGAGCATCCTCCAAACTCCTCAAGCACATCCCTAACAACTCGGATAGAACCATAATGAGCACTACAAAAATAAAAAGGTCATCAGCAAAACATAAATGGGTCAACTTCAGTTTGTCACACTTCCAATGATACTGAAAGTCTACATCTCCATTGACCTTCCTGATAAACATGAGATTCAGTACTTCCATAACCAAAGTAAACAAGTAAGGAGACATGGGATCTCCTTGCCTTAGTCCCTTTTCCCCTCTAAAATATCCATAAAACTGTCCACCCAGACTAACTGTATAAGAAATAGTTGTCATACACACCATAATCCAGTTTATAAATTTAGTAGGAAAACCAAAATGAACCAAGCAATCCCTCAGGAACCCATGATCCACTGAGTCATAGGCCTTCTGTAAGTCAACCTTCAATGCCACTCTGGGACACCCTCTAACCCAATCATATCCCTTAACCAGCTCTTGAGCAAGTAAAATATTATCACTAATTAACCTTCCAGGCACAAAAGCACTCTGAGATTTCCCAACCAAATTATCCAACACCCCCTTCAACCTATTGCAAATCACCTTACTAATACATTTGTATAAGACATTGCAACAAGCTATAGGTCTGAACTCACTAACAACACTAGAGTCTTTAACCTTAGGAACTACAGAAATAGAAGTAGCATTCAATTCCTTCAGCAATTTACCATTAGTAAAAACATCAAGGACAGCATCACAAACCTCATCACCTATAGCACTCCAAGCAGCCTTGAAAAATTTTGCTGAATAACCATCAGGCCCAGGAGCCTTGTTATCATCAATCTGAAACATAGCCTCTTTAATCTCCTCCTTAGACACAATTCTAACCAAATCAGCAGCAGCTTTAGAGGAGATCTTATTAATAAACAGTCCCACTGGCATCCTCAATCCCATCCACAATATCCTTCCTACCCAACCCATATAAAATTTCACAAAGGCATTACCCACACTAGCATCCTTATAAACTTCCCCTTCCAAGTCCTCTATCATAGAAATCTTAGATCTAGCTTGTCTATGTTTCACAGAATGAAAAAAATATTTATTATTCTGATCGCCAACCTCCAGCCAATGAACCCTAGACTTCTGCTTTAGAAAACTCTCCTCATCTATCAAAGCATCATTATAAGCACCAATGTACACCTCCTCCTCCATTCTTAAGTCATCATTGTATGGGTCAGCAGCCACCTCTATCTGTATTCTAGCAAGCTCATTCTTCAAAAACTCCACCTTCTTGCTGAAATTTCCTTGAGCAAAACACAGCTTCCTCAAAGGTTTCTTCAGAAGCTTCATCTTAGAAGTGAACCTAAACATTCTACAACCCTTTATATCACTACTCCAAACAGATTTCACACAAGGAATAAAATCTTGTTTGTCAGCCAACAAATTCCAGAACCTGAAAGGCTTAGGACCCTGATACTTCATACCAGAACAGGTAATAAGAACAGGAGAATGATCTGATGAGTAAAATGGTAAGAATTTTGCTACAACATTAGAAAACATTTTCCCAAACATACCATTCCCCAAAGCCCTGTCCAGCTTTTCCATAATCCCAACAGATTTCCCAGGCTTCTGGTTCCAGGTATAGAAAAGCCCAGAACTAGGGATATCCTCAACCTGAATCTTAGAAACACAGCTACAAAAATCCTCCATACGATACACAGACGGCCCTAAAGGATAATTCTTTTCCCTAGGATCCAGAATGGCATTAAAATCCCCAACAGCCAGCCATGGATTATTATCAATGGTTCCAGAATGATATACCATATTATCCCATAGATCCCTTCTACCATTAACATTAGTCACCCCATACACAAAAGAGCAAAAGAATTTCTCTCCACCTCCAAAAGGACAAATAATACAATGAATAACCTGTTCCCTAACTTGTAAAACAACCACATCAACCACCCTAGAATCCCATCCCACAGCAATTCTAACCCATCCAGAACACACCTCAACATTAGAAACCCATTCCCAACTTTTCATAACCCCACTACATGCACCCTTAATATTATTAGGATTAACCCTGGTTTCAATAAGACCACCAACACAAACCTTATTCTCTACTAAAATTCTATTAATCTGTCTTTGTTTAGAGGTACTAGACATACCTCTAACATTCCACCCCATCAAATTAATCTTCATTGATAACATCAGAAACTTCCATATGGCCCTCCAATCCAGAGGAACCCTCTTCCTTTTTAGCCTTCAAATTCTCAGCTTCCACCAATTTCTCAAACATAATCTTATCCCACTGTTCAAAAAATACTTTAACCTGCCCAATATTCCATTTCTTCATAACCTCATTAGATGGACACTTCGTATTGATCACAAAATGAGCAACCTCATTAAACTGATCCTTACTTATTTTGAAGTACCCAGATTTAATATTCACCTTTGTTTGCACCTTTAAGGCATCCACAGAATATTCAGCTTCAGCCTTTTTCAACTCCTGCTGTTTAGCCCCAGACCCAGACCCATTAACAGTATCCACCCTTTTGCTCTCTCCTTCCACTCCTCTAACCACATTCCCAGAAGACCCAACATCAATTATACTCTTACCCTTAGTATCCTCTCCCTGATTACCCTTACCCTTAGAACTCTCACACTCAATGCCACCACCATTAAGATCATCCCTTAATACAGCAAAGGTATTCTTTATACTGATACTATTATTATCATTATTCTTTTTATTATCATTAGTAGCCCTACCCTCATTTTTAGTCACCCATTTTTTACCAATAGGCTGATTTCCCTGAGCCCTGTTTCCCCCAATCTGACCTCCCTGATTACCTTGCCCCTTATTCCAAAAATTCCTACTATTAGACCCATTCCCCAGACCTCTGTCATTCCCATTACCCTTAGAACCCCCAGCCCTATTTCCCTTATTGTTAACCACCCTGTTATTCCTCCCCACAGTTTGATAACCCTCATTTGTCAATACCAGATACAGGATAGTCAGCTTGAGTGGCCTGATATAACTCCTGCAAAAGCTTCTCAGTCTTCCCAGCAACCTCCTCAGCTGATAACTCCCTAGCTTTACACCCCTCAAAGTCATGACCAAACACCTTACAAGCAGAACACTTCTTAATCTTAACTTGGTATTCAACCTTTACTTTTTGAATAAAAGCAGGTTTACCCACATCAGCAGGATAAAAAGCATTCACATAATCAGGCAGCACTTTATCAGCCTTGACTTCAACCAAAATTCTAGCAAATCCTACTCTCCCCTCTTTCTTATTACATCTCATAGCTGTAACCCTATCCAGCATCAAAGGATCACCCACACAACTCATCATACTGCTCAAACTTTCCCTGTTCCATAACTCCATAGGCATATTAGGAATTGTTACCCAAACTGGAATAGAACTAGGCTCAACTCTTTCCAAATTCAACCCAACCTCCCATTTCCTCAAACACAAAGGGATATTGTTGATCAGCCAAGGCCCCTGGTTAATAGTCTCCATCATGCCTAATTCATTCTTAAATTTGAAGAAAAAGATACCACTCCCATTAGAGGATATATCAACCAACCCAAACTTTTTCCACATCCTAAACAAATGGTATCTCATCATACCTATAGAGACACTCTGCCCAATACTGTAACCATAAAGATAAGTACTATAAGCTACCCTGGCTTCCAACAGCTTCTCAGGCTTAATGACAGCTACAGTTTCACCTGAATCAAGCACTTTAGGAGGAATGAAGGTCATTTTTGTCTCCAAAACTTCATTAGTATTGTCTCTAGCAATATCAGCAAAAGACATCTCAGGCTTCTTAGACATACTGCCACTATCCCCCTCCTTACCAGCATTAAACACCACCTCACCCTTCTCTAAACCAGTATGCAAAATAGATCTAGCAGCAGGCTTCAGTTTACTAATAAAAGGAATATCATCCCTAGTAACCTTATAAGATCCCATACTATCTGACTTCTTCTTGATAAGTTTCTTCATGGAAGGGCTTTTAACAATACCCCTCCAAGGCAGCCTAACAGTGATGTCCCCTTTCTTAGACTTATTCTCTTTATCAAGTTCCATCCCACTCTGCTCAGCATCAACCTGATCCTCCTCTTGACCCTTCTTATCAGCCTCAGACTTCTCACCTACCTGTTTATCATAACCATCTTTCACAACCTCCTTCTTCTCACCATCCTGCTTATCATCCCCCTCTTTCACAACCCCCTTCTTCTCAGCTTCAACCTTCTTCTTATCCTTCACCTTCCCTCCTATTATAATGTTCCCCTCATCATCTACAACAACCCTGCTACCAGCCCCAGAATTATAAGCAAATTGAGGATCAGGTACAGACAACCTAAGCCTCAACTCACTACCCTTACCCTCATCCAAACTCCTACTTTTTCTACCCATTTTCAACTTCACAGGAGCCACAGAAGTGTTACCTTCCTCTACAACTGTTTGTATCTCTTTTGAGTTAATACCATCTGGTAACACCTCCACCCCATTCACCATCCTCGGATTCTCCTCAATCCTAACATATAATCTCTCATCCCATAATACCTTCCTACTCTTAACAACTACCCCCTCATTCCTGATAGACCTCTTCTTCCTCTTATCCATAAACACAAATTTTGCATCCAACCCAACATCAAACACATTATCTTCAATAACCAACTGAGGAAACTTCACACCTCTCCCTTCAGCTTTAATCAAACCATCCTTACCAATTTCCCTATGCCCAACATACTCACCACATACCTTTTTACCCAGAAAGTTAGCTATTACACTAAGTATATGCCCATACTGCCCAGCTAACTTCTCAACAAACAATAGCCCCTTACCAGCAATCTGAACATCAACTAGAGAATTAACCAAATCAAATTCCCCTATCCCAGCCAACTTAATCAGTTCCAACTTCTCAGAGATTAACCTAACCCTCCAATTATCACCAAACACAGCCCTCAAAAACCCTACCACTAAAGGACTAAACACCAGAGAGTCCCTCTTACTAGAAATAAAACGATTCAGGATTACCTGCTTATCTTCCACAATAGCTTCCTCCTCCGGACCTATCATAGCCTCATCCACAACACTATCAGAGCTCAAAATAGCTTCATCTGAACCATCCAATGATATATCCGGTGGAACTTCCGGCGGAGGGTCAGGAGCTGGAACCTTAGAAATAGGCTCCATAGAACAAACAGATCATGTACTGTGAAGATTTCAATTAGTACAAACCAATTGAAACAGTAACCACGAAGAAACAAAGGAAAAACCAGGAAGAATTAGGGTAGAAAAAGAGGCGGGAAAGAAAAACAAAGAAGAAAACTACTGAATTGCCAAAATCGCCCAATTCAGAGAGAAAACCCGAACTTCATATCCTTTATCTGAGTCTGTTGCATGCTCATATATCTTATGGCCTTCCCGTTCCTCCATTCGGGTGCCCGAAACTTTAATGTACCGATAGTCACGCCCTTTAAAACTCGAATCTTTTCTTGTGTACGAATCTCTATGTCATTGTCACATTGTGAGTCCGATTACCGTCCGGTAAGCTTCATATCCTTTATCTGAGTCTGTTGCCTGATCAGATATCTTATGGCCTACCCGTTCCTCCATTCGGGAGCCCGAAACTTCAAATGTACCGATAGTTACGTCCTTTAAAACTCGTATCTTTTCTTGTGTACGAATCTCTATGTCATTGTCGCATCGTGTGTCCGATTACCTTACAATCAGCTTCATATCCTTTATCTGATTCTGTTGCATGCTCATATATTTTATGGCCTTCCCGTTCCTCCATTCGGGTGCCCGAAACATCAAATGTTCCGATAGTTACGTCTTTTAAAACTCGAGTCTTTTCTTGTGTACGAATCTCTATGTCATTGTCGCATCGTGAGTCGGATTACCGTCCGGTCAGCTTCTTATCCTTTATCTGATTCGGTTGCATGCTCAGATATCTTATGGCTTTCCTGTTCCTCCATTCCGGTGCCCGAAACTTCAAATGTACCGATAGTTACGTCCTTTAAAACTCGAGTCTTTTCTTGTGTACGAATCTATATGTCATTGTCACATCGTGAGTCCGATTACCGTCCGGTCATCTTTGTATCCTTTAACATAGTCTGTTGCATGCTCATATATCTTATGGCCTTCCCGTTCCTCCATTCGGATGCCCGAAACTTCAAATGTACCGATAGTTACATCCTTTAAAACTCGAGTCTTTTCTTGTGTACGAATCTCTATGTCATTGTCGCATCGTGTGTCCGATTACCTTCCGGTCAACTTCATATCCTTTATATGAGTCTGTTGCATGCTCATATATCTTATGGCCTTCCCGTTCCTCCATTCGGGTGCCCGAAACTTTAAATGTACCGATAGTTACGTCCTTTAAAACTCGAATCTTTTCTTGTGTACGAATCTCTATGTCATTGTGGCATCGTGTGTCCGATTACCTTCCGGTCAGCTTCATATCCTTTATCTGAGTCTGTTGCATGCTCATATATCTTATGGCCTTCCCGTTCCTCCATTCGGGTGCCCGAAACTTCAAATGTACCGATAGTTTTTTTTTTTGGAAAAAGGGGTACACCCCGGCAAACATTTATTGATAAAAGGAAAATACAAAACAAAGACTAACCAAGACCCGGGACATAGACCCAAGGTCTTAAATTAGCCCAAAAAGAAATAAACAAAAAAGAAACTACATCTAGACCACCGGGCCAACCTAAATAACAAATCCTAAGCCCATCAAAAATATTAAAAGCCCAACAAAGGCTAACAACATAAACCAAGAACAAACAAACATTAATCACGGCCCAATCTTCAGCCCATCTACTCTTCTTGAACCAGTCCAAATAAGCACCCTTGATCTTCTTCAGCCCAATGATTAGCACACTCTTCATATCCTCCAGCCCAGTAACACGAAAGTCCATCAAACACATATAAACCCAGCGTTTTAACCAGCCCAATACCATACCCACATATCTCGTAAGCCCAATCCAGATTCCCCAGCTTGCCCTAACCGTATCCTTTATTCGAATCCAGCCCATTAATGAACTCCTTTCATGTCCATTGGCCCAATACCACATAAGCCCAACTCTCCATACACCACCCTTCCAACCATCCCACCCATTCCAGATTATGCCTTCAATCCAGCCCAATATCTCATAATACCTTTGATCCCAATCCAAACTTTGGTATCTAAATCCAGCCATATTACTACTCAGCCCAAATCTATACTTAGCCAAATATTCAAACCGCTTCCATCCTCCATAATCAAACATTCCATCAGTATACATTCTTATCAATAACCTAATAACCTTTCTAACAACCTTAAACCACCATCCTTCAGGATTTAACCCCTTAGCCCACCCTTTAAAGTACAAGTATAACCCATGGTTATAAGTGATCCTCCAAAACCACCCCAAGCTGTTTTGAAGAAGCAACTGAACAAGGCTTTCAATTGCCATCATAGTAAGAAAGTTCAACATATCTCTTCTAAAAATAAGCACCAAAAAGATCACACCACCAAGTTGAACTATCCCTGCAATGTCACATATGAACCATATCATGACAGAAAGGACCTTGAGCTTATTACAAAGTAATAAGCACAAAGCCAGCTTATTATAAAACAAAGCTGAAACTAGAAAGTGTAAAGCGAGCCTGCAATCTTTCAAAACCTCCATCAGTGTAATGGCTTTGCTAGACCCTTTCACACTACTAATTCCCCTCCTCATAGCATACTTCAGAAACCTCATTCCACAAGGCATATCCCCGCACCACTTCTGATACTGCAGCAGCATAAAGAGCCATAACCCTCTACCCCAGATCAGTATCCATTTATATCTTTTAAACCAAACACTCATATCCATCCCAACCCCTGAGACTATAGAAGCCAACCAATTTCTGTTTTCTATCACTTTCCACCAGCTCTGCAAACTCTTTACCATAAGGACAATTTTACCCCTGCATCCACATCCTTCTTGCCCCCTACTAATCCCTCCCTTATTGTGATCTATACCCTCATTTAAAGGCTGCCACCAAATTTTAAAACCTGTAACAAATCCAGCCACCCCTCTACTTATCAGACCAACCCAACCCATAATGACCACCCCAGTACAGGTCCCAAGTGGGACTGACTCACAAGACTCAAGACACAAAAAGCAAGAAAAAAGGTTTAGAAAGATTACCAAAGTAGTATATTGGGTTTCTATGCTGCTGTGCAGATCTAGAAAATAAAAACAGAAGCAGAGAAATAATGTCCTACTAACAGCAGCATAGTCCATCCTTATGTCTCCCAGTTGAACACTCTCCCAGTGTTTTAAAAATCCTAAAAACCCCTTCACAAACGCAGAACTGAACCAGAGTGTCAAAAATGGACCAAATCCTCTGGTCAGTGATCTTTCCCATGTATATAACAGAATCCCACCCATCTTGACCCAGAGACAGACAATAACAAAGGAATAGAATAAGAAATGAAACCAGATGTCTACCCAACGTATTTTAAGTCTCCTTATAACTCCTTGTTCCCATATTGACCCACCCTCCCTGGGCAAGTGCCCAAATAAGTACACACACAGGCTATATACACCAAAAAACTCACACAGATGAATATGGTTCCTATGCCACTTCCAGGTTCTAAAAAATGCAAAATTTAAAGGGGTGAGGAATAATGTCCTAAGGACAGTGGCATAGTTCCTCCTTATCTCTCCAGGTTGAATGCAAGCCTCCTGCATAATGTATCCTAAATTCCACCAGGCCAAGGTTATAGCAGACCATAAAGTAAATGAAGTACTAGTATGGCTGCAATTCCTTAAATTCCTATGGTTTAAACACAAAAGGAGCCACAAAGGTGCATGAAAAACACACCATATTATAATAACAGGGAAGGTACTACTTCTAGTGTGATCTACCCAAGGCCATTTCCAGTCAACCAAAACTCCATGATTCCCAAAATACCCCCCACCCCAACTCCAAAAGGAGTGGACTGACACAAGACTCAAAAACAAGAAAAGGTTTAGAATAAGAACAAATAACAGGTTTTCAGAGCCATATTTAGTACTAAAAACAGAAAAAACCACAAGAAACCAGGTGAACCTATCAATATGGCTCTGATCCATCCTTATAGCTCCCAGTTTCAGTCTTATCCCAAGACAATCATATCCTAATCCCATAAAAAGAAGCAGAAGCAGGGACATAAGAATGCAAATAAAAACACCACTCAAATAAGCAATCCTATGAAAAAAGGAGACTCTCTGGTCAAAAGACCATAACACACACACAAAGAGGGCTAAAGGAAGGCACAGAGGCCAGATCACTACCCCAAGCTGAACTGAACTCCATAAATCTCCCAAATTCCCAAAATACCCCCCACCCCAGTACAAGACAGACTCTAATCCCATATTACCCACCCCTCCATTACAGTACACCAAATTACCTATCCGGACATTATTCCATTTCAACCCTTTAGACATTTTATCAGAAAAAGAACCCAACCCATACAAAAAACCCCACCAGACAGACCAGACAGAAGCCACACCCAGCCCAACTCCCACCCCATCCAACCAGAATAACCAAATAAAAATCACAAACCACATTGGTTAACCTGTTTAGCAGGGTCCCTCCATACCACCTTAAATCCCCAAACCTTACTCAGATGAATACTGCTAGGGGAAGCATTAATCTTAAGACCCAAAAGCCTTAATCTGACAGTCCCCTCAATCAACTTACACAAATCCACAACTGATCTAGACTTTCCTTGAAAAATCCTCAGATTTCTTTCTTGCCAGATGAAGTATACCATGGCAGCAAGCATCAACCTCTGAATAATACCCTTGATGGACTTCCTACCAGGGATCAAGGACAGTTCAAGAATACATTCATCCAAACTGTGGGGTAAACTTTCTAATCCAGCAATAACTTTAAGCCCATCCCAAACTGCAGCCGGGTAGTGGCACTCAAAGAAAAGATGATTATGACTATCACAGACCTCCCCACAGAAAGAACAAAGAAGATGATCCTTAACCTCCCATCTCATAAGCCTGTCCTGGGTCACAAGTCTATGATGACAGGCTAACCACAAGACAAAAGCATGCTTAGGAATAGCTTGGCTAAACCAGATACTCCTAGCCCAGGGGACCTCAGGTTTACCAATACTAAAATCCTTGAAAGCTATACCAGTTTCAAATTGGACCAGAGTCTCCTCCTTGGTTTTCCAAAAAGTGATATCCCTCTTCCCCTCAGTCAACAAGGGAGGAGACATCTGAAACAGACAGGGGAACTTAGTTCTCCAGAGCTCAGGCCAATTCCATCCCCCCCTCCCATCAATAACATCAGCAACAGTAGTAGTAAGAGAAAAACCACCACCATGGATATCCCTGGGAGAAATAAACAAACTTAAAGGACTTAAAGGGCACCAGTTGTCATACCAGACTGAGGTTGATCTACCATCCCCAATACACTGCAAACAATGAGGCCAAATAACCTCTCTAAAATCAAGCATACTTTTCCAACTCCAACAAGCATCCCTTTTATTGCTAAAACCCCAAAAACTTAACCCTTTTAACTTATACAATTTAATCCACCTAGTCCATATAGAGTCCTTCCCAGAGACCAGGTTCCAAACATGTCTGGAAAGAAGAGCCTGGTTTCTAACTCTCAAAGACCTTATCCCTAAGCCACCCTGACTCCTAGGCAGACACACTGACTCCCAAGAGACCCTAACTTTCCCTTTAGCAGAATCAGCCTGAGACCAAAGAAAACCACCCATAATTCTCTCTATATCATCAATGACACTACCAGGCAACCTAAAAACAGCAGCCCAGTAGACCTGAAGGGAAGCCAGAACAGATTTAATAAGTTGCAGCCTTCCAGCAAAGGACAAAACCTTGTTCTTCCAGTCCTCAACTTTTTTCCTCACTTTATCCACAAGCACTTTACAGTCCTTAGTATATAATCTCTTAGATAAGAGGGGAACTCCAAGGTACCTCACAGGAAGAGACCCTTCCTTAAAAGGTAATAAATTCTTCAACCTCACCTTAATCCTATCAGTAACATTCCCAAAAAACATAGTACTCTTACCTAAATTAGGAACCAGCCCAGAGACTGAACTAAACTCCTCCAAAACAGCTTTGACAATCCCTATGGAAGCAGAATTAGCATAAGAAAAAACCAGCAAATCATCTGCAAAACACACATGAGTTAGTTTAAGACCCTCACAACCCCAATGATATTTAAATTGCCCACTTTCAGCAATTCTCCTATCAAAAATGAGTTTGAAGACCTGCATCACAATGGTGAACAGATATGGAGACATAGGGTCACCCTGCCTCAAACCCCTTTTCCCCTGAAAATAACCAATCATCTCCCCATTAACATTGATAGAATAAGCTGCAGATCTTAAACAGGTCATAATCCAAGCAATCATACAGGGGTGAAAACCAAAATTCACCAAGCAGGCTTCTAAAAAATCATGGTTAACAGTGTCATAGGCCTTTTGAAGGTCTATCTTCAAAGCAACTCTAGGAGTCCTAACTTTCAAATGATAATGCCTTAATAACTCCTGAGACAATAGAATGTTGTCACTAATTTGCCTCCCAGGTATAAAAGCACTTTGACAATCACTGACAATCAAATCCAAAGACCCCTTAATCCTTTCACAAATGATTTTGGAGATGACTTTATACAAAACATTGCAACAAGCAATAGGTCTATAGTCAGTCACACTCCTAGCATTGGCACACTTAGGAACCAAAGAAATAATAGTAGCATTGACTTCCTTCAGGAGCTTTCCATTATAAAAGAACTCCTTAATAGCACTACACACCTCATCACCTATAACAGACCAAGAAGATTTGAAAAACTTAGAAGAGAACCCATCAGGCCCAGGAGCCTTATCCACATCAATACCAAACAGAGCAGACTTAATCTCTTCATCAGAGACCTCCCTCACCATAAGATCAGCAACATCCCTGGGCAATTTAGAAGAAAAGAGGCCAGCAGGATCCCTAATCTGATCAACCCTACTATTACTACCCATAAAACCCTCAAAATGTCTAACAAAAGCAGCCCCCACATCCTGCCCTTCAAAGAAAGCCCCCTCCTTGTCAAGAACAGAATTAATCCTTCCCCTACTCACTCTACCCTTGATGACCTTGTGAAAATAGGCTGTATTTTGATCACCAGCTTTAAGCCAGTCCACCTTAGCCCTCTGCTTAAGAAAAGATTCCTCATCCAAAGCAGCCTGCTTAAGAGCATTCACAAGAATCACCTCCTCTTCCCTAACAGCAGGATTATGAGGATCATCCACCACAGCACTCTGAACTTTCCCCAATTCTTCAGAAATCTTTTTAACCTTCTCAGAGAGATCACCCTGCAATCTCCCTAACTTCCTAAGAGGCTTTTTAAGACTTTTTAATTTGGAAACCACAGAATACATGGTACAGCCCTGGACATTCTTTCTCCAAACAGCCTCAACAGTAGGCAAAAACTGGGGTTTAGCTGCCAAATAATTCATGAACTTAAAGGGTCTAGGCTTCCAAGAAGTCTGCCCCTTAAGTGTCAACAGAGCAGGAGCATGATCAGAATGGTAGAAAGGAAGAAAAGAAGCCACAAAACCTTTAAAAACATTCATAAAGGACAGATTACTCATCATTCTATCCAACTTTTTTAGCAGCCCAGAAGTCTTACCAGGGCATTTATTCCAGGTAAACTTCAAACCAGAAGAAGGAATATCCTCAACACTAATATTCTGACAACATTCCCACAAATCCACCATAGCACTATTCATATCAGAAGAACCCATGGATCTTTCAGAAGGGTCCATAATAGCATTAAAATCTCCCTGAATCAGCCAAGGCTCATCATTCAGAGAGGCTGCAAAAAGCTGTAAATCATGCCATAACACCCTCCTCTGAACCTTATTGACTGACCCATACACAAAAGAGCAGAAGAAAGAAGGGGAACCATCAAGAGGTTTGACCAAACAATGGATAACCTGGGAGGTCATTTCCACCACCATAACATCCACCAAATTAGGTTTCCAAGCCACAATAATTCTCACCCAACTAGGACAATAGACATTATTAGAGATCCATTGCCAGTTATTCAACACCCTGCCACAAACCTTATTAAGGTTCTGACTCTTCACATGAGTTTCCAGTAAACCACATAAACCAATGTCCTTTTCACTCAATAAATTCAAAACCTGATTTTGATTAGCAAGCTTCATAAGACCTCTCACATTCCAGGTCAAAATATTCAGATTCTGACCCACCATTAATAACCAGCTTTATCAATAGAAGAGGACAATACATGATCCTCCTCTGAATGCCCACACTCATCAAGCTTCATAAACTCAGCGGTCTCATCACCTTCTGAGGACACTTCATTATTCTCATTCTCTAAAATAATATCCTCCACCCCATCATAGTCCAAACCAGCAGCAAAATCATATTTGAAACACATTTTAATAAAGAATTGTGTCTGCTCAAAATCCCAAACCAGCACCTGATCCTTAGAAGGAGTAATTCTGTTGTTAACATAGAACATCACATCATCCATTTGTTGCTGAGATAAAACAACAGGACTGTCCTCTATAACAGTATTTCTAGAACCCAAGTTAGCACCAGGAGAGTAGGGAGTAGCAGGAGTAGCCTTCCCTGCCTTAACAGGTTTCCCCACTGACAAAGGCTCAGAAAAAGGGACAGGAGGTAAAGAGGAACTGCTGATAAGAGGTCCTTGTTTTACAGGAGGAGGACCTTTAACAGGAACATGCTTAGAACCAGCAGAAGAGTTCTTAGCAGAAGCAGCAGTAGCAGGATTAGAAACTGCTCTAGTCTTCACCTTGGCTGGAGAAGCATTAGACCCCAAAGCAGCAGAAGAATTGACTTCCATAGGAACCTCAACTTCCAATAGATCAAACCTATTCTTGACTTCCAATCCAGCTACTTCCTGAACAATCTTCTTACCCTTACCAGTCTTCCTCTCCTTCTGAAGATTCTGAACCTTATCACTTCTAATATTACCCCTTACCTCCTGAGTATCAGCCTTCTTACTCCCTGAGGTAGAAGCACCCTCAGAACCAATCCTCTTCTTTTCCTGCTCCAATTCATACTCAATAATAGCCTGTTTAGTTTTAAAAGCTTTAATTCTTTCCTGCAATTTAGCCTCCTTATTAATACTCTTATCCCCCATATTTCTTTGCCTAAGAGCTCCACCCCCATACACCCCATTACCACTTCTAGGCTGATTTTGGAATTTATTATTATTCCTAACAGCCAAGCTCTTGTTCCATACAGTTTCAAAACCCTCCTCATCAACATTCCTATTAATAGAACCATCCTGAACCCCAGCCTTCACATCATCAATCTTCTTCTGCCTAGCTTCTCTCTCTTCTTCAGTCAACACTCTATCATTACAATCTTCAAAAGAATGCCCAAATACTTTGCAGTGGGAACAATTTATAGGGACCTTCTGGAACTCAATAACAATCTCAGCAATTCTATCTTCCATACCCTCTTCTTTTGGATAAAAAGCTCTCACCACCTCAGGCCTATTCTCACCAGCAGCAATCTCAACTAAAATTCTGGCAAAACCTGCCTGCACATCATTGTTCAAACATTTATCAACAGTTATATTATCAAATAAAAGGGGTTTACCAATACAACTGGCCACTTCACAAAGACCCTGCACATTCCATAACTCAATAGGAACTTCCTTAAACAGGACCCAAACTGGGACTCTATCAGGCTCTTTCTTCACTATAGCAGCACCAACTTCCCATTGTTGAATAACCAAAGGAATCCCATTCACAACCCAAGGGCCAGCCTTCAAAGCAGCCAACATCCCCTCTTCAGTAGCAAACTTAAAATAAAAGAGGCCCTTGCCATTAGTAGAGATATCCTCCACACCATACTTCTTCCACATCTTAAATAGGTTAAATCTGACCCAGGAAATAGAGCAGAAAGATCCAACAAAATAACCATAAAGATGTTTAGCAAAAGTCTGCCTAACCTTTTCAACCAGCTCCTGTTTAATAATGACAACTTTCTCCCCACTTTCTAGGGTAGCAGGAGGACAATACACTATCTGCTTAATAAGATCAGCCATCTTCTCACCTTTAACAGCATTGGCATAAGAAATTTTATTGTTAGACTCCTCCTTTTTAGAAGGCTCAGACCCCAAAGCTGGTGAAGAAGTATCAGCTGCTCCCTTAGGGACACTGGAGGAAGCCTTAAACACAGGTTTAACCCCAGTATCAATACCACAAAAAGGAGCCTTCAAGAGTATCTCCTTGCCTTTATCATAAAGAATATCCTGCTTCTTGGCTAATAGCTCCTTAGCCTTACCCAATCCAACCACCAACTCCCTCATTCTGACCTCTTTCTTTTTATTATTCTCCCTAATCTCCTTAGCAGAGAACTCTCCCCCTAAAAAGCCAAGATTAGCCTTAGCATCAGACTCAACCTCCCAAGGATCAAAAATCAAACCTGAGGCAGTTTTATAACCAACAGGAGATTTAACAATACCCCCCAATTTCTTTAATTCACTAATCTCTTTCTCTATATCAGCAATAGACATTGATTCTATAGGAGTAGAACCAATATCATCATAACAAGGACCCATTCTGAAAATAGGAATAACAGGGACAGCAGCATCTTTATCAAATACAAATCTTCTAGCTGTCTTTTTGTTTTTAGACAGGAGGATCTTCATAATTTTCCTCCCTTCACTATTAACAAAGACTTGCTTCTTAGGCTCTGCCTTCTTACCCTCAACCTCCTCTACAGAGAACTTAAGCTTTTTCTCCACAGCAGTTATCCTCTCTTTACTTCCAGCAATGCTACTAATATCTGAAAGGCCACCAACAGAGCACTCCTTCTCAAATACCTTCCTTTTAAGAAGAATTTTAAGTGACCTTTCAGACAATACATCATACAGAGTTTCATCCCCAACATCTCTACACTTATTATTGACCCATTTAGACATAGCATTAACAATTTTAAAATCATACTCAAACACCTCCTCAATACAACAGCCTACTACCTCAACAAATTTCATATGGTAGTACTTATGAAAAGCAGTCAAACTATCAACAGAATCAGTAATTTTCAACCTCTGTACCAGGTCATCACATAAGTCCCTGAAAATCTGCAGGTCAAACTGCAACAGACAACCTTTTATCTCACAGACATTCCCATCAGCTACATTCACCTTCTCAGAAATTTCCAGTCCAGTTCTACTACTATCCACATCCCTACACCCAACTATCAGCATCCTATGTTCATTCTTATCACAAACATTCATAACATAGTTCATAAACTCAACACACTTCCCAGAAAATTGCACACAAGTACTCTTCTCAGGAATAGCCCCAGTATCAGCCTCAATAATCTTCATTAACAAATCCCCAAACCTCAACACAAAACCCTCATTCTTATAATTCATATTGATAAACCAGTTCATAGCAGACACAAAAGAACTATCAGTACAGGTTTTATCAATCAATACCTGCAAAGCTTCCCCAATAGTCAAGTCAGAAAACACCAACTGTTCAGAGCCAAAAAACTGCCAGTAAGACTCACAAGGAGCACTCTCTGACATCAGCTGATCCTGACCACTTCCTATTAAACCAATCTCCCTAGACTGAAGAATATGTTTTCGCCAATCTATCATAAAAGGAGCAGATATAGCATGGACACTCAAATCCAGAGCACTACCAAAAGGATTAGGGTTCAGAGGAGAATTAGGAGAGGCTCGAGATTCAACAAAATCCTCAGGAACACCTATAGCCGGTGAATCACAAAAACTCTCTGACATAGTCAGATCTGAAGGCATATCAGAGGGAAAACTAGCAATAGGAACAGAAGAAGCATTATCACTGGATAATAAGGACGAATTAAGAAGAAATGTGGAATCCGATTGAATTTTCAGTAACCAATCATCACCCAACGTCTCCTTCAGATAAACCAGATCTCCAGCAGATAACGAACAGGATTCAACCTTTCCACCAATCTCTCTACTCAGACAAAACCTCCCCTCACTAATCTCCTTCAGCTCAAACCCTTGATTACACACCAGATCTGGTGGAATATCAGGAGGTATACCCCGATTAGGATCAGTGAACGACTGATCCATAACAAACGAAGAAGAACAGAAGAAAAATCAAGCAAAACAATGTAACAGTTCTCCGAAGAGAAGAAGAAAGCCCGGGAAAAGGAAGAACAGAAACCAAAAAACTCAGATCGCCAAAATCGCCCAGAGAAAAAGTCAACAAGTCAAAGCGAATGAGATCACTTCAAATGTACAGATCAAATGTACCGATAGTTACGTCCTTTAAAACTCGAATCTTTTCTTGTGTACGAATCTCTGTGTCATTATCGCATTGTGAGTCCGATTACCGTCCGGTAAGCTTCATATCCTTTATCTGAGTCTGTTGCCTGATCAGATATCTTATGTCCTACCTGTTCCTCCATTCGGGAGCCTGAAACTTCAAATGTACCGATAGTTACGTCCTTTAAAACTCGAATCTTTTCTTGTGTACGAATCTCTATGTCATTGTCGCATCGTGTGTCCAATTACCTTCCGGTCAGCTTCATATCCTTTATCTGAGTCTGTTGCCTGATCAGATATCTTATGGCCTACCCGTTTCTCCATTCCGGTGACCGAAACTTCAAATGTAGCGATAGTTACGTCCTTTAAAACTCGAGTCTTTTCTTGTGTACGAATCTCTATGTCATTGTCACATCGTGAGTCCGATTACCGTCCGGTCATCTTTGTATCCTTTAACATAGTCTGTTGCATGATCAGATATCTTATGGCCTTCCCGTTCCTCTATTCGGGAGCCCGAAACTTCAAATGTATCGATAGTTACGGCCTTTAAAACTCGAATCTTTTCTTGTGTACGAATCTCTATGTCATTGTCGCATCGTGAGTCCGATTACCTTCCGGTCAATTTCGTATCCTTTATGAGAGTCTGTTGTATGATCAGATATCTTATGGCCTTCCCGTTCCTCCATTCGGGTGCCCGAAACTTCATATGAACCGATAGTTACGTCCATTATAACTCGAGTCTTTTCTTGTGTACGAATCTTTATGTCATTATCCCATCGTGAGTCCGATTACCGTCCGGTCAGCTTCGCATCCTTTATCTGAGTCTGTTGCATGATCAGATATCTTATGGCCTTCCCGTTCCTACATTCGGGAGCCCGAAACTTCAAATGTACCGATAGTTACGTACTTTAAAACTCGAATATCTTCTTGTGTACGAATCTCTACGTCATTGTCGCATCGTGAGTCCGATTACCTTCCGGTCAACTTCGTATCCTTGATCATAGTCTGTTGTGTGATCAGATATCTTATGGTCTTCTTGTTCCTCCATTCGGGTACACGAAACTTCAAATGTACCGATAGTTACGTCCTTTAAAACTCGAGTCTTTTCTTGTATACGAATCTCTGTGTCATTGTCGCATTGTGAGTCCGATTACCGTTCGGTAAGCTTCTTATCCTTTATCTGAGACTGTTGCATGATTAGATATCTTATGGCCTTCCCGTTCCTCTATTCGGGAGCCCGAAACTTAAAATGTACCGATAGTTACGTCCTTTAAAACTCGAGTCTTTTCTTGTGTACGAATCTCTATGTCATTGTCACATCGTGAGTCCGATTACCGTCCGGTCAGCTTCGTATCCTTTTTTTTTTTTGATAAAGGAGACTATGCTCCGGTAAATTTTATTAATAATATAAGAAATATTTACAATCAAACCGGGCCAAGATCTTATCAACATATAGCAATCCAAACTAGATCATGGCCCAAATACAAAAAAAACCTATACAATCAAACTACCAAGAGGCCTAGACAAGCATCACCTACTAATCACCCATAATCCATAGACCCAGCCCAAACAAATCCACTGTTTCGGCCCAAAACATTACAACTCAAAACACTCTTACATATTATAATAACCCAAAAGAAAACAAACAGACTCATAAAAATCCAGCTACACTTTGGTCTTCCAGTCCTGTTTGCATTCTTATTTCCAGCCACTTGACCCATTCTTGAAGTACAAATCTTCTCGTCATTCTGGATCTTCTCAAAACTTCATTAGCAATCACAATATCCCAGCAGCGAACTCTAAAGCCCACAACTGATGAATCAAAATAACAGCAGCCACGAATCCATCTCAAACATTCTGCTAAATCAGCTTTCATCTTATAAACTCTCTTTTTCCAGCATTTCCAATACCTCACATAAACATGTACCAAATATAGCAATAATAACCAATATCCATTGTGAACACATAACCACCCAGCCCATATACATCCAGTCCCCACAGAAAGCAATACCCAAAGACTCAAACCTAAACTAAACACAAGAAAAAGGCTTAGAAAGAAATTCAAAATAGCATAGGTTTCCCATCTTTGCTTGGTACTAAAAAGTTCAAAAAAATTGAGGGTGGAAACAAATGTCCTATTAGCAAAGATGGTGTCCATCCTTATCTCTCCAGGTGTACTGCTCCCCCTGAGCTCAACAAACCCTAACCACCAATCATTAAACGCAGAACTGGACTCAACTTCATAAAGAAAAGTAAAGCCCAGCAGATCAGACTCACAAATGCCAACAAAAGAACTAAACAGGAAACAAAGGGAAGGCTGGAAAGCCCAGATCTCTACCCAATCGCTTTTAGTACTCCTTATTACTGCATTTTCCCAGATATTAAACCCAGACCCACCCTTAGGCAAAAGCCTAAAAGACTCAAAAGACTCAAACATCAACTGAATCAGGCTCAACAAAGTCCAAAGACTGTAACAGGTTTCTAACCAGTGACAGGTGCTAAAAAATAAAAATTTAGGGGTGGAAAAAAGTGTCCTAACATCACTGATTAGATCCATCCTTATCACTCCAGGGTGTAAGCTTACTCCAAGCTTAATTAATCCTAAATCTCCATACCAAATCGCAGAACTGAACTTACCTTTAAATAGCAAAGAGAAGTCCAGCAGAATGTTTCAAAACTAAAAAAATAAAAAAGAAAATAATCATTACAAAGAAACCAGTTTTGAAAATAAACAGGAAGCTTTAAAAGCCAGATCTCTACCCAAGCGCTGTTTGTACACCAGATTACTGCAAGTTCCCAATGGTAAAAGCCCACCCATCCCTTAGGCAAAAGCCTAAAAAAACAGACAGACTCAGACACACAAAGGAACAGACTCAACAAAGGCTCAATCAGTGATAAGGTTTCTGGCCAATGGTAAAGTCTACAAAAGAAAAAAATAGAACAAAAAACAGACATCCTAATACCATTAACCAGTTCCATCCTTTCAACTCCCAGGTGCAGGCTTACTCCAAGCCATCCCATTCCTAAATCCACCAGAAAGAATTCTGAGAAAAATCTCAAAATAAAGACCAGACAGGGACAGAACAGGAACTCAAAGAAAAAACCAAAAACAAAATAATCACAGAAAGGAACAGAAGGCTTAACAAGCCAGAATACTACCCCAAGGCTACTCAAACCTCCACCACCATAGAAAGAAACATAAAGCCCCCCACCCCAAAAATTGAACAGCACAACCAAGACCAGACTCAGAAGAGAGAATAGGCTCAACAATCTCCAAAAGAGGAGAGGGGTTTCTTCCCACAGTTTGGTTCTAAAAAACAGAAAAAAAACAGAAAGAAGGATCCTAGAAACTGTGAGTAAGTCCAACCAAAGAACACCAGGTTTAAGGCTAATCCCCAGCACAAACATTCCTAAACTCCAATCATTCTTAGCAGGACTGAGCAAGCTCAGCAGGAAAAAAAGGAATTTTAAAAAACAAAGCCCCAGTTTTGAATAAAAAACAGAAGGTTCCAAGAACCAGATAACTACCCAAAGGACAAAAAGTCTCCAAATTACTGCAAATTCCCAGAATACCCCCCACCCCTCAGAAGTAAACTGCTCACCAGAAGCAGTCACTTTCATATTATTATTACTTTTTATTACTACCATATTATTAATATTTTTATTATCATTATACCACATATTATAAGTTCCAAATAGCAGCAAACAAAGATCCCTTCACAGGCTGCTTAAAAGACAAAGTAAGCAGCCTAAGCCTAACAGCTTCTTGAATCATACTACAAATAGTATTAGAGTTACTATTCTGTTTGCCAAACACCCTCATATTTCTCTCTTGCCACACTACATACACAGTAGCAGCAACCACCAATCTCTGAGTAATTCCCCACACATTATTTGTAAACTTCTTGTTTTCCACATATTTAACAATATCTTCCCATTTCACAGGAGCATCATCCAATCTAGCCATAGTCTTCATTTTTTCCCAGATGCTACTTGTAAACTCACATTCAAAAAATAAGTGATTATGACTATCAGGCTCCCTCCCACAAAACACACATTTCAAATCATTTCTACTACTCCACAATAACATTCTATCTTGAGTAGGCAATCTAAACTTAAAAGCCAGCCGAACAATAAAAGCATGTCTTGGCACATTTTGGCTAAACCAAACAAAACTACTCCACTTCACCTTTTGCCCCTTCCTACACAGTTTGTCATAAACAGCCTTAGAAGAAAAAGGCACCACTTTTTCATTACTATCTACCCACATTAACTTATCTCTACTCCCAGAAACAAGTCTAATCCCATTATCCTCAAATAACCAAGGATACTTGGTTCTCCAATCCTCAGGGACTATCCACCTACCTTCCATATACAAGTCAGCCACCTTACAATCCCAACCCAACCCAGTATCCTTAATATCCCTTCTATGGATAAGATTAATCAATGGCCCCTTAGGATGCCAAGGATCATACCATGCATTAATCATTTTACCATCCCCTAAAACTGCCCTATAGTTGCTCAAAACAATCTTTCTGCAATCTAATAATTGCTTCCAAAACCAAGAATCCGAATTAGTACCATTAATAGCCCAAAAACTCTTCCCTTGCAGCTTATAACAATTAACCCATTTGACCCAAATCGAATCCCTGTTATTCAGAATACTCCATATATGTTTAACAATTAAAGCAGTATTCTTAACCTTAGAGGAAGAAATATTCAATCCTCCCTGACTCTTATCTAAACAGATGTCATCCCAACATACCTTAGCAGCACCAGGCTTATACTCTCCACTGCTCCAAAGAAAACTTCTAATAATTCTCTCCACATCATCATGAATGCTACTAGGAAGGATAAACAAAGAAGCCCAGTATACTGATAAAGAAGATAACACAGATTGCACCAACTGCAACCTACCAGCATAGGATAAGAATTTATTTTTCCAATCACCAGTTCTCTTTTTGACTTTCTCCACAAGAGTACTGCAATCTTTTAAGAACAACTTCTTAGAACTCAGAGGAACTCCCAAGTATTTAACAGGGAACTCCCCTACTTTGAAAGGCAGAACTTCCAAAATTTCCTCTTTTAACTCATCCTCAACATTTCCCAGGAAAATTTCACTCTTACTCTGGTTAGGAAACAAACCAGAACAAGCACTAAACTCATCTAAAGCACCTTTCAAAACCTTCAAAGAACCCACATCAGCAGCCCCAAACAAGAAAAGATCATCAGCAAAACAAAGATGTGTTAGTTTTACCCCTTCACACTTCCAATGATAATAAAAATTTTCTGCTTCACTAATCTTCCTAACAATCATCAAATTCAAAATTTCCATAACTATGGTAAATAAGTAAGGGGACATAGGATCCCCTTGCCTTAACCCTCTCTCCCCTTTAAAAAAACCATGAACATCTCCATTCAGACTAATCGAATAAGACACAGATGTCAAACAAATCATAACCCAGCTTATGAACTTTTCATGGAACCCAAAAAACTCCAAACATTGCTGCACAAACCCATGATCCACCGAATCATATGCTTTTTGAAGATCAATTTTAACAGCAACTCTAGGAATACCCCTTACCCACTTAAACCCTCTGATCAATTCTTGTGCCATCAAAATATTATCACTAATCAATCTTCCTGGAATGAAAGCACTCTGAGAATTGCTAACAATCATCCCTAAGGAGCCTTTGATTCTGTTACAGATCACCTTACTTATACATTTATAAATCACATTACAACAGGCAATGGGTCTGAACTCACTTACCATTTCAGGATTCTTAACTTTAGGAATGACAGAAATAATAGTAGAATTAACCTCCTTGAGCAGCTTACCATTTTCAAAAAATTCTTTAACAGCTTCACAAATATCCTGTCCCACAATCTCCCAAGATTTTTTAAAAAACTTAGCTGTGTATCCATCAGGACCAGGTGCTTTGTTGTCTTCAATATGAAACATAGCATCCTTAACTTCATCATCAGAAACTCTTCTGACCATAAATTCAGCCACTCCCTCAGGAATTTTCACAGAAAACAGGGATTCAGGATCCCTAATCTCCTTCACTGCCCTCTTTTTCCCCAATAAATCAGAAAAAAATTTCACAAAAGCAGCACCCAATTCTTCACCCTCATGAGAAACACCTTCCATATCCTGAATCTGTCTCACTGAGTTGTAAACTTGCCTTTGTTTAACTGAATGGAAGAAGTACTTAGAGTTCCTGTCACCCACTTTTAACCAATGAACTTTAGATTTTTGCCTAAGGAAAGATTCTTCCTCAAGCAAAACCTTATTATACAAATCAAGATAAACAGCCTCTTCCTCTCTAAGTTCACTATTATCAGGATCCTCCACAACCCCTTTTTGAATAGCTTCCAATTCACATTTCAACTTATCCACTTTATCATGAATATTCCCAGTATGAAAATGCATCTTTCTCAAAGGTTTTTTCAACTCCTTCAATTTAGACACCACTCTAAACATAGAATAACCCTTAACATCCTTTTCCCATTTCTCCTTAACAACATTCATAAAATCTTCATTGTCAGTAAGGTAATTCCAGAATCTAAAAGACTTAGCTTTAAACTTCTTCCTAGAAGACCAATATAGCACAGCAGGAGAATGATCAGAATTGAAAAAAGGTAAAAACTTGACAGAAGCTTCCCCAAAAGAATTCAGGAATGGGAGATTCCCCATTACCCTATCAAGTTTTTCCAAAATACCCCCCACACACCCAGGTTTTTGGTTCCAAGTGAACTTGAAACCAGTCCAAGGAACATCCATCACAGCCAAGTTAGCAACACATTCCTGAAACTCAATCATACCATAGTTAACACATGAATTATGAATGTTCTTCTCACTAGGCTCCAGAATGGCATTAAAATCACCCATAACTGCCCATGGATTATCATTCAGAAGACCAGCATGAACCTGCAGAGCATTCCACAAAGATCTTCTT
The DNA here is from genome assembly GCA_032199755.1 of Ambrosia artemisiifolia. NCBI lineage: Eukaryota > Viridiplantae > Streptophyta > Magnoliopsida > Asterales > Asteraceae > Ambrosia > Ambrosia artemisiifolia. The sequence continues at coordinate 15,154,054 of CM063529.1, forward strand.
TCCATAACTCTAGTAAACCCATAAACAAAAGAGCAGAAGAATCTTCTATTCTCAGCAGCAGGACAAATGACACAATGGATAACCTGATCAAGTTTCCCAATAACCAAAACATCCACCACCTTAGGATCCCATCCAATCAAAATTCTAACCCAACCCTTACTTTCCAAAACATTAGAATCCCAAATCCAATCTTTCCTAATATTATTACACACACTAGTAATATTAAGAGGATTAACCCTTGTCTCAACTAAACAGCAAATACTAATCTTATTATCAGCAATAACTCTACGAACTTGCCTTTGCTTGCTCTCCATAGACACCCCACGAACATTCCAAACTAAGATACCATCCATCATAAAGACTTATTCATAACCTGGGAGTCTTCCAATCCAGAAGAACTCTCATCACACTTCATGAACACAGCAGTCTCATCAGGTTCAGACAAAACCTCATTAGACTCCATAATCTTTTCAAACATCAATTTATCCCATTGCTCAAAAAACAATTTAAGCTGACCAACCTTCCATTTCCTCATAACTTCATTAGAAGGGCAGATTTTATTAATAATATAATGAGAAACCTCATTAAATTGAGCATCATTCAGCTTGAAATAGCCAGATTTTGTATTAACATTAGTAACAAACTTAGGATTAGATCTAAAATTACTTGAATCCAGATTCACCTCCACATTACTATTCTTCCCAGAAGATGAGGACTCACCCACTTCATTCTTATTATCAGCATTCTTCTGACCCACATTCTTACCCATATTCTTACCCTCAATCTTACCCACACTCTCAACCCCATTATTCTGCCCAGACCATTCTGCTTGAAAAGACTTACCCTTAGGATCTTCTTTAGACACCCCAATATTTAACTCATTTTTTAATGCATTAAAACTATTCTGCAAATTGATACTCCCATTATCCCCATTCTTCTTCAAACTATCCTTACTAACCCATTTCTGATTAATAACTCCCTGCCCATTATTTTGGTTACCACTCACTCTATTCTGTCTAGCATTACCCTGATTTCTATACCCTCCCCCATTTCTTCCCTGACCACCATCTCCACCCCCAAATCTGTCTGAATTACCATTATTCATCCTAGGACCACCATTGTTCCTATTATTCCCATTTCTACCATTGTTCCTAACAGGTTTATTATTTCTACCCACAGTAATAAAACCATCTTCCCCTACCCCAGATACTGGATAATCTTCATCACTAGCTTTCCTCAAATCTTTCAAAAGTTGCTGAGTTTTCAAAGCCAGTTCATCTTCAGATAAAATTCTATTAGTACAAGATTCAAAATCATGACCAAAGACTTTACAAACAGAGCACTTCTTCACCTTAAGTTGATATTCAACCTTTATATCCCTAGTAAATGCTGGTTTATCACCATCATCAGGATAATAAGCCTTCACAAATTCAGGCAACACTTTCTCAGCACTCACCTCAACTAATACTCTAGCAAACCCAGCTCTCCCTTCTTTTTTCTTACACCTTTCAGCAGTAATATTATCCAGCATTAAAGGATTCCCCACCACACTAAGCATACTGCAAATACTCTCCTTATTCCACAACTCCATAGGCATATTAGGGATAGTCACCCATAGTGGAATAGAAGTCGGCTCAACTTTATCTAAACTAATACCAATCTCCCATCTCTTAAGACAAAGAGGAATGTTATTTATAACCCAAGGTCCCTTATAGATAGCATCCAATAGCCCTTGCTCAGTTTTGAACTTGAAAAAATACACCCCAGCCCCATTAGAAGAGATATCAGCAAGACCAAAACTCTTCCACATTCTAAAAAGATGGTACCTAACCATACCAATAGAAAGATTCTGACCCACAAAGTAACCATATAAGTAAGAACTATAGGCCACTTTAGCTTCATTTATCTTCTCAGGTTTGATTACAGCCACAACATCCCCATTTTCAAGAACTTTAGGGGGATAGTAAGTGACCTTAGTATCCAGAACTTCATTATCCTTCTCCTTAGCAATTTCAGCAAAAGACAAAACTCCCTTCTTCTTAATCTCAACCCTCTCCTCCTGATTTTTAGCTGAAAACACAACATTACCATCTAATGAAACAGAGCTCATAATAGATTTAGGCAAAGGCTTCAGCTTACTGATAGCAGGAATATCATCCTTCTTAAGCAAATAAGGACTCAACTCATCAGATTTCTTCTTAATTAACTTCTTCATAGAAGGACTCTTAAGAACTCCCCTCCATGGTAATCTCATCTTACCTTCTTCCTTTTTCTCAGGTGCCACCACCTCAGAATCACCTTCTTTATCTCTACTAACCGTATTCTCAATCTCCATACTATTATTATCATTAGTAACTTTATCAGAATCAATCTTCACAGCCTTACTCTTCTCCTCAGCAATAGCCTTAGCTTTAGCCTCAGCTAGAGCCTTAGCTTTAGCTACTTCCTTCAAAATCAGATCACATTTTCCCCCAGGCAAAATAGACCCATCATCACCCACAGCAATGCCACTCCCAGTACCAGGCTTGAAATCAAACTTCTGAGCCTTCACAGATAACTGCAACCTGATATCTTCTCCCTTACCATACTCACACTTTTCAGTATTCTTCCCAACCAGTAACTTAACATACTTATTACTAGTTTGAGCACCCTCCACCACTTTCAATAACTCCTTTGGGCTAACCATATCAGGAAGAACATCCTCAGCATTATGGATATCACCATCTAATCTAACCCTGACATGGCTATTATCATCCCAAACAGCTTTAACAGATTTCACTTTAGCACCCTCATTCATAACAGAGCGTTACTTCCTCTTACTCATAAACACAAACTGAACATCCACACCATAGTCAAAAACATTAGAATTAATATCAGGCTGAGGAAAACTAACACCCTTGCTCTCCTTCAAAACCCTACCATCCCTGCCAATAGATTTACCAGCAACAAAATCTCCATACACCCTTCTACCCAGAAAATTAGCAATAATCCCAAGGATCCTACCATACTGACCCTTCAATTTCTTAACAAACTCAAAATTCTTCCCCTCAACCTCCATATCTATCAGAGAATTAACCAGATCTACTTCACCAAACCCAGCCAACTTAATTAACTCAAGCTGCTCAGTAATCAGTCTAACCCTCCAATTATCACCAAATATAGCCTTCATAAAACTCACAATTTCCGTACTAAACATAATAGAATCAGACCGCCCATTGAAATTACGAGACAAAATTACCTGAGGATCAGTCATCTTCTTATTAACATCATGAATCAACTCATCTCTACCAGATCCATCACCAATCTCAGCATCCATATCAGAGCTCATAGTATCCAACTCAACCACCAATGAATCAGGTGGACCAGCCGGAGGAGGTTCCAGATCAGGAACCCTAACAACAGAAACCATAGAAACTGAGGATAAAAGAAAAACCGTGCACTGTGAAGATTCCGACCTCAGCAATGATGTCGGAACAGTGAAACACGAAGAAGAAGAACAAACAGAGAAGGAAAATTAGGGTTAGAATAGGCGGGAAAAGAAAAACAAAGAAGAAAGCTACTGAATCGCCAAAATCGCCCAATTCAGAGAGAAAACCCAGCTTCGTATCCTTTAACATAGTCTGTTGCATGATCAAATATCTTATAGCCTTCCCGTTCCTCCATTCGGGTGCCCGAAACTTCATATAAACCGATAGTTACGTCCATTATAACACGATTCTTTTCTTGTGTACGAATCTCTGTGTCATTGTCGCATCGTGAGTCCGATTACCGTCCCATAAGCTTCATATTCTTTATCTGAGTCTGTTGCATGCTCTGATATATTATGGACTTCCCGTTCCTCCATTCAGGTGCCCGAAACTTCAAAAGAACCGCTAGTTACGTCCATTAAAACACGAGTCTTTTCTTGTGTACGAATCTCTGTGTCATTGTCCCATCGTGAGTCCGATTACCGTCCGGTAAGCTTCATATCCTTTATCTGAGTCTGTTGCATGCTCTGATATATTATGGCCTTCCCGTTCCTCCATTCAGGTGCCCGAAACTTCAAAAGAACCGCTAGTTACGTCCATTAAAACACGAGTCTTTTCTTGTGTACGAATCTCTGTGTCATTGTCCCATCGTGAGTTTGATTACCGTCCGGTCAGCTTCATATCCTTTATCTGAGTCTGTTGCATGCTCAGATATATTATGGCCTTCCCGTTCCTCCATTTGAGTGCCCGAAACTTCAAATGAACCGCTAGTTACGTCCATTAAAACCCGAGTCTTTTCTTGTGTACGAATCTCTGTCTCATTGTCCCATCGTGAGTTCGATTACCGTCCGGTCAGCTTCATATCCTTTATCTGAGTCTGTTGCATGCTTAGATATCTTATGGCTTTCCCGTTCCTTAATTCGGGTGCCCGAAATTTCAAATGTACCGATAGTTACGTCCTTTAAAACTCGAGTCTTTTCTTGTGTACGAATCCCTGTGTCATTGTTCCATCGTGAGTCCGATTACCGTCCGGTAAGCTTCATATCCTTTATCTGAGTCTGTTGCATGCTCAGATATCTTATGGCCTTCCCGTTCCTCCATTCGGGTGCCCGAAACTTCAAATGAACCGCTAGTTACGTCCAATAAAACACGAGTCTTTTCTTGTGTACGAATCTCTGTGTCATTGTCACATCGTGAGTCTGATTACCGTCCGGTCTGCTTCGTATCCCTTAACATAGTTTGTTGCATGATCAAATATCTTATGGCGTTCCCGTTCCTCAATTCGGGTGCCCGAAACTTCAAATGAACCGCTAGTTACGTCCATTAAAACACGAGTCTTTTCTTGTATACGAATCTCTGTGTCATTGTCCCATCGTGAGTCCGATTACCGTCCGGTCAGCTTCATATCCTTTATCTGAGTCTGTTGCATGCTTAGATATCTTATGGCCTTCCCGTACCTCCATTCGGGTGCCCGAAACTTCAAATGTACAGATAGTTACGTCCTTTAAAACTCGAGTCTTTTCTTGTGTACGAATCTCTGTGTCATTGTCCCATCGTGAGTTTGATTACCGTCCGGTCAGCTTCATATCCTTTATCTGAGTCTGTTGCATGCTTAGATATCTTATGGCTTTCCAGTTCCTCCATTCGGGTGCCCAAAACTTTAAATGAACTGCTATTTACGTTCATTAAAACACGAGTCCTTTCTTGTGTACGAATCTCTGTGTCATTGTCCCATCGTGAGTCCGATTACCGTCCGGTCAGCTTCATATCCTTTATCTGAGTCTGTTGCATGCTCAGATATCTTATGGCCTTCACGTTCCTCCATTCGGGTGCCCAAAAACTTCAAATGTACAGATAGTTACGTCCTTTAAAACTCGAGTCTTTTTTTGTGTACGAATCTCTATGTCATTGTCGCATCGTGAGTCCGATTACCGTCCAGTCAGCTTCATATCCTTTATCTGAGTCTGTTGCATGCTTAGATATCTTATGGCCTTCCCGTTCCTCAATTCGGGTGCCCGAAACTTCAAATGAACCTCTAGTTACGTTCATTAAAACACGAGTCTTTTCTTGTGTACGAATCTCTGTGTCATTATCACATCGTGAGTCCGATTACCATCCGGTCTGCTTCGTATCCCTTAACATAGTTTGTTGCATGATCAGATATCTTATGGCGTTCCCGTTCCTCCATTCGGGTGCCCGAAACTTCATATGAACCGATAGTTCCGTCCATTAAAACACGAGTCTTTTCTTGTGTACGAATCTCTGTGTCATTGTTCCATCGTGAGTCCGATTACCGTCCGGTAAGCTTCATATCCATTATTTGAGTCTGTTGCATGCTCTGATATATTATGGCCTTCCCGTTCCTCCATTCGGGTGCCCGAAACTTCAAAAGAACCGCTAGTTACGTCCATTAAAACACGAGTCTTTTCTTGTGTACGAATCTCTGTGTCATTGTCCCATCGTGAGTTCGATTACCGTCCGGTCAGCTTCATATCCTTTATCTGAGTCTGTTGCATGCTTAGATATCTTATGGCTTTCCCGTTCCTCAATTCGGTTGCCCGAAATTTCAAATGTACCGATAGTTACGTCCTTTAAAACTCGAGTCTTTTCTTGTGTGCGAATCTCTATGTCATTGTCGCACCGTGAGTCCGATTACCGTCAGGTCAGCTTCATATCCTTTATCTGAGTCTGTTGCATGCTTAGATATCTTATGGCCTTCCCGTTCCTCAATTCGGGTGCCCGAAACTTCAAATGAACCGCTAGTTACGTCCATTAAAACACGAGTCTTTTCTTGTGTACGAATCTCTGTGTCATTGTCTCATCGTGAGTCCGATTACCGTCCGGTCTGCTTCGTATCCCTTAACCTAGTTTGTCGCATGATCAGATATCTTATGGCGTTCCCGTTCTTCCATTCGGGTGCCCGAAACTTCATATGAACCGATAGTTCCGTCCATTAAAATTCGAGGCTTTTCTTGGGTACGAATCTCTGTGTCATTGTCCCTTCGTGAGTCTGATTACCGTCCGGTCAGCTTCATATCCTTTATCTGAGTCTGTTGCATGCTTAGATATCTTATGACTTTCCCGTTCCTCCATTCGGGTGCCCGAAACTTTAAATGAACCGCTATTTACGTTCATTAAAACACGAGTCTTTTCTTGTGTACGAATCTCTATGTCATTGTCCCATTGTGAGTCCGATTACCGTCCGGTCAGCTTCATATCCTTTATCTGAGTCTGTTGCATGCTCAGATATCTTATGGCCTTCCCGTTCCTCCATTCGGGTGCCCGAAACTTCAAATGTACAGGTAGTTACGTCCTTTAAAACTCGAGTCTTTTCTTGTGTACGAATCTCTATGTCATTGTCGCATCGTGAGTCCAATTACCGTCCGGTCAGCTTCATATCCTTTATCTGAGTCTGTTGCATGCTTAGATATCTTATGGCCATCCCGTTCCTCAATTCGGGTGACCGAAACTTCAAATGAACCGCTAGTTACGTCCATTAAAACACGAGTCTTTTCTTGTGTACGAATCTCTGTGTCATTGTCACATGTTGAGTCCGATTACGGTCCGGTCTACTTCGTATCCCTTAACATAGTTTGTTGCATGATCAGATATCTTATGGCCTTCCCGTTCCTCCATTCGGGTGCCCGAAACTTCATATGAACAGATAGTTCCGTCCATTAAAACTCGAGTCATTTCTTGTGTACGAATCTCTGTGTCATTGTCCCATCGTGAGTCCGATTACCGTCCGGTAAGCTTCATATCCTTTATCTGAGTCTGTTGCATGCTCAGATATCTTATGGCCTTCCCGTTCCTCCATTCGGGTGCCCGAAACTTCAAATTAACCGCTAGTTACGTCCATTAAAACACGAGTCTTTTCTTGTGTACGAATCTCTGTGTCATTGTCCCATCGTGAGTCCGATTACCGTCCGGTCAGCTTCATATCCTTTATCTGAGTCTGTTGCATGCTTAGATATCTTATGGCCTTCCCGTTCCTCAATTCGGGTGCCCGAAATTTCAAATGAACCTCTAGTTACGTCCATTAAAACACGAGTCTTTTCTTGTGTACGAATCTCTGTGTCATTGTCACATCGTGAGTCCGATTACCGTCCGGTCTGCTTCGTATCCCTTAACATAGTTTTTCGCATGATCAGATATCTTATGGCGTTCCCGTTCTTGCATTCGGGTGCCCGAAACTTCATATGAACCGATAGTTCCGTCCATTAAAATTCGAGGCTTTTCTTGGGTACGAATCTCTGTGTCATTGTCCCTTCGTGAGTCCGATTACCGTCCGGTCAGCTTCATATCCTTTATCTGAGTCTGTTGCATGCTTAGATATCTTATGACTTTCCCGTTCCTCCATTCGGGTGCCCGAAACTTCAAATGAACCGCTATTTACGTTCATTAAAACACGAGTCTTTGCTTGTGTACGAATCTCTATGTCATTGTCCCATCGTGAGTCCGATTACCGTCCGGTCAGCTTCATATCCTTTATCTGAGTCTGTTGCCTGCTCAGATATCTTATGGCCTACCCGTTCCTCCATTCGGGTGCCCGAAACTTCAAATGTACAGGTAGTTACGTCCTTTAAAACTCGAGTCTTTTCTTGTGTACGAATCTCTATGTCATTGTCGCATCGTGAGTCCAATTACCGTCCGGTCAGCTTCATATCCTTTATCTGAGTCTGTTGCATGCTTAGATATCTTATGGCCATCCCGTTCCTCAATTCGGGTGCCCGAAACTTCAAATGAACCGCTAGTTACGTCCATTAAAACACGAGTCATTTCTTGTGTACGAATCTCTGTGTCATTGTCACATCGTGAGTCCGATTACGGTCCGGTCTACTTCGTATCCCTTAACAGAGTTTGTTGCATGATCAGATATCTTATGGCCTTCCCGTTCCTCCATTCGAGTGCCCGAAACTTCATATGAACAGATAGTTCCGTCCATTAAAACTCGAGTCATTTCTTGTGTACGAATCTATGTGTCATTGTCCCATCGTGAGTCCGATTACCATCCGGTAAGCTTCATATCCTTTATCTGAGTCTGTTGCATGCTCAGATATCTTATGGCCTTCCTGTTCCTCCATTCGGGTGCCCGAAACTTCAAATGAACCGCTAGTTACGTCCATTAAAACACGAGTCTTTTCTTGTGTACGAATCTCTGTGTCATTGTCCCATCGTGAGTCCGATTACCGTCCGGTCAGCTTCATATCCTTTATCTGAGTCTGTTGCTTGCTTAGATATCTTATGGGCTTCCCGTTCCTCAATTCGGGTGCCCGAAATTTCAAATGAACCTCTAGTTATGTCCATTAAAACATGAGTCTTTTCTTGTGTACGAATCTCTGTGTCATTGTCACATCGTGAGTCCCATTACCGTCCGGTCTGCTGCGTATCCCTTAACATAGTTTGTTGCATGATCAGATATCTTATGGCGTTCCCGTTCCTCAATTCGGGTGCCCGAAACTTCAAATGAACCGCTAGTTACGTCCATTAAAACACGAGTCTTTTCTTGTGTACGAATCTCTGTGTCATTGTCACATCGTGAGTCCGATCACCGTCCGGTCTGCTTCGTATCACTTAACATAGTTTGTTGCATGATCTGATATCTTATGGCGTTCCCGTTCCTCCATTCGGGTGCCCGAAACTTCATATGAACCGATAGTTCCGTCCATTAAAACTCGAGTCTTTTCTTGTGTACGAATCACTGTGTCATTGTTCCATCGTGAGTCCGATTACCGTCCGGTCAACTTCATATCCTTTATCTGAGTCTGTTGCATGCTTAGATATCTTATGGCTTTCCCGTTACTGCATTCGGGTGCCCGAAACTTCAAATGAACCGCTATTTACGTTCATTAAAACACGAGTCTTTTCTTGTGTACGAATCTCTGTGTCATTGTCCCATCGTGAGTCCGATTACCGTCCGGTCAGCTTCATATCCTTTATCTGAGTCTGTTGCATGCTCAGATATCTTATGGCCTTCACGTTCCTCCATTCGGGTGCCCGAAACTTCAAATGTACAGATAGTTATGTCCTTTAAAACTCGAGTCTTTTCTTGTGTACGAATCTCTATGTCATTGTCGCATTGTGAGTCCGATTACCGTCCGGTCAGCTTCATATCCTTTATCTGAGTCTGTTGCATGCTTAGATATCTTATGGCCTTCCCGTTCCTCAATTCGGGTGCCCGAAACTTCAAATGAACCGCTAGTTACGTCCATTAAAACACGAGTCTTTTCTTGTGTACGAATCCCTGTGTCATTGTTCCATCGTGAGTCCGATTACCGTCCGGTAAGCTTCATATCCTTTATCTGAGTCTGTTGCATGCTCAGATATCTTATGGCCTTCCCGTTCCTCCATTCGGGTGCCCGAAACATCAAATGAACCGCTAGTTACGTCCATTAAAACACGAGTCTTTTCTTGTGTACGAATCTCTATGTCATTGTCCCATCGTGAGTCCGATTACCGTCCGGTCAGCTTCATATCCTTTATCTGAGTCTGTTGCATGCTTAGATATCTTATGGCTTTCCCGTTCCTCAATTTGGGTGCCCGAAATTTCAAATGTACCGATAGTTACGTCCTTTAAAACTCGAGTCTTTTCTTGTGTACGAATCTCTATGTCATTGTCGCATCGTGAGTCCGATTACCGTCCGGTCAGCTTCATATCCTTTATCTGAGTCTGTTACATGCTTAGATATCTTATGGCCTTCCCGTTCCTCAATTCGGGTGCCCGAAATTTCAAATGAACCGCTAGTTACGTCCATTAAAACACGAGTCTTTTCTTGTGTACGAATCTTTGTGTCATTGTCCCATCGTGAGTCCGATTACCGTCCGCTCAACCTCATATCCTTTATCTGAGTCTGTTGCATGCTTAGATATCTTATGGCTTTCCCGTTACTGCATTCGGGTGCCCGAAACTTCAAATGAACTGCTATTTACGTTCATTAAAACACGAGTCTTTTCTTGTGTACGACTCTGTGTCATTGTCCCATCGTGAGTCCGATTACCGTCCGGTCAGCTTCATATCCTTTATCTGAGTCTGTGGCATGCTCAGAAATCTTATGGCCTTCACGTTCCTCCATTCGGGTGCCCGAAACTTCAAATGTACAGATAGTTACGTCCTTTAAAACTCGAGTCTTTTCTTGTGTACGAATCTCTATGTCATTGTCGCATCGTGAGTCCGATTACCGTCCGGTCAGCTTCATATCCTTTATCTGAGTCTGTTGCATGCTTAGATATCTTATGGCCTTCCCGTTCCTCAATTCGAGTGCCCGAAATTTCAAATGAACCGATAGTTACGTCCTTTAAAACTCGAGTCATTTCTTGTGTACGAATCTCTGTGTCATTGAACCATTGTGAGTCCGATTACCGTCCGGTAAGTTTCATATCCTTTATCTGAGTCTGTTGCATGCTCAGATATCTTATGGCCTTCCCGTTCCTCCATTCGGGTGCCCGAAACTTCAAATGAACCGCTAGTTACGTCCATTAAAACACGAGTCTTTTCTTGTGTACGAATCTCTGTGTCATTGTCCCATCGTGAGTCCGATTACCGTCCGGTCAGCTTCATATCCTTTATCTGAGTCTGTTGCATGCTTAGATATCTTATGGCCTTCCCGTTCCTCAATTCGGGTGCCCGAAATTTCAAATGAACCTCTAGTTACGTCCATTAAAACACGAGTCTTTTCTTGTCAACGAATCTCTGTGTCATTGTCACATCGTGAGTCCGATTACCGTCCGGTCTGCTTCGTATCCCTTAACATAGTTTGTTGCAAGATCAGATATCTTATGGCGTTCCCGTTCATCCATTCTGGGGCCCGAAACTTCAAATGAACCGCTAGTTACGTCCATTAAAACACGAGTCTTTTCTTGTGTACGAATCTCTGTGTCATTGTCCCATCGTGAGTCCGATTACCGTCCGGTCAGCTTCATATCCTTTATCTGAGTCTGTTGCATGCTTAGATATCTTATGGCCTTCCCGTTCCTCAATTCGGGTGCCCGAAATTTCAAATGAACCTCTAGTTACGTCCATTAAAACATGAGTCTTTTCTTGTGTACGAATCTCTGTGTCATTGTCACATCGTGAGTCCCATTACCGTCCGGTCTGCTTCGTATCCCTTAACATAGTTTGTTGCATGATCAGATATCTTATGGCGTTCCCGTTCCTCAATTCGGGTGCCCGAAACTTCAAATGAACCGCTAGTTACGTCCATTAAAACACGAGTCTTTTCTTGTGTACGAATCTCTGTGTCATTGTCACATCGTGAGTCCGATCACCGTCCGGTCTGCTTCGTATCGCTTAACATAGTTTGTTGCATGATCTGATATCTTATGGCGTTCCCGTTCCTCCATTCGGGTGCCCGAAACTTCATATGAACCGATAGTTCCGTCCATTAAAACTCGAGTCTTTTCTTGTGTACGAATCTCTGTGTCATTGTTCCATCGTGAGTCCGATTACCGTCCGGTCAACTTCATATCCTTTATCTGAGTCTGTTGCATGCTTAGATATCTTATGGCTTTCCCGTTACTGCATTCGGGTGCCCGAAACTTCAAATGAACCGCTATTTACGTTCATTAAAACACGAGTCTTTTCTTGTGTACGAATCTCTGTGTCATTGTCCCATCGTGAGTCCGATTACCGTCCGGTCAGCTTCATATCCTTTATCTGAGTCTGTTGCATGCTCAGATATCTTATGGCCTTCACGTTCCTCCATTCGGGTGCCCGAAACTTCAAATGTACAGATAGTTACGTCCTTTAAAACTCGAGTCTTTTCTTGTGTACGAATCTCTATGTCATTGTCGCATTGTGAGTCCGATTACCGTCCGGTCAGCTTCATATCCTTTATCTGAGTCTGTTGCATGCTTAGATATCTTATGGCCTTCCCGTTCCTCAATTCGGGTGCCCGAAACTTCAAATGAACCGCTAGTTACGTCCATTAAAACACGAGTCTTTTCTTGTGTACGAATCCCTGTGTCATTGTTCCATCGTGAGTCCGATTACCGTCCGGTAAGCTTCATATCCTTTATCTGAGTCTGTTGCATGCTCAGATATCTTATGGCCTTCCCGTTCCTCCATTCGGGTGCCCGAAACTTCAAATGAACCGCTAGTTACGTCCATTAAAACACGAGTCTTTTCTTGTGTACGAATCTCTGTGTCATTGTCCCATCGTGAGTCCGATTACCGTCCGGTCAGCTTCATATCCTTTATCTGAGTCTGTTGCATGCTTAGATATCTTATGGCTTTCCCGTTCCTCAATTTGGGTGCCCGAAATTTCAAATGTACCGATAGTTACGTCCTTTAAAACTCGAGTCTTTTCTTGTGTACGAATCTCTATGTCATTGTCGCATCGTGAGTCCGATTACCGTCCGGTCAGCTTCATATCCTTTATCTGAGTCTGTTGCATGCTTAGATATCTTATGGCCTTCCCGTTCCTCAATTCGAGTGCCCGAAATTTCAAATGAACCGATAGTTACGTCCTTTAAAACTCGAGTCATTTCTTGTGTACGAATCTCTGTGTCATTGAACCATTGTGAGTCCGATTACCGTCCGGTAAGTTTCATATCCTTTATCTGAGTCTGTTGCATGCTCAGATATCTTATGGCCTTCCCGTTCCTCCATTCGGGTGCCCGAAACTTCAAATGAACCGCTAGTTACGTCCATTAAAACACGAGTCTTTTCTTGTGTACGAATCTCTGTGTCATTGTCCCATCGTGAGTCCGATTACCGTCCGGTCAGCTTCATATCCTTTATCTGAGTCTGTTGCATGCTTAGATATCTTATGGCCTTCCCGTTCCTCAATTCGGGTGCCCGAAATTTCAAATGAACCTCTAGTTACGTCCATTAAAACACGAGTCTTTTCTTGTCAACGAATCTCTGTGTCATTGTCACATCGTGAGTCCGATTACCGTCCGGTCTGCTTCGTATCCCTTAACATAGTTTGTTGCAAGATCAGATATCTTATGGCGTTCCCGTTCATCCATTCTGGGGCCCGAAACTTCAAATGAACCGCTAGTTACGTCCATTAAAACACGAGTCTTTTCTTGTGTACGAATCTCTGTGTCATTGTCCCATCGTGAGTCCGATTACCGTCCGGTCAGCTTCATATCCTTTATCTGAGTCTGTTGCATGCTTAGATATCTTATGGCCTTCCCGTTCCTCAATTCGGGTGCCCGAAATTTCAAATGAACCTCTAGTTACGTCCATTAAAACATGAGTCTTTTCTTGTGTACGAATCTCTGTGTCATTGTCACATCGTGAGTCCCATTACCGTCCGGTCTGCTTCGTATCCCTTAACATAGTTTGTTGCATGATCAGATATCTTATGGCGTTCCCGTTCCTCAATTCGGGTGCCCGAAACTTCAAATGAACCGCTAGTTACGTCCATTAAAACACGAGTCTTTTCTTGTGTACGAATCTCTGTGTCATTGTCACATCGTGAGTCCGATCACCGTCCGGTCTGCTTCGTATCGCTTAACATAGTTTGTTGCATGATCTGATATCTTATGGCGTTCCCGTTCCTCCATTCGGGTGCCCGAAACTTCATATGAACCGATAGTTCCGTCCATTAAAACTCGAGTCTTTTCTTGTGTACGAATCTCTGTGTCATTGTTCCATCGTGAGTCCGATTACCGTCCGGTCAACTTCATATCCTTTATCTGAGTCTGTTGCATGCTTAGATATCTTATGGCTTTCCCGTTACTGCATTCGGGTGCCCGAAACTTCAAATGAACCGCTATTTACGTTCATTAAAACACGAGTCTTTTCTTGTGTACGAATCTCTGTGTCATTGTCCCATCGTGAGTCCGATTACCGTCCGGTCAGCTTCATATCCTTTATCTGAGTCTGTTGCATGCTCAGATATCTTATGGCCTTCACGTTCCTCCATTCGGGTGCCCGAAACTTCAAATGTACAGATAGTTACGTCCTTTAAAACTCGAGTCTTTTCTTGTGTACGAATCTCTATGTCATTGTCGCATTGTGAGTCCGATTACCGTCCGGTCAGCTTCATATCCTTTATCTGAGTCTGTTGCATGCTTAGATATCTTATGGCCTTCCCGTTCCTCAATTCGGGTGCCCGAAACTTCAAATGAACCGCTAGTTACGTCCATTAAAACACGAGTCTTTTCTTGTGTACGAATCCCTGTGTCATTGTTCCATCGTGAGTCCGATTACCGTCCGGTAAGCTTCATATCCTTTATCTGAGTCTGTTGCATGCTCAGATATCTTATGGCCTTCCCGTTCCTCCATTCGGGTGCCCGAAACTTCAAATGAACCGCTAGTTACGTCCATTAAAACACGAGTCTTTTCTTGTGTACGAATCTCTGTGTCATTGTCCCATCGTGAGTCCGATTACCGTCCGGTCAGCTTCATATCCTTTATCTGAGTCTGTTGCATGCTTAGATATCTTATGGCTTTCCCGTTCCTCAATTTGGGTGCCCGAAATTTCAAATGTACCGATAGTTACGTCCTTTAAAACTCGAGTCTTTTCCTATAGCCTTTTGACCCATCCTCCAAACATACCATATCTCAAACATCATCAGGACTGCTATCATTATTACTAGAGTTCTGAATCTTTACATTCCAAGCAGCAATAGCCAAATCATCAACTTGACTACTTTTAAACTCAATACCAGCTAACTTCCAAGAAACACTGCCCAAAATAGCTTTAAAAACCACATCAGCAGATCTCTTTTTACCACTAAAAATTCTATTATTTCTCTCCTGCCAAATAGTATAAACAGCAGCAGCTAACACAAGTTTTTTAATAGTACCCCATGCCTTATTATTATTCCTCATCCTTTCCACATAAAGAACAATCCTCTTCCATTCATCAGGAAATTTCTCCATTCTAGCTAAAACCTTCAGCTTCCACCAAACACTCTTAGAAAAATTGCACTTGAAAAAGAGATGATCATGACTGTCAGGGCCACTCCCACAAAGACTACATTTAAACTGCTGATTCTTGTTCCAAACTAACAATCTGTCCTGTGTAGGCAGCTTACCTTTCACAGCAAGCCAACAGATAAAAGTTTGCCTAGGTATACTATGCTTAAACCAAACAAACTTATGCCAATTAACCACCTCAGCCTTCCTAATCAACTCATCATAAACAACCCTAGAGCATAAAGGCCTAAATCCACCCCCCTCCTTCAATAACCCAAACCTATCCTTAACATTTTCCCTTAAAAGTGGCAAAGTATCAGCAAATAACCAAGCATACTTAGACCTCCACTCATCAGGGACATTCCACCCATCTTTATTCAGAATACCAGCTACCTTCATTCTCATATCAAACCCAGCAGCCTTTATATCTCTCCTATCAATCAGATTGACCAAAGGACCTCTAACATGCCACTTGTCAACCCAAGCATTAGCAAGACACCCATCCCCAAGAGTAACAATACATTTATCTCTAAACATACCTCTACAAGCCAACAGTTGTTTCCAAGTCCATGAATCAGAATTGGTCTCCCCAATTTCCCATAGACTACAACCCTTCAATTTATAAGTATGAATCCATGCCACCCACAGAGATTCTTTATTATTCAGGATATTCCACACATGTTTAGCCATCAAAGCAATATTCCTCTCCTTTAAATTAACAATCCCCAAGCCACCCTGGCACTTTTTAAGACACAATTCCTCCCATCCCACTTTAGCACTCCCCTGCTTAAACTCCCCTTGGCACCATAAGAAACCCCTACATAGTCTTATAACATCATAAGTAACATTATCAGGGAGAATGAATAAGGATGACCAATAAACTGTGATAGAAGCCAGAACAGATTTCAACAGCTGCACTCTGCCAGCATAGGACAGATACTGATTTTTCCAATCAGAAATACGTTTCTTGATTTTATCAATCAACACCCCACAATCTTTCTGGTACAATCTCTTAGAAGAAAGAGGTATGCCTAAATATTTTAAAGGAAGGCTACCCTCCCTGAAAGGAAGAATACCCAATATATCTCTCTGAATATCAGCATCCACATTACCAAAAATAACTTCACTCTTGTTCATATTAGGCCTTAGACCAGAACAACCTCCAAATTCTTCCAACACCTCTCTCACAACCTGAATAGATTCTCCATTAGCACTACAAAATATAAAAAGATCATCAGCAAAACACAAATGTGTGAGTTTTAACTCCTCACACTTCCAATGATATTGAAATTCAGCAGCTTCTCTAATCCTTCTTATCATCATCAGATTAAGAACTTCCATGACTAAAGTGAACAGGTAAGGGGAAATAGGATCCCCTTGCCTAAGCCCTTTCTCTCCTCTAAAATACCCATACAATTGCCCATTAAAGTTTATAGAGTAGGATACAGTAGTAAGACACATCATAATCCAATTGATAAACTTCTCAGGGAAACCAAACTGCACCAGACAAGTTTTCAAAAAGGAATGGTCTACAGAATCATAGGCTTTTTGCAGATCCACCTTCAAAGCAACTCTCGGATAACCCCTCTTCCAATCATACCCTTTCACCAATTCTTGAGCCAAAAGTATATTATCACTAATTAGCCTTCCAGGCACAAAAGCACTCTGAGCCTTATCAACTAACCCCTCCAACACCTTCATAAGCCTATTACATATTACTTTGCTGATGAATTTATAAATTACATTACAGCAAGCAATAGGCCTGAATTCATTCACCACATTAGGACTAGCAACTTTAGGTACCAAAGAAATAGTTGTTGCATTAATTTGTTTCAAAATTTTACCGGTCACAAAAAATTCCTGAACAGCTTTACTAACTTCTTCACCCACAATACTCCAGGAAGACTTAAAAAACTTGGCTGAATAACCATCAGGCCCAGGAGCTTTCTCATCACTGATCTGAAACATAGCAGCTCGAACCTCCTCTAATGACACAGATTTCACTAACTCAACAGCATCATTACTTTTAACTTTGTTAACAAATAAACCCTCCATATCCCTGATCCCCTCAACAGTATCCTTTTGACCCATCATAGACATAAAATATTTAACAAACGCATTACCAATATTCTTACCCTCATAAACATTACCCTCAACATCATTGATCTGAGACAATTTTCCCCTCTTCTGTCTTTGTTTCACAGATTGAAAAAAATACTTATTATTCTGATCCCCAACTGTTAACCAGTGAACTTTGGCCTTCTGTTTGAGCATAGATT
This sequence comes from Ambrosia artemisiifolia, assembly GCA_032199755.1. Classification (NCBI taxonomy): domain Eukaryota; kingdom Viridiplantae; phylum Streptophyta; class Magnoliopsida; order Asterales; family Asteraceae; genus Ambrosia; species Ambrosia artemisiifolia. The sequence goes on from CM063529.1 coordinate 15,171,672, forward strand.
CTTCATCCCTCAAAGCATCATTGTAAGCATCAAGATAAACAGCCTCCTCCTGCCTCAAACTTTCATTTCCAGAATCAAGAGACACCTCCAACTGAATTTTTTCCAACTCAATCTTCAAACTCTCTACTTTTTTATGCAAATTCCCCTGCTGAAAATTTAACTTTCTCAATGGTCTTTTCAACAGTTTCAGCTTAGAGACCACCTCAAACATTTTACACCCCTCAATCTTCCTATCCCAACCCTTTCTGACCAACGGTAAAAATTCTTTTTTATCAGTCAGGTAATTCCAAAATTTAAACGGCATATGCTCACCATTCTGGCCTCCAGTACAAGATACAACAACAGGTGAATGATCAGAAGTATAAAACGGAAGAAATTTTGCCCCCATATTAGCAAACACCTCCTCAAACTTCATATTAACCATAGCCCTATCAAGTTTCTCCATAATCCCATCACTCTTGCCAGGCTTCTGGTTCCAGGTAAAGTGCAGACCTGAACTGGGCAAATCAGAAACCTTCAACTCAGCAACACACTCTTGAAGTTCCACCATACCATATAAAGAAGAAGCAACATCACAGTTCTTTTCCCCAGGATCCATAATAGCATTAAAATCACCCATTATTAACCAGGGATTGTCCCCAATTAACTGAGAATGACATATAAGATTAGACCACAAAGTCCTTCTTCCCACCACATTAGTAACCCCATATAAGAATGAACAGAAAAACTTATCTTCATCCCCCACAGGGCAAACCACACAGTGAATAACTTGCTCATCAGCATATAAAACAACCACATCTATAACTCTAGCATCCCATCCAACCACAATTCTCACCCAACTAGAACAACTACCCCCATTAGAAGTCCACTCCCACTGCCACATAATATTTTTACAAACAGCCTCAACATTATGTGAACTAACTCTAGTTTCAACTAATCCAACCAAACAAATCTTATTCTCCCTTATTAATCTAGAAATCTGCTTTTGTCTAGAGGAATTAGACATCCCTCTGACATTCCACATCATGGAATTAATCTTCATTAATAACCTTTTCAGCTCCCAAAGAGTTCTTCATTCCAGAAGTACTCTCCCCACTACCCTTATCAGTCCCATCACAAACCATATCAACCATATTATCATTATTCTCACCATTGCTAGCCTCAACTATCTTAGCAAACATTAATTTATCCCATTGTTCAAAAAACACCTTAACCTGCCCAATGTTCCACTTCTTCATAACCTCATTTGAAGGGCACTTCTTATTCAACACATAATGAGCAACCTCATTAAATTGCAAGTCATTCATCTTAAAGTACCCAGACTTAATATTAACTTTAGTTTCTATCTTTTTCTGCACCTCAGAATTCATACCATCCTTCATATCAACAACATTCCCTGACCCATTCTCTCCTGAACTCCCAACCCCAGAGTCCTTCTTAACACTCACCCTACCCTTATCCTCACCTTTTTTACCCTTGCCCTTATCAATACCCTCTTCCAATTCCTCTCTAAGAACCTCAAAAGTATTCTGCAAATTGATATTCCCCTCACCAGAATTCTTACCTTGGTTGTTTTTAGTAACCCATTGCTTCACAACATTATTTCTCTTATCCCTATTCTGTCCATTACCTCTACCTCCATTACCATACCCCCTATTACCTTGCCCCTTAACATCATTACCCCTACCAGTAGCAGCATTCTGGTTACCAAATCTATTACCTCCAGACCCAGACCCATTACCTCCATTGATCCTCCCAGAGTTAGAAGGACCAACACCATTACTATTATTATTATTAATAAATTTATTATTTCTTCCCACTGTTACAAATCCATCATTATTAATACCTGAAACAGGGAAATCAGCCTCACTAGCCTTATATAACTCCTTCAACAGTTGCTGAGTCTTCAAAGAAACATCCTCCTCAGACAATTCTCTAACCTTACATGATTCAAAATCATGTCCAAACACCTTGCAAGCAGAACACTTCTTGACTTTAACATGATATTCCACCTTTACCTCCTTGATAAAAGCTGGTTTGTCACCCTCAGCAGGATAATAAGCTTTCACAAAATCTGGCAAGGTTTTCTCAGCACTAATTTCAACCAAAACCCTTGCAAATCCTGCTCTCCCCTCTTTTTTACTACATCTCAAAGCAGTGACCTTATCAGGCATTAAAGGATTCCCAACCATACTTAACATACTACATATACTTTCTCTATTCCAAAGTTCCATAGGCATGTTGGGAATAGTAACCCAAATGGGAATAGTAGCAGGTTCCACTTTGTCCACATTAATCCCTACCTCCCATCTTTTAACACAAAGAGGTATATCATTAATAACCCAAGGACCCTTACTAATAGCATTCAACATACCTGCTTCAGATTTAAACTTAAAGAAATAAACCCCAGCCCCATTAGAAGAAACATCAACTAACCCAAAATTCTTCCACATTCTAAACAAATGATATCTCACCATTCCCATAGGAAGATTCTGTCCAACAAAATAACCATAGAGATAAGAATTGTAAGCAGACTTTGCTTCAGCCAGTTTCTCCGGATTAATCACAGCCACAACTTCTCCATTCTCCAACACCTTTGGAGGATAATAAGCCATTTTAGTTTCCAGGACACAATTAGAATTTTCTTTTGCTATATCAGCAAAAGACAAAACCCCCTTCTTCTTTTCAGCATCCTTGACAGCAGAATTAGAAGCAGAAAACACCACATTATCCTTAATAGAGACAGTATCCATAATAGACTTAGGCATAGGCTTCATGTTACCAATAGAGATAATATCATCCTCAGACAACTTCTTAGGACCCATTTCAGCAGATTTCTTCAGAATAAGCTTCTTCATCGAAGGAGTCTTCAAAATACCCCTCCAAGGCATCCTCACCTGATTAACAACCTCCTGTGCTTTTTCAACTTCAACATTCCCCTCTGCCTCCTTAGCTTCCTCCTCTTTCCTCTGTTTCTCAGCCTTTATTCTCGCAATCTCTTTCAAACGAAGTTCACTTTTACCTCCAAGAAGCACTTCCCCCTCCTTATCAATAACAATCCCTTCCCCCACACCAGGTTTAAACTCAAATACTTGAGTTTCAGCAGACAGCTTCAGCTTTAACTCACTAGCCCTATCCTTTTTACCATGAGAGTTCTTACTTCCCACCACAACCTTCACAGGTGCTGTACCCTTACTACCTCCTTCCACAACATTTAACAACTCTTGAGAATTAAAAGTATCAGGGAGAACATCATCAGAATTAGCAAGGCCCTCTTCAACAGGCTCCTTCACATACAAACCATCCCCCCACATAACTTTCCTGCTCTTAAGTTTGACTCCCTCATTCCTCACTGACCTCTTCTTCCTCTTGTCCATCCAAACCAACTTAGCACCCATTCCCACCTCCAACACATTCAACGAAGAATCAACCTGAGGGAATTTAACACCTCTACCTTCCTCCTTCATTTCCACATCCTCAGTACCATCCCTACTAACCCCAGAACTTCCATACCCCTTCCTACTAAGAAAATTGGCAATAACTTCCATAATAATACCATACCTACCAGCCAACTTCTCATGAAATTTCAGACCCCTCCCAGCAATCTCCAAATCAACCAGACGATTCACAGAATCCAGTTTACCCATCCCCGCTAACTTCAATAAATCCAAAGTCTCAGAACACAAACGTTTCTTCCAATTTTCCCCATATAAAATCCTCAGCAAACAAACAACATCCACACTAATAATAAGAGAATCAGTTTTACCTGAAACAATACGGTTCAAAACAACCTGCTCAGCCTCCCCTATAGAAGTTCCATCAGCAGTAGGAGACTCCTTCACAGAACCCAAATCCTGAGCATCAACCATCTGAACATTCGATAAATCGGGTGGAATAGCCGGCGGTGGATCCGGCACTGGAACCCTAGGACCAGGTTCCATAGGACTCGCGCACTGTGAAGATTCCAGTATCTACAAAGGTACTGGAACAGTGAAACACGAAATAGAAAAGAAAACAGAGGGAGAATTAGGGTTAGAGAATAGCCAGAAAAGAGAAACGAAGAAGAAAACACTGATATCGCCAAAATCGCCCAATATCAGAGAGAAAACCCTATTCGTTCCACCTTAGCTTCGTAGCTTCATCTCCTTTATCTGAGTCTGTTGCATGCTTAGATGTCTTATGGCTTTCCCGTTCCTCAATTCGGGTGCCCGAAATTTCAAATGTACCGCTAGTTACGTCCATTAAAATACGACTCTTTTCTTGTGTTCGAATCTCTCTGTCATTGTCGTATCGTGAGTCCGATTTCCGTCCGATCGGCTTCATATCCTTTATCTGAGTCTGTTGCACGCTTAGATATCTTATGGCCTTCCCGTTCCTTAATTCGGGTGCCCGAAATTTCAAATGAACCTCTAGTTACGTCCATTAAAACACGAGTCTTTTCTTGTGTACGAATCTCTGTGTCATTGTCACATCGTAAGTCCGATTACCGTCCGGTCTGCTTCGTATATCTTAACATAGTTTGTTGCATGATCAGATATCTTATGGCGTTCCCGTTCCTCCATTCGAGTGCCCGAAACTTCATATGAACCGATAGTTCCATCCATTAAAACACGAGTCTTTTCTTGTGTACGAATCTCTGTGTCATTGTCCCATCGTGAGTCCGATTACCGTCCGGTCAGCTTCATATCCTTTATCTGAGTCTGTTGCATGCTCAGATATCTTATGGCCTTCCCGTTCCTCCATTCGGGTGCCCGAAACTTCAAATGAACCGCTAGTTACGTCCATTAAAACACGAGTCTTTTCTTGTGTACGAATCTCTGTGTCATTGTCCCATCGGGAGTCCGATTACCGTCCGGTCAGCTTCATATCCTTTATTTGAGTCTGTTGCATGCTTAGATATCTTATGGCTTTCCCGTTCCTCAATTTGAGTCTGTTGCATGCTTAGATATCTTATGGCTTTCCCGTTCCTCAATTCGGGTGCCCGAAATTGCATGCTTAGATATCTATGTCATTGTCGCATCGTGAGTCCGATTACCGTTCGGTCAGCTTCATATCCTTTATCAGAGTCTGTTGCATGCTTAGATATCTAATGGGCTTCCCGTAACTCCATTCGGGTGCCCGAAAATTCAAATGTACAGATAGTTACGTCCTTTAAAACTCGAGTCTTTTGTTGTGTACGAATCTCTATGTCATTGTCGCATCGTGAGTCCGATTAACGTCCGGTCAGCTTCATATCCTTTATCTGAGTCTGTTGCATGCTTAGATATCTTATGGCTTTTCCGTTCCTCCATTCGAGTGTCCGAAACGTCAAACGAACCGCTAGTTACGTCCATTAAAATACGAGTCTTTTCTTGTGTACGAATCTCTATGTTATTGTCCCATCGTGAGTCTGATTACCGTCCGGTAAGCTTCATATCCTTTATCTGAGTATGTTGCATGCTTAGATATCTTATGGCCTTCCCGTTCCTCCATTCGGGTGCTCGAAACTTCAAATGAACCGCTAGTTACGTCCATTAAAACTCAAGTCTTTTCTTGTGTACGAATCTCTATGTCATTGTCGCATCGTGAGTCCTTTTACCGTCCGGTCAGCCTCATATCCTTTATCTGAGTCTGTTGCATGCTTAGATATCTTATGGCCTTCCCGTACCTCCATTCGGGTGCCCGAAACTTCAAATTACAGATAGTTACGTCCTTTTAAACTCGAGTCTTTTCTTGTGTACGAATCTCTATGTCATTATCGCATCTTGAGTCCGATTAACGTCCGGTCAGCTTCATATCCTTTATCTGAGTCTGTTGCATGCTTAGATATCTTATGGCTTTCCCGTTCCTCAATTCGGGTGCCCGAAACGTCAAATGAACCGCTAGTTACGTCCATTAAAATACGAGTCTTTTCTTGTGTACGAATCTCTATGTCATTGTCCCATCGTGAGTCTGATTACCATCCGGTAAGCTTCATATCCTTTATCTGAGTATGTTGCATGCTCAGATAACTTATGGCCTTCCCGTTCCTCCATTCGGGTGCTCGAAACTTCAAATGAACCGCTAGTTACGTCCATTAAAACACGAGTCTTTTCTTGTGTACGAATCTCTATGTCATTGTCCCATCGTGAGTCCGATTACCGTCCGGTCAGCTTGATATCCTTTATCTGAGTCTGTTGCATGCTCAGATAACTTATGGCCTTCCCGTTCCTCCATTCGGGTGCCCGAAATGTCAAATGAACCGCTAGATACGTCCATTAAAATACGAGTCTTTTCTTGTGTACGAATCTCTATGTCATTCTCCCATCGTGAGTCTGATTACCGTCCGGTAAGCTTCATATCCTTTATCTGAGTATGTTGCATGCTCAGATATCTTATGGCCTTCCCGTTCCTCCATTCGGGTGCTCGAAACTTCAAATGAACCGCTAGTTACGTCCATTAAAACACGAGTCTTTTCTTGTGTACGAATCTCTGTGTCATTGTCCCATCGTGAGTTCGATTACCGTCCGGTCAGCTTCATATCCTTTATCTGAGTCTGTTGCAGGCTTAGATATCTTATGGCCTTCCCGTTCCTCAATTCGGGTGCCCGAAACTTCAAATGAACTGCTATTTACGTTCATTAAAACACGAGTCTTTTCTTGTGTACGAATCTCTGTGTCATTGTCCCATCGTGAGTCCGATTACCGTCCGGTCAGCTTCATATCCTTTATCTGAGTCTGTTGCATGCTTAGATATTTTATGGCCTTCTCGTTCCTCCATTCGGATGCCCGAAACTTCAAATATACAGATAGTTACGTCCTTTAAAACTCGAGTCTTTTCTTGTGTACGAATCTCTATGTCTCTGTCGCATCGTGAGTCCGATTACAGTCCGGTCATCTTCATATCCTTTATATGAGTCTGTTGCATGCTTAGATATCTTATGGCCTTCCCGTTCCTCCATTCGGGTGCCCGAAACTTCAAATGAACCGCTAGTTACGTCCATTAAAATACGAGTCTTTTCTTGTGTACGAATCACTATGTCATTGTCCCATCGTGAGTCTGATTACCGTCCGGTAAGCTTCATATCCTTTGTCTGAGTATGTTGCATGCTCAGATATCTTATGGCCTTCCCGTTCCTCCATTCGGGTGCTCGAAACTTCAAATGAACCGCTAGTTACGTCCATTAAAACTCGAGTCTTTTCTTGTGTACGAATCTCTATGTCATTGTCGCATCGTGAGTCCGATTACCTTCCGGTCAGCTTCATATTCTTTATCTGAGTCTTTTGCATGCTTTGATTTCTTATGGCCTTCCCGTACCTCCATTCGGGTGCCCGAAACTTCAAATGTACAGATAGTTACGTCCTTTAAAACTCGAGTCTTTTCTTGTGTGCGAATCTCTATGTCATTGTCGCATCGTGAGTCCGATTACCGTCCGCTCAGCTTGATATCCTTTATCTGAGTCTGTTGCATGCTTAGATATCTTATGGCCTTCCAGTACCTCCATTCGGGTGCCCGAAACTTCAAATGTACATATAGTTACGTCCTTTAAAACTCGAGTCTTTTCTTGTGTACGAATCTCTATGTCATTGTCGCATCGCGAGTACGATTAACGTCCGGTCAGCTTCATATCCTTTATCTGAGTCTGTTGCATGCTTAGAAGTCTTATGGCTTTCCCGTTCCTCCATTCGGGTGCCCAAAACGTCAAATGAACCGCTAGTTACGTCCATTAAAATACGAGTCTTTTCTTGTGTACGAATCTCTATGTCATTGTCCCATCGTGAGTCCGTTTACTGTCCGGTCAGCTTCATATTCTTTATCTGAGTTTGTTGCATGCTTAGATATCTTATGGCTTTCCCGATCATCCATTCGGGTGCCCGAAATTTCAAATGAACCGCTATTTACGTTCATTAAAACACGAGTCTTTTCTTGTGTACGAATCTCTGTGTCATTGTCCCATCGTGAGTCCGATTACCGTTCGGTCAGCTTCATATCCTTTATCTGAGTCTGTTGCATTCTCAGATATCTTATGGCCTTCCCGTTCCTCCATTCGGGTGCCCGAACCTTCAAATGAACCGCTAGTTACGTCCATTAAAACTCGAGTCTTTTCTTGTGTACGAATCTTTATGTCATTGTTGCATCGTGAGTCTGATTACCGTCCGGTCAGCTTCATATCCTTTATCTGAGTCTGTTGCATGCTTAGATATCTTATGGCCTTCCCGTACCTCCATTCGGGTGCCCAAAACTTCAAATGAACCGCTATTTACGTTCATTAAAACACGAGTCTTTTCTTGTATACGAATCTCTTTGTCATTGTCCCATCGTGAGTCCGATTACCGTCCGGTAAGCTTCATATCCTTTATCTGAGTCTGTTGCATGCTCAGATATCTTATGGCCTTCCCGTTCCTCCATTCGGGTGCCCGAAACTTCAAATGAACCGCTAGTTACGCCCATTAAAACACGAGCCTTTTCTTGTGTACGAATCTCTTTGTCATTGTCCCATCGCGAGTCCGATTACCGTCCGATCAGCTTCCTATCCTTTATCTGAGTCTGTTGCATGCTTAGATATCTTATGGCCTTCCCGTACCTCCATTCGGGTGCCCGAAACTTCGAATGTACAGATAGTTACGTCCTTTAAAACTCGAGTCTTTTCTTGTGTACGAATCTCTATGTCATTGTCGCATCGTGAGTCCGATTACCGTCCGGTAAGCTTCATATCCTTTATCTGAGTCTGTTGCATGCTCAGATATCTTATGGCCTTCCCGTTCCTCCATTTGGGTGCCCGAAACTTCAAATGAACCGCTAGTTACGTCCATTAAAACACGAGTCTTTTCTTGTGTACGAATCTCTATGTCATTGTCGCATCGTGAGTCCGATTACCGTCCGATCAGCTTCATATCCTTTATCTGAGTCTGTTGCATGCTTAGATATCTTATGGCTTTCCCGTTCCTCAATTCGGGTGCCCGAAATTTCAAATGTACCGATAGTTACGTCCTTTAAAACTCGAGTCTTTTCTTGTGTACGAATCTTTATGTCATTGTCCCATCGTGAGTCTGATTACCGTCCGGTAAGCTTCATATCCTTTATCTGAGTATGTTGCATGCTCAGATATCTTATGGCCTTCCCGTTCCTCCATTCGGGTGCTCGAAACTTGAAATGAACCGCTAGTTACGTCCATTAAAACTCGAGTCTTTTCTTGTGTACGAATCTCTATGTCATTGTCGCATCGTGAGTCCGATTACCTTCCGGTCAGCTTCATATCCTTTATCTGAGTCTTTTGCATGCTTAGATATCTTATGGCCTTCCCGTACCTCCATTCGGGTGCCCGAAACTTCAAATGTACAGATAGTTACGTCCTTTAAAACTCGAGTCTTTTCTTGTGTACGAATCTCTATGTCATTGTCGCATCGTGAGTCCGATTACCTTCCGGTCAGCTTCATATCCTTTATCTGAGTCTTTTGCATGCTTAGATATCTTATGGCCTTCCCGTACCTCCATTCGGGTGCCCGAAACTTCAAATGTACAGATAGTTACGTCCTTTAAAACTCGAGTTTTTCTTGTGTGCGAATCTCTATGTCATTGTCGCATCGTGAGTCCGATTACCGTCCGGTCAGCTTGATATCCTTTGTCTGAGTCTGTTGCATGCTTAGATATCTTATGGCCTTCCCGTACCTCCATTCGGGTGCCCGAAACTTCAAATGTACATATAGTTACGTCCTTTAAAACTCGAGTCTTTTCTTGTGTACGAATCTCTATGTCATTGTCGCATCGCGAGTACGATTAACGTCCGGTCAGCTTCATATCCTTTATCTGAGTCTGTTGCATGCTTAGATATCTTATGGCTTTCCCGTTCCTCCATTCGGGTGCCCAAAACGTCAAATGAACCGCTAGTTACGTCCATTAAAATACGAGTCTTTTCTTGTGTACGAATCTCTATGTCATTGTCCCATCGTGAGTCTGATTACCGTCCGGTAAGCTTCATATCCTTTATTTGAGTATGTTGCATGCTCAGATATCTTATGGCCTTCCCGTTCCTCCATTCGGATGCTCGAAACTTCAAATGAACCGCTAGTTACGTCCATTAAAACACGAATCTTTTCTTGTGTACGAATCTCTGTGTCATTGTCCCATCGTGAGTCCGATTACCGTCCGGTCAGCTTCATATCCTTTATCTGAGTCTGTTGCAGGCTTAGATATCTTATGGCATTCCCGTTCCTCCATCGGGTGCCCGAAACTTCAAATGAACCGCTATTTACGTTCTTTAAAACACGAGTCTTTTCTTGTGTACGAATCTCTGTGTCATTGTCCCATCGGGAGTCCGATTACCGTCCGGTCAGCTTCATATCCTTTATCTGAGTCTGTTGCATGCTCAGATATCTTACGGCCTTCCCGTTCCTCCATTCGGGTGCCCGAAACTTCAAATATACAGATAGTTACGTCCTTTAAAACTCGAGTCTTTTCTTGTGTACGAATCTCTATGTCTCTGTCGCATCGTGAGTCCGATTACCGTCCGGTCAGCTTCATATCCTTTATATGAGTCTGTTGCATGCTTAGATATCTTATGGCCTTCCCGTTCCTCCATTCGGGTGCCCGAAACTTTAAATGAACTGCTAGTTACGTCCATTAAAACTCGAGTCTTTTCTTGTGTACGAATCTCTGTGTCATTGTCCCATCGTGAGTCCCATTACCGTCCGGTCAGCTTCATATCCTTTATCTGAGTCTGTTGCATGCTTAGATATCTTATGGCTTTCCCGTTCCTCAATTCGGGTGCCCGAAATTTCAAATGTACCGATAGTTACGTCCTTTAAAACTCGAGTCTTTTCTTGTGTACGAATCTCTGTGTCATTGTCGCATCGTGAGTCCGATTACCGTCCAGTCAACTTCATATCCTTTATCAGAGTCTGTTGCATGCTCAGATATCTTATGGCCTTCCCGTTCCTCCATTCGGTTGCCCGAAACTTCAAATGAACCGCTAGTTACGTCCATTAAAACACGAGTCTTTTCTTGTGTACGAATCTCTGTGTCATTGTCCCATCGTGAGTCCGATTACCGTCCGGTCAGCTTCATATCCTTTATCTGAGTCTGTTGCATGCTTAGATATCTTATGGCCTTCCCGTTCCTCCATTCGAGTGCCCGAAACTTCAAATGAACCGCTAGTTACGTCCGTTAAAACACGAGTCTTTTCTTGTGTACGAATCTCTGTGTCATTGTCACATAGTCAGTCCGATTACCGTCCGGTCTGCTTCGTATGACATTCCCGTTCCTCCATTCGGGTGGCCGAAACTTCATATGAACCGATAGTTCCGTCCATTAAAACTCGCGTCTTTTCTTGTGTACGAATCTCTGTGTCATTGTCCCATCGTGAGTCCGATTACCGTCCGGTCAGCTTCATATCCTTTATCTGACTCTATTGCATGCTCAGATATCTTAGGGCCTTCCCGTTCCTCCATTCGGGTGCCCAAAACTTCAAATGAACCGCTAGTTACGTCCATTAAAACACGAGTCTTTTCTTGTGTACGAATCTCTGTGTCATTGTCCCATCGTGAGTCCGATTACCGTCCGGTCAGCTTCATATCCTTTATCTGAGTCTGTTGCAAGCTCAGATATCTTATGGCCTTCACGTTCCTCCATTCGGGTGCCCGAAACTTCAAATGTACAGATAGTTACGTCCATTAAAACTCGAGTCTTTTCTTGTGTACGAATCTCTATGTCATTGTCGCATTGTGAGTCCGATTACCGTCCGGTCAGCTTCTTATCCTTTATCTGAGTCTGTTGCATGCTTAGATATCTTATGGCCTTCCCGTTCCTCAATTCGGGTGCCCGAAACTTCAAATGAACTGCTATTTACGTTCATTAAAACACGAGTCTTTTCTTGTGTACGAATCTCTGTGTCATTGTCGCATCGTGAGTCCGATTACGGTCCGGTAAGCTTCATATCCTTTATCTGAGTCTGTTGCATGCTCAGATATCTTATGGCCTTCCCGTTCCTCCATTCGGGTGCCCGAAACTTCAAATGAACCGCTAGTTACGTCCATTAAAACACGAGTCTTTTCTTGTGTACGAATCTCTGTGTCATTGTCCCATCGTGAGTCCGATTACCGTCCGGTCAGCTTCATATCCTTTATCTGAGTCTGTTGCATGCTTAGATATCTTATGGCTTTCCCGTTCCTCAATTCGGGTGCCCGAAATTTCAAATGTACCGATAGTTACGTCCTTTAAAACTCGAGTCTTTTCTTGTGTACGAATCTCTGTGTCATTGTCGCATCGTGAGTCCGATTACCGTCCAGTCAACTTCATATCCTTTATCAGAGTCTGTTGCATGCTCAGATATCTTATGGCCTTCCCGTTCCTCCATTCGGTTGCCCGAAACTTCAAATGAACCGCTAGTTACGTCCATTAAAACACGAGTCTTTTCTTGTGTACGAATCTCTGTGTCATTGTCCCATCGTGAGTCCGATTACCGTCCGGTCAGCTTCATATCCTTTATGTGAGTCTGTTGCATGCTTAGATTTCTTATGGCCTTCCCGTTCCTCCATTCGGGTGCCCGAAACTTCAAATGAACCGCTAGTTACGTCCGTTAAAACACGAGTCTTTTCTTGTGTACGAATCTCTGTGTCATTGTCACATAGTGAGTCCGATTACCGTCCGGTCTGCTTCGTATGACATTCCCGTTCCTCCATTCGGGTGGCCGAAACTTCATATGAACCGATAGTTCCGTCCATTAAAACTCGCGTCTTTTCTTGTGTACGAATCTCTGTGTCATTGTCCCATCGTGAGTCCGATTACCGTCCGGTCAGCTTCATATCCTTTATCTGAGTCTATTGCATGCTCAGATATCTTAGGGCCTTCCCGTTCCTCCATTCGGGTGCCCAAAACTTCAAATGAACCGCTAGTTACGTCCATTAAAACACGAGTCTTTTCTTGTGTACGAATCTCTGTGTCATTGTCCCATCGTGAGTCCGATTACCGTCCGGTCAGCTTCATATCCTTTATCTGAGTCTGTTGCAAGCTCAGATATCTTATGGCCTTCACGTTCCTCCATTCGGGTGCCCGAAACTTCAAATGTACAGATAGTTACGTCCATTAAAACTCGAGTCTTTTCTTGTGTACGAATCTCTATGTCATTGTCGCATTGTGAGTCCGATTACCGTCCGGTCAGCTTCTTATCCTTTATCTGAGTCTGTTGCATGCTTAGATATCTTATGGCCTTCCCGTTCCTCAATTCGGGTGCCCGAAACTTCAAATGAACTGCTATTTACGTTCATTAAAACACGAGTCTTTTCTTGTGTACGAATCTCTGTGTCATTGTCGCATCGTGAGTCCTATTACCGTCCGGTAAGCTTCATATCCTTTATCTGAGTCTGTTGCATGCTCAGATATCTTATGGCCTTCCCGTTCCTCCATTCGGGTGCCCGAAACTTCAAATGAACCGCTAGTTACGTCCATTAAAACACGAGTCTTTTCTTGTGTACGAATCTCTGTGTCATTGTCCCATCGTGAGTCCGATTACCGTCCGGTCAGCTTCATATCCTTTATCTGAGTCTGTTGCATGCTTAGATATCTTATGGCTTTCCCGTTCCTCAATTCGGGTGCCCGAAATTTCAAATGTACCGATAGTTACGTCCTTTAAAACTCGAGTCTTTTCTTGTGTACGAATCTCTGTGTCATTGTCGCATCGTGAGTCCGATTACCGTCCAGTCAACTTCATATCCTTTATCAGAGTCTGTTGCATGCTCAGATATCTTATGGCCTTCCCGTTCCTCCATTCGGTTGCTCGAAACTTCAAATGAACCGCTATTTATGTCCATTAAAACTCGAGTCTTTTCTTGTGTACGAATATCTATGTCATACTCGCATCGTGAGTCCGATTACCGTCCGGTCAGCTTCATATCCTTTATCTGAGTCTGTTGCATGCTTAGATATTTTATGGCCTTCCCGTACCTCCATTCGGGTGCCCGAAATTTCAAATGTACAGATAGTTACGTCCTTTAAAACTCGAGTCTATTCTTGTGTACGAATCTCTATGTCATTGTCGCATCGTGAGTCCAATTAACATCCGGTCAGCTTCATATCCTTTATCTGAGTCTGTTGCATGCTTAGATATCTTATGGCTTTCCCGTTCCCGTTCCTCCATTCGGGTGCCCGAAACGTCAAATGAACCGCTAGTTACGTCCATTAAAATACGAGTCTTTTCTTGTGTACGAATCTCTATGTCATTGTCCCATCGTGAGTCTGATTACCGTCCGGTAAGCTTCATATCCTTTATCTGAGTATGTTGCATGCTCAGATATCTTATGGCCTTCCCGTTCCTCCATTCGGGTGCTCGAAACTTCAAATGAACCGCTAGTTACGTCCATTAAAACACGAGTCTTTTCTTGTGTACGAATCTCTGTGTCATTGTCCCATCGTGAGTCCGATTACCGTCCGGTCAGCTTCATATCCTTTATCTGAGTCTGTTGCAGGCTTAGATATCTTATGGCTTTCCCGTTCCTCCATTCGGGTGCCCGAAACTTCAAATGTACCGATAGTTACGTCCTTTAAAACTCGAGTCTTTTCTTGTGTACGAATCTCTGTGTCATTGTCGCATCGTGAGTCCGATTACCGTCTGGTCAGCTTCATATCCTTTAGCTGAGTCTGTTGCATGCTTAGATATCTTATGGCTTTCCCGTTCCTCCATTCGGGTGCCCGAAACTTCAAATGAACCGCTATTTACGTTCATTAAAACACGAGTCTTTTCTTGTGTACGAATCTTTGTGTCATTGTCCCATCGTGAGTCCGATTACCGTCCGGTCAGCTTCATATCCTTTATCTAAGTCTGTTGCATGCTCAGATATCTTATGGCCTTCCCGTTCCTCCATTCGGGTGCCTGAAACTTCAAATATACAGATAGTTACGTCCTTTAAAACTCGAGTCTTTTCTTGTGTACGAATCTCTATGTCTCTGTCGCATCGTGAGTCCGATTACCGTCCGGTCAGCTTCATATCCTTTATATGAGTCTGTTGCATGCTTAGATATCTTATGGCCTTCCCGTTCCTCCATTCGGGTGCCCGAAACTTCAAATGAACCGCTAGTTACGTCCATTAGAAACCGATAACTTTTAATAATTTGAAACCGGTAAGCTTCATATCCTATATCTGAGTATGTTGCATGCTCAGATATCTTATGGCCTTCCCGTTCCTCCATTCGGGTGCTCGAAACTTCAAATGAACCGCTAGTTACGTCCATTAAAACACGAGTCTTTTCTGTGTCTGAATCTCTGTGTCATTGTCCCATCGTGAGTCCGATTACCGTCCGGTCAGCTTCATATCGTTTATCTGAGTCTGTTGCAGGCTTAGATATCTTATGGTTTTCCCGTTCCTGCATTCGGGTGCCCAAAACTTCAAATGTACCGATAGTTACGTCCTTTACAACTCGAGTCTTTTCTTTTGTACGAATCTCTGTGTCATTGTCGCATCGTGAGTCCGATTACCGTCTGGTCAGCTTCCTATCCTTTATCTGAGTCTGTTGCATGCTCATATATCTTATGGCCTTCCCGTTCCTCCATTCGGGTGCCCGAAACTTCAAATATACAGATAGTTACGTCCTTTAAAACTCGAGTCTTTTCTTGTGTACGAATCTCTATGTCTCTGTTGCATCGTGAGTCCGATTACCGTCCGATCAGCTTCATATCCTTTGTATGAGTCTGTTGCATGCTTAGATATCTTATGGCCTTCCCGTTCCTCCATTCGGGTGCCCGAAACTTCAAATGAACCGCTAGTTACGTCCATTAAAACACGAGTCTTTTCTTGTGTACGAATCTCTGTGTCATTGTCACATCGTGAGTCCGATTACCGTCCGGTCAGCTTCATATCCTTTATCTGAGTCTGTTGCATGCTTAGATATCTTATGGCTTTCCCGTACCTCCATTCGGGTGCCTGAAACTTCAAATGAACCGCTATTTACGTTCATTAAAACACGACTCTTTCTTGTGTACGAATCTCTGTGTCATTGTCCCATCGTGAGTCCGATTACCGTCCGGTCAGCTTCATATCCTTTATCTGAGTCTGTTGCATGCTTAGATATCTTATGGCTTTCCCGTTCCTCAATTCGGGTGCCCGAAATTTCAAATGAACCTCTAGTTACGTCCATTAAAACACGAGTCTTTTCTTGTGTACGAATCTCTGTGTCATTGTCACATCGTAAGTCCGATTACCGTCCGGTCTGCTTCGTATCTCTTAACATAGTTTGTTGCATGATCAGATATCTTATGGCGTTCCCGTTCCTCCATTCGAGTGCCCGAAACTTCATATGAACCGATAGTTCCGTCCATTAAAACTCGAGTCTTTTCTTGTGTACGAATCTCTGTGTCATTGTCCCATCGTGAGTCCGATTACCGTCCGGTCAGCTTCATATCCTTTATCTGAGTCTGTTACAGGCTTAGATATCTTATGGCTTTCCCGTTCCTCCATTCGGGTGCCCGAAACTTCAAATGTACCGATAGTTACGTCCTTTAAAACTCGAGTCTTTTCTTGTATACGAATCTCTGTGTCATTGTCGCATCGTGAGTCCGATTACCGTCTGGTCAGCTTCATATCCTTTAGCTGAGTCTGTTGCATGCTTAGATATCTTATGGCTTTCCCGTTCCTCCATTCGGGTGCCCGAAACTTCAAATGAACCGCTATTTACGTTCATTAAAACACGAGTCTTTTCTTGTGTACGAATCTTTGTGTCATTGTCCCATCGTGAGTCCGATTACCGTCCGGTCAGCTTCATATCCTTTATCTAAGTCTGTTGCATGCTCAGATATCTTATGGCCTTCCCGTTCCTCCATTCGGGTGCCTGAAACTTCAAATATACAGATAGTTACGTCCTTTAAAACTCGAGTCTTTTCTTGTGTACGAATCTCTATGTCTCTGTCGCATCGTGAGTCCGATTACCGTCCGGTCAGCTTCATATCCTTTATATGAGTCTGTTGCATGCTTAGATATCTTATGGCCTTCCCGTTCCTCCATTCGGGTGCCCGAAACTTCAAATGAACCGCTAGTTACGTCCATTAGAAACCGATAACTTTTAATAATTTGAAACCGGTAAGCTTCATATCCTATATCTGAGTATGTTGCATGCTCAGATATCTTATGGCCTTCCCGTTCCACCATTCGGGTGCTCGAAACTTCAAATGAACCGCTAGTTACGTCCATTAAAACACGAGTCTTTTCTGTGTACGAATCTCTGTGTCATTGTCCCATCGTGAGTCCGATTACCGTCCGGTCAGCTTCATATCGTTTATCTGAGTCTGTTGCAGGCTTAGATATCTTATGGTTTTCCCGTTCCTGCATTCGGGTGCCCAAAACTTCAAATGTACCGATAGTTACGTCCTTTACAACTCGAGTCTTTTCTTGTGTACGAATCTCTGTGTCATTGTCGCATCGTGAGTCCGATTACCGTCTGGTCAGCTTCCTATCCTTTATCTGAGTCTGTTGCATGCTCATATATCTTATGGCCTTCCCGTTCCTCCATTCGGGTGCCCGAAACTTCAAATATACAGATAGTTACGTCCTTTAAAACTCGAGTCTTTTCTTGTGTACGAATCTCTATGTCTCTGTTGCATCGTGAGTCCGATTACCGTCCGATCAGCTTCATATCCTTTGTATGAGTCTGTTGCATGCTTAGATATCTTATGGCCTTCCCGTTCCTCCATTCGGGTGCCCGAAACTTCAAATGAACCGCTAGTTACGTCCATTAAAACACGAGTCTTTTCTTGTGTACGAATCTCTGTGTCATTGTCACATCGTGAGTCCGATTACCGTCCGGTCAGCTTCATATCCTTTATCTGAGTCTGTTGCATGCTTAGATATCTTATGGCCTTCCCGTACCTCCATTCGGGTGCCTGAAACTTCAAATGAACCGCTATTTACGTTCATTAAAACACGACTCTTTCTTGTGTACGAATCTCTGTGTCATTGTCCCATCGTGAGTCCGATTACCGTCCGGTCAGCTTCATATCCTTTATCTGAGTCTGTTGCATGCTTAGATATCTTATGGCTTTCCCGTTCCTCAATTCGGGTGCCCGAAATTTCAAATGAACCTCTAGTTACGTCCATTAAAACACGAGTCTTTTCTTGTGTACGAATCTCTGTGTCATTGTCACATCGTAAGTCCGATTACCGTCCGGTGTGCTTCGTATCTCTTAACATAGTTTGTTGCATGATCAGATATCTTATGGCGTTCCCGTTCCTCCATTCGAGTGCCCGAAACTTCATATGAACCGATAGTTCCGTCCATTAAAACTCGAGTCTTTTCTTGTGTACGAATCTCTGTGTCATTGTCCCATCGTGAGTCCGATTACCGTCCGGTCAGCTTCATATCCTTTATCTGAGTCTGTTGCATGCTTAGATATCTTATGGCTTTCCCGTTCCTCCATTTGGGTGCCCGAAACTTCAAATGAACCGCTATTTACGTTCATTAAAGCACGAGTCTTTTCTTGTGTACGAATCTCTGTGTCATTGTCCCATCGTGAGTCCGATTACCGTCCGGTCAGCTTCATATCCTTTATCTGAGTCTGTTGCATGCTCAGATATCTTATGGCCTTCCCGTTCCTCCATTCGGGTGCCCGAAACTTCAAATGAACCGCTAGTTACGTCCATTAAAACACGAGTCTTTTCTTGTGTACGAATCTCTGTGTCATTGTCCCATCGGGAGTCCGATTACCGTCCGGTCAGCTTCATATCCTTTATCTGAGTATGTTGCATGCTTAGATATCTTATGGCTTTCCCGTTCCTCAATTCGGGTGCCCGAAATTTCAAATATACCGTTAGTTACGTCCTTTAAAACTCGAGCCTTTTCTTGTGTACGAATCTCTATGTCATTGTCGCATCGTGAGTCCGATTACCGTCCGGTCAGCTTCATATCCTTTATCTGAGTCTGTTGCATGCTTAGATATCTTATGGCCTTCCCGTTCCTCAATTCGGGTGCCCGAAACTTCAAATGAACCGCTAGTTACGTCCATTAAAACACGAGTCTTTTCTTGTGTACGAATCTCTGTGTCATTGTCACATCTTGAGTCCGATTACCGTCCGGTCTGCTTCGTATCCCTTAACATAGTTTGTTGCATGATCAGATATCTTATGGCTTTCCCGTTGCTCAATTCGGGTGCCCGAAACTTCAAATGAACCGCTAGTTACGTCCATTAAAACACGAGTCTTTTCTTGTGTACGAATCTCTGTGTCATTGTCACATCGTGAGTCCGATTACCGTCCGGTCTGCTTCGTATCCCTTAACATAGTTTGTTACATGATCAGATATCTTATGGCGTTCCCGTTGCTCAATTCGGGTGCCCGAAACTTCAAATGAACCGCTATTTACGTTCATTAAACACGAGTCTTTTCTTTTGTACGAATCTCTGTGTCACTGTCCCATCGTGAGTCCGATTACCGTCCGGTCAGCTTCATATCCTTTATCTGAGTCTGTTGCATTCTCAGATATCTTATGGCCTTCCCGTTCCTCCATTCGGGTGCCCGAACCTTCAAATGAACCGCTAGTTACGTCCATTAAAACTCGAGTCTTTTCTTGTGTACGAATCTTTATGTCATTGTCGCATCGTGAGTCCGATTACCGTCCGGTCAGCTTCAAATCCTTTATCTGAGTCTGTTGCATGCTTAGATATCTTATGGCCTTCCCGTACCTCCATTCGGGTGCCCGAAACTTCAAATGAACCGCTATTTACGTTCATTAAAACACCAGTCTTTTCTTGTATACGAATCTCTGTGTCATTGTCCCATCGTGAGTCCGATTACCGTCCGGTAAGCTTCATATCCTTTATCTGAGTCTGTTGCATGCTCAGATATCTTATGGCCTTCCCGTTCCTCCATTCGGGTGCCCAAAACTTCAAATGAACCGCTAGTTACGTCCGTTAAAACACGAGTCTTTTCTTGTGTACGAATCTCTGTGTCATTGTCACATAGTGAGTTCGATTACCGTCCGGTCTGCTTCGTATGACATTCCCGTTCCTCCATTCGGGTGGCCGAAACTTCATATGAACCGATAGTTCCGTCCATTAAAACTCGCGTCTTTTCTTGTGTACGAATCTCTGTGTCATTGTCCCATCGTGAGTCCGATTACCGTCCGGTCAGCTTCATATCCTTTATCTGAGTCTATTGCATGCTCAGATATCTTAGGGCCTTCCCGTTCCTCCATTCGGGTGCCCAAAACTTCAAATGAACCGCTAGTTACGTCCATTAAAACACGAGTCTTTTCTTGTGTACGAATCTCTGTGTCATTGTCCCATCGTGAGTCCGATTACCGTCCGGTCAGCTTCATATCCTTTATCTGAGTCTGTTGCAAGCTCAGATATCTTATGGCCTTCACGTTCCTCCATTCGGGTGCCCGAAACTTCAAATGTACAGATAGTTACGTCCATTAAAACTCGAGTCTTTTCTTGTGTACGAATCTCTATGTCATTGTCGCATTGTGAGTCCGATTACCGTCCGGTCAGCTTCATATCCTTTATCTGAGTCTGTTGCATGCTTAGATATCTTATGGCCTTCCCGTTCCTCAATTCAGGTGCCCGAAACTTCAAATGAACCGCTAGTTACGTCCATTAAAACACGAGTCTTTTCTTGTGTACGAATCTCTGTGTCATTGTCACATCGTGAGTCCGATTACCGTCCGGTCTGCTTCGTATCCCTTAACATAGTTTGTTGTATGATCAGATATCTTATGGCTTTCCCGTTGCTCAATTCGGGTGCCCGAAACTTCAAATGAACCGCTAGTTACGTCCATTAAAACACGAGTCTTTTCTTGTGTACGAATCTCTGTGTCATTGTCACATCGTGAATCCGATTACCGTCCGGTCTGCTTCGTATCCCTTAACATAGTTTGTTACATGATCAGATATCTTATGGCGTTCCCGTTGCTCAATTCGGGTGCCCGAAACTTCAAATGAACCGCTAGTTACGTCCATTAAAACACGAGTCTTTTCTTGTGTACGAATCTCTGTGTCATTGTCACATCGTGAGTCCGATTACCGTCCGGTCTGCTTCGTATCCCTTAACATAGTTTGTTACATGATCAGATATCTTATGGCGTTCCCGTTGCTCAATTCGGGTGCCCGAAACTTCAAATGAACCGCTATTTACGTTCATTAAACACGAGTCTTTTCTTTTGTACGAATCTCTGTGTCACTGTCCCATCGTGAGTCCGATTACCGTCCGGTCAGCTTCATATCCTTTATCTGAGTCTGTTGCATTCTCAGATATCTTAGGGCCTTCCCGTTCCTCCATTCGGGTGCCCGAACCTTCAAATGAACCGTTACTTACGTCCATTAAAACTCGCGTCTTTTCTTGTGTACGAATCTCTGTGTCATTGTCCCATCGTGAGTCCGATTACCGTCCGGTCAGCTTCATATCCTTAATCTGAGTCTATTGCATGCTCAGATATCTTAGGGCCTTCCCGTTCCTCCATTCGGGTGCCCAAAACTTCAAATGAACCGCTAGTTACGTCCATTAAAACACGAGTCTTTTCTTGTGTACGAATCTCTGTGTCATTGTACCATCGTGAGTCCGATTACCGTCCGGTCAGCTTCATATCCTTTATCTGAGTCTGTTGCAAGCTCAGATATCTTATGGCCTTCACGTTCCTCCATTCGGGTGCCCGAAACTTCAAATGTACAGATAGTTACGTCCATTAAAACTCGAGTCTTTTCTTGTGTATGAATCTCTATGTCATTGTCGCATTGTGAGTCCGATTACCGTCCGGTCAGCTTCATATCCTTTATCTGAGTCTGTTGCATGCTTAGATATCTTATGGCCTTCCCGTTCCTCAATTCGGGTGCCCGAAACTTCAAATGAACTGCTATTTACGTTCATTAAAACACGAGTCTTTTCTTGTGTTCGAATCTCTGTGTCATTGTCCCATCGTGAGTCCGATTACCGTCCGGTCAGCTTCATATCCTTTATCAGAGTCTGTTGCATGCTCATATATCTTATGGCCTTCCCGTTCCTCCATTCGGGTGCCCGAAACTTCAAATGAACCGCTAGTTACGTCCATTAAAACACGAGTCTTTTCTTGTGTACGAATCTCTGTGTCATTGTCCCATCGGGAGTCCGATTACCGTCCGGTCAGCTTCATATCCTTTATCTGAGTATGTTGCATGCTTAGATATCTTATGGCTTTCCCGTTCCTCAATTCGGGTGCCCGAAATTTCAAATATACCGTTAGTTACGTCCTTTAAAACTCGAGCCTTTTCTTGTGTACGAATCTCTATGTCATTGTCGCATCGTGAGTCCGATTACCGTCCGGTCAGCTTCATATCCTTTATCTGAGTCTGTTGCATGCTTAGATATCTTATGGCCTTCCCGTTCCTCAATTCGGGTGCCCGAAACTTCAAATGAACCGCTAGTTACGTCCATTAAAACACGAGTCTTTTCTTGTGTACGAATCTCTGTGTCATTGTCACATCTTGAGTCCGATTACCGTCCGGTCTGCTTCGTATCCCTTAACATAGTTTGTTGCATGATCAGATATCTTATGGCTTTCCCGTTGCTCAATTCGGGTGCCCGAAACTTCAAATGAACCGCTAGTTACGTCCATTAAAACACGAGTCTTTTCTTGTGTACGAATCTCTGTGTCATTGTCACATCGTGAGTCCGATTACCGTCCGGTCTGCTTCGTATCCCTTAACATAGTTTGTTACATGATCAGATATCTTATGGCGTTCCCGTTGCTCAATTCGGGTGCCCGAAACTTCAAATGAACCGCTATTTACGTTCATTAAACACGAGTCTTTTCTTTTGTACGAATCTCTGTGTCACTGTCCCATCGTGAGTCCGATTACCGTCCGGTCAGCTTCATATCCTTTATCTGAGTCTGTTGCATTCTCAGATATCTTATGGCCTTCCCGTTCCTCCATTCGGGTGCCCGAACCTTCAAATGAACCGCTAGTTACGTCCATTAAAACTCGAGTCTTTTCTTGTGTACGAATCTTTATGTCATTGTCGCATCGTGAGTCCGATTACCGTCCGGTCAGCTTCAAATCCTTTATCTGAGTCTGTTGCATGCTTAGATATCTTATGGCCTTCCCGTACCTCCATTCGGGTGCCCGAAACTTCAAATGAACCGCTATTTACGTTCATTAAAACACCAGTCTTTTCTTGTATACGAATCTCTGTGTCATTGTCCCATCGTGAGTCCGATTACCGTCCGGTAAGCTTCATATCCTTTATCTGAGTCTGTTGCATGCTCAGATATCTTATGGCCTTCCCGTTCCTCCATTCGGGTGCCCAAAACTTCAAATGAACAGCTAGTTACGTCCGTTAAAACATGAGTCTTTTCTTGTGTACGAATCTCTGTGTCATTGTCACATAGTGAGTCCGATTACCGTCCGGTCTGCTTCGTATGACATTCCCGTTCCTCCATTCGGGTGGCCGAAACTTCATATGAACCGATAGTTCCGTCCATTAAAACTCGCGTCTTTTCTTGTGTACGAATCTCTGTGTCATTGTCCCATCGTGAGTCCGATTACCGTCCGGTCAGCTTCATATCCTTTATCTGAGTCTATTGCATGCTCAGATATCTTAGGGCCTTCCCGTTCCTCCATTCGGGTGCCCAAAACTTCAAATGAACCGCTAGTTACGTCCATTAAAACACGAGTCTTTTCTTGTGTACGAATCTCTGTGTCATTGTCCCATCGTGAGTCCGATTACCGTCCGGTCAGCTTCATATCCTTTATCTGAGTCTGTTGCAAGCTCAGATATCTTATGGCCTTCACGTTCCTCCATTCGGGTGCCCGAAACTTCAAATGTACAGATAGTTACGTCCATTAAAACTCGAGTCTTTTCTTGTGTACGAATCTCTATGTCATTGTCGCATTGTGAGTCCGATTACCGTCCGGTCAGCTTCATATCCTTTATCTGAGTCTGTTGCATGCTTAGATATCTTATGGCCTTCCCGTTCCTCAATTCGGGTGCCCGAAACTTCAAATGAACCGCTAGTTACGTCCATTAAAACACGAGTCTTTTCTTGTGTACGAATCTCTGTGTCATTGTCACATCGTGAGTCCGATTACCGTCCGGTCTGCTTCGTATCCCTTAACATAGTTTGTTGCATGATCAGATATCTTATGGCTTTCCCGTTGCTCAATTCGGGTGCCCGAAACTTCAAATGAACCGCTAGTTACGTCCATTAAAACACGAGTCTTTTCTTGTGTACGAATCTCTGTGTCATTGTCACATCGTGAATCCGATTACCGTCCGGTCTGCTTCGTATCCCTTAACATAGTTTGTTACATGATCAGATATCTTATGGCGTTCCCGTTGCTCAATTCGGGTGCCCGAAACTTCAAATGAACCGCTAGTTACGTCCATTAAAACACGAGTCTTTTCTTGTGTACGAATCTCTGTGTCATTGTCACATCGTGAGTCCGATTACCGTCCGGTCTGCTTCGTATCCCTTAACATAGTTTGTTACATGATCAGATATCTTATGGCGTTCCCGTTGCTCAATTCGGGTGCCCGAAACTTCAAATGAACCGCTATTTACGTTCATTAAACACGAGTCTTTTCTTTTGTACGAATCTCTGTGTCACTGTCCCATCGTGAGTCCGATTACCGTCCGGTCAGCTTCATATCCTTTATCTGAGTCTGTTGCATTCTCAGATATCTTATGGCCTTCCCGTTCCTCCATTCGGGTGCCCGAACCTTCAAATGAACCGCTACTTACGTCCATTAAAACTCGCGTCTTTTCTTGTGTACGAATCTCTGTGTCATTGTCCCATCGTGAGTCCGATTACCGTCCTGTCAGCTTCATATCCTTTATCTGAGTCTATTGCATGCTCAGATATCTTAGGGCCTTCCCGTTCCTCCATTCGGGTGCCCAAAACTTCAAATGAACCGCTAGTTACGTCCATTAAAACACGAGTCTTTTCTTGTGTACGAATCTCTGTGTCATTGTCCCATCGTGAGTCCGATTACCGTCCGGTCAGCTTCATATCCTTTATCTGAGTCTGTTGCAAGCTCAGATATCTTATGGCCTTCACGTTCCTCCATTCGGGTGCCCGAAACTTCAAATGTACAGATAGTTACGTCCATTAAAACTCGAGTCTTTTCTTGTGTATGAATCTCTATGTCATTGTCGCATTGTGAGTCCGATTACCGTCCGGTCAGCTTCATATCCTTTATCTGAGTCTGTTGCATGCTTAGATATCTTATGGCCTTCCCGTTCCTCAATTCGGGTGCCCGAAACTTCAAATGAACTGCTATTTACGTTCATTAAAACACGAGTCTTTTCTTGTGTTCGAATCTCTGTGTCATTGTCCCATCGTGAGTCCGATTACCGTCCGGTCAGCTTCATATCCTTTATCAGAGTCTGTTGCATGCTCATATATCTTATGGCCTTCCCGTTCCTCCATTCGGGTGACCGAAACTTCAAATGAACCGCTAGTTACGTCCATTAAAACACGAGTCTTTTCTTGTGCATGAATCTCTGTGTCATTGTCCCGTCGTGAGTCCGATTACCGTCCGGTAAGCTTCATATCCTTTAACATAGTTTGTTGCATGCTTAGATATCTTGTGGCATTCCCGTACCTCCATTCGGGTGTCCGAAACTTCAAATGAACAGATAGTTACGTCCTTTAAAACTCGAGTCTTTTCTTGTGTACGAATCTCTGTGTCATTGTCCCGTCGTGAGTCCGATTACCGTCCGGTCTGCTTCATATCCTTTATCTGAGTCTGTTGCATGCTCATATATCTTATGGCCTTCCCGTTCCTCCATTCGGGTGCCCGAAACTTCAAATGAACCGCTAGTTACGTCCATTAAAACTCGAGTCTTTTCTTGTGTACGAATCTCTATGTCATTGTCGCATCGTGAGTCCGATTACCGTCCGGTCTGCTTCGTATCCTTTAACATAGTTTGTTGCATGATTAGATATCATATGGCATTCCCGTACCTCCATTCGGGTGACCGAAACTTCAAATGAACCGCTATTTACGTTCATTAAAGCACGAGTCTTTTCTTGTGTACGAATCTCTGTGTCATTGTCCCATCGTGAGTCCGATTACCGTCCGGTCAGCTTCATATCCTTTATCTGAGTCTGTTGCATGCTTAGATATCTTATGGCCTTCCCGTACCTCCATTCGGGTGCCCGAAACTTCGAATGTACAGATAGTTACGTCCTTTAAAACTCGAGTCTTTTCTTGTGTACGAATCTCTATGTCATTGTCGCATCGTGAGTCCGATTACCGTCCGGTAAGCTTCATATCCTTTACCTGAGTCTGTTGAATGCTCAGATATCGTATGATCTTCCCGTTCCTCCATTCGGGTGCCCGAAACTTCAAATGAACCGCTAGTTACGTCCATTAAAACACGAGTCTTTTCTTGTGTACAAATCTCTGTGTCATTGTCCCACCGTGAGTCCGATTACCGTCCGGTCAGCTTCATATCCTTTATCTGAG
Source organism: Ambrosia artemisiifolia (assembly GCA_032199755.1). Classification (NCBI taxonomy): domain Eukaryota; kingdom Viridiplantae; phylum Streptophyta; class Magnoliopsida; order Asterales; family Asteraceae; genus Ambrosia; species Ambrosia artemisiifolia. The sequence continues at coordinate 15,198,050 of CM063529.1, forward strand.
TCTGTTGCATGCTTAGATATCTTATGGCTTTCCCATTCCTCAATTAGGGTGCCCGAAATTTCAAATGTACCGATAGTTACGTCCTTTAAAACTCGAGCCTTTTCTTGTGTACGAATTTCTATGTCATTGTCGCATCGTGAGTCCGATTACCGTCCGGTCAGCTTCATATCCTTTATCTGAGTCTGTTGCATGCTTAGATATCTTATGGCCTTCCCGTTCCTCAATTCAGGTGCCCGAAACTTCAAATGAACCGCTAGTTACGTCCATTAAAACACGAGTTTTTCTGTGTACGAATCTGTGTGTCATTGTCACATCGTGAGTCCGATTACCGTCCGGTCTGCTTCGTATCCCTTAACATAGTTTGTTGCATGATCAGATATCTTATGGCGTTGCCATTGCTCAATTCGGGTGCCCGAAACTTCAAATGAACCGCTAGTTACGTCCTTTAAAACGCGAGTCTTTTCTTGTGTACGAATCTCTGGGTCATTGTCCCATCATGAGTCCGATTTCCGTCCGGTCAGCTTCATATCCTTTATCTGAGTCTGTTGCAAGCTCAGATATCTTATGGCCTTCACGTTCCTCCATTCGGGTGCCCGAAACATCAAATGTACAAATAGTTACGTCCTTTAAAACTCGAGTCTTTTCTTGTGTACGAATCTCTATGTCATTGTCGCATTGTGAGTCCGATTACCGTCCGGTCAGCTTCATATCCTTTATCTGAGTCTGTTGCATGCTTAGGTATCTTATGGCCTTCCCGTTTCTCAATTCGGGTGCCTTAAACTTCAAATGAACCGCTATTTACGTTCATTAAAACACGAGTCTTTTCTTATGTACGAATCTTTGTGTCATTGTCCCATCGTGAGTCCGATTACCGTCCGGTTAGCTTCATATCCTTTATCTGAGTCTGTTGCATGCTCAGATATCTTATGGCCTTCCCGTGCCTCCATTCGGGTGCCCGAAACTTCATATGAACCGCTAGTTACGTCCATTAAAACTTGAGTCTTTTCTTGTGTACGAATCTCTATGTCATTGTCGCATCGTGAGTCCGACTACCGTCCGGTCAGCTTCATATCCTTTATCTAAGTCTGTTGCAAGCTTAGATATCTTATGTCCTTCCCGTACCTCCATTCGGGTGCTCGAAACTTCAAATGTACAGATAGTTACGTCCTTTAAAACTCGAGTCTTTTCTTGTGTACGAATCTCTGTGTCATTGTCGCATCGTGAGTCCGATTACCGTCCAGTCAGCTTCATATCCTTTATCTGAGTCTGTTGCGTGCTTAGATGTCTTATGGCTTTCCCGTTCCTCCATTCGGGTGCCCGAAACTTCAAATGAACCGCTATTTACGTTCATTAAAATACGAGTCTTTTCTTGTTTACGAATCTCTGTGTCATTGTCTCATTGTGAGTCCGATTACCGTCCAGTCAGCTTCATATCCTTTATCTGAGTCTGTTGCATGCTCAGATATCTTATGGCCTTCCCGTTCCTCCATTCGGGTGCCCGAAACTTCAAATGTACAGATAGTTACGTCCTTTAAAACTCGAGTCTTTTCTTGTGTACGAATCTCTATGTCATTGTCGCATCGTGAGTCCGATTACCGTTCGGTCAGCTTCATATCCTTTATCTGAGTCTGTTGCATGCTCAGATATCTTATGGCCTTCCCGTTCCTCCATTTGGGTGCCCGAAACTTCAAATGTACAGATAGTTACGTCCTTTAAAACTCGAGTCTTTTCTTGTGTACGAATCTCTATGTCATTGTCGCATCGTGAGTCCGATTACCGTTCGGTCAGCTTAATATCCTTTATCTGAGTCTGTTGCATGCTCAGATATCTTATGGCCTTCCCGTTCCTCCATTCGGGTGCCCGAAACTTCAAATGTACAGATAGTTACGTCCTTTAAAACTCGAGTCTTTTCTTGTGTACGAATCTCTATGTCATTGTCGCATCGTGAGTCCGATTACCGTCCGGTCAGCTTCATATCCTTTATCTGAGTCTGTTGCATGCTTAGATATCTTATGGCCTTCCCGTACCTCCATTCGGGTGCCCGAAACTTCAAATGTACAGATAGTTACGTCCTTTAAAACTCGAGTCCTTTCTTGTGTACGAATCTCTATGTCATTGTCGCATCGTGAGTCCGATTGCCGTCCGGTCAGCTTCATATCCTTTATTTGAGTCTGTTGCATGCTTAGATATCTTATGGCCTTCCCGTACCTCCATTCGGGTGCCCGAAACTTCAAATGTACAGATAGTTACGTCCTTTAAAACTCGAGTCCTTTCTTTTGTACGAATCTCTTTGTCATTGTCGCATCGTGAGTCCGATTACCGTCCGGTCAGCTTCATATCCTTTCTTTGAGTCTGTTGCATGCTTAGATACCTTATGGCTTTCCCGTTCCTCCATTCGGGTGCCCGAAACTTCAAATGAACCGCTAGTTACGTCCATTAAAACACGAGTCTTTTCTTGTGTACGAATCTCTGTGTCATTGTCCCGTCGTGAGTCCGATTACCGTCCGGTCAGCTTCATATCCTTTATCTGAGTCTGTTGCATGCTTAGATATCTTATAGCTTTCCCGTTCCTTCATTCGGGTGCCCGAAACTTCAAATGAACCGCTATTTACGTTCATTAAAACTTGAGTCTTTTCTTGTGTACGAATCTCTATGTCATTGTCACATCGTGAGTCCGACTACCGTCCGGTCAGCTTCATATCCTTTATCTGAGTCTGTTGCAAGCTTAGATATCTTATGTCCTTCCCGTACCTCCATTCGGGTGGTCGAAACTTCAAATGTACAGATAGTTACGTCCTTTAAAAGTCGAGTCTTTTCTTGTGTACGAATCTCTGTGTCATTGTCGCATCGTGAGTCCGATTACCGTCCAGTCAGCTTCATATCCTTTATCTGAGTCTGTTGCGTGCTTAGATGTCTTATGTCTTTCCCATTCCTCCATTCGGGTGCCCGAAACTTCAAATGAACCGCTATTTACGTTCCTTAAAACACGAGTCTTTTCTTGTGTACGAATCTCTATGTCATTGTCTCATCGTGAGTCCGATTACCGTCCAGTCAGCTTCATATCCTTTATCTGAGTCTCTTGCATGCTCAGATATCTTATGGCCTTCCCGTTCCTCCATTCGAGTGCCCGAAACTTCAAATGTACAGATAGTTACGTCCTTTAAAACTCGAGTCTTTTCTTGTGTACGAATCTCTATGTCATTGTCGCATCGTGAGTCCGATTACCGTCCGGTCAGCTTCATATCCTTTATTTGAGTCTGTTGCATGCTTAGATATCTTATGGCCTTCCCGTACCTCCATTCGGGTGCCCGAAACTTCAAATGTACAGATAGTTACGTCCTTTGAAACTCGAGTCCTTTCTTGTGTACGAATCTCTATGTCATTGTCGCATCGTGAGTCCGATTACCGTCCGGTCAGCTTCATATCCTTTTTTTGAGTCTGTTCCATGCTTAGATATCTTATGGCTTTCCCGTTCCTCCATTCGGGTGCCCGAAACTTCAAATGAACCGCTAGTTACGTCCATTAAAACACGAGTCTTTTCTTGTGTACGAATCTCTGTGTCATTGTCCCGTCGTGTGTCCGATTACTGTCCGGTCAGCTTCATATCCTTTATCTGAGTCTGTTGCATGCTTAGATATCGTATGGCTTTCCCGTTCCTTCATTCGGGTGCCCGAAACTTCAAATGAACCGCTATTTACGTGCATTAAAACTTGAGTCTTTTCTTGTGTACGAATCTCTATGTCATTGTCGCATCGTGAGTCTGACTACCGTCCGGTCAGCTTCATATCCTTTATCTGAGTCTGTTGCATGCTCAGATATCTTATGGCCTTCCCGTTCCTCCATTCGGGTGCCTGAAACTTCAAATGAACCGCTAGTTACGTCCATTAAAACTTGAGTCTTTTCTTGTGTACGAATCTCTATGTCATTGTCGCATCGTGAGTCCGACTACCGTCCGGTCAGCTTCATATCCTTTATCTGAGTCTGTTGCAAGCTTAGATATCTTATTACCTTCCCGTACCTCCATTCGGGTGCTCGAAACTTCAAATGTACAGATAGTTACGTCCTTTAAAACTCGAGTCTTTTCTTGTGTACGAATCTCTGTGTCATTGTCGCATCGTGAGTCTGATTACCGTCCAGTCAGCTTCATATCCTTTATCTGAGTCTGTTGCGTGCTTAGATGTCTTATGGCTTTCCCGTTCCTCCATTCGGGTGCCCGAAACTTCAAATGAACCGCTATTTACGTTCATTAAAACACGAGTCTTTTCTTGTGTACGAATCTCTGTGTCATTGTCTCATCGTGAGTCCGATTACCGTCGGTCTGCTTCGTATCCTTTAACATAGTTTGTTGCATGATCAGATATCTTATGTCATTCCCGTTCCTCCATTCGGGTGCCCGAAAGTTCATATGAACCGATAGTTCCGTCCATTAAAACTCGAGTCTTTTCTTGTGTACGAATCTATGTGTCATTGTCCCATCGTGAGTCCGATTACCGTCCGGTAAGCTTCAAATCCTTTATCTGAGTCTTTTGCATGCTCAGATATCTTATGGCCTTCCCGTTCCTCCATTCGGGTGCCCAAAACTTCAAATGAACCGCTAGTTACGTCCATTAAAACACGAGTCTTTTCTTGTGTACGAATCTCTGTGTCATTGTCCCATCGTGAGTCCGATTACCGTCCGGTCAGCTTCATATCCTTTATCTGAGTCTGTTGCATGCTTAGATATCTTATGGCTTTCCCGCCCCTCTATTCGGGTGCCCGAAATTTCAAATGAACCGCTATTTACATTCAATAAAACACGAATCTTTTTTTGTGTACGAATCTCTGTGTCATTGTCCCATCGTGAGTCCAATTACCGTCCGGTCAGCTTCATATCCTTTATCTGAGTCTGTTGCATGCTCAGATATCTTATGGCCTTCCCGTTCCTCCATTCGGGTGCCTGAAACTTCAAATGAACCGCTAGTTACGTCCATTAAAACTTGAGTCTTTTCTTGTGTACGAATCTCTATGTGATTGTCGCATCGTGAGTCCGACTACCGTCCGGTCAGCTTCATATCCTTTATCTGAGTCTGTTGCAAGCTTAGATATCTTATGTCCTTCCCGTACCTCCATTCGGGTGCTCGAAACTTCAAATGAACCTATATTTATGTTCATTAAAACACGAGTCTTTTCTTGTGTACGAATCTCTGTGTCATTGTCTAATCGTGAGTCCGATTACCGTCCAGTCAGCTTCATATCCTTTATCTGAGTCTGTTGCATGCTCAGATATCTTATGGCCTTCCCGTTCCTCCATTCGGGTGCCCGAAACTTCAAATGTACAGATAGTTACGTCCTTTAAAACTCGAGTCTTTTCTTGTGTACGAATCTCTATGTCATTGTCGCATCGTGAGTCCGATTACCGTCCGGTCAGCTTCATATCCTTTATTTGAGTCTGTTGCATGCTTAGATATCTTATGGCTTTTCCGTACCTCCATTCGGGTGCCCGAAACTTCAAATGTACAGATAGTTACGTCCTTTAAAACTCGAGTCCTTTCTTGTGTACGAATCTCTTTGTCATTGTCGCATCGTGAGTCCGATTACCGTCCGGTCAGCTTCATATCCTTTTTTTGAGTCTGTTGCATGCTTAGATATCTTATGGCTTTCCCGTTCCTCCATTCGGGTGCCCGAAACTTCCAATGAACCAATAGTTACGTCCATTAAAACACGAGTCTTTTCTTGTGTACGAATCTCTGTGTCATTGTCCCGTCGTGAGTCCGATTACCGTCCGGTCAGCTTCATATCCTTTATCTAAGTCTGTTGCATGCTTAGATATCTTATGGCTTTCCCGTTCCTTCATTCGGGTGCCCGAAACTTCAAATGAACCGCTATTTACGTTCATTAAAACACGAGCCTTTTCTTATGTACGAATCTTTGTGTCATTGTCCCATCGTGAGTCCGATTACCGTCCGGTCAGCTTCATATCCTTTATCTGAGTCTGTTGCATGCTTAGATATCTTATGGCTTTCCCGTCCCTCCATTCGGGTGCCCGAATTTTCAAATGAACCGCTAGTTACGTCCATTAAAACACGAGTCTTTTCTTGTGTACGAATCTCTGTGTCATTGTCCCGTCGTGAGTCCGATTACCGTCCGGTCAGCTTCATATCCTTTATCTGAGTCTGTTGCATGCTTAGATATCTTATGCCTTTCCTGTTCCTTCATTCGGGTGCCCGAAACTTCAAATGAACCGCTATTTACGTTCATTAAAACACGAGTCTTTTCTTATGTACGAATCTTTGTGTCATTGTCCCATCGTGAGTCTGATTACCGTCCGGTCAGCTTCATATCCTTTATCTGAGTCTGTTGCATGCTCAGATATCTTATGGCTTTCCCGTTCCTCCATTCGGGTGCCCGAAACTTCAAATGAACCGCTAGTTACGTCCATTAAAACTTGAGTCTTTTCTTGTGTACGAATCTCTATGTCATTGTCGCATCGTGAGTCCGACTACCGTCCGGTCAGCTTCATATCCTTTATCTGAGTCTGTTGCAAGCTTAGATATCTTATGTCCTTCCCGTACCTCCATTCGGGTGCTCGAAACTTCAAATGAACCTATATTTATGTTCATTAAAACACGAGTCTTTTCTTGTGTACGAATCTCTGTGTCATTGTCTAATCGTGAGTCCGATTACCGTCCAGTTAGCTTCATATCCTTTATCTGAGTCTGTTGCATGCTCAGATATCTTATGGCCTTCCCGTTCCTCCATTCGGGTGCCCGAAACTTCAAATGTACAGATAGTTACGTCCTTTAAAACTCGAGTCTTTTCTTGTGTACGAATCTCTATGTCATTGTCGCATCGTGAGTCCGACTACCGTCCGGTCAGCTTCATATCCTTTATCTGAGTCTGTTGCAAGCTTAGATATCTTATGTCCTTCCCGTACCTCCATTCGGGTGCTCGAAACTTCAAATGTACAGATAGTTACATCCTATAAAATTCGAGTCTTTTCTTGTGTACGAATCTCTGTGTCATTGTCGCATCGTGAGTCCGATTACCGTCCAGTCAGCTTCATATCCTTTATCTGAGTCTGTTGCGTGCTTAGATGTCTTATGGCTTTCCCGTTCCTCCATTCGGGTGCCTGAAACTTCAAATGAACCGCTATTTATGTTCATTAAAACACGAGTCTTTTCTTGTGTACGAATCTCTGTGTCATTGTCTCATCGTGAGTCCGATTACCGTCCAGTCAGCTTCATATCCTTTATCTTAGTCTGTTGCATGCTCAGATATCTTATGGCTTTCCCGTTCCTCCATTCGGGTGACCGAAACTTCAAATGTACAGATAGTTACGTCCTTTAAAACTCGAGTCTTTTCTTGTGTACGAATCTCTATGTCATTGTCGCATCGTGAGTCCGATTACCGTCCGGTCAGCTTCATATCCTTTATTTGAGTCTGTTGCATGCTTAGATATCTTATGGCTTTTCCGTACCTCCATTCGGGTGCCCGAAACTTCAAATGTACAGATAGTTACGTCCTTTTAAACTCGAGTCCTTTTTTGTGTACGAATCTCTTTGTCATTGTCACATCGTGAGTCCGATTACCGTCCGGTCAGCTTCATATCCTTTTTTTGAGTCTGTTGCATGCTTAGATATCTTATGGCTTTCCCGTTCCTCCATTCGGGTGCCCGAAACTTCCAATGAATCACTAGTTACGTCCATTAAAACACGAGTCTTTTCTTGTGTACGAATCTCTGTGTCATTGTCCCGTCGTGATTCCGATTACCGTCCGGGCAGCTTCATATCCTTTATCTGAGTCTGTTGCATGCTTAGATATCTTATGGCTTTCCCGTTCCTTCATTCGGGTGCGCGAAACTTCAAATGAACCGCTATTTACGTTCATTAAAACACGAGTCTTTTCTTATGTACGAATCTTTATGTCATTGTCCCATCGTGAGTCCGATTACCGTCCGGTCAGCTTCATATCCTTTATCTAAGTCTGTTGCATGCTTAGATATCTTATGGCTTTCCCGTCCCTCCATTCGGGTGCCCGAAATTTCAAATGAACCGCTAGTTACGTCCATGAAAACACGAGTCTTTTCTTGTGTACGAATCTCTGTGTCATTGTCCCGTCGTGAGTCGGATTACCGTCCGGTCAGCTTCATATCCTTTATCTGAGTCTGTTGGATGCTTAGATATCTTATGCCTTTCCCGTTCCTTCATTCGGGTGCCCGAAACTTCAAATGAACCGCTATTTACGTTAATTAAAACACGAGTCTTTTCTTATGTACGAATCTTTATGTCATTGTCCCATCGTGAGTCCGATTACCGTCCGGTAAGCTTCATATCCTTTATCTGAGTCTGTTGCATGCTCAGATATCTTACGGCCTTCCCGTTCCTCCATTCGGGTGCCCGAAACTTGAAATGAACCTCTAGTTACGTCCATTAAAACACGAGTGTTTTCTTGTGTACGAATCTCTGTGTCATTGTCCCATCGTGAGTCCGATTACTGTCCGGTCAGCTTCATATCCTTTATCAGAGTCTGTTGCATGCTTAGATATCTTATGGCTTTCTTGTTCCTCCATTCGGGTGCCCGAAATTTCAAATGTACCGATAGTTACGTCCTTTAAAACTCGAGTCTTTTCTTGTGTACGAATCTCTGTGTCATTGTCGCATCGTGAGTCCGATTACCGTCCAGTCAGCTTCATATCCTTTATCAGAGTCTGTTGCATGCTCAGATATCTTATGGCCTTCCCGTTCCTCCATTCGAGTGCCCGAAACTTCAAATGAACCGCTATTTACGTCCATTAAAACACGAGTCTTTTCTTGTGTACGAATCTATGTGTCATTGTCCCATCGTGAGTTCGATTACTGTCTGGTCAGTTTTATATCCTTTATCTGAGTCTGTTGCATGCTTAGATATCTTATGGCTTTCTTTTTCCTCGATTCGGGGGCCCGAAATTTCAAATGTACCGATAGTTACGTCCTTTAAAACTCGAGTCTTTTCTTGTGTACGAATCTCTGGGTCATTGTCGCATCGTGAGTCCGATTACCGTCCAGTCAGCTTCATATCATTTATCTGAGTCTGTTGCATGCTTAGATATCTTATGGCTTTCCCGTTCCTCCATTCGGGTGCCCGAAACTTCAAATGAACCGCTATTTACGTTCATTAAAACACGAGTCTTTTCTTGTGTACGAATCTCTGTGTCATTGTCCCATCGTGAGTCCGATTACCGTCCGGTCAGCTTGATATCCTTTATCTGAGTCTGTTGCATGCTCAGATATCTAATGGCCTTCCCGTTCCTCCATTCGGGTGCCCGAAACTTCAAATGTACAGATAGTTACGTCCTGTAAAACTCGAGTCTTTTCTTGTGTACGAATCTCTGTGTCATTGTCCCATCATGAGTCCGATTACCGTCTGGTAAGCTTCATATCCTTTATTTGAGTCTGTTGCATGCTCAGATATCTTATGGCCTTCCCGTTCCTCCATTCGGGTGCCCGAAACTTTAAATGAACCGCTAGTTACGTCCACTAAAACACGAGTCTTTTCTTGTGTACGAATCTCTATGTCATTATCGCATCGTGTGTCCGATTACCGTCCGGTCAGCTTCATATCCTTTATCTGAGTCTGTTGCATGCTTAGATATCTTATGGCCTTCCCGTACCTCCATTCGGGTGCCCGAAACTTCAAATTTACAGATAGTTACGTACTTTAAAACTCGAGTCTTTTCTTGTGTACGAATCTCTGTGTCATTGTCCCATCGTGAATCCGATTACCGTCCGGTAAGCTTCATATCCTTTATCTGAGTCTGTTGCATGCTCAGATATCTTACGGCCTTCCCGTTCCTCCATTCGGGTGCCAGAAACTTCAAATGAACCGCTATTTACGTTCATTAAAACACGAGTCTTTTCTTGTGTACGAATCTCTGTGTCATTGTCCCATCGTGAGTCCGATTACCGTCCGGTCAGCTTCATATCCTTTATCAGAGTCTGTTGCATGCTCAGATATCTTATGGCTTTCCCGTTCCTCCGTTCGGGTGCCCGAAACTTCAAATGAACCGCTAGTTACGTCCATTAAAACTCGAGTCTTTTCTTGTGTATGAATCTCTATGTCATTGTCGCATCGTGAGTCCGATTACCGTGCGGTCAGCTTCATATCATTTATCTGAGTCTATTGCATGCTCAGATATCTTATGGCCTTCCCGTTCCTCCATTCGGGTGCCCGAAACTTCAAATGAACTACTAGTTACGTCCACTAAAACACGAGCCTTTTCTTGTGTACGAATCTCTATGTCATTGTCGCATCGTGAGTCCGATTACCGTCCGGTCAGCTTCATATCCTTTATCTGAGGCTCTTGCATGCTCAGATATCTTACGGCCTTCCCGTTCCTCCATTCGGGTGCCCGAAACTTCAAATGAACCGCTAGTTACGTCCATTAAAACACGAGTCTTTTCTTGTGTATGAATCTATATGTCATTGTCCCATCGTCAGTTTGATTACCGTCCGGTCAGTTTCATATCCTTTATCTGAGTCTGTTCCATGCTTAGATATCTTATGGCTTTCTTGTTCCTCCATTCGGGTGCCCGAAATTTCAAATGTACCGATAGTTACGTCCTTTAAAACTCGAGTCTTTTCTTGTGTACGAATCTCTCTGTCATTGTCGCATCGTGAGTTCGATTACCGTCCAGTCAGCTTCATATCCTTTATCTGACTCTGTTGCATGCTTAGATATCTTATGGCTTTCCCGTTCCTCCATTCGGGTGCCCAAAACTTCAAATGAACCGCTATTTACGTTCATTAAAACACGAGTCTTTTCTTGTGTACGAATCTCTGTGTCATTGTCCCATCGTGAGTCCGATTACCGTCCGGTCAGCTTGATATCCTTTATCTGAGTCTGTTGCATGCTCAGATATCTAATGGCCTTCCCGTTCCTCCATTCGGGTGCCCGAAATTTCAAATGTACAGATAGTTACGTCCTGTAAAACTCGAGTCTTTTCTTGTGTACGAATCTCTGTGTCATTGTCCCATCATGAGTCCGATTACCGTCTGGTAAGCTTCATATCCTTTATTTGAGTCTGTTGCATGCTCAGATATCTTATGGCCTTCCCGTTCCTCCATTCGGGTGCCCAAAACTTTAAATGAACCGCTAGTTACGTCCACTAAAACACGAGTCTTTTCTTGTGTACGAATCTCTATGTCATTATCGCATCGTGTGTCCGATTACCGTCCGGTCAGCTTCATATCCTTTATCTGAGTCTGTTGCATGCTTAGATATCTTATGGCCTTCCCGTACCTCCATTCGGGTGCCCGAAACTTCAAATTTACAGATAGTTACGTACTTTAAAACTCGAGTCTTTTCTTGTGTACGAATCTCTGTGTCATTGTCCCATCGTGAATCCGATTACCGTCCGGTAAGCTTCATATCCTTTATCTGAGTCTGTTGCATGCTCAGATATCTTACGGCCTTCCCGTTCCTCCATTCGGGTGCCAGAAACTTCAAATGAACCGCTATTTACGTTCATTAAAACACGAGTCTTTTCTTGTGTACGAATCTCTGTGTCATTGTCCCATCGTGAGTCCGATTACCGTCCGGTCAGCTTCATATCCTTTATCAGAGTCTGTTGCATGCTCAGATATCTTATGGCTTTCCCGTTCCTCCGTTCGGGTGCCCGAAACTTCAAATGAACCGCTAGTTACGTCCATTAAAACTCGAGTCTTTTCTTGTGTATGAATCTCTATGTCATTGTCGCATCGTGAGTCCGATTACCGTCCGGTCAGCTTCATATCATTTATCTGAGTCTATTGCATGCTCAGATATCTTATGGCCTTCCCGTTCCTCCATTCGGGTGCCCGAAACTTCAAATGAACCACTAGTTACGTCCACTAAAACACGAGCCTTTTCTTGTGTACGAATCTCTATGTCATTGTCGCATCGTGAGTCCGATTACCGTCCGGTCAGCTTCATATCCTTTATCTGAGGCTCTTGCATGCTCAGATATCTTACGGCCTTCCCGTTCCTCCATTCGGGTGCCCGAAACTTCAAATGAACCGCTAGTTACGTCCATTAAAACACGAGTCTTTTCTTGTGTATGAATCTATATGTCATTGTCCCATCGTCAGTTTGATTACCGTCCGGTCAGTTTCATATCCTTTATCTGAGTCTGTTCCATGCTTAGATATCTTATGGCTTTCTTGTTCCTCCATTCGGGTGCCCGAAATTTCAAATGTACCGATAGTTACGTCCTTTAAAACTCGAGTCTTTTCTTGTGTACGAATCTCTCTGTCATTGTCGCATCGTGAGTTCGATTACCGTCCAGTCAGCTTCATATCCTTTATCTGAGTCTGTTGCATGCTTAGATATCTTATGGCTTTCCCGTTCCTCCATTCGGGTGCCCAAAACTTCAAATGAACCGCTATTTACGTTCATTAAAACACGAGTCTTTTCTTGTGTACGAATCTCTGTGTCATTGTCCCATCGTGAGTCCGATTACCATCCGGTCAGCTTCATATCCTTTATCAGAGTCTGTTGCATGCTCAGATATCTTATAGCTTTCCCGTTCCTCCATTCGGGTGCCCAAAACTTCAAATGAACCGCTATTTACTTTCATTAAAACACGAGTCTTTTCTTGTGTACGAATCTCTGCGTCATTGTCCCATCGTGAGTCCGATTACCGTCCGGTAAGCTTCATATCGTTTATCTGAGTCTTTTGCATGCTCAAATATCTTATGGCCTTCCCGTTCCTCCATTCGGGTGCCCGAAACTTCAAATGAACCACTAGTTACGTCCACTAAAACACGAGTCTTTTCTTGTGTACGAATCTCTATGTCATTGTCGCATCGTGAGTCCGATTACCGTCCGGTCAGCTTCATATCCTTTATCTGAGTCTGTTGCATGCTTAGATATCTTATGGCTTTCTTGTTCCTCCATTCGGGTGCCCGAAATTTCAAATGTACCGATAGTTACGTCCTTTAAAACTCGAGTCTTTTCTTGTGTACGAATCTCTGTGTCATTGTCCCATCGTGAGTCCGATTACCGTCTGGTCAGCTTCATATCCTTTATCTGAGTCTGTTGCATGCTTAGATATCTTATGGCCTTCCCGAACCTCCATTCGGGTGCCCGAAACTTCAAATTTACAGATAGTTACGTCCTTTAAAACTCGCGTCTTTTCTTGTGTACGAATCTCTGTGTCATTGTCGCATCGTGAGTCCGATTACCGTCCAGTCAGCTTCATATCCTTTATCTGAGTCTGTTGCATGCTTAGATATCTTATGGCTTTCCCGTTCCTCCATTCGGGTGCCCAAAACTTCAAATGAACCGCTATTTACGTTCATTAAAACACCAGTCTTTTCTTGTGTACGAATCTCTGTGTCATTGTCCCATCGTGAGTCCGATTACCGTCCGGTAAGCTTCATATCGTTTATCTGAGTCTGTTGCATGCTCAGATATCTTATGGCCTTCCCGTTCCTCCATTCGGGTGCCCGAAACTTCAAATGAACCGCTAGTTACGTCCATTAAAACACGAGTCTTTTCTTGTGTACGAATCTATATGTCATTGTCCCATCGTGAGTTCGATTACCGTCCGGTCAGTTTCATATCCTTTATCTGAGTCTGTTGCATTCTTAGATATCTTATGGCTTTCTTGTTCCTCCATTCGGGTGCCCGAAATTTCAAATGTACCGATAGTTACGTCTTTTAAAACTCGAGTCTTTTCTTGTGTACGAATCTCTGTGTCATTGTCGCATCGTGAGTCCGATTACCGTCCAGTCAGCTTCATATCCTTTATCTGAGTCTGTTGCATGCTTAGATATCTTATGGCTTTCCCGTTCCTCCATTCGGGTGCCCGAAACTTCAAATGAACCGCTATTTACGTTCATTAAAACACGAGTCTTTTCTTGTGTACGAATCTCTGTGTCATTGTCCCATCGTGAGTCCGATTACCGTCCGGTAAGCTTCATATCCTTTATCTGAGTCTGTTGCATGCTCAGATATCTTATGGCCTTCCCGTTCCTCAATTCGGGTGCCCGAAACTTCAAATAAACCGCTAGTTACGTCCACTAAAACACGAGCCTTTTCTTGTGTACGAATCTCTATGTCATTGTCGCATCGTGAGTCCGATTACCGTCCGGTCAGCTTCATATCCTTTATCTGAGTCTCTTGCATGCTCAGATATCTTACGGCTTCCCGTTCCTCTATTCGGGTGCCCGAAACTTCAAATGAACCGCTAGTTACGTCCATTAAAACACGAGTCTTTTCTTGTGTACGAATCTATGTGTCATTGTCCCATCGTCAGTTTGATTACCGTCCGGCCAGTTTCATATCCTTTATCTGAGTCTGTTCCATGCTTAGATATCTTATGGCTTTCTTGTTCCTCCATTCGGGTGCCCGAAATTTCAAATGTACCGATAGTTACGTCCTTTAAAACTCGAGTCTTTTCTTGTTTACGAATCTCTGTGTCATTGTCGTATCGTGAGTTCGATTACCGTCCAGTCAGCTTCATATCCTTTATCTGAGTCTGTTGCATGCTTAGATATCTTATGGCTTTCCCGTTCCTCCATTCGGGTGCCTAAAACTTCAAATGAACCGCTATTTACGTTCATTAAAACACGAGTCTTTTATTGTGTACGAATCTCTGTGTCATTGTCCCATCGTGAGTCCGATTACCATCCGGTCAGCTTCATATCCTTTATCAGAGTCTGTTGCATGCTCAGATATCTTATGGCTTTCCCGTTCCTCCATTCGGGTGCCCGAAACTTCAAATGAACCGCTATTTACGTTCATTAAAACACAAGTCTTTTCTTGTGTACGAATCTCTGTGTCATTGTCCCATCGTGAGTCCGATTACCGTCCGGTAAGCTTCATATCGTTTATCTGAGTCTTTTGCATGCTCAAATATCTTATGGCCTTCCCGTTCCTCCATTCGGGTGCCCGAAACTTCAAATGAACCACTAGTTACGTCCACTAAAATACGAGTCTTTTCTTGTGTACGAATCTCTATGTCATTGTCGCATCGTGAGTCCGATTACCGTCCGGTCAGCTTCATATCCTTTATCTGAGTCTGTTGCATGCTTAAATATCTTATGGCTTTCTTGTTCCTCCATTCGGGTGCCCGAAATTTCAAATGTACCGATAGTTACGTCCTTTAAAACTCGAGTCTTTTCTTGTGTACGAATCTTTGTGTCATTGTCGTATCGTGAGTCCGATTACCGTCCAGTCAGCTTCATATCCTTTATCAGAGTCTGTTGCATGCTTAGATATCTTATGGCTTTCCCGTTCCTCCATTCGGGTGCCAGAAACTTCAAATGAACCGCTATTTACGTTCATTAAAACACGAGTCTTTTCTTGTGTACGAATCTCTGTGTCATTGTCCCATCGTGAGTCCGATTACCGTCCGGTCAGCTTCATATCCTTTATCTGAGTCTGTTGCATGCTTAGATATCTTATGGCCTTCCCGAACCTCCATTCGGGTGCCCGAAACTTCAAATTTACAGATAGTTACGTCCTTTAAAACTCGAGTCTTTTCTTGTGTACGAATCTCTGTGTCATTGTCGCATCGTGAGTCCGATTACCGTCCAGTCAGCTTCATATCCTTTATCTGAGTCTGTTGTATGCTTAGATATCTTATGGCTTTCCCGTTCCTCCATTCGGGTGCCCAAAACTTCAAATGAACCGCTATTTACATTCATTAAAACACGAGTCTTTTCTTGTGTACGAATCTCTGTGTCATTGTCCCATCGTGAGTCCGATTACCGTCCGGTAAGCTTCATATCGTTTATCTGATTCTGTTGCATGCTCAGATATCTTATGGCCTTCCCGTTCCTCCATTCGGGTGCCCGAAACTTCAAATGAACCGCTAGCTACGTCCATTAAAACACGAGTCTTTTCTTGTGTACGAATCTATGTGTCATTGTCCCATCGTGAGTTCGATTACCGTCCAGTCAGTTTCATATCCTTTATCTGAGTCTGTTGCATGCTTAGATATCTTATGGCTTTCTTGTTCCTCCATTCGGGTGCCCGAAATTTCAAATGTACCGATAGTTACGTCCTTTAAAATTCGAGTCTTTTCTTGTGTACGGATCTCTGTGTCATTGTCGCATCGTGAGTCCGATTACCGTCCAGTCAGCTTCATATCCTTTATCTGAGTCTGTTGCATGCTTAGATATCTTATGGCTTTCCCGTTCCTCCATTCGGGTGCCCGAAACTTCAAATGAACCGCTATTTACGTTCATTAAAACACGAGTCTTTTCTTGTGTACGAATCTCTGTGTCATTGTCCCATCGTGAGTCCGATTACCGTCCGGTAAGCTTCATATCCTTTATCAGAGTCTGTTGCATGCTCAGATATCTTATGGCCTTCCCGTTCCTCCATTCGGGTGCCCGAAACTTCAAATGAACCGCTAGTTACGTCCACTAAAACACGAGCCTTTTCTTGTGTACGAATCTCTATGTCATTATCGCATCGTGAGTCCGATTACCGTCCGGTCAGCTTCATATTCTTTATCTGAGTCTCTTGCATGCTCAGATATCTTACGGCCTTCCCGTTCCTCCATTCGGGTGCCCGAAACTTCAAATGAACCGCTAGTTACGTCCATTAAAACACGAGTCTTTTCTTGTGTACGAATCTATGTGTCATTGTCCCATCGTCAGTTTGATTACCGTCCAGTCAGTTTCATATCCTTTATCTGAGTCTGTTCCATGCTTAGATATCTTATGGCTTTCTTGTTCCTCCATTCGGGTGCCCGAAATTTCAAATGTACCGATAGTTACGTCCTTTAAAACTCGAGTCTTTTCTTGTGTACGAATCTCTGTGTCATTGTCGCATCGTGAGTCCGATTACCGTCCAGTCAGCTTCATATCCTTTATCTGAGTCTGTTGCATGCTTAGATATCTTATGGCTTTCCCGTTCCTCCATTCGGGTGCCCGAAACTTCAAATGAACCGCTATTTACGTCCATTAAAACCCGAGTCTTTTCTTGTGTACGAATCTCTATGTCATTGTCGCATCATGAGTCCGATTACCGCCGGTCAGCTTCATATCCTTTATTTGAGTCTGTTACATGCTTAGATATCTTATGGCCTTCCCGTACCTCCATTCGGGTGCCCGAAACTTCTAATGTACAGATAGTTACGTCCTTTAAAACTCGAGTCTTTTCTTGTGTACGAATCTCTATGTCATTGTCGCATCGTGAGTCCGATTACCGTCCAATCAGCTTCATATCCTTTATCTGAGTCTGTTGCATGCTTAGATGTCTTATGGCTTTCCCGTTCCTCCATTCGGGTGCCCGAAACTTCAAATGAACCGCTAGTTACGTCCATTAAAACTCGAGTCTTTTCTTGTGTACGAATCTCTGTCATTGTCGCATCGTGAGTCCAATTACCGTCCGATCAGCTTCATATCCTTTATCTGAGTCTGTTGCATGCTTAGATATCTTATGGCCTTCCCGTACCTCCATTCGGGTGCCCGAAACTTCAAATTTACAGATAGTTACGTCCTTTAAAACTCGAGTCTTTTCTTGTGTACGAATCTCTGTGTCATTGTCCCATCGTGAGTCCGATTACCGTCCGGTAAGCTTCATATCCTTTATCTGAGTCTGTTGCATGCTCAGATATCTTACGGCCTTCCCGTTCCTCCATTCGGGTGCCCGAAACTTCTAATGAACCGCTATTTACGTTCATTAAAACACGAGTCTTTTCTTGTGTACGAATCTCTGTGTCATTGTCCCATCGTGAGTCCGATTACCATCCGGTCAGCTTCATATCCTTTATCAGAGTCTGTTGCATGCTCAGATATCTTATGGCTTTCCCGTTCCTCCATTCGGGTGCCCGAAACTTCAAATGAACCGCTATTTACGTTCATTAAAACACAAGTCTTTTCTTGTGTACGAATCTCTGTGTCATTGTCCCATCGTGAGTCCGATTACCGTCCGGTAAGCTTCATATCATTTATCTAAGTCTTTTGCATGCTCAAATATCTTATGGCCTTCCCGTTCCTCCATTCGGGTGCCCGAAACTTCAAATGAACCACTAGTTACGTCCACTAAAACACGAGTCTTTTCTTGTGTACGAATCTCTATGTCATTGTCGCATCGTGAGTCCGATTACCGTCCGGTCAGCTTCATATCCTTTATCTGAGTCTGTTGCATGCTTAAATATCTTATGGCTTTCTTGTTCCTCCATTCGGGTGCCCGAAATTTCAAATGTACCGATAGTTACGTCCTTTAAAACTTGAGTCTTTTCTTGTGTACGAATCTCTGTGTCATTGTCGCATCGTGAGTCCGATTACCGTCCAGTCAGCTTCATATCCTTTTTTTTTGATAAAGGAGACAATGCTCCGGTAAATTTATTAATAATAAAAAATATTTACAACCAACTTGGGCCAAGATCTTTACAAAAAATAACCTAACAAACTAGATCAAGGCCCAAAACCATACAACCCATAAAATCAACTAACCAAACATACTATTCTGTCCACATGACACAGCCCAATTAACCTGGATCAAAATCAAAGCCCATTTCAGAAAATAAATCTACACCCAACCCGTTACATTTTCCCAAGCCCAAAGACACAAACTCGTCACTTTTGCAGCTAGTCTCCAAACAACTTGTATACAGCATATCTCTATAACTCGTTTTAATCCTGCTCTTCATGTCCCACTCTTTCTGATTCTTCACTTGCTTCTTTATATCCATGTCTTGTACAGCCTTCTTTTCTTGATTAAAACAGACTTCAAACCAGCAACTCATTCTTTCATTTCCAGAATCCACAACAAGCATACTAAATGTAGTACCAATACAACTCTCAGTTTCATTCCCAGCCCCAATACAAAACACCCATACATGATCAAAACTAACATAAAAAGAATCTAACAGACACTCTTCATAATCCGTGATATCTCACCATCCCTATGGACAGAGAATAACCCACACTGTAACCATACAGGTAAGTACTATAGGCCACCCTAGCTTCCCTCAGTTTCTCAGGCTTAATCACAGCTACCACTTCCCCTGTTTCAAGAACTTTAGGAGGATAATAAGTAACTTTAGTTACTAACTCCTCTTTTGTTTTTCCTCTAGCCATATCAGCAAAAGACAACACAGGCTTTACCCCCCCTTCAGCCTTAGTAATATTCTCCGAAGCAGAGAAAACAACATTCTCCTTTAAAGGAACAGCATCCATAATGGATTTAGCAATTGGCTTCAACTTGCTAACAAAAGGAAGATCTTCCTTAGTCACTTTATAAGGGCCCATCTTCTCAGACTTCTTCTTTATCAAGTTTTTCATGGAAGGACTCTTAATAATCCCTCTCCAAGGCAATCTTGTTCTAATATCCCCCTTCTTCTCAGTAACCTTCTTCACAGCCTCCCCGTTTTCAACTTCCATATCAGATTTCCCTTCCTCCCCCTGCTTCTTACCCTCATTCAACTCTTTAGCTTTCACCTCTTCAGTCTCTTGCTTCTTACCCTCATTCACCTCTTTAACTTTCTTCTCTTCAGCCCCCTTCTTAGTCACCTTTTTTAGTCCACCAAACTTAATACTTCCTTCCTCATCCACAATTACTTTACTACCTATCCCTGGATTATATTCCAGTTTTTTATTAGCAACTAACAGGGACAGCCTAAGTTCCTTACCCTGCACATCATCCTGTAAACTTAGTCTTCTACCCATCTTGAACTTAACTGGTCCAACTGCTGTATTACCCTCCTCCACAGTATTAACAATCTCCTTTGCAGTCATAGAGTCAGGTAACACCTCCTCACCATTCTTCCATCCAGATTCAGCACACATCCTAACATACGCATCATCACCCCACATAGTCTTCCTGGTCTTCACTATAACCCCTTCATTCCTAACAGATCTCTTTTTCCTCTTCTCTAAAAACACAAACTCAGCATCCAATCCAGCCTCAAACACATTAGAATCAGGAGATAACTGAGGAAACTTAACACCTCTCTCCTCAGCCTTCATTAACCCATCCTTACCAATGATTTTATGACCAACATACTCCCCATACAGTCGTTTACCCAGAAAATTAGCGATAATCCTCAAAATACTCCCATACTGACCAGATAACTTCTCAGAAAACTCCACCTCTTTTCCCACCAGTTGAGCATCAACCAGAGCATTAACCAGATCAATCTCACCAAATCCCGCCAACTTAACCAATTCCAATTGTTCAGATAACATCCTAACCCTCCAATTTTCCCCAAACATTTCCCTCAGAAAACCCACCACCAAAGGACTAAACACTAGAGAATCATGACGACCAGAAATAAATCGGTTAAGGATTACCTGTTTGTCCTTTATCTCTTCCTTCCTTTGAGAGGAATTAACAGCATCAACAAATTCCACATCGGAGCTCAGTAAACCATCCACATCATCCCTAATCTCTATATCAGGAGGAACAGGCAAAGGAGGTTCCAGATCTGGAACCCTATCAACGGAAACCATGGTACGAGCAGAAAGGAACCGCACACTGTGAAGATTCCGACCTCAAGAGAGACGTCGGAACAGTGAAATACGGTACAGAAGAACAAAAGAGAGGGTTGAAATGAGACGGAGAAGAAAAACGAAGAAGAAAAGCCTCTGAATCGCCAAAATCTCCCAACCCAGAGAGAAAACCCTCAGCTTCAGCTTCATATCCTTTATCAGAGTCTGTTGCATGCTTAGATATCTTATGGCTTTCCCGTTCCTCCATTCGGGTGCCCGAAACTTCAAATGAACCGCTATTTACGTTCATTAAAACACGAGTCTTTTCTTGTGTACGAATCTCTGTGTCATTGTCCCATCGTGAGTCCGATTACCGTCCGGTCAGCTTCATATCCTTTATCTGAGTCTGTTGCATGCTTAGATATCTTATGGCCTTCCCGAACCTCCATTCGGGTGCACGAAACTTCAAATTTACAGATAGTTACGTCCTTTAAAACTCGAGTCTTTTCTTGTGTACGAATCTCTGTGTCATTGTCGCATCGTGAGTCCGATTACCGTCCAGTCAGCTTCATATCCTTTATCTGAGTCTGTTGCATGCTTAGATATCTTATGGCTTTCCCGTTCCTCCATTCGGGTGCCCAAAACATCAAATGAACCGCTATTTACATTCATTAAACACACGAGTCTTTTCTTGTGTACGAATCTCTGTGTCATTGTCCCATCGTGAGTCCGATTACCGTCCGGTAAGCTTCATATCGTTTATCTGATTCTGTTGCATGCTCAGATATCTTATGGCCTTCCCGTTCCTCCATTCGGGTGCCCGAAACTTCAAATGAACCGCTAGCTACGTCCATTAAAACACGAGTCTTTTCTTGTGTACGAATCTATGTGTCATTGTCCCATCGTGAGTTCGATTACCGTCCGGTCAGTTTCATATCCTTTATCTGAGTCTGTTGCATGCTTAGATATCTTATGGCTTTCTTGTTCCTCCATTCGGGTGCCCGAAATTTCAAATGTACCGATAGTTACGTCCTTTAAAACTCGAGTCTTTTCTTGTGTACGAATCTCTGTGTCATTGTCGCATCGTGAGTCCGATTACCGTCCAGTCAGCTTCATATCCTTTATCTGAGTCTGTTGCATGCTTAGATATCTTATGGCTTTCCCGTTCCTCCATTCGGGTGCCCGAAACTTCAAATGAACCGCTATTTACGTTCATTAAAACACGAGTCTTTTCTTGTGTACGAATCTCTGTGTCATTGTCCCATCGTGAGTCCGATTACCGTCTGGTAAGCTTCATATCCTTTATCAGAGTCTGTTGCATGCTCAGATATCTTATGGCCTTCCCGTTCCTCCATTCGGGTGCCCGAAACTTCAAATGAACCGCTAGTTACGTCCACTAAAACACGAGCCTTTTCTTGTGTACGAATCTCTATGTCATTATCGCATCGTGAGTCCGATTACCGTCCGGTCAGCTTCATATTCTTTATCTGAGTCTCTTGCATGCTCAGATATCTTACGGCCTTCCCGTTCCTCCATTCGGGTGCCCGAAACTTCAAATGAACCGCTAGTTACGTCCATTAAAACACGAGTCTTTTCTTGTGTACGAATCTATGTGTCATTGTCCCATCGTCAGTTTGATTACCGTCCGGTCAGTTTCATATCCTTTATCTGAGTCTGTTCCATGCTTAGATATCTTATGGCTTTCTTGTTCCTCCATTCGGGTGCCCGAAATTTCAAATGTACCGATAGTTACGTCCTTTAAAACTCGAGTCTTTTCTTGTGTACGAATCTCTGTGTCATTGTCGCATCGTGAGTCCGATTACCGTCCAGTCAGCTTCATATCCTTTATCTGAGTCTGTTGCATGCTTAGATATCTTATGGCTTTCCCGTTCCTCCATTCGGGTGCCCGAAACTTCAAATGAACCGCTATTTACGTCCATTAAAACTCGAGTCTTTTCTTGTGTACGAATCTCTATGTCATTGTCGCATCGTGAGTCCGATTACCGCCGGTCAGCTTCATATCCTTTATTTGAGTCTGTTACATGCTTAGATATCTTATGGCCTTCCCGTACCTCCATTCGGGTGCCCGAAACTTGTAATGTACAGATAGTTACGTCCTTTAAAACTCGAGTCTTTTCTTGTGTACGAATCTCTATGTCATTGTCGCATCGTGAGTCCGATTACCGTCCAATCAGCTTCATATCCTTTATCTGAGTCTGTTGCGTGCTTAGATGTCTTATGGCTTTCCCGTTCCTCCATTCCGGTGCCCGAAACTTCAAATGAACCGCTAGTTACGTCCATTAAAACCCGAGTCTTTTCTTGTGTACGAATCTCTATGTCATTGTCGCATCGTGAGTCCGATTACCGTCCGATCAGCTTCATATCCTTTATCTGAGTCTGTTGCATGCTTAGATATCTTATGGCCTTCCCGTACCTCCATTCGGGTGCCCGAAACTTCAAATTTACAGATAGTTACGTCCTTTAAAACTCGAGTCTTTTCTTGTGTACGAATCTCTGTGTCATTGTCGCATCGTGAGTCCGATTACCGTCCGGTAAGCTTCATATCCTTTATCTGAGTCTGTTGCATGCTCAGATATCTTACGGCCTTCCCGTTCCTACATTCGGGTGCCCGAAACTTCTAATGAACCGCTATTTACGTTCATTAAAACACGAGTCTTTTCTTGTGTACGAATCTCTGTGTCATTGTCCCATCGTGAGTCCGATTACCGTCCGGAAAGCTTCATATCCTTTATCTGAGTCTGTTGCATGCTCAGATATCTTATGGCCTTCCCGTTCCTCCATTCGGGTGCCCGAAACTTCAAATGAACCGCTAGTTACGTCCACTAAAACACGAGCCTTTTCTTGTGTACGAATCTCTATGTCATTGTCGCATCGTGAGTCCGATTACCGTCCGGTCAGCTTCATATTCTTTATCTGAGTCTCTTGCATGCTCAGATATCTTACGGCCTTCCCGTTCGTCCATTCGGGTGCCCGAAACTTCAAATGAACCGCTAGTTACGTCCATTAAAACACGAGTCTTTTCTTGTGTACGAATCTATGTGTCATTGTCCCATCGTCAGTTTGATTACCGTCCGGTCAGTTTCATATCCTTTATCTGAGTCTGTTCCATGCTTAGATATCTTATGGCTTTCTTGTTCCTCCATTCGGGTGCCCGAAATTTCAAATGTACCGATAGTTACGTCCTTTAAAACTCGAGTCTTTTCTTGTGTACGAATCTCTGTGTCATTGTCGCATCGTGAGTTCGATTACCGTCCAGTCAGCTTCATATCCTTTATCTGAGTCTGCTGCATGCTTAGATATCTTATGGCTTTCCCGTTCCTCCATTCGGGTGCCCAAAACTTCAAATGAACCGCTATTTACGTTCATTAAAACACGAGTCTTTTCTTGTGTACGAATCTCTGTGTCATTGTCCCATCGTGAGTCCGATTACCATCCGGTCAGCTTCATATCCTTTATCAAAGTCTGTTGCATGCTCAGATATCTTATGGCTTTCCCGTTCCTCCATTCGGGTGCCCGAAACTTCAAATGAACCGCTATTTACGTTCATTAAAACACGAGTCTTTTCTTGTGTACGAATCTCTGTGTCATTGTCCCATCGTGAGTCCGATTACCGTCCGGTAAGCTTCATATCGTTTATCTGAGTCTTTTGCATGCTCAAATATCTTATGGCCTTCCCGTTCCTCCATTCGGGTGCCCGAAACTTCAAATGAACCACTAGTTACGTCCACTAAAACACGAGTCTTTTCTTGTGTACGAATCTCTATGTCATTGTCGCATCGTGAGTCCGATTACCGTCCGGTCAGCTTCATATCCTTTATCTGAGTCTGTTGCATGCTTAGATATCTTATGGCTTTCTTGTTCCTCCATTCGGGTGCCCGAAATTTCAAATGTACCGATAGTTACGTCCTTTAAAACTCGAGTCTTTTCTTGTGTACGAATCCCTGTGTCATTGTCGCATCGTGAGTCCGATTACCGTCCAGTCAGGTTCATATCCTTTATCAGAGTCTGTTGCATGCTTAGATATCTTATGGCTTTCCCGTTCCTCCATTCGGGTGCCCGAAACTTCAAATGAACCGCTATTTACGTTCATTAAAACACGAGTCTTTTCTTGTGTACGAATCTCTGTGTCATTGTCCCATCGTCAGTTTGATTACCGTCTAGTCAGTTTCATATCCTTTATCTGAGTCTGTTCCATGCTTAGATATCTTATGGCTTTCTTGTTCCTCCATTCGGGTGCCCGAAATTTCAAATGTACCGATAGTTACGTCCTTTAAAACTCGAGTCTTTTCTTGTGTATGAATCTCTGTGTCATTGTCGCATCGTGAGTCCGATTACCGTCCGGTCAGCTTCATATCCTTTATCTGAGTCTGTTGCATGCTTAGATATCTTATGGCTTTCCCGTTCCTCCATTCGGGTGCCCGAAACTTCAAATGAACCGCTATTTACGTCCATTAAAACTCGAGTCTTTTCTAGTGTACGAATCTCTATGTCATTGTCGCATCGTGAGTCCGATTACCGCCGGTCAGCTTCATATCCTTTATTTGAGTCTGTTACATGCTTAGATATCTTATGGCCTTCCCGTACCTCCATTCGGGTGCCCGAAACTTCTAATGTACAGATAGTTACGTCCTTTAAAACTCGAGTCTTTTCTTGTGTACGAATCTCTATGTCATTGTCGCATCGTGAGTCCGATTACCGTCCAATCAGCTTCATATCCTTTATCTGAGTCTGTTGCATGCTTAGATGTCTTATGGCTTTCCCGTTCCTCCATTCGGGTGCCCGAAACTTCAAATGAACCGCTAGTTACGTCCATTAAAACTCGAGTGTTTTCTTGTGTACGAATCTCTATGTCATTGTCGCATCGTGAGTCCGATTACCGTCCGATCAGCTTCATATCCTTTATCTGAGTCTGTTGCATGCTTAGATATCTTATGGCCTTCCCGTACCTCCATTCGGGTGCCCGAAACTTCAAATTTACAGATAGTTACGTCCTTTAAAACTCGAGTCTTTTCTTGTGTACGAATCTCTGTGCCATTGTCCCATCGTGAGTCCGATTACCGTCCGGTAAGCTTCATATCCTTTATCTGAGTCTGTTGCATGCTCAGATATCTTACGGCCTTCCCGTTCCTCCATTCGGGTGCCCGAAACTTCTAATGAACCGCTATTTACGTTCATTAAAACACGAGTCTTTTCTTGTGTACGAATCTCTGTGTCATTGTCCCATCGTGAGTCCGATTACCGTCCGGAAAGCTTCATATCCTTTATCTGAGTCTGTTGCATGCTCAGATATCTTATGGCCTTCCCGTTCCTCCATTCGGGTGCCCGAAACTTCAAATGAACCGCTAGTTACGTCCACTAAAACACGAGCCTTTTCTTGTGTACGAATCTCTATGTCATTGTCGCATCGTGAGTCCGATTACCGTCCGGTCAGCTTCATATTCTTTATCTGAGTCTCTTGCATGCTCAGATATCTTACGGCCTTCCCGTTCCTCCATTCGGGTGCCCGAAACTTCAAATGAACCGCTAGTTACGTCCAGTAAAACACGAGTCTTTTCTTGTGTACGAATCTATGTGTCATTGTCCCATCGTCAGTTTGATTACCGTCCGGTCAGTTTCATATCCTTTATCTGAGTCTGTTCCATGCTTAGATATCTTATGGCTTTCTTGTTCCTCCATTCGGGTGCCCGAAATTTCAAATGTACCGATAGTTACGTCCTTTAAAACTCGAGTCTTTTCTTGTGTACGAATCTCTGTGTCATTGTCGCATCGTGAGTTCGATTACCGTCCAGTCAGCTTCATATCCTTTATCTGAGTCTGCTGCATGCTTAGATATCTTATGGCTTTCCCGTTCCTCCATTCGGGTGCCCAAAACTTCAAATGAACCGCTATTTACGTTCATTAAAACACGAGTCTTTTCTTGTGTACGAATCTCTGTGTCATTGTCCCATCGTGAGTCCGATTACCATCCGGTCAGCTTCATATCCTTTATCAGAGTCTGTTGCATGCTCAGATATCTTATGGCTTTCCCGTTCCTCCATTCGGGTGCCCGAAACTTCAAATGAACCGCTATTTACGTTCATTAAAACACGAGTCTTTTCTTGTGTACGAATCTTTTTGTCATTGTCCCATCGTGAGTCCGATTACCGTCCGGTAAGCTTCATATCGTTTATCTGAGTCTTTTGCATGCTCAAATATCTTATGGCCTTCCCGAACCTCCATTCGGGTGCCCGAAACTTCAAATGAACCACTAGTTACGTCCACTAAAACACGAGTCTTTTCTTGTGTACGAATCTCTATGTCATTGTCGCATCGTGAGTCCGATTACCGTCCGGTCAGCTTCATATCCTTTATCTGAGTCTGTTGCATGCTTAGATATCTTATGGCTTTCTTGT
Source organism: Ambrosia artemisiifolia (assembly GCA_032199755.1). NCBI lineage: Eukaryota > Viridiplantae > Streptophyta > Magnoliopsida > Asterales > Asteraceae > Ambrosia > Ambrosia artemisiifolia. The sequence continues at coordinate 15,224,851 of CM063529.1, forward strand.
TCCTCCATTCGGGTGCCCGAAATTTCAAATGTACCGATAGTTACGTCCTTTAAAACTCGAGTCTTTTCTTGTGTACGAATCCCTGTGTCATTGTCGCATCGTGAGTCCGATTACCGTCTAGTCAGCTTCATATCCTTTATCAGAGTCTGTTGCATGCTTAGATATCTTATGGCTTTCCCGTTCCTCCATTCGGGTGCCCGAAACTTCAAATGAACCGCTATTTACGTTCATTAAAACACGAGTCTTTTCTTGTGTACGAATCTCTGTGTCATTGTCCCATCGTGAGTCCGATTACCGTCCGGTCAGCTTCATATCCTTTATCTGAGTCTGTTGCATGCTTAGATATCTTATGGCCTTCCCGAACCTCCATTCGGGTGCCCGAAACTTCAAATTTACAGATAGTTACGTCCTTTAAAACTCGAGTCTTTTCTTGTGTACGAAGCTCTGTGTCATTGTCGCATCGTGAGTCCGATTACCGTCCAGTCAGCTTCATATCCTTTATCTGAGTCTGTTGCATGCTTAGATATCTTATGGCTTTCCCGTTCCTCCATTCGGGTGCCCAAAACTTCAAATGAACCGCTATTTACGTTCATTAAAACACGAGTCTTTTCTTGTGTACGAATCTCTGTGTCATTGTCCCATCGTGAGTCCGATTACCGTCCGGTAAGCTTCATATCATTTATCTGAGTTTGTTGCATGCTCAGATATCTTATGGCCTTCCCGTTCCTCCATTCGGGTGCCCGAAACATCAAATGAACCGCTAGTTACGTCCATTAAAACACGAGTCTTTTCTTGTGTACGAATCTCTATGTCATTGTCGCATCGTGAGTCCGATTACCGTCCGGTCAGCTTCATATCCTTTATCTGAGTCTGTTGCATGCTCAGATATCTTATGGCCTTCCCGTTCCTCCATTCGGGTGCCCGAAACTTCAAATGAACCGCTAGTTACGTCCATTAAAATACGAGTCTTTTCTTGTGTACGAATCTATGTGTCATTGTCCCATCGTGAGTTCGATTACCGTCCGGTCAGTTTCATATCCTTTATCTGAGTCTGTTGCATGCTCAGATATCTTATGGCTTTCCCGTTCCTCCATTCGGGTGCCCGAAACTTCAAATGAACCGCTATTTACGTCCATTAAAACTCGAGTCTTTTCTAGTGTACGAATCTCTATGTCATTGTCGCATCGTGAGTCCGATTACCGCCGGTCAGCTTCATATCCTTTATTTGAGTCTGTTACATGCTTAGATATCTTATGGCCTTCCCGTACCTCCATTCGGGTGCCCGAAACTTCTAATGTACAGATAGTTACGTCCTTTAAAACTCGAGTCTTTTCTTGTGTACGAATCTCTATGTCATTGTCGCATCGTGAGTCCGATTACCGTCCAATCAGCTTCATATCCTTTATCTGAGTCTGTTGCATGCTTAGATGTCTTATGGCTTTCCCGTTCCTCCATTCGGGTGCCCGAAACTTCAAATGAACCGCTAGTTACGTCCATTAAAACTCGAGTGTTTTCTTGTGTACGAATCTCTATGTCATTGTCGCATCGTGAATCAGATTACCGTCCGATCAGCTTCATATCCTTTATCTGAGTCTGTTGCATGCTTAGATATCTTATGGCCTTCCCGTACCTCCATTCGGGTGCCCGAAACTTCAAATTTACAGATAGTTACGTCCTTTAAAACTCGAGTCTTTTCTTGTGTACGAATCTCTGTGCCATTGTCCCATCGTGAGTCCGATTACCGTCCGGTAAGCTTCATATCCTTTATCTGAGTCTGTTGCATGCTCAGATATCTTACGGCCTTCCCGTTCCTCCATTCGGGTGCCCGAAACTTCTAATGAACCGCTATTTACGTTCATTAAAACACGAGTCTTTTCTTGTGTACGAATCTCTGTGTCATTGTCCCATCGTGAGTCCGCTTACCGTCCGGAAAGCTTCATATCCTTTATCTGAGTCTGTTGCATGCTCAGATATCTTATGGCCTTCCCGTTCCTCCATTCGGGTGCCCGAAACTTCAAATGAACCGCTAGTTACGTCCACTAAAACACGAGCCTTTTCTTGTGTACGAATCTCTATGTCATTGTCGCATCGTGAGTCCGATTACCGTCCGGTCAGCTTCATATTCTTTATCTGAGTCTCTTGCATGCTCAGATATCTTACGGCCTTCCCGTTCCTCCATTCGGGTGCCCGAAACTTCAAATGAACCGCTAGTTACGTCCATTAAAACACGAGTCTTTTCTTGTGTACGAATCTATGTGTCATTGTCCCATCGTCAGTTTGATTACCGTCCGGTCAGTTTCATATCCTTTATCTGAGTCTGTTCCATGCTTAGATATCTTATGGCTTTCTTGTTCCTCCATTCGGGTGCCCGAAATTTCAAATGTACCGATAGTTACGTCCTTTAAAACTCGAGTCTTTTCTTGTGTACGAATCTCTGTGTCATTGTCGCATCGTGAGTTCGATTACCGTCCAGTCAGCTTCATATCCTTTATCTGAGTCTGCTGCATGCTTAGATATCTTATGGCTTTCCCGTTCCTCCATTCGGGTGCCCAAAACTTCAAATGAACCGCTATTTACGTTCATTAAAACACGAGTCTTTTCTTGTGTACGAATCTCTGTGTCATTGTCCCATCGTGAGTCCGATTACCATCCAGTCAGCTTCATATCCTTTATCAGAGTCTGTTGCATGCTCAGATATCTTATGGCTTTCCCGTTCCTCCATTCGGGTGCCCGAAACTTCAAATGAACCGCTATTTACGTTCATTAAAACACGAGTCTTTTCTTGTGTACGAATCTCTGTGTCATTGTCCCATCGTGAGTCCGATTACCGTCCGGTAAGCTTCATATCGTTTATCTGAGTCTTTTGCATGCTCAAATATCTTATGGCCTTCCCGAACCTCCATTCGGGTGCCCGAAACTTCAAATGAACCACTAGTTACGTCCACTAAAACACGAGTCTTTTCTTGTGTACGAATCTCTATGTCATTGTCGCATCGTGAGTCCGATTACCGTCCGGTCAGCTTCATATCCTTTATCTGAGTCTGTTGCATGCTTAGATATCTTATGGCTTTCTTGTTCCTCCATTCGGGTGCCCGAAATTTCAAATGTACCGATAGTTACGTCCTTTAAAACTCGAGTCTTTTCTTGTGTACGAATCCCTGTGTCATTGTCGCATCGTGAGTCCGATTACCGTCTAGTCAGCTTCATATCCTTTATCAGAGTCTGTTGCATGCTTAGATATCTTATGGCTTTCCCGTTCCTCCATTCGGGTGCCCGAAACTTCAAATGAACCGCTATTTACGTTCATTAAAACACGAGTCTTTTCTTGTGTACGAATCTATGTGTCATTGTCCCATCGTGAGTTCGATTACCGTCCGGTCAGTTTCATATCCTTTATCTGAGTCTGTTGCATGCTTAGATATCTTATGGCTTTCTTGTTCCTCCATTCGGGTGCCCGAAATTTCAAATGTACCGATAGTTACGTCCTTTAAAACTCGAGTCTTTTCTTGTGTACGAAGCTCTGTGTCATTGTCGCATCGTGAGTCCGATTACCGTCCAGTCAGCTTCATATCCTTTATCTGAGTCTGTTGCATGCTTAGATATCTTATGGCTTTCCCGTTCCTCCATTCGGGTGCCCAAAACTTCAAATGAACCGCTATTTACGTTCATTAAAACACGAGTCTTTTCTTGTGTACGAATCTCTGTGTCATTGTCCCATCGTGAGTCCGATTACCGTCCGGTAAGCTTCATATCGTTTATCTGAGTCTGTTGCATGCTCAGATATCTTATGGCCTTCCCGTTCCTCCATTCGGGTGCCCGAAACATCAAATGAACCGCTAGTTACGTCCATTAAAACACGAGTCTTTTCTTGTGTACGAATCTCTATGTCATTGTCGCATCGTGAGTCCGATTACCGTCCGGTCAGCTTCATATCCTTTATCTGAGTCTGTTGCATGCTCAGATATCTTATGGCCTTCCCGTTCCTCCATTCGGGTGCCCGAAACTTCAAATGAACCGCTAGTTACGTCCATTAAAATACGAGTCTTTTCTTGTGTACGAATCTATGTGTCATTGTCCCATCGTGAGTTCGATTACCGTCCGGTCAGTTTCATATCCTTTATCTGAGTCTGTTGCATGCTTAGATATCTTATGGTTGTCTTGTTCCTCCATTCGGGTGCCCGAAATTTCAAATGTACCGATAGTTACGTCCTTTAAAACTCGAGTCTTTTCTTGTGTACGAATCTCTGTGTCATTGTCGCATCGTGAGTCCGATTACCGTCCAGTCAGCTTCATATCCTCTATCTGAGCCTGTTGCATGCTTAGTTATCTAATGGCTTTCCCGTTCCTCCATTCGGGTGCACGAAACTTCAAATGAACCGCTATTTACGTTCATTAAAACACGAGTCTTTTCTTGTGTACGAATCTCTGTGTCATTGTCCCATCGTGAGTCCGATTACCGTCCGGTCAGCTTCATATCCTTTATCTGAGTCTGTTGCATGCTTAGATATCTTATGGCCTTCCCGAACCTCCATTCGGGTGCCCGAAACTTCAAATTTACAGATAGTTACGTCCTTTAAAACTCGAGTCTTTTCTTGTGTACGAATCTCTGTGTCATTGTCGCATCGTGAGTCCGATTACCGTCCAGTTAGCTTCATATCCTTTATCTGAGTCTGTAGCATGCTTAGATATCTTATGGCTTTCCCATTCCTCCATTCGGGTACCCGAAACTTCAAATGAACCGCTATTTACGTTCATTAAAACACGAATCTTTTCTTGTGTACGAATGTCTGTGTCATTGTCCCATCGTGAGTCCGATTACCGTCCGGTAAGCTTCATATCGTTTATCTGAGTCTGTTGCATGCTCAGATATCTTATGGCCTTCCCGTTCCTCCATTCGGGTGCCCGAAACTTCAAATGAACCGCTTGTTACGTCCATTAAAACACGAGTCTTTTCTTGTGTACGAATCTCTATGTCATTGTCGCATCGTGAGTCCGATTACCGTCCGATCAGCTTCATATCCTTTATCTGAGTCTGTTGCATGCTCAGATATCTTATGGCCTTCCCGTTCCTCCATTCGGGTGACCGAAACTTCAAATGAACCGCTAGTTACGTTCATTAAAACACGAGTCTTTTCTTGTGTACGAATCTATGTGTCATTGTCCCATCGTGAGTTCGATTACCGGCCGGTCAGTTTCATATCATTTATCTGAGTCTGTTGCATGCTTAGATATCTTATGGCCTTCCCGTTCCTCCATTCGGGTGCCCGAAACTTGAAATGAACCTCTAGTTACGTCCATTAAAAAACGAGTCTTTTCTTGTGTACGAATCTATGTGTCATTGTCCCATCGTGAGTTCGATTGCCGTCTGGTCAGTTTCATATCATTTATCTGAGTCTGTTGCATGCTTAGATATCTTATGGCTTTCTATGTTCCTCCATTCGGGTGCCCGAAATTTCAAATGTACCGATAGTTACGTCCTTTAAAACTCGAGACTTTTCTTGTGTACGAATCTCTGTGTCATTATCGCATCGTGAGTCCGATTACCGTCCAGTCAGCTTCATATCCTTTATCTGAGTCTGTTGCATGCTTAGATATCTTATGGCTTTCCCGTTCCTCCATTCGGGTGCCCGAAACTTCAAATGAACCGCTAGTTACGTCCATTAAAACACGAGTCTTTTCTTGTGTACGAATCTCTATGTCATTGTCGCATCGTGAGTCCGATTACCGTCCGGTCAGCTTCATATCCTTTATCTGAGTCTGTTGCATGCTCAGATATCTTATGGCCTTCCCGTTCCTCCATTCGGGTGCCCGAAACTTCAAATGAACCGCTAGTTACGTCCATTAAAACACGAGTCTTTCTTGTGTACGAATCTATGTGTCATTGTCCCATCGTGAGTTCGATTACCGTCCGATCAGTTTCATATCCTTTATCTGAGTCTGTTGCATGCTTAGATATCTTATGGCTTTCTTGTTCCTCCATTCGGGTGCCCGAAATTTCAAATGTACCGATAGTTACGTCCTTTAAAACTCGAGTCTTTTCTTGTGTACGAATCTCTGTGTCATTGTCGCATCGTGAGTCCGATTACCGTCCAGTCAGCTTCATATCCTTTATCTGAGTCTGTTGCATGCTTAGATACCTTATGGCTTTCCCGTTCCTCCATTCGGGTGCCCGAAACTTCAAATGAACCGCTATTTACGTTCATTAAAACACGAGTCTTTTCTTGTGTACGAATCTCTGTGTCATTGTCCCATCGTGAGTCCGATTACCGTCCGGTCAGCTTCATATCCTTTATCAGAGTCTGTTGCATGCTCAGATATCTTATGGCCTTCCCGTTCCTCCATTCGGGTGCCCGAAACTTCAAATGAACCGCTAGTTACGTCCATTAAAACTCGAGTCTTTTCTTGTGTACGAATCTCTATGTCATTGTCGCATCGTGAGTTCGATTACCGTCCGGTCAGCTTCATATCCTTTATCTGAGTCTGTTGCATGCTTAGATATCTTATGGCCTTCCCGTTCCTCCATTTGGGTACCCGAAACTTGAAATGAACCTCTAGTTACGTCCATTAAAAAACGAGTCTTTTCTTGTGTACGAATCTATGTGTCATTGTCCCATCGTGAGTTCGATTGCCGTTCGGTCAGTTTCATATCATTTATCTGAGTCTGTTGCATGCTTAGATATCTTATGGCTTTCTTGTTCCTCCATTCGGGTGCCCGAAATTTCAAATGTACCGATAGTTACGTCCTTTAAAACTCGAGTCTTTTCTTGTGTACGAATCTCTGTGTCATTGTCGCATCGTGAGTCCGATTACCGTCCTGTCAGCTTCATATCCTTTATCTGAGTCTGTTGCAAGCTTAGATACCTTATGGCTTTCCCGTTCCTCCATTCGGGTGCCCGAAACTTCAAATGAACCGCTATTTACGTTCATTAAAACACGAGTCTTTTCTTGTGTACGAATCTCTGTGTCATTGTCCCATCGTGAGTACGATTACCGTCCGGTCAGCTTCATATCCTTTATCAGAGTCTGTTGCACGCTCAGATATCTTATGGCCTTCCCATTCCTCCATTCGGGTGCCCGAAACTTCAAATGAACCGCTAGTTACGTCCATTAAAACTCGAGTCTTTTCTTGTGTACGAATCTCTATGTCATTGTCGCATCGTGAGTTCGATTACCGTCCGGTCAGCTTCATATCTTTTATCTGAGTCTGTTGCATGCTTAGATATCTTATGGCCTTCCCGTTCCTCCATTCGGGTGCCCGAAACTTGAAATGAACCTTTAGTTACGTCCATTAAAAAACGAGTCTTTTCTTGTGTACGAATCTATGTGTCATTGTCCCATCGTGAGTTCGATTGCCGTTCGGTCAGTTTCATATCATTTATCTGAGTCTGTTGCATGCTTAGATGTCTTATGGCTTTCTTGTTCCTCCATTCGGGTGCCCGAAATTTCAAATGTACCGATAGTTACGTCCTCTAAAACTCGAGTCTTTTCTTGTGTACGAATCTCTGTGTCATTGTCGCATCGTGAGTCCGATTACCGTCCAGTCAGCTTCATATCCTTTATCTGAGTCTGTTGCATGCTTAGATATCTTATGGCTTTCCCGTTCCTCCATTCGGGTGCCCGAAACTTCAAATGAACCGCTATTTACGTTCATTAAAACACGAGTCTTTTCTTGTGTACGAATCTCTGTGTCATTGTCCCATCGTGAGTCCGATTACCGTCCGGTCAGCTTCATATCCTTTATCTGACTCTGTTGCATGCTCAGATATCTTATGGCCTTCCCGTTCCTCCATTCGGGTGCCCGAAACTTCAAATGAACCGCTAGTTACGTCCACTAAGACACGAGTCTTTTCTTGTGTACGAATCTCTGTGTCATTGTCCCATCGTGAGTCCGATTACCGTCCGGTCAGCTTCATATCCTTTATCTTAGTCTGTTGCATGCTCAGATATCTTATGGCCTTCCCGTTCCTCCATTCGGGTGCCCGAAACTTCAAATGTACAGATAGTTACGTCCTTTAAAACTCGAGACTTTTCTTGTGTACGAATCTCTATTGTCATTGTCGCATCGTGAGTCCGATTACCGTCCGGTCAGCTTCATATCCTTTATCTGAGTCTGTTGCATGCTTAGATATCTTATGGCCTTCCCGTACCTCCATTCGAGTGCCCGAAACTTCAAATGTACAGATAGTTACGTCCTTTAAAACTCGAGTCTTTTCTTGTGTACGAATCTCTATTGTCATTGTCCCATCGTGAGTCCGATTACCTCCGTTAAGCTTCATATCCTCTATCCGAGTCTGTTGCATGCTCAGATATCTTATGGCCTTCCCGTACCTCCATTCGGGTGCCCGAAACTTCAAATGTACAGATAGTTACGTCCTTTAAAACTCGAGTCTTTTCTTGTGTACGAATCTCTATTGTCATTGTCGCATCGTGAGTCTGATTACCGTCTGGTCAGCTTCATATCCTTTATCTGAGTCTGCTGCATGCTTAGATATCTTATGGCTTTCCCGTTCCTCCATTCGGGTGCCCGAAATTTCAAATGAACCGCTAGTTACGTCCATTAAAACACGAGTCTTTTCTTGTGTACGAATCTATGTGTCATTGTCCCATCGTGAGTCCGATTACCGTCCGGTCAGCTTCATATCCTTTATCTGAGTCTGTTGCATGCTTAGATATCTTATGGCTTTCCCGTTCCTCCATTCGGGTGCCCGAAATTTCAAATGTACCGATAGTTACGTCCTTTAAAACTCGAGTCTTTTCTTGTGTACGAATCTCTGTGTCATTGTCGCATCGTGAGTCCGATTACCGTCCAGTCAGCTTTGTATCCTTTAACTGAGTCTGTTGCATGCTTAGATATTTTATGGCTTTCCCGTTCCTCCATTCGGGTGCCCGAAACTTCAAATGAACCGCTATTTACGTTCATTAAAACACGAGTCTTTTCTTTTGTACGAATCTCTGTGTCATTGTCCCATCGTGAGTCCGATTACCGTCCAGTCAGCTTCATATTCTTTATCTGAGTCTGCTGCATGCTTAGATGTCTTATGGCTTTCCCGTTCCTCCATTCGGGTGCCCAAAACTTCAAATGAACCGCTAGTTACGTCCATTAAAACTCGAGTCTTTTCTTGTGTACGAATCTCTATGTCATTGTCGCATCGTGAGTCCAATTACCGTCCGGTCAGCTTCATATCCTTTATCTGAGTCTGTTGCATGCTTAGATATCTTATGGTCTTCCCAAACCTCCATTCGGGTGCCCGAAACTTCAAATTTACAGATACTTACGTCCTTTGAAACTCGAGCCTTTTCTTGTGTACGTGTGACACCCCGCATTTTCAGGTTAACTCTTTTACCGAACTCTAGTTAATTTTCCATGATTATATGTGGTTAAGCACTTAACTAGGGTTAGCTAGACAGGCGTCTTGAATGTTAGGTAACATTAACATACGTTAAGTGACATTAACGTACGTATAACTAGGATAACGGTTGTCTTGACACACACACGAACCCTATAACCCGAACGTTGGTGATTTGTTGGACATGCATGATTATGTGAGCAATTGAGTATTGATGTATGTGGATTAACACGTGTATGCAAGTTACATGCTTATGTGAATTATTACGAATTAATTAACTTGCACGTAAACGTTATGAAATATGTGCACTCATGATAAACACAACGCGTATTGATAAAATAGTACTTTTATATATACTAGTATGACTATTATTGTCGGGATGGATCTCGGGAGTTAGTTAGGGCTAACGGGCTTAGTTATCAGACAAAAACCCACCGAAGCCCGAAAGACTTGGCCCATGAGCCTAACCCTAGTCCCTCCTTTATAAAAAAAAATAAAATAAAGAAACCCTAAGGCTCCTCTTGCGCCGTGGGTTGTAGAACACACACACACACACTCTCATTCAATCTTCTTCAATTTCTTGCTTGATTCAAGTTGTTTGGGTGATATCTTGGAGTCCTAAGGAGCCTTGCATTGAAAGGTATAATGTTTAAGAGTTTTATGATTATTATTCATGCTTGAAAAAGTTATAAAAACCCTAAGAACTTGATATGTAAAAATCGCATATGATGATGATTGAACATCTTGATTGTTTGTTGAATTGTTGATGATTGTGGTTAATAAGAATCATGTCTAGGGTGTATGATATGTAGAAAAATCTGAGATTGAACATGTAAATATGAAGGTTATTGTGTGGTATGAAGTTGTTGCATGATTATGGGTTGTGGGGGTTGGTTAGGGTTTACATAAGTCATGTTAATGAAGATATTGATTTCTGGCAGATTACTTGTACTGAATTGTGTGGCTGTTATGCGAATGATAACATGGTTAATTTGATTATTTTCTGACTCTCAAACGTAATATATGATGTTAGCTTTCCAAAGAGTCCAAAATCATGCGTTTTGGACCTGTTTTGATATGTAAACATGATTTTTAAAGATTAAAGGTGTAAGCTGATTTTCGGAACTGAAAAATGGACCAACTTTAAAGGGCTGTAACTTGAGTTTTACAAATCCGTTAATTATGAAATTTGGACAGGAGTTGAGTTTTGGAGTATACGAGCTTTTCCAATTGGATTCACCTCGTTTTGACGAGTCTAGAATTTTTAATAAATTTTTATGTAAGCTGCTGTCAACAGCACCATTTTCTGAAGTGGCTGGAACGAAATAATTTTTATAAAAATATTGAGGCACTTTTGACGAGAAATAAAAATAGTAGGGTCACGTATGAACATAAGAGGCATCTCTGTAAAATTTTGGGAACTTAATGAGTTGATTTGATATTTTATAAAAATTGGTTTTTATACTCCAAAATCTGTCCAGAAAACGCAGATTTGCAAATAATCGTTTATGTGACATTTTGAGTGTGTTAATGAGTTATGAGTTATGAAATCCTATATGAAAACGTGTGTACATGTTATTTACAGAGTATAGATGCCATGATAGGCTAATGGTATGCAACGTGCGATGTGAACTAGTTGTGTTAAAAGTGTTAAATTGATACATCATTTACTAATCACCAACGATTGACGGGTTTGCATGGTTTCATTAAGTCGTGTACGATTACGTGAGATGTCACTTAAGTCCTTGTGTCAATACACTCAAACACTTGCAACTTTGTATTTGATAGGTTTTTGGGTAGACGAATAGTCTTCCACACTTATTTCCTGTACGGTTTACTTTAGCACGCAACCTAAGGTGAGTTTCACTACTTTACGCGAAAGCATGTGTCTCAGGTTGAGACAAGGTTTAGTAAAACTTTTCTACAACTTTTCCATCCCGGGTTTTGGGATGCTATGACTCCTTGTGTGGGTCGGGTTTTCGATCTTTACGAGGATCACACTTTTATCAGTTTTGTAATTTAACTGTCCTTTGTGAACTAAACACTCTATCTTGAAAGTCCTTACTTTTTATTGGGTTAATCGCCGGAGGCGAACGGGGTAGTAGTTAGTAGCGCTATTAGGTTGTGCAGCAACCTCATGCCTGAGGTGCTTGGGTCACGGGCATGAACTTCTGACCACTTTTTATTACTGGTGTTGATAGACACCAGTGCTGAGGCACTATAACATCTGTATGTTTCCCAATAACCACTGTTTAGTTACATCGAGTGGGTTAGCTACCCCTGACAAGCTTAAAACTGATGTTACATTTACAACTGTAGAAATTACAACTGTTTCCCTACTGTGAACTCACCAGCTTTATGTTGACACACTTAGTATGTTTTCGCAGGTCGCTAGAAAAGGAGCACGTCTAGGTCCATGCATGATGTCTTTTGGGAACATTAACTTTTAATGCTTTCGTACTTACTTTATTTCGGTCTTTGGGCGCGTTGTTTTGCGCAACATATTTTAAATTGTTTAACTGTTTCGCTTCCGCATTTAACTAAACTTGAGACTGATAAACTTTTCAAAAATAAAAGCGAATTTCATTTTAAACGAACTAAATGGTTTGGGCATTTAGAGTCGTTCGTATAACTAAGGCACCAGCTGAGTTTCCGCATGTGCATTGACTACCGGGAACTGAATAAAGTCACAATCAAGAACCGTTACCCGTTGCCTCGAATTGATGATTTGTTTGACCAACTCCAAGGGTCAAGTTTTTATTCGAAAATTGATTTGAGGTCGGGTTATCACCAGCTGAGGGTCCGGGAGGAGGATGTGGCCAAGACAGCCTTCCGAACTCGTTATGGGCACTATGAATTTTTGGTGATGCCATTTGGGTTGACCAATGCACCCGCGGTCTTTATGGACCTCATGAACCGCGTGTGTAAACCATACTTGGATAAATTCGTCATAGTGTTTATTGATGACATTCTAATTTATTCCAAGAGCAGTGAAGAACACGAGCAACACTTGCAGATGATCTTGGAACTTCTAAGGAGAGAACAGTTATATGCAAAATTTTCCAAATGTGACTTTTGGATTCGGGAGGTTCAATTCTTAGGACATGTAGTGAATGAGGCGGGCATACATGTTGACCCTGCCAAGATTGATGCTATCAAACGTTGGGAGGCCCCTAAGACTCCTACAGAAGTGCGTCAATTCCTTGGTCTCGCGGGGTATTATCGTAGGTTTATTCAGGGATTTTCAAAGATCGCCCAACCCCTCACCGCTTTGACTCAGAAAAGTATTACTTACAAATGGGGGGATGCCCAAGAGTCCGCTTTCCAATTGTTGAAAACAAAACTCTGTAGTGCGCCAATTCTGTCGTTACCTGAGGGTACAGATGATTTTGAGGTGTATTGTGACGCCTCCATCCAAGGCCTAGGGTGTGTACTGATGCAACGCAAGAAGGTGATCGCGTATGCATCGCGGCAATTGAAAGTTCATGAGAGGAATTACCCCACTCATGACCTGGAGTTGGGAGCAGTGGTCTTCGCTCTCAAAATTTGGAGGCACTACCTCTACGGGACAAAGTGCACAATTTTCACGGATCACAAGAGCCTTGAGCATATATTTGATCAGAAGGTACTAAACATACGACAACGTCGCTGGGTCGAACTTCTGAATGATTATGACTGTGCTATTAAGTATCATCCGGGGAAAGCCAACGTTGTAGCGGATGCCCTTAGTCGCAAGGAGACGAAACCCAAGCGGGTACGAGCCTTGCAACTTACCATACACTCGAACCTCCCAGATAAAATCCGCGACGCTCAAGTTGAGGCCTTAAAGGAGGAGAATATCCGACTTGAAACGCTACACGGTGCTGATAAACACTTGGAATTAAAGTCGGATGGACTCCAATATTTTATGAATCGAGTTTGGATCCCACTTTTTGGGGATGTCAGACAACTTGTGCTTGATGAGGCACACACCTCTCGCTATTCGGTACATCCTGGCTCGGATAAAATGTACCAAGACCTTAAAACTCTTTACTGGTGGCCGAATATGAAAGCCGAAATAGCAACTTATGTTAGTAAGTGCTTAACTTGTGCTAAGGTCAAGATCGAGTACCAAAAACCTTCGGGCTTGCTCCAACAACCCGAAATTCCCATGTGGAAATGGGATGGAATTTCCATGGACTTTATCTCCAAACTCCCTAAGGCGCTGGTGGCTATGACAAAATTTGGGTCATTGTTGACCGCCTAACGAAGTCAGCTCATTTCTTGGCAATCAAGGAGACAGATACCTTGGAACGTCTTGCTACTCTTTACATCAAGGAGGTTGTTTCTAGGCACGGGGTGCCTACTTCAATCATATCTGACCGTGATCCCAGATTTACTTCCCGATTCTGGACTACGCTTCATGATGCGTTGGGCACTCGCCTAGACATGAGCACGGCCTATCATCCTCAGACAGATGGCCAAAGTGAACGTACTATTCAAACGTTAGAGGATTTACTACGAGCATGCGTGGTGGATTTTGGTAAGAATTGGGATAAACATTTACCCTTGATTGAATTTTCGTACAACAACAGTTACCACACTTCTATACAGTGTGCGCCTTTCGAGGCACTCTATGGGCGTAAATGTAGATCACCAATTTGTTGGGCTGAGGTTGGGGACAGCCAGCTAACAGGCCCTGAGCTCGTACATGAAACGTCTGAGAAAATCATCCAAATTAGAAACCGTATGGCCGCTGCCCGTGATAGGCAGAAAAGTTACGCTGATAAACGCCGAAAGCCTCTAGAATTCCAAGTTGGGGACAGGGTACTCTTAAAAGTGTCGCCCTGGAAGGGTGTGATTCGTTTCGGGAAACGAGGAAAGTTAAACCCTCGGTATGTGGGACCATTCGAAATTGTGGAAAGAATTGGTCCGGTGGCGTATAGGTTGAACCTACCTGATGAACTTAATGGGGTGCATAACGTATTCCACGTATCAAATCTTAAGAAGTGTCTGTCTGACGCAACATTGGTGGTTCCACTAGAAGAAATTCAAGTGGATGACCAGTTGAGGTTCGTGGAAGAACCAGTAGAAATCCTTGAACAGGGCGTCAAGAAACTTCGACAAAGCACCATACCTATTGTTAAGGTACGGTGGAATTCTCGTCTAGGACCAGAATATACGTGGGAACGCAAGGATCAGATGCGACTCAAATACCCACACCTCTTCACAGAACCTGAAATTGTACATAGGCCGAACGCTAAACGTAAAGCAACTAACTCAAAGTGATTTCGGGGCGAAATCCCTTTCAACTTGGGGATGATGTGACATCCGGTAACCAAGCACACCAACTTTACTGTTTACTTGCTGAATTTCGAGACGAAATTCTTTTCAACTTGGGGATGATGTGACACCCCGCATTTTCAGGTTAACTCTTTTACCGAACTCTAGTTAATTTTCCATGATTATATGTGGTTAAGCACTTAACTAGGGTTAGCTAGACAGGCGTCTTGAATGTTAGGTAACATTAACATACGTTAAGTGACATTAACGTACGTATAACTAGGATAACGGTTGTCTTGACACACACACGAACCCTATAACCCGAACGTTGGTGATTTGTTGGACATGCATGATTATGTGAGCAATTGAGTATTGATGTATGTGGATTAACACGTGTATGCAAGTTACATGCTTATGTGAATTATTACGAATTAATTAACTTGCACGTAAACGTTATGAAATATGTGCACTCATGATAAACACAACGTGTATTGATAAAATAGTACTTTTATATATACTAGTATGACTATTATTGTCGGGATGGATCTCGGGAGTTAGTTAGGGCTAACGGGCTTAGTTATCAGACAAAAACCCACCGAAGCCCGAAAGACTTGGCCCATGAGCCTAACCCTAGTCCCTCCTTTATAAAAAAAAAAAAATAAAGAAACCCTAAGGCTCCTCTTGCGCCGTGGGTTGTAGAACACACACACACACACTCTCATTCAATCTTCTTCAATTTCTTGCTTGATTCAAGTTGTTTGGGTGATATCTTGGAGTCCTAAGGAGCCTTGCATTGAAAGGTATAATGTTTAAGAGTTTTATGATTATTATTCATGCTTGAAAAAGTTATAAAAACCCTAAGAACTTGATATGTAAAAATCGCATATGATGATGATTGAACATCTTGATTGTTTGTTGAATTGTTGATGATTGTGGTTAATAAGAATCATGTCTAGGGTGTATGATATGTAGAAAAATCTGAGATTGAACATGTAAATATGAAGGTTATTGTGTGGTATGAAGTTGTTGCATGATTATGGGTTGTGGGGGTTGGTTAGGGTTTACATAAGTCATGTTAATGAAGATATTGATTTCTGGCAGATTACTTGTACTGAATTGTGTGGCTGTTATGCGAATGATAACATGGTTAATTTGATTATTTTCTGACTCTCAAACGTAATATATGATGTTAGCTTTCCAAAGAGTCCAAAATCATGCGTTTTGGACCTGTTTTGATATGTAAACATGATTTTTAAAGATTAAAGGTGTAAGCTGATTTTCGGAACTGAAAAATGGACCAACTTTAAAGGGCTGTAATTTGAGTTTTACAAATCCGTTAATTATGAAATTTGGACAGGAGTTGAGTTTTGGAGTATACGAGCTTTTCCAATTGGATTCACCTCGTTTTGACGAGTCTAGAATTTTTAATATATTTTTATGTAAGCTGCTGTCAACAGCACCATTTTCTGAAGTGGCTGGAACGAAATAATTTTTATAAAAATATTGAGGCACTTTTGACGAGAAATAAAAATAGTAGGGTCACGTATGAACATAAGAGGCATCTCTGTAAAATTTTGGGAACTTAATGAGTTGATTTGATATTTTATAAAAATTGGTTTTTATACTCCAAAATCTGTCCAGAAAACGCAGATTTGCAAATAATCGTTTATGTGACATTTTGAGTGTGTTAATGAGTTATGAGTTATGAAATCCTATATGAAAACGTGTGTACATGTTATTTACAGAGTATAGATGCCATGATAGGCTAATGGTATGCAACGTGCGATGTGAACTAGTTGTGTTAAAAGTGTTAAATTGATACATCATTTACTAATCACCAACGATTGACGGGTTTGCATGGTTTCATTAAGTCGTGTACGATTACGTGAGATGTCACTTAAGTCCTTGTGTCAATACACTCAAACACTTGCAACTTTGTATTTGATAGGTTTTTGGGTAGACGAATAGTCTTCCACACTTATTTCCTGTACGGTTTACTTTAGCACGCAACCTAAGGTGAGTTTCACTACTTTACGCGAAAGCATGTGTCTCAGGTTGAGACAAGGTTTAGTAAAACTTTTCTACAACTTTTCCATCCCGGGTTTTGGGATGCTATGACTCCTTGTGTGGGTCGGGTTTTCGATCTTTACGAGGATCACACTTTTATCAGTTTTGTAATTTAACTGTCCTTTGTGAACTAAACACTCTATCTTGAAAGTCCTTACTTTTTATTGGGTTAATCGCCGGAGGCGAACGGGGTAGTAGTTAGTAGCGCTATTAGGTTGTGCAGCAACCTCATGCCTGAGGTGCTTGGGTCACGGGCATGAACTTCTGACCACTTTTTATTACTGGTGTTGATAGACACCAGTGCTGAGGCACTATAACATCTGTATGTTTCCCAATAACCACTGTTTAGTTACATCGAGTGGGTTAGCTACCCCTGACAAGCTTAAAACTGATGTTACATTTACAACTGTAGAAATTACAACTGTTTCCCTACTGTGAACTCACCAGCTTTATGTTGACACACTTAGTATGTTTTCGCAGGTCGCTAGAAAAGGAGCACGTCTAGGTCCATGCATGATGTCTTTTGGGAACATTAACTTTTAATGCTTTCGTACTTACTTTATTTCGGTTTTTGGGCGCGTTGTTTTGCGCAACATATTTTAAATTGTTTAACTGTTTCGCTTCCGCATTTAACTAAACTTGAGACTGATAAACTTTTCAAAAATAAAAGCGAATTTCATTTTAAACGAACTAAATGGTTTGGGCATTTAGAGTCGTTCGTATAACTAAGGCTATGAGATTCCGGTGTGTCACGCGCCTCGCGGTAAAACCCCGCAGTGGAAATTTGAGGGTGTGACAGTACGAATCTCTGTGTCATTGTCCCATCGTGAGTCCGATTACCGTCCATTAAGCTTCATATCCTTTATCTGAGTCTGTTGCATGCTCAGATATCTTATGGCCTTCCCGTTCCTCCATTCGGGTGCCCGAAACTTCAAATGAACCGCTAGTTACGTCCATTAAAACTCGAGTCTTTTCTTGTGTACGAATCTCTATGTCATTGTCGCATCGTGAGTCCGATTACCGTCCGGTCAGCTTCATATCCTTTATCTGAGTCTGTTGCATGCTTAGATATCTTATGGCCTTCCCGTACCTCCATTCGGGTGCCCGAAACTTCAAATGTACAGATAGTTACGTCCTTTAAAACTCGAGTCTTTTCTTGTGTACGAATCTCTATTGTCATTGTCGCATCGTGAGTCCGATTACCATCTGGTCAGCTTCATATCCTTTATCTGAGTCTGCTGCATGCTTAGATATCTTATGGCTTTCCCGTTCCTCCATTCGGGTGCCCGAAATTTCAAATGAACCGCTAGTTACGTCCATTAAAACACGAGTCTTTTCTTGTGTACGAATCTATGTGTCATTGTCCCATCGTGAGTCCGATTACCGTCCGGTCAGCTTCATATCCTTTATCTGAGTCTGTTGCATGCTTAGATATCTTATGGCTTTCCCGTTCCTCCATTCGGGTGCTCGAAATTTCAAATGTACCGATAGTTACGTCCTTTAAAACTCGAGTCTTTTCTTGTGTACGAATCTCTGTGTCATTGTCGCATCGTGAGTCCGATTACCGTCCAGTCAGCTTTGTATCCTTTAACTGAGTCTGTTGCATGCTTAGATATTTTATGGCTTTCCCGTTCCTCCATTCGGGTGCCCGAAACTTCAAATGAACCGCTATTTACGTTCATTAAAACACGAGTCTTTTCTTTTGTACGAATCTCTGTGTCATTGTCCCATCGTGAGTCCGATTACCGTCCGGTCAGCTTCATATCCTTTATCTGAGTCTGTTGCATGCTCAGATATCTTATGGCCTTCCCGTTCCTCCATTCGGTTGCCTGAAACTTCAAATGAACCGCTAGTTACGTCCATTAAAACTTGAGGCTTTTCTTGTGTACGAATCTCTATGTCATTGTCGCATCGTGAGTCCGATTACCGTCCGGTCAGCTTCATATCCTTTATCTGAGTCTGTTGCATGCTTAGATATCTTATGGCCTTCCCGTACCTCCATTCGGGTGCCCGAAACTTCAAATGTACAGATAGTTACGTCCTTTAAAACTCGAGTCTTTTCTTGTGTACGAATCTCTATGTCATTGTCGCATCGTTAGTCCGATTACCGTCCGGTCAGCTTCATATCCTTTATCTGAGTCTGTTGCATGCTTAGATATCTTATGGCCTTCCCGTACCTCCATTCAGGTGCCCGAAACTTCAAATGTACAGATAGTTACGTCCTTTAAAACTCGAGTCTTTTCTTGTGTACGAATCTCTATTGTCATTGTCGCATCGTGAGTCCGATTACCGTCTGATCAGCTTCATATCCTTTATCTGAGTCTGCTGCATGCTTAGATATCTTATGGCTTTCCCGTTCCTCCATTCAGGTGCCCGAAATTTCAAATGAACCGCTAGTTACGTCCATTAAAACACGAGTCTTTTCTTGTTTACGAATCTATGTGTCATAGTCCCATCCTGAGTCCGATTACCGTCCGGTCATCTTCATATCCTTTATCTGAGTCTGTTGCATGCTTAGATATCTTATGGCTTTCCCGTTCCTCCATTCGGGTGCCCGAAATTTCAAATGTACCGATAGTTACGTCCTTTAAAACTCGAGTCTTTTCTTGTGTACGAATCTCTGTGTCATTGTCGCATCGTGAGTCCGATTACCGTCCAGTCAGCTTTATATCCTTTAACTGAGTCTGTTGCATGCTTAGATATCTTATGGCTTTCCCGTTCCTCCATTCGGGTGCCCGAAACGTCAAATGAACCGCTAGTTACGTCCATTAAAACACGAGTCTTTTCTTGTGTACGAATCTCTATGTCATTGTCCCATCGTGAGTCTGATTAGCGTCCGGTAAGCTTCATATCCTTTATCTGAGTATGTTGCATGCTCAGATATCTTATGGCCTTCCCGTTCCTCCATTCGGGTGCCCAAAACGTCAAATGAACCGCTAGTTACGTCCATTAAAACTCGAGTCTTTTCTTGTGTACGAATCTCTGTGTCATTGTCCCATCGTGAGTCCGATTACCGTCCGGTCAGCTTCATATCCTTTATTTGAGTCTGTTGCAGGCTTAGATATCTTATGGCTTTCCCGTTCCTCCATTCGGGTGCCCGAAACTTCAAATGTACCGATAGTTACGTCCTTTGAAACTCGAGTCTTTTCTTGTGTACGAATCTCTGTGTCATTGTCGCATCGTGAGTCCGATTACCGTCCGGTCAGCTTCAAATCCTTTATCTGAGTCTGTTGCATGCTTAGATATCTTATGGCTTTCCCGTTCCTCCATTCGGGTGCCCGAAACTTCAAATGAACCGCTATTTACCTTCATTAAAACACGAGTCTTTTTTTGTGTACGAATCTCTGTGTCATTGTCCCATCGTGAGTCTGATTACCGTCCGGTCAGCTTCATATCCTTTATCTGAGTCTGTTGCATGCTTAGATACCTTATGGCCTTCCCGTTCCTCCATTCGGGTGCCCGAAACTTCAAATATACAGATAGTTACGTCCTTTAAAACTCGAGTCTTTTCTTGTGTATAAATCTCTATGTCATTGTCGCATCGTGAGTCCGATTACCGTCCGCTCAGCTTCAGATTCTTTATATAAGTCTGTTGCATGCTTAGATATGTTATGGCCTTCCCGTTCCTCCATTTGGGTGCCCGAAACTTCAAATGAACCACTAGTTACGTCCATTAAAATACGAGTCTTTTCTTGTGTACGAATCTCTGTGTCATTGTCACATCGTGAGTCCGATTACCGTCCGGTCTGCTTCGTATCGTTTAACATAGTTTGTTGCATGATCAGATATCTTATGGCGTTCCCGTTCCTCGATTCGGGTGCCCAAAACTTCATATGAATCGATAGTTCCGTCCATTAAAACTCGAGTCTTTTCTTGTGTACGAATCTTTGTGTCATTGTCCCATCGTGAGTCCGATTACCGTCCGGTAAGCTTAATATCTTTTATCTGAGTCTGTTGCATGCTCAGATATCTTATGGCCTTCCCGTTCCTCCATTCGGGTGCCCGAAACTTCAAATGAACCGCTAGTTACGTCCATTAAAACACGAGTCTTTTCTTGTGTACGAATCTCTGTGTCATTGTCCCATCGTGAGTCCGTTTACCGTCCGGCAAGCTTCATATCCTTTATCAGAGTCTGTTGCATGCTGAGATATCTTATGGCCTTCCCGTTCCTCCATTTGGGTGCCCGAAACTTCAAATGTACAGATAGTTACGTCCTTTAAAACTAGAGTCTTTTCTTGTGTACGAATCTCTATGTCATTATCGCATCGTGAGTCCGATTACCGTCCGGTCAGCTTCAGACCCTTTATCTGAGTCTGTTGCATGCTTAGATATCTTATGGCCTTCCCGTACCTCCATTCGGGTGCCCAAAACTTCAAATGTACAGATAGTTACGTCCTTTAAAACTCGAGTCTTATCTTGTGTACGAATCTCTATTGTCATTGTCGCATCGTGAGTCCGATTACCGCCTGGTCAGCTTCATATCCTTTATCTGAGTCTGCTGCATGCTTAGATATCTTATGGCTTTCCCGTTCCTCCATTCGGGTGCCCGAAACGTCAAATGAACCGCTAGTAACGTCCATTAAAACACGAGTCTTTTCTTGTGTACGAATCTCTGTGTCATTGTCCCATCGTGAGTCCGATTACCGTCCGGTAAGCTTCATATCCTTTATGTGAGTATGTTGCATGCTCAGATATCTTATGGCCTTCCCGTTCCTCCATTCGGGGGCTCGAAACTTCAAATGAACCGCTAGTTACGTCCATTAAAACACGAGTCTTTTCTTGTGTGTGAATCTCTGTGTCATTGTCCCATCGTGAGTCCGATTACCGTCCGGTCAGCTTCATATCCTTTATCTGAGTCTGTTGCATGGTTAGATATCTTATGGCCTTCCCGTACCTCCATTCGGGTGCCCGAAACTTCAAATGTACAGATAGTTACGTCCATTAAAACTCGAGTCTTTTCTTGTGTACGAATCTCTATGTCATTGTCGCATCGTGAGTCCGATTACCGTCCGGTCAGCTTCATATCCTTTATCTGAGTCTGTTGCATGCTTAGATATTTTATGGCCTTCCCGTACCTCAATTCGGGTGCCCGGAACTTCAAATGTACAGATACTTACGTCCTTTAAAACTCGAGTCTTTTCTTGTGGACGAATCTCTATTGTCATTGTCCCATCGTGAGCCCGATTACCGTCTGGTCAACTTCATATCCTTTATCTGAGTCTGCTGCATGCTTAAATATCTTATGGCTTTCCCGTTCCTCCATTTGGGTGCCCGAAACTTCAAATGAACCACTAGTTACGTCCATTAAAATACGAGTCTTTTCTTGTGTACGAATCTCTGTGTCATTGTCACATCGTGAGTCCGATTACCGTCCGGTCTGCTTCGTATCGTTTAACATAGTTTGTTGCATGATCAGATATCTTATGGCGTTCCCGTTCCTCGATTCGGGTGCCCAAAACTTCATATGAATCGATAGTTCCGTCCATTAAAACTCGAGTCTTTTCTTGTGTACGAATCTTTGTGTCATTGTCCCATCGTGAGTCCGATTACCGTCCGGTAAGCTTAATATCTTTTATCTGAGTCTGTTGCATGCTCAGATATCTTATGGCCTTCCCGTTCCTCCATTCGGGTGCCCGAAACTTCAAATGAACCGCTAGTTACGTCCATTAAAACACGAGTCTTTTCTTGTGTACGAATCTCTGTGTCATTGTCCCATCGTGAGTCCGTTTACCGTCCGGCAAGCTTCATATCCTTTATCAGAGTCTGTTGCATGCTGAGATATCTTATGGCCTTCCCGTTCCTCCATTTGGGTGCCCGAAACTTCAAATGTACAGATAGTTACGTCCTTTAAAACTAGAGTCTTTTCTTGTGTACGAATCTCTATGTCATTATCGCATCGTGAGTCCGATTACCGTCCGGTCAGCTTCAGACCCTTTATCTGAGTCTGTTGCATGCTTAGATATCTTATGGCCTTCCCGTACCTCCATTCGGGTGCCCAAAACTTCAAATGTACAGATAGTTACGTCCTTTAAAACTCGAGTCTTATCTTGTGTACGAATCTCTATTGTCATTGTCGCATCGTGAGTCCGATTACCGCCTGGTCAGCTTCATATCCTTTATCTGAGTCTGCTGCATGCTTAGATATCTTATGGCTTTCCCGTTCCTCCATTCGGGTGCCCGAAACGTCAAATGAACCGCTAGTAACGTCCATTAAAACACGAGTCTTTTCTTGTGTACGAATCTCTGTGTCATTGTCCCATCGTGAGTCCGATTACCGTCCGGTAAGCTTCATATCCTTTATGTGAGTATGTTGCATGCTCAGATATCTTATGGCCTTCCCGTTCCTCCATTCGGGGGCTCGAAACTTCAAATGAACCGCTAGTTACGTCCATTAAAACACGAGTCTTTTCTTGTGTGTGAATCTCTGTGTCATTGTCCCATCGTGAGTCCGATTACCGTCCGGTCAGCTTCATATCCTTTATCTGAGTCTGTTGCATGGTTAGATATCTTATGGCCTTCCCGTACCTCCATTCGGGTGCCCGAAACTTCAAATATACAGATAGTTACGTCCTTTAAAACTCGAGTCTTTTCTTGTGTATAAATCTCTATGTCATTGTCGCATCGTGAGTCCGATTACCGTCCGCTCAGCTTCAGATTCTTTATATAAGTCTGTTGCATGCTTAGATATGTTATGGCCTTCCCGTTCCTCCATTTGGGTGCCCGAAACTTCAAATGAACCACTAGTTACGTCCATTAAAATACGAGTCTTTTCTTGTGTACGAATCTCTGTGTCATTGTCACATCGTGAGTCCGATTACCGTCCGGTCTGCTTCGTATCGTTTAACATAGTTTGTTGCATGATCAGATATCTTATGGCGTTCCCGTTCCTCGATTCGGGTGCCCAAAACTTCATATGAATCGATAGTTCCGTCCATTAAAACTCGAGTCTTTTCTTGTGTACGAATCTTTGTGTCATTGTCCCATCGTGAGTCCGATTACCGTCCGGTAAGCTTAATATCTTTTATCTGAGTCTGTTGCATGCTCAGATATCTTATGGCCTTCCCGTTCCTCCATTCGGGTGCCCGAAACTTCAAATGAACCGCTAGTTACGTCCATTAAAACACGAGTCTTTTCTTGTGTACGAATCTCTGTGTCATTGTCCCATCGTGAGTCCGTTTACCGTCCGGCAAGCTTCATATCCTTTATCAGAGTCTGTTGCATGCTGAGATATCTTATGGCCTTCCCGTTCCTCCATTTGGGTGCCCGAAACTTCAAATGTACAGATAGTTACGTCCTTTAAAACTAGAGTCTTTTCTTGTGTACGAATCTCTATGTCATTATCGCATCGTGAGTCCGATTACCGTCCGGTCAGCTTCAGACCCTTTATCTGAGTCTGTTGCATGCTTAGATATCTTATGGCCTTCCCGTACCTCCATTCGGGTGCCCAAAACTTCAAATGTACAGATAGTTACGTCCTTTAAAACTCGAGTCTTATCTTGTGTACGAATCTCTATTGTCATTGTCGCATCGTGAGTCCGATTACCGCCTGGTCAGCTTCATATCCTTTATCTGAGTCTGCTGCATGCTTAGATATCTTATGGCTTTCCCGTTCCTCCATTCGGGTGCCCGAAACGTCAAATGAACCGCTAGTAACGTCCATTAAAACACGAGTCTTTTCTTGTGTACGAATCTCTGTGTCATTGTCCCATCGTGAGTCCGATTACCGTCCGGTAAGCTTCATATCCTTTATGTGAGTATGTTGCATGCTCAGATATCTTATGGCCTTCCCGTTCCTCCATTCGGGGGCTCGAAACTTCAAATGAACCGCTAGTTACGTCCATTAAAACACGAGTCTTTTCTTGTGTGTGAATCTCTGTGTCATTGTCCCATCGTGAGTCCGATTACCGTCCGGTCAGCTTCATATCCTTTATCTGAGTCTGTTGCATGGTTAGATATCTTATGGCCTTCCCGTACCTCCATTCGGGTGCCCGAAACTTCAAATGTACAGATAGTTACGTCCATTAAAACTCGAGTCTTTTCTTGTGTACGAATCTCTATGTCATTGTCGCATCGTGAGTCCGATTACCGTCCGGTCAGCTTCATATCCTTTATCTGAGTCTGTTGCATGCTTAGATATTTTATGGCCTTCCCGTACCTCAATTCGGGTGCCCGGAACTTCAAATGTACAGATACTTACGTCCTTTAAAACTCGAGTCTTTTCTTGTGGACGAATCTCTATTGTCATTGTCCCATCGTGAGCCCGATTACCGTCTGGTCAACTTCATATCCTTTATCTGAGTCTGCTGCATGCTTAAATATCTTATGGCTTTCCCGTTCCTCCATTCGGGTGCCCGAAATTTCAAATGAACCGCTAGTTACGTCCATTAAAACACGAGTCTTTTCTTGTGTACGAATCTATGTGTCATTGTCCCATCATGAGTCTGATTACCGTCCGATCAGCTTCATATCCTTTATCTGAGTCTGTTGCATGCTTAGATATCTTATGGCTTTCCCGTTCCTCCATTCGGGTGCCCGAAATTTCAAATGTACCGATAGTTACGTCCTTTAAAACTCGAGTCTTTTCTTGTGTACGAATCTCTGTGTCATTGTCGCATCGTGAGTCCGATTACCGTCCTGTCAGCTTCATATCCTTTATCTGAGTCTGTTGCATGCTTAGATATCTTATGGCTTTCCCGTTCCTCCATTCGGGAGCCCGAAACTTCAAATGAACCGCTATTTACGTTCATTAAAACACGAGTCTTTTCTTGTGTACGAATCTCTGTGTCATTGTCCCATCGTGAGTCCGTTTACCGTCCGGTCAGCTTCATATCCTTTATCTGAGTCTGTTTCATGCTTAGATGTCTTATGGCTTTCCCGTTCCTCCATTCGGGTGCCCGTAACTTCAAATGAACTGCTATTTACGTTCATTAAAACACGACTCTTTTCTTGTGTACGAATCTCTGTGTCATTGTCCCATCGTGAGTCCGATTACCGTTCGGTCAGCTTCATATCCTTTATCAGTGTCTGTTGCATGCTCAGATATCTTATGGCCTTCCCGTTCCTCCATTCGGGTGCCCGAAACTTCAAATGTACAGATAGTTACGTCCTTTAAAACTCGAGTCTTTTCTTGTGTACGAATCTCTATGTCATTATCGCATCGTGAGTCCGATTACCGCCTGGTCAGCTTCATATCCTTTATCTGAGTCTGCTGCATGCTTAGATATCTTATGGCTTTCCCGTTCCTCCATTCGGGTGCCCGAAACGTCAAATGAACCGCTAGTTACGTCCATTAAAACACGAGTGTTTTCTTGTGTACGAATCTCTGTGTCATTGTCCCATCGTGAGTCCGATTACCGTCCGGTAAGCTTCATATCCTTTATCTGAGTATGTTGCATGCTCAGATATCTTATGGCCTTCCCGTTCCTCCATTCGGGGGCTCGAAACTTCAAATGAACCGCTAGTTACGTCCATTAAAACACGAGTCCTTTCTTGTGTACGAATCTCTGTGTCATTGTCCCATCGTGAGTCCGATTACCGTCCGGTCAGCTTCATATTCTTTATCTGAGTCTGTTGCATGCTTAGATATCTTATGGCCTTCCCGTACCTCCATTCGGGTGCCCGAAACTTCAAATGTACAGTTAGTTACGTCCATTAAAACTCGAGTCTTTTCTTGTGTACGAATCTCTATGTCATTGTCGCATCGTGAGTACGATTACCGTCCGGTCAGCTTCATATCCTTTATCTGAGTCTGTTGCATGCTTAGATATCTTATGGCCTTCCCGAACCTCCATTCGGGTGCCCGAAACTTCAAATTTACAGATAGTTACGTCCTTTGAAACTCGAGTCTTTTCTTGTGTACGAATCTCTGTGTCATTGTCCCATCGTGAGTCCGATTACCGTCCGGTCAGCTTCATATCCTTTATCTGAGTCTGTTGCATGCTTAGATATCTTATGGCCTTCCCGTACCTCCATTCGGGTGCCCGAAACTTCAAATGTACAGTTAGTTACGTCCATTAAAACTCGAGTCTTTTCTTGTGTACGAATCTCTATGTCATTGTCGCATCGTGAGTACGATTACCGTCCGGTCAGCTTCATATCCTTTATCTGAGTCTGTTGCATGCTTAAATATCTTATGGCCTTCCCGAACCTCCATTCGGGTGCCCGAAACTTCAAATTTACAGATAGTTACGTCCTTTGAAACTCGAGTCTTTTCTTGTGTACGAATCTCTGTGTCATTGTCCCATCGTGAGTCCGATTACCGTCCGGTCAGCTTCATATCCTTTATCTGAGTCTGTTGCATGCTTAGATATCTTATGGCCTTCCCGTACCTCCATTCGAGTGCCCGAAACTTCAAATGTACAGATAGTTACGTCCTTTAAAACTCGAGTCTTTTCTTGTGTACGAATCTCTATGTCATTGTCGCATCGTTAGTCCGATTACCGTCCGGTCAGCTTCATATCCTTTATCTGAGTCTGTTGCATGCTTAGATATCTTATGGCCTTCCCGTACCTCCATTCGGGTGCCCGAAACTTCAAATGTACAGATAGTTACGTCCTTTAAAACTCGAGTCTTTTCTTGTGTACGAATCTCTATTGTCATTGTCGCATCGTGAGTCCGATTACCATCTGGTCAGCTTCATATCCTTTATCTGAGTCTGCTGCATGCTTAGATATCTTATGGCTTTCCCCTTCCTCCATTCGGGTGCCCGAAATTTCAAATGAACCGCAAGTTACGTCGATTAAAACACGAGTCTTTTCTTGTGTACGAATCTATGTGTCATTGTCCCATCGTGAGTCCGACTACCGTCCGGTCAGCTTCATATCCTTTATCTGAGTCTGTTGCATGCTTAGATATCTTATGGCTTTCCCGTTCCTCCATTCGGGTGCCCGAAATTTCAAATGTACCGATAGTTACGTCCTTTAAAACTCGAGTCTTTTCTTGTGTACGAATCTCTGTGTCATTGTCGCATCGTGAGTCCGATTACCGTCCAGTCAGCTTTGTATCCTTTAACTGAGTCTGTTGCATGCTTAGATATTTTATGGCTTTCCCGTTCCTCCATTCGGGTGCCCGAAACTTCAAATGAACCGCTATTTACGTTCATTAAAACACGAGTCTTTTCTTTTGTACGAATCTCTGTGTCATTGTCCCATCGTGAGTCTGATTACCGTCCGGTCTGCTTCATATCCTTTATCTGAGTCTGTTGCATGCTCAGATATCTTATGGCCTTCCCGTTCCTCCATTCGGTTGCCCGGAACTTCAAATGAACCGCTAGTTACGTCCATTAAAACTCGAGTCTTTTCTTGTGTACGAATCTCTATGTCATTGTCGCATCGTGAGACCGATTACCGTCCGGTCAGCTTCATATCCTTTATCTGAGTCTGTTGCATGCTTAGATATCTTATGGCCTTCCCGTTCCTCCATTCGGGTGCCCGAAATTTCAAATGAACCGCTAGTTACGTCCATTAAAACACGAGTCTTTTCTTGTGTACGAATCTATGTGTCATTGTCCCATCATGAGTCTGATTACCGTCCGATCAGCTTCATATCCTTTATCTGAGTCTGTTGCATGCTTAGATATCTTATGGCTTTCCCGTTCCTCCATTCGGGTGCCCGAAATTTCAAATGTACCGATAGTTACGTCCTTTAAAACTCGAGTCTTTTCTTGTGTACGAATCTCTGTGTCATTGTCGCATCGTGAGTCCGATTACCGTCCTGTCAGCTTCATATCCTTTATCTGAGTCTGTTGCATGCTTAGATATCTTATGGCTTTCCCGTTCCTCCATTCGGGAGCCCGAAACTTCAAATGAACCGCTATTTACGTTCATTAAAACACGAGTCTTTTCTTGTGTACGAATCTCTGTGTCATTGTCCCATCGTGAGTCCGTTTACCGTCCGGTCAGCTTCATATCCTTTATCTGAGTCTGTTTCATGCTTAGATGTCTTATGGCTTTCCCGTTCCTCCATTCGGGTGCCCGTAACTTCAAATGAACTGCTATTTACGTTCATTAAAACACGACTCTTTTCTTGTGTACGAATCTCTGTGTCATTGTCCCATCGTGAGTCCGATTACCGTTCGGTCAGCTTCATATCCTTTATCAGTGTCTGTTGCATGCTCAGATATCTTATGGCCTTCCCGTTCCTCCATTCGGGTGCCCGAAACTTCAAATGTACAGATAGTTACGTCCTTTAAAACTCGAGTCTTTTCTTGTGTACGAATCTCTATGTCATTATCGCATCGTGAGTCCGATTACCGCCTGGTCAGCTTCATATCCTTTATCTGAGTCTGCTGCATGCTTAGATATCTTATGGCTTTCCCGTTCCTCCATTCGGGTGCCCGAAACGTCAAATGAACCGCTAGTTACGTCCATTAAAACACGAGTGTTTTCTTGTGTACGAATCTCTGTGTCATTGTCCCATCGTGAGTCCGATTACCGTCCGGTAAGCTTCATATCCTTTATCTGAGTATGTTGCATGCTCAGATATCTTATGGCCTTCCCGTTCCTCCATTCGGGGGCTCGAAACTTCAAATGAACCGCTAGTTACGTCCATTAAAACACGAGTCCTTTCTTGTGTACGAATCTCTGTGTCATTGTCCCATCGTGAGTCCGATTACCGTCCGGTCAGCTTCATATTCTTTATCTGAGTCTGTTGCATGCTTAGATATCTTATGGCCTTCCCGTACCTCCATTCGGGTGCCCGAAACTTCAAATGTACAGTTAGTTACGTCCATTAAAACTCGAGTCTTTTCTTGTGTACGAATCTCTATGTCATTGTCGCATCGTGAGTACGATTACCGTCCGGTCAGCTTCATATCCTTTATCTGAGTCTGTTGCATGCTTAGATATCTTATGGCCTTCCCGAACCTCCATTCGGGTGCCCGAAACTTCAAATTTACAGATAGTTACGTCCTTTGAAACTCGAGTCTTTTCTTGTGTACGAATCTCTGTGTCATTGTCCCATCGTGAGTCCGATTACCGTCCGGTCAGCTTCATATCCTTTATCTGAGTCTGTTGCATGCTTAGATATCTTATGGCCTTCCCGTACCTCCATTCGGGTGCCCGAAACTTCAAATGTACAGTTAGTTACGTCCATTAAAACTCGAGTCTTTTCTTGTGTACGAATCTCTATGTCATTGTCGCATCGTGAGTACGATTACCGTCCGGTCAGCTTCATATCCTTTATCTGAGTCTGTTGCATGCTTAAATATCTTATGGCCTTCCCGAACCTCCATTCGGGTGCCCGAAACTTCAAATTTACAGATAGTTACGTCCTTTGAAACTCGAGTCTTTTCTTGTGTACGAATCTCTGTGTCATTGTCCCATCGTGAGTCCGATTACCGTCCGGTCAGCTTCATATCCTTTATCTGAGTCTGTTGCATGCTTAGATATCTTATGGCCTTCCCGTACCTCCATTCGAGTGCCCGAAACTTCAAATGTACAGATAGTTACGTCCTTTAAAACTCGAGTCTTTTCTTGTGTACGAATCTCTATGTCATTGTCGCATCGTTAGTCCGATTACCGTCCGGTCAGCTTCATATCCTTTATCTGAGTCTGTTGCATGCTTAGATATCTTATGGCCTTCCCGTACCTCCATTCGGGTGCCCGAAACTTCAAATGTACAGATAGTTACGTCCTTTAAAACTCGAGTCTTTTCTTGTGTACGAATCTCTATTGTCATTGTCGCATCGTGAGTCCGATTACCATCTGGTCAGCTTCATATCCTTTATCTGAGTCTGCTGCATGCTTAGATATCTTATGGCTTTCCCCTTCCTCCATTCGGGTGCCCGAAATTTCAAATGAACCGCAAGTTACGTCGATTAAAACACGAGTCTTTTCTTGTGTACGAATCTATGTGTCATTGTCCCATCGTGAGTCCGACTACCGTCCGGTCAGCTTCATATCCTTTATCTGAGTCTGTTGCATGCTTAGATATCTTATGGCTTTCCCGTTCCTCCATTCGGGTGCCCGAAATTTCAAATGTACCGATAGTTACGTCCTTTAAAACTCGAGTCTTTTCTTGTGTACGAATCTCTGTGTCATTGTCGCATCGTGAGTCCGATTACCGTCCAGTCAGCTTTGTATCCTTTAACTGAGTCTGTTGCATGCTTAGATATTTTATGGCTTTCCCGTTCCTCCATTCGGGTGCCCGAAACTTCAAATGAACCGCTATTTACGTTCATTAAAACACGAGTCTTTTCTTTTGTACGAATCTCTGTGTCATTGTCCCATCGTGAGTCTGATTACCGTCCGGTCTGCTTCATATCCTTTATCTGAGTCTGTTGCATGCTCAGATATCTTATGGCCTTCCCGTTCCTCCATTCGGTTGCCCGGAACTTCAAATGAACCGCTAGTTACGTCCATTAAAACTCGAGTCTTTTCTTGTGTACGAATCTCTATGTCATTGTCGCATCGTGAGACCGATTACCGTCCGGTCAGCTTCATATCCTTTATCTGAGTCTGTTGCATGCTTAGATATCTTATGGCCTTCCCGTACCTCCATTCGGGTGCCCGAAACTTCAAATGTACACATAGTTACGTCCTTTAAAACTCGAGTCTTTTCTTGTGTACGAATCTCTATGTCATTGTCGCATCGTTAGTCCGATTACCGTCCGGTCAGCTTCATATCCTTTATCTGAGTCTGTTGCATGCTTAGATATCTTATGGCCTTCCCGTACCTCCATTCAGGTGCCCGAAACTTCAAATGTACAGATAGTTACGTCCTTTAAAACTCGAGTCTTTTCTTGTGTACGAATCTCTATTGTCATTGTCTCATCGTGTGTCCGATTAACGTCTGGTCAGCTTCATATCCTTTATCTGAGTCTGCTGCATGCTTAGATATCTTATGGCTTTCCCGTTCCTCCATTCAGGTGCCCGAAATTTCAAATGAACCACTAGTTACGTCCATTAAAACACGAGTCTTTTCTTGTGTACGAATCTATGTGTCATTGTCCCATCCTGAGTCCGATTACCGTCCGGTCAGCTTCATATCCTTTATCTGAGTCTGTTGCATGCTTAGATATCTTATGGCTTTCCCGTTCCTCCTTTCGGGTGCCCGAAATTTCAAATGTACCGATAGTTACGTCCTTTAAAACTCGAGTCTTTTCTTGTTACGAATCTCTGTGTCATTGTCGCATCGTGAGTCCGATTACCGTCCAGTCAGCTTTATATCCTTTAACTGAGTCTGTTGCATGCTTAGATATCTTATGGCTTTCCCGTTCCTCCATTCGGGTGCCCGAAACGTCAAATGAACCGCTAGTTACGTCCATTAAAACACGAGTCTTTTCTTGTGTACGAATCTCTATGTCATTGTCCCATCGTGAGTCTGATTATCGTCCGGTAAGCTTCATATCCTTTATCTGAGTATGTTGCATGCTCAGATATCTTATGGCCTTCCCGTTCCTCCATTCGGGTGCCCAAAACGTCAAATGAACCGCTAGTTACGTCCATTAAAACTCGAGTCTTTTCTTGTGTACGAATCTCTGTGTCATTGTCCCATCGTGAGTCCGATTACCGTCCGGTCAGCTTCATATCGTTTATTTGAGTCTTTTGCAGGCTTAGATATCTTATGGCTTTCCCGTTCCTCCATTCGGGTGCCCGAAACTTCAAATGTACCGATAGTTACGTCCTTTTAAACTCGAGTCTTTTCTTGTGTACGAATCTCTGTGTCATTGTCGCATCGTGAGTCCGATTACCGTCCAGTCAGCTTTGTATCCTTTAACTGAGTCTGTTGCATGCTTAGATATTTTATGGCTTTCCCGTTCCTCCATTCGGGTGCCCGAAACTTCAAATGAACCGCTATTTACGTTCATTAAAACACGAGTCTTTTCTTTTGTACGAATCTCTGTGTCATTGTCCCATCGTGAGTCTGATTACCGTCCGGTCTGCTTCATATCCTTTATCTGAGTCTGTTGCATGCTCAGATATCTTATGGCCTTCCCGTTCCTCCATTCGGTTGCCCGGAACTTCAAATGAACCGCTAGTTACGTCCATTAAAACTCGAGTCTTTTCTTGTGTACGAATCTCTATGTCATTGTCGCATCGTGAGACCGATTACCGTCCGGTCAGCTTCATATCCTTTATCTGAGTCTGTTGCATGCTTAGATATCTTATGGCCTTCCCGTACCTCCATTCGGGTGCCCGAAACTTCAAATGTACACATAGTTACGTCCTTTAAAACTCGAGTCTTTTCTTGTGTACGAATCTCTATGTCATTGTCGCATCGTTAGTCCGATTACCGTCCGGTCAGCTTCATATCCTTTATCTGAGTCTGTTGCATGCTTAGATATCTTATGGCCTTCCCGTACCTCCATTCAGGTGCCCGAAACTTCAAATGTACAGATAGTTACGTCCTTTAAAACTCGAGTCTTTTCTTGTGTACGAATCTCTATTGTCATTGTCTCATCGTGTGTCCGATTAACGTCTGGTCAGCTTCATATCCTTTATCTGAGTCTGCTGCATGCTTAGATATCTTATGGCTTTCCCGTTCCTCCATTCAGGTGCCCGAAATTTCAAATGAACCGCTAGTTACGTCCATTAAAACACGAGTCTTTTCTTGTGTACGAATCTATGTGTCATTGTCCCATCCTGAGTCCGATTACCGTCCGGTCAGCTTCATATCCTTTATCTGAGTCTGTTGCATGCTTAGATATCTTATGGCTTTCCCGTTCCTCCTTTCGGGTGCCCGAAATTTCAAATGTACCGATAGTTACGTCCTTTAAAACTCGAGTCTTTTCTTGTTACGAATCTCTGTGTCATTGTCGCATCGTGAGTCCGATTACCGTCCAGTCAGCTTTATATCCTTTAACTGAGTCTGTTGCATGCTTAGATATCTTATGGCTTTCCCGTTCCTCCATTCGGGTGCCCGAAACGTCAAATGAACCGCTAGTTACGTCCATTAAAACACGAGTCTTTTCTTGTGTACGAATCTCTATGTCATTGTCCCATCGTGAGTCTGATTATCGTCCGGTAAGCTTCATATCCTTTATCTGAGTATGTTGCATGCTCAGATATCTTATGGCCTTCCCGTTCCTCCATTCGGGTGCCCAAAACGTCAAATGAACCGCTAGTTACGTCCATTAAAACTCGAGTCTTTTCTTGTGTACGAATCTCTGTGTCATTGTCCCATCGTGAGTCCGATTACCGTCCGGTCAGCTTCATATCGTTTATTTGAGTCTTTTGCAGGCTTAGATATCTTATGGCTTTCCCGTTCCTCCATTCGGGTGCCCGAAACTTCAAATGTACCGATAGTTACGTCCTTTTAAACTCGAGTCTTTTCTTGTGTACGAATCTCTGTGTCATTGTCGCATCGTGAGTCCGATTACCGTCCGGTCAGCTTCAAATCCTTTATCTGAGTCTGTTGCATGCTTAGATATTTTATGGCTTTCCCGTTCCTCCATTCGGGTGCCTGAAACTTCAAATGAACCGCTATTTACCTTCATTAAAACACGAGTCTTTTCTTGTGTACGAATCTCTGTGTCATTGTCCCATCGTGAGTCCGATTACCGTCCGGTCAGCTTCATATACTTTATCTGAGTCTGTTGCATGCTCAGATATCTTATGGCCTTCCCGTTCCTCCATTCGGTTGCCCGAAACTTCAAATGAACCGCTAGTTACGTCCATTAAAACTCGAGTCTTTTCTTGTGTACGAATCTCTATGTCATTGTCGCATCGTGAGTCCGATTACCGTCCGGTCAGCTTCATATCCTTTATCAGTGTCTGTTGCATGCTCAGATATCTTATGGCCTTCCCGTTCATCCATTCGGGTGCCCGAAACTTCAAATGTACAGATAGTTACGTCCTTTAAAACTCGAGTCTTTTCTTGTGTACGAATCTCTATGTCATTATCGCATCGTGAGTCCGATTACCGCCTGGTCAGCTTCATATCCTTTATCTGAGTCTGCTGCATGCTTAGATATCTTATGGCTTTCCCGTTCCTCCATTCGGGTGCCCGAAACGTCAAATGAACCGCTAGTTACGTCCATTAAAACACGAGTGTTTTCTTGTGTACGAATCTCTGTGTCATTGTCCCATCGTGAGTCCGATTACCGTCCGGTAAGCTTCATATCCTTTATCTGAGTATGTTGCATGCTCAGATATCTTATGGCCTTCCCTTTCCTCCATTCGGGGGCTCGAAACTTCAAATGAACCGCTAGTTACGTCCATTAAAACACGAGTCCTTTCTTGTGTACGAATCTCTGTGTCATTGTCCCATCGTGAGTCCGATTACCGTCCGGTCAGCTTCATATCCTTTATCTGAGTCTGTTGCATGCTTAGATATCTTATGGCCTTCCCGTACCTCCATTCGGGTGCCCGAAACTTCAAATGTACAGTTAGTTACGTCCATTAAAACTCGAGTCTTTTCTTGTGTACGAATCTCTATGTCATTGTCGCATCGTGAGTACGATTACCGTCCGGTCAGCTTCATATCCTTTATCTGAGTCTGTTGCATGCTTAGATATCTTATGGCCTTCCCGAACCTCCATTCGGGTGCCCGAAACTTCAAATTTACAGATAGTTACGTCCTTTGAAACTCGAGTCTTTTCTTGTGTACGAATCTCTGTGTCATTGTCCCATCGTGAGTCCGATTACCGTCCGGTCAGCTTCATATCCTTTATCTGAGTCTGTTGCATGCTTAGATATCTTATGGCCTTCCCGTACCTCCATTCGAGTGCCCGAAACTTCAAATGTACAGATAGTTACGTCCTTTAAAACTCGAGTCTTTTCTTGTGTACGAATCTCTATGTCATTGTCGCATCGTGAGTCCGATTACCGTCCGGTCAGCTTCATATCCTTTATCTGAGTCTGTTGCATGCTTAGATATCTTATGGCCTTCCCGTACCTCCATTCGAGTGCCCGAAACTTCAAATGTACAGATAGTTACGTCCTTTAAAACTCGAGTCTTTTCTTGTGTACGAATCTCTATGTCATTGTCGCATCGTTAGTCCGATTACCGTCCGGTCAGCTTCATATCCTTTATCTGAGTCTGTTGCATGCTTAGATATCTTATGGCCTTCCCGTACCTCCATTCGGGTGCCCGAAACTTCAAATGTACAGATAGTTACGTCCTTTAAAACTCGAGTCTTTTCTTGTGTACGAATCTCTATTGTCATTGTCGCATCGTGAGTCCGATTACCATCTGGTCAGCTTCATATCCTTTATCTGAGTCTGCTGCATGCTTAGATATCTTATGGCTTTCCCCTTCCTCCATTCGGGTGCCCGAAATTTCAAATGAACCGCAAGTTACGTCGATTAAAACACGAGTCTTTTCTTGTGTACGAATCTATGTGTCATTGTCCCATCGTGAGTCCGACTACCGTCCGGTCAGCTTCATATCCTTTATCTGAGTCTGTTGCATGCTTAGATATCTTATGGCTTTCCCGTTCCTCCATTCGGGTGCCCGAAATTTCAAATGTACCGATAGTTACGTCCTTTAAAACTCGAGTCTTTTCTTGTGTACGAATCTCTGTGTCATTGTCGCATCGTGAGTCCGATTACCGTCCAGTCAGCTTTGTATCCTTTAACTGAGTCTGTTGCATGCTTAGATATTTTATGGCTTTCCCGTTCCTCCATTCGGGTGCCCGAAACTTCAAATGAACCGCTATTTACGTTCATTAAAACACGAGTCTTTTCTTTTGTACGAATCTCTGTGTCATTGTCCCATCGTGAGTCTGATTACCGTCCGGTCTGCTTCATATCCTTTATCTGAGTCTGTTGCATGCTCAGATATCTTATGGCCTTCCCGTTCCTCCATTCGGTTGCCCGGAACTTCAAATGAACCGCTAGTTACGTCCATTAAAACTCGAGTCTTTTCTTGTGTACGAATCTCTATGTCATTGTCGCATCGTGAGACCGATTACCGTCCGGTCAGCTTCATATCCTTTATCTGAGTCTGTTGCATGCTTAGATATCTTATGGCCTTCCCGTACCTCCATTCGGGTGCCCGAAACTTCAAATGTACACATAGTTACGTCCTTTAAAACTCGAGTCTTTTCTTGTGTACGAATCTCTATGTCATTGTCGCATCGTTAGTCCGATTACCGTCCGGTCAGCTTCATATCCTTTATCTGAGTCTGTTGCATGCTTAGATATCTTATGGCCTTCCCGTACCTCCATTCAGGTGCCCGAAACTTCAAATGTACAGATAGTTACGTCCTTTAAAACTCGAGTCTTTTCTTGTGTACGAATCTCTATTGTCATTGTCTCATCGTGTGTCCGATTACCGTCTGGTCAGCTTCATATCCTTTATCTGAGTCTGCTGCATGCTTAGATATCTTATGGCTTTCCCGTTCCTCCATTCAGGTGCCCGAAATTTCAAATGAACCGCTAGTTACGTCCATTAAAACACGAGTCTTTTCTTGTGTACGAATCTATGTGTCATTGTCCCATCCTGAGTCCGATTACCGTCCGGTCAGCTTCATATCCTTTATCTGAGTCTGTTGCATGCTTAGATATCTTATGGCTTTCCCGTTCCTCCTTTCGGGTGCCCGAAATTTCAAATGTACCGATAGTTACGTCCTTTAAAACTCGAGTCTTTTCTTGTTACGAATCTCTGTGTCATTGTCGCATCGTGAGTCCGATTACCGTCCAGTCAGCTTTATATCCTTTAACTGAGTCTGTTGCATGCTTAGATATCTTATGGCTTTCCCGTTCCTCCATTCGGGTGCCCGAAACGTCAAATGAACCGCTAGTTACGTCCATTAAAACACGAGTCTTTTCTTGTGTACGAATCTCTATGTCATTGTCCCATCGTGAGTCTGATTATCGTCCGGTAAGCTTCATATCCTTTATCTGAGTATGTTGCATGCTCAGATATCTTATGGCCTTCCCGTTCCTCCATTCGGGTGCCCAAAACGTCAAATGAACCGCTAGTTAAGTCCATTAAAACTCGAGTCTTTTCTTGTGTACGAATCTCTGTGTCATTGTCCCATCGTGAGTCCGATTACCGTCCGGTCAGCTTCATATCGTTTATTTGAGTCTTTTGCAGGCTTAGATATCTTATGGCTTTCCCGTTCCTCCATTCGGGTGCCCGAAACTTCAAATGTACCGATAGTTACGTCCTTTGAAACTCGAGTCTTTTCTTGTGTACGAATCTCTGTGTCATTGTCGCATCGTGAGTCCGATTACCGTCCGGTCAGCTTCAAATCCTTTATCTGAGTCTGTTGCATGCTTAGATATTTTATGGCTTTCCCGTTCCTCCATTCGGGTGCCCGAAACTTCAAATGAACCGCTATTTACCTTCATTAAAACACGAGTCTTTTCTTGTGTACGAATCTCTGTGTCATTGTCCCATCGTGAGTCCGATTACCGTCCGGTCAGCTTCATATACTTATCTGACTCTGTTGCATGCTCAGATATCTTATGGCCTTCCCGTTCCTCCATTCGGTTGCCCGAAACTTCAAATGAACCGCTAGTTACGTCCATTAAAACTCGAGTCTTTTCTTGTGTACGAATCTCTATGTCATTGTCGCATCGTGAGTCCGATTACCGTCCGGTCAGCTTCATATCCTTTATCTGAGTCTGTTGCATGCTTAGATATTTTATGGCCTTCCCGTACCTCCATTCGGGTGCCCGAAACTTCAAATGTACAGATAGTTATGTCCTTTAAAACTCGAGTCTTTTCTTGTGTACGAATCTCTATGTCATTTTCGCATCGTGAGTCCGATTACCGTCCGGTCAGCTTCATATCCTTTATCTGAGTCTGTTGCATGCTTAGATATCTTATGGCTTTCCCGTTCCTACATTCGGGTGCCCGAAACGTCAAATGAACCGCTAGTTACGTCCATTAAAACACGAGTCTTTTCTTGTGTACGAATCTCTATGTCATTGTCCCATCGTGAGTCTGATTATCGTCCGGTAAGCTTCATATCCTTTATCTGAGTATGTTGCATGCTCAGATATCTTATGGCCTTCCCGTTCCTCCATTCGGGTGCCCAAAACGTCAAATGAACCGCTAGTTACGTCCATTAAAACTCGAGTCTTTTCTTGTGTACGAATCTCTATGTCATTGTCCCATCGTGAGTCCGATTACCGTCCGGTCAGCTTCATATCCTTTATTTGAGTCTGTTGCAGGCTTAGATATCTTATGGCTTTCCCGTTCCTCCATTCGGGTGCCCGAAACTTCAAATGTACCGATAGTTACGTCCTTTGAAACTCGAGTCTTTTCTTGTGTACGAATCTCTGTGTCATTGTCGCATCGTGAGTCCGATTACCGTCCGGTCAGCTTCAAATCCTTTATCTGAGTCTGTTGCATGCTTAGATATCTTATGGCTTTCCCGTTCCTCCATTCGGGTGCCCGAAACTTCAAATGAACCACTATTTACCTTCATTAAAACACGAGTCTTTTCTTGTGTACGAATCTCTATTGTCATTGTCTCATCGTGTGTCCGATTACCGTCTGGTCAGCTTCATATCCTTTATCTGAGTCTGCTGCATGCTTAGATATCTTATGGCTTTCCCGTTCCTCCATTCAGGTGCCCGAAATTTCAAATGAACCGCTAGTTACGTCCATTAAAACACGAGTCTTTTCTTGTGTACGAATCTATGTGTCATTGTCCCATCCTGAGTCCGATTACCGTCCGGTCAGCTTCATATGCTTTATCTGAGTCTGTTGCATGCTTAGATATCTTATGGCTTTCCCGTTCCTCCATTCGGGTGCCCGAAATTTCAAATGTACCGATAGTTACGTCCTTTAAAACTCGAGTCTTTTCTTGTGTACGAATCTCTGTGTCATTGTCGCATCGTGAGTCCGATTACCGTCCAGTCAGCTTTATATCCTTTAACTGAGTCTGTTGCATGCTTAGATATCTTATGGCTTTCCCGTTCCTCCATTCGGGTGCCCGAAACGTCAAATGAACCGCTAGTTACGTCCATTAAAACACGAGTCTTTTCTTGTGTACGAATCTCTATGTCATTGTCCCATCGTGAGTCTGATTATTGTCCGGTAAGCTTCATATCCTTTATCTGAGTATGTTGCATGCTCAGATATCTTATGGCCTTCCCGTTCCTCCATTCGGGTGCCCAAAACGTCAAATGAACCGCTAGTTACGTCCATTAAAACTCGAGTCTTTTCTTGTGTACGAATCTCTGTGTCATTGTCCCATCGTGAGTCCGATTACCGTCCGGTCAGCTTCATATCCTTTATTTGAGTCTGTTGCAGGCTTAGATATCTTATGGCTTTCCCGTTCCTCCATTCGGGTGCCCGAAACTTCAAATGTACCGATAGTTACGTCCTTTGAAACTCGAGTCTTTTCTTGTGTACGAATCTCTGTGTCATTGTCGCATCGTGAGTCCGATTACCGTCCGGTCAGCTTCAAATCCTTTATCTGAGTCTGTTGCATGCTTAGATATTTTATGGCTTTCCCGTTCCTCCATTCGGGTGCCCGAAACTTCAAATGAACCGCTATTTACCTTCATTAAAACACGAGTCTTTTCTTGTGTACGAATCTCTGTGTCATTGTCCCATCGTGAGTCCGATTACCGTCCGGTCAGCTTCATATACTTTATCTGAGTCTGTTGCATGCTCAGATATCTTATGGCCTTCCCGTTCCTCCATCGGTTGCCCGAAACTTCAAATGAACCGCTAGTTACGTCCATTAAAACTCGAGTCTTTTCTTGTGTACGAATCTATATGTCATTGTCGCATCGTGAGTCCGATTACCGTCCGGTCAGCTTCATATCCTTTATCTGAGTCTGTTGCATGCTTAGATATCTTATGGCCTTCCCGTACCTCCATTCGGGTGCCCGAAACTTCAAATGTACAGATAGTTACGTCCTTTAAAACTCGAGTCTTTTCTTGTGTACGAATCTCTATGTCATTTTCGCATCGTGAGTGCGATTACCGTCCGGTCAGCTTCATATCCTTTATCTGAGTCTGTTGCATGCTTAGATATCTTATGGCTTTCCCGTTCCTCCATTCGGGTGCCCGAAACGTCAAATGAACCGTTAGTTACGTCCATTAAAACACGAGTCTTTTCTTGTGTATGAATCTCTATGTCATTGTCCCATCGTGAGTCTGATTATCGTCCGGTAAGCTTCATATCCTTTATCTGAGTATGTTGCATGCTCAGATATCTTATGGCCTTCCCGTTCCTCCATTCGGGTGCCCAAAACGTCAAATGAACCGCTAGTTACGTCCATTAAAACTCGAGTCTTTTCTTGTGTACGAATCTCTGTGTCATTGTCCCATCGTGAGTCCGATTACCGTCCGGTCAGCTTCATATCCTTTATTTGAGTCTGTTGCAGGCTTAGATATCTTATGGCTTTCCCGTTCCTCCATTCGGGTGCCCGAAACTTCAAATGTACCGATAGTTACGTCCTTTGAAACTCGAGTCTTTTCTTGTGTACGAATCTCTGTGTCATTGTCCCATCGTGAGTCCGATTACCGTCCGGTCAGCTTCATATCCTTTATCTGAGTCTGTTGCATGCTTAGATATCTTATGGCCTTCCCGTACCTCCATTCGAGTGCCCGAAACTTCAAATGTACAGATAGTTACGTCCTTTAAAACTCGAGTCTTTTCTTGTGTACGAATCTCTATGTCATTGTCGCATCGTGAGTCCGATTACCGTCCGGTCAGCATCATATCCTTTATCTGAGTCTGTTGCATGCTTAGATATCTTATGGCCTTCCCGTACCTCCATTCGAGTGCCCGAAACTTCAAATGTACAGATAGTTACGTCCTTTAAAACTCGAGTCTTTTCTTGTGTACGAATCTCTATGTCATTCTCGCATCGTTAGTCCGATTACCGTCCGGTCAGCTTCATATCCTTTATCTGAGTCTGTTGCATGCTTAGATATCTTATGGCTTTCCCGTACCTCCATTCGGGTGCCCGAAACTTCAAATGTACAGATAGTTACGTCCTTTAAAACTCGAGTCTTTTCTTGTGTACGAATCTCTATTGTCATTGTCGCATCGTGAGTCCGATTACCATCTGGTCAGCTTCATATCCTTTATCTGAGTCTGCTGCATGCTTAGATATCTTATGGCTTTCCCCTTCCTCCATTCGGGTGCCCGAAATTTCAAATGAACCGCAAGTTACGTCGATTAAAACACGAGTCTTTTCTTGTGTACGAATCTATATGTCATTGTCCCATCGTGAGTCCGATTACCGTCCGGTTAGCTTCATATCCTTTATCTGAGTCTGTTGCATGCTTAGATATCCTATGGCTTTCCCGTTCCTCCATTCGGGTGCCCGAAATTTCAAATGTACCGATAGTTACGTCCTTTAAAACTCGAGTCTTTTCTTGTGTACGAATCTCTGTGTCATTGTCGCATCGTGAGTCCGATTACCGTCCAGTCAGCTTTGTATCCTTTAACTGAGTCTGTTGCATGCTTAGATATTTTATGGCTTTCCCGTTCCTCCATTCGGGTGCCCGAAACTTCAAATGAACCGCTATTTATGTTCATTAAAACACGAGTCTTTTCTTTTGTACGAATCTCTGTGTCATTGTCCCATCGTGAGTCTGATTACCGTCCGGTCAGCTTCATATCCTTTATCTGAGTCTG
This sequence comes from Ambrosia artemisiifolia, assembly GCA_032199755.1. Lineage (NCBI taxonomy): Eukaryota > Viridiplantae > Streptophyta > Magnoliopsida > Asterales > Asteraceae > Ambrosia > Ambrosia artemisiifolia. Next base: position 15,267,028 of record CM063529.1, read on the forward strand.
TTGCATGCTCAGATATCTTATGGCCTTCCCGTTCCTCCATTCGGTTGCCCGAAACTTCAAATGAACCACTAGTTACGTCCATTAAAACTCGAGTCTTTTCTTGTGTACGAATCTCTATGTCATTGTCGCATCGTGAGTCCGATTACCGTCCGGTTAGCTTCATATCCTTTATCTGAGTCTGTTGCATGCTTAGATATCTTACGGCCTTCCCGTACCTCCATTCGGGAGCCCGAAACTTCAAATGTACAGATAGTTACGTCCTTTAAAACTCGAGTCTTTTCTTGTGTACGAATCTCTATGTCATTGTCGCATCGTTAGTCCGATTACCGTCCGGTCAGCTTCATATCCTTTATCTGAGTCTGTTGCATGCTTAGATATCTTATGGCCTTCCCGTACCTCCATTCAGGTGCCCGAAACTTCAAATGTACAGATAGTTACGTCCTTTAAAACTCAAGTCTTTTCTTGTGTACGAATCTCTATTGTCATTGTCTCATCGTGTGTCCGATTACCGTCGGGTCAGATTCATATCCTTTATCTGAGTCTGCTGCATGCTTAGATATCTTATGGCTTTCCCGTTCCTCCATTCAGGTGCCCGAAATTTCAAATGAACCGCTAGTTACGTCCATTAAAACACGAGTCTTTTCTTGTGTACGAATCTATGTGTCATTGTCCCATCCTGAGTCCGATTACCGTCCGGTCAGCTTCATATCCTTTATCTGAGTCTGTTGCATGCTTAGATATCTTATGGCTTTCCCGTTCCTCCATTCGGGTGCCCGAAATTTCAAATGTACCGATAGTTACGTCCTTTAAAACTCGAGTCTTTTCTTGTGTACGAATCTCTGTGTCATTGTCGCATCGTGAGTCCGATTACCGTCCAGTCAGCTTTATATCCTTTAACTGAGTCTGTTGCATGCTTAGATATCTTATGGCTTTCCTGTTCCTCCATTCGGGTGCCCGAAACGTCAAATGAACCGCTAGTTACGTCCATTAAAACACGAGTCTTTTCTTGTGTACGAATCTCTATGTCATTGTCCCATCGTGAGTCTGATTATCGTCCGGTAAGCTTCATATCCTTTATCTGAGTATGTTGCATGCTCAGATATCTTATGGCCTTCCCGTTCCTCCATTCGGGTGCCCAAATCGTCAAATGAACCGCTAGTTACGTCCATTAAAACTCGAGTCTTTTCTTGTGTACGAATCTCTGTGTCATTGTCCCATCGTGAGTCCGATTACCGTCCGGTCAGCTTCATATCCTTTATTTGAGTCTGTTGCAGGCTTAGATATCTTATGGCTTTCCCGTTCCTCCATTCGGGTGCCCGAAACTTCAAATGTACCGATAGTTACGTCCTTTGAAACTCGAGTCTTTTCTTGTGTACGAATCTCTGTGTCATTGTCGCATCGTGAGTCCGATTACCGTCCGGTCAGCTTCAAATCCTTTATCTGAGTCTGTTGCATGCTTAGATATCTTATGGCTTTCCCGTTCCTCCATTCGGGTGCCCGAAACTTCAAATGAACCACTATTTACCTTCATTAAAACACGAGTCTTTTTTTGTGTACGAATCTCTGTGTCATTGTCCCATCGTGAGTCTGATTACCGTCCGGTCAGCTTCAAATCCTTTATCTGAGTTTGTTGCATGCTCAGATACCTTATGGCCTTCCCGTTCCTCCATTCGGGTGCCCGAAACTTCAAATATACAGATAGTTACGTCCTTTAAAACTCGAGTCTTTTCTTGTGTACAAATCTCCATGTCATTGTCGCATCGTGAGTCCGATTACCGTCCGGTCAGCTTCAGATTCTTTATATAAGTCTGTTGCATGCTTAGATATCTTATGGCCTTCCCGTTCCTCCATTTGGGTGCCCCAAACTTCAAATGAACCTCTAGTTATGTCCATTAAAACACGAGTCTTTTCTTGTGTACGAATCTCTATGTCATTGTCACATCGTGAGTCTGATTACCGTCCGGTCTGCTTCGTATCGTTTAACATAGTTTGTTGCATGATCAGATATCTTATGGCATTCCCGTTCCTCCATTCGGGTGCCCAAAACTTCATATGAATCGATAGTTCTGTCCATTAAAACTCGAATCTTTTCTTGTGTACGAATCTCTGTGTCATTGTCCCATCGTGAGTCCGATTACCGTCCGGTAAGCTTCATATCTTTTATCTGAGTCTGTTGCATGCTCAGATATCTTATGGCCTTCCCGTGCCCCCATTCGGGTGCCCGAAACTTCAAATGAACCGCTAGTTACGTCCATTAAAACACAAGTCTTTTCTTACGTACGAATCTCTGTGTCATTGTCCCATCGTGAGTCTGATTACCATCCGGTCAGCTTCATATCCTTTATCTGAGTCTGTTGCTTGCTTAGATGTCTTATGGCTTTCCCGTTCCTCCATTCGGGTGCCCGAAATTTCAAATGTACCGATAGTTACGTCCTTTAAAACTCGAGTCTTTTCTTGTGTACGATTCTCTGTGTCATTGTCGCATCGTGAGTCCAATTACCGTCCAGTCAGCTTCATATCCTTTATCTGAGTCGGTTGCATGCTTAGATATCTTATGGCTTTCCCGTTCCTCCATTCGGGTGCCCGAAACATCAAATGAACCGCTATTAACGTTCATTAAAACACGAGTCTTTTCTTGTGTACGAATCTCTGTGTCATTGTCCCATCGTGAGTCCGTTTACCGTCCGGTCAGCTTCATATCCTTTATCAGAGTCTGTTGCATGCTCAGATATCTTATGGCCTTCCCGTTCCTCCATTCGGGTGCCCGAAACTTCAAATGTACAGATAGTTACGTCCTTTAAAACTCGAGTCTTTTCTTGTGTACGAATCTCTATGTCATTATCGCATCGTGAGTCCGATTACCGTCCGGTCAGCTTCATACCCTTTATCTGAGTCTGTTGCATGCTTAGATATCTTATGGCCTTCCCGTACCTCCATTCGGGTGCCCAAAACTTCAAATGTACAGATAGTTACGTCCTTTAAAACTCGAGTCTTTTCTTGTGTACGAATCTCTATTGTCATTGTCGCATCGTGAGTCTGATTACCGCCTGGTCAGCTTCATATCCTTTATCTGAGTCTGCTGCATGCTTAGATATCTTATGGCTTTCCCGTTCCTCCATTCGGGTGCCCGAAACGTCAATTGAACCGCTAGTTACGCCCATTAAAACACGAGTCTTTTCTTGTGTACGAATCTCTGTGTCATTGTCCCATCGTAAGTCCGATTACCGTTCGGTAAGCTTCATATCCTTTATCTGAGTATGTTGCATGCTCAGATATCTTATGGCCTTCCCGTTCCTCCATTCGGGGGCTCGAAACTTCAAATGAACCGCTAGTTACGTCCATTAAAACACGAGTCTTTTCTTGTGTACGAATCTCTGTGTCATTGTCCCATCGTGAGTCCGATTACTGTCCGGTCAGCTTCATATCCTTTATCTGAGTCTGTTGCATGCTTAGATATCTTATGGCCTTCCCGTACCTCCATTCGGGTGCCCGAAACTTCAAATGTACAGATAGTTACGTCCTTTAAAACTCGAGTCTTTTCTTGTGTACGAATCTCTATGTCATTGTCGCATCGTGAGTCCGATTACCGTCCGGTCAGCTTCATATCCTTTATCTGAGTCTGTTGCATGCTTAGATATCTTATGGGTTTCCCGTTCCTCCATTCGGGTGCCCGAAACGTCAAATGAACCGCTAGTTACGTCCATTAAAACACGAGTCTTTTCTTGTGTACGAATCTCTATGTCATTGTCCCATCGTGAGTCTGATTATCGTCCGGTAAGCTTCATATCCTTTTTTTTTTTTTTTTTTTTTTTTTTTGATAAAGGAGACATTGCTCCGGTAAATTTCATTAATAATAAAAATATTTACAAACAGACCGGGCCAAGATCTTTACAAAATACACTAACTAAAAGCTAGATCAAGGCCCACCACAAAACAACACTAAAACAACCATACATCAAACAAAACACAGCCCATTAACCATACTCAAAACTATCGGGCCATCTAACTAACCTTTCAAAGCCCAACCCAATACAAGACCCAACTAACAAATCAAATAAAATAGACCATAACCAGCAACAGACAAGTCTTCTGCCTGATAACTTGCTTCCTTGTTCTGCAGTCTTCCATACAATACTTGTACAAACCTTTAGATCCTTCACATCTTCCAGCTTCACCATCTGTCTTCTACCAGCTAACTTGTAACTTTGACTACTATCCTGAGAAATAATGCTACCCCTGCTATACCATTCAGCTGCAAATCCGCAATGTCTACCATACTCATTACAAGACTCTTCAAAGCTAACAATCATAACAATACCATACTCACCTAGCTTCCCAACCCAATTACAAAAAACCCAATCAAAAAACTGACTAACAACTAAATATCTAACCACCAGCTCTGACTGAATATGCTTCCATCTTTTAGCTGTTAACACTTCACTTCCAACCGATGCACTTGAACCTCTAACATACATGCAGGTCTTCAACATACCTTTACAGCAGCAGCAGACACTCCATCCGTATAAGCTGATAAGAACAAACCAGCAGCCTTTAAACAGTCCCAACCCATTCCCCATAACAACCATTTCAACACAGTTCGAATGATAAACCATATCACCCAACCCATTAATAACCACATCCCATAACAGACCAGAAAACACAGACTCAAAACCTAATCTAAAATCAAGAAACAGGTTAAGAAAAGAAATCATAAAATAATAGGTTCCCCATCTTTGCTTGGTACTAGAAAATATAAAACACTTTGGGGTGGAGATCAATGTCCTAATAGCAAAGATGGTGTCCATCCTTATCTCTCCAAGTGTACTGCTCCCCTTGAGCTCAATATATCCTAACCACCAATTATACAACGCAGAACCAGGCTTAGTTCCAAAGATGGAAACAGAACCCAGCAGAAGAAACTCACACAACTCCATACCAAGAATTGAATAGAAACAAAAGGAAGGCTTAACAGCCCAGATCTCTACCCAAACGCTTTTAGTACTCCTTATTCCTGCAAGTTCCCATATATTAAACCCAGACCCACCCTTAGGCAAAAGCCTAAAAGACTCAAAAGACACAAACATCAACTGAATCAGGCTCAACAAAGTCCGAAGACTATAACAGGCTTCTAACCAGTGACAGGTACTAAAAAGTAAAAATTTAGGGGTGGAAAATAATGTCCTAACATCACTGGTTAGATCCATCCTTATCACTCCAGGGTGCAAGCTTACTCCAAGCTTAATTAATCCTAAACCTCCATACAAATCCGCAGAACTGAACTTACCTTTAAAGAGCAAAGAAAAGTCCAGCAGAATATTTTCAAAATTAAAAGATAAAAATAAAAAATAAGTAGAACAAAGAAACCAGTTTTGAAAATAAACAGGAAGCTTCAAAAGCCAGATCTCTACCCAAGCACTATTTGTACACCAGATTACTGCAAGTTCCCAAAGGTAAAAGCCCACCCATCCCTTAGGCAAAAGCCTAAATAAACAGACAGACACTGACACACAAAGAAACAAACTTACACACAAGCAGAATTCCCAGACAGACCAAGACTCAAACTCACCCAAAATGACCCAGACAGACCTAGGCACTAACATACCCCTTCTGACCCATCCAAACCAAACCACTACCAGACCCAAGATGACCCATACAGAATAAGACTTACACACAAGCAGAGTTCTCATCCTTTGATGACATCTAAGGAAAAAAATACTCAAAAACCACTGACCAGATCCTAAATCAAAGGATAAGGCCAACCTTATCACTCCATGAACCAGGCTTCCTCCCAGCCTTGACACTCCTATTCTCCGAACAAAATGCGCATGGCTAAGTCCTTTCTTCCAAAAGGAAGGGGAGCTCAGCAGATGACAAAAAGGACACCACCAAAACACACTCCAGGAATCAAAACTCAGAAGCCAAAAAGGCCAAGAATCTACCCCATAATTACCCAGACACCAGAGAACAGCAAGTTCCCCCAACCCCAAATAAAGACCCAACCCATAGAAATATTTAGTAATATTATTATTATTATTGAAAATATTATTATCATTATATATATTATTATTATACTTACTATTATTACTATATATAAATGAGATAAAAAACACCCCTCCATCTCCAAAAACACTAGCAGTAACATACCATCCCATCTCACCCATCCACACATTCTTCCACTCCTCCTTATAACTACCACAAGTGTCTTTAACAATCATCATTTGGACACATAAAACCCCAGGCAGCAGCAGCCAGCTGCACCTGCACAGAATTCTTCAAATTCAAACTTGCCATTCTCATCTTAACAACATCCTGAATCTGTTGCCCAAGGATCTTAGCACTCCTTCTAGAATTGCTAAACAATCTATTGTTTCTCTCCTGCCAAATTAAATAAACAGCAGCAGACAGACAAAGTCTTTGAATAATGTTCCACACAGACTTATTCACCACCCTTCCCTCTATAAACTGCACAATAGCATCCCACTGATCAGGAATATCACCAAATTTTGCCAACACCTTTAATCTCCTCCATATGGCATGAGAAAACTCACACCTAAAAAACAGGTGCTCATGACTATCAGGACAAGTCCCACACAAACTGCACTTCAAAACACCATTATATCCCCATTGTAACATCCTATCTTGTGTTGGAAGTCTATACTTAAAAGCTAACCAAGTAATAAATGCATGTCTTGGAATTGATTGACTAAACCACACAGATCTACACCACTTTACCTCACTGCCCCCTTTAACCAAATCCTCATAAGCCACCTTTGTAGAAAATGGCACCTTCACACCATCATCTCTTTTCCACCAATACCTATCCCTAGTCATAGGACACAACAAGGGCACCTCAGTCTGAATCAGCCAAGGATACTTACTACCCCACTCCTCAGGAAAACACCAACTTCCATTACTAACCAAATCAGCCAACTTACCCCTCAGATTAAACCCAGCATTCCTAATATCTCTTCTATCTATAACATTGATCAAAGGACCTTTACTATGCCAGCTATCAAACCATGCACTAATTAATCTACCATTCCCAACCCTTGCAACACAATGAGGCCTAATAATACCCCTACACCCCAGAATTTGCTTCCAACTCCAAGAATCAGAATTAGTTTCTCCCACATCCCAAAAATTACATCCCTGCAATCTATGTAACCTAATCCATTCAACCCAAACAGAATCTTTATTATTCAACACATTCCAAATATGTTTAGACATTAAAGCAACATTTCTTTCCTTAAGAGAAGCAATTCCCAACCCACCTTGAGATTTCTTAAGACACAAATCATCCCAACTAACCCTGGCATATCCCTTCTTTAAATCACCTTGACTCCACAGAAAACCTCTACAAATCCTTTCCACATCATCATTTAAATTAACAGGCAAGATAAACAATGATGACCAATACACAGTAAGAGAGGATAATACAGATTTAATCAACTGCAGCCTCCCAGCAAAAGAGAGGAACTTATTCCTCCAGTCATTGACCCTGCTCTTAACCTTGTCAAGAAGAATAGAACAGTCCTTCTGATATAACCTCCTAGAAGCAAGAGGAATACCCAAGTATTTCAAAGGAAAGCTTCCCACTTTAAAAGGCACAATACTCAAGATATTCTCCTGAATTTCAGGCTTCACATTCCCAAAAATAATTTCACTTTTCTGCATATTAGGCTTTAACCCAGACATACTACCAAACTCATCCAAAGCAGCCTTCAAAATACTAATAGACTCACAATCCTGACTACTAAAAACTATCAAATCATCAGCAAAACATAAATGGGTCAACTTCATCTTTTCACACTTCCAATGATACACAAAACTATCAGCCTCCCTAATCCTTCTTATGAATACTAAATTAAGAACCTCCATAACTAAGGTGAATAAGTAAGGAGACATAGGATCCCCTTGCCTTAACCCTTTCTCCCCCTTGAAAAAACCATAAAGATCCCCATTTAGACTGATAGAATAAGATACAGAAGTAACACATTCCATCACCCACCCAATAAACTTCTCATGAAATCCAAAACCAACTAAACATTGATGGAGAAAGGCATGATCAACAGAATCATAAGCCTTCTGCAAATCTATTTTCATAGCAACTCTAGAATGACCCCTCACCCAATCATACCCTTTAACTAACTCTTGAGATAACAAAATATTATCACTAATAAGCCTCCCAGGAACAAAAGCACTCTGTGACTTATCAACAACCTGCTCTAAATAACCCATCATCCTATTACAGATCACTTTACTAATGCACTTATAAAGGACATTACAACATGCAATAGGTCTAAATTCACTAACAAGGTTAGGAACCTTAACTTTAGGGATTAAAGAGAGGACAGTAGCATTAAGTTGCTTTAACAGCCTTCCATTATGAAAAAATTCTTGAACAGCAAGACAAACTTCATCCCCCACAACATTCCAAGCAGCTTTAAAGAATTTTGCAGAATAGCCATCAGGCCCAGGAGCCTTATTGTCATCAATCTGAAACATAGCAGCCTTGATCTCCTCCTTAGAAACATCTCTAACCATATAATCAGCATCATACACATTTATCTTCTTTAAAAATAAGCTATCAACATCACCAATAGGATCCACAGGATCCTTTTTCCCCATCATACTCATATAGTAACTGACAAAAGCACTACCCAGAGAATTCTCATCATAACAGGTACCATCCAACCCACTAATTTGAACCACCCTATTCATAGCCTGCCTCTGCTTGACAGAATGATAAAAATATTTGTTATTCTGATCTCCTACACATAACCAATGGACCTTTGACTTCTGTTTAAGAAAAGCCTCCTCATCAGCACAAGCTTCATTGTAAGCTTTAATATAAGCTGCTTCTTCCTCTCTCAAAGACACATTCCCAGAATCCTCAACCACTTCCTTCTGAATTTTCTCAAGTTCAGACTTCAAAAACTCAACCTTTTCAAAGTAATTACCCATACTATAGTTAAGTTTCCTGAATGGTTTCTTCAAACTTTTCAGCTTAGTCACCACCTGAAACATTCTACAACCCCTAACATTAATCCCCCAACCATTCTTAACAATACCTTCAAATTCAGGCTTATCAGCCAAATGATTCCAGAACTTAAAAGGTTTGGGATCCCTATACCCATTCTCCAGAGGACAAGTAACAAGGACAGGAGAATGATCAGAACTATAGAAAGGAAGAAATTTAGCAAACAAACCAGGAAACAGAACACCCATTTTCTCATTAACCATAGCCCTATCTAACTTTTCAAGAATGCCATCAGTTTTCCCAGGCTTTTGGTTCCAAGTAAAATGAAATCCAGTACTAGCAAGATCAGAAACCTTTAAACAATCAACACAGTTTTTAAACTCATCCATCCCATAAACAGGAACAGAACCCCCTATATTCTTATCCCCTGGCTCCAAAATTATATTGAAATCTCCCAAAACCACCCAAGGATTGTCCCCAATAAACCTAGAGTGATTCTTTAGACTTCCCCATAACTCCCTTCTGCCAGGAACATTAGTAACACCATATACAAAAGAACAAAAGAACCTCTCCCCCTCCTTAAAAGGACAAACTAAACAGTGCATCACTTGAGAGGTCATGGATAAAACAAAAACATCCATAACCTTTGGGTCCCAACCCACCAAAATTCTAGCCCAACTAGGACAAAATTCTATATTAGAAACCCACTCCCACCTACTCATAACTCCTTTACCAGCATCAAGAATTCCACCAGGACTAACTCTTGTCTCCAAAAAACCACACAACTTAATACCATTATCCACCACAATTCTCCCTATCTGTCTTTGTTTAGAGGTAGTTGACATACCCCTAACATTCCAAGCAAGAAGATTAATCTTCATTTATAACAGTAGAACAACCCACAGGGCCCTGCAGACCAGAGGAACCCTCACCCAAACCACTACTAGAACCCCCATCACACTTCATAAATTCAGCATTCTCCTCAATATCAGAATGGACTTCAGCTTCCTTCATTAATTTATCAAACATAAGAATATCCCATTGTTCAAAAAATAACTTAACTTGACCAATGTTCCATTTCCTCATAATATCATTAGAAGGACAGATTTTATTAAGAATATAATGAGATACTTCATTAAACTGATCATCAGACATCCTAAAATACCCAGACTTAGTATTAACCTTAGTATCTATTTTAAAATCCCCACCATTCCCTCCACTATTCTTACTACTAGATTCTCCTACACCAGAAGACCCTACACCAACTGAATTCCTCTCCACATTAATCACCCCTTCAATCTCCTTACCTTTCCTACTACCCCCACCATTCTTCACCTCAGAAGTCTTCTTCACCTCATTCTCACCCTCCACTTCTTTAATCACCACACCATTAGCCCTCCTAACAGAACCACTAACTCCCTCCTTTTTTCACACTGCTTCCTATCCACAGACCCCTCTCCTAACCTAACCTCCACATTATCCCCCTCTAAATCACCCAAAACTTCAAACCTATTAGCTTGCTCACCCTTCTTTCTTCCATCTTCCCCATTCTGTTTCTTACCTTGCACCTGCCTATACACTTGAGTATTTCTACCCTGAAAACCACCTCTACCATTAAAACCACCCCTTCCCTGCCCATTTCTCCTAAACCCATTAAACCTAACACCATCATTCCTAGCCTCACCATTCCTCAAACCCCTACCTTGATCACCTCCATTAGATCCACCTCCTTGACCATTAACAGTCCTACCCTCAGACCCCTCCCCTTTCTCCCCTTTCTTATTTCTACCCACATTAATAAAACCATCAGACCTTACCCCAGAAACAGGATAATCCTGATTAGTACCCAGATTAATATCCTTCACCAACAAATGAGCCCTCTCCTCCATTTCTTTCACTGTCAGAACTCTGGACCTACAACCTTCAAAGTCATGCCCAAAAACCTTACACACAGAACATTTCTTTATAAAAATCTCATAAGTAACCCTTACATCACTAAAGAACCCAGGTTTACCATCATCAGGAGGATACCAAGCCTTCACAAACTCAAGTAAAATCTTCTCAGCTTTTACCTCAACAAGGACTCTAGCAAAGCAAGCAGGCCCTTCCTTCTTTTGGCATCTCTCACTAGTAATTCTATCAAACATTAAAGGATTGCCTACACAACTCATCATACTACAAATACTCTCATTATTCCACAATTCCTTAGGAAGATTAGGAATAGTAACCCACATAGGAATAACATTAGGCTCAACTTTCTCCAGACAAATACCCACCTCCCATTTCTTCAGACATAAAGGAACATTGTTAACTAACCATGGACCTTTCTCCATAGCATTATACATTCCCTCATCATTCTTAAACTTAAAAAAGAAAATACCATTATTATTTGAAGAAATCTCCACTAAACCAAACCTCTTCCACATCCTTAACAGGTGGAATCTCACCATGCCAATAGCCAAATCCCTCCCAATGAAATACCCATACAAATACTTGCTATAAACTTTCTTAGCCTCAGCAATCTTCTCAGGATTAATAACTGCAACCTCCTCTCCATTTTCTAAGACTTTTGGTGGATAAAATTGAACTTTCTCCACCAAAACATCACTACTTTCACCAACAGTAGCAGCAGCATAAGACTTAACATCTTTATCAGGACCCTCACCCTTAGCCACAGGTTTGCCTAACACAGCCCCATTACCCCTCTTAGCATTAAACACCACATTATCCTTAACAACCACAGAACCCAACACAGACTTTTTAGGAAGAGGTGGAAGCTTTTGAATGGCAACCACATCATCCTTAGTGATACAATAAGGGCTCATACTTCTAGACTTTTCAACTATTAACTTCCTCATAGGAACCCTCCTAATGCCTTTAACACCCTTACCTATCATACCTCCACCCCCTTTAACATCCTGTCCCTCTTGTTTATCCACAACCACATCCATTTCAGCACTCTCCTCCACCCTGTTAATCTTCATTTCATCTGAGCTCATACCCTCCCCCTTCTTGATCACACTAACTTCAACCTTCTTCTTAACATCAGTTTTGGGCAAAGGAAATCCAGGACAGAAATCCATCTTCTCAATAGGCTTCTCATAATTAAACTTAATCATCTCTAGTCCATTCAAGAAAGTATCACACCCTTTCTTTTTAACCACAATAACAGGCTTAGTCCCACAATTCTTATCCCCCCTATTATCTTTAACATTAACAGATTCCATACCCTGACCACTACCCATAACCTCATCAGCATTCATAGAAACATCACTCTTAATAGCCTTCCTTGGAGGAACTAACACCATAGGCTTTTTAGCCAAAACAGCTAACAAATCAGCAGCAGAACAGTTATCAGGTAACACTTCCAGCTCATCCCCCTTCACACAGTAACCCTCATACTTTGAACCCCCAATATCAGTCTTGCCAATCTTCACTTTCACTCCCTCATTTCTAACAGAATGCTTCTTCCTCTTACTTAACAATACCAGATTCTCACTGCCCATAGCATTAAAAACATTAACATTAGGGGAAACTTGAGGAAAGCTCACCTTCCTAACTCTTACAGCATCACATACTTCCCTTTTACTAGCTAAAAACCTAGCCAAAGCTTCCAACATAGACTTGTTCTGACCCTCAACCTCCATCTTAGTCTCACCAACACAACCACTCTTCTGTCCATCCACACAGACCACCCCTGACACCTTCAAAGGCTTACCAGCAGCATCACACTTTTGAGCTAATAAAAACAACTCATTCATATCTTCATTCAATAACCTAGACCTCCAATTCTCCCCTAACAAATTACGAAGGTAATTAACATGAACCTCAGACAGCTCAGGAGCATCAAACATACCTTTAACCCAGTTTAACGAATCAGAAGATTGGCTATTATCCTCCACCTCCATCGCCGTCTTCTGAAACCAGGAAGAGTCTGAACCAACCTCCTTCATCCAATTATCCCCAAACATACCCTTCAAATACTCCAAATCACCCCCAGTCAGCTCACACGACTCAACCTTATCCCCAATCATTCTACTCAAGCAAAACTTACCATCACTCACCTGCTTCAGATCCATACTATACCCCATAACCACAGATAAATCCGGAGGAACCGCCGGAAGAGGCTCCGGCAACCCAACCCTAGCTGGAGAACCCATACTCGCGCACTGTGAAGATTCCACCACCTTCGAAGATGATGGAACAGTGAAACACGAATGAAGAAAGAAGAACAGAGAAGAAATTAGGGTTAGAAAAGAAGCGGGAAAAGAAAACTGGAGAAGAAACCCCTGAATCGCCTAAATCGCCCAAATCAGAGAGAGCTTCATAGCTTCGTATCCTTTTAACTTCATAGCATCATATCCTTTATCTGAGTCTGTTGCATGCTTAGATATCTTATGGCTTTCCCGTTCCTCCATTCGGGTGCCCGAAACGTCAAATGAACCGCTATTTACGTTCATTAAAACACGAGTCTTTTCTTGTATACGAATCTCTGTGTCATTGTCCCATCGTGAGTCCGATTACCGTCCGGTAAGCTTCATATCCTTTATCTGAGTCTGTTGCATTCTCAGATATCTTATGGCCTTCCCGTTCCTCCATTCGGGTGCCCGAAACTTCAAATTAACCGCTAGTTACGTCCATTAAATCACGAGTCTTTTCTTGTGTACGAATCTCTATGTCATTGTCGCATCGTGAGTCCGATTACCGTCCGGTCAGCTTCATATCCTTTATCTGAGTCTGTTGCATGCTTAGATATCTTATGGCTTTCCCGTTCCTACATTCGGGTGCCCGAAACTTCAAATGAACTGCTATTTACGTTCATTAAACACACGAGTCTTTTCTTTTGTACGAATCTCTGTGTCATTATCCCATCGTGAGTCCGATTACCGTCCGGTCAGCTTCGTATCCTTTAACATAGTTTGTTGCAGGATCAGATATCTTATGGCGTTCCCGTTCCTCCATTCGGGTGCCCGAAACTTCATATGAACCGATAGTTACGTCCATTAAAACACGAGTCTTTTCTTGTGTACGAATCTCTGTGTCATTGTCCCATCGTGAGTTCGATTACCGTCCGGTCAGCTTCATATCCTTTATCTGAGTCTGTTGCATGCTTAGATATCTTATGGCCTTCCCGTACCTCCATTCGGGTGCCCAAAACTTCAAATGTACAGATAGTTACGTCCTTTAAAACTCGAGTCTTTTCCTGTGTATGAATCTCTATGTCATTGTCGCATCGTGAGTCCGATTACCGTCCGGTCAGCATCATATCCTTTATCTGAGTCTGTTGCAGGCTTTGATATCTTAAGGTATTCCGGTTCCTCCATTCGGGTGCCCGAAACTTCAAATGAACCGCTATTTGCGTTCATTAAAACACGAGTCTTTTCTTGTGTACGAATCTCTGTGTCATTGTCCCATCGTGAGTCCGATTACCGTCCGGTCAGCATCATATCCTTTATCTGAGTCTGTTGCATGCTCAGATATCTTATGGCCTTCCCGTTCCTCCAGTCGGGTGCTCGAAACTTCAAATGTACAGATAGTTACGTCCTTTAAAACTCGACTCTTTTCTTGTGTACGAATCTCTATGTGATTGTTCCATCGTGAGTCTGATTACCGTCCGGTCAGCTTCTTATCCTTTATCTGAGTCTGTTGCATGCTTAGATATCTTATGGCTTTCCCGTTCCTCCATTCGGGTGCCCGAAACTTCAAATGAACCGCTCGTTACGTCCATTAAAACTCGAGTCTTTTCTTGTGTACGAATCTCTATGTCATTGTCGCATCGTGAGTCCGATTACCGTCCGGTCATCTTCATATCCTTTATCTGAGTCTGTTGCATGCTCAGATATCTTATGGCCTTCCCGTTCCTCCATTCGGGTGCCCGAAACTTCAAACGAACCGCTTGTTACGTCCATTAAAACTCGAGTCTTTTCTTGTGTACGAATCTCTGTGTCATTGTCGCATCGTGAGTCCGATTACCGTCCGGTCAGCTTCATATCCTTTATCTGAGTTGTTGCATGCTTAGATATCTTATGGCTTTCCCGTTCCTCCATTCGGGTGCCCGAAACTTCAAATGAACCGCTATTTACGTTCATTAAAACACGAGTCTTTTCTTGTATACGAATCTCTGTGTCATTGTCCCATCGTGAGTCCGATTACCGTCCGGTAAGCTTCATATCCTTTATCTGAGTCTGTTGCATTCTCAGATATCTTATGGCCTTCCCGTTCCTCCATTCGGGTGCCCGAAACTTCAAATTAACCGCTAGTTACGTCCATTAAATCACGAGTCTTTTCTTGTGTACGAATCTCTATGTCATTGTCGCTTCGTGAGTCCGATTACCGTCCGGTCAGCTTCATATCCTTTATCTGAGTCTGTTGCATGCTTAGATATCTTATGGCTTTCCCGTTCCTACATTCGGGTGCCCGAAACTTCAAATGAACTGCTATTTACGTTCATTAAACACACGAGTCTTTTCTTTTGTACGAATCTCTGTGTCATTATCCCATCGTGAGTCCGATTACCGTCCGGTCAGCTTCGTATCCTTTAACATAGTTTGTTGCAGGATTCAGATATCTTATGGCGTTCCCGTTCCTCCATTCGGGTGCCCGAAACTTCATATGAACCGATAGTTACGTCCATTAAAACTCGAGTCATTTCCTGTGTATGAATCTCTATGTCATTGTCGCATCGTGAGTTCGATTACCGTCCGGTCAGCATCATATCCTTTATCTGAGTCTGTTGCAGGCTTTGATATCTTAAGGTATTCCGGTTCCTCCATTCGGGTGCCCGAAACTTCAAATGAACCGCTATTTACGTTCATTAAAACACGAGTCTTTTCTTGTGCACGAATCTCTGTGTCATTGTCCCATCGTGAGTCCGATTACCGTCCGGTCAGCATCATATCCTTTATCTAAGTCTGTTGCATGCTCAGATATCTTATGGCCTTCCCGTTCCTCCAGTCGGGTGCTCGAAACTTCAAATGTACATATAGTTACGTCCTTTAAAACTCGACTCTTTTCTTGTGTACGAATCTCTATGTGATTGTCGCATCGTGAGTCTGATTACCGTCCGGTCAGCTTCTTATCCTTTATCTGAGTCTGTTGCATGCTTAGATATCTTATGGCTTTCCCGTTCCTCCATTCGGGTGCCCAAAACTTCAAATTAACCGCTATTTACGTTCATTAAAACACAAGTCATTTCTTGTGTACGAACCTCTGTGTCATTGTCCCATCGTGAGTCCGATTACCGTCCGGTCAGCTTCATATCCTTAATCTGAGTCTGTTGCATGCTCAGATATCTTATGGCCTTCCCGTTCCTCCATTTGGGTGCCCGAAACTTCAAATGAACTGCTAGTTACGTCCATTAAAACACGAGTCTTTTCTTGTGAACGAATCTCTATGTCATTGTCGCATCGTGAGTCCGATTACCGTCCGGTCATCTTCATATCCTTTATCTGAGTCTGTTGCATGCTCAGATATCATATGGCCTTCCCGTTCCTCCATTCGGGTGCCCGAAACTTCAAATGAACCGCTAGTTACGTCCATTAAAACACGAGTCTTTTCTTGTGTACGAATCTCTGTGTCATTGTCCCATCGTGAGTCCGATTACCGTCCGATCAGCTTCATATCCTTTATCTGAGTCTGTTGCATGCTTAGATATCTTATGGCTTTCAGGTTCCTCCATTCGGGTGCCCGAAATTTCAAATGAACCGCTATTTACGTTCATTAAACACACGAGTCTTTTCTTTTGTACGAATCTCTGTGTCATTATCCCATCGTGAGTCCGATTACCGTCCGGTCAACTTCATATCCTTTATCTGAGTCTGTTGCATTCTCAGATATCTTATGGCCTTCCCGTTCCTCCATTCGGGTGCCCGAAATTTCAAATGAACCGCTAGTTACGTCCATTAAAACTCGAGTCTTTTCTTGTGTACGAATCTTTATGTCATTGTCGCATCGTGAGTCCGATTACAGTCTGGTTAGCTTCATATCATTTATCTGAGTCTGTTGCATGCTTAGATATCTTATGGCCTTCCCGTACCTCCATTCGGGTGCCCGAAACTTCAAATGAACCGCTATTTACGTTCATTAAAACACGAGTCTTTTCTTGTATACGAATCTCTGTGTCATTGTACCATCGTGAGTCCGATTACCGTCCGGTCAACTTCATATCCTTTATCTGAGTCTGTTGCATGCTTAGATATCTTATGGCCTTCCTGTACCTCCATTTGGGTGCCCGAAACTTCAAATGTACAGATAGTTACGTCCTTTAAAACTCGAGTCTTTTCTTGTGTATGAATCTCTATGTCATTGTCGCATCGTGAGTCCGATTACCGTCCAGTCAGCTTCATATCCTTTATCTGAGTCTGTTGCATGATTAGATATCTGATGGCCTTCCCGTACCTCCATTCGGGTGCCCGAAACTTCAAATGTACAGATAGTTACGTCCTTTAAAACTCGACTCTTTTCTTGTGTACGAATCTCTATGTCATTGTCGCATCGTGAGTCCGATTACCGTCCGGTCAGCTTCATATCCTTTATCTGAGTCTGTTGCATGCTTAGATATCTTATGGCTTTCCCGTTCCTACATTCGGGTGCTCGAAACTTCAAATGAACCGCTATTTAAGTTCATTAAAACACGAGTCTTTTCTTGTGTACGAATCTCTGTGTCATTATCCCATCGTGAGTCCGATTACCGTCCGGTCAGCTTCGTATCCTTTAACATAGTTTGTTGCACGATCAGATATCTTATGGCATTCCCGTTACTCCATTCGGGTGCCCGAAACTTCATATGAACCGATAGTTACGTCCATTAAAACACGAGTCTTTTCTTGTGTACGAATCTCTGTGTCATTGTCCCATCGTGAGTCCGATTACCGTCCGGTCAGCTTCATATCCTTTATCTGAGTCTGTTGCATGCTTAGATATCTTATGGCCTTCCCGTACCTCCATTCGGGTGCCCGAAACTTCAAATGTACAGATAGTTACGTCCTTTAAAACTCGACTCTTTTCGTGTGTACGAATCTCTATGTCATTGTCGCATCGTGAGTCCGATTACCGTCCGGTCAGCTTCATATCCTTTATCTGAGTCTGTTGCATGCTTAGATATCTTATGGCTTTCCCGTTCCTACATTCGGGTGCCCGAAACATCAAATGAACCGCTATTTACATTCATTAAACACACGAGTCTTTTCTTGTGTACGAATCTCTGTGTCATTATCCCATCGTGAGTCCGATTACCGTCCGGTCAGCTTCGTATCCTTTAACATAGTTTGTTGCAGGTTCAGATATCTTATGGCGTTCCCGTTCCTCCATTCGGGTGCCCGAAACTTCATATGAACCGATAGTTACGTCCATTAAAACACGAGTCTTTTCTTGTGTACGAATCTCTGTGTCATTGTCCCATCGTGAGTTCGATTACCGTCCGGTCAGCTTCATATCCTTTATCTGAGTCTGTTGCATGCTAAGATATCTTATGGCCTTCCCGTACCTCCATTCGGGTGCCCGAAACTTCAAATGTACAGATAGTTACGTCCTTTAAAACTCGAGTCTTTTCTTGTGTATGAATCTCTATGTCATTGTCGCATCGTGAGTCCGATTACCGTCCGGTCAGCTTCATATCCTTTATCTGAGTCTGTTGCAGGCTTTGATATCTTATGGCTTTCCGGTTCCTCCATTCGGGTGCCCGAAACATCAAATGAACCGCTATTTACGTTCATTAAAACACGAGTCTTTTCTTGTGTACGAATCTCTGTGTCATTGTCCCATCGTGAGTCCGATTACCGTCCGGTCAGCATCATATCCTTTATCTGAGTCTGTTGCATGCTCAGATATCTTATGGCCTTCCCGTTCCTCCATTCGGGTGCTCGAAACTTCAAATGTACAGATAGTTACGTCCTTTAAAACTCGACTCTTTTCTTGTGTATGAATCTCTATGTCATTGTCGCATCGTGAGTCCGATTACCGTCCGGTCAGCTTCTTATCCTTTATCTGAGTCTGTTGCATGCTTAGATATCTTATGGCTTTCCCGTTCCTCCATTCGGGTGCCTGAAACTTCAAATTAACCGCTATTTACGTTTATTAAAACACAAGTATTTTCTTGTGTACGAATCTCTGTGTCATTGTCCCATCGTGAGTCCGATTACCGTCTGGTCGGCTTCATATCCTTAATCTGAGTCTGTTGCATGCTCAGATATCTTATGGCCTTGCCGTTCCTCCATTCGGGTGCCCGAAACTTCAAATGAACCGCTAGTTACGTCCATTAAAACTCGAGTCTTTTCTTGTAAACGAATCTCTATGTCATTGTCGCATCGTGAGTCCGATTACAGTCCGGTCATCTACATATCCTTTATCTGAGTCTGTTGCATGCTTAGATATCGTATGGCCTTCCCGTACCTCCATTTGGGTGCCCGAAACTTCAAATGTACAGATAGTTACGTCCTTTAAAACTCGAGTCTTTTCTTGTGTACGAATCTCTGTGTCATTGTCGCATCGTGAGTCCGATTACCGTCCGGTCAGCTTCATATCCTTTATATGTGTCTGTTGCATGCTCAGATATTTTATGGCCTTCCAGTTCCTCCATTCGGGTGCCCGATACTTCAAATGAACCGCTAGTTACGTCCATTAAAACACGAGTCTTTTCTTGTGTACGAATCTCTGTGTCATTGTCCCGTCGTGAGTCCGATTACGTCCGATTAGCTTCATATCCTTTATCTGAGTCTGTTGCATGCTTAGATATCTTATGGCTTTCCCGTTCCTCCATTCGGGTGCCCGAAATTTCAAATGTACCGATAGTTACGTCCTTTAAAACTCGCGTCTTTTCTTGTGTACGAATCTCTGTGTCATAGTCGCATCGTGAGTCCGATTACCGTCCAGTCATCTTCATATCCTTTATCTGAGTCTGTTGCATGCTTAGATATCTTATGGCTTTCCCGTTCCTCCATTCGGGTGCCCGAAACTTCAAATGAACCGCTATTTACGTTCATTAAAACACGAGTCTTTTCTTGTGTACGAATCTCTGTGTCATTGTCCCATCGTGACTCCGATTACCGTCCGGTCAGCTTCATATCCTTTATCTGAGTCTGTTGCATGCTTAGATATCTTATGGCCTTCTCGTACCTCCATTCGGGTGCCCGAAACTTCAAATGTACAGATAGTTACGTCCTTTAAAACTCGAGTCTTTTCTTGTGTACGAATCTCTATGTCATTGTCGCCTCGTGAGTCCGATTACCGTCCGGTCAGCTTCATATCCTTTATCTGAGTCTGTTGCATGCTTAGATATCTTATGGCTTCCCGTACCTCCATTCGGGTGCCCGAAACTTCAAATGTACAGATAGTTACGTCCTTTAAAACTCGAGTCTTTTCTTGTGTACGAATCTCTATGTCATTGTCGCCTCGTGAGTTCGATTACCGTCCGGTGAGCTTCATATCCTTTATCTGAGTCTGTTGCATGCTTAGATATCTTATGGCTTCCCGTACCTCCATTCGGGTGCCCGAAACTTCAAATGTACAGATAGTTTTTTTTTTTGGAAAAAGGGGAAAACCCCGGCAAACATTTATTGATTAAAAAGCAGTACAAGACAAAGACTAACCAAGACCCGGGACATGGACCCAAGATCTTAAGTTAGCCCAAAAAGAAACAAACAAGAACAAAAATAAAGCTAAAACTAAACAACCGGGCCAGCCTAAATAAAAAGTTCTAAGCCGAAGAAAAATATTAAAAGCCCAACAAAGGCTACCCACATAATCCAAAAATAAGCAAGAATACTCCACGGCCCAATCATCAGTCCATAACCATCTTTTGTTCCAGCCCACTCCATCTTCTTTACCCGTCTTCAATTCACATCGCATAAGCCCACCCTCTTGACACCAGCCTTTTATACAGCAGCCCATCACATATCCATACAACCTTCGGCTTAAGAACAAGCCCACTATTACATCAATATACCACGTTATCCCAATCCTGATAACATTCCAGCCCACCACGAAGTAATCTCTATAACCATTAACCCAATCTTGCACCGGCCCAATCCACCACTCACTATCCTTCCTTAAAACCCATCCAGCCCAGCAATTAGTTATAACCCAGCCCAAAAACTCATAACACTCTTGATCCATAACCATTCTAATATCCTTATACCTTCGCAAACATCTATTCAGCCCACATCCATATCCTAACATAAAAACCAAGCACTTCCTACTCCAACTACTAATTATTCCATCAGTATACTCATCCCCATATAACCTATAATCCTTCCACTTAAACCTCCATCCTAAGGGAATTAACTCCCCTACCCATCCACAAAAGATAACATCCATCAAAAAGCTATATGAGACCTTCCAAAACCTCCATAAAATGTTTTGAAAGAGCAAATGAAACAGGCTCTCAAATGCTATCATAGGAATAGAGTTCAACTTGAATACTCTTAAAGCAAACACCATACTAACAATAATCTCAACTTGAACCATTCCTACAATGTCACATATATACCATAGTAAATCAGAAGGGCCTTTGAGCTTATTAAAAAGTAATAAACCCAAAGACAGCTTGTTGTGAATCAAAGCTGAAACTAGATGGTGCAAAAAGAGCCTGCAATCTTTAAATACCTCCATCAGTGTAATGGCCTTACTAGACTCCTTCACACCACTAATTCCCTTCTTTACTATAAATCTTAGACCTCCCATATCCCAAAAAACATACCTGAGCCACTTCTGTTGCTGAATAAACATAATAAAGCATACCCTTCTATACCAGAATATCACCCATTGCTTCCTTTTGTTCATACCAATTCCTACCATCACAAACCTGCTTATCTTAGAAACATGATCAATCAACCTCACCAACCTATTGAACCATACCTCCCAGGCCCATATAAGCATATAAAACAACCATAATCTGTTTAACTTCACCTGCCACCAGCTCTGCATACTTCCTTTAAAAAAGACTTTTCTACCCCTGCAGCCTAATCCTTCTTGCCAACTATTATTTCCACTGTTAACATACCCTGCACCCTCTGTAACTAACTGCCTGATATATTTCAATCCCATAACAACTCCAGCCACCCCCCCACTCAACACATCAACCCAACCATGATAACCAGCCCAGGACATGTCCCAAGTAGGACAGACTCAAAAGACTCAAGACTCCAAAAGCAAGAAAACAGGTTTAGAAAAATTACCAAAGTAATGTATTGGGTTTCTATGCTGCTGTGCAGATCTAGAAAATAAAAATAGAACCAGAGAGATAATGTCCTACTAACAGCAGCATAGTCCATCCTTATGTCTCCCAGTTGAACACACTCCCAGTGTTTGAACAATCCTAAGAACCCCTTATCAAACGCAGAACTGAACCAGAGTGTCAAAAATGGACCAAATTCTCTGGCCAGTGATCTTTCCCATATGTGTATGATAATCCCACCCTCCCTGACCCAATGACAGACAACACAGGAATAAAATAAGAAATGAATCCAGATATCTACCCAACGTATAATAAGTCTCCTCCAAACTCCTTGTTCCCATAATGACCCACCCCCCTGGGCAAGTGCCCAATAAAGACTCACACAGTGGCATAGTTCCTCCTTATCTCTCCATGTTGAATGCAAACCTCCTGCATAATAAATCCTAAATTCCACCAGGCTAAGGTAAAAGCAAACCATAAAGTAGATAAAGTACTAATATGGCTGCAATGTCCTAAAATCCTATGGTTAAAACACAAAAGAATCCACACAGGTGTATGAAAGACACACCAATTCACCATTTCAGGCAAGGAACTACTTCTAAGGTTAACTACCCAAGGCCATTTCCAGTCCCTCAAAACTCCATGGTACCCAAAAACCCCCCACCCCAACTCCAAAAGGAGTGGACTGACTCAAGACTCAAAAGCAAGAAAAGGTTTAGAATCAAAACAAACAACAGGTTTTCAGGGCCATATCTAGTGCAAAGAAAGGAGAAAAACACAAGAAACAAGGAGAACCTAACAATATGACCCTGATCCATCCTTATAGCTCCCAGTTTCAGTCTTGTCCCAAGACACTCAAATCCTAAACCCATACTCAAATAGAATAGGAAGAACACAGGAATATAATCCAGAACACAACTCAAAGGACCAGGACTATGGTCAAAAAAGACTCTCAACCCAGTAAACCACAAAACACACACAGAGATAGAAAAAGGAAGGCACAAAGGCCAGACCACTACCCCAAGCTGAAAGAAACTCCATATATCTCCCAAATTCCGAATATACCCCCCACCCCAGAACTTGACAGACTTTATACCCATGTTACCCACCCCACCATCACAGTACACCATATTACCTATCCAGACATTATTCCATTTCAACCCTTTAAACACCCTTACAGAAACAAAACCCAACCCACAAATTAACCCACACCAGACAGACCAGGCCGAAGCCAAACCCAGCCCAACTCCCACCCAACCCAACCAGAATAGCCAAAGTAAAATCAAATACCACATTGGTTAACCTGTTTAGCAGGTTCCCTCCATACCACCTTAAATCCCCACCCCTTACTCAGATGAATACTGCTAGGAGAGGCATAAATCTTAAGACCCAAAAGTCTTAATCTAACTGTCCCCTCAATCAACTTACACAAATCCAAAACTGATCTAGACTTGCTTTGAAAAATCCTCAGGTTTCTTTCTTGCCAAATGAAGTACACCATGGCAGCAAGCATCAGCCTCTGAATAACTCCCTTAATGGACTTCCTACCAGGGATCAAGGACAATTCAAGAATACACTCATCCAAACTGTGAGGCATACTCTCTAACCCAGCAACAACTTTAAGCCCATCCCAAACTGCAGCCGGGTAGTGACACTCAAAGAAAAGATGATTATGACTATCACAAACCTCCCCACAGAAAGAACAAAGAAGCTGATCCTTAACCTCCCATCTCATAAGCCTATCCTGGGTCACAAGTCTATGTTGACAGGCTAACCACAAGACAAAGGCATGCTTAGGAATAGCTTGGCTAAACCAGATACTCCTAGCCCAAGGAACCTCAGGTTTACCAACACTAAAATCCTTGAAGGCTATACCAGTTTCAAATTGAACCAGGGTCTCCTCCTTAGTTTTCCAAAAAGTGATATCCCTCTTCCCTTCAGTCAGCAAGGGAGGAGACATCTGAAACAAACAAGGGAACTTAGCCCTCCATGCCTCAGGCCAATTCCAACCCCCCCCCCATCAATAACATCAGCAACAGTAGAAGTAAGAGAGAATCCACCACCATGAATATCCCTTGGAGAGATAAACAGACTTAAAGGACTTAAAGGGCACCAGTTGTCATACCAGACTGAGGTTGACCTGCCATCCCCAATACACTGCAAACAATGTGGCCAAATAACCTCTCTAAAATCAAGCATACTTTTCCAACTCCAACAAGCATCCCTTTTGTTGCTGAAACCCCAAAAGCTTAATCCTTTTAATCTATACAATTTAATCCATCTAGTCCATATAGAATCCTTCCCAGAAACCAAGTTCCAAACATGTCTAGATAAGAGAGCCTGGTTTCTAATTCTCAAAGACCTTATTCCTAAGCCACCCTGACTCCTAGGCAAACACACAGACTCCCATGAGACTCTAACTTTCCCTTTAGCAGAATCAGCCTGTGACCATAGAAAGCCACCCATAATCCTTTCTATATCATCAATGACACTACCAGGCAACCTAAACACAGCTGCCCAATAAACCTGAAGAGAAGACATCACAGATTTAATAAGTTGCAGCCTTCCAGCAAAAGATAATGCCTTGTTCTTCCAGTCCTCAACCCTTTTCCTCACTTTATCAACTAGCACTTTGCAGTCCTTGGTATATAATCTCTTAGATAAGAGGGGAACTCCAAGGTACCTCACAGGAAGAGAACCCTCCTTAAATGGCAACAGATTCTTCAACCTCACCTTAATCCTATCAGTAACATTCCCCAAAAACATAGTACTCTTACCTAAATTAGGAACCAGCCCAGAAACCGAACTAAACTCCTCCAGAATAGCTTTGACAATCCTAATGGAAGCTGAATTAGCATAAGAAAACACTAGCAAATCATCTGCAAAACACACATGAGTTAAATTAAGGTCCTCACAACCCCAATGATATTTAAACTGCCCACTTTCAGCAATTTTCCTATCAAAAATGAGCTTAAAGACCTGCATCACAATGGTAAACAGATAGGGAGACATAGGGTCACCCTATCTCAAACCCCTTTTCCCCCGAAAATAACCAATCATCTCCCCATTGACATTGATAGAATAGGCTGCAGATCTTAAACAGGTCATAATCCAAGCAATCATACAAGGGTGAAATCCAAAGTTCACCAAGCAGGCTTCTAAAAAATCATGGTTAATAGTATCATAAGCCTTTTGAAGATCTATCTTC
This sequence comes from Ambrosia artemisiifolia, assembly GCA_032199755.1. Classification (NCBI taxonomy): domain Eukaryota; kingdom Viridiplantae; phylum Streptophyta; class Magnoliopsida; order Asterales; family Asteraceae; genus Ambrosia; species Ambrosia artemisiifolia. The sequence goes on from CM063529.1 coordinate 15,292,387, forward strand.
AAAGCAACTCTAGGAGCCCTCACTTTCAAATGATAGTGCCTTAATAACTCCTGAGACAACAGAATGTTATCACTAATTTGCCTCCCTGGGATAAAAGCACTTTGACAGTCATTGACAATCAGATCCAAAGACCCCTTAATCCTTTCACATATGATTTTGGAGATGACTTTATATAAAACATTGCAACAAGCAATGGGCCTATAATCAGTCACACTCCTAGCATTGGCACACTTAGGAACCAAAGAAATAATAGTAGCATTAACTTCTTTAAGGAGCTTTCCATTATAAAAGAACTCTTTAATAGCACTACACATCTCATCCCCTATCACAGACCAAGAAGATTTAAAAAACTTAGAAGAGAACCCATCAGGCCCAGGAGCCTTATCCACATCAATAGCGAACAGAGCTGTCTTAATCTCATCATCAGAAACCTCCCTCACCATAAGATCAGCCACATCCCTAGGCAATTTAGAAGAAAAAAGACCAGCAGGATCCCTAATCTGATCAACCCTACTGTTACTACCCATAAAGCCCTCAAAGTGTCTAACAAAAGCAGCCCCCACATCCTGTCCTTCAAAGAAGGCCCCCTCCTTGTCAAGCACAGAATTTATCCTTCCCCTACTCAATCTACCCTTAATGACCTTATGAAAGTAAGCTGTATTCTGATCACCAGCTTTAAGCCAGTCCACCTTAGCCCTTTGCTTTAGAAAGGATTCCTCATCCAAAGCAGCCTGTTTAAGAGCATTCACAAGAATCACCTCCTCCTCCCTAATAGCAGGATTAAGAGGATCATCCACTACAACACACTGAACTTTCCCCAATTCTTCAGAGATCTTTTTAACCTTCTCTGTGAGATCACCCTGCAACCTCCCTAACTTCCTAAGAGGCTTTTTAAGACTTTTTAATTTGGAAACCACAGAAAACATGGCACAACCCTGCACATTCTTCTTCCAACAAGATTCAACAGTAGGCAAAAACTGGGGTTTACCCACCAAGTGGTTCATAAACTTAAAGGGTCTAGGCTTCCAAGAAGTCAGCCCCTTAAGAGTCAACAAAGCAGGAGCATGGTCTGAATGATAGAAAGGGAGAAAAGAAGCCACAAAACCTTTAAAAACATTCATAAAAGACAGATTACTCATCATTCTATCCAACTTCTTTAGCAGCCCAGAAGTCTTACCAGGACATTTATTCCAGGTAAACTTCAAACCAGAAGAAGGAATATCCTCAACTTTAATATTTTGGCAGCATTCCCAAAGATCCAACATAGCACTATTCATATCAGAAGAACCCATGGACCTTTCAGAAGGGTCCATAATAGCATTAAAATCCCCCTGAATCAGCCAAGGTTCATCATGTAAAGAGGCTGCAAAAAGCTGCAAATCATGCCATAACACCCTTCTCTGAACCTTATTGACTGACCCATAAACAAAGGAGCAGAAAAAAGAAGGGGAACCATCAAGAGGTTTGACCAAACAATGGATAACCTGGGAAGTCATTTCCACAACCATAACATCCACCAAATTAGGTTTCCATGCCACAATAATTCTCACCCAACTGGGACAATAGACATTATTAGAAATCCATTGCCAGTTATTCAACACCCTGCCACAAACCTTATTAAGATTCTGTTCACATGAGTTTCCAGTAAACCACATAAACCAATATCCTTATCACTCAATAAGTTCAAGACCTGATTTTGATTAGCAAGCTTCATAAGACCTCTCACATTCCAGGACAGAATATTCAGATTTTGACCCATCATTAATAACCAGAATTAGCAATAGAAGAGGACAATACACGACCCTCCTCTGAATGACCACACTCATCAGGCTTCATAAATTCAGCAGTCTCATCACCTTCTGAGGACACCTCATTATTCTCATTCTCTAAAATAACATCCTCCACCCCATCATAATCCAATCCAGCAGCAAAATCATATTTAAAACACATTTTAATAAAAAATTGTGTCTGCTCAAGATCCCAAACCAACACCTGATCTTTAGAAGGAGTAATTCTATTATTAACATAGAACATCACATCATCCATTTGCTGCTGAGATAAAACAACAAGGCTGTCTTCAATAACAGTGTTTCTAGAACCCAAATTAGCACCAGGAGAGTAGGGTGAAGCAAGAGTACCCTTCCCTACCTTAACAGGTTTCCCCACAGGCAAAGGTTCAGAAAAAGGGACAAGAGGTAAAGAGGAGGAACTGCTGTTAAGAGGTCCTTGTTTTAAAGAAGTAGGACCACTAACAGGGATAGGCTTAGAATCAGCAGAGGAGTTCTTAGCAGAAACAGCACTAGCAGAATTAGTGACTGTTCTGGCCTTCACCTTAGCTGGAGATGCATCAGACCCCAAATCAGCAGAAGAATTAACTTCCATAAGATCCTCAACTTCCAAAAGATCAAACCTATTCTTAACTTCCAACCCAGCTGCTTCCTGAAATTGCTTCTTACCCTTATCAGCCTTCCTTTCCTTCTGCTGATTCTGAACTTTACCACTTCTAACATTACCCCTTACCTCCAAAGCACCAGCCTTCTTGCTCCCTGAAGCAGAAGCACCCTCAGTACCAACCTTCTTCCTTTCCTGTTCCAATTCATACTCAATAACTGCCTGTTTAGTTTTAAAAGCTTTAATTCTTTCCTGCAATTTAATCTCCTTATTAGTATCCTTATCCCCCATATTTCTTTGCCTAAGAGCTCCTCCCCCAAAAGCCCCATTACCACTTCTAGGCTGATTTTGGAATTTATTATTATTCCTGGCAGCCAAACTCTTGTTCCATACAGTTTCAAAACCCTCCTCATCAATATTCCTATTAATAGGACCATCCTGTACCCCAACCTTCATATCATCAATCTTCTTCTGCCTAGCCTCTTTCTCCTCTTCAGTCAACACTCTGACATTACAATCTTCATAAGAGTGCCCAAACACCTTGCAGTGAGAACAATTAATAGGAACCTTCTGGAACTCAATAACAATCTCAGCAAACCTATCCTCCTTACCCTCTTCTTTTGGATAAAAAGCTCTCACAACCTCAGGCCTACTATCACCAGCAGCAATCTCAACTAGAATTCTAGCAAAACCTGCCTGCACATCATTGTTCAAACATTTATCAACAGTTATATTATCAAATAAAAGGGGTTTACCAATACAACTGGCAACTTCACAAAGACCCTGCACATTCCATAATTCAATAGGAACTTCCTTAAACAGGACCCAGACTGGAACTCTATCAGGCTCTTTCTTCACTATAGCAGCACCAACTTCCCATTGCTGAATAACCAAAGGAATCCCATTCACAACCCAAGGGCCAACCTTCAATGCATCCAACATCCCTTCTTCTGTGGAAAACTTAAAATAAAAAATGCCCTTACCATTAGTAGAAATATCCTCCACACCATACTTCTTCCACATTTTAAATAGGTTAAACCTAACCCAAGCAATAGAGCAAAAGGATCCAACAAAGTAACCATAAAGATGTTTAGCAAAAGTCTGCCTAACCTTTTCAACCAACTCTTGTTTAATAATGACAACCTTCTCCCCACTCTCCAGGGTAGCAGGAGGACAATACACTATCTGCTTAATAAGATCAGCCATCTTCTCACCTTTATTAGCATTGGCATAAGAAATTTTATTGTTAGACTCCTCCTTCTTAGAAGACTCAGACCCCAAAGCTGGTGAAGAAGCATTAGCTGCTCCCTTGGGTACACTGGAGGAAGCCTTAAACACAGGTTTAACCCCAGTATCAATACCACAAAAAGGAGCCTTCAAAAGGATCTCCTTGCCCTTATCATAGAGCACATCCTGCTTCTTGGCTAACAGTTCCTTAGCCTTACCCAATCCAACCACCAACTCCCTCATTCTGGCCTCTTTCTTTTTATTATTCTCCCTAATCTCCTTAGCAGAAAACTCACCACTTAAAAAGCCAAGATTAGCCTTAGCATCAGAATCAACCTCCCAAGGATCAAAAATCAAACCTGAGGCAGTTTTATAACCAACAGGAGATTTAACAATACCCCCTAATTTCTTTAACTCACTAATCTCTTTCTCTATATCAGCAATAGACATTGATTCTATAGGAGTAGAACCAATGTCATCATAACAAGGGCCCATTCTGAAAATAGGAATAACAGGGACAGCAGCATCCTTATCAAATACAAATCTTCTAGCTGTCTTTTTGTTTTTAGACAGGAGAATCTTCATAATTTTCCTCCCTTCACTATTAACAAAGACTTGCTTCTTGGGTTCTGCCTTCTTACCCTCAACCTCCTCTGCAGAGAACTTAAGCTTTTTCTCCACAGCAGTTACCCTCTCTTTACTTCCAGCAATGTTACTTATATCTGAAAGGCCACCAATAGAGCACTCCTTATCAAATACCTTCCTTTTAAGAAGAATTTTAAGGGACCTCTCAGACATCACATCATACAGAGATTCATCCCCAACATCTCTACACTTGTTATTGACCCATTTAGACAGAGCAATAACAATTTTAAAATCATATTCAAACACCTCCTCAATACAACAGCCTATCACCTCAACAAACTTCATATGATAGTACTTATGAAAAGCAGTCAAACTATCAATAGAATCAGTAATTTTCAGCCTCTGTACCAGGTCATCACACAAATCCCTAAACACCTGCAAGTCAAACTGCAACAGACAACTCTTTGTCTCATAAATATTCCCATCAGTACCACTCACCTTCTCAGAAAGTTCCAGCCTAACTCTACTACTATCCATATCTCTACAAACAACTATCAGCATCCTATGCTCATTCTTATCACAGACATTCATAACAAAGTTCATAAACTCAACACACTTCTCACTAAACTGCACACTAGCACCCTCCTCAGGGATTACCCTAGCATCAGCCTCAATAATCTTCATTAACAAATCCCCAAACCTCAACACAAAGCCCTCATTCTTATAATTCATATTGATAAACCAGTTCATAGCAGACACAAAAGAATTATCAGTACAGGTTTTATCAATCAATACCTGCAAAGCTTCCCCAATAGTCAAGTCAGTAAACACCAACTGTTCAGAACCAAAAAACTGCCAGTAAAACACACACGGAGCACTCTCTATCATCAGCTGATCCTGACCACTTCCCTTCAAACCATTCTCCCAAGAATGAAGAAGATGTTTTCGCCAATCCAACATATAAGGAGCAGACGTAGCATGAACACTCAATTCCAGAGCACTACCAAACGGATTAGGGTTCAGAGGGGAATTAGGAGAGTCACGAGACTCAACAAAATCCTCAGGCACACCTATAGTTGGTGAATCACAAAAACTCTCAGACATAGTCAGATCTGAAGGCATATCAGAGGGAATACTAACATTAGGATCAGAAGAAGCTTTATCACTGGATAACATGGACGAATTAAGAAGGAACGTTGTATCCGATTGAATTTTCAGTAACCAATCATCACCCAACGTATCCTTCAGATAAACCAGATCACCAGCAGATAATGAACAGGACTCAACCTTACCCCCAATCTCTCTACTCAGACAAAACATCCCCTCACTAATCTCCTTCAGCTCAAACCCTTGATTATTCACCAGATCTGGTGGAATATCAGGTGGTATACCCCGATTAGGATCAGTGAACGACTGATCCATAACAAACGAAGAAGAACAGAAGAAATATCAAGCAAAAACAATGAAACAGTACAACGAAGAGAAGAAGAAAGACCGGGAAAACAAAGAACAGAAACCAAAAACTCAAATCGCCAAAATCGCCCAGAGAAAAAGTCAAAAGCCTCAAATGTACAGATAGTTACGTCCTTTAAAACTCAAGTCTTTTCTTGTGTACGAATCTCTATGTCATTGTCGCATCGTGAGTCCGATTACCGTCCGATCAGCTTCATATCTTTATCTGAGTCTGTTGCATGCTTAGATATCTTATGGCCTTCCCGTTCCTCCATTCGGGTGCCCGAAACTTCAAATGAACCGCTAGTTACGTCCATTAAAACACGAGTCTTTTCTTGTGTACGAATCTCTGTGTCATTGTCCCATCGTGAGTCCGATTACCGCCCGGTCAGCTTCATATCCTTTTTCAGAGTCTGTTGCATGCTTAGATATCTTATGGCCTTCCCGTACCTCCATTCAGGTGCCTGAAACTTCAAATGTACAGATAGTTACGTCCTTTAAAACTCGAGTCTTTTCTTGTGTACGAATCTCTGTGTCATTGTCATATCATGAGTCCGATTACCGTCCGGTCTGCTTTGTATCCTTTAACATAGTTTGTTGCATGATCAGATATCTTATGGCGTTCCCGTTCCTCCATTCGGGTGCCCGAAACTTCATATGAGCCGATAGTTACGTCCATTAAAACTCGAGTCTTTTCTTGTGTACGAATCTATGTGTCATTGTCCCATCGTGAGTCCGATTACCGTCCGGTAAGCTTCATATCCTTTAACTGAGTCTGTTGCATGCTCAGATATCTTATGGCCTTCCCGTTCCTCTATTCGGGTGCCCGAAACTTCAAATGAACCGCTAGTTACGTCCATTAAAACACGAGTCTTTTCTTGTGTACGAATCTCTGTGTCATTGTCCCATCGTGAGTCCGATTACGTCCGGTTAGCTTCATATCCTTTATCTGAGTCTGTTGCATGCTTAGATATCTTATGGCTTTCCCGTTCCTCCATTCGGGTGCCCGAAATTTCAAATGTACCGATAGTTACGTCCTTTAAAACTCGAGTCTTTTCTTGTGTACGAATCTCTGTGTCATTGTCGCATCGTGAGTCCGATTACCATCCAGTCAGCTTCATATCCTTTATCCGAGTCTGTTGCATGCTTAGATATCTTATGGCTTTCCCGTTCCTCCATTCGGGTGCCCGAACCTTAAAATGAACCGCTATTTACGTTCATTAAAACACGAGTCTTTTCTTGTGTACGAATCTCTGTGTCATTGTCCCATCGTGAGTCCGATTCCCGTGCGGTCAGCTTCATATCCATTATCAGAGTCTGTTGCATGCTCAGATATCTTATGGCCTTCCCGTTCCTCCATTCGGGTGCCCGAAACTTCAAATGAACCGCTAGTTACGTCCATTAAAACTCGAGTCTTTTCTTGTGTACGAATCTCTATGTCATTGTCGCATCGTGAGTCCGATTACCGTCGGTCTGCTTCATATCCTTTATTTACCTCTGTTGCATGCTTAGATATCTTATTCCTTTCCCGTTCCTCCATTCGGGTGCCCGAAACTTCAAATGTACCGATAGTTACGTCCTTTAAAACTCGAGTCTTTTCTTGTGTACGAATCTCTATGTCATTGTCGCATAGTGAGTCCGATTACCGTCCGGTCAGCTTCATATCCTTTATCTGAGTCTGTTGCTTTTAGTTATCTTATGGCTTTCCCGTTCCTCCATTCGGGTGCCCGAAACATCAAATGAACCGCTAGTTACGTCCATTAAAACACGAGTCTTTTCTTGTGTACGAATCTCTGTGTCATTGTCCCATCGTGAGTCTGATTACCGTCCGGTGAACTTCATATCCTTTATCTGAGTCTGTTGCATGATCAGATATCTTATGGCCTTCCCGTTCCTCCATTCGGGTACCGAAACTTCAAATGAACCGCTAGTTACGTCCATTAAAACACGAGTCTTTTCTTGTGTACGAATCTCTGTGTCATTGTCCCATCGTGAGTCCGATTACCGTCCGGTCAGCTTCGTAGCCTTTATCAGAGTCTGTTGCATGCTTAGATAACTTATGGCTTTCCCGTTCCTCCATTCGGGTGCCCGAAACTTCAAATGTACCGTTAGTTACGTCCTTTAAAACTCGAGTCTTTTCTTGTGTACGAATCTCTGTGTCATTGTCGCATCGTGAGTCCGATTACCGTCCGGTCTGCTTCATATCCTTTATCTGAGTCTGTTGCATGCTTAGATATCTTATGCCTTTCCCGTTCCTCCATTCGGGTGCCTGAAACTTCAAATGTACCGATAGTTACGTCCTTTAAAACTCGAGTCTTTTCTTGTGTACGAATCTCTGTGTCATTGTCGCATCGTGAGTCCGATTACCGTCCGGTCAGCTTCGTATCCTTTAACATAGTTTGTTGCATGATCAGATATCTTATGGCGTTCCCGTTCCTCCATTCGAGTGCCCGAAACTTTATATGAAGCGATAGTTACGTCCATTAAAACACGAGTCTTTTCTTTTGTACGAATCTCTGTGTCATTGTCCCATCGTGAGTCCGATTACCGCCCGGTCAGCTTCATATCCTTTTTCAGAGTCTGTTGCATGCTTAGATATCTTATGGCCTTCCCGTACCTCCATTCAGGTGCCTGAAACTTCAAATGTACAGATAGTTACGTCCTTTAAAACTCGAGTCTTTTCTTGTGTACGAATCTCTGTGTCATTGTCACATCGGGAGTCCGATTACCGTCCGGTCTGCTTCGTATCCTTTAACATAGTGTGTTGCATGATCAGATATCTTATGGCGTTCCCGTTCCTCCATTCGGGTGCCCAAAACATCATATGAACCGATAGTTCCGTCCATTAAAACTCGAGTCTTTTCTTGTGTAAGAATCTCTGTGTCATTGTCCGATCGTGAGTCCGATTACCGTCCGGTAAGCTTCATATCCTTTATCTGAGTCTGTTTTATGCTCAGATATCTTATGGCCTTCCCGTTCCTCCATTCAGGTGCCCGAAACTTCAAATGAACCGCTAGTTACGTCCATTAAAACACGAGTCTTTTCCTGTGTACGAATCTCTGTGTCATTGTCCCATCGTGAGTCCGATTACGTTCGGTTAGCTTCATATCCTTTATCTGAGTCTGTTGCATGCTTAGATATCTTATGGCTTTCCCGTTCCTCCATTCGGGTGCCTGAAACTTCAAATGAAGCGCTAGTTACGTCCATTAAAACACGAGTCTTTTCCTGTGTACGAATCTCTGTGTCAATGTCCCATCGTGAGTCCGATTACGTTCGGTTAGCTTCATATCCTTTATCTGAGTCTGTTGCATGCTTAGATATCTTATGGCTTTCCCGTTCCTCCATTCGGGTTCCCGAAACATCAAATGTACTGATAGTTACGTCCTTTAAAACTCGAGTCTTTTCTTGTGTACGAATCTTTGTGTCATTGTCGCATCGTTAGTCCGATTACCGTCTGGTCAGCTTCGTATCCTTTAGCATAGTTTGTTGCATGATCAGATATCTTATGTCGTTCCCGTTCCTCCATTCGGGTGCCCGAAACTTTATATGAACCCATAGTTATGTCCATTAAGACACGAGTCTTTTCTTGTGCACGAATCTCTGTGTCATTATCCCATCGTGAGTCCGATTACCGTCCGGTCAGCTTCATATCCTTTATCTGAGTCTGTTGCATGCATAGATATCTTATGGCCTTCCCGTACCTCCATTCGGGTGCCCGAAACTTCACATGTACAGATAGTTACGTCATTTAAAACTCGAGTCTTTTCTTGTGTACGAATCTCTATGTCATTGTCGCATCGTGAGTCCGACTACCGTCCGGTCAGCTTCATATCTTTTATCTGAGTCTGTTGCATGTTTAGATATCTTATGGCCTTCCCGTATCTCCATTCGGGTGCCCGAAACTTCAAATGTACAAATAGTTACGTCCTTTAAAACTCGAGTCTTTTCTTGTGTACGAATCTCTGTGTCATTGTCGCATCGTGAGTCCGATTACCGTCCGGTCAGCTTCATATCCTTTATCTGAGTCTGTTGCATGCATAGATATCTTATGGCTTTCCTGTTCCTCCATTCGGGTGCCCGAAACTTCAAATGAACCGCTATTTACGTTCATTAAAACACGAGTCTTTTCTTGTGTACGAATCTCTGTGTCATTGTCCCATCGTGAGTCCGATTACCGTCCGGTCAGCTTCATATCCTTTATCTGAGTCTGTTGCATGCTCAGATATCTTATGGCCTTCCCGTTCCTCCATTCGGGTGCCCGAAACTTCAAATGAACCGCTAGTTACGTCCATTAAAACGCGAGTCTTTTCTTGTGTACGAATCTCTGTGTCATTGTCCCATCGTAAGTCCGATTACCGTCCGGTCAGCTTCATATCCTTTATCTGAGTCTGTTGCATGCTCAGATATCTTATGGCCTTCCCGTTCCTCCATTCGGGTGCCCGAAACTTCAAATGAACCGCTAGTTACGTCCATTAAAACACGAGTCTTTTCTTGTGTACGAATCTCTGTGTCATTGTCCCATCGTGAGTCCGATTACCGTCCCGTCAGCTTCATATCCTTTATCTGAGTCTGTTGCATGCTCAGATATCTTATGGCTTTCCTGTTCCTCCATTCGGGTTCCCGAAACATCAAATGTACCGATAGTTACGTCCTTTAAAACTCGAGTCGTTTCTTGTGTACGAATCTTTGTGTCATTGTCGCATCGTGAGTCCGATTACTGTCCGGTCAGCTTCGTATCCTTTAACATAGTTTGTTGCATGATGTGATATCTTATGGCGTTCCCGTTCCTCCATTCGGGTGCCCGAAACTTCATATGAACCCATAGTTACGTCCATTAAAACACGAGTCTTTTCTTGTCTACGAATCTGTGTGAGTCTGATTACCGTCCGGTCAGCTTCATATCCTTTATCTGAGTCTGTTGCATGCTTAAATATCTTATGGCCTTCCTGTACCTCCATTCGGGTGCCCGAAACTTCAAATGTACAGATAGTTACGTCCTTTAAAACTCGAGTCTTTTCTTGTGTACGAATCTCTATGTCATTGTCGCATCGTGAGTCCGATTACCGTCCGGTCAGCTTCATATCTTTTATCTGAGTCTGTTGCATGCTTAGATATCTTATGGCCTTCCCGTACCTCCATTCGGGTGCCCGAAACTTCAAATGTACAAATAGTTACGTCCTTTAAAACTTGAGTCTTTTCTTGTGTACGAATCTCTGTGTCATTGTCGCATCGGGAGTCCGATTACCGTCCGGTCAGCTTGATATCCTTTATCTGAGTCTGTTGCATGCTTAGATATCTTATGGCTTTCACGTTCCTCCATTCGGGTGCTCGAAACTTCAAATGAACCGCTATTTACGTTCATTAAAACACGAGTCTTTTCTTGTGTACGAATCTCTGTGTCATTGTCCCATCGTGAGTCCGATTACCGTCCGGTCTGCTTCGTATCCTTTAACATAGTTTGTTGCATGATCAGATATCTTATGGCGTTCCCGTTCCTCCATTCGGGTGCCCAAAACATCATATGAACCGATAGTTCCGTCCATTAAAACTCGAGTCTTTTCTTGTGTACGAATCTTTGTGTCATTGTCCCATCGTGAGTCCGATTACCGTCCGGTAAGCTTCATATCCTTTATCAGAGTCTGTTTCATGCTCAGATATCTTATGGCCTTCCCGTTCTTCCATTCGGGGTGCCCGAAACTTCAAATGTACAAATAGTAACGTCCTTTAAAACTTAAGTCTTTTCTTGTGTACGAATCTCTGTGTCGTTGTCCCATCGGGAGTCCGATTACGTTCGGTTAGCTTCATATCCTTTATCTGAGTCTGTTGCATGCTTAGATATCTTATGGCTTTCCAGTTCCTCCATTCGGGTGCCCGAAATTTCAAATGTACCGATAGTTACGTCCTTTAAAATTCGAGTCTTTTCTTGTGTATGAATCTCTGTGTCATTGTCGCATCCTGAGTCCGATTACCGTCCAGTCACTTTCATATCCTTTATCTGAGTCTATTGCATGCTTAGATATCTTATGGCTTTCCCGTTCCTCCATTCGGGTTCCCGAAACATCAAATGTACCGATAGTTACGTCCTTTAAAACTCGAGTCTTTTCTTGTGTACGAATCTTTGTGTCATTGTCGCATCGTGAGTCCGATTACCGTCCGGTCAGCTTCGTATCCTTTAGCATAGTTTGTTGCATGATCAGATATCTTATGGCGTTCCCGTTCCTCCATTCGGGTGCCCGAAACTTTATATGAACCCATAGTTATGTCCATTAAGACACGAGTCTTTTCTTGTGTACGAATCTCTGTGTCATTGTCCCATCGTGAGTCCGATTACCGTCCGGTCAGCTTCATATCCTTTATCTGAGTCTGTTGCATGCATAGATATCTTATGGCCTTCCCGTACCTCCATTCGGGTGCCCGAAACTTCACATGTACAGATAGTTACGTCCTTTAAAACTCGAGTTTTTTCTTGGGTACGAATCTCTATGTCATTGTCGCATCGTGAGTCCGATTACCGTCCGGTCAGCTTCATATCTTTTATCTGAGTCTGTTGCATGCTTAGATATCTTATGGCCTTCCCGTACCTCCATTCGGGTGCCCGAAACTTCAAATGTACAAATAGTTACGTCCTTTAAAACTCGAGTCTTTACTTGTGTACGAATCTCTGTGTCATTGTCGCATCGTGAGTCCGATTACCGTCCGGTCAGCTTCATATCCTTTATCTGAGTCTGTTGCATGCATAGATATCTTATGGCTTTCCTGTTCCTCCATTCGGGTGCCCGAAACTTCAAATGAACCGCTATTTACGTTCATTAAAACACAAGTCTTTTCTTGTGTACGAATCTCTGTGTCGTTGTCCCATCGTTAGTCCGATTACCGTCCGGTCAGCTTCATATCCTTTATCTGAGCCTGTTGCATGCTCAGATATCTTATGGCCTTCCCGTTCCTCCATTCGGGTGCCCGAAACTTCAAATGAACCGCTAGTTACGTCCATTAAAACACGAGTCTTTTCTTGTGTACGAATCTCTGTGTCATTGTCCCATCGTGTTTCTGATTACCGTCCAGTCAGCTTCATATCCTTTATCTGAGTCTGTTGCATGCTCAGATATCTTATGGCTTTCCTGTTCCTCCATTCGGGTTCCCGAAACATCAAATGTACCGATAGTTACGTCCTTTAAAACTCGAGTCGTTTCTTGTGTACGAATCTTTGTGTCATTGTCGCATCGTGAGTCCGATTACTGTCCGGTCAGCTTCGTATCCTTTAACATAGTTTGTTGCATGATGTGATATCTTATGGCGTTCCCGTTCCTCCATTCGGGTGCCCGAAACTTCATATGAACCCATAGTTACGTCCATTAAAACACGAGTCTTTTCTTGTCTACGAATCTGTGTGAGTCTGATTACCGTCCGGTCAGCTTCATATCCTTTATCTGAGTCTGTTGCATGCTTAAATATCTTATGGCCTTCCTGTACCTCCATTCGGGTGCCCGAAACTTCAAATGTACAGATAGTTACGTCCTTTAAAACTCGAGTCTTTTCTTGTGTACGAATCTCTATGTCATTGTCGCATCGTGAGTCCGATTACCGTCCGGTCAGCTTCATATCTTTTATCTGAGTCTGTTGCATGCTTAGATATCTTATGGCCTTCCCGTACCTCCATTCGGGTGCCCGAAACTTCAAATGTACAAATAGTTACGTCCTTTAAAACTTGAGTCTTTTCTTGTGTACGAATCTCTGTGTCATTGTCGCATCGGGAGTCCGATTACCGTCCGGTCAGCTTGATATCCTTTATCTGAGTCTGTTGCATGCTTAGATATCTTATGGCTTTCACGTTCCTCCATTCGGGTGCTCGAAACTTCAAATGAACCGCTATTTACGTTCATTAAAACACGAGTCTTTTCTTGTGTACGAATCTCTGTGTCATTGTCCCATCGTGAGTCCGATTACCGTCCGGTCTGCTTCGTATCCTTTAACATAGTTTGTTGCATGATCAGATATCTTATGGCGTTCCCGTTCCGCCATTCGGGTGCCCAAAACATCATATGAACCGATAGTTCCGTCCATTAAAACTCGAGTCTTTTCTTGTGTACGAATCTTTGTGTCATTGTCCCATCGTGAGTCCGATTACCGTCCGGTAAGCTTCATATCCTTTATCAGAGTCTGTTTCATGCTCAGATATCTTATGGCCTTCCCGTTCTTCCATTCGGGTGCCCGAAACTTCAAATGTACAAATAGTAACGTCCTTTAAAACTTAAGTCTTTTCTTGTGTACGAATCTCTGTGTCGTTGTCCCATCGTGAGTCCGATTACGTTCGGTTAGCTTCATATCCTTTATCTGAGTCTGTTGCATGCTTAGATATCTTATGGCTTTCCCGTTCCTCCATTCGGGTGCCCGAAATTTCAAATGTACCGATAGTTACGTCCTTTAAAATTCGAGTCTTTTCTTGTGTATGAATCTCTGTGTCATTGTCGCATCCTGAGTCCGATTACCGTCCAGTCACCTTCATATCCTTTATCTGAGTCTATTGCATGCTTAGATATCTTATGGCTTTCCCGTTCCTCCATTCGGGTTCCCGAAACATCAAATGTACCGATAGTTACGTCCTTTAAAACTCGAGTCTTTTCTTGTGTACGAATCTTTGTGTCATTGTCGCATCGTGAGTCCGATTACCGTCCGGTCAGCTTCGTATCCTTTAGCATAGTTTGTTGCATGATCAGATATCTTATGGCGTTCCCGTTCCTCCATTCGGGTGCCCGAAACTTTATATGAACCCATAGTTATGTCCATTAAGACACGAGTCTTTTCTTGTGTACGAATCTCTGTGTCATTGTCCCATCGTGAGTCCGATTACCGTCCGGTCAGCTTCATATCCTTTATCTGAGTCTGTTGCATGCATAGATATCTTATGGCCTTCCCGTACCTCCATTCGGGTGCCCGAAACTTCACATGTACAGATAGTTACGTCCTTTAAAACTCGAGTCTTTTCTTGGGTACGAATCTCTATGTCATTGTCGCATCGTGAGTCCGATTACCGTCCGGTCAGCTTCATATCTTTTATCTGAGTCTGTTGCATGCTTAGATATCTTATGGCCTTCCCGTACCTCCATTCGGGTGCCCGAAACTTCAAATGTACAAATAGTTACGTCCTTTAAAACTCGAGTCTTTTCTTGTGTACGAATCTCTGTGTCATTGTCGCATCGTGAGTCCGATTACCGTCCGGTCAGCTTCATATCCTTTATCTGAGTCTGTTGCATGCATAGATATCTTATGGCTTTCCTGTTCCTCCATTCGGGTGCCCGAAACTTCAAATGAACCGCTATTTACGTTCATTAAAACACGAGTCTTTTCTTGTGTACGAATCTCTGTGTCGTTGTCCCATCGTTAGTCCGATTACCGTCCGGTCAGCTTCATATCCTTTATCTGAGCCTGTTGCATGCTCAGATATCTTATGGCCTTCCCGTTCCTCCATTCGGGTGCCCGAAACTTCAAATGAACCGCTAGTTACGTCCATTAAAACACGAGTCTTTTCTTGTGTACGAATCTCTGTGTCATTGTCCCATCGTGTTTCCGATTACCGTCCAGTCAGCTTCATATCCTTTATCTGAGTCTGTTGCATGCTCAGATATCTTATGGCCTTCCCGTTCCTCTATTCGGGTGCCCGAAACTTCAAATGAACCGCTAGTTACGTCCATTAAAACATGAGTCTTTTCTTGTGTACGAATCTCTGTGTCATTGTCCCATCGTGAGTCCGATTACGTCCGGTTTGCTTCATATCCTTTATCTGAGTCTGTTGCATGCTTAGATATCTTATGGCTTTCCCGTTCCTCCATTCGGGTGCCTGAAATTTCAAATGTACCGATAGTTACGTCCTTTAAAACTCGAGTTTTTTCTTGTGTACGAATCTCTGTGTCATTGTCGCATCGTGAGTCCGATTACCATCCAGTCAGCCTCATATCCTTTATCTGAGTCTGTTGCATGCTTAGATATCTTATGGCTTTCCCGTTCCTCCATTCGGGTGCCCGAAACTTAAAATGAACCGCTATTTACGTTCATTAAAACACGAGTCTTTTCTTGTGTACGAATCTCTGTGTCATTGTCCCATCGTGAGTCCGATTCCCGTGCGGTCAGCTTCATATCCTTTATCAGAGTCTGTTGCATACTCAGATATCTTATGGCCTTCCCGTTCCTCCATTCGGGTGCCCGAAACTTCAAATGAACCGCTAGTTACGTCCATTAAAACTCGAGTCTTTTCTTGTGTACGAATTTCTATGTCATTGTCGCATCGTGAGTCCGATTACCGTCCGGTCTGCTTCATATCCTTTATTTGAGTCTGTTGCATGCTTAGATATCTTATTCCTTTCCCGTTCCTCCATTCGGGTGCCCGAAAGTTCAAATGTACCGATAGTTACGTCCTTTAAAACTCGAGTCTTTTCTTGTGTACGAATCTCTATGTCATTGTCGCATAGTGAGTCCCATTACCGTCCGGTCAACTTCATATCCTTTATCTGAGTCTGTTGCTTGCTTAGTTATCTTATGGCTTTCCCGTTCCTCATTCGGGTGCCCGAAACATCAAATGAACCGCTAGTTACGTCCATTAAAACACGAGTCTTTTCTTGTGTACGAATCTCTGTGTCATTGTCCCATCGTGAGTCTGATGACCGTCCGGTGAGCTTCATATCCTTTATCTGAGTCTGTTGCATGATCAGATATCTTATGGCCTTCCCGTTCCTCCATTCGGGTACCGAAACTTCAAATGAACCGCTAGTTATGTCCATTATAACACGAGTCTTTTCTTGTGTACGAATCTCTGTGTCATTGTCCCATCGTGAGTCCGATTACCGTCCGGTCAGCTTCGTATCCTTTATCTGAGTCTGTTGCATGCTTAGATATCTTATGGCTTTCCCGTTCCTCCATTCGGGTGCCCGAAACTTCAAATGTACCGATAGTTACGTCCTTTAAAGCTCGAGTCTTTTCTTGTGTACGAATCTCTGTGTCATTGTCGCATCGTGAGTCCGATTACCGTCTGGTCTGCTTCATATCCTTTATCTGAGTCTGTTGCATGCTTAGATATCTTATGGCCTTCCCGTTCCTCCATTCGGGTGCCCGAAACTTCAAATGAACTGCTAGTTACGTCCATTAAAACACGAGTCTTTTCTTGTGTACGAATCTCTGTGTCATTGTCGCATTGTGAGTCCGATTACAGTCCAGTCAGCTTCATATCCTTTATCTGAGTCTGTTGCATGTTTTGATATCTTATGGCTTTCCCGTTCCTCCATTCGGGTGCCCGAAACTTCAAATGAACCGTTATTTACGTTCATTAAAACACGAGTCTTTTCTTGTGTACGAATCTCTATGTCATTGTCGCATAGTGAGTCCTATTACCGTCCGCTCAGCTTCATATCCTTTATCTGAGTCTGTTGCATGCTTAGATATCTTATGGCTTTCCCGTTCCTCCATTCGGGTACCTGAAATTTCAAATGTACCGATAGATACGTCCTTTAAAACTCGAGTCTTTTCTTGTGTACGAATCTCTGTGTCATTGTCGCATCGTGAGTCCGATTATCGTCCAGTCAGCTTCATATCCTTTATCTGAGTCTGTTGCATTCATAGATATCTTATGGCCTTCCCGTTCCTCCATTCGGGTACCGAAACTTCAAATGAACCGCTAGTTATGTCCATTAAAACACGAGTCTTTTCTTGTGTACGAATCTCTGTGTCATTGTCCCATCGTGAGTCCGATTACCGTCCGGTCAGCTTCGTATCCTTTATCTGAGTCTGTTGCATGCTTAGATATCTTATGGCTTTCCCGTTCCTCCATTCGGGTGCCCGAAACTTCAAATGTACCGATAGTTACGTCCTTTAAAACTCGAGTCTTTTCTTGTGTACGAATCTCTGTGTCATTGTCGCATCGTGAGTCCAATTACCGTCCGGTCTGCTTCATATCCTTTATTTGAGTCTGTTGCATGCTTAGATATCTTATGCCTTTCCCGTTCCTCCATTCGGGTGCCCGAAACTTCAAATG
This sequence comes from Ambrosia artemisiifolia, assembly GCA_032199755.1. Classification (NCBI taxonomy): domain Eukaryota; kingdom Viridiplantae; phylum Streptophyta; class Magnoliopsida; order Asterales; family Asteraceae; genus Ambrosia; species Ambrosia artemisiifolia. The sequence goes on from CM063529.1 coordinate 15,310,061, forward strand.
TACCGATAGTTACGTCCTTTAAAACTCGAGTCTTTTCTTGTGTACGAATCTCTGTGTCATTGTCGCAACGTGAGTCCTATTACCGTCTGGTCAGCTTCGTATCCTTTAACATCGTTTGTTGCATGATCAGATATCTTATGGCTTTCCCGTTCCTCCATTCGGGTGCCCGAAACTTTATATCAACCGATAGTTACGTCCATTAAAACACGAGTCTTTTCTTGTGTACGAATCTCTGTGTCATTGTCCCATCGTGAGTCCGATTACCGTCCGGTCAGCTTCATATCCTTTCTCTGAGTCTGTTGCATGCTTAGATATCTGATGGCCTTCCCGTTCCTCCATTCGGGTGCCCGAAACTTCAAATGAATTGCTAGTTACGTCCATTAAAACACGAGTCTTTTCTTGTGTACGAATCTCTGTGTCATTGTCACATCGTGAGTCCGATTACCGTCCGGTCTGCTTCGTATCCTTTAACATAGTTTGTTGTATGATCAGATATCTTATGGCGTTCCCGTTCCTCCATTCGGGTGCCCAAAACATCATATGAACCGATAGTTCCGTCCATTAAAACTCGAGTCTTTTCTTGTGTACGAATCTCTGTGTCATTGTCCCATCAAGAGTCCGATTACCGTCCGGTAAGCTTCATATCCTTTATCTGAGTCTGTTTCATGCTCAGATATCTTATGGCCTTCCCGTTCCTCCATTCGGGTGCCCGAAACTTCAAATGAACCGCTAGTTACGTCCATTAAAACACGAGTCTTTTCCTGTGTACGAATCTCTATGTCATTGTCCCATCGTGAGTCCGATTACGTCCGGTCAGATTCATATCCTTTATCTGAGTCTGTTGCATGCATAGATATCTTATGGCCTTCCCGTACCTCCATTCGGGTGCCCGAAACTTCACATGTACAGATAGTTACGTCCTTTAAAACTCGAGTCTTTTCTTGTGTACGAATCTCTATGTTATTGTCGCATCGTGAGTCCGATTACCATCCGGTCAGCTTCATATCTTTTATCTGAGTCTGTTGCATGCTTAGATATCTTATGGCCTTCCCGTACCTCCATTCGGGTGCCTGAAACTTCAAATGTACAAATAGTTACGTCCTTTAAAACTCGAGTCTTTTCTTGTGTACGAATCTCTGTGTCATTGTCGCATCGTGAGTCCGATTACCGTCCGGTCAGCTTCATATCATTTATCTGAGTCTGTTGCATGCATAGATATCTTATGGCTTTCCCGTTCCTCCATTCGGGTGCCCGAAACTTCAAATGAACCGCTATTTACGTTCATTAAAACACGAGTCTTTTCTTGTGTACGAATCTCTGTGTCGTTGTCCCATCGTTAGTCCGATTACCGTCCGGTCAGCTTCATATCCTTTATCTGAGCCTGTTGCATGCTCAGATATCTTATGGCCTTCCCGTTCCTCCATTCGGGTGCCCGAAACTTCAAATGAACCGCTAGTTACGTCCATTAAAACACGAGTCTTTTCTTGTGTACGAATCTCTGTGTCATTGTCCCATCGTGTTTCCGATTACCGTCCAGTCAGCTTCATATCCTTTATCTGAGTCTGTTGCATGCTCAGATATCTTATGGCCTTCCCGTTCCTCTATTCGGGTGCCCGAAACTTCAAATGAACCGCTAGTTACGTCCATTAAAACATGAGTCTTTTCTTGTGTACGAATCTCTGTGTCATTGTCCCATCGTGAGTCCGATTACGTCCGGTTTGCTTCATATCCTTTATCTGAGTCTGTTGCATGCTTAGATATCTTATGGCTTTCCCGTTCCTCCATTCGGGTGCCTGAAATTTCAAATGTACCGATAGTTACGTCCTTTAAAACTCGAGTTTTTTCTTGTGTACGAATCTCTGTGTCATTGTCGCATCGTGAGTCCGATTACCATCCAGTCAGCCTCATATCCTTTATCTGAGTCTGTTGCATGCTTAGATATCTTATGGCTTTCCCGTTCCTCCATTCGGGTGCCCGAAACTTAAAATGAACCGCTATTTACGTTCATTAATACACGAGTCTTTTCTTGTGTACGAATCTCTGTGTCATTGTCCCATCGTGAGTCCGATTCCCGTGCGGTCAGCTTCATATCCTTTATCAGAGTCTGTTGCATACTCAGATATCTTATCGCCTTCCCGTTCCTCCATTCGGGTGCCCGAAACTTCAAATGAACCGCTAGTTACGTCCATTAAAACTCGAGTCTTTTCTTGTGTACGAATTTCTATGTCATTGTCGCATCGTGAGTCCGATTACCGTCCGGTCTGCTTCATATCCTTTATTTGAGTCTGTTGCATGCTTAGATATCTTATTCCTTTCTCGTTCCTCCATTCGGGTGCCCGAAAGTTCAAATGTACCGATAGTTACGTCCTTTAAAACTCGAGTCTTTTCTTGTGTACGAATCTCTATGTCATTGTCGCATAGTGAGTCCCATTACCGTCCGGTCAACTTCATATCCTTTATCTGAGTCTGTTGCTTGCTTAGTTATCTTATGGCTTTCCCGTTCCTCATTCGGGTGCCCGAAACATCAAATGAACCGCTAGTTACGTCCATTAAAACACGAGTCTTTTCTTGTGTACGAATCTCTGTGTCATTGTCCCATCGTGAGTCTGATGACCGTCCGGTGAGCTTCATATCCTTTATCTGAGTCTGTTGCATGATCAGATATCTTATGGCCTTCCCGTTCCTCCATTCGGGTACCGAAACTTCAAATGAACCGCTAGTTATGTCCATTATAACACGAGTCTTTTCTTGTGTACGAATCTCTGTGTCATTGTCCCATCGTGAGTCCGATTACCGTCCGGTCAGCTTCGTATCCTTTATCTGAGTCTGTTGCATGCTTAGATATCTTATGGCTTTCCCGTTCCTCCATTCGGGTGCCCGAAACTTCAAATGTACCGATAGTTACGTCCTTTAAAGCTCGAGTCTTTTCTTGTGTACGAATCTCTGTGTCATTGTCGCATCGTGAGTCCGATTACCGTCTGGTCTGCTTCATATCCTTTATCTGAGTCTGTTGCATGCTTAGATATCTTATGGCCTTCCCGTTCCTCCATTCGGGTGCCCGAAACTTCAAATGAACTGCTAGTTACGTCCATTAAAACACGAGTCTTTTCTTGTGTACGAATCTCTGTGTCATTGTCGCATTGTGAGTCCGATTACAGTCCAGTCAGCTTCATATCCTTTATCTGAGTCTGTTGCATGTTTTGATATCTTATGGCTTTCCCGATCCTCCATTCGGGTGCCCGAAACTTCAAATGAACCGTTATTTACGTTCATTAAAACACGAGTCTTTTCATGTGTACGAATCTCTATGTCATTGTCGCATAGTGAGTCCGATTACCGTCCGCTCAGCTTCATATCCTTTATCTGAGTCTGTTGCATGCTTAGATATCTTATGGCTTTCCCGTTCCTCCATTCGGGTACCTGAAATTTCAAATGTACAGATAGATACGTCCTTTAAAACTCGAGTCTTTTCTTGTGTACGAATCTCTGTGTCATTGTCGCATCGTGAGTCCGATTATCGTCCAGTCAGCTTAATATCCTTTATCTGAGTCTGTTGCATGCATAGATATCTTATGGCCTTCCCGTTCCTCCATTCGGGTACCGAAACTTCAAATGAACCGCTAGTTATGTCCATTAAAACACGAGTCTTTTCTTGTGTACGAATCTCTGTGTCATTGTCCCATCGTGAGTCCGATTACCGTCCGGTCAGCTTCGTATCCTTTATCTGAGTCTGTTGCATGCTTAGATATCTTATGGCTTTCCCGTTCCTCCATTCGGGTGCCCGAAACTTCAAATGTACCGATAGTTACGTCCTTTAAAACTCGAGTCTTTTCTTGTGTATGAATCTCTGTGTCATTGTCGCATCGTGAGTCCGATTACCGTCCGGTCTGCTTCATATCCTTTATTTGAGTCTGTTGCATGCTTAGATATCTTATGCCTTTCCCGTTCCTCCATTCGGGTGCCCGAAACTTCAAATGTACCGATAGTTACGTCCTTTAAAACTCGAGTCTTTTCTTGTGTACGAATCTCTGTGTCATTGTCGCAACGTGAGTCCGATTACCGTCTGGTCAGCTTCGTATCCTTTAACATCGTTTGTTGCATGATCAGATATCTTATGGCTTTCCCGTTCCTCCATTCGGGTGCCCGAAACTTTATATCAACCGATAGTTACGTCCATTAAAACACGAGTCTTTTCTTGTGTACGAATCTCTGTGTCATTGTCCCATCGTGAGTCCGATTACCGTCCGGTCAGCTTCATATCCTTTCTCTGAGTTTGTTGCATGCTTAGATATCTGATGGCCTTCCCGTTCCTCCATTCGGGTGCCCGAAACTTCAAATGAATTGCTAGTTACGTCCATTAAAACACGAGTCTTTTCTTGTGTACGAATCTCTGTGTCATTGTCACATCGTGAGTCCGATTACCGTCCGGTCTGCTTCGTATCCTTTAACATAGTTTGTTGTATGATCAGATATCTTATGGCGTTCCCGTTCCTCCATTCGGGTGCCCAAAACATCATATGAACCGATAGTTCCGTCCATTAAAACTCGAGTCTTTTCTTGTGTACGAATCTCTGTGTCATTGTCCCATCGTGAGTCCGATTACCGTCCGGTAAGCTTAATATCCTTTATCTGAGTCTGTTTCATGCTCAGATATCTTATGGCCTTCCCGTTCCTCCATTCGGGTGCCCGAAACTTCAAATGAACCGCTAGTTACGTCCATTAAAACACGAGTCTTTTCCTGCGTACGAATCTCTATGTCATTGTCCCATCGTGAGTCCGATTACGTCCGGTCAGATTCATATCCTTTATCTGAGTCTGTTGCATGCATAGATATCTTATGGCCTTCCCGTACCTCCATTCGGGTGCCCGAAACTTCACATGTACAGATAGTTACGTCCTTTAAAACTCGAGTCTTTTCTTGTGTACGAATCTCTATGTCATTGTCGCATCGTGAGTCCGATTACCATCCGGTCAGCTTCATATCTTTTATCTGAGTCTGTTGCATGCTTAGATATCTTATGGCCTTCCCGTACCTCCATTCGGGTGCCTGAAACTTCAAATGTACAAATAGTTACGTCCTTTAAAACTCGAGTCTTTTCTTGTGTACGAATCTCTGTGTCATTGTCGCATCGTGAGTCCGATTACCGTCCGGTCAGCTTCATATCATTTATCTGAGTCTGTTGCATGCATAGATATCTTATGGCTTTCCCGTTCCTCCATTCGGGTGCCCGAAACTTCAAATGAACCGCTATTTACGTTCATTTAAACACGAGTCTTTTCTTGTGTACGAATCTTTGTGTCGTTGTCCCATCGTGAGTCCGATTACCGTCCGGTCAGCTTCATATCCTTTATCTGAGTCTGTTGCATGCTCAGATATCTTATGGCCTTCCCGTTCCTCCATTCGGGTGCCCGAAACTTCAAATGTACAAATAGTTACGTCCTTTAAAACTCGAGTCTTTTCTTGTGTACGAATCTCTGTGTCATTGTCGCATCGTGATTCCGATTACCGTCCGGTCAGCTTCATATCCTTTATCTGAGACTGTTGCATGCATAGATATCTAATGGCTTTCCCGTTCCTCCATTCGGGTGCCCGAAACTTCAAATGAACCGCTATTTACGTTCATTAAAACACGAGTATTTTCTTGTGTACGAATCTTTGTGTCGTTGTCCCATCGTGAGTCCGATTATCGTCCGGTCAGCTTAATATCCTTTATCTGAGTCTGTTGCATGCTCAGATATCTTATGGCCTTCCCGTTCCTCCATTCGGGTGCCCGAAACTTCAAATGAACCGCTAGTTACGTCCATTAAAACATGAGTGTTTTCTTGTGTACGAATCTCTGTGTCATTGTCCCATCGTGAGTCCGATTACCGTCCAGTCAGCTTCATATCCTTTATCTTAGTCTGTAGCATGCTCAAATATTTTATGGCTTTCCCGTTCCTCCATTCGGGTTCCCGAAACATCAAATGTACCAATGGTTACGTCCTTTAAAACTGGAGTCTTTTCTTGTGTACGAATCTTTGTGTCATTGTCGCATCGTGAGTCCGATTACCGTCCGATCAGCTTCGTATCCTTTAACATAGTTTGTTGCATGATCAGATATCTTATGGCGTTCCCGTTCCTCCATTCGGGTGCCCGAAACTTCATATGAACCCATAGTTACGTCCATTAAAACACGAGTCTTTTCTTGTCTACGAATCTCTGTGTCATTGGCCCATCGTGAGTCCGATTACCGTCCGGTCAGCTTCATATCCTTTATCTAAGTCTGTTGAATGCTTAGATAGCTTATGGCCTTCCCGTACCTCCATTCGGGTGCTCGAAACTTCAAATGTACAGATAGTTACGTCCTTTAAAACTCGAGTCTTTTCTTGTGTACGAATCTCTATGTCATTGTCGCATCGTGAGTCCGATTACCGTCCGGTCAGCTTCATATCTTTTATATGAGTCTGTTGCATGCTTAGATATCTTATGGCCTTCCCGTACCTCCATTCGGGTGCCCGAAACTTCAAATGTACAAATAGTAACGTCCTTTAAAACTTAAGTCTTTTCTTGTGTACGAATCTCTGTGTCATTGTCACATCGTGAGTCCGATTACCGTCCGGTCAGCTTCATATCCTTTATCTGAGTCTGTTGCATGCTTAGATATCTTATGGCCTTCCCGTTCCTCCATTCGGGTGGCCGAAACTTCAAATGAACCGCTAGTTACGTCCATTAAAACACGAGTCTTTTCTTGTGTACGAATCTCTGTGTCATTGTCACATCGTGAGTCCGATTACCGTCCAGTCTGCTTCGTATCCTTTAACATAATTTGTTGCATGCTCAGATGTCTTATGGCCTTCCCGTTCCTCCATTCGGGTGCCCGAAACTTCAAATGTATAGATAGTTACGTCCTTTAAAACTCGAGTCTTTTCTTGTGTACGAATCTCTATGTCATTGTCGCATCGTGAGTCTGATTACCGTCCGGTCAGCTTCATATCCTTTATATGAGTCTGTTGCATGCTTAGATATCTTACAGCCTTCCCGTTCCTCCATTCGGGTGCCCGAAACTTCAAATGAACCGCTAGTTACGTCCATTAAAACAAGAGTCTTTTCTTGTGTACGAATCTCTGTGTCATTGTCACATCGTGAGTCCGATTACCGTCCGGTCAGCTTCATATCCTTTATCTGGGTCTGTTGCATGCTTAGATATCTTATGGCTTTCCCGTTCCTCCATTCGGGTGCCCGACTTCAAATGAACCGCTATTTACGTTCATTAAAACACGAGTCTTTTCTTGTGTACGAATCTCTGTGTCATTGTCCCATCGTGAGTCCGATTACCGTCCGGTCAGCTTCATATCCTTTATCTGAGTCTGTTGCATGCTCATATATCTTATGGCCTTCCCGTTCCTCTATTCGGGTGCCCGAAACTTCAAATGTACAGATAGTTACGTCCTATAAAACTCGAGTCTTTTCTTGTGTACGAATCTCTATGTCATTGTCGCATCGTGAGTCCGATTACCGTCCGGTCAGCTTAATATCCTTTATCTGAGTCTGTTGCATGCTTAGATATCTTATGGCTTTCCCGTTCCTCCATTCGGGTGCCCGAAACTTCAAATGAACCGCTATTTACGTTCATTAAAACACGAGTCTTTTCTTGTGTACGAATCTCTGTGTCATTATCCCATCGTGAGTCCGATTACCGTCCGGTCAGCTTCATATCCTTTATCTGAGTCTGTTGCATGCTCAGATATCTTATGGCCTTCCCGTTCCTCCATTCGGGTGCCCGAAACTTCAAATGTACAGATAGTTACGTCCTATAAAACTCGAGTCTTTTCTTGTGTACGAATCTCTATGTCATTGTCGCATCGTGAGTCCGATTACCGTCCGGTCAGCTTCATATCCTTTTTTTTTTATAAAGGAGACATTGCTCCGGTAAATTTCATTAATAATAAAAATATTTACAAACAGACCAGGCCAAGATCTTTACAAAATAATCTAACCAAAAATTAGATCAAGGCCCACCACAAGACAACACTAAACAAACCAAACATCAAACAAAACTCAGCCAATTAACCATACTCAAAACTATCGGGCCAGCTAAATAACCTTTCAAGGCCCAACCCAATACAAAACCCAACTAACAAAAATAAAATAGACCATAATCGACAATAGTCAAGTCTTCTTCCTGATAACTTGCATCTTTGTCCAGCATTCTTCCAGCCAATACTTGTACACACCTTTAGATCCTTCACTTTTTCCAACTTCACCTCCAGTCTTCTAATAGCTAACTTGTAACTTTGACCACAATCCTTCAAGCCATATTCTGTATAAAACTTCAGATCCATAGCATCTTTCCAGTTCTGCAAATCCACAGCTTCCAAAATAATGCCATTATCCACTTCAGAAGTCCATTCCTGAGCAATATTGCTACCTCTGCTATACCATTCAGCTGCAAATCCGCATTGTCTTCCATACACATTACAAGCCTCTTCAAAACTAACAACCATAACAATACCATACTCACCTACCTTCCCAACCCAATTACAAAAAACCCAATCAATAAACTGACTAATAACTAAACATCTAGTAACCAGCCTTGACTGAACATACTCCCTATAAATGACTTTTAACAGACCACCATTGTACCAGCTAACAACCAGCCTTAACTAGATTTGCTCAATACAAAGGAAAACAAACTTAACAATAACAGCCTTTTTAGAAAGATTTAAGATCAGCCAACCAGGATCACAACCATACAGCCATTTCCATCCAACCCAACCCAAAATACAGTATTCCAACCCATCCCAAAAGGACAACCCAAAAATCCTAAAACTAAAAACAAGAAAAGGTTTCAGAAAAGAACAAAACCATAATGCAAAGGTTTCCCATCCTTGTGAGGTACTAAAAAATGCAAAAACATTGGGGGTGGAAGTAAATGTCCTAAACACAAGGATAGGGTCCATCCTTATCTCTCCATGGGCTCAGCACACTCCTGGCTCCAATCCTAACCACCAATTCATCAACGCAGAATTGAACCCATCTTCAAAAGGTGAAGAGGGATTCAACAGATCTTTTAAAAAACAGAACCATAATAAAAAATTTTGAATAAAACAAGGAAGCTTATTAAGCCAGATTTCTACCCAAACGCTTTTAGTGCACCTTATTCCTGCAAATTCCCAATCATTGTAACCCATCCCTCCCCAAGGCAAGTGCCTTAGACTCATAACAGACTTCACTTTCAAATGAACAAGGCTCAACAAAGGCCATAAAGACCACAGGGTTCCTGACCAGTGAACAGTTCTAAAAAATGCAAAATTTAGGGTGGAAACAAGTGTCCTAACTTCACTAATCAGATCCAACCTTATATCTCCCAGGTTATAGCTTACTCCAAGCTTCAAAAATCCTAACCACCAATCAAAATTCGCAGAATTGAACCCAATTTCAAACAAAGAAATAGAGTTCAATAGAACCTTTAGAAAAAAAATACTTTTTCAACTTTTGAATTAAAACAGATGGCTTACAAAGCCAGGATTCTACCCATTCGTTTTTTATGCACCTTATTACTGCCAGTTCCCATGATTTATAACCCACATCCCTCCCAAATAGAAATTTAGTAAACAGAACAGACCAAGACACAAACTCACCCATAATAACCCAGACAGACCAAGACACTAACTCACCCATAATGACCCATACAGACCAAAACACTACCAGAACCAATATGACCCAGACAGACCAAGACATAAACACAAGCAGAATTCCCATCCTTTGATGACCTCTAAGAAACAAAAGACTCAAAAAACAATGACAAGATCCTAAACCAAAGGATGAGACCAACCTTATCACTCCATGAACCAGGCTTACTCCAAGCCTTGACATTCCTATCCACCGATCAAAATGAGCAAGGCTAAGTCCATTCTTCCAAAAAGAAGGGGAACTTAACAGATGATACAACACCCACAAAAATAAAAATAAGAAAAATTTGAAAGAACAAAAAGAACACCACCAAAACACACACCAGGAAACAACACTCAGAAGCCAAAAAGGCCAAGAAACTACCCCATATATACACAGTCTCCAGATTACAGCAAGTTCCCACAACCCCAAATAAAAACCCATCCCAGAGTAATATTTAGAAATATTATTATCATTATTCAAAATATTATTATCATTATATTTATTATTATTATACTTAATATTATTACTATATATATATAAGATAAAAAACTCCCTTCCACCAACAATACCACTAACAGCAACATACCATCCCACCTCACCAATACAAGTATTCTTCCACTCCACCTTATAACTACCACTAGAGATATTAACAATCATCATCAGGACATATAAAACCCCAGGTAGCAGCAGCCAACTGCACCTGCACAGAATGCTTCAATTTCAAACCAGCCATCCTAAGCTTAACAACATCCTGAATCTGCTGCCCAAGAATCTTAGCACTCCTTCTAGAATTGCTAAATAATCTATTGTTCCTCTCCTGCCAAATAAAGTAAACAGCAGCAGCCAGACAAAGCCTTTGAATGATGCTCCAAACAGACTTATTCACCACCCTTCCCTCTGTAAACTGCACAACAGCATCCCACTCATCAGGAATATCTCCAAATCTAGCCAATACCTTTAATCTCCTCCAAATGGCATAGGAAAATTCACACTTAAAAAACAGGTGCTCATGACTATCAGGACAAGCCCCACACAAACTGCACTTCAATACACCTCTATATCCCCATTGCAACATCCTGTCTTGTGTAGGAAGTCTGTACTTAAAAGCTAACCAGGTAATAAAAGCATGTCTTGGTATAGATTGACTAAACCACATAGATCTACTCCATTTAACCTCAGTACCCCCCTTAACCAAATCCTCATAAGCCACCTTAGTAGAAAAGGGCACCCTCACACCATCCTCTCTTTTCCACCAATACCTATCCCTAGTCATAGGACATAATATGGGCACCTCAGTTTGAACCAACCAAGGATACTTTCTACCCCACTCCTCAAGAAAACACCAACTCCCATTACTCACCAATTCAGCCAGTTTACCCTTTAGATTAAACCCAGCATTCCTAATGTCTCTTCTGTCTATGACATTGATCAAAGGACCTTTACTATGCCAGCTGTCAAACCATGCATTAATTAATCTACCATTCCCTACCTTAGCCACACAATGAGGCCTAATAATACTTCTACACCCCAAGATTTGCTTCCAACTCCAAGAATCAGAATTAGTTTCTCCCACATCCCAAAAATTACACCCCTGCAATCTATATAACCTAATCCATTCAATCCATTAAGGCAACATTTCTTTCTTTAAGAGAAGCAATTCCCAACCCTCCTTGAGATTTCTTAAGACACAAATCATCCCAACTAACCCTAGCATACCCCTTTTTAAAATCCCCTTGGCACCACAAAAACCCTCTACAAATCCTTTCCACATCATCATTTAAATTAACAGGCAAGATAAACAAGGAGGACCAATACACAGTTAGAGAAGATAAAACAGACTTGATCAACTGCAATCTCCCAGCAAAAGAGAGAAATTTATTCCTCCAGTCATTGACCCTGCTCTTAACCTTATCAAGTAGAATAGAACAATCCTTTTGATATAACCTCCTTGAAGCAAGAGGAATACCCAGGTATTTCAAAGGAAAGCTTCCCACTTTAAAAGGCACAATTCTCAGGATATCCTCCTGAATTTCAGGCTTCACATTCCCAAAAATAATCTCACTCTTATGCATATTAGGCTTTAACCCAGACATATTGCCAAACTCATCCAATGCAGCCTTCAAAGTGCTAATGGACTCACAATCCTGACTACTAAAAACTATCAAATCATCTGCAAAACACAAATGGGTCAACTTCATTTTTTCACACTTCCAATGGTAAACAAAACTATCAGCCTCCCTAATCCTTCTTATAAACACTAAGTTAAGCACCTCCATAACCAAAGTAAATAAGTAAGGAGACATAGGATCCCCTTGCCTTAGACCTTTTTCCCCCTTGAAAAAACCATAAAGATCTCCATTTAGACTAATAGAATAAGAAACAGAAGTAACACACTCCATCACCCATCCAATAAACTTCTCATGAAACCCAAATCCCACTAAACATTGATGAAGAAAAGCATGATCAACTGAATCATAAGCCTTCTGCAAGTCTATCTTCATGGCAACTCTAGAATAACCCCTCACCCAATCATAACCCTTTACTAACTCTTGAGATAACAAAATATTATCACTAATAAGCCTCCCAGGAACAAAAGCACTCTGTGATTTGTCAACCACCTGCTCTAAATAACCCATCATCCTGTTACAAATCACCTTACTAATGCACTTGTAAAGGACATTACAACATGCAATAGGTCTAAATTCACTAACAAGGTTAGGAACCTTAACTTTAGGGATTAGAGACAAGACAGTAGCATTAAGTTGCTTTAACAGCCTCCCATTCTGAAAAAATTCTTGAACAGCTAAACAAACATCATCCCCCACAACATTCCATGCAGCTTTAAAGAATTTTGCAGAAAAGCCATCAGGCCCAGGAGCCTTATTATCATCAATTTGAAACATAGCAGACTTGATCTCCTCCTTAGAAACATCTCTAACCATATAATCAGCATCATACACATTTATCTTCTTTAAAAATAAACTATCAACATCACAAATAGGTTCCACATGATCCTTTTTCCCCATCATACTCATATAATAACTAACAAAAGCACTACCAAGAGACTTCTCTTTATAACAAATCCCATCCAACCCATTAATTTGAACCACCCTATTCTTGGCCTGCCTCTGCTTAACAGAATGATAAAAATATTTATTATTTTGATCTCCCACACATAACCAGTGAACCCTAGACTTCTGTTTAAGAAAAGCCTCCTCATTAGCACAAGCTTCATTATATGCTTTAATGTACACAGCTTCTTCTTCTCTCAGATACACATTTCCTGAATCCACAACCACTTCCTTCTGAATTTTCTCAAGCTCAGTCTTCAAAAACTCAACCTTTTTAAAATAATTACCCATACTATAGTTAAGCTTCCTAAGTGGTTTCTTCAAACTTTTCAGCTTAGTCACCACCTGAAACATCCTACAACCCCTAACATTACTCCCCCAACAATCCTTAACAATATCTTCAAATTCAGGCTTATCAGCCAAATGATTCCAGAACTTAAAAGGTTTAGGATCTCTATACCCATCCTCCAAAGGACATGAAACAAGGACAGGAGAATGATCAGAATTATAGAAAGGGAGAAACTTAGCAAACAAACCAGGAAACAACAAACCCATTCTCTCATTAACCATAGCCCTATCTAACTTTTCAAGAATACCATCAGTCTTCCCAGGCTTTTGATTCCAAGTAAAATGAAACCCAGTGCTAGCAAGATCAGAAACCTTTAAACAATCAACACAACTCTTAAATTCATCCATCCCATAAACAGGAACAGAACCCACTATATTCTTATCCCTAGGCTCCAAAATTATATTGAAGTCTCCTAAAACCACCCATGGATTATTCGCAATTAACCTAGAATGATTCTTTAAATTTTCCCATAACTCCCTCCTACCAGGGACATTAGTAACACCATAGACAAAAGAACAAAAGAACCTCTCCCCCTCCTTAAAAGGACAAACTAAACAATGCACCACCTGAGAGGTCATGGATAAAACAATAACATCCATAACCTTTGGGTCCCAACCCACCAGAATTCTAGCCCAGCTAGGACAAAACTCTATATTAGAGACCCATTCCCATCTACTCATAACTCCCTTACCAGCATCCAAAATCCCAGCAGAACTAACTCTAGTCTCCAATAAACCACACAGCTTAATACCATTATCAGCAACAATTCTCCCAATCTGTCTTTGTTTAGAGGCAGTTGACATGCCCCTAACATTCCAAGCAAGCAGATTAATCTTCATTAACAACAGTAGAACAACCCACAGGGCCCTGCATACCAGAGGAACCCTCACCCACACCACTACTAGAACCCCCATCACACTTCATAAATTCAGCATTCTCCTCATTCTCAGAAAGGACCTTAGCTTCCTTCATTAATTTATCAAACATAAGAATATCCCATTGTTCAAAAAATAATTTAACTTGACCAATGTTCCATTTCCTCATAATATCATTAGAAGGACAGATTTTATTAAGAATATAATGAGACACTTCATTAAACTGATCATCAGACATCCTAAAATACCCAGACTTAGTATTGACCTTGGTTTCAATCTTAAAATCCTCCCCATTCCCTCCAATATTCTTCCTACTAGATTCCCCCTCACCAGAAGCCCCCTCACCAGAAGTATTCCTCCCCACATTAGTCACCCCCTCAATCTCCTTACCTTTCCTACTACCCCCACCGTTCTCCACCACAGGAGTCTTCTTCACAGAATTCTCACCCTCCATATCCTTAATCACCACACCATTAGCCCTCCTAACAGAACCACTAACTCCATCCTTCTTTTCACTCTGCTTCCTATTAATAGACCCCTCCCCTATACTAATATCCACATTATCCCCCTCTAAATCACCCAGAACTTCAAATCTATTAGCTTGCTCACCCTTCTTTCTTCCATCTTCCCCATTCTGTTTTTTCCCTTGCACCTGCCTATACACTTGAGTATTTCTACCCTGAAAACCCCCTCTACTATTAAAACCACCCCTTCCCTGCCCATTTCTCCTAAAACCATTAAACCTAAACCCATCATTTCTAGCCTCACCATTCCTCAAACCCCTCCCTTGATCACCTCCATTAGTTCCCACCCCTTGACCATTGATAGTCCTACCCTCAGATCCTTCCCCTTTTTCCCCTTTCTTATTTCTACCCACACTAATAAAGCCATCAGACCTTACCCCAGAAACAGGATAGTCCTGATTAGTACCTAGATTAACATCCTTCACCAGCAAATGAGCCCTCTCCTCCATTTCTTTCACTGTCAGAACTCTAGACCTACAACCTTCAAAGTCATGCCCAAAAACCTTACACACAGAACACTTCTTTATAAAAATCTCATAAGTGACCCTAATATCACTAAAGAAACCAGGTTTACCCTCATCAGGAGGATACCAAGCCTTCACAAACTCAGGTAAAACCTTCTCAGCTTTAACCTCAACAAGGACTCTAGCAAAACAAGCAGGCCCTTCCTTCTTTTGACATCTCTCACTAGTAATTCTGTCAAACATTAATGGATTGCCCACACAACTCATCATACTACAAATACTCTCATTATTCCACAATTCCTTAGGGAGATTGGGAATAGTAACCCACATAGGAATAACATTAGGTTCAATTTTCTCCAAACAAATACCCACCTCCCATTTCTTCAAGCATAAAGGAACATTATTAACTAACCATGGACCTTTCTCCATAGCATTCCACATACCCTCATCATTCTTAAACTTGAAAAAGAAGATACCATTATTATTGGAAGAAATCTCCACTAATCCAAACCTCTTCCACATCCTTAACAGGTGAAACCTCACCATACCAATAGCCAGATCCTTCCCAATGAAATACCCATACAAATATTTACTATACACTTTCTTAGCCTCTGCAATCTTCTCTGGATTAATAACAGCAACCTCCTCACCATTTTCTAACACTTTTGGTGGATAAAATTGAACTTTCTCCACCAAAACATCACTACTTTCACCAACAGTAGCAGCAACATAAGACTTAACTTCTTTACCAGGACCCTCTCCCTTAGCTACAGATTTACTTAAAACAGCCCCATTACCCCTCTTAGCATTAAAAACCACATTATCCTTAACAACCATTGAACCCAACACAGACTTTTTAGGAAGAGGTGGAAGCTTTTGAATGGCAGCCACATCATCCTTTGTGATACAATAAGGACTCATACTCCTAGACTTTTCAACTATTAGCTTCCTCATAGGTACCCTCCTAATACCTTTAACACCCTTACCTTTCTTACCTCCACTCCCTTTAACATCCTGCCCATCTTGTTTTTCCACAACAACATCCATTTCAGAACTCTCCTCCACCCCATTAACCTTCACATCACCAGAACTCACACCCTCCCCCTTCTTAATCACACTAACTTCAACATTCTTCTTATCAGCAGTTTTAGGCAAAGGAAATCCAGGACAAAATTCCATCTTCTCAATAGGCTTCTCATAATTAAACTTAATCATCTCTAATCCATTCAAAAAAGTATCACACTCTTTCTTTTTAACCACAATAACAGGCTTAGCCCCACTATTCTTACCCCCCCTATTATCTTTAACATCATCAGACTCAAAACTCTGTCCACTCCTCATAACCTCTTCAGCATTCATAGAAACATCTCTCTTAATAGACTTCTTTGCAGGTACTAACACAATAGGCTTCTTAGCCAAAACAGCTAACAAATCAGCAGCAGAACAGTTGTCTGGTAACACTTCTAACTCATCCCCCTTCACACAGTAACCAGCATACTTTGAACCCCCAATATCAGTCTTGCCTATCTTCACCTTCACTCCCTCATTTCTAATAGAATGCTTCTTCCTCTTACTTAACAATTCCAGATTCTCACTCCCCACAGCATTAAAAACATTAACATTTGGAGAAACTTGAGGAAAACTCACTTTCCTAGCTCTTACAGAATCACACAAGTCCCTTTTACTGGCTAAAAACCTGGTCAATGCTTCCAACACAGACTTATTCTGACCCTCAACCTCCACCTTAGTCTCACCAACACAACCACTCTTCTATCCATCAACACAAACAACCCCTGACACATTCAAAGGCTTACCAGCAGCATCACACTTTTGAGCCAAGACAAACAACTCATTCATATCTTCATTCAATAACCTAGACCTCCAAGTATCTCCTAACAAATTACGAAGGTAATTAACATGAACCTCAGAAAGTTCAGGAGCATCAAACATACCTTTAACCCATTTTAACGAATCAGAAGATTGACTATTGTCCTCCACCTCCATAGCCGTCTTCTGAAACCAGGAAGAGTCTGAACCAATCTCCTTCATCCAATTATCCCCAAACATACCCTTCAAATACTCCAAATCACCCCCATTAAGCTCACACGACTCAACTTGTCCCCAACCATCCTACTCAAGCAAAACTTACCTTCACTCACCTGCTTCAGATCCAAACTATACCCCATAACAATAGATAAATCCGAAGGAACCGCCGGAGGAGGCTCCGGCAACCCAACCCTAGCTGGAGAACCCATACTCGCGCACTGTGAAGATTCCACCACCTTCGAAGATGATGGAACAGTGAAACACGATTGAAGAAGGAAGAAACAGAGAAGGATTAGGGTTAGAAAAGAAGCGGGAAAAGAAAACTGGAGAAGAAACCCGTGAATCGCCTAAATCGCCCAAATCAGAGAGAAAACCCTAGCTGCTTCAGCTTCGGCTTCGTATCCTTTTAGCTTCATATCCTTTATCTGAGTCTGTTGCATGATCAGATATCTTGTGGCGTTCCCGTTCCTCCATTCGGGTGCCCGAAACTTCATATGAACCGATAGTTACGTCCATTAAAACACGAGTCTTTTCTTGTGTACGAATCTCTATGTCATTATCCCATCGTGAGTCCGATTACCGTCCAGTCAGCTTCATATCCTTTATCTGAGTCTGTTGCATGCTTAGATATCTTATGGCTTTCCCGTTCCTCCATTCGGGTGCCCGAAACTTCAAATGAACCGCTATTTACGTTCATTAAAACACGAGTCTTTTCTTGTGTACGAATCTCTGTGTCATTGTCCCATCGTGAGTCCGATTACCGTCCGGTCAGCTTCATATCCTTTATATGAGTCTGTTGCATGCTCAGATATCTTATGGCCTTCCCGTTCCTCCATTCGGGTGCCCGAAACTTCAAATGTACAGATAGTTACGTCCTATAAAACTCGAGTCTTTTCTTGTGTACGAATCTCTATGTCATTGTCGCATCGTGAGTCCGATTACCGTCCGGTCAGCTTCATATCCTTTATCTGAGTCTGTTGCATGATCAGATATCTTATGGCCTTCCCGTTCCTCCATTCGGGTGCCCGAAACTTCATTTGAACCGATAGTTACGTCCATTAAAACACGAGTCTTTTCTTGTGTACGAATCTCTGTGTCATTATCCCATCGTGAGTCCGATTACCGTCCAGTCAGCTTCATATCCTTTATCTGAGTCTGTTGCATGCTTAGATATCTTATGGCTTTCCCGTTCCTCCATTAGGGTGCCCGAAACTTCAAATGAACCGCTATTTACGTTCATTAAAACACGAGTCTTTTCTTGTGTACGAATCTCTGTGTCATTGTCCCATCGTGAGCCCGATTACCGTCCGGTCAGCTTCATATCCTTTATCAGATTCTGTTGCATGCTCAGATATCTTATGGCCTTCCCGTTCCTCCATTCGGGTGCCCGAAACTTCAAATGAACCGCTAGTTACGTCCATTAAAACTCGAGTCTTTTCTTGTGTACGAATCTCTATGTAATTGTTGCATCGTGAGTCCGATTACCGTCCGGTCAGCTTCATATCCTTTATCTGAGTCTGTTGCATGCTTAGATATCTTATGGCCTTCCCGTACCTCCATTCGGGTGCCCGAAACTTCAAATGTACAGATAGTTACGTTCTTTAAAACTCGAGTCTTTTCTTGTGTACGAATCTCTATGTCATTGTCGCATCGTGAGTCCGATTACCGTCCGGTCAGCTTCATATCCTTTATCTGAGTCTGTTGCATGCTTAGATATCTTATGGCCTTCCCGTACCTCCATTCGGGTGCCCGAAACTTCAAATGTACAGATAGTTACGTTCTTTAAAACTCGAGTCTTTTCTTGTGTACGAATCTCTATGTCATTGTCGCATAGTGAGTCCGATTACCATCCGGTAGCTTCATATCCTTTATCTGAGTCTGTTGCTTGCTTAGATATCTTATGGCTTTCCCGTTCCTCCATTCGGGCGCCCGAAACTTCAAATGAACCCCTAGTTACGTCCATTAAAACACGAGTCTTTTCTTGTGTACGAATCTCTGTGTCATTGTCCCATCGTGAGTCTGATTACCGTCCGGTAAGCTTCATATCCTTTATCTGCGTCTGTTACATGCTCAAATATCTTATGGCCTTCCCGTTCTTCCATTCGGGTGCCCGAAACTTCAAATGAACCGCTAGTTACGTCCATTAAAACACGAGTCTTTTCTTGTGTACGAATCTCTGTGTCCTTGTCCCATCGTGAGTCCGATTACCGTCCGGTCAGCTTCATATCCTTTATCTGAGTCTTTTGCATGCTTAGATATCTTATGGCTTTCCCATTCCTCCATTTGGGTGCCCGAAACTTCAAATGAACCGCTATTTACGTTCATTAAAACACGAGTGTTTTCTTGTGTACGAATCTCTGTGTCATTGTCCCATCGTGAGTCCGATTACCGTCCGGTCTGCTTCATATCCTTTATCAGAGTCTGTTGCATGCTCAGATATCTTATGGCTTTCCTGTTCCTCCATTCGGGTGCCCGAAACATCAAATGAACTACTAGTTACGTCCATTAAAACTCGAGTCTTTTCTTGTGTACGAATCTCTATGTCCTTGTCGCATCGCATCGTGAGTCCGATTACCGTCCGGTCAGCTTCATATCCTTTATCTGAGTCTGTTGCATGCTTAGATTTCTTAGGGCCTTCCCGTACCTCCATTCGGGTGCCCGAAACTTCAAATGTACAGATAGTTACATCCTTTAAAACTCGAGTCTTTTCTTGTGTACGAATCTCTATGTCATTGTCGCATCGTGAGTCCGATTACCGTCCGGTCAGCTTCATATCCCTTATCTTAGTCTGTTGCATGCTTAGATATCTTATGGCCTTCCCGTTCCTCCATTCGGGTGCCCGAAACTTCAAATGAACCGCTAGTTACGTCCATTAAAACACGAGTCTTTTCTTGTGTACGAATCTCTGTGTCATTGTCACATCGTGAGTCCGATTACCGTCCGGTCTGCTTCGTATCCTTTAACATAGTTTGTTGCATGATCAAATATCTTATGGCGTTCCCGTTCCTCCATTCGGGTGCCTGAAACTTCATATGAACCGATAGTTTCGTCCATTAAAACTCGAGTCTTTTCTTGTGTACGAATCTCTGTGTCATTGTCCCATCGTGAGTCCGATTACCGTCCGGTAAGATTCATATCATTTATCTGAGTCTGTTGCATGCTCAGATATCTTATGGCCTTCCCGTTCCTCCATTCGGGTGCCTGAAACTTCAAATGAACCGCTAGTTACGTCCATTAAAACACGAGTTTTTTCTTGTGTACTAATCTCTGTGTCATTGTCCCATCGTGAGTCCGATTACGTCCGGTTAGCTTCATATCCTTTATCTGAGTCTGTTGCATGCTTAGATATCTTATGGCTTTCCCGTTCCTCCATTCGGGTGCCCGAAATTTCAAATGTACCGATAGTTACGTTCTTTAAAACTCGAGTCTTTTCTTGTGTACGAATCTCTGTGTCATTGTCGCATCGTGAGTCCGATTACCGTTCAGTCAGCTTCATATCCTTTATCTGAGTCTGTTGCATGCTTAGATATCTTATGGCGTTCCCGTTCCTCCATTCGGGTACCCGAAACTTTATATGAACCGCTATTTACGTTCATTAAAACACGAGTGTTTTCTTGTGTACGAATCTCTGTGTCATTGTCCCATCGTGAGTCCGATTACCGTCCGGTCTGCTTCATATCCTTTATCAGAGTCTGTTGCATGCTCAGATATCTTATGGCCTTCCTGTTCCTCCATTCGGGTGCCCGAAACTTCAAATGAAGTACTAGTTACGTCCATTAAAACTCGAGTCTTTTCTTGTGTACGAATCACTATGTCCTTGTCGCATCGCATCGTGAGTCCGATTACCGTCCGGTCAGCATCATATCCTTTATCTGAGTCTGTTGCATGCTTAGATTTCTTATGGCCTTCCCGTACCTCCATTCGGGTGCCCGAAACTTCAAATGTACAGATAGTTACGTCCTTTAAAACTCGAGTCTTTTCTTGTGTACGAATCTCTATGTCATGGTCGCATCGTGAGTCCGATTACCCTCCGGTCAGCTTCATATCATTTATCTGAGTCTGTTGCATGCTTAGATAACTTATGGCCATCCCGTACCTCCATTCGGGTGCCCGAAACTTCAAATGTACAGATAGTTACGTCCTTTAAAACTCGAGTCTTTTCTTGTGTACGAATCTCTATGTCATTGTCGCATCGTGAGTCCGATTACCGTCCGGTCAGCTTCATATCCTTTATCTGAGTCTGTTGCATGCTTAGATATCTTATGGCCTTCCCGTTCCTCCATTCGGGTGCCCGAAACTTCAAATGAACCGCTAGTTATGTCCATTAAAACACGAGCCTTTTCTTGTGTACGAATCTCTGTGTCATTGTCACATCGTGTGTCCGATTACCGTCCGGTCTGCTTCGTATCCTTTAACATAGTTTGTTGCATGATCAAATATCTTATGGCGTTCCCGTTCCTCCATTCGGGTGCCCGAAACTTCATATGAACCGATAGTTCCGTCCATTAAAACTCGAGTCTTTTCTTGTGTACGAATCTCTGTGTCATTGTCCCATCGTGAGTCCGATTACCGTCCGGTAAGATTCATATCATTTATTTGAGTCTGTTGCATGCTCAGATATCTTATGGCCTTCCCGTTCCTCCAAGCGGGTGCCCGAAACTTCAAATGAACCGCTAGTTACGTCCATTAAAACACGAGTCTTTTTTTGTGTACGAATCTCTGTGTCATTGTCCCATCGTGAGTCCGATTACGTCCGGTTAGCTTCATATCCTTTATCTGAGTCTGTTGCATGCTTAGATATCTTATGGCTTTCCCGTTCCTCCATTCGGGTGCCCGAAATTTCAAATGTACCGATAGTTACGTCCTTTAAAACTCGAGTCTTTTCTTGTGTACGAATCTCTGTGTCATTGTCGCATCGTGAGTCCGATTACCGTCCGGTCAGCTTCATATCTTTTATCTGAGTCTGTTGCATGCTTAGATATCTTATGGCCTTCCCGTACCTCCATTCGGGTGCCCGTAACTTCAAATGTACAAATAGTTACGTCCTTTAAAACTCGAGTCTTTTCTTGTGTACGAATATCTATGACATTATCGCATCGTGAGTCCGATTACCGTCCGGTCAGCTTCATATCCATTATCTGAGTCTGTTGCATGCTTAGATATCTTATGGCCTTCCCGTTCCTCCATTCGGGTGCCCGAAACTTCAAATGAACCGCTAGTTACGTCCATTAAAACACGAGTCTTTTCTTGTGTACGAATCTCTGTGTCATTGTCACATCGTGAGTTCGATTACCGTCCGGTCTGCTTCGTATCCTTTAACATAGTTTGTTGCATGATCAAATATCTTATGGCGTTCCCGTTCCTCCATTCGGGTGCCTGAAACTTCATATGAACCGATAGTTCCGTCCATTAAAACTCGAGTCTTTTCTTGTGTACGAATCTCTGTGTCATTGTCCCATCGTGAGTCCGATTACCGTCCGGTAAGATTCATATCATTTATCTGAGTCTGTTGCATGCTCGCATATCTTATGGCCTTCCCGTTCCTCCATTCGGGTGCCTGAAACTTCAAATGAACCGCTAGTTACGTCCTTTAAAACACGAGTCTTTTCTTGTGTACGAATCTCTGTGTCATTGTCCCATCGTGAGTCCGATTACGTCCGGTTAGCTTCATATCCTTTATCTGAGTCTGTTGCATGCTTAGATATCTTATGGCTTTCCCGTTCCTCCATTCGGGTGCCCGAAATTTCAAATGTACCGATAGTTACGTCCTTTAAAACTCGAGTCTTTTCTTGTGTACGAATCTCTGTGTCATTGTCGCATCGTGAGTCCGATTACCGTCCAGTCAGCTTCATATCCTTTGTCTGAGTCTGTTGCATGCTTAGATATCTTATGGCGTTCCCGTTCCTCCATTCGGGTGCCCGAAACTTTATATGAACCGCTATTTACGTTCATTAAAACACGATTGTTTTCTTGTGTACGAATATCTGTGTCATTGTCCCATCGTGAGTCCGATTACCGTCCGGTCAGCTTCATATCCTTTATCTGAGTCTGTTGCATGCTTAGATTTCTTATGGCCTTCCCGTACCTCCATTCGGGTGCCCGAAACTTCAAATGTACAGATAGTTACGTCCTTTAAAACTCGAGTCTTTTCTTGTGTACGAATCTCTATGTCATTGTCGCATCGTGAGCCGATTACCGTCCGGTCAGCTTCATATCCTTTATTTGAGTCTGTTGCATGCTTAGATATCTTATGGCCTTCCCGTACCTCCATTCGGGTTCCCGAAACTTCAAATGAACCGCTAGTTACGTCCATTAAAACACGAGTCTTTTCTTGTGTACGAATCACTGTGTCATTGTCCCATCGTGAGTCCGATTACCGTCCGGTCAGCTTCATATCCTTTATCTGAGTCTGTTGCCTGCTCAGATATCTTATGGCCTTCCCGTTCCTCCATTCGGGTGCCCGAAACTTCAAATGTACAGATAGTTACGTCCTTTAAAACTCGAGTCTTTTCTTGTGTACGAATCTCTATGTCATTGTCGCATCGTGAGTCCGATTACCGTCCGGTCAGGTTCATATCCTTTATCTGAGTCTGTTGCATGCTTAGATATCTTATGGCCTTCCCGTTCCTCCATTCGGGTGCCCGAAACTTCAAATGAACCGCTAGTCATGTCCATTAAAACACGAGTCTTTTCTTGTGTACGAATCTCTGTGTCATTGTCACATCGTGTGTCCGATTACCGTCCGGTCTGCTTCGTATCCTTTAACATAGTTTGTTGCATGATCAAATATCTTATGGCGTTCCCGTTCCTCCATTCGGGTGCCCGAAACTTCATATGAACCGATAGTTCCGTCCATTAAAACTCGAGTCTTTTCTTGTGTACGAATCTCTGTGTCATTGTCCCATCGTGAGTCTGATTACCGTCCGGTAAGATTCATATCATTTATCTGAGTCTGTTGCATGCTCAGATATCTTATGGCCTTCCCGTTCCTCCATTCGGGTGCCCGAAACTTCAAATGAACCGCTAGTTACGTCCATTAAAACACGAGTCTTTTCTTGTGTACGAATCTCTGTGTCATTGTCCCATCGTGAGTCCGATTACGTCCGGTTAGCTTCATATCCTTTATCTGAGTCTGTTGCATGCTTAGATATCTTATGGCTTTCCCGTTTCTCCATTCGGGTGCCCGAAATTTCAAATGTACGGATAGTTACGTCCTTTAAAACTCGAGTCTTTTCTTGTGTACGAATCTCTGTGTCATTGTCGCATCGTGAGTCCGATTACCGTCCGGTCAGCTTCATATCTTTTATCTGAGTCTGTTGCATGCTTAGATATCTTATGGCCTTCCCATACCTCCATTCGGGTGCCCGAAACTTCAAATGTACAAATAGTTACGTCCTTTAAAACTCGAGTCTTTTCTTGTGTACGAATCTCTATGTCATTGTCGCATCGTGAGTCCGATTACCGTCCGGTCAGCTTCATATCCCTTATCTGAGTCTGTTGCATGCTTAGATATCTTATGGCCTTCCCGTTCCTCCATTCGGGTGCCCGAAACTTCAAATGAACCGCTAGTTACGTCCATTAAAACATGAGTCTTTTTTGTGTACGAATCTCTGTGTCATTGTCACATCATGAGTCCGATTACCGTCCGGTCTGCTTCGTATCCTTTAACATAGTTTGTTGCATGATCAAATATCTTATGGCGTTCCCGTTCCTCCATTCGGGTGCCTGAAACTTCATATGAACCGATAGTTCCGTCCATTAAAACTCGAGTCTTTTCTTGTGTACGAATCTCTGTGTCATTGTCCCATCGTGAGTCCGATTACCGTCCGGTAAGATTCATATCTTTTATCTGAGTCTGTTGCATGCTCAGATATCTTATGGCCTTCCCGTTCCTCCATTCGGGTGCCTGAAACTTCAAATGAACCGCTAGTTACGTCCATTAAAACACGAGTCTTTTCTTGTGTACGAATCTCTGTGTCATTGCCCCATAGTGAGTCCGATTACCGTCCAGTCAGCTTCATATCCTATGTCTGAGTCTGTTGCATGCTTAGATATCTTATGGCGTTCCCGTTCCTCCATTCGGGTGCCCGAAACTTTATATGAACCGCTATTTACGTTCATTAAAACACGAGTGTTTTCTTGTGTACGAATATCTGTGTCATTGTCCCATCGTGAGTCCGATTACCGTCCGGTCAGCTTCATATCCTTTATCTGAGTCTGTTGCATGCTTAGATTTCTTATGGCCTTCCCGTACCTCCATTCGGGTGCCCGAAACTTCAAATGTACAGATAGTTACGTCCTTTAAAACTCGAGTCTTTTCTTGTGTACGAATCTCTATGTCATTGTCGCATCGTGAGTCCGATTACCGTCCGGTCAGCTTCATATCCTTTATCTGAGTCTGTTGCATGCTTAGATATCTTATGGCCTTCCCGTACCTCCATTCGGGTTCCCGAAACTTCAAATGAACCGCTAGTTACGTCCATTAAAACACGAGTCTTTTCTTGTGTACGAATCTCTGTGTCATTGTCCCATCGTGAGTCCGATTACCGTCCGGTCAGCTTCATATCCTTTATCTGAGTCTGTTGCATGCTCAGATATCTTATGGCCTTCCCGTTCCTCCATTCGGGTGCCCGAAACTTCAAATGTACAGATAGTTACGTCCTTTAAAACTCGAGTCTTTTCTTGTGTACGAATCTCTATGTCATTGTCGCATCGTGAGTCCGATTACCGTCCGGTCCGGTTCATATCCTTTATCTGAGTCTGTTGCATGCTTAGATATCTTATGGCCTTCCCGTTCCTCCATTCGGGTGCCCGAAACTTCAAATGAACCGCTAGTTATGTCCATTAAAACACGAGTCTTTTCTTGTATACGAATCTCTGTGTCATTGTCACATCGTATGTCCGATTACCGTCCGGTCTGCTTCGTATCCTTTAACATAGTTTGTTGCATGATCAAATATCTTATGGCGTTCCCGTTCCTCCATTCGGGTGCCCGAAACTTCATATGAACCGATAGTTCCGTCCATTAAAACTTGAGTCTTTTCTTGTGTACGAATCTCTATGTCATTGTCGCATCGTGAGTCCGATTACCGTCCGGTCAGCTTCATATCCTTTATCTGAGTCTGTTGCATGCTTAGATATCTTATGGCCTTCCCGTTCCTCCATTCGGGTGCCCGAAACTTCAAATGAACCGCTAGTTACGTCCATTAAAACATGAGTCTTTTTTGTGTACGAATCTCTGTGTCATTGTCACATCATGAGTCCGATTACCATCCGGTCTACTTCGTATCCTTTAACATAGTTTGTTGCATGATCAAATATCTTATGGCGTTCCCGTTCCTCCATTCGGGTGCCTGAAACTTCATATGAACCGATAGTTCCGTCCATTAAAACTCGAGTCTTTTCTTGTGTACGAATCTCTGTGTCATTGTCCCATCGTGAGTCCGATTACCGTCCGGTAAGATTCATATCTTTTATCTGAGTCTGTTGCATGCTCAGATATCTTATGGCCTTCCCGTTCCTCCATTCGGGTGCCTGAAACTTCAAATGAACCGCTAGTTACGTCCATTAAAACACGAGTCTTTTCTTGTGTACGAATCTCTGTGTCATTGCCCCATCGTGAGTCCGATTACCGTCCAGTCAGCTTCATATCCTATGTCTGAGTCTGTTGCATGCTTAGATATCTTATGGCGTTCCCGTTCCTCCATTCGGGTGCCCGAAACTTTATATGAACCGCTATTTACGTTCATTAAAACACGAGTGTTTTCTTGTGTACGAATATCTGTGTCATTGTCCCATCGTGAGTCCGATTACCGTCCGGTCAGCTTCATATCCTTTATCTGAGTCTGTTGCATGCTTAGATTTCTTATGGCCTTCCCGTACCTCCATTCGGGTGCCCGAAACTTCAAATGTACAGATAGTTACGTCCTTTAAAACTCGAGTCTTTTCTTGTGTACGAATCTCTATGTCATTGTCGCATCGTGAGTCCGATTACCGTCCGGTCAGCTTCATATCCTTTATCTGAGTCTGTTGCATGCTTAGATATCTTATGGCCTTCCCGTACCTCCATTCGGGTTCCCGAAACTTCAAATGAACCGCTAGTTACGTCCATTAAAACACGAGTCTTTTCTTGTGTACGAATCTCTGTGTCATTGTCCCATCGTGAGTCCGATTACCGTCCGGTCAGCTTCATATCCTTTATCTGAGTCTGTTGCATGCTCAGATATCTTATGGCCTTCCCGTTCCTCCATTCGGGTGCCCGAAACTTCAAATGTACAGATAGTTACGTCCTTTAAAACTCGAGTCTTTTCTTGTGTACGAATCTCTATGTCATTGTCGCATCGTGAGTCCGATTACCGTCCGGTCCGGTTCATATCCTTTATCTGAGTCTGTTGCATGCTTAGATATCTTATGGCCTTCCCGTTCCTCCATTCGGGTGCCCGAAACTTCAAATGAACCGCTAGTTATGTCCATTAAAACACGAGTCTTTTCTTGTATACGAATCTCTGTGTCATTGTCACATCGTATGTCCGATTACCGTCCGGTCTGCTTCGTATCCTTTAACATAGTTTGTTGCATGATCAAATATCTTATGGCGTTCCCGTTCCTCCATTCGGGTGCCCGAAACTTCATATGAACCGATAGTTCCGTCCATTAAAACTCGAGTCTTTTCTTGTGTACGAATCTCTGTGTCATTGTCCCATCGTGAGTCCGATTACCGTCCGGTAAGATTCATATCATTTATCTGAGTCTGTTGCATGCTCAGATATCTAATGGCCTTCCCGTTCCTCCATTCGGGTGCCCGAAACTTCAAATGAACCGCTAGTTACGTCCATTAAAACACGAGTCTTTTCTTGTGTACGAATCTCTGTGTCATTGTCCCATCGTGAGTCCGATTACGTCCGGTTAGCTTCATATCCTTTATCTGAGTCTGTTGCATGCTTAGATATCTTATGGCTTTCCCGTTTCTCCATTCGGGTGCCCGAAATTTCAAATGTACCGATAGTTACGTCCTTTAAAACTCGAGACTTTTCTTGTGTACGAATCTCTGTGTCATTGTCGCATCGTGAGTCCGATTACCGTCCGGTCAGCTTCATATCTTTTATCTGAGTCTGTTGCATGCTTAGATATCTTATGGCCTTCCCGTACCTCCATTCGGGTGCCCGAAACTTCAAATGTACAAATAGTTACGTCCTTTAAAACTCGAGTCTTTTCTTGTGTACGAATCTCTATGTCATTGTCGCATCGTGAGTCCGATTACCGTCCGGTCAGCTTCATATCCCTTATCTGAGTCTGTTGCATGCTTAGATATCTTATGGCCTTCCCGTTCCTCCATTCGGGTGCCGGAAACTTCAAATGAACCGCTAGTTACGTCCATTAAAACATGAGTCTTTTTTGTGTACGAATCTCTGTGTCATTGTCACATCGTGAGTCCGATTACCGTCCGGTCTGCTTCGTATCCTTTAACATAGTTTGTTGCATGATCAAATATCTTATGGCGTTCCCGTTCCTCCATTCGGGTGCCTGAAACTTCATATGAACCGATAGTTCCGTCCATTAAAACTCGAGTCTTTTCTTGTGTACGAATCTCTGTGTCATTGTCCCATCGTGAGTCCGATTACCGTCCGGTAAGATTCATATCTTTTATCTGAGTCTGTTGCATGCTCAGATATCTTATGGCCTTCCCGTTCCTCCATTCGGGTGTCTGAAACTTCAAATGAACCGCTAGTTACGTCCATTAAAACACGAGTCTTTTCTTGTGTACGAATCTCTGTGTCATTGTCCCATCGTGAGTCCGATTACGTCCGGTTAGCTTCATATCCTTTATCTGAGTCTGTTGCATGCTTAGATATCTTATGGCTTTCCCGTTCCTCCATTCGGGTGCCTGAAACTTCAAATGAACCGCTAGTTACGTCCATTAAAACACGAGTCTTTTCTTGTGTACGAATCTCTGTGTCATTGTCCCATCGTGAGTCCGATTACGTCCGGTTAGCTTCATATCCTTTATCTGAGTCTGTTGCATGCTTAGATATCTTATGGCTTTCCCGTTCCTCCATTCGGGTACCCGAAATTTCAAATGTACCTATAGTTACGTCCTTTAAAACTCGAGTCTTTTCTTCTGTACGAATCTCTGTGTCATTGTCCCATCGTGAGTCCGATTACCGTCCGGTAAGATTCATATCTTTTATCTGAGTCTGTTGCATGCTTAGATATCTTATGGCGTTCCCGTTCCTCCATTCGGGTGCCCGAAACTTTATATGAACCGCTATTTACGTTCATTAAAACACGAGTGTTTTCTTGTGTACGAATCTCTGTGTCATTGTCCCATCGTGAGTCCGATTACCGTCCGGTCTGCTTCATATCCATTATCAGAGTCTGTTGCATGCTCAGATATCTTATGGCCTTCCTGTTTCTCCATTCGGGTGCCCGAAACTTCAAATGAACTACTAGTTACGTCCATTAAAACTCGAGTCTTTTCTTGTGTACGAATCTCTATGTCCTTGTCGCATCGCATCGCATCGCATCGTGAGTCCGATTACCGTCCGGTCAGCATCATATCCTTTATCTGAGTCTGTTGCATGCTTAGATATCTTATGGCCATCCCGTACCTCCATTCGGGTGCCCGAAACTTCAAATGTACAGATAGTTACGTCCTTTAAAACTCGAGTCTTTTCTTGTGTACGAATCTCTATGTCATTGTCGCATCGTGAGTCCGATTACCGTCCGGTCAGCTTCATATCCTTTATCTGAGTCTGTTGCATGCTTAGATATCTTATGGCCTTCCCGTACCTCCATTCGGGTGCCCGAAACTTCAAATGAACCGCTAGTTACGTCCATTAAAACAAGAGTCTTTTCTTGTGTACGAATCTCTGTGTCATTGTCCCATCGTGAGTCCGATTACCTTCCGGTCAGCTTCATATCCTTTATCTGAGTCTGTTGCATGCTCAGATATCTTATGGCCTTCCCGTTCCTCCATTCGGGTGCCCGAAACTTCAAATGTACAGATAGTTACGTCCTTTAAAACTCGAGTCTTTTCTTGTGTACGAATCTCTATGTCATTGTCGCATCGTGAGTCCGATTACCGTCCGGTCAGCTTCATATCCTTTATCTGAGTCTGTTGCATGCTTAGATATCTTATGGCCTTCCCGTTCCTCCATTCGGGTGCCCGAAACTTCAAATGAACCGCTAGTTATGTCCATTAAAACACGAGTCTTTTCTTGTGTACGAATCTCTGTGTCACTGTCACATCGTGTGTCCGATTACCGTCCGGTCTGCTTCGTATCCTTTAACATGGTTTGTTGCATGATCAAATATCTTATGGCGCTCCCGTTCCTCCATTCGGGTGCCCGAAACTTCATATGAACCGATAGTTCCGTCCATTAAAACTCGAGTCTTTTCTTGTGTACGAATCTCTGTGTCATTGTCCCATCGTGAGTCCGATTACGTCCGGTTAGCTTCATATCCTTTATCTGAGTCTGTTGCTTGCTTAGATATCTTATGGCTTTCCCGTTCCTCCATTCGGGTGCCCAAAATTTCAAATGTACCGATAGTTACGTCCTTTAAAACTCGAGTCTTTTCTTGTGTACGAATCTCTGTGTCATTGTCGCATCGTGAGTCCGATTACCGTCCAGTCAGCTTCATATCCTTTATCTGAGTCTGTTGCATGCTTAGATATCTTATGGCGTTCCCTTTCCTCCATTCGGGTGCCCGAAACTTCATATGAACCGCTATTTACGTTCATTAAAACACGAGTCTTTTCTTGAGTACGAATCTCTGTGTCATTGTCCCATCGTGAGTCCGATTACCGTCCGGTCAGCTTCATATCCTTTATCAGAGTCTGTTGCAATGTCAGATATCTTATGGCCTTCGTGTTTCTCCATTCGGGTGCCCGAAACTTCAAATGAACTACTAGTTACGTCCATTAAAACTCGAGTCTTTTCTTGTGTACGAATCTCTATGTCATTGTCGCATCGTGAGTCCGATTACCGTCCGGTCAGCTTCATATCCTTTATCTGAATCTGTTGCATGCTTAGATATCTTATGGCCTTCCCGTACCTCCATTCGGGTGCCCGAAACTTCAAAAGTACAGATAGTTACGTCCTTTAAAACTCGAGTCTTTTCTTGTGTATGAATCTCTATGTCATTGTCGCATAGTGAGTCCGATTACCCTCCAGTCAGCTTCATATCCTTTATCTGAGTCTGTTGCTTGCATAGATATCTTATGGCTTTCCCGTTCCTCCATTCGGGTGCCCGAAACTTCAAATGAACCGCTAGTTACGTCCATTAAAACACGAGTCTTTTCTTGTGTACGAATCTCTGTGTCATTGTCCCATCGTGAGTCTGATTACCGTCCGGTAAGCTTCATATCCTTTATCTGCGTCTGTTGCATGCTCAGATATCTTATCGTTTTCCCGTTCCTCCATTCGGGTTCCCGAAACATCAAATGTACCGATAGTTACGTCATTTAAAACTCGAGTCTTTTCTTGTGTACGAATCTTTGTGTCATTGTCGCATCGTGAGTCCGATTACCATCCGGTCAGCTTCGTATCCTTTAACATAGTTTGTTGCATGATCAGATATCTTATGGCGTTCCAGTTCCACCATTCGGGTGCCCGAAACTTCATATGAACCCATAGTTACGTCCATTAAAACACGAGTCTTTTCTTGTGTACGAATCTCTGTGTCATTGTCCCATCGTGAGTCCGATTACCGTTCGGTCAGCTTCATATCCTTTATCTGAGTCTGTTGCATGCTTAGATATCTTATGGCCTTCCCGTTCCTCCATTCGGGTGCCCGAAACTTCAAATGAACCGCTAGTTACGTCCATTAAAACACGAGTCTTTTCTTGTGTACGAATCTCTGTGTCATTGTCCCATCGTGAGTCCGATTACCGTCCGGTCAGCTTCATATCCTTTATCTGAGTCTGTTGCATGCTTAGATATCTTATGGCCTTCCCGTACCACCATTCGGGTGCCCGAAACTTCAAATGTACAGATAGTTACGTCCTTTAAAACTCGAGTCTTTTCTTGTGTACGAATCTCTATGTCATTGTCGCATCGTGAGTCCGATTACCGTCCGGTCAGCTTCATATCTTTTATCTGAGTCTGTTGCATGCTTAGATATCTTATGGCCTTCCCGTAGCTCCATTCGGGTGCCCGAAACTTCAAATGTACAAATAGTTACGTCCTTTAAAACTCGAGTCTTTTCTTGTGTACGAATCTCTATGTCATTGTCGCATCGTGAGTCCGATTACCGTCCGGTCAGCTTCATATCTTTTATCTGAGTCTGTTGCATGCTTAGATATCTTATGGCCTTCCCGTTCCTCCATTCGGGTGCCCGAAACTTCAAATGAACTGCGAGTTACGTCCATTAAAACACGAGTCTTTTCTTGTGTACGAATCTCTGTGTCATTGTCCCATCGTGAGTCCGTTTACCGTCCGGTCGTCTTCATATCCTTTATCTGAGTCTGTTGCATGCTTAGCTATCTTATGGCTTTCCCGTTCCTCCATTCGTGTGCCCGAAATTTCAAATGTACCGATAGTTACGTCCTTTAAAACTCGAGTCTTTTCTTGTGTACGAATCTCTGTGTCATTGTCGCATCGTGAGTCCGATTACCGTCCAGTCAGCTTCATATCCTTTATCTGAGTCTGTTGCATGCTTAGATATCTTATGGCTTTCCCGTTCCTCCATTCGTGTGCCCGAAACTTCAAATGAACCGCTATTTACGTTCATTAAAACACAAGTCTTTTCTTGTGTACGAATCTTTGTGTCATTGTCCCATCGTGAGTCCGATTACCGTCCGGTCAGCTTCATATTCTTTATCTGAGTCTGTTGCATGCTTAGATATCTTATGGCTTTCCCGTTCCTCCATTCGGGTTCCCGAAACATCAACTGTACCGATAGTTACGTCATTTAAAACTCGAGTCTTTTCTTGTGTACGAATCTTTGTGTCATTGTCGCATCGTGAGTCCGATTACTGTCCGGTCAGCTTCGTATCCTTTATCTGAGTCCTTTGCATGCTTAGATATCTTATGGCCTTCCCGAACCTCCATTCGGGTGCCCGAAACTTCAAATGTACAGATAGTTACGTCCTTTAAAACTCGAGTCTTTTCTTGTGTACGAATGTCTATGTCATTGTCGCATAGTGAGTCTGATTACCTTCCGGTCAGCTTCATATCCTTTATCTGAGTCTGTTGCTTGCTTAGATATCTTATGGCTTTCCCGTTCCTCCATTCGGGTGCCCGAAACTTCAAATGAACCGCTAGTTACGTCCACTAAAACACAAGTCTTTTCTTGTGTACGAATCTCTGTGTCATTGTCCCATCGTGAGTCTGATTACCGTCCGGTAAGCTTCATATCCTTTATCTGCGTCTGTTGCATGCTCAGATATCTTCTGGCCTTCCCGTTCCTCCATTCGGGTGCCCGAAACTTCAAATGAACCGCTAGTTACGTCCATTAAAACACGAGTCTTTTCTTGTGTACGAATCTCTGTGTCATTGTCCCAGCGTGAGTCCGATTACCGTCCGGTCAGCTTCATATCCTTTATCTGAGTCTGTTGCATGCTCAGATATCTTTTGGCCTTCCTGTTCCTCCATTCGGGTGCCCGAAACTTCAAATGAACCGCTAGTTACGTCCATTAAAACACGAGACTTTTCTTGTGTACGAATCTCTGTGTCATTGTCCCATCGTGAGTCCGTTTACCGTCCGGTAAGATTCATATCATTTATCAGAGTCTGTTCCATGCTCAGATATCTTAGGGCCTTCCCGTTCCTCCATTCGGGTGCCCGAAACTTCAAATGAACCGCTAGTTACGTCCATTAAAACTCGAGTCTTTTCTTGTGTACGAATCTCTATGTCATTGTCGCATCGTGAGTCCGATTACCGTCCGGTCAGCTTCATATCCTTTATCTGAGTCCTTTGCATGCTTAGATATCTTATGGCCTTCCCGAACCTCCATTCGGGTGCCCGAAACTTCAAATGTACAGATAGTTACGTCCTTTAAAACTCGAGTCTTTTCTTGTGTACGAATCTCTATGTCATTGTCGCATAGTGAGTCCGATTACCTTCCGATCAGCTTCATATCCTTTATCTGAGTCTGTTGCTTGCTTAGATATCTTGTGGCTTTCCCGTTCCTCCATTCGGGTGCCCGAAACTTCAAATGAACCGCTAGTTACGTCCACTAAAACACGAGTCTTTTCTTGTGTACGAATCTCTGTGTCATTGTCCCATCGTGAGTCTGATTACCGTCCGGTAAGCTTCATATCCTTTATCTGCGTCTGTTGCATGCTCAGATATCTTCTGGCCTTCCCGTTCCTCCATTCGGTTGCCCGAAACTTCAAATGAACCGCTAGTTACTTCCATTAAAACACGAGTCTTTTCTTGTGTACGAATCTCTGTGTCATTGTCCCAGCGTGAGTCCGATTACCGTCCGGTCAGCTTCATATCCTTTTTTTTTTGATAAAGGAGTCATTGCTCCGGTAAATTTATTAATAATAAAAATATTTACAACCAAATTGGGCCAAGATCATTACAAAAAAAATAACCTAACAAACCTAGATCAAAGCCCAATATCCATACAACCCACAAAACCATCTAAACAAACAAACCATTAGATCTGCATAACACAGCCCATTTACCCTGGATCAAAGTCAAAGCCCACTTCAAAAGACATATCTAAACCCAACCCGTTACATTTTCCCAAGTCCTTTGACATAAGATCAGCTCTTTTGCAGCAAGTCTCCAACCTTCTCGTACACAGCAGAACTCTAAGACTCGATTCAATCCTGTCCTTCATAGCCAAAGCTTTCTGACCCTTCAATTGCTTCTTTATCCTCTTGCCTTCATGACTATCAGTAATATCCAACTCTTGTGCAGTCTCCTTGTCTTGATTACTGCAGACTTCAAACCAGCAGCTCTTTCTTTCATTTCCAGAATCCACATCAATTATACTGAATGTGTTACAAATACAACTCTCAAATAAATTCCCAGCCCCAATACAGAAAACCCATACATGATCAAAACTAACATATAAAGAGCCTAACTGACACTCTTCATAATACTTATAACCTGTTTGTATCTGATCAAAACTCATGCATACAGACTCACAAATCATGACAGTACACTTCCTGGACAAACACTGAAACAAAATCATTTGTTTAAAGCAATTCAGCCATGTCCAGCCAACCCATTCCTGCAAATAGCCCATCCCATCCCATAAAAGAACCCCAAAACACCTATGACTAAACACAAGAAAAGGTTTAAGAAATGAACGATTCAAAAATGAAAGGGTTTCCCATCCTTGTGTAGAGCTAGAAAATGTAAAAAAGTGAGGGGAGGAAGATAATGTCCTAAACACAAGGATGATGTCCAACCTTATCTCTCCAGGGGTTAAGCATACTCCATGCTCCAATCCTAACCACCAATCAAAAAAGGCAGAATTGAACCAAGCTCCAAAGAAAAGAGGTGGGCTCAACAGAACTGTACAAAACAGAAAATAAAGAAAAAAACAATGAATGCAAACAGGAAGCCTTTTCAGCCAGATCTCTACCCATACGTATTTAGTGCTCCTTATTACTGCGAGTTCCCAAAATATATAACCCATCCCACCCATAGGCAAGTGCCTAAGACTCAATATGGACTCAAACTTCAACAGAACAAGGCTCAACAAAGACCATAAAGGCCAAAAGGTTCCTGACCAGTGAGTAGTACTAAAAAATATAAAATTGAGGGAGGAAATAAATGTCCTAAACTCACTGACCAGTTCCATCCTTATAACTCCCTGGTTTAAGCTTACTCCAAGCTTCATTAATCCTATCCACCAAATACAAACCGCTGAATTGAGCCCAGTTTCAAAGTTTAAAACAAAGCTCAACAGAACATTTTGTAAAAGAAAAATCATATTAAAATTTTGAGATAAAACAGATGGCTTGGACAGCCAGATCACTACCCAAACGTTTTTTGTACACCAAACTCCAGCAGGATCCCAAGTAAATAAACCCAGACCCCCCCTAGGCAAGTGCCTAACTGACTCAACAGACCAAGACCCATGAACACTAGACTGACCAGACCCACATATATACAGAAGCAGCTTTCTTAACCACTGATGACATCTACCAAATACCTTGACCATAAAAGAAAGAAAAGATCCTAAATCAGTGGAAAAGACCATCCTTATCTCTCCATGAACCAGGCTTACTCCAAGCCTTCCAAAAGCTATTCTCCGAGCATCATGAGCTAAATCAGGCCCATTCTTCCCAAAGGAAGGGGAACCTGACAGAGTAAAAAAGGACCAGACAACAAAAGACACAATCAAAATAAAAATGACCCAACAGAAGACACACCAAGACACCAAGCAGACAATGACACCAGGAAGCCTACAAGGCCAGAATCCTAAATCCCCTTTACACAGTCTCCAGATTACAGCAAGTTCCCATGCCCCCCACCCCAAAATAAAAAAGTTACTATTATTAATAAAGCTATTATCAATACTAACCATATAATTATCATTAGTAAAATATTTGTGAATACTATTATCATTAATGAAACTATTACTATAAAAACTGATATATACTATAATACTATTATCATTATGAAAGACATAAAACAACCAACACCCCTTAACAAACTCATTCAACCCACCCCCAGCCATAGAATTTTCCTTCATCAATATTTCCATCATCAATAAATCACATGAAAATCCCACACTGCAGCAGCCAGCTGCACCTGAGCATTCTTTTTAAACTTCAGACTCATTAATCTCATTCTCACCATATCCTGAAGCTGCTTACATAAAACTTCAATAGACCTACTTCCAGTTTTAAAGATCCTATTGTTTCTTTCTTGCCAAACCAAATAAATGGCAGCCCCAATCACCAGCTTTTGAATTATACTCCAAATTGAATTATTATTCCTTTTCTCTTCAGCAAACTTAATCAAGTTCTCCCATGATGGAAGAAAATGATCCAACTTTGCTTTAACCATCATTCTACACCAAACAGCCTTCGTAAAACTACATTCAAAGAACAAATGTTTATGGCTATCTGGAACATTATGACAGAAAACACATTTCAAGTCCTCTGTATTACCCCAAGCTAACATCCTATCCTGTGTTGGCAGCCTTTGTCTAATAGCCAGCCACACAATAAAGGCATGCCTTGGGATATTCTGCTTGTACCAAACAAAGTCCACCCACTTAACTTTGTTCTTCTTCATACATAACTTACTGTACACAACCTTAGTAGAAAAAGGAACAGAATTATTCTCAACATCCCTCCACATAAAATGATCCCTACCTGCAGAATCCAACAAAGGAACCCCTTCTTCAAAAAACCATGGATATTTAACTTTCCAGGTCTCAGGCACTGCCCAACACCTATTCACCACTAAATCAGCCACCTTACAATTCCAACCCAACCCAGTTTCTCTAATATCCCTTCTATCTAAAAGGTTAATCAGAGGACCCCTACTAGCCAATTATCAAACCAGGCACTTATCAATTTACCATTCCCCATCTTAGTACAATAATTCTCTTTAACAAATTTCCTACACTCCAAAATCTGCTTCCAGAACCATGAATCAGAATTGGTTCCCTCAACAGACCACAAATGTTTACCATGCAATCTATACGAATAAATCCAATTTACCCACACAGAATCTCTTTTGTAAAGAATACTCCAAATATGTTTCGTCATTAAGGCTATATTCCTATATTTTAAAGAAGGAATAGACAACCCACCATGGTCCTTACTCAAACAAACATCCTCCCAACTAACCTTAGCAGCCCCAGGTCTGTACTCACTCTTACCCCACAAAAAAACCCTTACAATCCTGTCAATATCCTCAATAACTGTACTAGGCAGAATGAACAATGAAGCCCAATAGACAGTTAAAGAGGATAGAACAGACTGCACTAGTTGCAGCCTACCTGCATAAGACAGAAATTTGTTTTTCCAATCATTAACCCTACTCTTGACCTTCTCCACTAACACAGAGCAATCTTTCAGGTACAACCTCTTAGAACTTAGAGGAATTCCCAAATACTTAACAGGGAATTCCCCAAGCTTAAAAGGCAAGATCTCTCTAATCCTCTCTTGTGATTCACCTTCCACATTTCCAAAAAATATTTCACTCTTATTTTGATTAGGAAACAAACCTGAATAAGAGCTAAATTCATCCAAAGCCTTTTTCAAAACACACCAAGAATCCACTTCAGCTGACCCAAACATAAAAAGGTCATCCGCAAAGCATAGATGAGTAAGATTAAGCTCATCACACTTCCAGTGATACTTAAACTCCTCAGCTTCCAAAATCTGCCTCTTTAAGATTAAATTTAGAACTTCCATTACTAAAGCATAGATGAGTCCGATTACCGTCCGGTCAGCTTCATATCCTTTATCTGAGTCTGTTGCATGCTCAGATATATTTTGGCCTTCCCGTTCCTCCATTCGGGTGCCTGAAACTTCAAATGAACCGCTAGTTACGTCCATTAAAACACGAGTCTTTTCTTGTGTACGAATCTCTGTGTCATTGTCCCATCGTGAGTCCGTTTACCGTCCGGTAAGATTCATATCATTTATCTGAGTCTGTTGCATGCTCAGATATCTTATGGCCTTCCCGTTCCTCCATTCGGGTGCCCGAAACTTCAAATGAACCACTAGTTACGTCCATTAAAACACGAGTCTTTTCTTGTGTACGAATCTCTGTGTCATTGTCCCATCGTGAGTCCGATTACGTACGGTTAGCTTCCTATCCTTTATCTGAGTATGTTGCATGCTTAGATATCTTATGGCTTTCCCGTTCCTCCATTCGGGTGCCCGAAATTTCAAATGTACCGATAGTTACGTCCTTTAAAACTCGAGTGTTTTCTTGTGTACGAATCTCTGTGTCATTGTCGCATCGTGAGTCCGATTACAGACCAGTCAGCTTCATATCCTTTATCTGAGTCTGTTGCATGCTTAGATATCTTATGGCTTTCCCGTTCCTCCATTCGGGTGCCCGAAACTTCAAATGAACCGCTATTTACGTTCATTAAAACACGAGTCTTTTCTTGTGTACGAATCTCTGTGTCATTGTCCTATCGTGAGTCCGATTACCGTCCGGTCAGCTTCAGATCCTTTATTAGAGTCTGTTCCATGCTCAGATATCTTAGGGCCTTCCCGTTACTCCATTCGGCTGCCCGAAACTTCAAATGAACCGCTAGTTACGTCCATTAAAACTCGAGTCTTTTCTTGTGTACGAATCTCTATGTCATTGTCGCATCGTGAGTCCGATTACCGTCCGCTCAGCTTCATATCCTTTATCTGAGTCCTTTGCATGCTTAGATATCTTATGGCCTTCCCGAACCTCCATTCGGGTGCCCAAAACTTCAAATGTACAGATAGTTACGTCCTTTAAAACTCGAGTCTTTTCTTGTGTACGAATCTCTATGTCATTGTCGCATAGTGAGTCCGATTACCTTCCGGTCAGCTTCATACCCTTTATCTGAGCATGTTGCTTGCTTAGATATCTTATGGCCTTCCCGTTCCTCCATTCGGGTGCCCGAAACTTCAAATGAACCGCTAGTTACGTCCACTAAAACACGAGTCTTTTCTTGTGTACGAATCTCTGTGTCATTATCCCATCGTGAGTCTGATTACCATCCGGTAAGCTTCATATCCTTTATCTGCGTTTGTTGCATGCTCAGATATCTTCTGGCCTTCCCGTTCCTCCATTCGGTTGCCCGAAACTTCAAATGAACCGCTAGTTACGTCCATTAAAACACGAGTCTTTTCTTGTGTACGAATCTCTGTGTCATTGTCCCATCGTGAGTCCGTTTACCGTCCGGTAAGATTCATATCATTTATCTGAGTCTGTTACATGCTCAGATATCTTATGGCCTTCCCGTTCCTCCATTCGGGTGCCCGAAACTTCAAATGAACCACTAGTTACGTCCATTAAAACACGAGTCTTTTCTTGTGTACGAATCTCTGTGTCATTGTCCCATCGTGAGTCCGATTACGTACGGTTAGCTTCATATCCTTTATCTGAGTCTGTTGCATGCTTAGATATCTTATGGCTTTCCCGTTCCTCCATTCGGGTGCCCGAAATTTCAAATGTACCGATAGTTACGTCCTTTAAAACTCGAGTGTTTTCTTGTGTACCTCTGTGTCATTGTCGCATCGTGAGTCCGATTACCGACCAGGCCGCTTAATATCCTTTATCAGAGTCTGTTCCATGCTCAGATATCTTAGGGCCTTCCCGTTCCTCCATTCGGGTGCCCAAAACTTCAAATGAACCGCTAGTTACGTCCATTAAAACTCGAGTCTTTTCTTGTGTACGAATCTCTATGTCATTGTCGCATCGTGAGTCCGATTACCGTCCGGTCAGCTTCATATCCTTTATCTGAGTTTTTTGCATGCTTAGATATCTTATGGCCTTCCCGAACCTCCATTCGGGTGCCCGAAACTTCAAATGTACAGATAGTTACGTCCTTTAAAACTTGAGTCTTTTCTTGTGTACGAATCTCTATGTCATTGTCGCATAGTGAGTCCGATTACCTTCCGGTCAGCTTCATATCCTTTATCTGAGTCTGTTGCTTGCTTAGATATCTTATGGCTTTCCCGTTCCTCCATTCGGGTGCCCGAAACTTCAAATGAACCGCTAGTTACGTCCACTAAAACACGAGTCTTTTCTTGTGTACGAATCTCTGTGTCATTATCCTATCGTGAGTCTGATTACCGTCCGGTAAGCTTCATATCCTTTATCTGCGTCTGTTGCATGCTCAGATATCTTCTGGCCTTCCCGTTCCTCCATTCGGTTGCCCGAAACTTCAAATGAACCGCTAGTTACGTCCATTAAAACACGAGTCTTTTCTTGTGTACGAATCTCTGTGTCATTGTCCCAGCGTGAGTCCGATTACCGTCCGGTCAGCTTCATATCCTTTATCTGAGTCTGTTGCATGCTCAGATATCTTTTGGCCTTCCCGTTCCTCCATTCGGGTGCCCGAAACTTCAAATGAACCGCTAGTTACGTCCATTAAAACACGAGTCTTTTCTTGTGTACGAATCTCTGTGTCATTGTCCCATCGTGAGTCCGTTTACCGTCCGGTAAGATTCATATCATTTATCTGAGTCTGTTGCATGCTCAGATATCTTATGGCCTTCCCGTTCCTCCATTCGGGTGCCCGAAACTTCAAATGAACCACTAGTTACGTCCATTAAAACACGAGTCTTTTCTTGTGTACGAATCTCTGTGTCATTGTCCCATCGTGAGTCCGATTACGTACGGTTAGCTTCATATCCTTTATCTGAGTCTGTTGCATGCTTAGATATCTTATGGCTTTCCCGTTCCTCCATTCGGGTGCCCGAAATTTCAAATGTACCGATAGTTACGTCCTTTAAAACTCGAGTGTTTTCTTGTGTACGAATCTCTGTGTCATTGTCGCATCGTGAGTCCGATTACCGACCAGTCAGCTTCATATCCTTTATCTGAGTCTGTTGCATGCTTAGATATCTTATGGCTTTCCCGTTCCTCCATTCGGGTGCCCGA
The DNA here is from genome assembly GCA_032199755.1 of Ambrosia artemisiifolia. Lineage (NCBI taxonomy): Eukaryota > Viridiplantae > Streptophyta > Magnoliopsida > Asterales > Asteraceae > Ambrosia > Ambrosia artemisiifolia. Next base: position 15,351,570 of record CM063529.1, read on the forward strand.
AACTTCAAATGAACCGCTATTTACGTTCATTAAAACACGAGTCTTTTCTTGTGTACGAATCTCTGTGTCATTGTCCTATCGTGAGTCCGATTACCGTCTGGTCAGCTTCAGATCCTTTATCAGAGTCTGTTCCATGCTCAGATATCTTAGGGCCTTCCCGTTCCTCCATTCGGTTGCCCGAAACTTCAAATGAACCGCTAGTTACGTCCATTAAAACTCGAGTCTTTTCTTGTGTACGAATCTCTATGTCATTGTCGCATCGTGAGTCCGATTACCGTCCGGTCAGCTTCATATCCTTTATCTGAGTCCTTTGCATGCTTAGATATCTTATGGCCTTCCCGAACCTCCATTCGGGTGCCCGAAACTTCAAATGTACAGATAGTTACGTCCTTTAAAACTCGAGTCTTTTCTTGTGTACGAATCTCTATGTCATTGTCGCATAGTGAGTCCGATTACCTTCCGGTCAGCTTCATATCCTTTATCTGAGTCTGTTGCTTGCTTAGATATTTTATGGCATTCCCGTTCCTCCATTCGGGTGCCCGAAACTTCAAATGAACCGCTAGTTACGTCCACTAAAACACGAGTCTTTTCTTGTGTACGAATCTCTGTGTCATTATCCCATCGTGAGTCTGATTACCGTCCGGTAAGCTTCATATCCTTTATCTGCGTCTGTTGCATGCTCAGATATCTTCTGGCCTTCCCGTTCCTCCATTCGGTTGCCCGAAACTTCAAATGAACCGCTAGTTACGTCCATTAAAACACGAGTCTTTTCTTGTGTACGAATCTCTGTGTCATTGTCCCAGCGTGAGTCCGATTACCGTCCGGTCAGCTTCATATCCTTTATCTGAGTCTGTTGCATGCTCAGATATCTTTTGGCCTTCCCGTTCCTCCATTCGGGTGCCCGAAACTTCAAATGAACCGCTAGTTACGTCCATTAAAACACGAGTCTTTTCTTGTGTACGAATCTCTGTGTCATTGTCCCATCGTGAGTCCGTTTACCGTCCGGTAAGATTCATATCATTTATCTGAGTCTGTTGCATGCTCAGATATCTTGTGGCCTTCCCGTTCCTCTATTCGGGTGCACGAAACTTCAAATGAACCGCTAGTTACGTCCATTAAAACACGAGTCTTTTCTTGTGTACGAATCTTTGTGTCATTGTCCCATCGTGAGTCCGGTTACGTACGGTTAGCTTCATATCCTTTATCTGAGTCTGTTGCATGCTTAGATATCTTATGGCTTTCCCGTTCCTCCATTCGGGTGCCCGAAATTTCAAATGTACCGATAGTTACGTCCTTTAAAACTCGAGTGTTTTCTTGTGTACGAATCTCTGTGTCATTGTCGCATCGTGAGTCCGATTACCGACCAGTCAGCTTCATATCCTTTATCTGAGTCTGTTGCATGCTTAGATATCTTATGGCTTTCCCGTTCCTCCATTCGGGTGCCCGAAACTTCAAATGAACCGCTATTTACGTTCATTAAAACACGAGTCTTTTCTTGTGTACGAATCTCTGTGTCATTGTCCCATCGAGAGTCCGATTACCGTCCGGTCAGCTTCATATCCTTTATCTGAGTCTGTTGCATGCTCAGATATCTTATGGCCTTCCCGTTCCTCCATTCGGGTGCCCGAAACTTCAAATGAACCGCTAGTTACGTCCATTAAAACACGAGTCTTTTCTTGTGTACGAATCTCTGTGTCATTGTCACATCGTGAGTCCGATTACCGTCCGGTCTGCTTCGTATCCTTTAACATAGTTTGTTGCATGATCAAATATCTTATGGCGTTCCCGTTCCTCCATTCGGGTGCCCGAAACTTCATATGAACCGATAGTTCCGTCCATTAAAACTCGAGTCTTTTCTTGTGTTTGAATCTCTGTGTCATTGTCCCATCGTGAGTCCGTTTACCGTCCGGTAAGATTCATATCATTTATCTGAGTCTGTTGCATGCTCAGATATCTTATGGCCTTCCCGTTCCTCCATTCGGGTGCCCGAAACTTCAAATGAACCGCTAGTTACGTCCATTAAAACACGAGTCTTTTCTTGTGTACGAATCTCTATGTCATTGTCCCATCGTGAGTCCGATTACGTCCGGTTAGCTTCATATCCTTTATCTGAGGCTGTTGCATGCTTAGCTATCTTATGGCTTTCCCGTTCCTCCATTCGTGTGCCCGAAATTTCAAATGTACCGATAGTTACGTCCTTTAAAACTCGAGTCTTTTCTTGTGTACGAATCTCTGTGTCATTGTCGCATCGTGAGTCCGATTACCGTCCAGTCAGCTTCATATCCTTTATCTGAGTCTGTTGCATGCTTAGATATCTTATGGCTTTCCCGTTCCTCCATTCGTGTGCCCGAAACTTCAAATGAACCGCTATTTACGTTCATTAAAACACGAGTCTTTTCTTGTGTACGAATCTCTGTGTCATTGTCCCATCGTGAGTCCGATTACCGTCCGGTCAGCTTCATATCCTTTATCTGAGTCTGTTGCATGCTTAGATATCTTATGGCTTTCCCGTTCCTCCATTCGGGTTCCCGAAACATCAACTGTACCGATAGTTACGTCATTTAAAACTCGAGTCTTTTCTTGTGTACGAATCTTTGTGTCATTGTCGCATCGTGAGTCCGATTACCGTCCGGTCAGCTTCGTATCCTTTATCTGAGTCCTTTGCATGCTTAGATATCTTATGGCCTTCCCGAACCTCCATTCGGGTGCCCGAAACTTCAAATGTACAGATAGTTACGTCCTTTAAAACTCGAGTCTTTTCTTGTGTACGAATGTCTATGTCATTGTCGCATAGTGAGTCTGATTACCTTCCGGTCAGCTTCATATCCTTTATCTGAGTCTGTTGCTTGCTTAGATATCTTATGGCTTTCCCGTTCCTCCATTCGGGTGCCCGAAACTTCAAATGAACCGCTAGTTACGTCCACTAAAACACAAGTCTTTTCTTGTGTACGAATCTCTGTGTCATTGTCCCATCGTGAGTCTGATTACCGTCCGGTAAGCTTCATATCCTTTATCTGCGTCTGTTGCATGCTCAGATATCTTCTGGCCTTCCCGTTCCTCCATTCGGGTGCCCGAAACTTCAAATGAACCGCTAGTTACGTCCATTAAAACACGAGTCTTTTCTTGTGTACGAATCTCTGTGTCATTGTCCCAGCGTGAGTCCGATTACCGTCCGGTCAGCTTCATATCCTTTATCTGAGTCTGTTGCATGCTCAGATATCTTTTGGCCTTCCCGTTCCTCCATTCGGGTGCCCGAAACTTCAAATGAACCGCTAGTTACGTCCATTAAAACACGAGTCTTTTCTTGTGTACGAATCTCTGTGTCATTGTCCCATCGTGAGTCCGTTTACCGTCCGGTAAGATTCATATCATTTATCAGAGTCTGTTCCATGCTCAGATATCTTAGGGCCTTCCCGTTCCTCCATTCGGGTGCCCGAAACTTCAAATGAACCGCTAGTTACGTCCATTAAAACTCGAGTCTTTTCTTGTGTACGAATCTCTATGTCATTGTCGCATCGTGAGTCCGATTACCGTCCGGTCAGCTTCATATCCTTTATCTGAGTCCTTTGCATGCTTAGATATCTTATGGCCTTCCCGAACCTCCATTCGGGTGCCCGAAACTTCAAATGTACAGATAGTTACGTCCTTTAAAACTCGAGTCTTTTCTTGTGTACGAATCTCTATGTCATTGTCGCATAGTGAGTCCGATTACCTTCCGATCAGCTTCATATCCTTTATCTGAGTCTGTTGCTTGCTTAGATATCTTGTGGCTTTCCCGTTCCTCCATTCGGGTGCCCGAAACTTCAAATGAACCGCTAGTTACGTCCACTAAAACACGAGTCTTTTCTTGTGTACGAATCTCTGTGTCATTGTCCCATCGTGAGTCTGATTACCGTCCGGTAAGCTTCATATCCTTTATCTGCGTCTGTTGCATGCTCAGATATCTTCTGGCCTTCCCGTTCCTCCATTCGGTTGCCCGAAACTTCAAATGAACCGCTAGTTACTTCCATTAAAACACGAGTCTTTTCTTGTGTACGAATCTCTGTGTCATTGTCCCAGCGTGAGTCCGATTACCGTCCGGTCAGCTTCATATCCTTTTTTTTTTTTGATAAAGGAGTCATTGCTCCGGTAAATTTATTAATAATAAAAATATTTACAACCAAATTGGGCCAAGATCATTACAAAAAAATAACCTAACAAACCTAGATCAAAGCCCAATATCCATACAACCCACAAAACCATCTAAACAAACAAACCATTAGATCCGCATAACACAGCCCATTTACCCTGGATCAAAGTCAAAGCCCACTTCAAAAAACATATCTAAACCCAACCCGTTACATTTTCCCAAGTCCTTTGACATAAGATCAGCTCTTTTGCAGCAAGTCTCCAACCTTCTCGTACACAGCAGAACTCTAAGACTCGATTCAATCCTGTCCTTCATAGCCAAAGCTTTCTGACCCTTCAATTGCTTCTTTATCCTCTTGCCTTCATGACTATCAGTAATATCCAACTCTTGTGCAGTCTCCTTGTCTTGATTACTGCAGACTTCAAACCAGCAGCTCTTTCTTTCATTTCCAGAATCCACATCAATTATACTGAATGTGTTACAAATACAACTCTCAAATAAATTCCCAGCCCCAATACAGAAAACCCATACATGATCAAAACTAACATATAAAGAGCCTAACTGACACTCTTCATAATACTTATAACCTGTTTGTATCTGATCAAAACTCATGCATACAGACTCACAAATCATGACAGTACACTTCCTGGACAAACACTGAAACAAAATCATTTGTTTAAAGCAATTCAGCCATGTCCAGCCAACCCATTCCTGCAAATAGCCCATCCCATCCCATAAAAGAACCCCAAAACACCTATGACTAAACACAAGAAAAGGTTTAAGAAATGAACAATTCAAAAATGAAAGGGTTTCCCATCCTTGTGTAGAGCTAGAAAATGTAAAAAAGTGAGGGGAGGAAGATAATGTCCTAAACACAAGGATGATGTCCAACCTTATCTCTCCAGGGGTTAAGCATACTCCATGCTCCAATCCTAACCACCAATCAAAAAAGGCAGAATTGAACCAAGCTCCAAAGAAAAGAGGTGGGCTCAACAGAACTGTACAAAACAGAAAATAAAGAAAAAAACAATGAATGCAAACAGGAAGCCTTTTCAGCCAGATCTCTACCCATACGTATTTAGTGCTCCTTATTACTGCGAGTTCCCAAAATATATAACCCATCCCACCCATAGGCAAGTGCCTAAGACTCAATATGGACTCAAACTTCAACAGAACAAGGCTCAACAAAGACCATAAAGGCCAAAAGGTTCCTGACCAGTGAGTAGTACTAAAAAATATAAAATTGAGGGAGGAAATAAATGTCCTAAACTCACTGACCAGTTCCATCCTTATAACTCCCTGGTTTAAGCTTACTCCAAGCTTCATTAATCCTATCCACCAAATACAAACCGCTGAATTGAGCCCAGTTTCAAAGTTTAAAACAAAGCTCAACAGAACATTTTGTAAAAGAAAAATCATATTAAAATTTTGAGATAAAACAGATGGCTTGGACAGCCAGATCACTACCCAAACGTTTTTTGTACACCAAACTCCAGCAGGATCCCAAGTAAATAAACCCAGACCCCCCCTAGGCAAGTGCCTAACTGACTCAACAGACCAAGACCCATGAACACTAGACTGACCAGACCCACATATATACAGAAGCAGCTTTCTTAACCACTGATGACATCTACCAAATACCTTGACCATAAAAGAAAGAAAAGATCCTAAATCAGTGGAAAAGACCATCCTTATCTCTCCATGAACCAGGCTTACTCCAAGCCTTCCAAAAGCTATTCTCCGAGCATCATGAGCTAAATCAGGCCCATTCTTCCCAAAGGAAGGGGAACCTGACAGAGTAAAAAAGGACCAGACAACAAAAGACACAATCAAAATAAAAATGACCCAACAGAAGACACACCAAGACACCAAGCAGACAATGACACCAGGAAGCCTACAAGGCCAGAATCCTAAATCCCCTTTACACAGTCTCCAGATTACAGCAAGTTCCCATGCCCCCCACCCCAAAATAAAAAAGTTACTATTATTAATAAAGCTATTATCAATACTAACCATATAATTATCATTAGTAAAATATTTGTGAATACTATTATCATTAATGAAACTATTACTATAAAAACTGATATATACTATAATACTATTATCATTATGAAAGACATAAAACAACCAACACCCCTTAACAAACTCATTCAACCCACCCCCAGCCATAGAATTTTCCTTCATCAATATTTCCATCATCAATAAATCACATGAAAATCCCACACTGCAGCAGCCAGCTGCACCTGAGCATTCTTTTTAAACTTCAGACTCATTAATCTCATTCTCACCATATCCTGAAGCTGCTTACATAAAACTTCAATAGACCTACTTCCAGTTTTAAAGATCCTATTGTTTCTTTCTTGCCAAACCAAATAAATGGCAGCCCCAATCACCAGCTTTTGAATTATACTCCAAATTGAATTATTATTCCTTTTCTCTTCAGCAAACTTAATCAAGTTCTCCCATGATGGAAGAAAATGATCCAACTTTGCTTTAACCATCATTCTACACCAAACAGCCTTCGTAAAACTACATTCAAAGAACAAATGTTTATGGCTATCTGGAACATTATGACAGAAAACACATTTCAAGTCCTCTGTATTACCCCAAGCTAACATCCTATCCTGTGTTGGCAGCCTTTGTCTAATAGCCAGCCACACAATAAAGGCATGCCTTGGGATATTCTGCTTGTACCAAACAAAGTCCACCCACTTAACTTTGTTCTTCTTCATACATAACTTACTGTACACAACCTTAGTAGAAAAAGGAACAGAATTATTCTCAACATCCCTCCACATAAAATGATCCCTACCTGCAGAATCCAACAAAGGAACCCCTTCTTCAAAAAACCATGGATATTTAACTTTCCAGGTCTCAGGCACTGCCCAACACCTATTCACCACTAAATCAGCCACCTTACAATTCCAACCCAACCCAGTTTCTCTAATATCCCTTCTATCTAAAAGGTTAATCAGAGGACCCCTACTAGCCAATTATCAAACCAGGCACTTATCAATTTACCATTCCCCATCTTAGTACAATAATTCTCTTTAACAAATTTCCTACACTCCAAAATCTGCTTCCAGAACCATGAATCAGAATTGGTTCCCTCAACAGACCACAAATGTTTACCATGCAATCTATACGAATAAATCCAATTTACCCACACAGAATCTCTTTTGTAAAGAATACTCCAAATATGTTTCGTCATTAAGGCTATATTCCTATATTTTAAAGAAGGAATAGACAACCCACCATGGTCCTTACTCAAACAAACATCCTCCCAACTAACCTTAGCAGCCCCAGGTCTGTACTCACTCTTACCCCACAAAAAAACCCTTACAATCCTGTCAATATCCTCAATAACTGTACTAGGCAGAATGAACAATGAAGCCCAATAGACAGTTAAAGAGGATAGAACAGACTGCACTAGTTGCAGCCTACCTGCATAAGACAGAAATTTGTTTTTCCAATCATTAACCCTACTCTTGACCTTCTCCACTAACACAGAGCAATCTTTCAGGTACAACCTCTTAGAACTTAGAGGAATTCCCAAATACTTAACAGGGAATTCCCCAAGCTTAAAAGGCAAGATCTCTCTAATCCTCTCTTGTGATTCACCTTCCACATTTCCAAAAAATATTTCACTCTTATTTTGATTAGGAAACAAACCTGAATAAGAGCTAAATTCATCCAAAGCCTTTTTCAAAACACACCAAGAATCCACTTCAGCTGACCCAAACATAAAAAGGTCATCCGCAAAGCATAGATGAGTAAGATTAAGCTCATCACACTTCCAGTGATACTTAAACTCCTCAGCTTCCAAAATCTGCCTCTTTAAGATTAAATTTAGAACTTCCATTACTAAAGCATAGATGAGTCCGATTACCGTCCGGTCAGCTTCATATCCTTTATCTGAGTCTGTTGCATGCTCAGATATATTTTGGCCTTCCCGTTCCTCCATTCGGGTGCCTGAAACTTCAAATGAACCGCTAGTTACGTCCATTAAAACACGAGTCTTTTCTTGTGTACGAATCTCTGTGTCATTGTCCCATCGTGAGTCCGTTTACCGTCCGGTAAGATTCATATCATTTATCTGAGTCTGTTGCATGCTCAGATATCTTATGGCCTTCCCGTTCCTCCATTCGGGTGCCCGAAACTTCAAATGAACCACTAGTTACGTCCATTAAAACACGAGTCTTTTCTTGTGTACGAATCTCTGTGTCATTGTCCCATCGTGAGTCCGATTACGTACGGTTAGCTTCCTATCCTTTATCTGAGTCTGTTGCATGCTTAGATATCTTATGGCTTTCCCGTTCCTCCATTCGGGTGCCCGAAATTTCAAATGTACCGATAGTTACGTCCTTTAAAACTCGAGTGTTTTCTTGTGTACGAATCTCTGTGTCATTGTCGCATCGTGAGTCCGATTACAGACCAGTCAGCTTCATATCCTTTATCTGAGTCTGTTGCATGCTTAGATATCTTATGGCTTTCCCGTTCCTCCATTCGGGTGCCCGAAACTTCAAATGAACCGCTATTTACGTTCATTAAAACACGAGTCTTTTCTTGTGTACGAATCTCTGTGTCATTGTCCTATCGTGAGTCCGATTACCGTCCGGTCAGCTTCAGATCCTTTATCAGAGTCTGTTCCATGCTCAGATATCTTAGGGCCTTCCCGTTACTCCATTCGGCTGCCCGAAACTTCAAATGAACCGCTAGTTACGTCCATTAAAACTCGAGTCTTTTCTTGTGTACGAATCTCTATGTCATTGTCGCATCGTGAGTCCGATTACCGTCCGCTCAGCTTCATATCCTTTATCTGAGTCCTTTGCATGCTTAGATATCTTATGGCCTTCCCGAACCTCCATTCGGGTGCCCAAAACTTCAAATGTACAGATAGTTACGTCCTTTAAAACTCGAGTCTTTTCTTGTGTACGAATCTCTATGTCATTGTCGCATAGTGAGTCCGATTACCTTCCGGTCAGCTTCATACCCTTTATCTGAGCATGTTGCTTGCTTAGATATCTTATGGCCTTCCCGTTCCTCCATTCGGGTGCCCGAAACTTCAAATGAACCGCTAGTTACGTCCACTAAAACACGAGTCTTTTCTTGTGTACGAATCTCTGTGTCATTATCCCATCGTGAGTCTGATTACCATCCGGTAAGCTTCATATCCTTTATCTGCGTTTGTTGCATGCTCAGATATCTTCTGGCCTTCCCGTTCCTCCATTCGGTTGCCCGAAACTTCAAATGAACCGCTAGTTATGTCCATTAAAACACGAGTCTTTTCTTGTGTACGAATCTCTGTGTCATTGTCCCATCGTGAGTCCGTTTACCGTCCGGTAAGATTCATATCATTTATCTGAGTCTGTTACATGCTCAGATATCTTATGGCCTTCCCGTTCCTCCATTCGGGTGCCCGAAACTTCAAATGAACCACTAGTTACGTCCATTAAAACACGAGTCTTTTCTTGTGTACGAATCTCTGTGTCATTGTCCCATCGTGAGTCCGATTACGTACGGTTAGCTTCATATCCTTTATCTGAGTCTGTTGCATGCTTAGATATCTTATGGCTTTCCCGTTCCTCCATTCGGGTGCCCGAAATTTCAAATGTACCGATAGTTACGTCCTTTAAAACTAGAGTGTTTTCTTGTGTACCTCTGTGTCATTGTCGCATCGTGAGTCCGATTACCGACCAGGCCGCTTCATATCCTTTATCAGAGTCTGTTCCATGCTCAGATATCTTAGGGCCTTCCCGTTCCTCCATTCGGGTGCCCAAAACTTCAAATGAACCGCTAGTTACGTCCATTAAAACTCGAGTCTTTTCTTGTGTACGAATCTCTATGTCATTGTCGCATCGTGAGTCCGATTACCGTCCGGTCAGCTTCATATCCTTTATCTGAGTTTTTTGCATGCTTAGATATCTTATGGCCTTCCCGAACCTCCATTCGGGTGCCCGAAACTTCAAATGTACAGATAGTTACGTCCTTTAAAACTTGAGTCTTTTCTTGTGTACGAATCTCTATGTCATTGTCGCATAGTGAGTCCGATTACCTTCCGGTCAGCTTCATATCCTTTATCTGAGTCTGTTGCTTGCTTAGATATCTTATGGCTTTCCCGTTCCTCCATTCGGGTGCCCGAAACTTCAAATGAACCGCTAGTTACGTCCACTAAAACACGAGTCTTTTCTTGTGTACGAATCTCTGTGTCATTATCCTATCGTGAGTCTGATTACCGTCCGGTAAGCTTCATATCCTTTATCTGCGTCTGTTGCATGCTCAGATATCTTCTGGCCTTCCCGTTCCTCCATTCGGTTGCCCGAAACTTCAAATGAACCGCTAGTTACGTCCATTAAAACACGAGTCTTTTCTTGTGTACGAATCTCTGTGTCATTGTCCCAGCGTGAGTCCGATTACCGTCCGGTCAGCTTCATATCCTTTATCTGAGTCTGTTGCATGCTCAGATATCTTTTGGCCTTCCCGTTCCTCCATTCGGGTGCCCGAAACTTCAAATGAACCGCTAGTTACGTCCATTAAAACACGAGTCTTTTCTTGTGTACGAATCTCTGTGTCATTGTCCCATCGTGAGTCCGTTTACCGTCCGGTAAGATTCATATCATTTATCTGAGTCTGTTGCATGCTCAGATATCTTATGGCCTTCCCGTTCCTCCATTCGGGTGCCCGAAACTTCAAATGAACCACTAGTTACGTCCATTAAAACACGAGTCTTTTCTTGTGTACGAATCTCTGTGTCATTGTCCCATCGTGAGTCCGATTACGTACGATTAGCTTCATATCCTTTATCTGAGTCTGTTGCATGCTTAGATATCTTATGGCTTTCCCGTTCCTCCATTCGGGTGCCCGAAATTTCAAATGTACCGATAGTTACGTCCTTTAAAACTCGAGTGTTTTCTTGTGTACGAATCTCTGTGTCATTGTCGCATCGTGAGTCCGATTACCGACCAGTCAGCTTCATATCCTTTATCTGAGTCTGTTGCATGCTTAGATATCTTATGGCTTTCCCGTTCCTCCATTCGGGTGCCCGAAACTTCAAATGAACCGCTATTTACGTTCATTAAAACACGAGTCTTTTCTTGTGTACGAATCTCTGTGTCATTGTCCTATCGTGAGTCCGATTACCGTCCGGTCAGCTTCAGATCCTTTATCAGAGTCTGTTCCATGCTCAGATATCTTAGGGCCTTCCCGTTCCTCCATTCGGTTGCCCGAAACTTCAAATGAACCGCTAGTTACGTCCATTAAAACTCGAGTCTTTTCTTGTGTACGAATCTCTATGTCATTGTCGCATCGTGAGTCCGATTACCGTCCGGTCAGCTTCATATCCTTTATCTGAGTCCTTTGCATGCTTAGATATCTTATGGCCTTCCCGAACCTCCATTCGGGTGCCCGAAACTTCAAATGTACAGATAGTTACGTCCTTTAAAACTCGAGTCTTTTCTTGTGTACGAATCTCTATGTCATTGTCGCATAGTGAGTCCGATTACCTTCCGGTCAGCTTCATATCCTTTATCTGAGTCTGTTGCTTGCTTAGATATTTTATGGCATTCCCGTTCCTCCATTCGGGTGCCCGAAACTTCAAATGAACCGCTAGTTACGTCCACTAAAACACGAGTCTTTTCTTGTGTACGAATCTCTGTGTCATTATCCCATCGTGAGTCTGATTACCGTCCGGTAAGCTTCATATCCTTTATCTGTGTCTGTTGCATGCTCAGATATCTTCTGGCCTTCCCGTTCCTCCATTCGGTTGCCCGAAACTTCAAATGAACCGCTAGTTACGTCCATTAAAACACGAGTCTTTTCTTGTGTACGAATCTCTGTGTCATTGTCCCAGCGTGAGTCCGATTACCGTCCGGTCAGCTTCATATCCTTTATCTGAGTCTGTTGCATGCTCAGATATCTTTTGGCCTTCCGGTTCCTCCATTCGGGTGCCCGAAACTTCAAATGAACCGCTAGTTACGTCCATTAAAACACGAGTCTTTTCTTGTGTACGAATCTCTGAGTCATTGTCCCATCGTGAGTCCGTTTACCGTCCGGTAAGATTCATATCATTTATCTGAGTCTGTTGCATGCTCAAATATCTTGTGGCCTTCCCGTTCCTCTATTCGGGTGCACGAAACTTCAAATGAACCGCTAGTTACGTCCATTAAAACACGAGTCTTTTCTTGTGTACGAATCTTTGTGTCATTGTCCCATCGTGAGTCCGGTTACGTACGGGTAGCTTCATATCCTTTATCTGAGTCTGTTGCATGCTTAGATATCTTATGGCTTTCCCGTTCCTCCATTCGGGTGCCCGAAATTTCAAATGTACCGATAGTTACGTCCTTTAAAACTCGAGTGTTTTCTTGTGTACGAATCTCTGTGTCATTGTCGCATCGTGAGTCCGATTACCGACCAGTCAGCTTCATATCCTTTATCTGAGTCTGTTGCATGCTTAGATATCTTATGGCTTTCCCGTTCCTCCATTCGGGTGCCCGAAACTTCAAATGAACCGCTATTTACGTTCATTAAAACACGAGTCTTTTCATGTGTACGAATCTCTGTGTCATTGTCCTATCGTGAGTCCGATTACCGTCCGGTCAGCTTCATATCCTTTATCAGAGTCTGTTCCATGCTCAGATATCTTAGGGCCTTCCCGTTCCTCCATTCGGGTGCCCGAAACTTCAAATAAACCGCTAGTTACGTCCATTAAAACTCGAGTCTTTTCTTGTGTACGAATCTCTATGTCATTGTCGCATCGTGAGTCCGATTACCGTCCGGTCAGCTTCATATCCTTTATCTGAGTCCTTTGCATGCTTAGATATCTTATGGCCTTCCCGAACCTCCATTCGGGTGCCCGAAACTTCAAATGTACAGATAGTTACGTCCTTTAAAACTCGAGTCTTTTCTTGTGTACGAATCTCTATGTCATTGTCGCATAGTGAGTCCGATTACCTTCCGGTCAGCTTCATATCCTTTATCTGAGTCTGTTGCTTGCTTAGATATCTTATGGCTTTCCCGTTCCTCCATTCGGGTGCCCGAAACTTCAAATGAACCGCTAGTTACGTCCACTAAAACACGAGTCTTTTCTTGTGTACGAATCTCTGTGTCATTATCCCATCGTGAGTCTGATTACCGTCCGGTAAGCTTCATATCCTTTATCTGCGTCTGTTGCATGCTCAGATATCTTCTGGCCTTCCCATTCCTCCATTCGGTTGCCCGAAACTTCAAATGAACCGCTAGTTACGTCCATTAAAACACGAGTCTTTTCTTGTGTACGAATCTCTGTGTCATTATCCCAGCGTGAGTCCGATTACCGTCCGGTCAGCTTCATATCCTTTATCTGAGTCTGTTGCATGCTCAGATATCTTTTGGCCTTCCCGTTCCTCCATTCGGGTGCCCGAAACTTCAAATGAACCGCTAGTTACGTCCATTAAAACACGAGTCTTTTCTTGTGTACGAATCTCTGTGTCATTGTCCCATCGTGAGTCCGATTACGTACGGTTAGCTTCATATCCTTTATCTGAGTCTGTTGCATGCTTAGATATCTTATGGCTTTCCCGTTCCTCCATTCGGGTGCCCGAAATTTCAAATGTACCGATAGTTACGTCCTTTAAAACTCGAGTGTTTTCTTGTGTACGAATCTCTGTGTCATTGTCGCATCGTGAGTCCGATTACCGACCAGTCAGCTTCATATCCTTTATCTGAGTCTGTTGCATGCTTAGATATCTTATGGCTTTCCCGTTCCTCCATTCGGGTGCCCGAAACTTCAAATGAACCGCTATTTACGTTCATTAAAACACGAGTCTTTTCTTGTGTACGAATCTCTGTGTCATTGTCCTATCGTGAGTCCGATTACCGTCCGGTCAGCTTCAGATACTTTATCAGAGTCTGTTCCATGCTCAGATATCTTAGGGCCTTCCCGTTCCTCCATTCGGTTGCCCGAAACTTCAAACGAACCGCTAGTTACGTCCATTAAAACTCGAGTCTTTTCTTGTGTACGAATCTCTATGTCATCGTCGCATCGTGAGTCCGATTACCGTCCGGTCAGCTTCATATCCTTTATCTGAGTCCTTTGCATGCTTAGATATCTTATGGCCTTCCCGAACCTCCATTCGGGTGCCCGAAACTTCAAATGTACAGATAGTTACGTCCTTTAAAACTCGAGTCTTTTCTTGTGTACGAATCTCTATGTCATTGTCGCATAGTGAGTCCGATTACCTTCCGGTCAGCTTCATATCCTTTATCTGAGTCTGTTGCTTGCTTAGATATTTTATGGCTTTCCCGTTCCTCCATTCGGGTGCCCGAAACTTCAAATGAACCGCTAGTTACGTCCACTAAAACACGAGTCTTTTCTTGTGTACGAATCTCTGTGTCATTGTCCCAGCGTGAGTCCGATTACCGTCCGGTCAGCTTCATATCCTTTATCTGAGTCTGTTGCATGCTCAGATATCTTTTGGCCTTCCCGTTCCTCCATTCGGGTGCCCGAAACTTCAAATGAACCGCTAGTTACGTCCATTAAAACACGAGTCTTTTCTTGTGTACGAATCTCTGTGTCATTGTCCCATCGTGAGTCCGTTTACCGTCCGGTAAGATTCATATCATTTATCTGAGTCTGTTGCATGCTCAGATATCTTATGGCCTTCCCGTTCCTCCATTCGGGTCCCCGAAACTTCAAATGAACCACTAGTTACGTCCATTAAAACACTAGTCGTTTCTTATGTACGAATCTCTGTGTCATTGTCCCATCGTGAGTCCGATTACGTACGGTTAGCTTCATATCCTTTATCTGAGTCTGTTGCATGCTCAGATATCTTATGGCCTTCCCGTTCCTCCATTCGGGTCCCCGAAACTTCAAATGAACCACTAGTTACGTCCATTAAAAACTAGTCTTTTCTTGTGTACGAATCTCTGTGTCATTGTCCCATCGTGAGTCCGATTACGTACGGTTAGCTTCATATCCTTTATCTGAGTCTGTTGCATGCTTAGATATCTTATGGCTTTCCCGTTCCTCCATTCGGGTGCCCGAAATTTCAAATGTACCGATAGTTACGTCCTTTAAAACTCGAGTGTTTTCTTCTGTACGAATCTCTGTGTCATTGTCGCATCGTGAGTCCGATTACTGACCAGTCAGCTTCATATCCTTTATCTGAGTCTGTTGCATGCTTAGATATCTTATGGCTTTCCCGTTCCTCCATTCGGGTGCCCGAAACTTCAAATGAACCGCTATTTACGTTCATTAAAACACGAGTCTTTTCTTTTGTACGAATCTCTGTGTCATTGTCCTATCGTGAGTCCGATTACCGTCCGGTCAGCTTCATATCCTTTATCAGAGTCTGTTCCATGGTCAGATATCTTAGGGCCTTCCCGTTCCTCCATTCGGTTGCCCGAAACTTCAAATGAACCGCTAGTTACGTCCATTAAAACTCGAGTCTTTTCTTATGTACGAATCTCTATGTCATTGTCGCATCGTTAGTCCGATTACCGTCCGCTCAGCTTCATATCCTTTATCTGAGTCCTTTGCATGCTTAAATATCTTATGGCCTTCCCGAACCTCCATTCGGGTGCCCGAAACTTCAAATATACAGATAGTTACGTCCTTTAAAACTCGAGTCTTTTCCTGTGTACGAATCTCTATGTCATTGTCGCATAGTGAGTCCGATTACCTTCCGGTTAGCTTCATATCCTTTATCTGAGCCTGTTGCTTGCTTAGATATCTTATGGCCTTCCCGTTCCTCCATTCGGGTGCCCGAAACTTCAAATGAACCGCTAGTTACGTCCACTAAAACACGAGTTTTTTCTTGTGTATGAATCTCTGTGTCATTATCCCATCGTGAGTCTGATTACCATCCGGTAAGCTTCATATCCTTTATCTGCGTTTGTTGCATGCTCAGATATCTTCTGGCCTTCCCGTTCCTCCATTCGGTTGCCCGAAACTTCAAATGAACCGCTAGTTACGTCCATTAAAACACGAGTCTTTTCTTGTGTACGAATCTTTGTGTCATTATCCCAGCGTGAGTCCGATTACCGTCCGGTCAGCTTCATATCCTTTATCTGAGTCTGTTGCATGCTCAGATATCTTTAGGCCTTCCCGTTCCTCCATTCGGGTGCCCGAAACTTCAAATGAACCGCTAGTTACGTCCATTAAAACACGAGTCTTTTCTTGTGTACGAATCTCTGTGTCATTGTCCCATCGTGAGTCCGTTTACCGTCCGGTAAGATTCATATCATTTATCTGAGTCTGTTGCATGCTCAGATATCTTATGGCCTTCCCGTTCCTCTATTCGGGTGCCCGAAACTTCAAATGAACCGCTAGTTACGTCCATTAAAACACGAGTCTTTTCTTGTGTACGAATCTTTGTGTCATTGTCCCATCGTGAGTCCGATTACGTACGGTTAGCTTCATATCCTTTATCTGAGTCTGTTGCATGCTTAGATATCTTATGGCTTTCCCGTTCCTCCATTCGGGTGCCCGAAATTTCAAATGTACCGATAGTTACGTCCTTTAAAACTCGAGTGTTTTCTTGTGTACGAATCTCTGTGTCATTGTCGCATCGTGAGTCCGATTACCGACCAGTCAGCTTCATATCCTTTATCTGAGTCTGTTGCTTGCTTAGATATCTTCTGGCCTTCCCATTCCTCCATTCGGTTGCCCGAAACTTCAAATGAACCGCTAGTTACGTCCATTAAAACACGAGTCTTTTCTTGTGTACGAATCTCTGTGTCATTATCCCAGCGTGAGTCCGATTACCGTCCGGTCAGCTTCATATCCTTTATCTGAGTCTGTTGCATGCTCAGATATCTTTTGGCCTTCCCGTTCCTCCATTCGGGTGCCCGAAACTTCAAATGAACCGCTAGTTACGTCCATTAAAACACGAGTCTTTTCTTGTGTACGAATCTCTGTGTCATTGTCCCATCGTGAGTCCGTTTACCGTCCGGTAAGATTCATATCATTTATCTGAGTCTGTTGCATGCTCATATATCTTATGGCCTTCCCGTTCCTCCATTCGGGTGCCCGAAACTTCAAATGAACCACTAGTTACGTCCATTAAAACACGAGTCTTTTCTTGTGTACGAATCTCTGTGTCATTGTCCCATCGTGAGTCCGATTACGTACGGTTAGCTTCATATCCTTTATCTGAGTCTGTTGCATGCTTAGATATCTTATGGCTTTCCCGTTCCTCCATTCGGGTGCCCGAAATTTCAAATGTACCGATAGTTACGTCCTTTAAAACTCGAGTGTTTTCTTGTGTACGAATCTCTGTGTCATTGTCGCATCGTGAGTCCGATTACCGACCAGTCAGCTTCATATCCTTTATCTGAGTCTGTTGCTTGCTTAGATATCTTATGGCTTTCCCGTTCCTCCATTCGGGTGCCCGAAACTTCAAATGAACCGCTAGTTACATCCACTAAAACACGAGTCTTTAATTGTGTACGAATCTCTGTGTCATTATCCCATCGTGAGTCTGATTACCGTCCGGTAAGCTTCATATCCTTTATCTGCGTCTGTTGCATGCTCAGATATCTTCTGGCCTTCCCGTTCCTCCATTCGGTTGCCCGAAACTTCAAATGAACCGCTAGTTACGTCCATTAAAACACGAGTCTTTTCTTGTGTACGAATCTCTGTGTCATTGTCCCAGCGTGAGTCCGATTACCGTCCGGTCAGCTTCATATCCTTTATCTGAGTCTGTTGCATGCTCAGATATCTTTTGGCCTTCCCGTTCCTCCATTCGGGTGCCCGAAACTTCAAATGAACCGCTAGTTACGTCCATTAAAACACGAGTCTTTTCTTGTGTACGAATCTCTGTGTCATTGTCCCATCGTGAGTCCGTTTACCGTCCGGTAAGATTCATATCATTTATCTGAGTCTGTTGCATGCTCAGATATCTTATGGCCTTCCCGTTCCTCCATTCGGGTGCCCGAAACTTCAAATGAACCACTAGTTACGTCCATTAAAACACGAGTCTTTTCTTGTGTACGAATCTCTGTGTCATTGTCCCATCGTGAGTCCGATTACGTATGGTTAGCTTCATATCCTTTATCTGAGTCTGTTGCATGCTTAGATATCTTATGGCTTTCCCGTTCCTCCATTCGGGTGCCCGAAATTTCAAATGTACCGATAGTTACGTCCTTTAAAACTCGAGTGTTTTCTTGTGTACGAATCTCTGTGTCATTGTCGCATCGTGAGTCCGATTACCGACCAGTCAGCTTCATATCCTTTATCTGAGTCTGTTGCTTGCTTAGATATCTTATGGCTTTCCCGTTCCTCCATTCGGGTGCCCGAAACTTCAAATGAACCGCTAGTTACGTCCACTAAAACACGAGTCTTTTCTTGTGTACGAATCTCTGTGTCATTATCCCATCGTGAGTCTGATTACCGTCCGGTAAGCTTCATATCCTTTATCTGCGTCTGTTGCATGCTCAGATATCTTCTGGCCTTCCCGTTCCTCCATTCGGTTGCCCGAAACTTCAAATGAACCGCTAGTTACGTCCATTAAAACACGAGTCTTTTCTTGTGTACGAATCTCTGTGTCATTGTCCCAGCGTGAGTCCGATTACCGTCCGGTCAGCTTCATATCCTTTATCTGAGTCTGTTGCATGCTCAGATATCTTTTGGCCTTCCCGTTCCTCCATTCGGGTGCCCGAAACTTCAAATGAACCGCTAGTTACGTCCATTAAAACACGAGTCTTTTCTTGTGTACGAATCTCTGTGTCATTGTCCCATCGTGAGTCCGTTTACCGTCCGGTAAGATTCATATCATTTATCTGAGTCTGTTGCATGCTCAGATATCTTATGGCCTTCCCGTTCCTCCATTCGGGTGCCCGAAACTTCAAATGAACCACTAGTTACGTCCATTAAAACACGAGTCTTTTCTTGTGTACGAATCTCTGTGTCATTGTCCCATCGTGAGTCCGATTACGTACGGTTAGCTTCATATCCTTTATCTGAGTCTGTTGCATGCTTAGATATCTTATGGCTTTCCCGTTCCTCCATTCGGGTGCCCGAAATTTCAAATGTACCGATAGTTACGTCCTTTAAAACTCGAGTGTTTTCTTGTGTACGAATCTCTGTGTCATTGTCGCATCGTGAGTCCGATTACCGACCAGTCAGCTTCATATCCTTTATCTGAGTCTGTTGCATGCTTAGATATCTTATGGCTTTCCCGTTCCTCCATTCGGGTGCCCGAAACTTCAAATGAACCGCTATTTACGTTCATTAAAACACGAGTCTTTTCTTGTGTACGAATCTCTGTGTCATTGTCCTATCGTGAGTCCGATTACCGTCCGGTCAGCTTCAGATCCTTTATCAGAGTCTGTTCCATGCTCAGATATCTTAGGGCCTTCCCGTTCCTCCATTCGGTTGCCCGAAACTTCAAATGAACCGCTAGTTACGTCCATTAAAACTCGAGTCTTTTCTTGTGTACGAATCTCTATGTCATTGTCGCATCGTGAGTCCGATTACCGTCCGGTCAGCTTCATATCCTTTATCTGAGTCCTTTGCATGCTTAGATATCTTATGGCCTTCCCGAACCTCCATTCGGGTGCCCGAAACTTCAAATGTACAGATAGTTACGTCCTTTAAAACTCGAGTCTTTTCTTGTGTACGAATCTCTATGTCATTGTCGCATAGTGAGTCCGATTACCTTCCGGTCAGCTTCATATCCTTTATCTGAGTCTGTTGCTTGCTTAGATATTTTATGGCATTCCCGTTCCTCCATTCGGGTGCTCGAAACTTCAAATGAACCGCTAGTTACGTCCACTAAAACACGAGTCTTTTCTTGTGTACGAATCTCTGTGTCATTGTCCCAGCGTGAGTCCGATTACCGTCCGGTCAGCTTCATATCCTTTATCTGAGTCTGTTGCATGCTCAGATATCTTCTGGCCTTCCCGTTCCTCCATTCGGTTGCCCGAAACTTCAAATGAACCGCTAGTTACGTCCATTAAAACACGAGTCTTTTCTTGTGTACGAATCTCTGTGTCATTGTCCCAGCGTGAGTCCGATTACCGTCCGGTCAGCTTCATATCCTTTATCTGAGTCTGTTGCATGCTCAGATATCTTTTGGCCTTCCCGTTCCTCCATTCGGGTGCCCGAAACTTCAAATGAACCGCTAGTTACGTCCATTAAAACACGAGTCTTTTCTTGTGTACGAATCTCTGTGTCATTGTCCCATCGTGAGTCCGTTTACCGTCCGGTAAGATTCATATCATTTATCTGAGTCTGTTGCATGCTCAGATATCTTATGGCCTTCCCGTTCCTCCATTCGGGTGCCCGAAACTTCAAATGAACCACTAGTTACGTCCATTAAAACACGAGTCTTTTCTTGTGTACGAATCTCTGTGTCATTGTCCCATCGTGAGTCCGATTACGTACGGTTAGCTTCATATCCTTTATCTGAGTCTGTTGCATGCTTAGATATCTTATGGCTTTCCCGTTCCTCCATTCGGGTGCCCGAAATTTCAAATGTACCGATAGTTACGTCCTTTAAAACTCGAGTGTTTTCTTGTGTACGAATCTCTGTGTCATTGTCGCATCGTGAGTCCGATTACCGACCAGTCAGCTTCATATCCTTTATCTGAGTCTGTTGCTTGCTTAGATATCTTATGGCTTTCCCGTTCCTCCATTCGGGTGCCCGAAACTTCAAATGAACCGCTAGTTACGTCCACTAAAACACGAGTCTTTAATTGTGTACGAATCTCTGTGTCATTATCCCATCGTGAGTCTGATTACCGTCCGGTAAGCTTCATATCCTTTATCTGCGTCTGTTGCATGCTCAGATATCTTCTGGCCTTCCCGTTCCTCCATTCGGTTGCCCGAAACTTCAAATGAACCGCTAGTTACGTCCATTAAAACACGAGTCTTTTCTTGTGTACGAATCTCTGTGTCATTGTCCCAGCGTGAGTCCGATTACCGTCCGGTCAGCTTCATATCCTTTATCTGAGTCTGTTGCATGCTCAGATATCTTTTGGCCTTCCCGTTCCTCCATTCGGGTGCCCGAAACTTCAAATGAACCGCTAGTTACGTCCATTAAAACACGAGTCTTTTCTTGTGTACGAATCTCTGTGTCATTGTCCCATCGTGAGTCCGTTTACCGTCCGGTAAGATTCATATCATTTATCTGAGTCTGTTGCATGCTCAGATATCTTATGGCCTTCCCGTTCCTCCATTCGGGTGCCCGAAACTTCAAATGAACCACTAGTTACGTCCATTAAAACACGAGTCTTTTCTTGTGTACGAATCTCTGTGTCATTGTCCCATCGTGAGTCCGATTACGTACGGTTAGCTTCATATCCTTTATCTGAGTCTGTTGCATGCTTAGATATCTTATGGCTTTCCCGTTCCTCCATTCGGGTGCCCGAAATTTCAAATGTACCGATAGTTACGTCCTTTAAAACTCGAGTGTTTTCTTGTGTACGAATCTCTGTGTCATTGTCGCATCGTGAGTCCGATTACCGACCAGTCAGCTTCATATCCTTTATCTGAGTCTGTTGCATGCTTAGATATCTTATGGCTTTCCCGTTCCTCCATTCGGGTGCCCGAAACTTCAAATGAACCGCTATTTACGTTCATTAAAACACGAGTCTTTTCTTGTGTACGAATCTCTGTGTCATTGTCCTATCGTGAGTCCGATTACCGTCCGGTCAGCTTCAGATCCTTTATCAGAGTCTGTTCCATGCTCAGATATCTTAGGGCCTTCCCGTTCCTCCATTCGGTTGCCCGAAACTTCAAATGAACCGCTAGTTACGTCCATTAAAACTCGAGTCTTTTCTTGTGTACGAATCTCTATGTCATTGTCGCATCGTGAGTCCGATTACCGTCCGGTCAGCTTCATATCCTTTATCTGAGTCCTTTGCATGCTTAGATATCTTATGGCCTTCCCGAACCTCCATTCGGGTGCCCGAAACTTCAAATGTACAGATAGTTACGTCCTTTAAAACTCGAGTCTTTTCTTGTGTACGAATCTCTATGTCATTGTCGCATAGTGAGTCCGATTACCTTCCGGTCAGCTTCATATCCTTTATCTGAGTCTGTTGCTTGCTTAGATATTTTATGGCATTCCCGTTCCTCCATTCGGGTGCCCGAAACTTCAAATGAACCGCTAGTTACGTCCACTAAAACACGAGTCTTTTCTTGTGTACGAATCTCTGTGTCATTATCCCATCGTGAGTCTGATTACCGTCCGGTAAGCTTCATATCCTTTATCTGCGTCTGTTGCATGCTCAGATATCTTCTGGCCTTCCCGTTCCTCCATTCGGTTGCCCGAAACTTCAAATGAACCGCTAGTTACGTCCATTAAAACACGAGTCTTTTCTTGTGTACGAATCTCTGTGTCATTGTCCCAGCGTGAGTCCGATTACCGTCCGGTCAGCTTCATATCCTTTATCTGAGTCTGTTGCATGCTCAGATATCTTTTGGCCTTCCCGTTCCTCCATTCGGGTGCCCGAAACTTCAAATGAACCACTAGTTACGTCCATTAAAACACGAGTCTTTTCTTGTGTACGAATCTCTGTGTCATTGTCCCATCGTGAGTCCGATTACGTACGGTTAGCTTCATATCCTTTATCTGAGTCTGTTGCATGCTTAGATATCTTATGGCTTTCCCGTTCCTCCATTCGGGTGCCCGAAATTTCAAATGTACCGATAGTTACGTCCTTTAAAACTCGAGTGTTTTCTTGTGTACGAATCTCTGTGTCATTGTCGCATCGTGAGTCCGATTACCGACCAGTCAGCTTCATATCCTTTATCTGAGTCTGTTGCTTGCTTAGATATCTTATGGCTTTCCCGTTCCTCCATTCGGGTGCCCGAAACTTCAAATGAACCGCTAGTTACGTCCACTAAAACACGAGTCTTTAATTGTGTACGAATCTCTGTGTCATTATCCCATCGTGAGTCTGATTACCGTCCGGTAAGCTTCATATCCTTTATCTGCGTCTGTTGCATGCTCAGATATCTTCTGGCCTTCCCGTTCCTCCATTCGGTTGCCCGAAACTTCAAATGAACCGCTAGTTACGTCCATTAAAACACGAGTCTTTTCTTGTGTACGAATCTCTGTGTCATAGTCCCAGCGTGAGTCCGATTACCGTCCGGTCAGCTTCATATCCTTTATCTGAGTCTGTTGCATGCTCAGATATCTTTTGGCCTTCCCGTTCCTCCATTCGGGTGCCCGAAACTTCAAATGAACCGCTAGTTACGTCCATTAAAACACGAGTCTTTTCTTGTGTACGAATCTCTGTGTCATTGTCCCATCGTGAGTCCGTTTACCGTCCGGTAAGATTCATATCATTTATCTGAGTCTGTTGCATGCTCAGATATCTTATGGCCTTCCCGTTCCACCATTCGGGTGCCCGAAACTTCAAATGAACCACTAGTTACGTCCATTAAAACACGAGTCTTTTCTTGTGTACGAATCTCTGTGTCATTGTCCCATCGTGAGTCCGATTACGTACGGTTAGCTTCATATCCTTTATCTGAGTCTGTTGCATGCTTAGATATCTTATGGCTTTCCCGTTCCTCCATTCGGGTGCCCGAAATTTCAAATGTACCGATAGTTACGTCCTTTAAAACTCGAGTGTTTTCTTGTGTACGAATCTCTGTGTCATTGTCGCATCGTGAGTCCGATTACCGACCAGTCAGCTTCATATCCTTTATCTGAGTCTGTTGCATGCTTAGATATCTTATGGCTTTCCCGTTCCTCCATTCGGGTGCCCGAAACTTCAAATGAACCGCTATTTACGTTCATTAAAACACGAGTCTTTTCTTGTGTACGAATCTCTGTGTCATTGTCCTATCGTGAGTCCGATTACCGTCCGGTCAGCTTCAGATCCTTTATCAGAGTCTGTTCCATGCTCAGATATCTTAGGGCCTTCCCGTTCCTCCATTCGGTTGCCCGAAACTTCAAATGAACCGCTAGTTACGTCCATTAAAACTCGAGTCTTTTCTTGTGTACGAATCTCTATGTCATTGTCGCATCGTGAGTCCGATTACCGTCCGGTCAGCTTCATATCCTTTATCTGAGTCCTTTGCATGCTTAGATATCTTATGGCCTTCCCGAACCTCCATTCGGGTGCCCGAAACTTCAAATGTACAGATAGTTACGTCCTTTAAAACTCGAGTCTTTTCTTGTGTACGAATCTCTATGTCATTGTCGCATAGTGAGTCCGATTACCTTCCGGTCAGCTTCATATCCTTTATCTGAGTCTGTTGCTTGCTTAGATATTTTATGGCATTCCCGTTCCTCCATTCGGGTGCCCGAAACTTCAAATGAACCGCTAGTTACGTCCACTAAAACACGAGTCTTTTCTTGTGTACGAATCTCTGTGTCATTATCCCATCGTGAGTCTGATTACCGTCCGGTAAGCTTCATATCCTTTATCTGCGTCTGTTGCATGCTCAGATATCTTCTGGCCTTCCCGTTCCTCCATTCGGTTGCCCGAAACTTCAAATGAACCGCTAGTTACGTCCATTAAAACACGAGTCTTTTCTTGTGTACGAATCTCTGTGTCATTGTCCCAGCGTGAGTCCGATTACCGTCCGGTCAGCTTCATATCCTTTATCTGAGTCTGTTGCATGCTCAGATATCTTTTGGCCTTCCCGTTCCTCCATTCGGGTGCCCGAAACTTCAAATGAACCGCTAGTTACGTCCATTAAAACACGAGTCTTTTCTTGTGGACGAATCTCTGTGTCATTGTCCCATCGTGAGTCCGATTACGTACGGTTAGCTTCATATCCTTTATCTGAGTCTGTTGCATGCTTAGATATCTTATGGCTTTCCCGTTCCTCCATTCGGGTGCCCGAAATTTCAAATGTACCGATAGTTACGTCCTTTAAAACTCGAGTGTTTTCTTGTGTACGAATCTCTGTGTCATTGTCGCATCGTGAGTCCGATTACCGACCAGTCAGCTTCATATCCTTTATCTGAGTCTGTTGCATGCTTAGATATCTTATGGCTTTCCCGTTCCTCCATTCGGGTGCCCGAAACTTCAAATGAACCGCTATTTACGTTCATTAAAACACGAGTCTTTTCTTGTGTACGAATCTCTATGTCATTGTCCTATCGTGAGTCCGATTACCGTCTGGTCAGCTTCAGATACTTTATCAGAGTCTGTTCCATGCTCAGATATCTTAGGGCCTTCCCGTTCCTCCATTCGGTTGCCCGAAACTTCAAATGAACCGCTAGTTACGTCCATTAAAACTCGAGTCTTTTCTTGTGTACGAATCTCTATGTCATCGTCGCATCGTGAGTCCGATTACCGTCCGGTCAGCTTCATATCCTTTATCTGAGTCCTTTGCATGCTTAGATATCTTATGGCCTTCCCGAACCTCCATTCGGGTGCCCGAAACTTCAAATGTACAGATAGTTACGTCCTTTAAAACTCGAGTCTTTTCTTGTGTACGAATCTCTATGTCATTGTCGCATAGTGAGTCCGATTACCTTCCGGTCAGCTTCATATCCTTTATCTGAGTCTGTTGCTTGCTTAGATATTTTATGGCTTTCCCGTTCCTCCATTCGGGTGCCCGAAACTTCAAATGAACCGCTAGTTACGTCCACTAAAACACGAGTTTTTTCTTGTGTACGAATCTCTGTGTCATTATCCCATCGTGAGTCTGATTACCGTCTGGTAAGCTTCATATCCTTTATCTGCGTCTGTTGCATGCTCAGATATCTTCTGGCCTTCCCGTTCCTCCATTTGCTTGCCCGAAACTTCAAATGAACCGCTAGTTACATCCATTAAAACACGAGTCTTTTCTTGTGTACGAATCTCTGTGTCATTGTCCCAGCGTGAGTCCGATTACCGTCCGGTCAGCTTCATATCCTTTATCTGAGTCTGTTGCATGCTCAGATATCTTTTGGCCTTCCCGTTCCTCCATTCGGGTGCCCGAAACTTCAAATGAACCGCTAGTTACGTCCATTAAAACACGAGTCTTTTCTTGTGTACGAATCTCTGTGTCATTGTCCCATCGTGAGTCCGTTTACCGTCCGGTAAGATTCATATCATTTATCTGAGTCTGTTGCATGCTCAGATATCTTATGGCCTTCCCGTTCCTCCATTCGGGTCCCCGAAACTTCAAATGAACCACTAGTTACGTCCATTAAAACACTAGTCGTTTCTTGTGTACGAATCTCTGTGTCATTGTCCCATCGTGAGTCCGATTACGTACGGTTAGCTTCATATCCTTTATCTGAGTCTGTTACATGCTCAGATATCTTATGGCCTTCCCGTTCCTCCATTCGGGTCCCCGAAACTTCAAATGAACCACTAGTTACGTCCATTAAAAACTAGTCTTTTCTTGTGTACGAATCTCTGTGTCATTGTCCCATCGTGAGTCCGATTACGTACGGTTAGCTTCATATCCTTTATCTGAGTCTGTTGCATGCTTAGATATCTTATGGCTTTCCCGTTCCTCCATTCGGGTGCCCGAAATTTCAAATGTACCGATAGTTACGTCCTTTAAAACTCGAGTGTTTTCTTCTGTACGAATCTCTGTGTCATTGTCGCATCGTGAGTCCGATTACCGACCAGTCAGCTTCATATCCTTTATCTGAGTCTGTTGCATGCTTAGATATCTTATGGCTTTCCCGTTCCTCCATTCGGGTGCCCGAAACTTCAAATGAACCGCTATTTACGTTCATTAAAACACGAGTCTTTTCTTTTGTACGAATCTCTGTGTCATTGTCCTATCGTGAGTCCGATTACCGTCCGGTCAGCTTCATATCCTTTATCAGAGTCTGTTCCATGGTCAGATATCTTAGGGCCTTCCCGTTCCTCCATTCGGTTGCCCGAAACTTCAAATGAACCGCTAGTTACGTCCATTAAAACTCGAATCTTTTCTTATGTACGAATCTCTATGTCATTGTCGCATCGTTAGTCCGATTACCGTCCGCTCAGCTTCATATCCTTTATCTGAGTCCTTTGCATGCTTAAATATCTTATGGCCTTCCCGAACCTCCATTCGGGTGCCCGAAACTTCAAATATACAGATAGTTACGTCCTTTAAAACTCGAGTCTTTTCCTGTGTACGAATCTCTATGTCATTGTCGCATAGTGAGTCCGATTACCTTCCGGTTAGCTTCATATCCTTTATCTGAGCCTGTTGCTTGCTTAGATATCTTATGGCCTTCCCGTTCCTCCATTCGGGTGCCCGAAACTTCAAATGAACCGCTAGTTACGTCCACTAAAACACGAGTTTTTTCTTGTGTATGAATCTCTGTGTCATTATCCCATCGTGAGTCTGATTACCATCCGGTAAGCTTCATATCCTTTATCTACGTTTGTTGCATGCTCAGATATCTTCTGGCCTTCCCGTTCCTCCATTCGGTTGCCCGAAACTTCAAATGAACCGCTAGTTACGTCCATTAAAACACGAGTCTTTTCTTGTGTACGAATCTCTGTGTCATTATCCCAGCGTGAGTCCGATTACCGTCCGGTCAGCTTCATATCCTTTATCTGAGTCTGTTGCATGCTCAGATATCTTTAGGCCTTCCCGTTCCTCCATTCGGGTGCCCGAAACTTCAAATGAACCGCTAGTTACGTCCATTAAAACACGAGTCTTTTCTTGTGTACGAATCTCTGTGTCATTGTCCCATCGTGAGTCCGTTTACCGTCCGGTAAGATTCATATCATTTATCTGAGTCTGTTGCATGCTCAGATATCTTATGGCCTTCCCGTTCCTCTATTCGGGTGCCCGAAACTTCAAATGAACCGCTAGTTACGTCCATTAAAACACGAGTCTTTTCTTGTGTACGAATCTTTGTGTCATTGTCCCATCGTGAGTCCGATTACGTACGGTTAGCTTCATATCCTTTATCTGAGTCTGTTGCATGCTTAGATATCTTATGGCTTTCCCGTTCCTCCATTCGGGTGCCCGAAATTTCAAATGTACCGATAGTTACGTCCTTTAAAACTCGAGTGTTTTCTTGTGTACGAATCTCTGTGTCATTGTCGCATTGTGAGTCCGATTACCGACCAGTCAGCTTCATATCCTTTATCTGAGTCTGTTGCTTGCTTAGATATCTTATGGCTTTCCCGTTCCTCCATTCGGGTGCCCGAAACTTCAAATGAACCGCTAGTTACGTCCACTAAAACACGAGTCTTTTCTTGTGTACGAATCTCTGTGTCATTATCCCATCGTGAGTCTGATTACCGTCCGGTAAGCTTCATATCCTTTATCTGCGTCTGTTGCATGCTCAGATATCTTCTGGCCTTCCCGTTCCTCCATTCGGTTGCCCGAAACTTCAAATGAACCGCTAGTTACGTCCATTAAAACACGAGTCTTTTCTTGTGTACGAATCTCTGTGTCATTGTCCCAGCGTGAGTCCGATTACCGTCCGGTCAGCTTCATATCCTTTATCTGAGTCTGTTGCATGCTCAGATATCTTTTGGCCTTCCCGTTCCTCCATTCGGGTGCCCGAAACTTCAAATGAACCGCTAGTTACGTCCATTAAAACACGAGTCTTTTCTTGTGTACGAATCTCTGTGTCATTGTCCCATCGTGAGTCCGTTTACCGTCCGGTAAGATTCATATCATTTATCTGAGTCTGTTGCATGCTCAGATATCTTATGGCCTTCCCGTTCCTCCATTCGGGTGCCCGAAACTTCAAATGAACCACTAGTTACGTCCATTAAAACACGAGTCTTTTCTTGTGTACGAATCTCTGTGTCATTGTCCCATCGTGAGTCCGATTACGTACGGTTAGCTTCATATCCTTTATCTGAGTCTGTTGCATGCTTAGATATCTTATGGCTTTCCCGTTCCTCCATTCGGGTGCCCGAAATTTCAAATGTACCGATAGTTACGTCCTTTAAAACTCGAGTGTTTTCTTGTGTACGAATCTCTGTGTCATTGTCGCATCGTGAGTCCGATTACCGACCAGTCAGCTTCATATCCTTTATCTGAGTCTGTTGCTTGCTTAGATATCTTATGGCTTTCCCGTTCCTCCATTCGGGTGCCCGAAACTTCAAATGAACCGCTAGTTACGTCCACTAAAACACGAGTCTTTAATTGTGTACGAATCTCTGTGTCATTATCCCATCGTGAGTCTGATTACCGTCCGGTAAGCTTCATATCCTTTATCTGCGTCTGTTGCATGCTCAGATATCTTCTGGCCTTCCCGTTCCTCCATTCGGTTGCCCGAAACTTCAAATGAACCGCTAGTTACGTCCATTAAAACACGAGTCTTTTCTTGTGTACGAATCTCTGTGTCATTATCCCAGCGTGAGTCCGATTACCGTCCGGTCAGCTTCATATCCTTTATCTGAGTCTGTTGCATGCTCAGATATCTTTAGGCCTTCCCGTTCCTCCATTCGGGTGCCCGAAACTTCAAATGAACCGCTAGTTACGTCCATTAAAACACGAGTCTTTTCTTGTGTACGAATCTCTGTGTCATTGTCCCATAGTGAGTCCGTTTACCGTCCGGTAAGATTCATATCATTTATCTGAGTCTGTTGCATGCTCAGATATCTTATGGCCTTCCCGTTCCTCTATTCGGGTGCCCGAAACTTCAAATGAACCGCTAGTTACGTCCATTAAAACACGAGTCTTTTCTTGTGTACGAATCTTTGTGTCATTGTCCCATCGTGAGTCCGATTACGTACGGTTAGGTTCATATCCTTTATCTGAGTCTGTTGCATGCTTAGATATCTTATGGCTTTCCCGTTCCTCCATTCGGGTGCCCGAAATTTCAAATGTACCGATAGTTACGTCCTTTAAAACTCGAGTGTTTTCTTGTGTACGAATCTCTGTGTCATTGTCGCATTGTGAGTCCGATTACCGACCAGTCAGCTTCATATCCTTTATCTGAGTCTGTTGCTTGCTTAGATATCTTATGGCTTTCCCGTTCCTCCATTCGGGTGCCCGAAACTTCAAATGAACCGCTAGTTACGTCCACTAAAACACGAGTCTTTTCTTGTGTACGAATCTCTGTGTCATTATCCCATCGTGAGTCTGATTACCGTCCGGTAAGCTTCATATCCTTTATCTGCGTCTGTTTCATGCTCAGATATCTTCTGGCCTTCCCGTTCCTCCATTCGGTTGCCCGAAACTTCAAATGAACCGCTAGTTACGTCCATTAAAACACGAGTCTTTTCTTGTGTACGAATCTCTGTGTCATTATCCCAGCGTGAGTCCGATTACCGTCCGGTCAGCTTCATATCCTTTATCTGAGTCTGTTGCATGCTCAGATATCTTTTGGCCTTCCCGTTCCTCCATTCGGGTGCCCGAAACTTCAAATGAACCGCTAGTTACGTCCATTAAAACACGAGTCTTTTCTTGTGTACGAATCTCTGTGTCATTGTCCCATCGTGAGTCCGTTTACCGTCCGGTAAGATTCATATCATTTATCTGAGTCTGTTGCATGCTCAGATATCTTATGGCCTTCCCGTTCCTCCATTCGGGTGCCCGAAACTTCAAATGAACCACTAGTTACGTCCATTAAAACACGAGTCTTTTCTTGTGTACGAATCTCTGTGTCATTGTCCCATCGTGAGTCCGATTACGTACGGTTAGCTTCATATCCTTTATCTGAGTCTGTTGCATGCTTAGATATCTTATGGCTTTCCCGTTCCTCCATTCGGGTGCCCGAAATTTCAAATGTACCGATAGTTACGTCCTTTAAAACTCGAGTGTTTTCTTGTGTACGAATCTCTGTGTCATTGTCGCATCGTGAGTCCGA
Source organism: Ambrosia artemisiifolia (assembly GCA_032199755.1). Taxonomy (NCBI): domain Eukaryota; kingdom Viridiplantae; phylum Streptophyta; class Magnoliopsida; order Asterales; family Asteraceae; genus Ambrosia; species Ambrosia artemisiifolia. Next base: position 15,382,362 of record CM063529.1, read on the forward strand.
TTACCGACCAGTCAGCTTCATATCCTTTATCTGAGTCTGTTGCTTGCTTAGATATCTTATGGCTTTCCCGTTCCTCCATTCGGGTGCCCGAAACTTCAAATGAACCGCTAGTTACGTCCACTAAAACACGAGTCTTTTCTTGTGTACGAATCTCTGTGTCATTATCCCATCGTGAGTCTGATTACCGTCCGGTAAGCTTCATATCCTTTATCTGCGTCTGTTGCATGCTCAGATATCTTCTGGCCTTCCCGTTCCTCCATTCGGTTGCCCGAAACTTCAAATGAACCGCTAGTTACGTCCATTAAAACACGAGTCTTTTCTTGTGTACGAATCTCTGTGTCATTGTCCCAGCGTGAGTCCGATTACCGTCCGGTCAGCTTCATATCCTTTATCTGAGTCTGTTGCATGCTCAGATATCTTTTGGCCTTCCCGTTCCTCCATTCGGGTGCCCGAAACTTCAAATGAACCGCTAGTTACGTCCATTAAAACACGAGTCTTTTCTTGTGTACGAATCTCTGTGTCATTGTCCCATCGTGAGTCTGTTTACCGTCCGGTAAGATTCATATCATTTATCTGAGTCTGTTGCATGCTCAGATATCTTATGGCCTTCCCGTTCCTCCATTCGGGTGCCCGAAACTTCAAATGAACCACTAGTTACGTCCATTAAAACAAGAGTCTTTTCTTGTGTACGAATCTCTGTGTCATTGTCCCATCGTGAGTCCGTTTACCGTCCGGTAAGATTCATATCATTTATCTGAGTCTGTTGCATGCTCAGATATCTTATGGCTTTCCCGTTCCTCCATTCGGGTGCCCGAAACTTCAAATGAACCACTAGTTACGTCCATTAAAACACGAGTCTTTTCTTGTGTACGAATCTCTGTGTCATTGTCCCATCGTGAGTCCGTTTACCGTCCGGTAAGATTCATATCATTTATCTAAGTCTGTTGCATGCTCAGATATCTTATGGCCTTCCCGTTCCTCCATTCGGGTGCCCGAAACTTCAAATGAACCGCTAGTTACGTCCATTAAAACACGAGTCTTTTCTTGTGTACGAATCTCTGTGTCATTGTCCCATCGTGAGTCCGTTTACCGTCCGGTAAGATTCATATCATTTATCTGAGTCTGTTGCATGCTCAGATATCTTATGGCCTTCCCGTTCCTCCATTCGGGTGCCCGAAACTTCAAATGAGCCACTAGTTACGTCCATTAAAACAAGAGTCTTTTCTTGTGTACGAATCTCTGTGTCATTGTCGCATCGTGTGTCCGATTACCTTCCGGTCAACTTCATATCCTTTATCTGAGTCTGTTGCATGCTCATATATCTTATGCCCTTCCTGTTCCTCCATTCGGGTGCCCGAATCTTTAAATGTACCGATAGTTACGTCCTTTAAAACTCGAAACTTTTCTTGTGTACGAATCTCTATGTCATTGTCGCATCGGGTGTCCGATTACCTTCCGGTCAGCTTCATATCCTTTATCTGAGTCTGTTGCATGCTCATATATCTTATGGCCTTCCCGTTCCTCCATTCGGGTGCCCGAAACTTCAAATGTACCGATAGTTACGTCCTTTAAAACTCGAATCTTTTCTTGTGTACGAATCTCTGTGTTATTATCGCATTGTGAGTCCGATTACCGTCCAGTAAGCTTCATATCCTTTATCTGAGTCTGTTACTTGATTAGATATCTTATGGCCTACCCGTTCCTCTATTCGGGAGCCCGAAACTTCAAATGAACCGATAGTTACGTCCTTTAAAACACGAGTCTTTAATTGTGTACGAATCTCTGTGTCATTATCCCATCGTGAGTCTGATTACCGTCCGGTAAGCTTCATATCCTTTATCTGCGTCTGTTGCATGCTCAGATATCTTCTGGCCTTCCCGTTCCTCCATTCGGTTGCCCGAAACTTCAAATGAACCGCTAGTTACGTCCATTAAAACACGAGTCTTTTCTTGTGTACGAATCTCTGTGTCATTGTCCCAGCGTGAGTCCGATTACCGTCCGGTCAGCTTCATATCCTTTATCTGAGTCTGTTGCATGCTCAGATATCTTTTGGCCTTCCCGTTCCTCCATTCGGGTGCCCGAAACTTCAAATGAACCGCTAGTTACGTCCATTAAAACACGAGTCTTTTCTTGTGTACGAATCTCTGTGTCATTGTCCCATCGTGAGTCCGTTTACCGTCCGGTAAGATTCATATCATTTATCTGAGTCTGTTGCATGCTCAGATATCTTATGGCCTTCCCGTTCCTCCATTCGGGTGCCCGAAACTTCAAATGAACCACTAGTTACGTCCATTAAAACAAGAGTCTTTTCTTGTGTACGAATCTCTGTGTCATTGTCCCATCGTGAGTCCGATTACGTACGGTTAGCTTCATATCCTTTATCTGAGTCTGTTGCATGCTTAGATATCTTATGGCTTTCCCGTTCCTCCATTCGGGTGCCCGAAATTTCAAATGTACCGATAGTTACGTCCTTTAAAACTCGAGTGTTTTCTTGTGTACGAATCTCTGTGTCATTGTCGCATCGTGAGTCCGATTACCGACCAGTCAGCTTCATATCCTTTATCTGAGTCTGTTGCTTGCTTAGATATCTTATGGCTTTCCCGTTCCTCCATTCGGGTGCCCGAAACTTCAAATGAACCGCTAGTTACGTCCACTAAAACACGAGTCTTTTCTTGTGTACGAATCTCTGTGTCATTATCCCATCGTGAGTCTGATTACCGTCCGGTAAGCTTCATATCCTTTATCTGCGTCTGTTGCATGCTCAGATATCTTCTGGCCTTCCCGTTCCTCCATTCGGTTGCCCGAAACTTCAAATGAACCGCTAGTTACGTCCATTAAAACACGAGTCTTTTCTTGTGTACGAATCTCTGTGTCATTGTCCCAGCGTGAGTCCGATTACCGTCCGGTCAGCTTCATATCCTTTATCTGAGTCTGTTGCATGCTCAGATATCTTTTGGCCTTCCTGTTCCTCCATTCGGGTGCCCGAAACTTCAAATGAACCGCTAGTTACGTCCATTAAAACACGAGTCTTTTCTTGTGTACGAATCTCTGTGTCATTGTCCCATCGTGAGTCCGTTTACCCTCCGGTAAGATTCATATCATTTATCTGAGTCTGTTGCATGCTCAGATATCTTATGGCCTTCCCGTTCCTCCATTCGGGTGCCCGAAACTTCAAATGAACCACTAGTTACGTCCATTAAAACAAGAGTCTTTTCTTGTGTACGAATCTCTGTGTCATTGTCCCATCGTGAGTCCGATTACGTACGGTTAGCTTCATATCCTTTATCTGAGTCTGTTGCATGCTTAGATATCTTATGGCTTTCCCGTTCCTCCATTCGGGTGCCCGAAATTTCAAATGTACCGATAGTTACGTCCTTTAAAACTCGAGTGTTTTCTTGTGTACGAATCTCTGTGTCATTGTCGCATCGTGAGTCCGATTACCGACCAGTCAGCTTCATATCCTTTCTCTGAGTCTGTTGCATGCTTAGATATCTTATGGCTTTCCCGTTCCTCCATTCGGGTGCCCGAAACTTCAAATGAACCGCTATTTACGTTCATTAAAACACGAGTCTTTTCTTGTGTACGAATCTCTGTGTCATTGTCCTATCGTGAGTCCGATTACCGTCCGGTCAGCTTCAGATACTTTATCAGAGTCTGTTCCATGCTCAGATATCTTAGGGCCTTCCCGTTCCTCCATTCGGTTGCCCGAAACTTCAAATGAACCGCTAGTTACGTCCATTAAAACTCGAGTCTTTTCTTGTGTACGAATCTCTATGTCATCGTCGCATCGTGAGTCCGATTACCGTCCGGTCAGCTTCATATCCTTTATCTGAGTCCTTTGCATGCTTAGATATCTTATGTCCTTCCCGAACCTCCATTCGGGTGCCCGAAACTTCAAATGTACAGATAGTTACGTCCTTTAAAACTCGAGTCTTTTCTTGTGTACGAATCTCTATGTCATTGTCGCATAGTGAGTCCGATTACCTTCCGGTCAGCTTCATATCCTTTATCTGAGTCTGTTGCTTGCTTAGATATTTTATGGCTTTCCCGTTCCTCCATTCGGGTGCCCGAAACTTCAAATGAACCGCTAGTTACGTCCACTAAAACACGAGTCTTTTCTTGTGTACGAATCTCTGTGTCATTATCCCATCGTGAGTCTGATTACCGTCCGGTAAGCTTCATATCCTTTATCTGTGTCTGTTGCATGCTCAGATATCTTCTGGCCTTCCCGTTCCTCCATTTGCTTGCCCGAAACTTCAAATGAACCGCTAGTTACATCCATTAAAACACGAGTCTTTTCTTGTGTACGAATCTCTGTGTAATTGTCCCAGCGTGAGTCCGATTACCGTTCGGTCAGCTTCATATCCTTTATCTGAGTCTGTTGCATGCTCAGATATCTTTTGGCCTTCCCGTTCCTCCATTCGGGTGCCCGAAACTTCAAATGAACCGCTAGTTACGTCCATTAAAACACGAGTCTTTTCTTGTGTACGAATCTCTGTGTCATTGTCCCATCGTGAGTCCGTTTACCGTTCGGTAAGATTCATATCATTTATCTGAGTCTGTTGCATGCTCAGATATCTTATGGCGTTCCTGTTCCTCCATTCGGGTCCCCGAAACTTCAAATGAACCACTAGTTATGTCCATTAAAACACTAGTCTTTTCTTGTGTACGAATCTCTGTGTCATTGTCCCATCGTGAGTCCGATTACGTACGATTAGCTTCATATCCTTTATCTGAGTCTGTTGCATGCTCAGATATCTTATGGCCTTCCCGTTCCTCCATTCGGGTCCCCGAAACTTCAAATGAACCACTAGTTACGTCCACTAAAAACTAGTCTTTTCTTGTGTACGAATCTCTGTGTCATTGTCCCATCGTGAGTCCGATTACGTACGGTTAGCTTCATATCCTTTATCTGAGTCTGTTGCATGCTTAGATATCTTATGGCTTTCCCGTTCCTCCATTCGGGTGCCCGAAATTTCAAATGTACCGATAGTTACGTCCTTTAAAACTCGAGTGTTTTCTTGTGTACGAATCTCTGTGTCATTGTCGCATCGTGAGTCCGATTACCGACCAGTCAGCTTCATATCCTTTATCTGAGTCTGTTGCATGCTTAGATATCTTATGGCTTTCCCGTTCCTCCATTCGGGTGCCCGAAACTTCAAATGAACCGCTATTTACGTTCATTAAAACATGAGTCTTTTCTTTTGTACGAATCTCTGTGTCATTGTCCTATCGTGAGTCCGATTACCGTCCGGTCAGCTTCATATCCTTTATCAGAGTCTGTTCCATGGTCAGATATCTTAGGGCCTTCCCGTTCTTCCATTCGGTTGCCCGAAACTTCAAATGAACCGCTAGTTACGTCCATTAAAACTCGAGTCTTTTCTTATGTACGAATCTCTATGTCATTGTCGCATCGTTAGTCCGATTACCGTCCGCTCAGCTTCATATCCTTTATCTGAGTCCTTTGCATGCTTAAATATCTTATGGCCTTCCCGAACCTCCATTCGGGTGCCCAAAACTTCAAATGTACAGATAGTTACGTCCTTTAAAACTCGAGTCTTTTCTTGTGTACGAATCTCTATGTCATTGTCGCATTGTGAGTCCGATTACCTTCCGGTTAGCTTCATATCCTTTATCTGAGCCTGTTGCTTGCTTAGATATCTTATGGCCTTCCCGTTCCTCCATTCGGGTGCCCGAAACTTCAAATGAACCGCTAGTTACGTCCACTAAAACACGAGTTTTTTCTTGTGTATGAATCTCTGTGTCATTATCCCATCGTGAGTCTGATTACAATCCGGTAAGCTTCATATCCTTTATCTGCGTTTGTTGCATGCTCAGATATCTTCTGGCCTTCCCGTTCCTCCATTCGGTTGCCCGAAACTTCAAATGAACCGCTAGTTACGTCCATTAAAACACGAGTCTTTTCTTGTGTACGAATCTCTGTGTCATTATCCCAGCGTGAGTCCGATTACCGTCCGGTCAGCTTCATATCCTTTATCTGAGTCTGTTGCATGCTCAAATATCTTTTGGCCTTCCCGTTCCTCCATTCGGGTGCCCGAAACTTCAAATGAACCGCTAGTTACGTCCATTAAAACACGAGTCTTTTCTTGTGTACGAATCTCTGTGTCATTGTCCCATCGTGAGTCCGTTTACCGTCCGGTAAGATTCATATCATTTATCTGAGTCTGTTGCATGCTCAGATATCTTATGGCCTTCCCGTTCCTCTATTCGGGTGCCCGAAACTTCAAATGAACCGCTAGTTACGTCCATTAAAACACGAGTCTTTTCTTGTGTACGAATCTTTGTGTCATTGTCCCATCGTGAGTCCGATTACGTACGGTTAGCTTCATATCCTTTATCTGAGTCTGTTGCATGCTTAGATATCTTATGGCTTTCCCGTTCCTCCATTCGGGTGCCCGAAATTTCAAATGTACCGATAGTTACGTCCTTTAAAACTCGAGTGTTTTCTTGTGTACGAATCTCTGTGTCATTGTCGCATCGTGAGTCCGATTACCGACCAGTCAGCTTCATATCCTTTATCTGAGTCTGTTGCATGCTTAGATATCTTATGGCTTTCCCGTTCCTCCATTCGGGTGCCCGAAACTTCAAATGAACCGCTATTTACGTTCATTAAAACATGAGTCTTTTCTTTTGTACGAATCTCTGTGTCATTGTCCTATCGTGAGTCCGATTACCGTCCGGTCAGCTTCATATCCTTTATCAGAGTCTGTTCCATGGTCAGATATCTTAGGGCCTTCCCGTTCTTCCATTCGGTTGCCCGAAACTTCAAATGAACCGCTAGTTACGTCCATTAAAACTCGAGTCTTTTCTTATGTACGAATCTCTATGTCATTGTCGCATCGTTAGTCCGATTACCGTCCGCTCAGCTTCATATCCTTTATCTGAGTCCTTTGCATGCTTAAATATCTTATGGCCTTCCCGAACCTCCATTCGGGTGCCCAAAACTTCAAATGTACATATAGTTACGTCCTTTAAAACTCGAGTCTTTTCTTGTGTACGAATCTCTATGTCATTGTCGCATTGTGAGTCCGATTACCTTCCGGTTAGCTTCATATCCTTTATCTGAGCCTGTTGCTTGCTTAGATATCTTATGGCCTTCCCGTTCCTCCATTCAGGTGCCCGAAACTTCAAATGAACCGCTAGTTACGTCCACTAAAACACGAGTTTTTTCTTGTGTATGAATCTCTGTGTCATTATCCCATCGTGAGTCTGATTACAATCCGGTAAGCTTCATATCCTTTATCTGCGTTTGTTGCATGCTCAGATATCTTCTGGCCTTCCCGTTCCTCCATTCGGTTGCCCGAAACTTCAAATGAACCGCTAGTTACGTCCATTAAAACACGAGTCTTTTCTTGTGTACGAATCTCTGTGTCATTATCCCAGCGTGAGTCCGATTACCGTCCGGTCAGCTTCATATCCTTTATCTGAGTCTGTTGCATGCTCAAATATCTTTTGGCCTTCCCGTTCCTCCATTCGGGTGCCCGAAACTTCAAATGAACCGCTAGTTACGTCCATTAAAACACGAGTCTTTTCTTGTGTACGAATCTCTGTGTCATTGTCCCATCGTGAGTCCGTTTACCGTCCGGTAAGATTCATATCATTTATCTGAGTCTGTTGCATGCTCAGATATCTTATGGCCTTCCCGTTCCTCTATTCGGGTGCCCGAAACTTCAAATGAACCGCTAGTTACGTCCATTAAAACACGAGTCTTTTCTTGTGTACGAATCTTTGTGTCATTGTCCCATCGTGAGTCCGATTACGTACGGTTAGCTTCATATCCTTTATCTGAGTCTGTTGCATGCTTAGATATCTTATGGCTTTCCCGTTCCTCCATTCGGGTGCCCGAAATTTCAAATGTACCGATAGTTACGTCCTTTAAAACTCGAGTGTTTTCTTGTGTACGAATCTCTGTGTCATTGTCGCATCGTGAGTCCGATTACCGACCAGTCAGCTTCATATCCTTTATCTGAGTCTGTTGCATGCTTAGATATCTTACGGCTTTCCCGTTCCTCCATTCGGGTGCCCGAAACTTCAAATGAACCGCTATTTACGTTCATTAAAACACGAGTCTTTTCATGTGTACGAATCTCTGTGTCATTGTCCTATCGTGAGTCCGATTACCGTCCGGTCAGCTTCATATCCTTTATCAGAGTCTGTTCCATGCTCAGATATCTTAGGGCCTTCCCGTTCCTCCATTCGGGTGCCCGAAACTTCAAATGAACCGCTAGTTACGTCCATTAAAACTCGATCTTTTCTTGTGTACGAATCTCTATGTCATTGTCGCATCGTGAGTCTGATTACCGTCCGGTCAGCTTCATATCCTTTATCTGAGTCCTTTGCATGCTTAGATATCTTATGGCCTTCCCGAACCTCCATTCGGGTGCCCGAAACTTCAAATGTACAGATAGTTACGTCCTTTAAAACTCGAGTCTTTTCTTGTGTACGAATCTCTATGTCATTGTCGCATAGTGAGTCCGATTACCTTCCGGTTAGCTTCATATCCTTTATCTGAGTCTGTTGCTTGCTTAGATATCTTATGGCTTTCCCGTTCCTCCATTCGGGTGCCCGAAACTTCAAATGAACCGCTAGTTACGTCCACTAAAACACGAGTCTTTTCTTGTGTACGAATCTCTGTGTCATTATCCCATCGTGAGTTTGATTACTGTCCGGTAAGCTTCATATCCTTTATCTGCGTCTGTTGCATGCTCAGATATCTTCTGGCCTTCCCGTTCCTCCATTCGGTTGCCCGAAACTTCAAATGAACCGCTAGTTACGTCCATTAAAACACGAGTCTTTTCTTGTGTACGAATCTCTGTGTCATTATCCCAGCGTGAGTCCGATTACCGTCCGGTCAGCTTCATATCCTTTATCTGAGTCTGTTGCATGCTCAGATATCTTTTGGCCTTCCCGTTCCTCCATTCGGGTGCCCGAAACTTTAAATGAACCGCTAGTTACGTCCATTAAAACACGAGTCTGTTGCATGCTCAGATATCTTATGTCTTTCCTGTTCCTCCATTCAGGAGCCTGAAACTTCAAATGTACCGATAGTTGCGTCCTTTAAAACTCGAGTCTTTTCTTGAGTACGAATCTCTATGTCTTTGTCGCATCGTGAGTCCGATTACCGTCCGGTCTGCTTCACATCCTTTATCTGAGTCTGTTTCATGCTCAGATATCTTATGGCCGTCCCGTTCCTCCATTCGGGTGCCCAAAACTTCAATTGTATCGATAGTTACGTCCTTTAAAACTCGAGTCTTTTCTTGTATACGAATCTCTATGTCATTGTGACATCGTGAGTCCGATTACCGTCCGGTAAGCTTCATATCCTTCGTCTGAGTCTGTTGCATGCTCAGATATCTTATGGCCTTCCCGTTCCTCCATTCGGGTGCCCGAAACTTCAAATGTACCGATAGTTACATCCTTTAAAACTCGAGTCTTTTCTTGTGTACGAATCTCTATGTCATTGTCGCATCGTGTGTCCGATTACCTTCCGGTCAACTTCATATCCTTTATCTGAGTCTGTTGCATGCTCATATATCTTATGCCCTTCCTGTTCCTCCATTCGGGTGCACGAATCTTTAAATGTACCGATAGTTACGTCCTTTAAAACTCGAATCTTTTCTTGTGTACGAATCTCTATGTCATTGTCGCATCGGGTGTCCGATTACCTTCCGGTCAGCTTCATATCCTTTATCTGAGTCTGTTGCATGCTCATATATCTTATGGCCTTCCCGTTCCTCCATTCGGGTGCCCGAAACTTCAAATGTACCGATAGTTACGTCCTTTAAAACTCGAATCTTTTCTTGTGTACGAATCTCTGTGTTATTATCGCATTGTGAGTCCGATTACCGTCCAGTAAGCTTCATATCCTTTATCTGAGTCTGTTACTTGATTAGATATCTTATGGCCTACCCGTTCCTCTATTCGGGAGCCCGAAACTTCAAATGAACCGATAGTTACGTCCTTTAAAACACGAGTCTTTAATTGTGTACGAATCTCTGTGTCATTATCCCATCGTGAGTCTGATTACCGTCCGGTAAGCTTCATATCCTTTATCTGCGTCTGTTGCATGCTCAGATATCTTCTTGCCTTCCCGTTCCTCCATTCGGTTGCCCGAAACTTCAAATGAACCGCTAGTTACGTCCATTAAAACACGAGTCTTTTCTTGTGTACGAATCTCTGTGTCATTGTCCCAGCGTGAGTCCGATTACCGTCCGGTCAGCTTCATATCCTTTATCTGAGTCTGTTGCATGCTCAGATATCTTTTGGCCTTCCTGTTCCTCCATTCGGGTGCCCGAAACTTCAAATGAACCGCTAGTTACGTCCATTAAAACACGAGTCTTTTCTTGTGTACGAATCTCTGTGTCATTGTCCCATCGAGAGTCCGTTTACCCTCCGGTAAGATTCATATCATTTATCTGAGTCTGTTGCATGCTCAGATATCTTATGGCCTTCCCGTTCCTCCATTCGGGTGCCCGAAACTTCAAATGAACCACTAGTTACGTCCATTAAAACAAGAGTCTTTTCTTGTGTACGAATCTCTGTGTCATTGTCCCATCGTGAGTCCGATTACGTACGGTTAGCTTCATATCCTTTATCTGAGTCTGTTGCATGCTTAGATATCTTATGGCTTTCCCGTTCCTCCATTCGGGTGCCCGAAATTTCAAATGTACCGATAGTTACGTCCTTTAAAACTCGAGTGTTTTCTTGTGTACGAATCTCTGTGTCATTGTCGCATCGTGAGTCCGATTACCGACCAGTCAGCTTCATATCCTTTCTCTGAGTCTGTTGCATGCTTAGATATCTTATGGCTTTCCCGTTCCTCCATTCGGGTGCCCGAAACTTCAAATGAACCGCTATTTACGTTCATTAAAACACGAGTCTTTTCTTGTGTACGAATCTCTGTGTCATTGTCCTATCGTGAGTCCGATTACCGTCCGGTCAGCTTCAGATACTTTATCAGAGTCTGTTCCATGCTCAGATATCTTAGGGCCTTCCCGTTCCTCCATTCGGTTGCCCGAAACTTCAAATGAACCGCTAGTTACGTCCATTAAAACTCGAGTCTTTTCTTGTGTACGAATCTCTATGTCATCGTCGCATCGTGAGTCCGATTACCGTCCGGTCAGCTTCATATCCTTTATCTGAGTCCTTTGCATGCTTAGATATCTTATGGACTTCCCGAACCTCCATTCGGGTGCCCGAAACTTCAAATGTACAGATAGTTACGTCCTTTAAAACTCGAGTCTTTTCTTGTGTACGAATCTCTATGTCATTGTCGCATAGTGAGTCCGATTACCTTCCGGTTAGCTTCATATCCTTTATCTGAGTCTGTTGCTTGCTTAGATATTTTATGGCTTTCCCGTTCCTCCATTCGGGTGCCCGAAACTTCAAATGAACCGCTAGTTACGTCTACTAAAACACGAGTCTTTTCTTGTGTACGAATCTCTGTGTCATTATCCCATCGTGAGTCTGATTACCGTCCGGTAAGCTTCATATCCTTTATCTGTGTCTGTTGCATGCTCAGATATCTTCTGGCCTTCCCGTTCCTCCATTTGCTTGCCCGAAACTTCAAATGAACCGCTAGTTACATCCATTAAAACACGAGTCTTTTCTTGTGTACGAATCTCTGTGTAATTGTCCCAGCGTGAGTCCGATTACCGTTCGGTCAGCTTCATATCCTTTATCTGAGTCTGTTGCATGCTCAGATATCTTTTGGCCTTCCCGTTCCTCCATTCGGGTGCCCGAAACTTCAAATGAACCGCTAGTTACGTCCATTAAAACACGAGTCTTTTCTTGTGTACGAATCTCTGTGTCATTGTCCCATCGTGAGTCCGTTTACCGTTCGGTAAGATTCATATCATTTATCTGAGTCTGTTGCATGCTCAGATATCTTATGGCGTTCCCGTTCCTCCATTCGGGTCCCCGAAACTTCAAATGAACCACTAGTTATGTCCATTAAAACACTAGTCTTTTCTTGTGTACGAATCTCTGTGTCATTGTCCCATCGTGAGTCCGATTACGTACGGTTAGCTTCATATCCTTTATCTGAGTCTGTTGCATGCTCAGATATCTTATGGCCTTCCCGTTCCTCCATTCGGGTCCCCGAAACTTCAAATGAACCACTAGTTACGTCCATTAAAAACTAGTCTTTTCTTGTGTACGAATCTCTGTGTAATTGTCCCAGCGTGAGTCCGATTACCGTTCGGTCAGCTTCATATCCTTTATCTGAGTCTGTTGCATGCTTAGATATCTTAAGGCTTTCCCGTTCCTCCATTCGGGTGCCCGAAACTTCAAATGAACCGCTATTTACGTTCATTAAAACACGAGTCTTTTCATGTGTACGAATCTCTGTGTCATTGTCCTATCGTGAGTCCGATTACCGTCCGGTCAGCTTCATATCCTTTATCAGAGTCTGTTCCATGCTCAGATATCTTAGGGCCTTCCCGTTCCTCCATTCGGGTGCCCGAAACTTCAAATGAACCGCTAGTTACGTCCATTAAAACTCGAATCTTTTCTTGTGTACGAATCTCTATGTCATTGTCGCATCGTGAGTCTGATTACCGTCCGGTCAGCTTCATATCCTTTATCTGAGTCCTTTGCATGCTTAGATATCTTATGGCCTTCCCGAACCTCCATTCGGGTGCCCGAAACTTCAAATGTACAGATAGTTACGTCCTTTAAAACTCGAGTCTTTTCTTGTGTACGAATCTCTATGTCATTGTCGCATAGTGAGTCCGATTACCTTCCGGTTAGCTTCATATCCTTTATCTGAGTCTGTTGCTTGCTTAGATATCTTATGGCTTTCCCGTTCCTCCATTCGGGTGCCCGAAACTTCAAATGAACCGCTAGTTACGTCCACTAAAACACGGGTCTTTTCTTGTGTACGAATCTCTGTGTCATTATCCCATCGTGAGTTTGATTACTGTCCGGTAAGCTTCATATCCTTTATCTGCGTCTGTTGCATGCTCAGATATCTTCTGGCCTTCCCGTTCCTCCATTCGGTTGCCCGAAACTTCAAATGAACCGCTAGTTACGTCCATTAAAACACGAGTCTTTTCTTGTGTACGAATCTCTGTGTCATTATCCCAGCGTGAGTCCGATTACCGTCCGGTCAGCTTCATATCCTTTATCTGAGTCTGTTGCATGCTCAGATATCTTTTGGCCTTCCCGTTCCTCCATTCGGGTGCCCGAAACTTTAAATGAACCGCTAGTTACGTCCATTAAAACACGAGTCTGTTGCATGCTCAGATATCTTATGTCTTTCCCGTTCCTCCATTCAGGAGCCTGAAACTTCAAATGTACCGATAGTTGCGTCCTTTAAAACTCGAGTCTTTTCTTGAGTACGAATCTCTATGTCTTTGTCGCATCGTGAGTCCGATTACCGTCCGGTCTGCTTCACATCCTTTATCTGAGTCTGTTGCATGCTCAGATATCTTATGGCCGTCCCGTTCCTCCATTCGGGTGCCCAAAACTTCAATTGTATCGATAGTTACGTCCTTTAAAACTCGAGTCTTTTCTTGTATACGAATCTCTATGTCATTGTGACATCGTGAGTCCGATTACCGTCCGGTAAGCTTCATATCCTTCGTCTGAGTCGGTTGCATGCTCAGATATCTTATGGCCTTCCCGTTCCTCCATTCGGGTGCCCGAAACTTCAAATGTACCGATAGTTACATCCTTTAAAACTCGAGTCTTTTCTTGTGTACGAATCTCTATGTCATTGTCGCATCGTGTGTCCGATTACCTTCCGGTCAACTTCATATCCTTTATCTGAGTCTGTTGCATGCTCATATATCTTATGCCCTTCCTGTTCCTCCATTCGGGTGCCCGAATCTTTAAATGTACCGATAGTTACGTCCTTTAAAACTCGAATCTTTTCTTGTGTACGAATCTCTATGTCATTGTCGCATCGGGTGTCCGATTACCTTCCGGTCAGCTTCATATCCTTTAGCTGAGTCTGTTGCACGCTCATATATCTTATGGCCTTCCCGTTCCTCCATTCGGGTGCCCGAAACTTCAAATGTACCGATAGTTACGTCCTTTAAAACTCGAATCTTTTCTTGTGTACGAATCTCTGTGTTATTATCGCATTGTGAGTCCGATTACCGTCCAGTAAGCTTCATATCCTTTATCTGAGTCTGTTACTTGATTAGATATCTTATGGCCTACCCGTTCCTCCATTCGGGAGCCCGAAACTTCAAATGTACCGATAGTTACGTCCTTTAAAACTCGAATCTTTTCATGTGTACGAATCTCTATGTCATTGTCGCATCGTGTGTCCGATTACCTTCCGGTCAGCTTCATATCCTTTATCTAAGTCGGTTTTCTTATCAGATATCTTATGGCCTTCCCGTTCCTCAATTGGGGGCCCGAAACTTCAAATGTACCGATAGTTACGTCCTTTAAAACTCGAGTCTTTTCTTGTGTACGAATCTCTTTGTCATTGTCACATCGTGAGTCCGATTACCGTCTGGTCATCTTTGTATCCTTTAACATAGTCTGTTGCATGATTAGATATCTTATGGCCTTCCCGTTCCTCCATTCGGGTACCCGAAACTTTAAATGTACTGATAGTTACGTCCATTAAAACTCGAATCTTTTCTTCCGTACGAATCTCTATGTCATTATCGCATCGTGTGTCCGATTACCTTCCGGTCAGCTTTATATCCTTTATCTGAGTCTGTTGCATGCTCATATATCTTATGGCCTTCCCGTTCCTCCATTCGGGTGCCCGAAACTTCAAATGTACCGATAGTTACCTCCTTTAAAACTCAGGTCTTTTTTTGTGTACGAATCTCTATGTCATTGTCGCATCGTGAGTCCGATTACCTTCCGGTCAACTTCGTATCCTTGATCAGAGTCTGTTGTATGATCGGATATCTTATGGCCTTCCCGTTCCTCCATTCGGGTACCCGAAACTTCAAATGTACCTGTAGTTACGTCCTTTAAAACTCGAGTCTTTTCTTGTGTACGAATCTCTATGTCATTGTCGCATCGTGAGTCCGATTACCTTCCGGTCAACTTCGTATCCTTGATCAGAGTCTGTTGCATGCTCATATATCTTATGGACTTCCCGTTCCTCCATTCGGGTGCCCGAAACTTTAAATGTACCGATAGTTACGTCCTTTAAAACTCGAATCTTTTCTTGTGTACGAATCTCTATGTCATTGTCGCATCGTGTGTCCGATTACCTTCCGGTCAGCTTCATATCCTTTATCTGAGTCTGTTGCATGCTCATATATCTTATGGCCTTCCCGTTCCTCCATTCGGGTGCCCGAAACTTCAAATGTACCGATATTTACGTCCTTCAAAACTCGAATCTTTTATTGTGTACGAATCTCTGTGTCATTATCGCATTGTGAGTCCGATTACCGTCCGGTAAGCTTCATATCCTTTATCTGAGTCTGTTGCCTGATCAGATATCTTATGGCCTACCCGTACCTCCATTCGGGAGCCCGAAACTTCAATGTACCGATAGTTACGTCCTTTAAAACTCGAATCTTTTCTTGTGTACGATTCTCTATGTCATTGTCGCATCGTGTGTCCGATTACCTTCCGGTCAGATTCATATCCTTTATCTGAGTCTGTTTCCTGATCAGATATCTTATGGCCTTCCCGTTCCACAATTGGGGGCCCAAAACTTCATATGAACCGATAGTTACGTCCATTAAAACTCGAGGCTTTTCTTGTGTACGAATCTCTGTGTCATTATCGCATTGTGAGTCCGATTACCGTCCGGTAAGCTTCATATCCTTTATCGGAGCCTGTTGCCTGATCAGATATCTTATGGCCTACCCGTTCCTCCATTCGGGAGCCCGAAACTTCAAATGTACCGATAGTTACGTCCTTTAAAAGTCGAATCTTTTCTTGTGTACGAATCTCTATGTCATTGTCGCATCGTGTGTCCGATTACCTTCCGGTCAGCTTCATATCCTTTATCTGAGTCTGTTGCATGCTCATATATCTTATGGCCTTCCCGTTCCTCCATTCGGGTGCCCGAAACTTCAAATGTACCAATAGTTACGACCTTTAAAACTCGAATCTTTTCTTGTGTACGAATCTCTGTGTCATTATCGCATTGTGAGTCCGATTACCGTCCGGTAAGCTTCATATCCTTTATCTGAGTCTGTTGCCTGATCAGATATATTATGGCCTACCCGTTCCTCCATTCGGGAGCCCGAAACTTCAAATGTACCGATAGTTACGTCCTTTAAAACTCGAATCTTTTCTTGTGTACGAATCTCTATGTCATTGTCGCATCGTGTGTCCGATTACCTTCCGGTCAGCTTCATATCCTTTATCTGAGTCTGTTGCATGCTCAGATATCTTATGTCTTTCCCGTTCCTCCATTCAGGAGCCTGAAACTTCAAATGTACCGATAGTTGCGTCCTTTAAAACTCGAGTCCTTTCTTGAGTACGAATCTCTATGTCTTTGTCGCATCGTGAGTCCGATTACCGTCCGGTCTGCTTCACATCCTTTATCTGAGTCTGTTTCATGCTCAGATATCTTATGGCCGTCCCGTTCCTCCATTCGGGTGCCCAAAACTTCAATTGTATCGATAGTTACGTCCTTTAAAACTCGAGTCTTTTCTTGTATACGAATCTCTATGTCATTGTGACATCGTGAGTCCGATTACCGTCCGGTAAGCTTCATATCCTTCGTCTGAGTCTGTTGCATGCTCAGATATCTTATGGCCTTCCCGTTCCTCCATTCGGGTGCCCGAAACTTCAAATGTACCGATAGTTACCTCCTTTAAAACTCAGGTCTTTTTTTGTGTACGAATCTCTATGTCATTGTCGCATCGTGAGTCCGATTACCTTCCGGTCAACTTCGTATCCTTGATCAGAGTCTGTTGTATGATCGGATATCTTATGGCCTTCCCGTTCCTCCATTCGGGTACCCGAAACTTCAAATGTACCTGTAGTTACGTCCTTTAAAACTCGAGTCTTTTCTTGTGTACGAATCTCTATGTCATTGTCGCATCGTGAGTCCGATTACCTTCCGGTCAACTTCGTATCCTTGATCAGAGTCTGTTGCATGCTCATATATCTTATGGACTTCCCGTTCCTCCATTCGGGTGCCCGAAACTTTAAATGTACCGATAGTTACGTCCTTTAAAACTCGAATCTTTTCTTGTGTACGAATCTCTATGTCATTGTCGCATCGTGTGTCCGATTACCTTCCGGTCAGCTTCATATCCTTTATCTGAGTCTGTTGCATGCTCATATATCTTATGGCCTTCCCGTTCCTCCATTCGGGTGCCCGAAACTTCAAATGTACCGATATTTACGTCCTTCAAAACTCGAATCTTTTATTGTGTACGAATCTCTGTGTCATTATCGCATTGTGAGTCCGATTACCGTCCGGTAAGCTTCATATCCTTTATCTGAGTCTGTTGCCTGATCAGATATCTTATGGCCTACCCGTACCTCCATTCGGGAGCCCGAAACTTCAATGTACCGATAGTTACGTCCTTTAAAACTCGAATCTTTTCTTGTGTACGATTCTCTATGTCATTGTCGCATCGTGTGTCCGATTACCTTCCGGTCAGATTCATATCCTTTATCTGAGTCTGTTTCCTGATCAGATATCTTATGGCCTTCCCGTTCCACAATTGGGGGCCCAAAACTTCATATGAACCGATAGTTACGTCCA
The DNA here is from genome assembly GCA_032199755.1 of Ambrosia artemisiifolia. Taxonomy (NCBI): domain Eukaryota; kingdom Viridiplantae; phylum Streptophyta; class Magnoliopsida; order Asterales; family Asteraceae; genus Ambrosia; species Ambrosia artemisiifolia. Next base: position 15,400,036 of record CM063529.1, read on the forward strand.
TTAAAACTCGAGGCTTTTCTTGTGTACGAATCTCTGTGTCATTATCGCATTGTGAGTCCGATTACCGTCCGGTAAGCTTCATATCCTTTATCGGAGCCTGTTGCCTGATCAGATATCTTATGGCCTACCCGTTCCTCCATTCGGGAGCCCGAAACTTCAAATGTACCGATAGTTACGTCCTTTAAAAGTCGAATCTTTTCTTGTGTACGAATCTCTATGTCATTGTCGCATCGTGTGTCCGATTACCTTCCGGTCAGCTTCATATCCTTTATCTGAGTCTGTTGCATGCTCATATATCTTATGGCCTTCCCGTTCCTCCATTCGGGTGCCCGAAACTTCAAATGTACCAATAGTTACGACCTTTAAAACTCGAATCTTTTCTTGTGTACGAATCTCTGTGTCATTATCGCATTGTGAGTCCGATTACCGTCCGGTAAGCTTCATATCCTTTATCTGAGTCTGTTGCCTGATCAGATATATTATGGCCTACCCGTTCCTCCATTCGGGAGCCCGAAACTTCAAATGTACCGATAGTTACGTCCTTTAAAACTCGAATCTTTTCTTGTGTACGAATCTCTATGTCATTGTCGCATCGTGTGTCCGATTACCTTCCGGTCAGCTTCATATCCTTTATCTGAGTCTGTTGCATGCTCAGATATCTTATGTCTTTCCCGTTCCTCCATTCAGGAGCCTGAAACTTCAAATGTACCGATAGTTGCGTCCTTTAAAACTCGAGTCCTTTCTTGAGTACGAATCTCTATGTCTTTGTCGCATCGTGAGTCCGATTACCGTCCGGTCTGCTTCACATCCTTTATCTGAGTCTGTTTCATGCTCAGATATCTTATGGCCGTCCCGTTCCTCCATTCGGGTGCCCAAAACTTCAATTGTATCGATAGTTACGTCCTTTAAAACTCGAGTCTTTTCTTGTATACGAATCTCTATGTCATTGTGACATCGTGAGTCCGATTACCGTCCGGTAAGCTTCATATCCTTCGTCTGAGTCTGTTGCATGCTCAGATATCTTATGGCCTTCCCGTTCCTCCATTCGGGTGCCCGAAACTTCAAATGTACCGATAGTTACATCCTTTAAAACTCGAGTCTTTTCTTGTGTACGAATCTCTATGTCATTGTCGCATCGTGTGTCCGATTACCTTCCGGTCAACTTCATATCCTTTATCTGAGTCTGTTGCATGCTCATATATCTTATGCCCTTCCTGTTCCTCCATTCGGGTGCCCGAATCTTTAAATGTACCGATAGTTACGTCCTTTAAAACTCGAAACTTTTCTTGTGTACGAATCTCTATGTCATTGTCGCATCGGGTGTCCGATTACCTTCCGGTCAGCTTCATATCCTTTATCTGAGTCTGTTGCATGCTCATATATCTTATGGCCTTCCCGTTCCTCCATTCGGGTGCCCGAAACTTCAAATGTACCGATAGTTACGTCCTTTAAAACTCGAATCTTTTTTTTGTGTACGAATCTCTGTGTTATTATCGCATTGTGAGTCCGATTACCGTCCGGTAAGCTTCATATCCTTTATCTGAGTCTGTTACTTGATTAGATATCTTATGGCCTACCCGTTCCTCCATTCGGGAGCCCGAAACTTCAAATGTACCGATAGTTACGTCCTTTAAAACTCGAATCTTTTCTTGTGTACGAATCTCTATGTCATTGTCGCATCGTGTGTCCGATTACCTTCCGGTCAGCTTCATATCCTTTATCTGAGTCGATTTTCTTATCAGATATCTTATGGCCTTCCCGTTCCTTAATTGGGGGCCCGAAACTTCAAATGTACCGATAGTTACGTCCTTTAAAAGTTGAATCTTTTCTTGTGTACGAATCTCTATGTCATTGTCGCATCGTGTGTCCGATTACCTTCCGGTCAGCTTCATATCCTTGATCAGAGTCTGTTGTGTGATCAGATATCTTATGGCCATCCCGTTCCTCTATTCGGGAGCCCGAAACTTAAAATGTACCGATAGTTACGTCCTTTAAAACTCGAGTCTTTTCTTGTGTACGAATCTCTGTGTCATTGTCGCATCGTGAGTCGGATTACCGTCCGGTCAGCTTCTTATCCTTTATCTGAGTCTGTTGCATGATCAGATATCATATGGCCTTCCCGTTCCTCCATTTGGGAGCCCGAAACTTCAAATGTACCGATAGTTACGTACTTTAAAACTCGAGTCTTTTCTTGTGTACGTATCTCTATGTCATTGTCGCATCGTGAGTCGGATTACCGTCCGGTCAGCTTCTTATCCTTTATCTGAGTCTGTTGCATGATCAGATATCATATGGCCTTCCCGTACCTCCATTCGGGTGCCCGAAACTTCAAATGTACAGATAGTTAAGTCCTTTAAAACTCGTGTCTTTTCTTGTGTACGAATCTCTGTGTCATTGTCGCATCGTGAGTCTGATTACCTTCCGGTCAACTTCGTATCCTTGATCAGAGTCTGTTGTGTGATCAGATATCTTATGGCCTTCCCGTTCCTCTATTCGGGAGCCCGAAACTTAAAATGTACCGATAGTTACGTCCTTTAAAACTCGAGTCTTTTCTTGTGTACGAATCTCTGTGTCATTGTCGCATCGTGAGTCGGATTACCGTCCGGTCAGCTTCTTATCCTTTATCTGAGTTTGTTGCATGCTCAGATATGTTATGGCTTTCCCGTTCCACCATTCCGGTGCACGAAACTTTAAATGTACTGATAGTTACGTCCATTAAAACTCGAGTCTTTTCTTGGGTACTAATCTTTATGTCATCGTCGCATCCTGAGTCCGATTACCGTCCGGTCAGCTTCATAACCTTTATCTGAGTCTGTTGCATGATCAGATATCTTATGGCCTTCCCGTTCCTACATTTGGGTGCCCGAAACGTCAAACGTACGGATAGTTACGTCCTTTAAAACTCGAGTCTTTTCTTGTGTACGAATCTCTATGTCATTGTCACATCGTGAGTCCGATTACCGTCCGGTCAGCTTCGCCTCCTTTATCTGAGTCTGTTGCATGATCAGATATCTTATTGCCTTCCCATTCCTACATTCGGGTGCCCGAAACTTCAAACGTACGGATAGTTACGTCCTTTAAAACTCGAGTCTTTTCACGTGTACGAATCTCTATGTCATTGTCACATCGTGAGTCCGATTACCGTCCGGTCAGCTTCGTATCCTTTAACATAGTCTGTTGCATGATTAGATATCTTATAGCCTTCCCGTTCCTCTATTCGAGTGCCCGAAAATTCAAATATACCGATGGTTACGTCCTTTAAAATTCGAGTCTTTTCTTGTGTACGAATCTCTATGTCAATGTCGTATCGTGAGTCCGATTACCGTCCGGTCAGCTTCATATCCTTTATCTGAGTCTGTTGAATGCTCAGTTATCTTATGGCCTTCCCGTTCCTCCATTCGGGTGCCCGAAACTTCAAATGTACCGATAGTTACGTCCCCTAAAACTCGAGTCTTTTCTTGTGTACGTATCTCTATGTCATTGTCGCAACATGAGTCCGATTACCATCCGGTCAGCTTCATATCCTTTATCTGAGTCTGTTGCATGATCAGATATCTTATGGCCTTCCCGTTCCTACATTCGGGTGCCCGAAACTTCAAACGTACGGATAGTTACCTCCTTTAAAACTCGAGTCTTTTCTTGTGTACGAATCTCTATGTCATTGTCACATCGTGAGTCCGATTACCGTCCGGTCAGCTTCGCATCCTTTATCTGAGTCTGTTGCATGATCAGATATCTTATGGCCTTCCAGTTCTTACATTCGGGTGCCCAAAATTTCAAACGTACGGATAGTTACGTCCTTTAAAACTCGAGTCTTTTCATGTGTACGAATCTCTATGTCATTGTCACATCGTGAGTCCGATTACCGTCCGGTCAGCTTCGTATCCTTTAACATAGTCTGTTGCATGATTAGATATCTTATAGCCTTCCCGTTCCTCTATTCGAGTGCGCGAAATTTCAAATATACCGATGGGTACGTCCTTTAAAACTCGAGTCTTTTCTTGTGTACGAATCTCTATGTCATCGTAGTATCGTGAGTCCGATTACCGTCCGGTCAGCTTCATATCCTTTATCTTAGTCTGTTGAATGCTCAGTTATCTTATGGCCTTCCCGTTCCTCCCTTCGGGTTCCCGAAACTTCAAATTTACCGATAGTTACGTCCTTTAAAACTCGAGTCTTTTCTTGTGTACGTATCTCTATGTCATTGTCGCATCATGAGTCCGATTACCGTCCGGTCAGCTTCATATCCTTTATCTGAGTCTGTTGCATTATCAGATATCTTATGGCCTTTCCGTTCCTACATTCGGGTGCCCGAAACTTCAAACGTACGGATAGTTACGTCCTTTAAAACTCGAGTCTTTTCTTGTGTACGAATCTCTATGTCACTGTCACATCGTGAGTCCGATTACCTTCCGGTTAGCTTCCCATCCTTTATCTGAGTCTGTTGCATGATCAGATATCTTATGGCCTTCCCGTTCCTACATTCGGGTGCCTGAAACTTCAAACGTACGGATAGTTACGTCCTTTAAAACTCGAGTCTTTTCATGTGTACGAATCTCTATGTCATTGTCACATCTTGAGTCCGATTACCGTCCGGTCAGCTTCGTATCCTTTAACATAGTCTGTTGCATGATTAGATATCTTATAGCCTTCCCGTTCCTCTATTCGAGTGCCCGAAATTTCAAATATACTGATGGTTACGTCCTTTAAAACTCGAGTCTTTACTTGTGTACGAATCTCTATGTCATTGTCGTATCGTGAGTCCGATTACCGTCCGGTCAGCTTCATATCCTTTATCTGAGTCTGTTGAATGCTCAGTTATCTTATGGCCTTCCCGTTCCTCCATTCGGGTGCCCGAATTTCAAATGTACCGATAGTTACGTCCTTTAAAACTCGAGTCTTTTCTTGTGTACGTATCTCTATGTCATTGTCGCATCATGAGTCCGATTACCGTCCCGTCAGCTTCATATCCTTTATCTTAGTCTGTTAAATGATTAGATATCTTATGGCCTTCCATTCCTCCATTCGGGAGCCCGAAACTTCAAATGTACCGATAGTTACGTCCTTTAAAACTCGAATCTTTTCTTGTGTACGAATCTCTATGTCATTGTCGCATCGTGAGTCCGATTACCTTCCGGTCAACTTCGTATCCTTGATCAGAGTCTGTTGTATGATCAGATATCTTATGGCCTTCCCGTTCCTCCATTCGGGTACCCGAAACTTCAAATGTACCGATAGTTACGTCCTTTAAAACTCGAGTCTTTTCTTGTGTACGAATCTCTATGTCATTGTCACATCGTGAGTCCGATTACCGTCCGGTCAACTTCGTATCCTTTAACGTAGTCTGTTGCAAGATCAAATATCTTATAGCCTTCCCGTTCCTCCCTTCGGGTGCCCGAAACTTCATATGAACCGATAGTTACGTCCATTATAACTCGAGTGTTTTCTTGTGTACGAATCTCTGTGTCATTGTCGCATTGTGAGTCCGATTACCGTCCGGTAAGCTTCATATCCTTTATCTGAGTCTGTTGCATGATCAGATATCTTATGGCCTTCCCGTTCCTCCATTCGGGAGCACGAAACTTCAAATGTACCGATAGTTACGTACTTTAAAACTCGAGTCTTTTCTTGTGTACGTATCTCTATGTGATTGTCGCATCATGAGTCCGATTACCGTCCGGTCAGCTTCATATCCTTTATCTGAGTCTGTTACATGATTAGATATCTTATGGCCTTCCATTCATCCATTCGGGAGCCCGAAACTTCAAATGTACCGATAGTTACATCCTTTAAAACTCGAATATTTTCTTATGTACGAATCTTAATGTCATTGTCGCATCGTGAGTCCGATTACCTTCCGGTCAACTTCGTATCCTTGATCAGAGTCTGTTGTGTGATCAGATATCTTATGGCCTTCTTGTTCCTCCATTCGGGTACCCGAAACTTCAAATGTACCGATAGTTACGTCCTTTAAAACTCGAGTCTTTTCTTGTGTACGAATCTCTATGTCATTGTCGCATCGTGTGTCCGATTACCTTCCGGTCAACTTCATATCCTTTTTTTTTATAAAGGAGGCTAAGCTACGGTAAATTTCATTAATAATAAAAATATTTACAATCAAACGGGCCAAGATCTTTACAAGTATAACAAAACAAAACTAGATCAAGGCCCAAATCAACAATCCAAAACAAACAGCCCAAACGGGCTAAAACCTACACTATCTCATTATCCATTATCAAAAACACTATCCAAATCCTCTAATCCAATCAAGCCCAACCCATTACATGACCCATTATACTCAATAAAAAAACCAGTCCACATACTATCTTTTGCAACTCTTCGGAAGCTCTTTCTAGACAACTTTCTGGAAATCCTTATATAAGCAAACTGACCAAGCATCCTCAAATACACTTCAAAGTCCTCCATCTTAACAAAAAACCAAGGGATATCAGAACTCTTGCACTTAATGAGATGATCCAGCCAACAGCTTCTTTGCATACTTAACCAACCGCCAACAACTCTGGCTTCTTCCACTCTGTCCCTATGCACCATCTTTATGCATGCACTCCTTCTAAGATCAACTTGACCCATCTTCAAACTATCTCTATTATCCAACAGCAGTATCTTTCCTGAATCTTCATTAACAACACAATCCTTGCAAACAATTATATTCTTTACCAGGCTGCAACATTCCAATAATCTGCACTCTTGTTTCCATGTCCAAAGATCCTGAAATCTTCTATCAAGCAGACTCCTCAAAATGTTCCAGATGTTACAAATCAGACCACTAACATTGACCACATTTATCATTACAACAGTTAACCAACAACTAGAATCATCCACCCAACCCCATAACAGCCAATCCCCATAATAATCCCAAAACCAAAGACTCAATCGTAAACTAAACACAAGAAACAGGCTAGGAAAGAGACTCATTAAAGTCAAGGTTTCCCATCTTTGTTTGGTACTAGAAAATACAAAACAATTGAGGGTGGAAATTAATGTCCTACTAGCAAAGATGGGGTCCATCCATACCACTCCAGGTGTAATGCTCCCCTAAGCTCAAAACCTATCCTCCAATCCTCATACGCAGAACTGAACTTAACTTCAATAAAGAAAGTCAAGTCCAGCAGAAAAGACACACATAAGACTCTGACCAGAAAAGAGCTGAAACAAAAGGAAGGCTTTGCAGCCCAGATCTCTACCCAATCGCTGTATGTGCACCTTATTACTACAATTTCCCATATAAAATACCCACCCCTCCCAATAGGCAAGTGCCTAGTAAAAAAGACAGACTCAAACCAGAAATGAACAAGGCTCAACAAATACCACAGAGGCATCAGGGCTATTGACTAGTGATGGGAACTACAAAATAAAATTTTATGGGAGGAGAATAATGCCCTATAATCACTGGCCCAATCCAACCTTATCTCTCCATATTTAAGGCTTACTCCAAGCCACAAGTATCCTAACCACCAATCATAACAAGCAGAATTGCATCTATCTCCCATAGATGGAGAAGGATACAACATAGAAATATTATTATTATTATTATTATTATTATTATTATTATTATTATTATTATTATTATTATAGTAATTGTATGTAATAATACTATTATCATTATCCATCACCCAAGCATTATAAGTGCTCCTTATTACATCACAAACCCAGATATTAAAGCCCACCACCCCATAGAGCAAATGCCCTGGACACATGATAGACTCAAGACTGCAAAAGAATAGGCTCAACAAAGGCCACAAAGGCCATAGGGTTCCTGACCAGTGATAGGTTCTATAAAATGCAAAATTTTGGGTGGAAGCTCGTGTCCTAAACTCACTGGTCAGTTCCAACCTTATCACTCCAAGGGTTAGACTTACTCCAAGCCATACAAAACCTAAATCCCCTTTCAAATCAGCAGAAATAGACCACTCCCTTGATGAAGGAAAGCAGTCTAATAGATCAGTTAAAGATAAAAGCAAAAACAAAAATAAAAAATAGTTGTTTTGAGATAAAACAGAAGGCCCATAGGACCAAAGAACTACCCCAAACGTTTTGAAGTCTCCTTCCTCCTGCAAATTCTCAGTAAAGATTCCCCCCACCCTTTTTTGACAAGTGCCAAAAAGACTGTACAGACTCAGACCAGAAAAGAATCAGGCTCAACAAGCTCCAAACACAGAGCAGGGCTTCCTTCCACAGATCAGTTCTAAAAAAATAAAAAATAGAAAAGGAAAAGCAAAACCTAATCACTGTGGAAGAGTCCATCCTTAAGTCTCCCAGGGAAAGGCTTACTCCAAGCCATACCAAACCTAATACTCCCAACAGAATAAGAAACCAGACCAGACACTCCCAAAGGGAGCACAAACAAAAAGGGAACAAAGAAAAAAGAAAAAGAAAAGAAAAGAAAACAGACTGAGAACAGAAAAAAAACTTAACAGCCCAGAAAACTACCCACAAAACAAAGGAAAACCCAACTCCATCAAACAACCCATGACCCAAAATGACCCAGTTACTTAAAATAGCAACCATATTAAGCATTACAGTTACCTTCAACATTCCAAACAACACTAGCCAGCTCATCACTAGCATACCTTTTCCCCTTTACACTAACAAGCCTTAGCTTAATAGCATTCTCAACTTGCTTGCTAACCATCTGAGCAGAAATCTTCTTCTTATTAAAAATTCTGTTATTCCTTTCCTGCCAAATACTGTACAGTGTACCAGCAAGAGCCAATCTCCTAATAACTCCCCAAATGGATTTCTCATTTCTCATTTTTCCAATATAGTTCATTATGTCCTCCCAAACATCTGGCACTCTCTCCATTCTTGCCAAAATTTTAATTCTCCACCACACCTGCTTAGAAAATTCACAACTGAAAAATAGATGATCATGACTATCAACACACTTCCCACACAAACTGCATAAGAACTTCTGATTATTGTTCCAAGCAGCTAATCTATCTTGAGTTGGTGTAACATCCGGCCCCTCTCACCACCAATATTGTCCGCTTTGCCCTTCCAGAGCTCACGGATTTGTTTTTGGTTACCCTGGTGGAGACTTCCCAGGAGGTCACCCATCCTAGAATTTCTCCCACCTGAGCACGCTTAACTGTGGAGTTCTCCTCTCATCCACTAACATTAAGCCCCAAAACGCGTTGGTGATTTAAGAGGCATTGGATTACATATGAACCAAGGATCTCTCCTGGCCACGGCCGATGTGGGATTTTTCGTGGGGTGTCACATTCACCCCCTGTTAAGAGTCTCATCGTCCCTGATGAGGTATGCACCCACCATCCCGAACGGCACAGGAGTGGCTCTGATACCATCTGTAACACCCCGCCCTTCTCGTCTGTAACACCCGGCCCCTCTCACCACCAATATTGTCCGCTTTGCCCCGATGGGTTGCCCATCCAGAGCTCACGGATTTGCTTTTGGGTGCCCAGTGGAGACTTCCCAGGAGGTCACCCATCCTGATACTGCTCCCACCTGAGCACGCTTAACTGTGGAGTTCTCCTCTCATCAACTAACATTAAGCCCCAAAACGCGTTTGTGATTTAAGAGGCATTGGATTACATATGAACCAAGGATCTCTCCTGGCCACGGCCGATGTGGGATTTTCCTGGGGTGTCACATTCACCCCCCCGTTAGAGTCTCATCGTCCCTGATGAGGTATGCACCCACCATCCCGAACGGCACAGGAGTGGCTCTGATACCATCTGTAACATCCGGCCCCTCTCACCACCAATATTGTCCGCTTTGCCCTTCCAAAGCTCACGGATTTGTTTTTGGTTACCCTGGTGGAGACTTCCCAGGAGGTCACCCATCCTAGAATTTCTCCCACCTGAGCACGCTTAACTGTGGAGTTCTCCTCTCATCCACTAACATTAAGCCCCAAAACGCGTTTGTGATTTAAGAGGCATTGGATTACATATGAACCAAGGATCTCTCCTGGCCACGGCCGATGTGGGATTTTCCTGGGGTGTCACAGTTGGCAACCTGAATTTAAAAGCCAACCATAAAATGAAGGTATGCCTGGCAATAGTATTACCATGCCAAACAAATTTATGCCAATTAACAACCTGCCCTTTCCTAATAAGATCATCATACACCCCCTTAGTAGAGAAAGGAATCACCTTGCCATTATTATTCAACCATTGGAAACTGTCTTTCTTCCCACTCACCAGATTAGGTAAAACATCCACAAAAATCCCAGGATATTTAACCTTCCAATGTTCAGGAACTTTCCACCCATTCACATCCATAAGGTCAGCAACCTTAGTTTGTGAATTAAACCCAGCTTCCCTAATATCTCTCCTATCCAATATGAGCATCAGAGGACCTTGTTCACACCACTTATCAAACCAGGCATTGACAGTCTTCCCATCACCTAACTTAGCCACACAGTGCTTCCTAATAAGGTTCCTACAACCCAACAATTGCTTCCAAGTCCATGTATCAGCATTAGTTTCCCCCATCTCCCAAAAATTAGCCCCTTTAATCTTATAAAGATACATCCAGTTAACCCATAAAGAGTCCTTTTTGTTGACTAAATTCCAAATATGCTTAGTCATCAAAGCCACATTCCTTTCCTTTAAACTAGATAAACCCAATCCACCCTGACATTTTTTGAGACACAATTCTTCCCACCCCACCTTAGCAGCTCCCTGCTTGAATTCCCCTTGGCACCATAAGAAACCTCTACATAATCTAATAACATCATCATTTATACTTTCAGGAAGTAAAAAAATAGAAGCCCAGTACACTGTCAAGGATGACAGGACAGATTTTAACAACTGCAGCCTTCCTGCATAAGATAAGAATTCATTCCTCCAATCCCCTATCCTACTTTTCACCTTGTCCAGCAACACAGCACAATCTTTTTGGAACAATTTCCTTGAAGCTAGAGGGATACCCAAATATTTTAAAGGAAGGCTACCAATTTTAAATGGCAGCAGATTTACAATATCCCTTTGAATCTCCTCCCTCACATTGCCAAAAATAACCTCACTCTTCCTCATATTGGGCCTAAGACCAGAGCATCCTCCAAACTCCTCAAGCACATCCCTAACAACTCGGATAGAGCCATAATGAGCACTACAAAAATAAAAAGGTCATCAGCAAAACATAAATGGGTCAACTTCAGTTTGTCACACTTCCAATGATACTGAAAGTCTACATCTCCATTGACCTTCCTGATAAACATGAGATTCAGTACTTCCATAACCAAAGTAAACAAGTAAGGAGACATGGGATCTCCTTGCCTTAGTCCCTTTTCCCCTCTAAAATATCCATAAAACTGTCCACCCAGACTAACTGTATAAGAAATAGTTGTCATACACACCATAATCCAGTTTATAAATTTAGTAGGAAAACCAAAATGAACCAAGCAATCCCTCAGGAACCCATGATCCACTGAGTCATAGGCCTTCTGTAAGTCAACCTTCAATGCCACTCTGGGACACCCTCTAACCCAATCATATCCCTTAACCAGCTCTTGAGCAAGTAAAATATTATCACTAATTAACCTTCCAGGCACAAAAGCACTCTGAGATTTCCCAACCAAATTATCCAACACCCCCTTCAACCTATTGCAAATCACCTTACTAATACATTTGTATAAGACATTGCAACAAGCTATAGGTCTGAACTCACTAACAACACTAGAGTCTTTAACCTTAGGAACTACAGAAATAGAAGTAGCATTCAATTCCTTCAGCAATTTACCATTAGTAAAAACATCAAGGACAGCATCACAAACCTCATCACCTATAGCACTCCAAGCAGCCTTGAAAAATTTTGCTGAATAACCATCAGGCCCAGGAGCCTTGTTATCATCAATCTGAAACATAGCCTCTTTAATCTCCTCCTTAGACACAATTCTAACCAAATCAGCAGCAGCTTTAGAGGAGATCTTATTAATAAACAGTCCCACTGGCATCCTCAATCCCATCCACAATATCCTTCCTACCCAACCCATATAAAATTTCACAAAGGCATTACCCACACTAGCATCCTTATAAACTTCCCCTTCCAAGTCCTCTATCATAGAAATCTTAGATCTAGCTTGTCTATGTTTCACAGAATGAAAAAAATATTTATTATTCTGATCGCCAACCTCCAGCCAATGAACCCTAGACTTCTGCTTTAGAAAACTCTCCTCATCTATCAAAGCATCATTATAAGCACCAATGTACACCTCCTCCTCCATTCTTAAGTCATCATTGTATGGGTCAGCAGCCACCTCTATCTGTATTCTAGCAAGCTCATTCTTCAAAAACTCCACCTTCTTGCTGAAATTTCCTTGAGCAAAACACAGCTTCCTCAAAGGTTTCTTCAGAAGCTTCATCTTAGAAGTGAACCTAAACATTCTACAACCCTTTATATCACTACTCCAAACAGATTTCACACAAGGAATAAAATCTTGTTTGTCAGCCAACAAATTCCAGAACCTGAAAGGCTTAGGACCCTGATACTTCATACCAGAACAGGTAATAAGAACAGGAGAATGATCTGATGAGTAAAATGGTAAGAATTTTGCTACAACATTAGAAAACATTTTCCCAAACATACCATTCCCCAAAGCCCTGTCCAGCTTTTCCATAATCCCAACAGATTTCCCAGGCTTCTGGTTCCAGGTATAGAAAAGCCCAGAACTAGGGATATCCTCAACCTGAATCTTAGAAACACAGCTACAAAAATCCTCCATACGATACACAGACGGCCCTAAAGGATAATTCTTTTCCCTAGGATCCAGAATGGCATTAAAATCCCCAACAGCCAGCCATGGATTATTATCAATGGTTCCAGAATGATATACCATATTATCCCATAGATCCCTTCTACCATTAACATTAGTCACCCCATACACAAAAGAGCAAAAGAATTTCTCTCCACCTCCAAAAGGACAAATAATACAATGAATAACCTGTTCCCTAACTTGTAAAACAACCACATCAACCACCCTAGAATCCCATCCCACAGCAATTCTAACCCATCCAGAACACACCTCAACATTAGAAACCCATTCCCAACTTTTCATAACCCCACTACATGCACCCTTAATATTATTAGGATTAACCCTGGTTTCAATAAGACCACCAACACAAACCTTATTCTCTACTAAAATTCTATTAATCTGTCTTTGTTTAGAGGTACTAGACATACCTCTAACATTCCACCCCATCAAATTAATCTTCATTGATAACATCAGAAACTTCCATATGGCCCTCCAATCCAGAGGAACCCTCTTCCTTTTTAGCCTTCAAATTCTCAGCTTCCACCAATTTCTCAAACATAATCTTATCCCACTGTTCAAAAAATACTTTAACCTGCCCAATATTCCATTTCTTCATAACCTCATTAGATGGACACTTCGTATTGATCACAAAATGAGCAACCTCATTAAACTGATCCTTACTTATTTTGAAGTACCCAGATTTAATATTCACCTTTGTTTGCACCTTTAAGGCATCCACAGAATATTCAGCTTCAGCCTTTTTCAACTCCTGCTGTTTAGCCCCAGACCCAGACCCATTAACAGTATCCACCCTTTTGCTCTCTCCTTCCACTCCTCTAACCACATTCCCAGAAGACCCAACATCAATTATACTCTTACCCTTAGTATCCTCTCCCTGATTACCCTTACCCTTAGAACTCTCACACTCAATGCCACCACCATTAAGATCATCCCTTAATACAGCAAAGGTATTCTTTATACTGATACTATTATTATCATTATTCTTTTTATTATCATTAGTAGCCCTACCCTCATTTTTAGTCACCCATTTTTTACCAATAGGCTGATTTCCCTGAGCCCTGTTTCCCCCAATCTGACCTCCCTGATTACCTTGCCCCTTATTCCAAAAATTCCTACTATTAGACCCATTCCCCAGACCTCTGTCATTCCCATTACCCTTAGAACCCCCAGCCCTATTTCCCTTATTGTTAACCACCCTGTTATTCCTCCCCACAGTTTGATAACCCTCATTTGTCAATACCAGATACAGGATAGTCAGCTTGAGTGGCCTGATATAACTCCTGCAAAAGCTTCTCAGTCTTCCCAGCAACCTCCTCAGCTGATAACTCCCTAGCTTTACACCCCTCAAAGTCATGACCAAACACCTTACAAGCAGAACACTTCTTAATCTTAACTTGGTATTCAACCTTTACTTTTTGAATAAAAGCAGGTTTACCCACATCAGCAGGATAAAAAGCATTCACATAATCAGGCAGCACTTTATCAGCCTTGACTTCAACCAAAATTCTAGCAAATCCTACTCTCCCCTCTTTCTTATTACATCTCATAGCTGTAACCCTATCCAGCATCAAAGGATCACCCACACAACTCATCATACTGCTCAAACTTTCCCTGTTCCATAACTCCATAGGCATATTAGGAATTGTTACCCAAACTGGAATAGAACTAGGCTCAACTCTTTCCAAATTCAACCCAACCTCCCATTTCCTCAAACACAAAGGGATATTGTTGATCAGCCAAGGCCCCTGGTTAATAGTCTCCATCATGCCTAATTCATTCTTAAATTTGAAGAAAAAGATACCACTCCCATTAGAGGATATATCAACCAACCCAAACTTTTTCCACATCCTAAACAAATGGTATCTCATCATACCTATAGAGACACTCTGCCCAATACTGTAACCATAAAGATAAGTACTATAAGCTACCCTGGCTTCCAACAGCTTCTCAGGCTTAATGACAGCTACAGTTTCACCTGAATCAAGCACTTTAGGAGGAATGAAGGTCATTTTTGTCTCCAAAACTTCATTAGTATTGTCTCTAGCAATATCAGCAAAAGACATCTCAGGCTTCTTAGACATACTGCCACTATCCCCCTCCTTACCAGCATTAAACACCACCTCACCCTTCTCTAAACCAGTATGCAAAATAGATCTAGCAGCAGGCTTCAGTTTACTAATAAAAGGAATATCATCCCTAGTAACCTTATAAGATCCCATACTATCTGACTTCTTCTTGATAAGTTTCTTCATGGAAGGGCTTTTAACAATACCCCTCCAAGGCAGCCTAACAGTGATGTCCCCTTTCTTAGACTTATTCTCTTTATCAAGTTCCATCCCACTCTGCTCAGCATCAACCTGATCCTCCTCTTGACCCTTCTTATCAGCCTCAGACTTCTCACCTACCTGTTTATCATAACCATCTTTCACAACCTCCTTCTTCTCACCATCCTGCTTATCATCCCCCTCTTTCACAACCCCCTTCTTCTCAGCTTCAACCTTCTTCTTATCCTTCACCTTCCCTCCTATTATAATGTTCCCCTCATCATCTACAACAACCCTGCTACCAGCCCCAGAATTATAAGCAAATTGAGGATCAGGTACAGACAACCTAAGCCTCAACTCACTACCCTTACCCTCATCCAAACTCCTACTTTTTCTACCCATTTTCAACTTCACAGGAGCCACAGAAGTGTTACCTTCCTCTACAACTGTTTGTATCTCTTTTGAGTTAATACCATCTGGTAACACCTCCACCCCATTCACCATCCTCGGATTCTCCTCAATCCTAACATATAATCTCTCATCCCATAATACCTTCCTACTCTTAACAACTACCCCCTCATTCCTGATAGACCTCTTCTTCCTCTTATCCATAAACACAAATTTTGCATCCAACCCAACATCAAACACATTATCTTCAATAACCAACTGAGGAAACTTCACACCTCTCCCTTCAGCTTTAATCAAACCATCCTTACCAATTTCCCTATGCCCAACATACTCACCACATACCTTTTTACCCAGAAAGTTAGCTATTACACTAAGTATATGCCCATACTGCCCAGCTAACTTCTCAACAAACAATAGCCCCTTACCAGCAATCTGAACATCAACTAGAGAATTAACCAAATCAAATTCCCCTATCCCAGCCAACTTAATCAGTTCCAACTTCTCAGAGATTAACCTAACCCTCCAATTATCACCAAACACAGCCCTCAAAAACCCTACCACTAAAGGACTAAACACCAGAGAGTCCCTCTTACTAGAAATAAAACGATTCAGGATTACCTGCTTATCTTCCACAATAGCTTCCTCCTCCGGACCTATCATAGCCTCATCCACAACACTATCAGAGCTCAAAATAGCTTCATCTGAACCATCCAATGATATATCCGGTGGAACTTCCGGCGGAGGGTCAGGAGCTGGAACCTTAGAAATAGGCTCCATAGAACAAACAGATCATGTACTGTGAAGATTTCAATTAGTACAAACCAATTGAAACAGTAACCACGAAGAAACAAAGGAAAAACCAGGAAGAATTAGGGTAGAAAAAGAGGCGGGAAAGAAAAACAAAGAAGAAAACTACTGAATTGCCAAAATCGCCGAATTCAGAGAGAAAACCCGAACTTCATATCCTTTATCTGAGTCTGTTGCATGCTCATATATCTTATGGCCTTCCCGTTCCTCCATTCGGGTGCCCGAAACTTTAATGTACCGATAGTCACGCCCTTTAAAACTCGAATCTTTTCTTGTGTACGAATCTCTATGTCATTGTCACATTGTGAGTCCGATTACCGTCCGGTAAGCTTCATATCCTTTATCTGAGTCTGTTGCCTGATCAGATATCTTATGGCCTACCCGTTCCTCCATTCGGGAGCCCGAAACTTCAAATGTACCGATAGTTACGTCCTTTAAAACTCGTATCTTTTCTTGTGTACGAATCTCTATGTCATTGTCGCATCGTGTGTCCGATTACCTTACAATCAGCTTCATATCCTTTATCTGATTCTGTTGCATGCTCATATATTTTATGGCCTTCCCGTTCCTCCATTCGGGTGCCCGAAACATCAAATGTTCCGATAGTTACGTCTTTTAAAACTCGAGTCTTTTCTTGTGTACGAATCTCTATGTCATTGTCGCATCGTGAGTCGGATTACCGTCCGGTCAGCTTCTTATCCTTTATCTGATTCGGTTGCATGCTCAGATATCTTATGGCTTTCCTGTTCCTCCATTCCGGTGCCCGAAACTTCAAATGTACCGATAGTTACGTCCTTTAAAACTCGAGTCTTTTCTTGTGTACGAATCTATATGTCATTGTCACATCGTGAGTCCGATTACCGTCCGGTCATCTTTGTATCCTTTAACATAGTCTGTTGCATGCTCATATATCTTATGGCCTTCCCGTTCCTCCATTCGGATGCCCGAAACTTCAAATGTACCGATAGTTACATCCTTTAAAACTCGAGTCTTTTCTTGTGTACGAATCTCTATGTCATTGTCGCATCGTGTGTCCGATTACCTTCCGGTCAACTTCATATCCTTTATATGAGTCTGTTGCATGCTCATATATCTTATGGCCTTCCCGTTCCTCCATTCGGGTGCCCGAAACTTTAAATGTACCGATAGTTACGTCCTTTAAAACTCGAATCTTTTCTTGTGTACGAATCTCTATGTCATTGTGGCATCGTGTGTCCGATTACCTTCCGGTCAGCTTCATATCCTTTATCTGAGTCTGTTGCATGCTCATATATCTTATGGCCTTCCCGTTCCTCCATTCGGGTGCCCGAAACTTCAAATGTACCGATAGTTACGTCCTTTAAAACTCGAATCTTTTCTTGTGTACGAATCTCTGTGTCATTATCGCATTGTGAGTCCGATTACCGTCCGGTAAGCTTCATATCCTTTATCTGAGTCTGTTGCCTGATCAGATATCTTATGTCCTACCTGTTCCTCCATTCGGGAGCCTGAAACTTCAAATGTACCGATAGTTACGTCCTTTAAAACTCGAATCTTTTCTTGTGTACGAATCTCTATGTCATTGTCGCATCGTGTGTCCAATTACCTTCCGGTCAGCTTCATATCCTTTATCTGAGTCTGTTGCCTGATCAGATATCTTATGGCCTACCCGTTTCTCCATTCCGGTGCCCGAAACTTCAAATGTAGCGATAGTTACGTCCTTTAAAACTCGAGTCTTTTCTTGTGTACGAATCTCTATGTCATTGTCACATCGTGAGTCCGATTACCGTCCGGTCATCTTTGTATCCTTTAACATAGTCTGTTGCATGATCAGATATCTTATGGCCTTCCCGTTCCTCTATTCGGGAGCCCGAAACTTCAAATGTATCGATAGTTACGGCCTTTAAAACTCGAATCTTTTCTTGTGTACGAATCTCTATGTCATTGTCGCATCGTGAGTCCGATTACCTTCCGGTCAATTTCGTATCCTTTATGAGAGTCTGTTGTATGATCAGATATCTTATGGCCTTCCCGTTCCTCCATTCGGGTGCCCGAAACTTCATATGAACCGATAGTTACGTCCATTATAACTCGAGTCTTTTCTTGTGTACGAATCTTTATGTCATTATCCCATCGTGAGTCCGATTACCGTCCGGTCAGCTTCGCATCCTTTATCTGAGTCTGTTGCATGATCAGATATCTTATGGCCTTCCCGTTCCTACATTCGGGAGCCCGAAACTTCAAATGTACCGATAGTTACGTACTTTAAAACTCGAATATCTTCTTGTGTACGAATCTCTACGTCATTGTCGCATCGTGAGTCCGATTACCTTCCGGTCAACTTCGTATCCTTGATCATAGTCTGTTGTGTGATCAGATATCTTATGGTCTTCTTGTTCCTCCATTCGGGTACACGAAACTTCAAATGTACCGATAGTTACGTCCTTTAAAACTCGAGTCTTTTCTTGTATACGAATCTCTGTGTCATTGTCGCATTGTGAGTCCGATTACCGTTCGGTAAGCTTCTTATCCTTTATCTGAGACTGTTGCATGATTAGATATCTTATGGCCTTCCCGTTCCTCTATTCGGGAGCCCGAAACTTAAAATGTACCGATAGTTACGTCCTTTAAAACTCGAGTCTTTTCTTGTGTACGAATCTCTATGTCATTGTCACATCGTGAGTCCGATTACCGTCCGGTCAGCTTCGTATCCTTTTTTTTTTTTTGATAAAGGAGACTATGCTCCGGTAAATTTTATTAATAATATAAGAAATATTTACAATCAAACCGGGCCAAGATCTTATCAACATATAGCAATCCAAACTAGATCATGGCCCAAATACAAAAAAAACCTATACAATCAAACTACCAAGAGGCCTAGACAAGCATCACCTACTAATCACCCATAATCCATAGACCCAGCCCAAACAAATCCACTGTTTCGGCCCAAAACATTACAACTCAAAACACTCTTACATATTATAATAACCCAAAAGAAAACAAACAGACTCATAAAAATCCAGCTACACTTTGGTCTTCCAGTCCTGTTTGCATTCTTATTTCCAGCCACTTGACCCATTCTTGAAGTACAAATCTTCTCGTCATTCTGGATCTTCTCAAAACTTCATTAGCAATCACAATATCCCAGCAGCGAACTCTAAAGCCCACAACTGATGAATCAAAATAACAGCAGCCACGAATCCATCTCAAACATTCTGCTAAATCAGCTTTCATCTTATAAACTCTCTTTTTCCAGCATTTCCAATACCTCACATAAACATGTACCAAATATAGCAATAATAACCAATATCCATTGTGAACACATAACCACCCAGCCCATATACATCCAGTCCCCACAGAAAGCAATACCCAAAGACTCAAACCTAAACTAAACACAAGAAAAAGGCTTAGAAAGAAATTCAAAATAGCATAGGTTTCCCATCTTTGCTTGGTACTAAAAAGTTCAAAAAAATTGAGGGTGGAAACAAATGTCCTATTAGCAAAGATGGTGTCCATCCTTATCTCTCCAGGTGTACTGCTCCCCCTGAGCTCAACAAACCCTAACCACCAATCATTAAACGCAGAACTGGACTCAACTTCATAAAGAAAAGTAAAGCCCAGCAGATCAGACTCACAAATGCCAACAAAAGAACTAAACAGGAAACAAAGGGAAGGCTGGAAAGCCCAGATCTCTACCCAATCGCTTTTAGTACTCCTTATTACTGCATTTTCCCAGATATTAAACCCAGACCCACCCTTAGGCAAAAGCCTAAAAGACTCAAAAGACTCAAACATCAACTGAATCAGGCTCAACAAAGTCCAAAGACTGTAACAGGTTTCTAACCAGTGACAGGTGCTAAAAAATAAAAATTTAGGGGTGGAAAAAAGTGTCCTAACATCACTGATTAGATCCATCCTTATCACTCCAGGGTGTAAGCTTACTCCAAGCTTAATTAATCCTAAATCTCCATACCAAATCGCAGAACTGAACTTACCTTTAAATAGCAAAGAGAAGTCCAGCAGAATGTTTCAAAACTAAAAAAATAAAAAAGAAAATAATCATTACAAAGAAACCAGTTTTGAAAATAAACAGGAAGCTTTAAAAGCCAGATCTCTACCCAAGCGCTGTTTGTACACCAGATTACTGCAAGTTCCCAATGGTAAAAGCCCACCCATCCCTTAGGCAAAAGCCTAAAAAAACAGACAGACTCAGACACACAAAGGAACAGACTCAACAAAGGCTCAATCAGTGATAAGGTTTCTGGCCAATGGTAAAGTCTACAAAAGAAAAAAATAGAACAAAAAACAGACATCCTAATACCATTAACCAGTTCCATCCTTTCAACTCCCAGGTGCAGGCTTACTCCAAGCCATCCCATTCCTAAATCCACCAGAAAGAATTCTGAGAAAAATCTCAAAATAAAGACCAGACAGGGACAGAACAGGAACTCAAAGAAAAAACCAAAAACAAAATAATCACAGAAAGGAACAGAAGGCTTAACAAGCCAGAATACTACCCCAAGGCTACTCAAACCTCCACCACCATAGAAAGAAACATAAAGCCCCCCACCCCAAAAATTGAACAGCACAACCAAGACCAGACTCAGAAGAGAGAATAGGCTCAACAATCTCCAAAAGAGGAGAGGGGTTTCTTCCCACAGTTTGGTTCTAAAAAACAGAAAAAAAACAGAAAGAAGGATCCTAGAAACTGTGAGTAAGTCCAACCAAAGAACACCAGGTTTAAGGCTAATCCCCAGCACAAACATTCCTAAACTCCAATCATTCTTAGCAGGACTGAGCAAGCTCAGCAGGAAAAAAAGGAATTTTAAAAAACAAAGCCCCAGTTTTGAATAAAAAACAGAAGGTTCCAAGAACCAGATAACTACCCAAAGGACAAAAAGTCTCCAAATTACTGCAAATTCCCAGAATACCCCCCACCCCTCAGAAGTAAACTGCTCACCAGAAGCAGTCACTTTCATATTATTATTACTTTTTATTACTACCATATTATTAATATTTTTATTATCATTATACCACATATTATAAGTTCCAAATAGCAGCAAACAAAGATCCCTTCACAGGCTGCTTAAAAGACAAAGTAAGCAGCCTAAGCCTAACAGCTTCTTGAATCATACTACAAATAGTATTAGAGTTACTATTCTGTTTGCCAAACACCCTCATATTTCTCTCTTGCCACACTACATACACAGTAGCAGCAACCACCAATCTCTGAGTAATTCCCCACACATTATTTGTAAACTTCTTGTTTTCCACATATTTAACAATATCTTCCCATTTCACAGGAGCATCATCCAATCTAGCCATAGTCTTCATTTTTTCCCAGATGCTACTTGTAAACTCACATTCAAAAAATAAGTGATTATGACTATCAGGCTCCCTCCCACAAAACACACATTTCAAATCATTTCTACTACTCCACAATAACATTCTATCTTGAGTAGGCAATCTAAACTTAAAAGCCAGCCGAACAATAAAAGCATGTCTTGGCACATTTTGGCTAAACCAAACAAAACTACTCCACTTCACCTTTTGCCCCTTCCTACACAGTTTGTCATAAACAGCCTTAGAAGAAAAAGGCACCACTTTTTCATTACTATCTACCCACATTAACTTATCTCTACTCCCAGAAACAAGTCTAATCCCATTATCCTCAAATAACCAAGGATACTTGGTTCTCCAATCCTCAGGGACTATCCACCTACCTTCCATATACAAGTCAGCCACCTTACAATCCCAACCCAACCCAGTATCCTTAATATCCCTTCTATGGATAAGATTAATCAATGGCCCCTTAGGATGCCAAGGATCATACCATGCATTAATCATTTTACCATCCCCTAAAACTGCCCTATAGTTGCTCAAAACAATCTTTCTGCAATCTAATAATTGCTTCCAAAACCAAGAATCCGAATTAGTACCATTAATAGCCCAAAAACTCTTCCCTTGCAGCTTATAACAATTAACCCATTTGACCCAAATCGAATCCCTGTTATTCAGAATACTCCATATATGTTTAACAATTAAAGCAGTATTCTTAACCTTAGAGGAAGAAATATTCAATCCTCCCTGACTCTTATCTAAACAGATGTCATCCCAACATACCTTAGCAGCACCAGGCTTATACTCTCCACTGCTCCAAAGAAAACTTCTAATAATTCTCTCCACATCATCATGAATGCTACTAGGAAGGATAAACAAAGAAGCCCAGTATACTGATAAAGAAGATAACACAGATTGCACCAACTGCAACCTACCAGCATAGGATAAGAATTTATTTTTCCAATCACCAGTTCTCTTTTTGACTTTCTCCACAAGAGTACTGCAATCTTTTAAGAACAACTTCTTAGAACTCAGAGGAACTCCCAAGTATTTAACAGGGAACTCCCCTACTTTGAAAGGCAGAACTTCCAAAATTTCCTCTTTTAACTCATCCTCAACATTTCCCAGGAAAATTTCACTCTTACTCTGGTTAGGAAACAAACCAGAACAAGCACTAAACTCATCTAAAGCACCTTTCAAAACCTTCAAAGAACCCACATCAGCAGCCCCAAACAAGAAAAGATCATCAGCAAAACAAAGATGTGTTAGTTTTACCCCTTCACACTTCCAATGATAATAAAAATTTTCTGCTTCACTAATCTTCCTAACAATCATCAAATTCAAAATTTCCATAACTATGGTAAATAAGTAAGGGGACATAGGATCCCCTTGCCTTAACCCTCTCTCCCCTTTAAAAAAACCATGAACATCTCCATTCAGACTAATCGAATAAGACACAGATGTCAAACAAATCATAACCCAGCTTATGAACTTTTCATGGAACCCAAAAAACTCCAAACATTGCTGCACAAACCCATGATCCACCGAATCATATGCTTTTTGAAGATCAATTTTAACAGCAACTCTAGGAATACCCCTTACCCACTTAAACCCTCTGATCAATTCTTGTGCCATCAAAATATTATCACTAATCAATCTTCCTGGAATGAAAGCACTCTGAGAATTGCTAACAATCATCCCTAAGGAGCCTTTGATTCTGTTACAGATCACCTTACTTATACATTTATAAATCACATTACAACAGGCAATGGGTCTGAACTCACTTACCATTTCAGGATTCTTAACTTTAGGAATGACAGAAATAATAGTAGAATTAACCTCCTTGAGCAGCTTACCATTTTCAAAAAATTCTTTAACAGCTTCACAAATATCCTGTCCCACAATCTCCCAAGATTTTTTAAAAAACTTAGCTGTGTATCCATCAGGACCAGGTGCTTTGTTATCTTCAATATGAAACATAGCATCCTTAACTTCATCATCAGAAACTCTTCTGACCATAAATTCAGCCACTCCCTCAGGAATTTTCACAGAAAACAGGGATTCAGGATCCCTAATCTCCTTCACTGCCCTCTTTTTCCCCAATAAATCAGAAAAAAATTTCACAAAAGCAGCACCCAATTCTTCACCCTCATGAGAAACACCTTCCATATCCTGAATCTGTCTCACTGAGTTGTAAACTTGCCTTTGTTTAACTGAATGGAAGAAGTACTTAGAGTTCCTGTCACCCACTTTTAACCAATGAACTTTAGATTTTTGCCTAAGGAAAGATTCTTCCTCAAGCAAAACCTTATTATACAAATCAAGATAAACAGCCTCTTCCTCTCTAAGTTCACTATTATCAGGATCCTCCACAACCCCTTTTTGAATAGCTTCCAATTCACATTTCAACTTATCCACTTTATCATGAATATTCCCAGTATGAAAATGCATCTTTCTCAAAGGTTTTTTCAACTCCTTCAATTTAGACACCACTCTAAACATAGAATAACCCTTAACATCCTTTTCCCATTTCTCCTTAACAACATTCATAAAATCTTCATTGTCAGTAAGGTAATTCCAGAATCTAAAAGACTTAGCTTTAAACTTCTTCCTAGAAGACCAATATAGCACAGCAGGAGAATGATCAGAATTGAAAAAAGGTAAAAACTTGACAGAAGCTTCCCCAAAAGAATTCAGGAATGGGAGATTCCCCATTACCCTATCAAGTTTTTCCAAAATACCCCCCACACACCCAGGTTTTTGGTTCCAAGTGAACTTGAAACCAGTCCAAGGAACATCCATCACAGCCAAGTTAGCAACACATTCCTGAAACTCAATCATACCATAGTTAACACATGAATTATGAATGTTCTTCTCACTAGGCTCCAGAATGGCATTAAAATCACCCATAACTGCCCATGGATTATCATTCAGAAGACCAGCATGAACCTGCAGAGCATTCCACAAAGATCTTCTTTCCATAACTCTAGTAAACCCATAAACAAAAGAGCAGAAGAATCTTCTATTCTCAGCAGCAGGACAAATGACACAATGGATAACCTGATCAAGTTTCCCAATAACCAAAACATCCACCACCTTAGGATCCCATCCAATCAAAATTCTAACCCAACCCTTACTTTCCAAAAAATTAGAATCCCAAATCCAATCTTTCCTAATATTATTACACACACTAGTAATATTAAGAGGATTAACCCTTGTCTCAACTAAACAGCAAATACTAATCTTATTATCAGCAATAACTCTACGAACTTGCCTTTGCTTGCTCTCCATAGACACCCCACGAACATTCCAAACTAAGATACCATCCATCATAAAGACTTATTCATAACCTGGGAGTCTTCCAATCCAGAAGAACTCTCATCACACTTCATGAACACAGCAGTCTCATCAGGTTCAGACAAAACCTCATTAGACTCCATAATCTTTTCAAACATCAATTTATCCCATTGCTCAAAAAACAATTTAAGCTGACCAACCTTCCATTTCCTCATAACTTCATTAGAAGGGCAGATTTTATTAATAATATAATGAGAAACCTCATTAAATTGAGCATCATTCAGCTTGAAATAGCCAGATTTTGTATTAACATTAGTAACAAACTTAGGATTAGATCTAAAATTACTTGAATCCAGATTCACCTCCACATTACTATTCTTCCCAGAAGATGAGGACTCACCCACTTCATTCTTATTATCAGCATTCTTCTGACCCACATTCTTACCCATATTCTTACCCTCAATCTTACCCACACTCTCAACCCCATTATTCTGCCCAGACCATTCTGCTTGAAAAGACTTACCCTTAGGATCTTCTTTAGACACCCCAATATTTAACTCATTTTTTAATGCATTAAAACTATTCTGCAAATTGATACTCCCATTATCCCCATTCTTCTTCAAACTATCCTTACTAACCCATTTCTGATTAATAACTCCCTGCCCATTATTTTGGTTACCACTCACTCTATTCTGTCTAGCATTACCCTGATTTCTATACCCTCCCCCATTTCTTCCCTGACCACCATCTCCACCCCCAAATCTGTCTGAATTACCATTATTCATCCTAGGACCACCATTGTTCCTATTATTCCCATTTCTACCATTGTTCCTAACAGGTTTATTATTTCTACCCACAGTAATAAAACCATCTTCCCCTACCCCAGATACTGGATAATCTTCATCACTAGCTTTCCTCAAATCTTTCAAAAGTTGCTGAGTTTTCAAAGCCAGTTCATCTTCAGATAAAATTCTATTAGTACAAGATTCAAAATCATGACCAAAGACTTTACAAACAGAGCACTTCTTCACCTTAAGTTGATATTCAACCTTTATATCCCTAGTAAATGCTGGTTTATCACCATCATCAGGATAATAAGCCTTCACAAATTCAGGCAACACTTTCTCAGCACTCACCTCAACTAATACTCTAGCAAACCCAGCTCTCCCTTCTTTTTTCTTACACCTTTCAGCAGTAATATTATCCAGCATTAAAGGATTCCCCACCACACTAAGCATACTGCAAATACTCTCCTTATTCCACAACTCCATAGGCATATTAGGGATAGTCACCCATAGTGGAATAGAAGTCGGCTCAACTTTATCTAAACTAATACCAATCTCCCATCTCTTAAGACAAAGAGGAATGTTATTTATAACCCAAGGTCCCTTATAGATAGCATCCAATAGCCCTTGCTCAGTTTTGAACTTGAAAAAATACACCCCAGCCCCATTAGAAGAGATATCAGCAAGACCAAAACTCTTCCACATTCTAAAAAGATGGTACCTAACCATACCAATAGAAAGATTCTGACCCACAAAGTAACCATATAAGTAAGAACTATAGGCCACTTTAGCTTCATTTATCTTCTCAGGTTTGATTACAGCCACAACATCCCCATTTTCAAGAACTTTAGGGGGATAGTAAGTGACCTTAGTATCCAGAACTTCATTATCCTTCTCCTTAGCAATTTCAGCAAAAGACAAAACTCCCTTCTTCTTAATCTCAACCCTCTCCTCCTGATTTTTAGCTGAAAACACAACATTACCATCTAATGAAACAGAGCTCATAATAGATTTAGGCAAAGGCTTCAGCTTACTGATAGCAGGAATATCATCCTTCTTAAGCAAATAAGGACTCAACTCATCAGATTTCTTCTTAATTAACTTCTTCATAGAAGGACTCTTAAGAACTCCCCTCCATGGTAATCTCATCTTACCTTCTTCCTTTTTCTCAGGTGCCACCACCTCAGAATCACCTTCTTTATCTCTACTAACCGTATTCTCAATCTCCATACTATTATTATCATTAGTAACTTTATCAGAATCAATCTTCACAGCCTTACTCTTCTCCTCAGCAATAGCCTTAGCTTTAGCCTCAGCTAGAGCCTTAGCTTTAGCTACTTCCTTCAAAATCAGATCACATTTTCCCCCAGGCAAAATAGACCCATCATCACCCACAGCAATGCCACTCCCAGTACCAGGCTTGAAATCAAACTTCTGAGCCTTCACAGATAACTGCAACCTGATATCTTCTCCCTTACCATACTCACACTTTTCAGTATTCTTCCCAACCAGTAACTTAACATACTTATTACTAGTTTGAGCACCCTCCACCACTTTCAATAACTCCTTTGGGCTAACCATATCAGGAAGAACATCCTCAGCATTATGGATATCACCATCTAATCTAACCCTGACATGGCTATTATCATCCCAAACAGCTTTAACAGATTTCACTTTAGCACCCTCATTCATAACAGAGCGTTACTTCCTCTTACTCATAAACACAAACTGAACATCCACACCATAGTCAAAAACATTAGAATTAATATCAGGCTGAGGAAAACTAACACCCTTGCTCTCCTTCAAAACCCTACCATCCCTGCCAATAGATTTACCAGCAACAAAATCTCCATACACCCTTCTACCCAGAAAATTAGCAATAATCCCAAGGATCCTACCATACTGACCCTTCAATTTCTTAACAAACTCAAAATTCTTCCCCTCAACCTCCATATCTATCAGAGAATTAACCAGATCTACTTCACCAAACCCAGCCAACTTAATTAACTCAAGCTGCTCAGTAATCAGTCTAACCCTCCAATTATCACCAAATATAGCCTTCATAAAACTCACAATTTCCGTACTAAACATAATAGAATCAGACCGCCCATTGAAATTACGAGACAAAATTACCTGAGGATCAGTCATCTTCTTATTAACATCATGAATCAACTCATCTCTACCAGATCCATCACCAATCTCAGCATCCATATCAGAGCTCATAGTATCCAACTCAACCACCAATGAATCAGGTGGATCAGCCGGAGGAGGTTCCAGATCAGGAACCCTAACAACAGAAACCATAGAAACTGAGGATAAAAGAAAAACCGTGCACTGTGAAGATTCCGACCTCAGCAATGATGTCGGAACAGTGAAACACGAAGAAGAAGAACAAACAGAGAAGGAAAATTAGGGTTAGAATAGGCGGGAAAAGAAAAACAAAGAAGAAAGCTACTGAATCGCCAAAATCGCCCAATTCAGAGAGAAAACCCAGCTTCGTATCCTTTAACATAGTCTGTTGCATGATCAAATATCTTATAGCCTTCCCGTTCCTCCATTCGGGTGCCCGAAACTTCATATGAACCGATAGTTACGTCCATTATAACACGATTCTTTTCTTGTGTACGAATCTCTGTGTCATTGTCGCATCGTGAGTCCGATTACCGTCCCATAAGCTTCATATTCTTTATCTGAGTCTGTTGCATGCTCTGATATATTATGGACTTCCCGTTCCTCCATTCAGGTGCCCGAAACTTCAAAAGAACCGCTAGTTACGTCCATTAAAACACGAGTCTTTTCTTGTGTACGAATCTCTGTGTCATTGTCCCATCGTGAGTCCGATTACCGTCCGGTAAGCTTCATATCCTTTATCTGAGTCTGTTGCATGCTCTGATATATTATGGCCTTCCCGTTCCTCCATTCAGGTGCCCGAAACTTCAAAAGAACCGCTAGTTACGTCCATTAAAACACGAGTCTTTTCTTGTGTACGAATCTCTGTGTCATTGTCCCATCGTGAGTTTGATTACCGTCCGGTCAGCTTCATATCCTTTATCTGAGTCTGTTGCATGCTCAGATATATTATGGCCTTCCCGTTCCTCCATTTGAGTGCCCGAAACTTCAAATGAACCGCTAGTTACGTCCATTAAAACCCGAGTCTTTTCTTGTGTACGAATCTCTGTCTCATTGTCCCATCGTGAGTTCGATTACCGTCCGGTCAGCTTCATATCCTTTATCTGAGTCTGTTGCATGCTTAGATATCTTATGGCTTTCCCGTTCCTTAATTCGGGTGCCCGAAATTTCAAATGTACCGATAGTTACGTCCTTTAAAACTCGAGTCTTTTCTTGTGTACGAATCCCTGTGTCATTGTTCCATCGTGAGTCCGATTACCGTCCGGTAAGCTTCATAT
The DNA here is from genome assembly GCA_032199755.1 of Ambrosia artemisiifolia. Lineage (NCBI taxonomy): Eukaryota > Viridiplantae > Streptophyta > Magnoliopsida > Asterales > Asteraceae > Ambrosia > Ambrosia artemisiifolia. The sequence continues at coordinate 15,429,080 of CM063529.1, forward strand.
CCTTTATCTGAGTCTGTTGCATGCTCAGATATCTTATGGCCTTCCCGTTCCTCCATTCGGGTGCCCGAAACTTCAAATGAACCGCTAGTTACGTCCAATAAAACACGAGTCTTTTCTTGTGTACGAATCTCTGTGTCATTGTCACATCGTGAGTCTGATTACCGTCCGGTCTGCTTCGTATCCCTTAACATAGTTTGTTGCATGATCAAATATCTTATGGCGTTCCCGTTCCTCAATTCGGGTGCCCGAAACTTCAAATGAACCGCTAGTTACGTCCATTAAAACACGAGTCTTTTCTTGTATACGAATCTCTGTGTCATTGTCCCATCGTGAGTCCGATTACCGTCCGGTCAGCTTCATATCCTTTATCTGAGTCTGTTGCATGCTTAGATATCTTATGGCCTTCCCGTACCTCCATTCGGGTGCCCGAAACTTCAAATGTACAGATAGTTACGTCCTTTAAAACTCGAGTCTTTTCTTGTGTACGAATCTCTGTGTCATTGTCCCATCGTGAGTTTGATTACCGTCCGGTCAGCTTCATATCCTTTATCTGAGTCTGTTGCATGCTTAGATATCTTATGGCTTTCCAGTTCCTCCATTCGGGTGCCCAAAACTTTAAATGAACTGCTATTTACGTTCATTAAAACACGAGTCCTTTCTTGTGTACGAATCTCTGTGTCATTGTCCCATCGTGAGTCCGATTACCGTCCGGTCAGCTTCATATCCTTTATCTGAGTCTGTTGCATGCTCAGATATCTTATGGCCTTCACGTTCCTCCATTCGGGTGCCCAAAAACTTCAAATGTACAGATAGTTACGTCCTTTAAAACTCGAGTCTTTTTTTGTGTACGAATCTCTATGTCATTGTCGCATCGTGAGTCCGATTACCGTCCAGTCAGCTTCATATCCTTTATCTGAGTCTGTTGCATGCTTAGATATCTTATGGCCTTCCCGTTCCTCAATTCGGGTGCCCGAAACTTCAAATGAACCTCTAGTTACGTTCATTAAAACACGAGTCTTTTCTTGTGTACGAATCTCTGTGTCATTATCACATCGTGAGTCCGATTACCATCCGGTCTGCTTCGTATCCCTTAACATAGTTTGTTGCATGATCAGATATCTTATGGCGTTCCCGTTCCTCCATTCGGGTGCCCGAAACTTCATATGAACCGATAGTTCCGTCCATTAAAACACGAGTCTTTTCTTGTGTACGAATCTCTGTGTCATTGTTCCATCGTGAGTCCGATTACCGTCCGGTAAGCTTCATATCCATTATTTGAGTCTGTTGCATGCTCTGATATATTATGGCCTTCCCGTTCCTCCATTCGGGTGCCCGAAACTTCAAAAGAACCGCTAGTTACGTCCATTAAAACACGAGTCTTTTCTTGTGTACGAATCTCTGTGTCATTGTCCCATCGTGAGTTCGATTACCGTCCGGTCAGCTTCATATCCTTTATCTGAGTCTGTTGCATGCTTAGATATCTTATGGCTTTCCCGTTCCTCAATTCGGTTGCCCGAAATTTCAAATGTACCGATAGTTACGTCCTTTAAAACTCGAGTCTTTTCTTGTGTGCGAATCTCTATGTCATTGTCGCACCGTGAGTCCGATTACCGTCAGGTCAGCTTCATATCCTTTATCTGAGTCTGTTGCATGCTTAGATATCTTATGGCCTTCCCGTTCCTCAATTCGGGTGCCCGAAACTTCAAATGAACCGCTAGTTACGTCCATTAAAACACGAGTCTTTTCTTGTGTACGAATCTCTGTGTCATTGTCTCATCGTGAGTCCGATTACCGTCCGGTCTGCTTCGTATCCCTTAACCTAGTTTGTCGCATGATCAGATATCTTATGGCGTTCCCGTTCTTCCATTCGGGTGCCCGAAACTTCATATGAACCGATAGTTCCGTCCATTAAAATTCGAGGCTTTTCTTGGGTACGAATCTCTGTGTCATTGTCCCTTCGTGAGTCTGATTACCGTCCGGTCAGCTTCATATCCTTTATCTGAGTCTGTTGCATGCTTAGATATCTTATGACTTTCCCGTTCCTCCATTCGGGTGCCCGAAACTTTAAATGAACCGCTATTTACGTTCATTAAAACACGAGTCTTTTCTTGTGTACGAATCTCTATGTCATTGTCCCATTGTGAGTCCGATTACCGTCCGGTCAGCTTCATATCCTTTATCTGAGTCTGTTGCATGCTCAGATATCTTATGGCCTTCCCGTTCCTCCATTCGGGTGCCCGAAACTTCAAATGTACAGGTAGTTACGTCCTTTAAAACTCGAGTCTTTTCTTGTGTACGAATCTCTATGTCATTGTCGCATCGTGAGTCCAATTACCGTCCGGTCAGCTTCATATCCTTTATCTGAGTCTGTTGCATGCTTAGATATCTTATGGCCATCCCGTTCCTCAATTCGGGTGACCGAAACTTCAAATGAACCGCTAGTTACGTCCATTAAAACACGAGTCTTTTCTTGTGTACGAATCTCTGTGTCATTGTCACATGTTGAGTCCGATTACGGTCCGGTCTACTTCGTATCCCTTAACATAGTTTGTTGCATGATCAGATATCTTATGGCCTTCCCGTTCCTCCATTCGGGTGCCCGAAACTTCATATGAACAGATAGTTCCGTCCATTAAAACTCGAGTCATTTCTTGTGTACGAATCTCTGTGTCATTGTCCCATCGTGAGTCCGATTACCGTCCGGTAAGCTTCATATCCTTTATCTGAGTCTGTTGCATGCTCAGATATCTTATGGCCTTCCCGTTCCTCCATTCGGGTGCCCGAAACTTCAAATTAACCGCTAGTTACGTCCATTAAAACACGAGTCTTTTCTTGTGTACGAATCTCTGTGTCATTGTCCCATCGTGAGTCCGATTACCGTCCGGTCAGCTTCATATCCTTTATCTGAGTCTGTTGCATGCTTAGATATCTTATGGCCTTCCCGTTCCTCAATTCGGGTGCCCGAAATTTCAAATGAACCTCTAGTTACGTCCATTAAAACACGAGTCTTTTCTTGTGTACGAATCTCTGTGTCATTGTCACATCGTGAGTCCGATTACCGTCCGGTCTGCTTCGTATCCCTTAACATAGTTTTTCGCATGATCAGATATCTTATGGCGTTCCCGTTCTTGCATTCGGGTGCCCGAAACTTCATATGAACCGATAGTTCCGTCCATTAAAATTCGAGGCTTTTCTTGGGTACGAATCTCTGTGTCATTGTCCCTTCGTGAGTCCGATTACCGTCCGGTCAGCTTCATATCCTTTATCTGAGTCTGTTGCATGCTTAGATATCTTATGACTTTCCCGTTCCTCCATTCGGGTGCCCGAAACTTCAAATGAACCGCTATTTACGTTCATTAAAACACGAGTCTTTGCTTGTGTACGAATCTCTATGTCATTGTCCCATCGTGAGTCCGATTACCGTCCGGTCAGCTTCATATCCTTTATCTGAGTCTGTTGCCTGCTCAGATATCTTATGGCCTACCCGTTCCTCCATTCGGGTGCCCGAAACTTCAAATGTACAGGTAGTTACGTCCTTTAAAACTCGAGTCTTTTCTTGTGTACGAATCTCTATGTCATTGTCGCATCGTGAGTCCAATTACCGTCCGGTCAGCTTCATATCCTTTATCTGAGTCTGTTGCATGCTTAGATATCTTATGGCCATCCCGTTCCTCAATTCGGGTGCCCGAAACTTCAAATGAACCGCTAGTTACGTCCATTAAAACACGAGTCATTTCTTGTGTACGAATCTCTGTGTCATTGTCACATCGTGAGTCCGATTACGGTCCGGTCTACTTCGTATCCCTTAACAGAGTTTGTTGCATGATCAGATATCTTATGGCCTTCCCGTTCCTCCATTCGAGTGCCCGAAACTTCATATGAACAGATAGTTCCGTCCATTAAAACTCGAGTCATTTCTTGTGTACGAATCTATGTGTCATTGTCCCATCGTGAGTCCGATTACCATCCGGTAAGCTTCATATCCTTTATCTGAGTCTGTTGCATGCTCAGATATCTTATGGCCTTCCTGTTCCTCCATTCGGGTGCCCGAAACTTCAAATGAACCGCTAGTTACGTCCATTAAAACACGAGTCTTTTCTTGTGTACGAATCTCTGTGTCATTGTCCCATCGTGAGTCCGATTACCGTCCGGTCAGCTTCATATCCTTTATCTGAGTCTGTTGCTTGCTTAGATATCTTATGGGCTTCCCGTTCCTCAATTCGGGTGCCCGAAATTTCAAATGAACCTCTAGTTATGTCCATTAAAACATGAGTCTTTTCTTGTGTACGAATCTCTGTGTCATTGTCACATCGTGAGTCCCATTACCGTCCGGTCTGCTTCGTATCCCTTAACATAGTTTGTTGCATGATCAGATATCTTATGGCGTTCCCGTTCCTCAATTCGGGTGCCCGAAACTTCAAATGAACCGCTAGTTACGTCCATTAAAACACGAGTCTTTTCTTGTGTACGAATCTCTGTGTCATTGTCACATCGTGAGTCCGATCACCGTCCGGTCTGCTTCGTATCACTTAACATAGTTTGTTGCATGATCTGATATCTTATGGCGTTCCCGTTCCTCCATTCGGGTGCCCGAAACTTCATATGAACCGATAGTTCCGTCCATTAAAACTCGAGTCTTTTCTTGTGTACGAATCACTGTGTCATTGTTCCATCGTGAGTCCGATTACCGTCCGGTCAACTTCATATCCTTTATCTGAGTCTGTTGCATGCTTAGATATCTTATGGCTTTCCCGTTACTGCATTCGGGTGCCCGAAACTTCAAATGAACCGCTATTTACGTTCATTAAAACACGAGTCTTTTCTTGTGTACGAATCTCTGTGTCATTGTCCCATCGTGAGTCCGATTACCGTCCGGTCAGCTTCATATCCTTTATCTGAGTCTGTTGCATGCTCAGATATCTTATGGCCTTCACGTTCCTCCATTCGGGTGCCCGAAACTTCAAATGTACAGATAGTTATGTCCTTTAAAACTCGAGTCTTTTCTTGTGTACGAATCTCTATGTCATTGTCGCATTGTGAGTCCGATTACCGTCCGGTCAGCTTCATATCCTTTATCTGAGTCTGTTGCATGCTTAGATATCTTATGGCCTTCCCGTTCCTCAATTCGGGTGCCCGAAACTTCAAATGAACCGCTAGTTACGTCCATTAAAACACGAGTCTTTTCTTGTGTACGAATCCCTGTGTCATTGTTCCATCGTGAGTCCGATTACCGTCCGGTAAGCTTCATATCCTTTATCTGAGTCTGTTGCATGCTCAGATATCTTATGGCCTTCCCGTTCCTCCATTCGGGTGCCCGAAACATCAAATGAACCGCTAGTTACGTCCATTAAAACACGAGTCTTTTCTTGTGTACGAATCTCTATGTCATTGTCCCATCGTGAGTCCGATTACCGTCCGGTCAGCTTCATATCCTTTATCTGAGTCTGTTGCATGCTTAGATATCTTATGGCTTTCCCGTTCCTCAATTTGGGTGCCCGAAATTTCAAATGTACCGATAGTTACGTCCTTTAAAACTCGAGTCTTTTCTTGTGTACGAATCTCTATGTCATTGTCGCATCGTGAGTCCGATTACCGTCCGGTCAGCTTCATATCCTTTATCTGAGTCTGTTACATGCTTAGATATCTTATGGCCTTCCCGTTCCTCAATTCGGGTGCCCGAAATTTCAAATGAACCGCTAGTTACGTCCATTAAAACACGAGTCTTTTCTTGTGTACGAATCTTTGTGTCATTGTCCCATCGTGAGTCCGATTACCGTCCGCTCAACCTCATATCCTTTATCTGAGTCTGTTGCATGCTTAGATATCTTATGGCTTTCCCGTTACTGCATTCGGGTGCCCGAAACTTCAAATGAACTGCTATTTACGTTCATTAAAACACGAGTCTTTTCTTGTGTACGACTCTGTGTCATTGTCCCATCGTGAGTCCGATTACCGTCCGGTCAGCTTCATATCCTTTATCTGAGTCTGTTGCATGCTCAGAAATCTTATGGCCTTCACGTTCCTCCATTCGGGTGCCCGAAACTTCAAATGTACAGATAGTTACGTCCTTTAAAACTCGAGTCTTTTCTTGTGTACGAATCTCTATGTCATTGTCGCATCGTGAGTCCGATTACCGTCCGGTCAGCTTCATATCCTTTATCTGAGTCTGTTGCATGCTTAGATATCTTATGGCCTTCCCGTTCCTCAATTCGAGTGCCCGAAATTTCAAATGAACCGATAGTTACGTCCTTTAAAACTCGAGTCATTTCTTGTGTACGAATCTCTGTGTCATTGAACCATTGTGAGTCCGATTACCGTCCGGTAAGTTTCATATCCTTTATCTGAGTCTGTTGCATGCTCAGATATCTTATGGCCTTCCCGTTCCTCCATTCGGGTGCCCGAAACTTCAAATGAACCGCTAGTTACGTCCATTAAAACACGAGTCTTTTCTTGTGTACGAATCTCTGTGTCATTGTCCCATCGTGAGTCCGATTACCGTCCGGTCAGCTTCATATCCTTTATCTGAGTCTGTTGCATGCTTAGATATCTTATGGCCTTCCCGTTCCTCAATTCGGGTGCCCGAAATTTCAAATGAACCTCTAGTTACGTCCATTAAAACACGAGTCTTTTCTTGTCAACGAATCTCTGTGTCATTGTCACATCGTGAGTCCGATTACCGTCCGGTCTGCTTCGTATCCCTTAACATAGTTTGTTGCAAGATCAGATATCTTATGGCGTTCCCGTTCATCCATTCTGGGGCCCGAAACTTCAAATGAACCGCTAGTTACGTCCATTAAAACACGAGTCTTTTCTTGTGTACGAATCTCTGTGTCATTGTCCCATCGTGAGTCCGATTACCGTCCGGTCAGCTTCATATCCTTTATCTGAGTCTGTTGCATGCTTAGATATCTTATGGCCTTCCCGTTCCTCAATTCGGGTGCCCGAAATTTCAAATGAACCTCTAGTTACGTCCATTAAAACATGAGTCTTTTCTTGTGTACGAATCTCTGTGTCATTGTCACATCGTGAGTCCCATTACCGTCCGGTCTGCTTCGTATCCCTTAACATAGTTTGTTGCATGATCAGATATCTTATGGCGTTCCCGTTCCTCAATTCGGGTGCCCGAAACTTCAAATGAACCGCTAGTTACGTCCATTAAAACACGAGTCTTTTCTTGTGTACGAATCTCTGTGTCATTGTCACATCGTGAGTCCGATCACCGTCCAGTCTGCTTCGTATCGCTTAACATAGTTTGTTGCATGATCTGATATCTTATGGCGTTCCCGTTCCTCCATTCGGGTGCCCGAAACTTCATATGAACCGATAGTTCCGTCCATTAAAACTCGAGTCTTTTCTTGTGTACGAATCTCTGTGTCATTGTTCCATCGTGAGTCCGATTACCGTCCGGTCAACTTCATATCCTTTATCTGAGTCTGTTGCATGCTTAGATATCTTATGGCTTTCCCGTTACTGCATTCGGGTGCCCGAAACTTCAAATGAACCGCTATTTACGTTCATTAAAACACGAGTCTTTTCTTGTGTACGAATCTCTGTGTCATTGTCCCATCGTGAGTCCGATTACCGTCCGGTCAGCTTCATATCCTTTATCTGAGTCTGTTGCATGCTCAGATATCTTATGGCCTTCACGTTCCTCCATTCGGGTGCCCGAAACTTCAAATGTACAGATAGTTACGTCCTTTAAAACTCGAGTCTTTTCTTGTGTACGAATCTCTATGTCATTGTCGCATTGTGAGTCCGATTACCGTCCGGTCAGCTTCATATCCTTTATCTGAGTCTGTTGCATGCTTAGATATCTTATGGCCTTCCCGTTCCTCAATTCGGGTGCCCGAAACTTCAAATGAACCGCTAGTTACGTCCATTAAAACACGAGTCTTTTCTTGTGTACGAATCCCTGTGTCATTGTTCCATCGTGAGTCCGATTACCGTCCGGTAAGCTTCATATCCTTTATCTGAGTCTGTTGCATGCTCAGATATCTTATGGCCTTCCCGTTCCTCCATTCGGGTGCCCGAAACTTCAAATGAACCGCTAGTTACGTCCATTAAAACACGAGTCTTTTCTTGTGTACGAATCTCTGTGTCATTGTCCCATCGTGAGTCCGATTACCGTCCGGTCAGCTTCATATCCTTTATCTGAGTCTGTTGCATGCTTAGATATCTTATGGCTTTCCCGTTCCTCAATTTGGGTGCCCGAAATTTCAAATGTACCGATAGTTACGTCCTTTAAAACTCGAGTCTTTTCTTGTGTACGAATCTCTATGTCATTGTCGCATCGTGAGTCCGATTACCGTCCGGTCAGCTTCATATCCTTTATCTGAGTCTGTTGCATGCTTAGATATCTTATGGCCTTCCCGTTCCTCAATTCGAGTGCCCGAAATTTCAAATGAACCGATAGTTACGTCCTTTAAAACTCGAGTCATTTCTTGTGTACGAATCTCTGTGTCATTGAACCATTGTGAGTCCGATTACCGTCCGGTAAGTTTCATATCCTTTATCTGAGTCTGTTGCATGCTCAGATATCTTATGGCCTTCCCGTTCCTCCATTCGGGTGCCCGAAACTTCAAATGAACCGCTAGTTACGTCCATTAAAACACGAGTCTTTTCTTGTGTACGAATCTCTGTGTCATTGTCCCATCGTGAGTCCGATTACCGTCCGGTCAGCTTCATATCCTTTATCTGAGTCTGTTGCATGCTTAGATATCTTATGGCCTTCCCGTTCCTCAATTCGGGTGCCCGAAATTTCAAATGAACCTCTAGTTACGTCCATTAAAACACGAGTCTTTTCTTGTCAACGAATCTCTGTGTCATTGTCACATCGTGAGTCCGATTACCGTCCGGTCTGCTTCGTATCCCTTAACATAGTTTGTTGCAAGATCAGATATCTTATGGCGTTCCCGTTCATCCATTCTGGGGCCCGAAACTTCAAATGAACCGCTAGTTACGTCCATTAAAACACGAGTCTTTTCTTGTGTACGAATCTCTGTGTCATTGTCCCATCGTGAGTCCGATTGCCGTCCGGTCAGCTTCATATCCTTTATCTGAGTCTGTTGCATGCTTAGATATCTTATGGCCTTCCCGTTCCTCAATTCGGGTGCCCGAAATTTCAAATGAACCTCTAGTTACGTCCATTAAAACATGAGTCTTTTCTTGTGTACGAATCTCTGTGTCATTGTCACATCGTGAGTCCCATTACCGTCCGGTCTGCTTCGTATCCCTTAACATAGTTTGTTGCATGATCAGATATCTTATGGCGTTCCCGTTCCTCAATTCGGGTGCCCGAAACTTCAAATGAACCGCTAGTTACGTCCATTAAAACACGAGTCTTTTCTTGTGTACGAATCTCTGTGTCATTGTCACATCGTGAGTCCGATCACCGTCCGGTCTGCTTCGTATCGCTTAACATAGTTTGTTGCATGATCTGATATCTTATGGCGTTCCCGTTCCTCCATTCGGGTGCCCGAAACTTCATATGAACCGATAGTTCCGTCCATTAAAACTCGAGTCTTTTCTTGTGTACGAATCTCTGTGTCATTGTTCCATCGTGAGTCCGATTACCGTCCGGTCAACTTCATATCCTTTATCTGAGTCTGTTGCATGCTTAGATATCTTATGGCTTTCCCGTTACTGCATTCGGGTGCCCGAAACTTCAAATGAACCGCTATTTACGTTCATTAAAACACGAGTCTTTTCTTGTGTACGAATCTCTGTGTCATTGTCCCATCGTGAGTCCGATTACCGTCCGGTCAGCTTCATTTCCTTTATCTGAGTCTGTTGCATGCTCAGATATCTTATGGCCTTCACGTTCCTCCATTCGGGTGCCCGAAACTTCAAATGTACAGATAGTTACGTCCTTTAAAACTCGAGTCTTTTCTTGTGTACGAATCTCTATGTCATTGTCGCATTGTGAGTCCGATTACCGTCCGGTCAGCTTCATATCCTTTATCTGAGTCTGTTGCATGCTTAGATATCTTATGGCCTTCCCGTTCCTCAATTCGGGTGCCCGAAACTTCAAATGAACCGCTAGTTACGTCCATTAAAACACGAGTCTTTTCTTGTGTACGAATCCCTGTGTCATTGTTCCATCGTGAGTCCGATTACCGTCCGGTAAGCTTCATATCCTTTATCTGAGTCTGTTGCATGCTCAGATATCTTATGGCCTTCCCGTTCCTCCATTCGGGTGCCCGAAACTTCAAATGAACCGCTAGTTACGTCCATTAAAACACGAGTCTTTTCTTGTGTACGAATCTCTGTGTCATTGTCCCATCGTGAGTCCGATTACCGTCCGGTCAGCTTCATATCCTTTATCTGAGTCTGTTGCATGCTTAGATATCTTATGGCTTTCCCGTTCCTCAATTTGGGTGCCCGAAATTTCAAATGTACCGATAGTTACGTCCTTTAAAACTCGAGTCTTTTCTTGTGTACGAATCTCTATGTCATTGTCGCATCGTGAGTCCGATTACCGTCCGGTCAGCTTCATATCCTTTATCTGAGTCTGTTGCATGCTTAGATATCTTATGGCCTTCCCGTTCCTCAATTCGAGTGCCCGAAATTTCAAATGAACCGATAGTTACGTCCTTTAAAACTCGAGTCATTTCTTGTGTACGAATCTCTGTGTCATTGAACCATTGTGAGTCCGATTACCGTCCGGTAAGTTTCATATCCTTTATCTGAGTCTGTTGCATGCTCAGATATCTTATGGCCTTCCCGTTCCTCCATTCGGGTGCCCGAAACTTCAAATGAACCGCTAGTTACGTCCATTAAAACACGAGTCTTTTCTTGTGTACGAATCTCTGTGTCATTGTCCCATCGTGAGTCCGATTACCGTCCGGTCAGCTTCATATCCTTTATCTGAGTCTGTTGCATGCTTAGATATCTTATGGCCTTCCCGTTCCTCAATTCGGGTGCCCGAAATTTCAAATGAACCTCTAGTTACGTCCATTAAAACACGAGTCTTTTCTTGTCAACGAATCTCTGTGTCATTGTCACATCGTGAGTCCGATTACCGTCCGGTCTGCTTCGTATCCCTTAACATAGTTTGTTGCAAGATCAGATATCTTATGGCGTTCCCGTTCATCCATTCTGGGGCCCGAAACTTCAAATGAACCGCTAGTTACGTCCATTAAAACACGAGTCTTTTCTTGTGTACGAATCTCTGTGTCATTGTCCCATCGTGAGTCCGATTACCGTCCGGTCAGCTTCATATCCTTTATCTGAGTCTGTTGCATGCTTAGATATCTTATGGCCTTCCCGTTCCTCAATTCGGGTGCCCGAAATTTCAAATGAACCTCTAGTTACGTCCATTAAAACATGAGTCTTTTCTTGTGTACGAATCTCTGTGTCATTGTCACATCGTGAGTCCCATTACCGTCCGGTCTGCTTCGTATCCCTTAACATAGTTTGTTGCATGATCAGATATCTTATGGCGTTCCCGTTCCTCAATTCGGGTGCCCGAAACTTCAAATGAACCGCTAGTTACGTCCATTAAAACACGAGTCTTTTCTTGTGTACGAATCTCTGTGTCATTGTCACATCGTGAGTCCGATCACCGTCCGGTCTGCTTCGTATCGCTTAACATAGTTTGTTGCATGATCTGATATCTTATGGCGTTCCCGTTCCTCCATTCGGGTGCCCGAAACTTCATATGAACCGATAGTTCCGTCCATTAAAACTCGAGTCTTTTCTTGTGTACGAATCTCTGTGTCATTGTTCCATCGTGAGTCCGATTACCGTCCGGTCGACTTCATATCCTTTATCTGAGTCTGTTGCATGCTTAGATATCTTATGGCTTTCCCGTTACTGCATTCGGGTGCCCGAAACTTCAAATGAACCGCTATTTACGTTCATTAAAACACGAGTCTTTTCTTGTGTACGAATCTCTGTGTCATTGTCCCATCGTGAGTCCGATTACCGTCCGGTCAGCTTCATATCCTTTATCTGAGTCTGTTGCATGCTCAGATATCTTATGGCCTTCACGTTCCTCCATTCGGGTGCCCGAAACTTCAAATGTACAGATAGTTACGTCCTTTAAAACTCGAGTCTTTTCTTGTGTACGAATCTCTATGTCATTGTCGCATTGTGAGTCCGATTACCGTCCGGTCAGCTTCATATCCTTTATCTGAGTCTGTTGCATGCTTAGATATCTTATGGCCTTCCCGTTCCTCAATTCGGGTGCCCGAAACTTCAAATGAACCGCTAGTTACGTCCATTAAAACACGAGTCTTTTCTTGTGTACGAATCCCTGTGTCATTGTTCCATCGTGAGTCCGATTACCGTCCGGTAAGCTTCATATCCTTTATCTGAGTCTGTTGCATGCTCAGATATCTTATGGCCTTCCCGTTCCTCCATTCGGGTGCCCGAAACTTCAAATGAACCGCTAGTTACGTCCATTAAAACACGAGTCTTTTCTTGTGTACGAATCTCTGTGTCATTGTCCCATCGTGAGTCCGATTACCGTCCGGTCAGCTTCATATCCTTTATCTGAGTCTGTTGCATGCTTAGATATCTTATGGCTTTCCCGTTCCTCAATTTGGGTGCCCGAAATTTCAAATGTACCGATAGTTACGTCCTTTAAAACTCGAGTCTTTTCTTGTGTACGAATCTCTATGTCATTGTCGCATCGTGAGTCCGATTACCGTCCGGTCAGCTTCATATCCTTTATCTGAGTCTGTTGCATGCTTAGATATCTTATGGCCTTCCCGTTCCTCAATTCGGGTGCCCGAAATTTCAAATGAACCGATAGTTACGTCCTTTAAAACTCAAGTCATTTCTTGTGTACGAATCTCTGTGTCATTGTGCCATCGTGAGTCCGATTACCGTCCGGTAAGTTTCATAGCCTTTATCTGAGTCTGTTGCATGCTCAGATATGTTATGGCCTTCCCGTTCCTCCATTCGGGTGCCCGAAACTTCAAATGAACCGCTAGTTACGTCCATTAAAACACGAGTCTTTTCTTGTGTACGAATCTTTGTGTCATTGTCCCATCGTGAGTCCGCTTACCGTCCGCTCAACCTCATATCCTTTATCTGAGTCTGTTGCATGCTTAGATATCTTATGGCTTTCCCGTTACTGCATTCGGGTGCCCGAAACTTCAAATGAACTGCTATTTACGTTCATTAAAACACGAGTCTTTTCTTGTGTACGACTCTGTGTCATTGTCCCATCGTGAGTCCGATTACCGTCCGGTCAGCTTCATATCCTTTATCTGAGTCTGTTGCATGCTCAGAAATCTTATGGCCTTCACGTTCCTCCATTCGGGTGCCCGAAACTTCAAATGTACAGATAGTTACGTCCTTTAAAACTCGAGTCTTTTCTTGTGTACGAATCTCTATGTCATTGTCGCATCGTGAGTCCGATTACCGTCCGGTCAGCTTCATATCCTTTATCTGAGTCTGTTGCATGCTTAGATATCTTATGGCCTTCCCGTTCCTCAATTCGAGTGCCCGAAATTTCAAATGAACCGATAGTTACGTCCTTTAAAACTCGAGTCATTTCTTGTGTACGAATCTCTGTGTCATTGAACCATTGTGAGTCCGATTACCGTCCGGTAAGTTTCATATCCTTTATCTGAGTCTGTTGCATGCTCAGATATCTTATGGCCTTCCCGTTCCTCCATTCGGGTGCCCGAAACTTCAAATGAACCGCTAGTTACGTCCATTAAAACACGAGTCTTTTCTTGTGTACGAATCTCTGTGTCATTGTCCCATCGTGAGTCCGATTACCGTCCGGTCAGCTTCATATCCTTTATCTGAGTCTGTTGCATGCTTAGATATCTTATGGCCTTCCCGTTCCTCAATTCGGGTGCCCGAAATTTCAAATGAACCTCTAGTTACGTCCATTAAAACACGAGTCTTTTCTTGTCTACGAATCTCTGTGTCATTGTCACATCGTGAGTCCGATTACCGTCTGGTCTGCTTCGTATCCCTTAACATAGTTTGTTGCAAGATCAGATATCTTATGGCGTTCCCGTTCATCCATTCTGGGGCCCGAAACTTCATATGAACCGATAGTTCCGTCCATTAAAACTCGAGTCTTTTCTTGTGTACGAATCTCTGTGTCATTGTCCCATCGTGAGTCCGATTACCGTCCGGTCAGCTTCATATCCTTTATCTGAGTCTGTTGCATGCTTAGATATCTTATGGCTTTCCCGTTCCTCCATTCGGGTGCCCGAAACTTCAAATGAACCGCTAGTTACGTCCATTAAAACACAAGTCTTTTCTTGTGTACGAATCTCTGTGTCATTGTCCCATCGTGAGTCCGATTACCGTTCGGTCAGTTTCATATTCTTTGTCTGAGTCTGTTGCATGCTCAGATATCTTATGGCCCTCCCGTTCCTCCATTCGGGTGCCCGAAACTTCAAATGAACCGCTTGTTACGTCCATTAAAACACAAGTCTTTTCTTGTGTACGAATCTCTGTGTCATTGTCCCATCGTGAGTCCGATTACCGTCCGGTCAGCTTCATATCCTTTATCTGAGTCTGTTGCATGCTTAGATATCTTATGGCTTTCCCGTTCCTCAATTCGGGTGCCCGAAGTTTCAAATGTGCCGATGTTTTTTTTTAGAAAAGAGGCAAAGCCCCGGCAAACATTTATTAATATTTAAAAAGTACAAGACAAGGACTAACCCCAACCCGGGACATAGACCCAAGGTCTAAGATTAGCCCAACAAAAAACAAAACATAAGATAAAAACGGGCCACCCTATACATCTTTTGCTAAGCCCAAAAACAGAAATATTAAAAGACCAACATAAACCCATTACATAAAACCAAAACAAACCTATACTATAACCCAGCCATACAGCGGCCCAATGCTCCCAAAGCCCAAAGGGCCCCTTCACACCAGCCTGCCTCCACAGCCTACTCCAAAAATCGGATGCAACCCATTTGATAGCAATCTGAACAAATTCTTCAACCATGTCAGCCCACCAACCATACCGCTGCTGGCCCACAATTATAACCCATCTCAACCCTATTATCACACCTCTGCTAGTCCAGCATTCTAACCCAACCCATATCCAGTTCAAAATTCTCGCCACTAAAATACCCATACTAAACCCATACAACCTTCGAACATAATCCAACTTATACACTAACCAGCCCACTCTCACACCCTTTACCTCATCATACAGACCCACTCTAACTAACTCAAAACTGCTGGTCCAAACATCATATATTAACCCACATAATATTCCAATCCTACTTATCAAATAATAATTCCCATGTATAAATCCAATCCATATCCTGTCATACAACAGTCCTGTACCATAATCTTCCCACCATCCCATCAGCAAGCTATGTAGATACCCAAAACCATTAGGCCACTTAAACAAATAACATAATGAGGCTTTCCAAATAACCCAACTCCTGTTTTGGAAAGGCAATTGGAACACACATCCAACAGCAGCCATAAGAGTACTATTCAATCTATAATTTAACTCCTTTTTAACCATAATGCCAAAGATCATAGACTGAATCACCCCTATAGACCCCCAAATATGCCATACAATGAAGGTATAAACTATGCACTTAATACTAAGTATCAAGAACATAGGCAGCCAAACCAAAAAGATAGCTGCAACTAATGAACCCCAACCCTGCCTGTAATCTTTAGATACTTCCACCAAGATCGTGGCATTACTAGACATGTCAGAGTCATTAATTTCTATCCTTATTAACAAAATCCATGACCAGTAGTGAACATACAACTGCATCTGCTGAGAACATAAATGCAAATAGAGCCCATAACCTCCCTTCCAGAACTGCACACATCTCAGCAACCTTCTAAACTCTAAGAAAATTTGCACCTTTGAGATATCTACCCATTGAACAGCCTTCCAGAAATTCTCTACTTGAGCACCCATATTACCCATCAGCTTTTGAGCATATAAATGTAGCCTCCTAATACTCCACTTGTCAAACAAAACATACCATGTACTTAGAGTGGTAACAGTTTGTATTCTACCCCACACCTTCCACAAATACCAACAACATACTATTCTCAACAGCAGCTGACCCATATCAATCCCCTCATCACATTTCTGCAGCCCACCTTGAGAAAATACCAATATACCCCTGAGCAAACATAAGCTGCTAACCTTCCTTAAGCCCAGAACCTTACTCCAATTAACCTTCCTAACAGATTCCTTACCAAGATTTCTACTTATACCCACTACCACCTTATGTTTCCATTTGATGTAAGCCCAACCCAAATTCCCCAGCCCCAGCCTTATCCCAAGTGGGATAGACACACTAGACTCAAAAATGAAAAAGCAAGAAAAAAGGCCAACAAAGATTACCAAACAATTGCTTTGGGTTTCCATACTGGTATGAAGTCCTAAAACAGAAAAAAGAGCACAGAAATATAATGTCCTACTAATACCAGTATGGTCCATCCTTATGTCTCCCTGGTGTAAACTCCCCTTGAGTATAAAGAATCCTAATCCCCTTTCAAATAACGCAGACCTGGCCCAGAGTGCCAAAAAAAGGCCAAGTTCTCTGGTCAGGATAGAAGCCCACAACAATGACAACCCATTCCCACCCAGACTATCCCATAAAGACAAGAGAGAAATAATCCAGGAAAAGAAATGAATACAGAAATCTACCCAGAACGCTTTTAGTCTCCATTCAACACCTTGTTCCCAGTAATTCCCATCCCCCATGAGCAAGTGCTCAGTAGTAGACTCACACAGGCTAGTAACACCAAAACTCACACCAATGTTTAATGGGTTCCCATACCACTGCCAGGTTCTAAAAAATGCAAAATTTATATGGGAAGGGAAAAATGTCCTAAAGACAGTGGTACAGTGCCTCCTTATCTCTCCAGGTTGAATGCAAAACTCCTGCATATTCATTCCTATATTCCACCAGGTTAAGGTAAAAACAGACCAGATAGCAGAGAACATACTAATCTGGCTGCAAATTCCTAGATTCCTATGTTTTAAACACAGCAAAAACCCCAATGGTGTATGAAAGACACACCTTTCAAAATGTAACAGGAAGGTACTACTACTAAGGTTATCTACCCAAGGCTTTTTCCAGTTCCATAAAACACCTTGATTGCCCAATAATCCCCCACCCCAACTCCAAGTGGAGTAGAAAGACTCAAGACTCAAAAGCAAGAAAAGGCCAAAACAATACAAATAAATCAAGGTTCCAAGGCCATGTCTGGTGCTAAAAAATGATAAAAACCAGAACAACAACAGGAACCTAAGGACATGACCTTGATCCATCCTTATATCTCCCATTGTTTGTCTTATCCCAAGACCACAAATGCCTAAACCCTGACTAAAAACAGCAGAATTGATACTAGGTTTTTGAAAAAACCAAAGCATCAACAGATTAGACACAAATATAGGAAAAAACAAAAACCAAAGAAACCTCAACTCACAACCAATTTTATACCACTCATGATAACCAGAAAGAGTAAAAGGAAGCCTTAAAGGCCAGATCTCTACCCCAAGCTGAAAAGAACACCATATGACTCCCAAATGCCCAATAATACCCCCCTCCCCTATATTAACAGATTTCATAACTATATTACCCACACCTCCCCTGTACCACCCTAAACCCACAAGATTACCAAGCCATTTAAAAGTCAGATTAATTCCCCTAATACCCCATTTTGATCCCTTCCAAAACCTCACCCAGCCAACCCAAAAAACAGTAAGAAGGAAATAGATCAACATTGGTTAACCTGTTTTGTAGGATCCCTCCATACCACCTTAAATCCCCATATCTTGCTAAGCTTGATGCTGCTTCTAGTAGCATAGATCTTCAACCCCATAAGTTTTAATCTAACTGTTTCCCTGATGAGATTACAAACACCCTCCACACTCCTACTCTCATTTTGAAACAACCTTAAATTTCTCTCTTGCCATATAAAGTATACCATAGCAGCCACACACAACCTCTTAATTATACTCCCCACAGATTTTCCTATATGTTCACTGGCCATTTCATTAACACAATCAAAAATATTAGGGGAGTATAGAGATAATCCTCCCTCTTCCTTCAGAGCTTCCCAAACAGCTTTAGGATAGTCACACTCAAAAAACAAATGATTATGACTATCCTTAACTTTTCCACAAAACACACATTCTAAAATATTCTGCACATCCCAATTCAATAACCTGTCCTGAGTTAACAGTCTATTTTGAACAGCCAACCAGAGTGTAAAGGAATGTCTAGGGATTGCCTGACTATACCAGATAATTCTAGCCCAGGGAACTTCAGGCTTATCTTCACTCAGATCATTAAACACAGTTCTAGTAGCAAAGCCCTCATAAATTTCCTTCTTAGTTCTCCAGAATGTAATATCTCTTTTGTCAGGAACAATAACAGGAGGAGACATAGAGAATAAACAAGGAAATTTAGTTCTCCACTCCTCCGGCCACCTCCATCCACCATTGCAAATAACCTCAGAAACTGTAGTCTTAAGGTTAAAACCAGCATTATGAATCTCCCTTGGTATGATGAATAAACTAAGAGGACTCAATGGACACCAGTTGTCATACCAGACAGAAGTGGAACACCCATCTCCTATACTCTGCACACAATGCCTCCACAGAGCATCCCTATTATCTAATATACTCTTCCAACTCCAACATGGCCCCTCCTTCCTAACAAAGCCCCAAAAACTCAGACCCTTCAGTCTATAGGTTTTGACCCACTTGGTCCAGATTGTCTCTTTACCAGATATAAGGCTCCATATGTGTCTAGCTATTAAAGCCTTATTCTGTATTCTCAATGACTTAATCCCCAATCCCCCCTAACACTTTGGATAGCAGACATTCTCCCAGGAAACTCTAACCCTTCCCTTACTAGAATCAGTTTGACTCCAGAGGAACCTACACATTAGCCTCTCAATATCTTCAATAACACTGACAGGCAATAAGAACACAGAAGCCCAGTACACTTGCAAAGAACATAGGACAGACTTGATAAGTTGTAACCTTCCAGCAAATGACAGCGATTTATTCTTCCAATCTTCCAGTCTTTTCCTAACTTTATCAGTAAGAATACTGCAATCTTTAGAATATAATCTAGTAGACAAGAGGGGAACACCCAAATATCTAACTGGCAGGCTGCCAACCTTAAAAGGCAACAACCTTTTAATTCTTTTCTGCATTATACTGGTCACATTAGACAAATACATAGTGCTCTTTCCCAGATTAGGGACTAAGCCAGAAACCCCACTAAACTCTTCCAAAGCACCCTTGACTAAGGAGACAGAAGCCACATCAGCATGACAGAAGACCAAAAGGTCATCAGCAAAGCAAACATGAGTCAATTTCATCTTAGCACATTTCCAATGATATCTAAATTGATTATCTCCAGCAATTCTTCTATCCAAGATCAATTTCAAAACTTGCATAACAATGGTAAACAGGTATGGGGACATAGGGTCACCCTGCCTTAAACCTCTAAGCCCCTTGAAATACCCAAAACTCTCTCCATTCACATTTATAGAATATGCAGCAGATCTTATACATGTCATAATCCAGTCAACCATACTAGGATGAAACCCAAAATTAACAAGACAAGCTTCAAGGAAATCATGATTGACAGTGTCATAAGCCTTTTGCAAGTCAATTTTCAGGGCCATTCTAGCCTCCCCTCCCTTTCTGTGATAATTCCTTAAATGTTCTTGAGTCAACAAAATATTATCACTTATTTGCCTTCCAGGAATAAAAGCACTTTGACAGTTATCAACAATTTTATCAAGAGACCCCTTAATCCTTTCACAAATGATTTTGGTTATACATTTGTAAAGAACATTGCAACAAGCAATGGGTCTATACTCCACAACACTCTTCGGATTTAGGCATTTTGGGACTAAAGAAATAATAGTGGCATTAACTTCTTTAAGAAGTTTGCCATTACTAAAAAATTCTTTGATAGCTTCACACACTTCACCACCAATTATAGGCCAAGAGGCTTTAAAAATTTTTGAAGAAAAGCCATCAGGCCCAGGAGCCTTATCCACATCAATATCAAATATAGCTTTTTTGATTTCCTCATTAGTGACTTCCCTAACCATATAATCAGCCTCACTCCTGGACAATCTGGTATGAAATAGAGACTCAGCCCCCCTAATCCCATTCACCTGCACATTACTCCCCATGAAACTCTCAAAGTGTTTAACAAACACATCACCCACACTCCTCCCCTCATGGTAGTTCCCCTGAGCATCCATAACAGAATTGATCCTACTCTTACTAATTTTACCCTTAACAGCTTTATGAAAGTAAGCTGTATTCTGATCCCCAGCCTTCAACCACTCCACTTTGGCTCTTTGTTTGAGAAACAATTCCTCATCCAAAGCAGCCTGCTTCAAAGCACTAACAAAGATAGCTTCTTGATCTCTCAACTCAGCATTATGAGGATCTTGAACAACTTCCTCTTGAACTTTACCCAGCTCTTTAGTCAAGGTTTTAACCTTATCATGTAGGTCCCCTTGATCTCTACCCATCTTCCTCAAAGGCTTCTTTAACTTCTTTAGTTTAGAGACCACAGAATACATATAACACCCCTGAACCCTATCTTTCCATACAGAATCAACCAAAGGCAGAAACCCAGGCTTAGAAGCAATAAAATTCATAAACTTAAAAGGCCTGGGCTTCCAAATATGATGCCCCTTTAAAGAGATTAAAGCAGGAGAATGGACAGAGGATAAAAATGGCAGAAAATTAACAGCAGCTTCAGGATATACATTTAAAAAACTTCCATTACTCATAATCCTATCCAGCTTCTTAAGTAACCCCCCAGCTTTACCTGGAGATTTGTTCCAGGTAAACTTCAAACCCGAAGAAGGAATGTCTTCAACATTTATACTTTCACAACACTCCCTGAAATCCAGCATAGATGCATTAATGGAAGAGGAACCCATCGATTTTTCAGATGGGTCCAGGATTGCATTAAAATCTCCCATTAATAGCCATGGCTCATCCTTAATAGTACCATTAAAAGTTTTCAGATCATTCCACAAAAGTCTTCTGGAAGAATAAGTAACATTCCCATAAATAAAAGAACAGAAAAAAGCAGCACCCCCAGTAATAGGCTTAACAAAGCAGTGAATAACCTGAGAAGTGTGCTCAATCACCATAATATCCACAAGACTAGGATTCCAACCAACAATAATCCTAACCCAATTAGCACAGTAAGGCCTGTTAGAAACCCATTCCCAGTTCCTAAAAACCCTATTACAAACACTATCCAAATTCTTACCCTTGATATGAGATTCTATCAAACAACAAACTCCAATATTATTATCATTCATAACCTCCATAACCTCATTCTGCATGTGAACATTAGACATACCTCTAACATTCCATGCCATTATGTTCAGATTTTGTATCATCATTGATAACCAGATTTTAGCTCAGACTCATGCCCTTCCTGCATGATCTGATCATCAATGCCATTATCCATCTTCATAAACTGCCCTGTTTCATTATTTTCAGAGCTCACTTCATTACCATCAGATTCCACCTC
Source organism: Ambrosia artemisiifolia (assembly GCA_032199755.1). Lineage (NCBI taxonomy): Eukaryota > Viridiplantae > Streptophyta > Magnoliopsida > Asterales > Asteraceae > Ambrosia > Ambrosia artemisiifolia. Next base: position 15,450,586 of record CM063529.1, read on the forward strand.
AATATCTTCTATCTCATCATAATCCAATCCCTCAGGAAAATTATTCTTTTGACACAAAATAAAGAAAAGTTTAGACTGTTCAATGGTCCATTCCACCACCTGCTCCTTAGAAGGAACAATCCTCTGATCAATATAAAACATTATATCATCTAACTGCCCAGGAGTAACATCACTAACACACTCCTGAATGACAGGATCAGAGCACAGCTCATTAGGAAAATAAGGAGAAGGGTTGTGAGGTTTAACAGGTTTAACAAAAGAAGGCTTAGGAGCATTAACTGGTTCAGGTAAAGGGGTTTTAGGTAGAGGTTTAGAAGTTGAGGATTTAGGAACAGATTTAGGCACAGGTTTAGGCTGAGGCTTGATACCAGGCTTAGAAACAATCTGCTTAACAGACTTGATACACTCACCCTCCTCCCCAACTACAGAGTCTTCACTTAACACACTAAAGCTATTCTTGACTTCCAAACCCTGAACTTCCTTACCAGACCTCCTATCCCCACTATAATCCTTCTTTTTAACTATATATTCAGTTCTCCCTGTCTTCTTGCCCTTATTTTCAACCTGACTCACCAAAGCATTAGATTTTGATGTAGATGCCCCACCAGAATCCTTTTTCCCAGAAGTCTTAGCTTCCCTGTACTCTAGAACAGCCTGCTTCATCTTATGACTAGCAATCCTCTCTTGCAACTTCACTTCTTTATCTTCCTTTTTAAATCCCTTGTTTCTTTGCCTCAATGCCCCTCCCCCATACACTCCATTCCCATTCCTAGCAGCTAAACTCTTATTCCACACAGTAGTGTACCCTTCTTCATCGACATTCCCTCCCTTTGAGCCATTCTGAACCTCAACAGTCTTATCTTTACTCTTCTGCAACCTAGCAGCCTTCTCCTCATCAGTCAAATCCCTCACAGTACAGTTCTCATAAGAATGCCCAAACACCTTGCAAAAAGTACAATGGACTGGAATTTTCTGGTACTCCACCAAAACCTCAGCAACTCTAGCCTCCCTGCCTTCCTCCACTGGATAAAAGGCTCTCACCACATTTGGATGACTATCAGCAGCAGCAATATCCACAAGAATTCTAGCAAAGCCAACCTGCACATCATTGTTAATACATTTATCCACAGTTATATTATCAAACAAAAGGGGTTTACCAATACAGCTAGCAAGTTCACACAATCCTTGCACATTCCACAACTCTAGAGGAACTTCTTTGAATAAGACCCAAACAGGTACATTAACAGGGTCCTTCTTTACAATGGCTGCACCCACTTCCCACTGTTGAATAACCAGAGGAATGCCATTCACCACCCAGGGGCCAGCCTTCAGAGCATCCAACATCCCCTCTTCCTTAGAAAATTTGAAGTAGAATAGACCCTTGCCATTAGTTGAGATGTCTTCAAGACCATACTTCTTCCACATTCTGAACAGGTTGAACCTAACCCATGCTATAGAACAATAGGCTCCCACAAAGTACCCATACAAATGTTTAGCAAAGGTTTTCTGAACTTTTTCAACCAGCTCCTGCTTAATCATAACAACCTTTTCACCATTGTCTAAAGTAGTAGGAGGACAATAAGCAATCTGTTTAACAATATCAACCACTTTCTCTCCCTTAACAGCAGTAGCATAAGATGGCTTACCTTTAACTTCACCAGATTCATTCTTGTCTATATCTACATTGATCACTCCCTCATTAAAGATACCCTTTGGCCCTTTTGCAGTAGCTTTAAAAACATGGCTAGAGGCTTGTGAGAAACCTAGAATAGGAGACTTCTTAATGATATCCTCAGCCTCCTTCAACAGGTCATTCTGTTTCTTAACAACCAATTCCTTTGCCTTCGAAATCCCTGTAAAGAGCTCCTTTATCCTCTCCATGTTCTTCTTAAAAGCCACTCTAGCCTCTTTAGCAGAGTATTCACTACCCTGAAATCCCACCTTCATTTTAGCACAATGATCATCCTCCAAAGGGTCAAAAATCAACCCATTAGCAGTTTTAAAGCCACTAGTCTTCTCCCTAACACCCCCCAGCTTCTTAAGATCTAATATCTCTTTTTCCATCTGCTCAATAGTCATACTTTCTATAGGAGTCTTCTCAATATCATCATAAGCACCTCCCATTCTAAACACAGGAATAACTGGAACAGCAGCATCCTTATCAAAAACAAACTCCCTTGATGCCTTCTTATTCCTAGATAACAAGATCTTCATAATTTTCCTACCTTCACTTGTGACATACATCTGCTTCTTTGGGGCAACCTGAACAGCAACCCCTCCTTCACTTGACACCTTAACCCTCTTGTTTTCCACATTAACAGAGTCTACACTCATATCATTCTCATTACTATCCCTAATTAGAACTTTCCTTTTCAGTAAAATTCTAAGGGAATCATTAGACATAGCATCATATAGTGTAGCATCCTCCACCTTCCTGCACTGATTGATAACCCATTTAGATAAAGCACTAACCACTTTGTAATCAAACTCAAAAACGTCTTCCACTGACCAGCCCACCATTTCCTGAAACCTCAAATGATAGAACCGATGGAAAGCCAACCACCTTTCTGAAGAGTCAGGCAAAAACAATTTCACAGCTAAATCTGCACTCAAACTCTTGAACACTTGGACATCAATATTCAACAGACTTCCCTTGGTCACCTATTTATCAACCTCCACATCATTAGTCATTTCAGTATCAATCAACCCATCATCAACACAACCTATTCTAAGCCTTCTATACTCATGATTATCACAGGTTTTAATAACAAAATCCACAAACCTAACACATTCCTCACTCAATTGACCAACAGAACAAGCACAATTTGCCATCTCTATATTATCAGCCTCAATAACCCTCATAAGCATATCCCCAAACTTATCCTGGAAACCAGTATTCATATAATTCGTAGCAAAAAACCAATTCATAGCAGGTTCAAATGACTTATCAGTAGAGGATTTATCAATCAATACCTGGATAGCCTCCATAATAGCATAATCCTTCACCATACATGGCTCAGAACCATAAAATTTCCAGTCAGTCAACCTAGCCTGAGCCTCAATAAACCTCTCATCCTTCCTTCGAATAGCCGAATTGCTATCAAAGGAGAGAATCATATACTTACGCTATTCACACATATAAGCAACCGAACCAAAAACGTCTTGTAGCTTAGCAATAGACTTCACTAAACTAGGGTTTGATATGCCAGTAGGTAAAACAGAGGTAGGAACAGAATCCTTACTCAAATGAGAAGCAGTAGTCTCACTGGACATACTTTGAATGGACGAGTTCAGAAGAAACGTTGTATCCGATTGAATCTTCTGAAGCCAATCCTCTCCCAAAGTTTTCCTCAAATAAACCAGATCGCCCTAAGATAACGAACATGACTCAACCCTTCCTCCAATCTCTCTACTCAAACAAAACGTTCCCTCACTCACCTTCTTCAGCTCAAACCCTAGATTTCGCACCAGATCTGGTGGGATATCAGGAGGTAAACCCCCATTGGGATCAGCGAACAGCTGATCCATAGTAAACAAAGGATAAACAAAGGAATTCCGATCGAAATCAGATGAAACAGTATCACAAAGAAGAAGAAAAAAGACCGGGAAATGAAGAACAGTAATCAGAAAATCAAAATCGCCAAAATCGCCCAGAGAAAAAGTCAATGTACCGCTAGTTACAAATGTACCGATTAAATGTGCCGATGTTACGTCCTTTAAAACTCGAGTCTTTTCGTGTGTACGAATCTCTATGTCATTGTCGCATCGTGAGTCCGATTACCGTCCGGTGAGCTTCATATCCTTTATCTGAGTCTGTTGCATGCTTAGATATCTTATGGCCTTCCCATTCCTCAATTCGGGTGCCCGAAACTTCAAATGAACCGCTTGTTACGTCCATTAAAACACGAGTCTTTTCTTGTGTACGAATCTTTGTGTCATTGTCACATCGTGAGTCCGATTACCGTCCGGTCTGCTTCGTATCCCTTAACATAGTTTGTTGCATGATCTGATATCTTATGGCGTTCCCGTTCCTCCATTCGGGTGCCCGAAACTTCATATGAACCGATAGTTCCGTCCATTAAAACTCGAGTCTTTTCTTGTGTACCAATCTCTGTGTCATTGTCCCATCGTGAGTCCGATTACCGTCCGCTCAACTTCATATCCTTTATCTGAGTCTGTTGCATGCTTAGATATCTTATGGCTTTCCCGTTACTGCATTCGGGTGCCCGAAACTTCAAATGAACCGCTATTTACGTTCATTAAAACACGAGTCTTTTCTTGTGTACGACTCTGTGTCATTGTCCCATCGTGAGTCCGATTACCGTCCGGTCAGCTTCATATCCTTTATCTGAGTCTGTTGCATGCTCAGATATCTTATGGCCTTCACGTTCCTCAATTCGGGTGCCCGAAACTTCAAATGTACAGATTGTTACGTCCTTTAAAACTCGAGTCTTTTCTTGTGTATGAATCTCTATGTCATTGTCGCATTGTAAGTCCGATTACCGTCCGGTCAGCTTCATATCCTTTATCTGAGTCTGTTGCATGCTTAGATATCTTATGGCCTTCCCGTTCCTCAATTCGGGTGCCCGAAACTTCAAATGAACCGTTAGTTACGTCCATTAAAACACGAGTCTTTTCTTGTGTACGAATCTCTGTGTCATTGTCCCATCGTGAGTCCGATTACCGTCCGGTAAGCTTCATATCCTTTATCTGAGTCTGTTACATGCTCAGATATCTTATGGCCTTCCCGTTCCTCCATTCGGGTGCCCAAACTTCAAATGAACCGCTAGTTACGTCCATTAAAACACGAGTCTTTTCTTGTGTACGAATCTCTGTGTCATTGTCCCATCGTGGGTCCGATTACCGTCCGGTCAGCTTCATATCCTTTATCTGAGTCTGTTGCATGCTCAGATATTTTATGGCCTTCACGTTCCTCCATTCGGGTGCCTAAAAACTTCAAATGTACAGATAGTTACGTCCTTTAAAACTCGAGTCTTTTTTTGTGTACGAATCTCTATGTCATTGTCGCATCGTGAGTCCGATTACCGTCCGGTCAACTTCATATCCTTTATCTGAGTCTGTTGCATGCTTAGATATCTTATGGCCTTCCCGTTCCTCAATTCGGGTGCCCGAAACTTCAAATGAACCGCTAGTTACATTCATTAAAACACGAGTCTTTTCTTGTGTACGAATCTCTGTGTCATTGTCCCGTCGTGAGTCTGATTACCGTCCGGTCAGCTTCATATCCTTTATCTGAGTCTGTTGCATGCTTAGATATCTTATGGCTTTCCCGTTCCTTAATTCGGGTGCCCGAAATTTCAAATGTACCGATAGTTACGTCCTTTAAAACTCGAGGCTTTTCTTGTGTACAAATCTCTATGTCATTGTCGCATCGTGAGTCCGATTACCATCCGGTCAGCTTCATATCCTTTATCTGAGTCTGTTTCATGCTTGGATATCTTATGGCTTTCCCGTTCCTCCATTCGGGTGCCCGAAACTTCAAATGAACCGCTATTTACGTGCATTAAAACACGAGTCTTTTCTTGTGTAAGAATCTCTGTGTCATTGTCCCATCGTGAGTCCGATTACCGTCCGGTCAGCTTCATATCCTTTATCTGAGTCTGTTGCATGCTCAGATATCTTATGGCCTTCACGTTCCTCCATTCGGGTGCCCGAAATTTCAAATGTACCGATAGTTACGTCCTTTAAAACTCGAGTCTTTTCTTGTGTACGAATCTCTATGTCATTGTCGCACCGTGAGTCCGATTACCGTCCGGTCAGCTTCATATCCTTTATCTGAGTCTGTTGCATGCTTAGATATCTAATGGCCTTCCCGTTCCTCAATTCGGGTGCCCGAAACTTCAAATGAACCGCTAGTTACGTCCAGTAAAACACGAGTCTTTTCTTGTGTACGAATCTCTGTGTCATTGTCACATCGTGAGTCCGATTACCGTCCGGTCTGCTTCATATCCCTTAACATAGTTTGTTGCATGATCAGATATCTTATGGCTTTCCCGTTCCTCCATTCGGGTGCCCGAAACTTCAAATGAACCGCTATTTACGTACATTAAAACACGAGTCTTTTCTTGTGTACGAATCTCTGTGTCATTGTCCCATCGTGAGTCCGATTACCGTCCGGTCAGCTTCATATCCTTTATCTGAGTCTGTTGCATGCTCAGATATCTTATGGCCTTCACGTTCCTCCATTCGGGTGCCCGAAATTTCAAATGTACCGATAGTTACGTCCTTTAAAACTCGAGTATTTTCTTGTGTACGAATCTCTATGTCATTGTCGCACCGTGAGTCCGATTACCGTCCGGTCAGCTTCATATCCTTTATCTGAGTCTGTTGCATGCTTAGATATCTTATGGCCTTCCCGTTCCTCAATTCGGGTGCCCGAAACTTCAAATGAACCGTTAGTTACGTCCATTAAAACACGAGTCTTTTCTTGTGTACAAATCTCTGTGTCATTGTCCCATCGTGAGTCCGATTACCGTCCGGTAAGCTTCATATCCTTTATCTGAGTCTGTTGCATGCTCAGATATCTTATGGCCTTCCCGTTCCTCCATTCGGGTGCACGAAACTTCAAATGAACCGCTAGTTACGTCCATTAAAACACGAGTCTTTTCTTGTGTACGAATCTCTGTGTCATTGTCCCATCGTGAGTCCGATTACCGTCCGGTCAGCTTCATATCCTTTATCTGAGTCTGTTGCATGCTCAGATATCTTATGGCCTTCACGTTCCTCCATTCGGGTGCCCGAAATTTCAAATGTACCGATAGTTACGTCCTTTAAAACTCGAGTATTTTCTTGTGTACGAATCTCTATGTCATTGTCGCACCGTGAGTCCGATTACCGTCCGGTCAGCTTCATATCCTTTATCTGAGTCTGTTGCATGCTTAGATATCTTATGGCCTTCCCGTTCCTCAATTCGGGTGCCCGAAACTTCAAATGAACCGTTAGTTACGTCCATTAAAACACGAGTCTTTTCTTGTGTACAAATCTCTGTGTCATTGTCCCATCGTGAGTCCGATTACCGTCCGGTAAGCTTCATATCCTTTATCTGAGTCTGTTGCATGCTCAGATATCTTATGGCCTTCCCGTTCCTCCATTCGGGTGCCCGAAACTTCAAATGAACCGCTAGTTACGTCCATTAAAACACGAGTCTTTTCTTGTGTACGAATCTCTGTGTCATTGTCCCATCGTGAGTCCGATTACCGTCCGGTCAGCTTCATATCCTTTATCTGAGTCTGTTGCATGCTCAGATATCTTATGGCCTTCACGTTCCTCCATTCGGGTGCCCGAAATTTCAAATGTACCGATAGTTACGTCCTTTAAAACTCGAGTATTTTCTTGTGTACGAATCTCTATGTCATTGTCGCACCGTGAGTCCGATTACCGTCCGGTCAGCTTCATATCCTTTATCTGAGTTTGTTGCATGCTTAGATATCTTATGGCCTTCCCGTTCCTCAATTCGGGTGCCCGAAACTTCAAATGAACCGTTAGTTACGTCCATTAAAACACGAGTCTTTTCTTGTGTACAAATCTCTGTGTCATTGTCCCATCGTGAGTCCGATTACCGTCCGGTAAGCTTCATATCCTTTATCTGAGTCTGTTGCATGCTCAGATATCTTATGGCCTTCCCGTTCCTCCATTCGGGTGCCCGAAACTTCAAATGAACCGCTAGTTACGTCCATTAAAACACGAGTCTTTTCTTGTGTACGAATCTCTGTGTCATTGTCCCATCGTGAGTCCGATTACCGTCCGGTCAGCTTCATATCCTTTATCTGAGTCTGTTGCATGCTCAGATAATTTATGGCCTTCACGTTCCTCCATTCGGGTGCCCAAAAACTTCAAATGTACAGATAGTTACGTCCTTTAAAACTCGAGTCTTTTTTTGTGTACGAATCTCTATGTCATTGTCGCATCGTGTGTCCGATTACCGTCCGGTCAGCTTCATATCCTTTATCTGAGTCTGTTGCATGCTTAGATATCTTATGGCCTTCCCGTTCCTCAATTCGGGTGCCTGAAACTTCAAATGAACCGCTAGTTACATTCATTAAAACACGAGTCTTTTCTTGTGTACGAATCTCTGTGTCATTGTCCCGTCGTGAGTCCGATTACCGTCCGGTAAGCTTCATATCCTTTATCTGAGTCTGTTGCATGCTCAGATATATTATGGCCTTCCAGTTCCTTCATTCGGGTGCCCGAAACTTCAAATGAACCGCTAGTTACGTCCATTAAAACACGAGTCTTTTCTTGTGTACGAATCTCTGTGTCATTGTCCCATCGTGAGTTCGATTACCGTCCGGTCAGCTTCATATCCTTTATCTGAGTCTGTTGCATGCTTAGATATCTTATGGCTTTCTCGTTCCTTAATTCGGGTGCCCGAAATTTCAAATGTACCGATAGTTACGTCCTTTAAAACTCGAGGCTTTTCTTGTGTACGAATCTCTATGTCATTGTCGCATCGTGAGTCCTATTACCATCCGGTCAGCTTCATATCCTTTATCTGAGTCTGTTTCATGCTTGGATATCTTATGGCTTTCCCGTTCCTCCATTCGGGTGCCCGAAACTTCAAATGAACCGCTATTTACGTGCATTAAAACACGAGTCTTTTCTTGTGTACGAATCTCTGTGTCATTGTCCCATCGTGAGTCCGATTACCGTCCGGTCAGCTTCATATCCTTTATCTGAGTCTGTTGCATGCTCAGATATCTTATGGCCTTCACGTTCCTCCATTCGGGTGCCCGAAATTTCAAATGTACCGATAGTTACATCCTTTAAAACTCGAGTATTTTCTTGTGCACGAATCTCTATGTCATTGTCGCACCGTGAGTCCGATTACCGTCCGGTCAGCTTCATATCCTTTATCTGAGTCTGTTGCATGCTTAGATATCTTATGGCCTTCCCGTTCCTCAATTCGGGTGCCCGAAACTTCAAATGAACCGCTAGTTACGTCCATTAAAACACGAGTCTTTTCTTGTGTACGAATCTCTGTGTCATTGTCACATCGTGAGTCCGATTACCGTCCGGTCTGCTTCGTATCCCTTAACATAGTTTGTTGCATGATCAGATATCTTATGGCGTTCCCGTTCCTCAATTCGGGTGCTCGAAACTTCAAATGAACCGCTAGTTACGTCCATTAAAACACGAGTCTTTTCTTGTGTACGTATCTCTGTGTCATTGTCACATCGTGAGTCCGATTACCGTCCGGTCTGCTTCGTATCCCTTATCATAGTTTGTCGCATGATCAGATATCTTATGGCGTTCCCATTCTTCCATTCGGGTGCCCGAAACTTCATATGAACCGATAGTTCCATCCATTAAAATTCGAGGCATTTCTTCGGTACGAATCTCTGTGTCATTGTCCCTTCGTGAGTCCGATTACCGTCCGGTCAGCTTCATATCCTTTATCTGAGTCTGTTGCATGCTTAGATATCTTATGACTATAACGTTCCTCCATTCGAGTGCCCGAAACTTCAAATGAACCGCTATTTACGTTCATTAAAACACGAGTCTTTTCTTGTGTACGAATCTCTATGTCATTGTCCCATCGTGAGTCCGATTACCGTCCGGTCATCTTCATATCCTTTATCTGAGTCTGTTGCATGCTCAGATATCTTATGGCCTTCCCGTTCCTCCATTCGGGTGCCCGAAACTTCAAATATACAGGTAGTTACGTCCTTTAAAACTCGAGTCTTTTCTTGTGTACGAATCTCTATGTCATTGTCGCATCGTGAGTCCAATTACCGTCCGGTCAGCTTCATATCCTTTATCTGAGTTTGTTGCATGCTTAGATATCTTACGGCCATCCCGTTCCTCAATTCGGGTGCCCAAAACTTCAAATGAACCGCTAGTTACGTCCATTAAAACACGAGTCTTTTCTTGTGTACGAATCTCTGTGTCATTGTCACATCGTGAGTCCGATAACGGTCCGGTCTGCTTCGTATCCCTTAACATAGTTTGTTGCATGATCAGATATCTTATGGCCTTCCCGTTCCTCCATTCGGGTGCCCGAAACTTCATATGAACCGATAGTTCCGTCCATTAAAACTCGAGTCTTTTCTTGTGTACGAATCTCTGTGTCATTGTCCCATCGTGAGTCCGATTACCGTCCGGTCAACTTCATATCCTTTATTTGAGTCTGTTGCATGCTTAGATATCTTATGGCTTTCCCGTTACTGCATTCGGGTGCCCGAAACTTCAAATGAACCGCTATTTACGTTCATTAAAACACGAGTATTTTCTTGTGTACGAATCTCTGTGTCATTGTCCCATCGTGAGTCCGATTACCGTCCGGTCAGCTTCATCTCCTTTATCTGAGTCTGTTGCATGCTCAGATATCTTATGGCCTTCACGTTCCGCCATTCGGATGCCCGAAATTTCAAATGTACCGATAGTTACGTCCTTTAAAACTCGAGCCTTTTCTTGTGTACGAATCTCTATGTCATTGTCGCACCGTGAGTCCGATTACCGTCCGGTCAGCTTCATATCCTTTATCTGACTCTGTTTCTTGCTTAGATATCTTATGGCCTTCCCGTTCCTCAATTCGGGTGCCCGAAACTTCAAATGAACCGCTAGTTACGTCCATTAAAACACGAGTCTTTTCTTGTGTACGAATCTCTGTGTCATTGTCACATCGTGAGTCCGATTACCATCCGGTCTGCTTCGTATCCCTTAACATAGTTTGTTGCATGATCAGATATCTTATGGCTTTCCCGTTCCTCCATTCGGGTGCCCGAAACTTCAAATGAACCGCTATTTACGTACATTAAAACACGAGTCTTTTCTTGTGTACGAATCTCTGTGTCATTGTCCCATCGTGAGTCCGATTACCGTCCGGTCAGCTTCATATCCTTTATCTGAGTCATTTGCATGCTCAGATATCTTATGGCCTTCACATTCCTCCATTCGGGTGCCCAAAACTTCAAATGAACCGCTAGTTACGTCCATTAAAACACGAGTCTTTTCTTGTGTACGAATCTCTGTGTCATTGTCACATCGTGAGTCCGATTACGGTCCGGTCTGCTTCGTATCCCTTAACATAGTTTGTTGCATGATCAGATATCTTATGGCCTTCCCGTTCCTCCATTCGGGTGCCCGAAACTTCATATGAACCGATAGTTTCGTCCATTAAAACTCGAGTCTTTTCTTGTGTACGAATCTCTGTGTCATTGTCCCATCGTGAGTCCGATTACCGTCCGGTCAACTTCATATCCTTTATTTGAGTCTGTTGCATGCTTAGATATCTTATGGCTTTCCCGTTACTGCATTCGGGTGCCCGAAACTTCAAATGAACCGCTATTTACGTTCATTAAAACACGAGTCTTTTCTTGTGTACGAATCTCTGTGTCATTGTTCCATCGTGAGTCCGATTACCGTCCGGTCAGCTTCATATCCTTTATCTGAGTCTGTTGCATGCTCAGATATCTTATGGCCTTCACGTTCTTCCATTCGGGTGCCCGAAACTTCAAATGTACAGATAGTTACGTCCTTTAAAACTCGAGTCTTTTCTTGTGTACGAATCTCTATGTCATTGTCGCATTGTGAGTCCGATTACCGTCCGGTCAGCTTCATATCCTTTATCTGAGTCTGTTGCATGCTTAGATATCTTATGGCCTTCCCGTTCCTCCATTCGGGTGCCCGAAACTTCAAATGAACCGCTAGTTACGTCCATTAAAACACGAGTCTTTTCTTGTGTACGAATCTCTGTGTCATTGTCCCATCGTGAGTCCGATTACCATCCGGTCAGCTTCCTATCCTTTATCTGAGTCTGTTGCATGCTTAGATATCTTTTGGCCTTCCCATTACTCAATTCGGGTTCCCGAAACTTCAAATGAACCGCTAGTTACGTCCATTAAAACACGACTCTTTTCTTGTGTAGGAATCTCTGTGTCATTGTCACATCGTGAGTCCGATTACCGTCCGGTCTGCTTCGTATCCCTTAACATAGTTTGTTGCATGATCAGATATCTTATGGCGTTCCCATTCCTCAATTCGGGTGCCCGAAACTTCAAATGAACCGCTAGTTACGTCCATTAAAACACGAGTCTTTTCTTGTGTACGAATCTCTGTGTCATTGTCACATCGTGAGTCCGATTACCGTCCGGTCTGCTTCGTATCCCTTAACATAGTTTGTTGCATGATCTGATATCTTATGGCGTTCCCGTTCCTCCATTCGGGTGCCCGAAACTTCATATGAACCGATAGTTCCGTCCATTAAAACTCAAGTCTTTTCTTGTGTACGAATCTCTGTGTCATTGTCCCATCGTGAGTTCGATTACCGTCCGGTCAGCTTCATATCCTTTATCTGAGTCTGTTGCATGCTCAGATATCTTATGGCCTTCACGTTCCTCCATTCGGGTGCCCGAAACTTCAAATGTACATATGGTTACGTCCTTTAAAACTCGAGTCTTTTCTTGTGTACGAATCTCTATGTCATTGTCGCATGGTGAGTTCGATTACCGTCCGGTCAGCTTCATATCCTTTATCTGAGTCTGTTGCATGCTCAGATATCTTATGGCCTTCCCGTTCCTCCATTCGGGTGCCCGAAACTTCAAATGAACCGCTAGTTACGTCTATTAAAACACGAGTCTTTTCTTGTGTACGAATCTCTGTGTCATTGTCCCATCGTGAGTCCGATTACCGTCCGGTCAGCTTCATATCCTTTATCTGAGTCTGTTTCATGCTTAGATATCTTATGGCTTTCCCGTTCCTCAATTCGGGTGCCCGAAATTTCAAATGTACCGCTAGTTACATTCATTAAAACACGAGTCTTTTCTTGTGTACGAATCTCTGTGTCATTGTCCCGTCGTGAGTCCGATTACCGTCCGGTAAGCTTCATATCCTTTATCTGAGTCTGTTGCATGCTTAGATATCTTACGGCCATCCCGTTCCTCAATTCGGGTGCCCAAAACTTCAAATGAACCGCTAGTTACGTCCATTAAAACACGAGTCTTTTCTTGTGTACGAATCTCTGTGTCATTGTCACATCGTGAGTCCGATAACGGTCCGGTCTGCTTCGTATCCCTTAACATAGTTTGTTGCATGATCAGATATCTTATGGCCTTCCCGTTCCTCCATTCGGGTGCCCGAAACTTCATATGAACCGATAGTTCCGTCCATTAAAACTCGAGTCTTTTCTTGTGTACGAATCTCTGTGTCATTGTCCCATCGTGAGTCCGATTACCGTCCGGTCAACTTCATATCCTTTATTTGAGTCTGTTGCATGCTTAGATATCTTATGGCTTTCCCGTTACTGCATTCGGGTGCCCGAAACTTCAAATGAACCGCTATTTACGTTCATTAAAACACGAGTATTTTCTTGTGTACGAATCTCTGTGTCATTGTCCCATCGTGAGTCCGATTACCGTCCGGTCAGCTTCATCTCCTTTATCTGAGTCTGTTGCATGCTCAGATATCTTATGGCCTTCACGTTCCGCCATTCGGATGCCCGAAATTTCAAATGTACCGATAGTTACGTCCTTTAAAACTCGAGCCTTTTCTTGTGTACGAATCTCTATGTCATTGTCGCACCGTGAGTCCGATTACCGTCCGGTCAGCTTCATATCCTTTATCTGACTCTGTTTCTTGCTTAGATATCTTATGGCCTTCCCGTTCCTCAATTCGGGTGCCCGAAACTTCAAATGAACCGCTAGTTACGTCCATTAAAACACGAGTCTTTTCTTGTGTACGAATCTCTGTGTCATTGTCACATCGTGAGTCCGATTACCATCCGGTCTGCTTCGTATCCCTTAACATAGTTTGTTGCATGATCAGATATCTTATGGCTTTCCCGTTCCTCCATTCGGGTGCCCGAAACTTCAAATGAACCGCTATTTACGTACATTAAAACACGAGTCTTTTCTTGTGTACGAATCTCTGTGTCATTGTCCCATCGTGAGTCCGATTACCGTCCGGTCAGCTTCATATCCTTTATCTGAGTCATTTGCATGCTCAGATATCTTATGGCCTTCACATTCCTCCATTCGGGTGCCCAAAACTTCAAATGAACCGCTAGTTACGTCCATTAAAACACGAGTCTTTTCTTGTGTACGAATCTCTGTGTCATTGTCACATCGTGAGTCCGATTACGGTCCGGTCTGCTTCGTATCCCTTAACATAGTTTGTTGCATGATCAGATATCTTATGGCGTTCCCATTCCTCAATTCGGGTGCCCGAAACTTCAAATGAACCGCTAGTTACGTCCATTAAAACACGAGTCTTTTCTTGTGTACGAATCTCTGTGTCATTGTCACATCGTGAGTCCGATTACCGTCCGGTCAGCTTCCTATCCTTTATCTGAGTCTGTTGCATGCTTAGATATCTTTTGGCCTTCCCATTACTCAATTCGGGTGCCCGAAACTTCAAATGAACCGCTAGTTACGTCCATTAAAACACGACTCTTTTCTTGTGTAGGAATCTCTGTGTCATTGTCACATCGTGAGTCCGATTACCGTCCGGTCTGCTTCGTATCCCTTAACATAGTTTGTTGCATGATCAGATATCTTATGGCGTTCCCATTCCTCAATTCGGGTGCCCGAAACTTCAAATGAACCGCTAGTTACGTCCATTAAAACACGAGTCTTTTCTTGTGTACGAATCTCTGTGTCATTGTCACATCGTGAGTCCGATTACCGTCCGGTCTGCTTCGTATCCCTTAACATAGTTTGTTGCATGATCTGATATCTTATGGCGTTCCCGTTCCTCCATTCGGGTGCCCGAAACTTCATATGAACCGATAGTTCCGTCCATTAAAACTCAAGTCTTTTCTTGTGTACGAATCTCTGTGTCATTGTCCCATCGTGAGTTCGATTACCGTCCGGTCAGCTTCATATCCTTTATCTGAGTCTGTTGCATGCTCAGATATCTTATGGCCTTCACGTTCCTCCATTCGGGTGCCCGAAACTTCAAATGTACATATGGTTACGTCCTTTAAAACTCGAGTCTTTTCTTGTGTACGAATCTCTATGTCATTGTCGCATGGTGAGTTCGATTACCGTCCGGTCAGCTTCATATCCTTTATCTGAGTCTGTTGCATGCTCAGATATCTTATGGCCTTCCCGTTCCTCCATTCGGGTGCCCGAAACTTCAAATGAACCGCTAGTTACGTCTATTAAAACACGAGTCTTTTCTTGTGTACGAATCTCTGTGTCATTGTCCCATCGTGAGTCCGATTACCGTCCGGTCAGCTTCATATCCTTTATCTGAGTCTGTTTCATGCTTAGATATCTTATGGCTTTCCCGTTCCTCAATTCGGGTGCCCGAAATTTCAAATGTACCGCTAGTTACATTCATTAAAACACGAGTCTTTTCTTGTGTACGAATCTCTGTGTCATTGTCCCGTCGTGAGTCCGATTACCGTCCGGTAAGCTTCATATCCTTTATCTGAGTCTGTTGCATGCTCAGATATATTATGGCCTTCCAGTTCCTTCATTCGGGTGCCCGAAACTTCAAATGAACCGCTAGTTACGTCCATTAAAACACGAGTCTTTTCTTGTGTACGAATCTCTGTGTCATTGTCCCATCGTGAGTTCGATTACCGTCCGGTCAGCTTCATATCCTTTATCTGAGTCTGTTGCATGCTTAGATATCTTATGGCTTTCCCGTTCCTTAATTCGGGTGCCCGAAATTTCAAATGTACCGATAGTTACGTCCTTTAAAACTCGAGGCTTTTCTTGTGTACGAATCTCTATGTCATTGTCGCATCGTGAGTCCTATTACCATCCGGTCAGCTTCATATCCTTTATCTGAGTCTGTTTCATGCTTGGATATCTTATGGCTTTCCCGTTCCTCCATTCGGGTGCCCGAAACTTCAAATGAACCGCTATTTACGTGCATTAAAACACGAGTCTTTTCTTGTGTACGAATCTCTGTGTCATTGTCCCATCGTGAGTCCGATTACCGTCCGGTCAGCTTCATATCCTTTATCTGAGTCTGTTGCATGCTCAGATATCTTATGGCCTTCACGTTCCTCCATTCGGGTGCCCGAAATTTCAAATGTACCGATAGTTACGTCCTTTAAAACTCGAGTATTTTCTTGTGCACGAATCTCTATGTCATTGTCGCACCGTGTGTCCGATTACCGTCCGGTCAGCTTCATATCCTTTATCTGAGTCTGTTGCATGCTTAGATATCTTATGGCCTTCCCGTTCCTCAATTCGGGTGCCCGAAACTTCAAATGAACCGCTAGTTACGTCCATTAAAACACGAGTCTTTTCTTGTGTATGAATCTCTGTGTCATTGTCACATCGTGAGTCCGATTACCGTCCGGTCTGCTTCGTATCCCTTAACATAGTTTGTTGCATGATCAGATATCTTATGGCGTTCCCGTTCCTCAATTCGGGTGCTCGAAACTTCAAATGAACCGCTAGTTACGTCCATTAAAACACGAGTCTTTTCTTGTGTACGTATCTCTGTGTCATTGTCACATCGTGAGTCCGATTACCGTCCGGTCTGCTTCGTATCCCTTATCATAGTTTGTCGCATGATCAGATATCTTATGGCGTTCCCATTCTTCCATTCGGGTGCCCGAAACTTCATATGAACCGATAGTTCCATCCATTAAAATTCGAGGCATTTCTTCGGTACGAATCTCTGTGTCATTGTCCCTTCGTGAGTCCGATTACCGTCCGGTCAGCTTCATATCCTTTATCTGAGTCTGTTGCATGCTTAGATATCTTATGACTTTAACGTTCCTCCATTCGAGTGCCCGAAACTTCAAATGAACCGCTATTTACGTTCATTAAAACACGAGTCTTTTCTTGTGTACGAATCTCTATGTCATTGTCCCATCGTGAGTCCGATTACCGTCCGGTCATCTTCATATCCTTTATCTGAGTCTGTTGCATGCTCAGATATCTTATGGCCTTCCCGTTCCTCCATTCGGGTGCCCGAAACTTCAAATGTACAGGTAGTTACGTCCTTTAAAACTCGAGTCTTTTCTTGTGTACGAATCTCTATGTCATTGTCGCATCGTGAGTCCAATTACCGTCCGGTCAGCTTCATATCCTTTATCTGAGTCTGTTGCATGCTTAGATATCTTACGGCCATCCCGTTCCTCAATTCGGGTGCCCAAAACTTCAAATGAACCGCTAGTTACGTCCATTAAAACACGAGTCTTTTCTTGTGTACGAATCTCTGTGTCATTGTCACATCGTGAGTCCGATTACGGTCCGGTCTGCTTCGTATCCCTTAACATAGTTTGTTGCATGATCAGATATCTTATGGCCTTCCCGTTCCTCCATTCGGGTGCCCGAAACTTCATATGAACCGATAGTTCCGTCCATTAAAACTCGAGTCTTTTCTTGTGTACGAATCTCTGTGTCATTGTCCCATCGTGAGTCCGATTACCGTCCGGTCAACTTCATATCCTTTATTTGAGTCTGTTGCATGCTTAGATATCTTATGGCTTTCCCGTTACTGCATTCGGGTGCCCGAAACTTCAAATGAACCGCTATTTACGTTCATTAAAACACGAGTATTTTCTTGTGTACGAATCTCTGTGTCATTGTCCCATCGTGAGTCCGATTACCGTCCGGTCAGCTTCATATCCTTTATCTGAGTCTGTTGCATGCTCAGATATCTTATGGCCTTCACGTTCCGCCATTCGGATGCCCGAAATTTCAAATGTACCGATAGTTACGTCCTTTAAAACTCGAGCCTTTTCTTGTGTACGAATCTCTATGTCATTGTCGCACCGTGAGTCCGATTACCGTCCGGTCAGCTTCATATCCTTTATCTGAGTCTGTTGCTTGCTTAGATATCTTATGGCCTTCCCGTTCCTCAATTCGGGTGCCCAAAACTTCAAATGAACCGCTAGTTACGTCCATTAAAACACGAGTCTTTTCTTGTGTACGAATCTCTGTGTCATTGTCACATCGTGAGTCCGATTACGGTCCGGTCTGCTTCGTATCCCTTAACATAGTTTGTTGCATGATCAGATATCTTATGGCCTTCCCGTTCCTCCATTCGGGTGCCCGAAACTTCATATGAACCGATAGTTCCGTCCATTAAAACTCGAGTCTTTTCTTGTGTACGAATCTCTGTGTCATTGTCCCATCGTGAGTCCGATTACCGTCCGGTCAACTTCATATCCTTTATTTGAGTCTGTTGCATGCTTAGATATCTTATGGCTTTCCCGTTACTGCATTCGGGTGCCCGAAACTTCAAATGAACCGCTATTTACGTTCATTAAAACACGAGTATTTTCTTGTGTACGAATCTCTATGTCATTGTCGCATGGTGAGTTCGATTACCGTCCGGTCAGCTTCATATCCTTTATCTGAGTCTGTTGCATGCTCAGATATCTTATGGCCTTCCCGTTCCTCCATTCGGGTGCCCGAAACTTCAAATGAACCGCTAGTTACGTCCATTAAAACACGAGTCTTTTCTTGTGTACGAATCTCTGTGTCATTGTCACATCGTGAGTCCGATTACGGTCCGGTCTGCTTCGTATCCCTTAACATAGTTTGTTGCATGATCAGATATCTTATGGCCTTCCCGTTCCTCCATTCGGGTGCCCGAAACTTCATATGAACCGATAGTTCCGTCCATTAAAACTCGAGTCTTTTCTTGTGTACGAATCTCTGTGTCATTGTCCCATCGTGAGTCCGATTACCGTCCGGTCAACTTCATATCCTTTATTTGAGTCTGTTGCATGCTTAGATATCTTATGGCTTTCCCGTTACTGCATTCGGGTGCCCGAAACTTCAAATGAACCGCTATTTACGTTCATTAAAACACGAGTATTTTCTTGTGTACGAATCTCTATGTCATTGTCGCATGGTGAGTTCGATTACCGTCCGGTCAGCTTCATATCCTTTATCTGAGTCTGTTGCATGCTCAGATATCTTATGGCCTTCCCGTTCCTCCATTCGGGTGCCCGAAACTTCAAATGAACCGCTAGTTACGTCTATTAAAACACGAGTCTTTTCTTGTGTACGAATCTCTGTGTCATTGTCCCATCGTGAGTCCGATTACCGTCCGGTCAGCTTCATATCCTTTATCTGAGTCTGTTTCATGCTTAGATATCTTATGGCTTTCCCGTTCCTCAATTCGGGTGCCCGAAATTTCAAATGTACCGCTAGTTACATTCATTAAAACACGAGTCTTTTCTTGTGTACGAATCTCTGTGTCATTGTCCCGTCGTGAGTCCGATTACCGTCCGGTAAGCTTCATATCCTTTATCTGAGTCTGTTGCATGCTCAGATATATTATGGCCTTCCAGTTCCTTCATTCGGGTGCCCGAAACTTCAAATGAACCGCTAGTTACGTCCATTAAAACACGAGTCTTTTCTTGTGTACGAATCTCTGTGTCATTGTCCCATCGTGAGTTCGATTACCGTCCGGTCAGCTTCATATCCTTTATCTGAGTCTGTTGCATGCTTAGATATCTTATGGCTTTCCCGTTCCTTAATTCGGGTGCCCGAAATTTCAAATGTACCGATAGTTACGTCCTTTAAAACTCGAGGCTTTTCTTGTGTACGAATCTCTATGTCATTGTCGCATCGTGAGTCCTATTACCATCCGGTCAGCTTCATATCCTTTATCTGAGTCTGTTTCATGCTTGGATATCTTATGGCTTTCCCGTTCCTCCATTCGGGTGCCCGAAACTTCAAATGAACCGCTATTTACGTGCATTAAAACACGAGTCTTTTCTTGTGTACGAATCTCTGTGTCATTGTCCCATCGTGAGTCCGATTACCGTCCGGTCAGCTTCATATCCTTTATCTGAGTCTGTTGCATGCTCAGATATCTTATGGCCTTCACGTTCCTCCATTCGGGTGCCCGAAATTTCAAATGTACCGATAGTTACGTCCTTTAAAACTCGAGTATTTTCTTGTGCACGAATCTCTATGTCATTGTCGCACCGTGAGTCCGATTACTGTCCGGTCAGCTTCATATCCTTTATCTGAGTCTGTTGCATGCTTAGATATCTTATGGCCTTCCCGTTCCTCAATTCGGGTGCCCGAAACTTCAAATGAACCGCTAGTTACGTCCATTAAAACACGAGTCTTTTCTTGTGTACGAATCTCTGTGTCATTGTCACATCGTGAGTCCGATTACCGTCCGGTCTGCTTCGTATCCCTTAACATAGTTTGTTGCATGATCAGATATCTTATGGCGTTCCCGTTCCTCAATTCGGGTGCTCGAAACTTCAAATGAACCGCTAGTTACGTCCATTAAAACACGAGTCTTTTCTTGTGTACGTATCTCTGTGTCATTGTCACATCGTGAGTCCGATTACCGTCCGGTCTGCTTCGTATCCCTTATCATAGTTTGTCGCATGATCAGATATCTTATGGCGTTCCCATTCTTCCATTCGGGTGCCCGAAACTTCATATGAACCGATAGTTCCATCCATTAAAATTCGAGGCATTTCTTCGGTACGAATATCTGTGTCATTGTCCCTTCGTGAGTCCGATTACCGTCCGGTCAGCTTCATATCCTTTATCTGAGTCTGTTGCATGCTTAGATATCTTATGACTTTAACGTTCCTCCATTCGAATGCCCGAAACTTCAAATGAACCGCTATTTACGTTCATTAAAACACGAGTCTTTTCTTGTGTACGAATCTCTATGTCATTGTCCCATCGTGAGTCCGATTACCGTCCGGTCATCTTCATATCCTTTATCTGAGTCTGTTGCATGCTCAGATATCTTATGGCCTTCCCGTTCCTCCATTCGGGTGCCCGAAACTTCAAATGTACAGGTAGTTACGTCCTTTAAAACTCGAGTCTTTTCTTGTGTACGAATCTCTATGTCATTGTCGCATCGTGAGTCCAATTACCGTCCGGTCAGCTTCATATCCTTTATCTGAGTCTGTTGCATGCTTAGATATCTTACGGCCATCCCGTTCCTCAATTCGGGTGCCCAAAACTTCAAATGAACCGCTAGTTACGTCCATTAAAACACGAGTCTTTTCTTGTGTACGAATCTCTGTGTCATTGTCACATCGTGAGTCCGATTACGGTCCGGTCTGCTTCGTATCCCTTAACATAGTTTGTTGCATGATCAGATATCTTATGGCCTTCCCGTTCCTCCATTCGGGTGCCCGAAACTTCATATGAACCGATAGTTCCGTCCATTAAAACTCGAGTCTTTTCTTGTGTACGAATCTCTGTGTCATTGTCCCATCGTGAGTCCGATTACCGTCCGGTCAACTTCATATCCTTTATTTGAGTCTGTTGCATGCTTATCTTATGGCTTTCCCGTTACTGCATTCGGGTGCCCGAAACTTCAAATGAACCGCTATTTACGTTCATTAAAACACGAGTATTTTCTTGTGTACGAATCTCTGTGTCATTGTCCCATCGTGAGTCCGATTACCGTCCGGTCAGCTTCATATCCTTTATCTGAGTCTGTTGCATGCTCAGATATCTTATGGCCTTCACGTTCCGCCATTCGGATGCCCGAAATTTCAAATGTACCGATAGTTACGTCCTTTAAAACTCGAGCCTTTTCTTGTGTACGAATCTCTATGTCATTGTCGCACCGTGAGTCCGATTACCGTCCGGTCAGCTTCATATCCTTTATCTGAGTCTGTTGCTTGCTTAGATATCTTATGGCCTTCCCGTTCCTCCATTCGGGTGCCCGAAACTTCAAATGTACAGGTAGTTACGTCCTTTAAAACTCGAGTCTTTTCTTGTGTACGAATCTCTGTGTCATTGTCACATCGTGAGTCCGATTACGGTCCGGTCTGCTTCGTATCCCTTAACATAGTTTGTTGCATGATCAGATATCTTATGGCCTTCCCGTTCCTCCATTCGGGTGCCCGAAACTTCATATGGACCGATAGTTCCGTCCATTAAAACTCGAGTCTTTTCTTGTGTACGAATCTCTGTGTCATTGTCCCATCGTGAGTCTGATTACCGTCCGGTCAACTTCATATCCTTTATTTGAGTCTGTTGCATGCTTAGATATCTTATGGCTTTCCCGTTACTGCATTCGGGTGCCCGAAACTTCAAATGAACCGCTATTTACGTTCATTAAAACACGAGTATTTTCTTGTGTACGAATCTCTATGTCATTGTCGCATGGTGAGTTCGATTACCGTCCGGTCAGCTTCATATCCTTTATCTGAGTCTGTTGCATGCTCAGATATCTTATGGCCTTCCCGTTCCTCCATTCGGGTGCCCGAAACTTCAAATGAACCGCTAGTTACGTCTATTAAAACACGAGTCTTTTCTTGTGTACGAATCTCTGTGTCATTGTCCCATCGTGAGTCCGATTACCGTCCGGTCAGCTTCATATCCTTTATCTGAGTCTGTTTCATGCTTAGATATCTTATGGCTTTCCCGTTCCTCAATTCGGGTGCCCGAAATTTCAAATGTACCGCTAGTTACATTCATTAAAAAACGAGTCTTTTCTTGTGTACGAATCTCTGTGTCATTGTCCCGTCGTGAGTCCGATTACCGTCCGGTAAGCTTCATATCCTTTATCTGAGTCTGTTGCATGCTCAGATATATTATGGCCTTCCAGTTCCTTCATTCGGGTGCCCGAAACTTCAAATGAACCGCTAGTTACGTCCATTAAAACACGAGTCTTTTCTTGTGTACGAATCTCTGTGTCATTGTCCCATCGTGAGTTCGATTACCGTCCGGTCAGCTTCATATCCTTTATCTGAGTCTGTTGCATGCTTAGATATCTTATGGCTTTCCCGTTCCTTAATTCGGGTGCCCGAAATTTCAAATGTACCGATAGTTACGTCCTTTAAAACTGGAGGCTTTTCTTGTGTACGAATCTCTATGTCATTGTCGCATCGTGAGTCCTATTACCATCCGGTCAGCTTCATATCCTTTATCTGAGTCTGTTTCATGCTTGGATATCTTATGGCTTTCCCGTTCCTCCATTCGGGTGCCCGAAACTTCAAATGAACCGCTATTTACGTGCATTAAAACACGAGTCTTTTCTTGTGTACGAATCTCTGTGTCATTGTCCCATCGTGAGTCCGATTACCGTCCGGTCAGCTTCATATCCTTTATCTGAGTCTGTTGCATGCTCAGATATCTTATGGCCTTCACGTTCCTCCATTCGGGTGCCCGAAATTTCAAATGTACCGATAGTTACGTCCTTTAAAACTCGAGTATTTTCTTGTGCACGAATCTCTATGTCATTGTCGCACCGTGAGTCCGATTACTGTCCGGTCAGCTTCATATCCTTTATCTGAGTCTGTTGCATGCTTAGATATCTTATGGCCTTCCCGTTCCTCAATTCGGGTGCCCGAAACTTCAAATGAACCGCTAGTTACGTCCATTAAAACACGAGTCTTTTCTTGTGTACGAATCTCTGTGTCATTGTCACATCGTGAGTCCGATTACCGTCCGGTCTGCTTCGTATCCCTTAACATAGTTTGTTGCATGATCAGATATCTTATGGCGTTCCCGTTCCTCAATTCGGGTGCTCGAAACTTCAAATGAACCGCTAGTTACGTCCATTAAAACACGAGTCTTTTCTTGTGTACGTATCTCTGTGTCATTGTCACATCGTGAGTCCGATTACCGTCCGGTCTGCTTCGTATCCCTTATCATAGTTTGTCGCATGATCAGATATCTTATGGCGTTCCCATTCTTCCATTCGGGTGCCCGAAACTTCATATGAACCGATAGTTCCATCCATTAAAATTCGAGGCATTTCTTCGGTACGAATCTCTGTGTCATTGTCCCTTCGTGAGTCCGATTACCGTCCGGTCAGCTTCATATCCTTTATCTGAGTCTGTTGCATGCTTAGATATCTTATGACTTTAACGTTCCTCCATTCGAGTGCCCGAAACTTCAAATGAACCGCTATTTACGTTCATTAAAACACGAGTCTTTTCTTGTGTACGAATCTCTATGTCATTGTCCCATCGTGAGTCCGATTACCGTCCGGTCATCTTCATATCCTTTATCTGAGTCTGTTGCATGCTTAGATATCTTATGGCCTTCCCGTTCCTCCATTCGGGTGCCCGAAACTTCAAATGTACAGGTAGTTACGTCCTTTAAAACTCGAGTCTTTTCTTGTGTACGAATCTCTATGTCATTGTCGCATCGTGAGTCCAATTACCGTCCGGTCAGCTTCATATCCTTTATCTGAGTCTGTTGCATGCTTAGATATCTTACGGCCATCCCGTTCCTCAATTCGGGTGCCCAAAACTTCAAATGAACCGCTAGTTACGTCCATTAAAACACGAGTCTTTTCTTGTGTACGAATCTCTGTGTCATTGTCACATCGTGAGTCCGATTACGGTCCGGTCTGCTTCGTATCCCTTAACATAGTTTGTTGCATGATCAGATATCTTATGGCCTTCCCGTTCCTCCATTCGGGTGCCCGAAACTTCATATGAACCGATAGTTCCGTCCATTAAAACTCGAGTCTTTTCTTGTGTACGAATCTCTGTGTCATTGTCCCATCGTGAGTCCGATTACCGTCCGGTCAACTTCATATCCTTTATTTGAGTCTGTTGCATGCTTAGATATCTTATGGCCTTCCCGTTCCTCAATTCGGGTGCCCGAAACTTCAAATGAACCGCTAGTTACGTCCATTAAAACACGAGTATTTTCTTGTGTACGAATCTCTGTGTCATTGTCCCATCGTGAGTCCGATTACCGTCCGGTCAGCTTCATATCCTTTATCTGAGTCTGTTGCATGCTCAGATATCTTATGGCCTTCACGTTCCGCCATTCGGATGCCCGAAATTTCAAATGTACCGATAGTTACGTCCTTTAAAACTCGAGCCTTTTCTTGTGTACGAATCTCTATGTCATTGTCGCACCGTGAGTCCGATTACCGTCCGGTCAACTTCATATCCTTTATCTGAGTCTGTTGCTTGCTTAGATATCTTATGGCCTTCCCGTTCCTCAATTCGGGTGCCCGAAACTTCAAATGAACCGCTAGTTACGTCCATTAAAACACGAGTCTTTTCTTGTGTACGAATCTCTGTGTCATTGTCACATCGTGAGTCCGATTACGGTCCGGTCTGCTTCGTATCCCTTAACATAGTTTGTTGCATGATCAGATATCTTATGGCCTTCCCGTTCCTCCATTCGGGTGCCCGAAACTTCATATGAACCGATAGTTCCGTCCATTAAAACTCGAGTCTTTTCTTGTGTACGAATCTCTGTGTCATTGTCCCATCGTGAGTCTGATTACCGTCCGGTCAACTTCATATCCTTTATTTGAGTCTGTTGCATGCTTAGATATCTTATGGCTTTCCCGTTACTGCATTCGGGTGCCCGAAACTTCAAATGAACCGCTATTTACGTTCATTAAAACACGAGTATTTTCTTGTGTACGAATCTCTATGTCATTGTCGCATGGTGAGTTCGATTACCGTCCGGTCAGCTTCATATCCTTTATCTGAGTCTGTTGCATGCTCAGATATCTTATGGCCTTCCCGTTCCTCCATTCGGGTGCCCGAAACTTCAAATGAACCGCTAGTTACGTCTATTAAAACACGAGTCTTTTCTTGTGTACGAATCTCTGTGTCATTGTCCCATCGTGAGTCCGATTATCGTCCGGTCAGCTTCATATCCTTTATCTGAGTCTGTTTCATGCTTAGATATCTTATGGCTTTCCCGTTCCTCAATTCGGGTGCCCGAAATTTCAAATGTACCGCTAGTTACATTCATTAAAACACGAGTCTTTTCTTGTGTACGAATCTCTGTGTCATTGTCCCGTCGTGAGTCCGATTACCGTCCGGTAAGCTTCATATCCTTTATCTGAGTCTGTTGCATGCTCAGATATATTATGGCCTTCCAGTTCCTTCATTCGGGTGCCCGAAACTTCAAATGAACCGCTAGTTACGTCCATTAAAACACGAGTCTTTTCTTGTGTACGAATCTCTGTGTCATTGTCCCATCGTGAGTTCGATTACCGTCCGGTCAGCTTCATATCCTTTATCTGAGTCTGTTGCATGCTTAGATATCTTATGGCTTTCCCGTTCCTTAATTCGGGTGCCCGAAATTTCAAATGTACCGATAGTTACGTCCTTTAAAACTCGAGGCTTTTCTTGTGTACGAATCTCTATGTCATTGTCGCATCGTGAGTCCTATTACCATCCGGTCAGCTTCATATCCTTTATCTGAGTCTGTTTCATGCTTGGATATCTTATGGCTTTCCCGTTCCTCCATTCGGGTGCCCGAAACTTCAAATGAACCGCTATTTACGTGCATTAAAACACGAGTCTTTTCTTGTGTACGAATCTCTGTGTCATTGTCCCATCGTGAGTCCGATTACCGTCCGGTCAGCTTCATATCCTTTATCTGAGTCTGTTGCATGCTCAGATATCTTATGGCCTTCACGTTCCTCCATTCGGGTGCCCGAAATTTCAAATGTACCGATAGTTACGTCCTTTAAAACTCGAGTATTTTCTTGTGCACGAATCTCTATGTCATTGTCGCACCGTGAGTCCGATTACTGTCCGGTCAGCTTCATATCCTTTATCTGAGTCTGTTGCATGCTTAGATATCTTATGGCCTTCCCGTTCCTCAATTCGGGTGCCCGAAACTTCAAATGAACCGCTAGTTACGTCCATTAAAACACGAGTCTTTTCTTGTGTACGAATCTCTGTGTCATTGTCACATCGTGAGTCCGATTACCGTCCGGTCTGCTTCGTATCCCTTAACATAGTTTGTTGCATGATCAGATATCTTATGGCGTTCCCGTTCCTCAATTCGGGTGCTCGAAACTTCAAATGAACCGCTAGTTACGTCCATTAAAACACGAGTCTTTTCTTGTGTACGTATCTCTGTGTCATTGTCACATCGTGAGTCCGATTACCGTCCGGTCTGCTTCGTATCCCTTATCATAGTTTGTCGCATGATCAGATATCTTATGGCGTTCCCATTCTTCCATTCGGGTGCCCGAAACTTCATATGAACCGATAGTTCCATCCATTAAAATTCGAGGCATTTCTTCGGTACGAATCTCTGTGTCATTGTCCCTTCGTGAGTCCGATTACCATCCGGTCAGCTTCATATCCTTTATCTGAGTCTGTTGCATGCTTAGATATCTTATGACTTTAACGTTCCTCCATTCGAGTGCCCGAAACTTCAAATGAACCGCTATTTACGTTCATTAAAACACGAGTCTTTTCTTGTGTACGAATCTCTATGTCATTGTCCCATCGTGAGTCCGATTACCGTCCGGTCATCTTCATATCCTTTATCTGAGTCTGTTGCATGCTCAGATATCTTATGGCCTTCCCGTTCCTCCATTCGGGTGCCCGAAACTTCAAATGTACAGGTAGTTACGTCCTTTAAAACTCGAGTCTTTTCTTGTGTACGAATCTCTATGTCATTGTCGCATCGTGAGTCCAATTACCGTCCGGTCAGCTTCATATCCTTTATCTGAGTCTGTTGCATGCTTAGATATCTTACGGCCATCCCGTTCCTCAATTCGGGTGCCCAAAACTTCAAATGAACCGCTAGTTACGTCCATTAAAACACGAGTCTTTTCTTGTGTACGAATCTCTGTGTCATTGTCACATCGTGAGTCCGATTACGGTCCGGTCTGCTTCGTATCCCTTAACATAGTTTGTTGCATGATCAGATATCTTATGGCCTTCCCGTTCCTCCATTCGGGTGCCCGAAACTTCATATGAACCGATAGTTCCGTCCATTAAAACTCGAGTCTTTTCTTGTGTACGAATCTCTGTGTCATTGTCCCATCGTGAGTCCGATTACCGTCCGGTCAACTTCATATCCTTTATTTGAGTCTGTTGCATGCTTAGATATCTTATGGCTTTCCCGTTACTGCATTCGGGTGCCCGAAACTTCAAATGAACCGCTATTTACGTTCATTAAAACACGAGTATTTTCTTGTGTACGAATCTCTGTGTCATTGTCCCATCGTGAGTCCGATTACCGTCCGGTCAGCTTCATATCCTTTATCTGAGTCTGTTGCATGCTCAGATATCTTATGGCCTTCACGTTCCGCCATTCGGATGCCCGAAATTTCAAATGTACCGATAGTTACGTCCTTTAAAACTCGAGCCTTTTCTTGTGTACGAATCTCTATGTCATTGTCGCACCGTGAGTCCGATTACCGTCCGGTCAGCTTCATATCCTTTATCTGAGTCTGTTGCTTGCTTAGATATCTTATGGCCTTCCCGTTCCTCAATTCGGGTGCCCGAAACTTCAAATGAACCGCTAGTTACGTCCATTAAAACACGAGTCTTTTCTTGTGTACGAATCTCTGTGTCATTGTCACATCGTGAGTCCGATTACGGTCCGGTCTGCTTCGTATCCCTTAACATAGTTTGTTGCATGATCAGATATCTTATGGCCTTCCTGTTCCTCCATTCGGGTGCCCGAAACTTCATATGAACCGATAGTTCCGTCCATTAAAACTCGAGTCTTTTCTTGTGTACGAATCTCTGTGTCATTGTCCCATCGTGAGTCTGATTACCGTCCGGTCAACTTCATATCCTTTATTTGAGTCTGTTGCATGCTTAGATATCTTATGGCTTTCCCGTTACTGCATTCGGGTGCCCGAAACTTCAAATGAACCGCTATTTACGTTCATTAAAACACGAGTATTTTCTTGTGTACGAATCTCTATGTCATTGTCGCATGGTGAGTTCGATTACCGTCCGGTCAGCTTCATATCCTTTATCTGAGTCTGTTGCATGCTCAGATATCTTATGGCCTTCCCGTTCCTCCATTCGGGTGCCCGAAACTTCAAATGAACCGCTAGTTACGTCTATTAAAACACGAGTCTTTTCTTGTGTACGAATCTCTGTGTCATTGTCCCATCGTGAGTCCGATTACCGTCCGGTCAGCTTCATATCCTTTATCTGAGTCTGTTTCATGCTTAGATATCTTATGGCTTTCCCGTTCCTCAATTCGGGTGCCCGAAATTTCAAATGTACCGCTAGTTACATTCATTAAAACACGAGTCTTTTCTTGTGTACGAATCTCTGTGTCATTGTCCCGTCGTGAGTCCGATTACCGTCCGGTAAGCTTCATATCCTTTATCTGAGTCTGTTGCATGCTCAGATATATTATGGCCTTCCAGTTCCTTCATTCGGGTGCCCGAAACTTCAAATGAACCGCTAGTTACGTCCATTAAAACACGAGTCTTTTCTTGTGTACGAATCTCTGTGTCATTGTCCCATCGTGAGTTCGATTACCGTCCGGTCAGCTTCATATCCTTTATCTGAGTCTGTTGCATGCTTAGATATCTTATGGCTTTCCCGTTCCTTAATTCGGGTGCCCGAAATTTCAAATGTACCGATAGTTACGTCCTTTAAAACTCGAGGCTTTTCTTGTGTACGAATCTCTATGTCATTGTCGCATCGTGAGTCCTATTACCATCCGGTCAGCTTCATATCCTTTATCTGAGTCTGTTTCATGCTTGGATATCTTATGGCTTTCCCGTTCCTCCATTCGGGTGCCCGAAACTTCAAATGAACCGCTATTTACGTGCATTAAAACACGAGTCTTTTCTTGTGTACGAATCTCTGTGTCATTGTCCCATCGTGAGTCCGATTACCGTCCGGTCAGCTTCATATCCTTTATCTGAGTCTGTTGCATGCTCAGATATCTTATGGCCTTCACGTTCCTCCATTCGGGTGCCCGAAATTTCAAATGTACCGATAGTTACGTCCTTTAAAACTCGAGTATTTTCTTGTGCACGAATCTCTATGTCATTGTCGCACCGTGAGTCCGATTTCCGTCCGGTCAGCTTCATATCCTTTATCTGAGTCTGTTGCATGCTTAGATATCTTATGGCCTTCCCGTTCCTCAATTCGGGTGCCCGAAACTTCAAATGAACCGCTAGTTACGTCCATTAAAACACGAGTCTTTTCTTGTGTACGAATCTCTGTGTCATTGTCACATCGTGAGTCCGATTACCGTCCGGTCTGCTTCGTATCCCTTAACATAGTTTGTTGCATGATCAGATATCTTATGGCGTTCCCGTTCCTCAATTCGGGTGCTCGAAACTTCAAATGAACCGCTAGTTACGTCCATTAAAACACGAGTCTTTTCTTGTGTACGTATCTCTGTGTCATTGTCACATCGTGAGTCCGATTACCGTCCGGTCTGCTTCGTATCCCTTATCATAGTTTGTCGCATGATCAGATATCTTATGGCGTTCCCATTCTTCCATTCGGGTGCCCGAAACTTCATATGAACCGATAGTTCCATCCATTAAAATTCGAGGCATTTCTTCGGTACGAATCTCTGTGTCATTGTCCCTTCGTGAGTCCGATTACCGTCCGGTCAGCTTCATATCCTTTATCTGAGTCTGTTGCATGCTTAGATATCTTATGACTTTAACGTTCCTCCATTCGAGTGCCCGAAACTTCAAATGAACCGCTATTTACGTTCATTAAAACACGAGTCTTTTCTTGTGTACGAATCTCTATGTCATTGTCCCATCGTGAGTCCGATTACCGTCCGGTCATCTTCATATCCTTTATTAGAGTCTGTTGCATGCTCAGATATCTTATGGCCTTCCCGTTCCTCCATTCGGGTGCCCGAAACTTCAAATGTACAGGTAGTTACGTCCTTTAAAACTCGAGTCTTTTCTTGTGTACGAATCTCTATGTCATTGTCGCATCGTGAGTCCAATTACCGTCCGGTCAGCTTCATATCCTTTATCTGAGTCTGTTGCATGCTTAGATATCTTACGGCCATCCCGTTCCTCAATTCGGGTGCCCAAAACTTCAAATGAACCGCTAGTTACGTCCATTAAAACACGAGTCTTTTCTTGTGTACGAATCTCTGTGTCATTGTCACATCGTGAGTCCGATTACGGTCCGGTCTGCTTCGTATCCCTTAACATAGTTTGTTGCATGATCAGATATCTTATGGCCTTCCCGTTCCTCCATTCGGGTGCCCGAAACTTCATATGAACCGATAGTTCCGTCCATTAAAACTCGAGTCTTTTCTTGTGTACGAATCTCTGTGTCATTGTCCCATCGTGAGTCCGATTACCGTCCGGTCAACTTCATATCCTTTATTTGAGTCTGTTGCATGCTTAGATATCTTATGGCTTTCCCGTTACTGCATTCGGGTGCCCGAAACTTCAAATGAACCGCTATTTACGTTCATTAAAACACGAGTATTTTCTTGTGTACGAATCTCTGTGTCATTGTCCCATCGTGAGTCCGATTACCGTCCGGTCAGCTTCATATCCTTTATCTGAGTCTGTTGCATGCTCAGATATCTTATGGCCTTCACGTTCCGCCATTCGGATGCCCGAAATTTCAAATGTACCGATAGTTACGTCCTTTAAAACTCGAGCCTTTTCTTGTGTACGAATCTCTATGTCATTGTCGCACCGTGAGTCCGATTACCGTCCGGTCAGCTTCATATCCTTTATCTGAGTCTGTTGCTTGCTTAGATATCTTATGGCCTTCCCGTTCCTCAATTCGGGTGCCCGAAACTTCAAATGAACCGCTAGTTACGTCCATTAAAACACGAGTCTTTTCTTGTGTACGAATCTCTGTGTCATTGTCACATCGTGAGTCCGATTACGGTCCGGTCTGCTTCGTATCCCTTAACATAGTTTGTTGCATGATCAGATATCTTATGGCCTTCCCGTTCCTCCATTCGGGTGCCCGAAACTTCATATGAACCGATAGTTCCGTCCATTAAAACTCGAGTCTTTTCTTGTGTACGAATCTCTGTGTCATTGTCCCATCGTGAGTCTGATTACCGTCCGGTCAACTTCATATCCTTTATTTGAGTTTGTTGCATGCTTAGATATCTTATGGCTTTCCCGTTACTGCATTCGGGTGCCCGAAACTTCAAATGTACCGCTAGTTACATTCATTAAAACACGAGTCTTTTCTTGTGTACGAATCTCTGTGTCATTGTCCCGTCGTGAGTCCGATTACCGTCCGGTAAGCTTCATATCCTTTATCTGAGTCTGTTGCATGCTCAGATATATTATGGCCTTCCAGTTCCTTCATTCGGGTGCCCGAAACTTCAAATGAACCGCTAGTTACGTCCATTAAAACACGAGTCTTTTCTTGTGTACGAATCTCTGTGTCATTGTCCCATCGTGAGTTCGATTACCGTCCGGTCAGCTTCATATCCTTTATCTGAGTCTGTTGCATGCTTAGATATCTTATGGCTTTCCCGTTCCTTAATTCGGGTGCCCGAAATTTCAAATGTACCGATAGTTACGTCCTTTAAAACTCGAGGCTTTTCTTGTGTACGAATCTCTATGTCATTGACGCATCGTGAGTCCTATTACCATCCGGTCAGCTTCATATCCTTTATCTGAGTCTGTTTCATGCTTGGATATCTTATGGCTTTCCCGTTCCTCCATTCGGGTGCCCGAAACTTCAAATGAACCGCTATTTACGTGCATTAAAACACGAGTCTTTTCTTGTGTACGAATCTCTGTGTCATTGTCCCATCGTGAGTCCGATTACCGTCCGGTCAGCTTCATATCCTTTATCTGAGTCTGTTGCATGCTCAGATATCTTATGGCCTTCACGTTCCTCCATTCGGGTGCCCGAAATTTCAAATGTACCGATAGTTACGTCCTTTAAAACTCGAGTATTTTCTTGTGCACGAATCTCTATGTCATTGTCGCACCGTGAGTCCGATTACCGTCCGGTCAGCTTCATATCCTTTATCTGAGTCTGTTGCATGCTTAGATATCTTATGGCCTTCCCGTTCCTCAATTCGGGTGCCCGAAACTTCAAATGAACCGCTAGTTACGTCCATTAAAACACGAGTCTTTTCTTGTGTACGAATCTCTGTGTCATTGTCACATCGTGAGTCCGATTACCGTCCGGTCTGCTTCGTATCCCTTAACATAGTTTGTTGCATGATCAGATATCTTATGGCTTTCCCGTTCCTCCATTCGGGTGCCCGAAACTTCAAATGAACCGCTATTTACGTACATTAAAACACGAGTCTTTTCTTGTGTACGAATCTCTGTGTCATTGTCCCATCGTGAGTCCGATTACCGTCCGGTCAGCTTCATATCCTTTATCTGAGTCATTTGCATGCTCAGATATCTTATGGCCTTCACATTCCTCCATTCGGGTGTCCAAAACTTTAAATGAACCGCTAGTTACGTCCATTAAAACACGAGTCTTTTCTTGTGTACGAATCTCTGTGTCATTGTCACATCGTGAGTCCGATTACGGTCCGGTCTGCTTCGTATCCCTTAACATAGTTTGTTGCATGATCAGATATCTTATGGCCTTCCCGTTCCTCCATTCAGGTGCCCGAAACTTCATATGAACCGATAGTTCCGTCCATTAAAACTCGAGTCTTTTCTTGTGTACGAATCTCTGTGTCATTGTCCCATCGTGAGTCCGATTACCGTCCGGTCAACTTCATATCCTTTATTTGAGTCTGTTGCATGCTTAGAAATCTTATGGCTTTCCCATTACTGCATTCGGGTGCCCGAAACTTCAAATGAACCGCTATTTACGTTCATTAAAACACGAGTCTTTTCTTGTGTACGATTCTCTGTGTCATTGTCCCATCGTGAGTCCGATTACCGTCCGGTCAGCTTCATATCCTTTATCTGAGTCTGTTGCATGCTCAGATATCTTATGGCCTTCACGTTCTTCCATTCGGGTGCCCGAAACTTCAAATGTACAGATAGTTACGTCCTTTAAAACTCGAGTCTTTTCTTGTGTACGAATCTCTATGTCATTGTCGCATTGTGAGTCCGATTACCGTCCGGTCAGCTTCATATCCTTTATCTGAGTCTGTTGCATGCTTAGATATCTTATGTCTTTCCCGTTCCTCAATTCGGGTGCCCGAAATTTCAAATGTACCGATAGTTACGTCCTCTAAAACTCGAGTCTTTTCTTGTGTACGAATCTCTATGTCATTGTCGCATCGTGAGTCCGATTACCATCCGGTTAGCTTCATATCCTTTATCTGAGTCTGTTGCATGCTTAGATATCTTATGGCTTTCCCGTTCCTCCATTCGGGTGCCCGAAACTTCAAATGAACCGCTATTTACGTACATTAAAACACGAGTCTTTTCTTGTGTACGAATCTCTGTGTCATTGTCCCATCGTGAGTCCGATTACCGTCCGGTCAGCTTCATATCCTTTATCTGAGTCATTTGCATGCTCAGATATCTTATGGCCTTCACATTCCTCCATTCGGGTGCCCAAAACTTCAAATGAACCGCTAGTTACGTCCATTAAAACACGAGTCTTTTCTTGTGTACGAATCTCTGTGTCATTGTCACATCGTGAGTCCGATTACGGTCCAGTCTGCTTCGTATCCCTTAACATAGTTTGTTGCATGATCAGATATCTTATGGCCTTCCCGTTCCTCCATTCAGGTGCCCGAAACTTCATATGAACCGATAGTTCCGTCCATTAAAACTCGAGTCTTTTCTTGTGTACGAATCTCTGTGTCATTGTCCCATCGTGAGTCCGATTACCGTCCGGTCAACTTCATATCCTTTATTTGAGTCTGTTGCATGCTTAGATATCTTATGGCTTTCCCGTTACTGCATTCGGGTGCCCGAAACTTCAAATGAACCGCTATTTACGTTCATTAAAACACGAGTCTTTTCTTGTGTACGATTCTCTGTGTCATTGTCCCATCGTGAGTCCGATTACCGTCCGGTCAGCTTCATATCCTTTATCTGAGTCTGTTGCATGCTCAGATATCTTATGGCCTTCACGTTCTTCCATTCGGGTGCCCGAAACTTCAAATGTACAGATAGTTACGTCCTTTAAAACTCGAGTCTTTTCTTGTGTACGAATCTCTATGTCATTGTCGCATTGTGAGTCCGATTACCGTCCGGTCAGCTTCATATCCTTTATCTGAGTCTGTTGCATGCTTAGATATCTTATGGCCTTCCCGTTCCTCCATTCGGGTGCCCGAAACTTCAAATGAACCGCTAGTTACGTCCATTAAAACACTAGTCTTTTCTTGTGTACGAATCTCTGTGTCATTGTCCCACCGTGAGTCCGATTACCGTCCGGTCAGCTTCCTATCCTTTATCTGAGTCTGTTGCATGCTCAGATATCTTATGGCCTTCCCGTTCCTCAATTCGGGTGCCCGAAACTTCAAATGAACAGCTAGTTACATCCATTAAAACACGAGCCTTTTCTTGTGTACGAATCTCTGTGTCATTGTCCCATCGTGAGTCCGATTACCGTCCGGTCAGCTTCATATCCTTTATCTGAGTCTGTTGCATGCTCAGATATCTTATGGCCTTCCCGTTCCTCCATTCGGGTGCCCGAAACTTCAAATGAACCGCTAGTTACGTCCATTAAAACACGAGTCTTTTCTTGTGTACGAATCTCTGTGTCATTGTCCCATCGTGAGTCCGATTACCGTCCGGTCAGCTTCATATCCTTTATCTGAGTCTGTTGCATGCTTAGATATCTTATGTCTTTCCCGTTCCTCAATTCGGGTGCCCGAAATTTCAAATGTACCGATAGTTACGTCCTCTAAAACTCGAGTCTTTTCTTGTGTACGAATCTCTATGTCATTGTCGCATCGTGAGTCCGATTACCGTCCGGTTAGCTTCATATCCTTTATCTGAGTCTGTTGCATGCTTAGATATCTTATGGCCTTCCCATTACTCAATTCGGGTTCCCGAAACTTCAAATGAACCGCTAGTTACGTCCATTAAAACACGACTCTTTTCTTGTGTAGGAATCTCTGTGTCATTGTCACATCGTGAGTCCGATTACCGTCCGGTCTGCTTCGTATCCCTTAACATAGTTTGTTGCATGATCAGATATCTTATGGCGTTCCCATTCCTCAATTCGGGTGCCCGAAACTTCAAATGAACCGCTAGTTACGTCCATTAAAACACGAGTCTTTTCTTGTGTACGAATCTCTGTGTCATTGTCACATCGTGAGTCCGATTACCGTCCGGTCTGCTTCGTATCCCTTAACATAGTTTGTTGCATGATCTGATATCTTATGGCGTTCCCGTTCCTCCATTCGGGTGCCCGAAACTTCATATGAACCGATAGTTCCGTCCATTAAAACTCAAGTCTTTTCTTGTGTACGAATCTCTGTGTCATTGTCCCATCGTGAGTCCGATTACCGTCCGGTCAGCTTCATATCCTTTATCTGAGTCTGTTGCATGCTCAGATATCTTATGGCCTTCACGTTCCTCCATTCGGGTGCCCGAAACTTCAAATGTACATATAGTTACGTCCTTTAAAACTCGAGTCTTTTCTTGTGTACGAATCTCTATGTCATTGTCGCATGGTGAGTTCGATTACCGTCCGGTCAGCTTCATATCCTTTATCTGAGTCTGTTGCATGCTCAGATATCTTATGGCCTTCCCGTTCCTCCATTCGGGTGCCCGAAACTTCAAATGAACCGCTAGTTACGTCTATTAAAACACGAGTCTTTTCTTGTGTACGAATCTCTGTGTCATTGTCCCATCGTGAGTCCGATTACCGTCCGGTCAGCTTCATATCCTTTATCTGAGTCATTTGCATGCTCAGATATCTTATGGCCTTCACATTCCTCCATTCGGGTGCCCAAAACTTCAAATGAACCGCTAGTTACGTCCATTAAAACACGAGTCTTTTCTTGTGTACGAATCTCTGTGTCATTGTCACATCGTGAGTCCGATTACGGTCCGGTCTGCTTCGTATCCCTTAACATAGTTTGTTGCATGATCAGATATCTTATGGCCTTCCCGTTCCTCCATTCAGGTGCCCGAAACTTCATATGAACCGATAGTTCCGTCCATTAAAACTCGAGTCTTTTCTTGTGTACGAATCTCTGTGTCATTGTCCCATCGTGAGTCCGATTACCGTCCGGTCAACTTCATATCCTTTATTTGAGTCTGTTGCATGCTTAGATATCTTATGGCTTTCCCGTTACTGCATTCGGGTGCCCGAAACTTCAAATGAACCGCTATTTACGTTCATTAAAACACGAGTCTTTTCTTGTGTACGATTCTCTGTGTCATTGTCCCATCGTGAGTCCGATTACCGTCCGGTCAGCTTCATATCCTTTATCTGAGTCTGTTGCATGCTCAGATATCTTATGGCCTTCACGTTCTTCCATTCGGGTGCCCGAAACTTCAAATGTACAGATAGTTACGTCCTTTAAAACTCGAGTCTTTTCTTGTGTACGAATCTCTATGTCATTGTCGCATTGTGAGTCCGATTACCGTCCGGTCAGCTTCATATCCTTTATCTGAGTCTGTTGCATGCTTAGATATCTTATGGCCTTCCCGTTCCTCCATTCGGGTGCCCGAAACTTCAAATGAACCGCTAGTTACGTCCATTAAAACACGAGTCTTTTCTTGTGTACGAATCTCTGTGTCATTGTCCCATCGTGAGTCCGATTACCGTCCGGTCAGCTTCCTATCCTTTATCTGAGTCTGTTGCATGCTCAGATATCTTATGGCCTTCCCGTTCCTCAATTCGGGTGCCCGAAACTTCAAATGAACAGCTAGTTACATCCATTAAAACACGAGCCTTTTCTTGTGTACGAATCTCTGTGTCATTGTCCCATCGTGAGTCCGATTACCGTCCGGTCAGCTTCATATCCTTTATCTGAGTCTGTTGCATGCTCAGATATCTTATGGCCTTCCCGTTTCTCCATTCGGGTGCCCGAAACTTCAAATGAACCGCTAGTTACCTCCATTAAAACACGAGTCTTTTCTTGTGTACGAATCTCTGTGTCATTGTCCCATCGTGAGTCCGATTACCGTCCGGTCAGCTTCATATCCTTTATCTGAGTCTGTTGCATGCTTAGATATCTTATGTCTTTCCCGTTCCTCAATTCGGGTGCCCGAAATTTCAAATGTACCGATAGTTACGTCCTCTAAAACTCGAGTCTTTTCTTGTGTACGAATCTCTATGTCATTGTCGCATCGTGAGTCCGATTACCGTCCGGTTAGCTTCATATCCTTTATCTGAGTCTGTTGCATGCTTAGATATCTTATGGCCTTCCCATTACTCAATTCGGGTTCCCGAAACTTCAAATGAACCGCTAGTTACGTCCATTAAAACACGACTCTTTTCTTGTGTAGGAATCTCTGTGTCATTGTCACATCGTGAGTCCGATTACCGTCCGGTCTGCTTCGTATCCCTTAACATAGTTTGTTGCATGATCAGATATCTTATGGCGTTCCCATTCCTCAATTCGGGTGCCCAAAACTTCAAATGAACCGCTAGTTACGTCCATTAAAACACGAGTCTTTTCTTGTGTACGAATCTCTGTGTCATTGTCACATCGTGAGTCCGATTACCGTCCGGTCTGCTTCGTATCCCTTAACATAGTTTGTTGCATGATCTGATATCTTATGGCGTTCCCGTTCCTCCATTCGGGTGCCCGAAACTTCATATGAACCGATAGTTCCGTCCATTAAAACTCAAGTCTTTTCTTGTGTACGAATCTCTGTGTCATTGTCCCATCGTGAGTCCGATTACCGTCCGGTCAGCTTCATATCCTTTATCTGAGTCTGTTGCATGCTAAGATATCTTATGGCCTTCACGTTCCTCCATTCGGGTGCCCGAAACTTCAAATGTACATATAGTTACGTCCTTTAAAACTCGAGTCTTTTCTTGTGTACGAATCTCTATGTCATTGTCGCATGGTGAGTTCGATTACCGTCCGGTCAGCTTCATATCCTTTATCTGAGTCTGTTGCATGCTCAGATATCTTATGGCCTTCCCGTTCCTCCATTCGGGTGCCCGAAACTTCAAATGAACCGCTAGTTACGTCTATTAAAACACGAGTCTTTTCTTGTGTACGAATCTCTGTGTCATTGTCCCATCGTGAGTCCGATTACCGTCCGGTCAGCTTCATATCCTTTATCTGAGTCTGTTTCATGCTTAGATATCTTATGGCTTTCCCGTTCCTCAATTCGGGTGCCCGAAATTTCAAATGTACCGATAGTTACGTCGTTTAAAACTCGAGTCTTTTCTTGTGTACGAATCTCTATGTCATTGTCGCATTGTGAGTCCGATTACCGTCCGGTCAGCTTCATATCCTTTATCTGAGTCTTTTGCATGCTTAGATATCTTATGGCCTTCCCGTTCCTCAATTCGGGTGCCCGAAGTTTCAAATGAACCGATAGTTACGTCCTTTAAAACTCGAGTCATTTCTTGTGTACGAATCTCTGTGTCATTGTTCCATCGTGAGTCCGGTTACCGTCCTGTAAGTTTCATATCCTTTATCTGAGTCTGTTGCATGCTCAGATATCTTATGGCCTTCCCGTTCCTCCATTCGGGTGCCCGAAACTTCAAATGAACCGCTAGTTACGTCCATTAAAACACGAGTCTTTTCTTGTGTACGAATCTCTGTGTCATTGTCCCATCGTGAGTCCGATTACCGTCCGGTCAGCTTCATATCCTTTATCTGAGTCTGTTGCATGCTTAGATATCTTATGGCTTTCCCGTTCCTCAATTCGGGTGCCCGAAATTTCAAATGTACCGATAGTTACGTCCTTTAAAACTCGAGTCATTTCTTGTGTACGAATCTCTGTGTCATTGTTCCATCGTGAGTCCGATTACCGTCCGGTAAGTTTCATATCATTTATCTGAGTCTGTTGCATGCTCAGATATCTTATGGCCTTCCCGTTCCTCAATTCGGGTGCCCGAAATTTCAAATGTAGCGATAGTTACGTCCTTTAAAACTCGAGTCTTTTCTTGTGTACGAATCTTTGTGTCATTCTCCCATCGTGAGTCCGATTACCGTCCGGTCAGCTCATATCCTTTATCTGAGTCTGTTGCATGCTTAGATATCTTATGGCCTTCCCGTTCCTCAATTCGGGTGCCCGAAATTTCAAATGAATCGATAGTTACGTCCTTTAAAACTCGAGTCATTTCTTGTTTACGAATCTCTGTGTCATTGTTCCATCGTGAGTCCGGTTACCGTCCGGTAAGTTTCATATCCTTTATCTGAGTCTGTTGCATGCTCAGATATCTTATGGCCTTCCCGTTCCTCCATTCGGGTGCCCGAAAATTCAAATGAACCGCTAGTTACGTCCATTAAAACACGAGTCTTTTCTTGTGTACGAATCTTTGTGTCATTGTCCCATCGTGAGTCCGATTACCGTCCGGTCAGCTTCCTATCCTTTATCTGAGTCTGTTGCATGCTCAGATATCTTATGGCCTTCCCGTTCCTCAATTCGGGTGCCCGAAACTTCAAATGAACCGCCAGTTACGTCCATTAAAACACGAGTCTTTTCTTGTGTACGAATCTCTGTGTCATTGTCCCATCGTGAGTCCGATTACCGTCCGGTCAGCTTCATATCCTTTATCTGAGTCTGTTGCATGCTTAGATATCTTATGTCTTTCCCGTTCTTCAATTCGGGTGCCCGAAATTTCAAATGTAGCGATAGTTACGTCCTTTAAAACTCGAGTCTTTTCTTGTGTACGAATCTCTATGTCATTGTCGCATCGTGAGTCTGATTACCGTCCGGTCAGCTTCATATCCTTTATTTGAGTAGCATGCTTAGATATCTTATGGCCTTCCCGTTCCTCAATTCGGGTGCCCGAAACTTCAAATGAACAGCTAGTTACATCCATTAAAACACGAGTCTTTTCTTGTGTACGAATCTCTGTGTCATTGTCCCATCGTGAGTCCGATTACCATCCGGTCAGCTTCATATCCTTTATCTGAGTCTGTTGCATGCTCAGATATCTTATGGCCTTCCAGTTCCTCCATTCGGGTGCCCGAAACTTCAAATGAACCGCTAGTTACGTCCATTAAAACACGAGTCTTTTCTTGTGTACGAATCTCTGTGTCATTGTCCCATCGTGAGTCCGATTACCGTCCGGTCAGCTTCATATCCTTTATCTGAGTCTGTTGCATGCTTAGATATCTTATGTCTTTCCCGTTCCTCAATTCGGGTGCCCGAAATTTCAAATGTACCGATAGTTACGTCCTTTAAAACTCGAGTCTTTTCTTGTGTACGAATCTCTATGTCATTGTCGCATCGTGAGTCCGATTACCGTCCGGTTAGCTTCATATCCTTTATCTGAGTCTGTTGCATGCTTAGATATCTTATGGCCTTCCCATTACTCAATTCG
Organism: Ambrosia artemisiifolia; assembly: GCA_032199755.1. Taxonomy (NCBI): domain Eukaryota; kingdom Viridiplantae; phylum Streptophyta; class Magnoliopsida; order Asterales; family Asteraceae; genus Ambrosia; species Ambrosia artemisiifolia. The sequence goes on from CM063529.1 coordinate 15,491,540, forward strand.
GGTTCCCGAAACTTCAAATGAACCGCTAGTTACGTCCATTAAAACACGACTCTTTTCTTGTGTAGGAATCTCTGTGTCATTGTCACATCGTGAGTCCGATTACCGTCCGGTCTGCTTCGTATCCCTTAACATAGTTTGTTGCATGATCAGATATCTTATGGCGTTCCCATTCCTCAATTCGGGTGCCCGAAACTTCAAATGAACCGCTAGTTACGTCCATTAAAACACGAGTCTTTTCTTGTGTACGAATCTCTGTGTCATTGTCACATCGTGAGTCCGATTACCGTCCGGTCTGCTTCGTATCCCTTAACATAGTTTGTTGCATGATCTGATATCTTATGGCGTTCCCGTTCCTCCATTCGGGTGCCCGAAACTTCATATGAACCGATAGTTCCGTCCATTAAAACTCAAGTCTTTTCTTGTGTACGAATCTCTGTGTCATTGTCCCATCGTGAGTCCGATTACCGTCCGGTCAGCTTCATATCCTTTATCTGAGTCTGTTGCATGCTCAGATATCTTATGGCCTTCACGTTCCTCCATTCGGGTGCCCGAAACTTCAAATGTACATATAGTTACGTCCTTTAAAACTCGAGTCTTTTCTTGTGTACGAATCTCTATGTCATTGTCGCATGGTGAGTTCGATTACCGTCCGGTCAGCTTCATATCCTTTATCTGAGTCTGTTGCATGCTCAGATATCTTATGGCCTTCCCGTTCCTCCATTCGGGTGCCCGAAACTTCAAATGAACCGCTAGTTACGTCTATTAAAACACGAGTCTTTTCTTGTGTACGAATCTCTGTGTCATTGTCCCATCGTGAGTCCGATTACCGTCCGGTCAGCTTCATATCCTTTATCTGAGTCTGTTTCATGCTTAGATATCTTATGGCTTTCCCGTTCCTCAATTCGGGTGCCCGAAATTTCAAATGTACCGATAGTTACGTTGTTTAAAACTCGAGTCTTTTCTTGTGTACGAATCTCTATGTCATTGTCGCATTGTGAGTCCGATTACCGTCCGGTAAGCTTCATATCCTTTATCTGAGTCTTTTGCATGCTTAGATATCTTATGGCCTTCCCGTTCCTCAATTCGGGTGCCCGAAGTTTCAAATGAACCGATAGTTACGTCCTTTAAAACTCGAGTCATTTCTTGTGTACGAATCTCTGTTTCATTGTTCCATCGTGAGTCCGGTTACCGTCCGGTAAGTTTCATATCCTTTATCTGAGTCTGTTGCATGCTCAGATATCTTATGGCCTTCCCGTTCCTCCATTCGGGTGCCCGAAACTTCAAATGAACCGCTAGTTACGTCCATTAAAACACGAGTCTTTTCTTGTGTACGAATCTTTGTGTCATTCTCCCATCGTGAGTCCGATTACCGTCCGGTCAGCTCATATCCTTTATCTGAGTCTGTTGCATGCTTAGATATCTTATGGCCTTCCCGTTCCTCAATTCGGGTGCCCGAAATTTCAAATGAACCGATAGTTACGTCCTTTAAAACTCGAGTCATTTCTTGTGTACGAATCTCTGTGTCATTGTTCCATCGTGAGTCCGATTACCGTCCGGTAAGTTTCATATCCTTTATCTGAGTCTGTTGCATGCTCAGATATCTTATGGCCTTCCCGTTCCTACATTCGGGTGCCCGAAACTTCAAATGAACCGCTAGTTACGTCCATTAAAACACGAGTCTTTTCTTGTGTACGAATCTCTATGTCATTGTCGCACCGTGAGTCCGATTACCGTCCGGTCAGCTTCATATCCTTTATCTGAGTCTGTTGCATGCTTAGATATCTTATGGCCTTCCCGTTTCTCAATTCGGGTGCCCGAAACTTCAAATGAACCGCTAGTTACGTCCATTAAAACACGAGTCTTTTCTTGTGTATGAATTTCTGTGTCATTGTCCCATCGTGAGTCCGATTACCGTCCGGTCAGCTTCATATCCTTTATCTGAGTCTGTTGCATGCTTAGATATCTTATGGCCTTCCCGTTCCTCAATTCGGGTGCCCGAAATTTCAAATGAACCGATAGTTACGTCCTTTAAAACTCGAGTCATTTCTTGTGTACGAATCTCTGTGTCATTGTTCCATCGTGAGTCCGATTACCGTCCGGTAAGTTTCATATCCTTTATCTGAGTCTGTTGCATGCTCAGATATCTTATGGCCTTCCCGTTCCTACATTCGGGTGCCCGAAACTTCAAATGAACCGCTAGTTACGTCCATTAAAACACGAGTCTTTTCTTGTGTACGAATCTCTATGTCATTGTCGCACCGTGAGTCCGATTACCGTCCGGTCAGCTTCATATCCTTTATCTGAGTCTGTTGCATGCTTAGATATCTTATGGCCTTCCCGTTCCTCAATTCGGGTGCCCGAAACTTCAAATGAACCGCTAGTTACGTCCATTAAAACACGAGTCTTTTCTTGTGTACGAATCTCTGTGTCATTGTCACATCGTGAGTCCGATTACCGTCCGGTCTGCTTCGTATCCCTTAACATAGTTTGTTGCATTATCAGATATCTTATGGCTTTCCCGTTCCTCCATTCGGGTGCCCGAAACTTCAAATGAACCGCTATTTACGTACATTAAAACACGAGTCTTTTCTTGTGTACGAATCTCTGTGTCATTGTCCCATCGTGAGTCCGATTACCGTCCGGTCAGCTTCATATCCTTTATCTGAGTCTGTTGCATACTCAGATATCTTATGGCCTTCACGTTCCTCCATTCGGGTGCCCCAAATTTCAAATGTACCGATAGTTACGTCCTTTAAAACTCGAGTATTTTCTTGTGTACGAATCTCTATGTCATTGTCGCACCGTGAGTCCGATTACCGTCCGGTCAGCTTCATATCCTTTATCTGGGTCTGTTGCATGCTTAGATATCTTATGGCCTTCCCGTTCCTCAATTCGGGTGCCCGAAACTTCAAATGAACCGTTAGTTACGTCCATTAAAACACGAGTCTTTTCTTGTGTACGAATCTCTGTGTCATTGTCCCATCGTGAGTCCGATTACCGTCCGGTAAGCTTCATATCCTTTATCTGAGTCTGTTGCATGCTCAGATATCTTATGGCCTTCCCGTTCCTCCATTCGGGTGCCCGAAACTTCAAATGAACCGCTAGTTACGTCCATTAAAACACGAGTCTTTTCTTGTGTACGAATCTCTGTGTCATTGTCCCATCGTGAGTCCGATTACCGTCCGGTCAGCTTCATATCCTTTATCTGAGTCTGTTGCATGCTCAGATATCTTATGGCCTTCACGTTCCTCCATTCGGGTGCCCGAAACTTCAAATGTACAGATAGTTACGTCCTTTAAAACTCGAGTCTTTTCTTGTGTACGAATCTCTATGTCATTGTCGCATGGTGAGTCCGATTACCGTCCGGTCGGCTTCATATCCTTTATCTGAGTCTGTTGCATGCTCAGATATCTTATGGCCTTCACGTTCCTCCATTCGGGTGCCCGAAATTTCAAATGTACCGATAGTTACGTCCTTTAAAACTCGAGTATTTTCTTGTGTACGAATCTCTATGTCATTGTCGCACCGTGAGTCCGATTACCGTCCGGTCAGCTTCATATCCTTTATCTGAGTCTGTTGCATACTTAGATATCTTATGGCCTTCCCGTTCCTCAATTCGGGTGCCCGAAACTTCAAATGAACCGCTAGTTACATTCATTAAAACACGAGTCTTTTCTGGTGTACGAATCTCTGTGTCATTGTCCCATCGTGAGTCCGATTACCGTCCGGTAAGCTTCATATCCTTTATCTGAGTCTGTTGCATGCTCAGATATATTATGGCCTTCCAGTTCCTTCATTCGGGTGCCCGAAACTTCAAATGAACCGCTAGTTACGTCCATTAAAACACGAGTCTTTTCTTGTGTACGAATCTTTGTGTCATTGTCCCATCGTGAGTTCGATTATCGTCCGGTCAGCTTCATATCCTTTATCTGAGTCTGTTGCATGCTTAGATATCTTATGGCTTTCCCGTTCCTTAATTCGGGTCCCCGAAATTTCAAATGTACCGATAGTTACGTCCTTTAAAACTCGAGGCTTTTCTTGTGTACGAATCTCTATGTCATTGTCGCATCGTGAGTCCGATTACCATCCGGTCAGCTTCATATCCTTTATCTGAGTCTGTTTCATGCTTGGATATCTTATGGCTTTCCCGTTCCTCCATTCGGGTGCCCGAAACTTCAAATGAACCGCTATTTACGTGCATTAAAACACGAGTCTTTTCTTGTGTACGAATCTCTGTGTCATTGTCCCATCGTGAGTCCGATTACCGTCCGGTCAGCTTCATATCCTTTATCTGAGTCTGTTGCATGCTCAGATATCTTATGGCCTTCACGTTCCTGCATTCGGGTGCCCGAAATTTCAAATGTACCGATAGTTACGTCCTTTAAAACTCGAGTCTTTTCTTGTGTACGAATCTCTATGTCATTGTCGCACCGTGAGTCCGATTACCGTCCGGTCAGCTTCATATCCTTTATCTGAGTTTGTTGCATGCTTAGATATCTTATGGCCTTCCCGTTCCTCAATTCGGGTGCCCGAAACTTCAAATGAACCGCTAGTTACGTCCATTAAAACATGAGTCTTTTCTTGTGTATGAATCTCTGTGTCATTGTCACATCGTGAGTTCGATTACCGTCCGGTCTGCTTCGTATCCCTTAATATAGTTTGTTGCATGATCAGATATCTTATGGCTTTCCCGTTCCTCCATTCGGGTGCCCGAAACTTCAAATGAACCGCTATTTACGTACATTAAAACACGAGTCTTTTCTTGTGTACGAATCTCTGTGTCATTGTCCCATCGTGAGTCCGATTACCGTCCGGTCAGCTTCATATCCTTTATCTGAGTCTGTTGCATGCTTAGATATCTTATGGCCTTCACGTTCCTCCATTCGGGTGCCCGAAATTTCAAATGTACCGATAGTTACGTCCTTTAAAACTCGAGTATTTTCTTGTGTACGAATCTCTATGTCATTGTCGCACCGTGAGTCCGATTACCGTCCGGTCAGCTTCATATCCTTTATCTGAGTCTGTTGCATGCTTAGATATCTTATGGCCTTCCCGTTCCTCAATTCGGGTGCCCGGAACTTCAAATGAACCGCTAGTTACGTCCATTAAAACACGAGTCTTTTCTTGTGTACGAATCTTTGTGTCATTGTCACATCGTGAGTCCGATTACCGTCCGGTCTGCTTCGTATCCCTTAACATAGTTTGTTGCATGATCAGATATCTTATGGCGTTCCCGTTCCTCAATTCGGGTGCTCGAAACTTCAAATGAACCGCTAGTTACGTCAATTAAAACACGAGTCTTTTCTTGTGTACGTATCTCTGTGTCATTGTCACATCGTGAGTCCGATTACCGTCCGGTCTGCTTCGTATCCCTTATCATAGTTTGTCGCATGATCAGATATCTTATGGCGTTCCCGTTCTTCCATTCGGGTGCCCGAAACTTCATATGAACCGATAGTTCCATCCATTAAAATTCGAGGCATTTCTTGGGTACGAATCTCTGTGTCATCGTCCCTTCGTGAGTCCGATTACCGTCCGGTCAGCTTCATATCCTTTATCTGAGTCTGTTGCATGCTTAGATATCTTATGACTTTAACGTTCCTCCATTCGGGTGCCCGAAACTTCAAATGAACCGCTATTTACGTTCATTAAAACACGAGTCTTTTCTTGTGTACGAATCTCTTTGTCATTGTCCCATCGTGAGTCCGATTACCGTCCGGTCAGCTTCATATCCTTTATCTGAGTCTGTTGCATGCTCAGATATCTTATGGCCTTCCCGTTCCTCCATTCGGGTGCCCGAAACTTCAAATGTACAGGTAGTTACGTCCTTTAAAACTCGAGTCTTTTCTTGTGTACGAATCTCTATGTCATTATCGCATCGTGAGTCCAATTACCATCCGGTCAGCTTCATATCCTTTATCTGAGTCTGTTGCATGCTCAGATATCTTATGGCCTTCCCGTTCCTCCATTCGGGTGCCCGAAACTTCAAATGAACCGCTAGTTACGTCCATTAAAACACGAGTCTTTTCTTGTGTACGAATCTTTGTGTCATTCTCCCATCGTGAGTCCGATTACCGTCCGGTCAGCTCATATCCTTTATCTGAGTCTGTTGCATGCTTAGATATCTTATGGCCTTCCCGTTCCTCAATTCGGGTGCCCGAAATTTCAAATGAACCGATAGTTACGTCCTTTAAAACTCGAGTCATTTCTTGTGTACGAATCTCTGTGTCATTGTTCCATCGTGAGTCCGATTACCGTCCGGTAAGTTTCATATCCTTTATCTGAGTCTGTTGCATGCTCAGATATCTTATGGCCTTCCCGTTCCTACATTCGGGTGCCCGAAACTTCAAATGAACCGCTAGTTACGTCCATTAAAACACGAGTCTTTTCTTGTGTACGAATCTCTATGTCATTGTCGCACCGTGAGTCCGATTACCGTCCGGTCAGCTTCATATCCTTTATCTGAGTCTGTTGCATGCTTAGATATCTTATGTGCTTCCCGTTTCTCAATTCGGGTGCCCGAAACTTCAAATGAACCGCTAGTTACGTCCATTAAAACACGAGTCTTTTCTTGTGTACGAATCTCTATGTCATTGTCGCACCGTGAGTCCGATTACCGTCCGGTCAGCTTCATATCCTTTATCTGAGTCTGTTGCATACTTAGATATCTTATGGCCTTCCCGTTCCTCAATTCGGGTGCCCGAAACTTCAAATGAACCGCTAGTTACATTCATTAAAACACGAGTCTTTTCTGGTGTACGAATCTCTGTGTCATTGTCCCATCGTGAGTCCGATTACCGTCCGGTAAGCTTCATATCCTTTATCTGAGTCTGTTGCATGCTCAGATATATTATGGCCTTCCAGTTCCTTCATTCGGGTGCCCGAAACTTCAAATGAACCGCTAGTTACGTCCATTAAAACACGAGTCTTTTCTTGTGTACGAATCTTTGTGTCATTGTCCCATCGTGAGTTCGATTATCGTCCGGTCAGCTTCATATCCTTTATCTGAGTCTGTTGCATGCTTAGATATCTTATGGCTTTCCCGTTCCTTAATTCGGGTGCCCGAAATTTCAAATGTACCGATAGTTACGTCCTTTAAAACTCGAGGCTTTTCTTGTGTACGAATCTCTATGTCATTGTCGCATCGTGAGTCCGATTACCATCCGGTCAGCTTCATATCCTTTATCTGAGTCTGTTTCATGCTTGGATATCTTATGGCTTTCCCGTTCCTCCATTCGGGTGCCCGAAACTTCAAATGAACCGCTATTTACGTGCATTAAAACACGAGTCTTTTCTTGTGTACGAATCTCTGTGTCATTGTCCCATCGTGAGTCCGATTACCGTCCGGTCAGCTTCATATCCTTTATCTGAGTCTGTTGCATGCTCAGATATCTTATGGCCTTCACGTTCCTGCATTCGGGTGCCCGAAATTTCAAATGTACCGATAGTTACGTCCTTTAAAACTCGAGTCTTTTCTTGTGTACGAATCTCTATGTCATTGTCGCACCGTGAGTCCGATTACCGTCCGGTCAGCTTCATATCCTTTATCTGAGTCTGTTGCATGCTTAGATATCTTATGGCCTTCCCGTTCCTCAATTCGGGTGCCCGAAATTTCAAATGAACCGATAGTTACGTCCTTTAAAACTCGAGTCATTTCTTGTGTACGAATCTCTGTGTCATTGTTCCATCGTGAGTCCGATTACCGTCCGGTAAGTTTCATATCCTTTATCTGAGTCTGTTGCATGCTCAGATATCTTATGGCCTTCCCGTTCCTACATTCGGGTGCCCGAAACTTCAAATGAACCGCTAGTTACGTCCATTAAAACACGAGTCTTTTCTTGTGTACGAATCTCTATGTCATTGTCGCACCGTGAGTCCGATTACCGTCCGGTCAGCTTCATATCCTTTATCTGAGTCTGTTGCATGCTTAGTAATCTTATGGCCTTCCCGTTCCTCAATTCGGGTGCCCGAAACTTCAAATGAACCGCTAGTTACGTCCATTAAAACACGAGTCTTTTCTTGTGTACGAATCTCTGTGTCATTGTCACATCGTGAGTCCGATTACCGTCCGGTCTGCTTCGTATCCCTTAACATAGTTTGTTGCATGATCAGATATCTTATGGCTTTCCCGTTCCTCCATTCGGGTGCCCGAAACTTCAAATGAACCGCTATTTACGTACATTAAAACACGAGTCTTTTCTTGTGTACGAATCTCTGTGTCATTGTCCCATCGTGAGTCCGATTACCGTCCGGTCAGCTTCATATCCTTTATCTGAGTCTGTTGCATGCTCAGATATCTTATGGCCTTCACGTTCCTCCATTCGGGTGCCCCAAATTTCAAATGTACCGATAGTTACGTCCTTTAAAACTCGAGTATTTTCTTGTGTACGAATCTCTATGTCATTGTCGCACCGTGAGTCCGATTACCGTCCGGTCAGCTTCATATCCTTTATCTGGGTCTGTTGCATGCTTAGATATCTTATGGCCTTCCCGTTCCTCAATTCGGGTGCCCGAAACTTCAAATGAACCGTTAGTTACGTCCATTAAAACACGAGTCTTTTCTTGTGTACGAATCTCTGTGTCATTGTCCCATCGTGAGTCCGATTACCGTCCGGTAAGCTTCATATCCTTTATCTGAGTCTGTTGCATGCTCAGATATCTTATGGCCTTCCCGTTCCTCCATTCGGGTGCCCGAAACTTCAAATGAACCGCTAGTTACGTCCATTAAAACACGAGTCTTTTCTTGTGTACGAATCTCTGTGTCATTGTCCCATCGTGAGTCCGATTACCGTCCGGTCAGCTTCATATCCTTTATCTGAGTCTGTTGCATGCTCAGATATCTTATGGCCTTCACGTTCCTCCATTCGGGTGCCCGAAACTTCAAATGTACAGATAGTTACGTCCTTTAAAACTCGAGTCTTTTCTTGTGTACGAATCTCTATGTCATTGTCGCATGGTGAGTCCGATTACCGTCCGGTCAGCTTCATATCCTTTATCTGAGTCTGTTGCATGCTCAGATATCTTATGGCCTTCACGTTCCTCCATTCGGGTGCCCGAAATTTCAAATGTACCGATAGTTACGTCCTTTAAAACTCGAGTATTTTCTTGTGTACGAATCTCTATGTCATTGTCGCACCGTGAGTCCGATTACCGTCCGGTCAGCTTCATATCCTTTATCTGAGTCTGTTGCATACTTAGATATCTTATGGCCTTCCCGTTCCTCAATTCGGGTGCCCGAAACTTCAAATGAACCGCTAGTTACATTCATTAAAACACGAGTCTTTTCTGGTGTACGAATCTCTGTGTCATTGTCCCATCGTGAGTCCGATTACCGTCCGGTAAGCTTCATATCCTTTATCTGAGTCTGTTGCATGCTCAGATATATTATGGCCTTCCAGTTCCTTCATTCGGGTGCCCGAAACTTCAAATGAACCGCTAGTTACGTCCATTAAAACACGAGTCTTTTCTTGTGTACGAATCTTTGTGTCATTGTCCCATCGTGAGTTCGATTATCGTCCGGTCAGCTTCATATCCTTTATCTGAGTCTGTTGCATGCTTAGATATCTTATGGCTTTCCCGTTCCTTAATTCGGGTGCCCGAAATTTCAAATGTACCGATAGTTACGTCCTTTAAAACTCGAGGCTTTTCTTGTGTACGAATCTCTATGTCATTGTCGCATCGTGAGTCCGATTACCATCCGGTCAGCTTCATATCCTTTATCTGAGTCTGTTTCATGCTTGGATATCTTATGGCTTTCCCGTTCCTCCATTCGGGTGCCCGAAACTTCAAATGAACCGCTATTTACGTGCATTAAAACACGAGTCTTTTCTTGTGTACGAATCTCTGTGTCATTGTCCCATCGTGAGTCCGATTACCGTCCGGTCAGCTTCATATCCTTTATCTGAGTCTGTTGCATGCTCAGATATCTTATGGCCTTCACGTTCCTGCATTCGGGTGCCCGAAATTTCAAATGTACCGATAGTTACGTCCTTTAAAACTCGAGTCTTTTCTTGTGTACGAATCTCTATGTCATTGTCGCACCGTGAGTCCGATTACCGTCCGGTCAGCTTCATATCCTTTATCTGAGTCTGTTGCATGCTTAGATATCTTATGGCCTTCCCGTTCCTCAATTCGGGTGCCCGAAATTTCAAATGAACCGATAGTTACGTCCTTTAAAACTCGAGTCATTTCTTGTGTACGAATCTCTGTGTCATTGTTCCATCGTGAGTCCGATTACCGTCCGGTAAGTTTCATATCCTTTATCTGAGTCTGTTGCATGCTCAGATATCTTATGGCCTTCCCGTTCCTACATTCGGGTGCCCGAAACTTCAAATGAACCGCTAGTTACGTCCATTAAAACACGAGTCTTTTCTTGTGTACGAATCTCTATGTCATTGTCGCACCGTGAGTCCGATTACCGTCCGGTCAGCTTCATATCCTTTATCTGAGTCTGTTGCATGCTTAGATATCTTATGGCCTTCCCGTTCCTCAATTCGGGTGCCCGAAACTTCAAATGAACCGCTAGTTACGTCCATTAAAACACGAGTCTTTTCTTGTGTACGAATCTCTGTGTCATTGTCACATCGTGAGTCCGATTACCGTCCGGTCTGCTTCGTATCCCTTAACATAGTTTGTTGCATGATCAGATATCTTATGGCTTTCCCGTTCCTCCATTCGGGTGCCCGAAACTTCAAATGAACCGCTATTTACGTACATTAAAACACGAGTCTTTTCTTGTGTACGAATCTCTGTGTCATTGTCCCATCGTGAGTCCGATTACCGTCCGGTCAGCTTCATATCCTTTATCTGAGTCTGTTGCATGCTCAGATATCTTATGGCCTTCACGTTCCTCCATTCGGGTGCCCCAAATTTCAAATGTACCGATAGTTACGTCCTTTAAAACTCGAGTATTTTCTTGTGTACGAATCTCTATGTCATTGTCGCACCGTGAGTCCGATTACCGTCCGGTCAGCTTCATATCCTTTATCTGGGTCTGTTGCATGCTTAGATATCTTATGGCCTTCCCGTTCCTCAATTCGGGTGCCCGAAACTTCAAATGAACCGTTAGTTACGTCCATTAAAACACGAGTCTTTTCTTGTGTACGAATCTCTGTGTCATTGTCCCATCGTGAGTCCGATTACCGTCCGGTAAGCTTCATATCCTTTATCTGAGTCTGTTGCATGCTCAGATATCTTATGGCCTTCCCGTTCCTCCATTCGGGTGCCCGAAACTTCAAATGAACCGCTAGTTACGTCCATTAAAACACGAGTCTTTTCTTGTGTACGAATCTCTGTGTCATTGTCCCATCGTGAGTCCGATTACCGTCCGGTCAGCTTCATATCCTTTATCTGAGTCTGTTGCATGCTCAGATATCTTATGGCCTTCACGTTCCTCCATTCGGGTGCCCGAAACTTCAAATGTACAGATAGTTACGTCCTTTAAAACTCGAGTCTTTTCTTGTGTACGAATCTCTATGTCATTGTCGCATGGTGAGTCCGATTACCGTCCGGTCAGCTTCATATCCTTTATCTGAGTCTGTTGCATGCTCAGATATCTTATGGCCTTCACGTTCCTCCATTCGGGTGCCCGAAATTTCAAATGTACCGATAGTTACGTCCTTTAAAACTCGAGTATTTTCTTGTGTACGAATCTCTATGTCATTGTCGCACCGTGAGTCCGATTACCGTCCGGTCAGCTTCATATCCTTTATCTGAGTCTGTTGCATACTTAGATATCTTATGGCCTTCCCGTTCCTCAATTCGGGTGCCCGAAACTTCAAATGAACCGCTAGTTACATTCATTAAAACACGAATCTTTTCTGGTGTACGAATCTCTGTGTCATTGTCCCATCGTGAGTCCGATTACCGTCCGGTAAGCTTCATATCCTTTATCTGAGTCTGTTGCATGCTCAGATATATTATGGCCTTCCAGTTCCTTCATTCGGGTGCCCGAAACTTCAAATGAACCGCTAGTTACGTCCATTAAAACACGAGTCTTTTCTTGTGTACGAATCTTTGTGTCATTGTCCCATCGTGAGTTCGATTATCGTCCGGTCAGCTTCATATCCTTTATCTGAGTCTGTTGCATGCTTAGATATCTTATGGCTTTCCCGTTCCTTAATTCGGGTGCCCGAAATTTCAAATGTACCGATAGTTACGTCCTTTAAAACTCGAGGCTTTTCTTGTGTACGAATCTCTATGTCATTGTCGCATCGTGAGTCCGATTACCATCCGGTCAGCTTCATATCCTTTATCTGAGTCTGTTTCATGCTTGGATATCTTATGGCTTTCCCGTTCCTCCATTCGGGTGCCCGAAACTTCAAATGAACCGCTATTTACGTGCATTAAAACACGAGTCTTTTCTTGTGTACGAATCTCTGTGTCATTGTCCCATCGTGAGTCCGATTACCGTCCGGTCAGCTTCATATCCTTTATCTGAGTCTGTTGCATGCTCAGATATCTTATGGCCTTCACGTTCCTGCATTCGGGTGCCCGAAATTTCAAATGTACCGATAGTTACGTCCTTTAAAACTCGAGTCTTTTCTTGTGTACGAATCTCTATGTCATTGTCGCACCGTGAGTCCGATTACCGTCCGGTCAGCTTCATATCCTTTATCTGAGTCTGTTGCATGCTTAGATATCTTATGGCCTTCCCGTTCCTCAATTCGGGTGCCCGGAACTTCAAATGAACCGCTAGTTACGTCCATTAAAACACGAGTCTTTTCTTGTGTACGAATCTTTGTGTCATTGTCACATCGTGAGTCCGATTACCGTCCGGTCTGCTTCGTATCCCTTAACATAGTTTGTTGCATGATCAGATATCTTATGGCGTTCCCGTTCCTCAATTCGGGTGCTCGAAACTTCAAATGAACCGCTAGTTACGTCAATTAAAACACGAGTCTTTTCTTGTGTACGTATCTCTGTGTCATTGTCACATCGTGAGTCCGATTACCGTCCGGTCTGCTTCGTATCCCTTATCATAGTTTGTCGCATGATCAGATATCTTATGGCGTTCCCGTTCTTCCATTCGGGTGCCCGAAACTTCATATGAACCGATAGTTCCATCCATTAAAATTCGAGGCATTTCTTGGGTACGAATCTCTGTGTCATCGTCCCTTCGTGAGTCCGATTACCGTCCGGTCAGCTTCATATCCTTTATCTGAGTCTGTTGCATGCTTAGATATCTTATGACTTTAACGTTCCTCCATTCGGGTGCCCGAAACTTCAAATGAACCGCTATTTACGTTCATTAAAACACGAGTCTTTTCTTGTGTACGAATCTCTTTGTCATTGTCCCATCGTGAGTCCGATTACCGTCCGGTCAGCTTCATATCCTTTATCTGAGTCTGTTGCATGCTCAGATATCTTATGGCCTTCCCGTTCCTCCATTCGGGTGCCCGAAACTTCAAATGTACAGGTAGTTACGTCCTTTAAAACTCGAGTCTTTTCTTGTGTACGAATCTCTATGTCATTATCGCATCGTGAGTCCAATTACCATCCGGTCAGCTTCATATCCTTTATCTGAGTCTGTTGCATGCTCAGATATCTTATGGCCTTCCCGTTCCTCCATTCGGGTGCCCGAAACTTCAAATGAACCGCTAGTTACGTCCATTAAAACACGAGTCTTTTCTTGTGTACGAATCTTTGTGTCATTCTCCCATCGTGAGTCCGATTACCGTCCGGTCAGCTCATATCCTTTATCTGAGTCTGTTGCATGCTTAGATATCTTATGGCCTTCCCGTTCCTCAATTCGGGTGCCCGAAATTTCAAAGGAACCGATAGTTACGTCCTTTAAAACTCGAGTCATTTCTTGTGTACGAATCTCTGTGTCATTGTTCCATCGTGAGTCCGATTACCGTCCGGTAAGTTTCATATCCTTTATCTGAGTCTGTTGCATGCTCAGATATCTTATGGCCTTCCCGTTCCTACATTCGGGTGCCCGAAACTTCAAATGAACCGCTAGTTACGTCCATTAAAACACGAGTCTTTTCTTGTGTACGAATCTCTATGTCATTGTCGCACCGTGAGTCCGATTACCGTCCGGTCAGCTTCATATCCTTTATCTGAGTCTGTTGCATGCTTAGATATCTTATGTGCTTCCCGTTTCTCAATTCGGGTGCCCGAAACTTCAAATGAACCGCTAGTTACGTCCATTAAAACACGAGTCTTTTCTTGTGTATGAATCTCTGTGTCATTGTCCCATCGTGAGTCCGATTACCGTCCGGTCAGCTTCATATCCTTTATCTGAGTCTGTTGCATGCTTAGATATCTTATGGCCTTCCCGTTCCTCAATTCGGGTGCCCGAAATTTCAAATGAACCGATAGTTACGTCCTTTAAAACTCGAGTCATTTCTTGTGTACGAATCTCTGTGTCATTGTTCCATCGTGAGTCCGATTACCGTCCGGTAAGTTTCATATCCTTTATCTGAGTCTGTTGCATGCTCAGATATCTTATGGCCTTCCCGTTCCTACATTCGGGTGCCCGAAACTTCAAATGAACCGCTAGTTACGTCCATTAAAACACGAGTCTTTTCTTGTGTACGAATCTCTATGTCATTGTCGCACCGTGAGTCCGATTACCGTCCGGTCAGCTTCATATCCTTTATCTGAGTCTGTTGCATGCTTAGATATCTTATGGCCTTCCCGTTCCTCAATTCGGGTGCCCGAAACTTCAAATGAACCGCTAGTTACGTCCATTAAAACACGAGTCTTTTCTTGTGTACGAATCTCTGTGTCATTGTCACATCGTGAGTCCGATTACCGTCCGGTCTGCTTCGTATCCCTTAACATAGTTTGTTGCATTATCAGATATCTTATGGCTTTCCCGTTCCTCCATTCGGGTGCCCGAAACTTCAAATGAACCGCTATTTACGTACATTAAAACACGAGTCTTTTCTTGTGTACGAATCTCTGTGTCATTGTCCCATCGTGAGTCCGATTACCGTCCGGTCAGCTTCATATCCTTTATCTGAGTCTGTTGCATGCTCAGATATCTTATGGCCTTCACGTTCCTCCATTCGGGTGCCCCAAATTTCAAATGTACCGATAGTTACGTCCTTTAAAACTCGAGTATTTTCTTGTGTACGAATCTCTATGTCATTGTCGCACCGTGAGTCCGATTACCGTCCGGTCAGCTTCATATCCTTTATCTGGGTCTGTTGCATGCTTAGATATCTTATGGCCTTCCCGTTCCTCAATTCGGGTGCCCGAAACTTCAAATGAACCGTTAGTTACGTCCATTAAAACACGAGTCTTTTCTTGTGTACGAATCTCTGTGTCATTGTCCCATCGTGAGTCCGATTACCGTCCGGTAAGCTTCATATCCTTTATCTGAGTCTGTTGCATGCTCAGATATCTTATGGCCTTCCCGTTCCTCCATTCGGGTGCCCGAAACTTCAAATGAACCGCTAGTTACGTCCATTAAAACACGAGTCTTTTCTTGTGTACGAATCTCTGTGTCATTGTCCCATCGTGAGTCCGATTACCGTCCGGTCAGCTTCATATCCTTTATCTGAGTCTGTTGCATGCTCAGATATCTTATGGCCTTCACGTTCCTCCATTCGGGTGCCCGAAACTTCAAATGTACAGATAGTTACGTCCTTTAAAACTCGAGTCTTTTCTTGTGTACGAATCTCTATGTCATTGTCGCATGGTGAGTCCGATTACCGTCCGGTCAGCTTCATATCCTTTATCTGAGTCTGTTGCATGCTCAGATATCTTATGGCCTTCACGTTCCTCCATTCGGGTGCCCGAAATTTCAAATGTACCGATAGTTACGTCCTTTAAAACTCGAGTATTTTCTTGTGTACGAAACTCTATGTCATTGTCGCACCGTGAGTCCGATTACCGTCCGGTCAGCTTCATATCCTTTATCTGAGTCTGTTGCATACTTAGATATCTTATGGCCTTCCCGTTCCTCAATTCGGGTGCCCGAAACTTCAAATGAACCGCTAGTTACATTCATTAAAACACGAGTCTTTTCTGGTGTACGAATCTCTGTGTCATTGTCCCATCGTGAGTCCGATTACCGTCCGGTAAGCTTCATATCCTTTATCTGAGTCTGTTGCATGCTCAGATATATTATGGCCTTCCAGTTCCTTCATTCGGGTGCCCGAAACTTCAAATGAACCGCTAGTTACGTCCATTAAAACACGAGTCTTTTCTTGTGTACGAATCTTTGTGTCATTGTCCCATCGTGAGTTCGATTATCGTCCGGTCAGCTTCATATCCTTTATCTGAGTCTGTTGCATGCTTAGATATCTTATGGCTTTCCCGTTCCTTAATTCGGGTGCCCGAAATTTCAAATGTACCGATAGTTACGTCCTTTAAAACTCGAGGCTTTTCTTGTGTACGAATCTCTATGTCATTGTCGCATCGTGAGTCCGATTACCATCCGGTCAGCTTCATATCCTTTATCTGAGTCTGTTTCATGCTTGGATATCTTATGGCTTTCCCGTTCCTCCATTCGGGTGCCCGAAACTTCAAATGAACCGCTATTTACGTGCATTAAAACACGAGTCTTTTCTTGTGTACGAATCTCTGTGTCATTGTCCCATCGTGAGTCCGATTACCGTCCGGTCAGCTTCATATCCTTTATCTGAGTCTGTTGCATGCTCAGATATCTTATGGCCTTCACGTTCCTGCATTCGGGTGCCCGAAATTTCAAATGTACCGATAGTTACGTCCTTTAAAACTCGAGTCTTTTCTTGTGTACGAATCTCTATGTCATTGTCGCACCGTGAGTCCGATTACCGTCCGGTCAGCTTCATATCCTTTATCTGAGTCTGTTGCATGCTTAGATATCTTATGGCCTTCCCGTTCCTCAATTCGGGTGCCCGAAACTTCAAATGAACCGCTAGTTACGTCCATTAAAACACGAGTCTTTTCTTGTGTATGAATCTGTGTGTCATTGTCACATCGTGAGTCCGATTACCGTCCAGTCTGCTTCGTATCCCTTAACATAGTTTGTTGCATGATCAGATATCTTATGGCTTTCCCGTTCCTCCATTCGGGTGCCCGAAACTTCAAATGAACCGCTATTTACGTACATTAAAACACGAGTCTTTTCTTGTGTACGAATCTCTGTGTCATTGTCCCATCGTGAGTCCGATTACCGTCCGGTCAGCTTCATATCCTTTATCTGAGTCTGTTGCATGCTCAGATATCTTATGGCCTTCACGTTCCTCCATTCGGGTGCCCGAAATTTCAAATGTACCGATAGTTACGTCCTTTAAAACTCGAGTATTTTCTTGTGTACGAATCTCTATGTCATTGTCGCACCGTGAGTCCGATTACCGTCCGGTCAGCTTCATATCCTTTATCTGAGTCTGTTGCATGCTTAGATATCTTATGGCCTTCCCGTTCCTCAATTCGGGTGCCCGGAACTTCAAATGAACCGCTAGTTACGTCCATTAAAACACGAGTCTTTTCTTGTGTACGAATCTTTGTGTCATTGTCACATCGTGAGTCCGATTACCGTCCGGTCTGCTTCGTATCCCTTAACATAGTTTGTTGCATGATCAGATATCTTATGGCGTTCCCGTTCCTCAATTCGGGTGCTCGAAACTTCAAATGAACCGCTAGTTACGTCAATTAAAACACGAGTCTTTTCTTGTGTACGTATCTCTGTGTCATTGTCACATCGTGAGTCCGATTACCGTCCGGTCTGCTTCGTATCCCTTATCATAGTTTGTCGCATGATCAGATATCTTATGGCGTTCCCGTTCTTCCATTCGGGTGCCCGAAACTTCATATGAACCGATAGTTCCATCCATTAAAATTCGAGGCATTTCTTGGGTACGAATCTCTGTGTCATTGTCCCTTCGTGAGTCCGATTACCGTCCGGTCAGCTTCATATCCTTTATCTGAGTTTGTTGCATGCTTAGATATCTTATGACTTTAACGTTCCTCCATTCGGGTGCCCGAAACTTCAAATGAACCGCTATTTACGTTCATTAAAACACGAGTCTTTTCTTGTGTACGAATCTCTATGTCATTGTCCCATCGTGAGTCCGATTACCGTCCGGTCAGCTTCATATCCTTTATCTGAGTCTGTTGCATGCTCAGATATCTTATGGCCTTCACGTTCTTCCATTCAGGTGCCCGAAACTTCAAATGTACCGATAGTTACGTCCTTTAAAACTCGAGTCTTTTCTTGTGTACGAATCTCTGTGTCATTGTCACATCGTGAGTCCGATTACGGTCCGGTCTGCTTCGTATCCCTTAACATAGTTTGTTGCATGATCAGATATCTTATGGCCTTCCCGTTCCTCCATTCGGGTGCCCGAAACTTCATATGAACCGATAGTTCCGTCCATTAAAACTCGAGTCTTTTCTTGTGTACGAATCTCTGTGTCATTGTCCCATCGTGAGTCCGATTACCGTCCGGTCAACTTCATATCCTTTATTTGAGTCTGTTGCATGCTTAGATATCTTATGGCTTTCCCGTTACTGCATTCGGGTGCCCGAAACTTCAAATGAACCGCTATTTACGTTCATTAAAACACGAGTCTTTTCTTGTGTACGAATCTCTGTGTCATTGTCCCATCGTGAGTCCGATTACCATCCGGTCAGCTTCATATCCTTTATCTGAGTCTGTTGCATGCTCAGATATCTTATGGCCTTCACGTTCTTCCATTCAGGTGCCCGAAACTTCAAATGTACCGATAGTTACGTCCTTTAAAACTCGAGTCTTTTCTTGTGTACGAATCTCTATGTCATTGTCGCATCGTGAATCCGATTACCGCCCGGTTAGCTTCATATCCTTTATCTGAGTCTGTTGCATGCTTAGATATCTTATGGCCTTCCCGTTACTCAATTCGGGTTCCCGAAACTTCAAATGAACCGCTAGTTACGTCCATTAAAACACGAGTCTTTTCTTGTTTACGAATCTCTGTGTCATTGTCACATCGTGAGTCCGATTACGGTCCGGTCTGCTTCGTATCCCTTAACATAGTTTGTTGCATGATCAGATATCTTATGGCCTTCCCGTTCCTCCATTCGGGTGCCCGAAACTTCAAATGAACCGCTAGTTGCGTCCATTAAAACACGAGTCTTTTCTTGTGTACGAATCTCTGTGTCATTGTCCCATCGTGAGTCCGATTACCGTCCGGTCAGCTTCATATCCTTTATCTGAGTCTGTTGCATGCTTAGATATCTTATGTCTTTCCCGTTCCTCAATTCGGGTGCCCGAAATTTCAAATGTACCGATAGTTACGTCCTTTAAAACTCGAGTCTTTTCTAGTGTACGAATCTCTATGTCATTGTCGCTTCGTGAATCCGATTACCGCCCGGTTAGCTTCATATCCTTTATCTGAGTCTGTTGCATGCTTAGATATCTTATGGCCTTCCCATTACTCAATTCGGGTTCCCGAAACTTCAAATGAACCGCTAGTTACGTCCATTAAAACACGAGTCTTTTCTTGTGTACGTATCTCTGTGTCATTGTCACATCGTGAGTCCGATTACCGTCCGGTCTGCTTCGTATCCCTTATCATAGTTTGTCGCATGATCAGATATCTTATGGCGTTCCCGTTCTTCCATTCGGGTGCCCGAAACTTCATATGAACCGATAGTTCCATCCATTAAAATTCGAGGCATTTCTTGGGTACGAATCTCTGTGTCATTGTCCCTTCGTGAGTCCGATTACCGTCCGGTCAGCTTCATATCCTTTATCTGAGTCTGTTGCATGCTTAGATATCTTATGACTTTAACGTTCCTCCATTCGGGTGCCCGAAACTTCAAATGAACCGCTATTTACGTTCATTAAAACACGAGTCTTTTCTTGTGTACGAATCTCTATGTCATTGTCCCATCGTGAGTCCGATTACCGTCCGGTCAGCTTCATATCCTTTATCTGAGTCTGTTGCATGCTCAGATATCTTATGGCCTTCCCGTTCCTCCATTCGGGTGCCCGAAACTTCAAATGTACAGGTAGTTACGTCCTTTAAAACTCGAGTCTTTTCTTGTGTACGAATCTCTATGTCATTGTCGCACCGTGAGTCCGATTACCGTCCGGTCAGCTTCATATCCTTTATCCGAGTCTGTTGCATGCTTAGATATCTTATGGCCTTCCCGTCCCTCCATTCGGGTGCCCGAAACTTCAAATGTACAGGTAGTTACGTCCTTTAAAACTCGAGTCTTTTCTTGTGTACGAATCTCTATGTCATTGTCGCACCGTGAGTCCGATTACCGTCCGGTCAGCTTCATATCCTTTATCTGAGTCTGTTGCATGCTTAGATATCTTATGGCCTTCCCGTTCCTCAATTCGGGTGCCCGAAACTTCAAATGAACCGCTAGTTACGTCAATTAAAACTCGAGTCTTTTCTTGTGTACGAATCTCTATGTCATTGTCGCATTGTGAGTCCGATTACCGTCCGGTCAGCTTCATATCCTTTATCTGAGTCTGTTGCATGCTTAGATATCTTATAGCCTTCCCGTTCCTCCATTCGGGTGCCCGAAACTTCAAATGAACCGCTAGTTACGTCCATTAAAACACGAGTCTTTTCTTGTGCACGAATCTCTGTGTCATTGTCCCATCGTGAGTCCGATTACCGTCCGGTCAGCTTCATATCCTTTATATGAGTCTGTTGCATGCTCAGATATCTTATGGCCTTCCCGTTCCTCAATTCGGGTGCCCGAAACTTCAAATGAACCGCCAGTTACGTCCATTAAAACACGAGTCTTTTCTTGTGTACGAATCTCTGTGTCATTGTCCCATCGTGAGTCCGATTACCGTCCGGTCAGCTTCATATCCTTTATCTGAGTCTGTTGCATGCTTAGATATCTTATGTCTTTCCCGTTCCTCAATTCGGGTGCCCGAAATTTCAAATGTAGCGATAGTTACGTCCTTTAAAACTCGAGTCTTTTCTTGTGTACGAATCTCTATGTCATTGTCACATCGTGAGTCTGATTACCGTCCGGTCAGCTTCATATCCTTTATTTGAGTCTGTTGCATGCTTAGATATCTTATGGCCTTCCCGTTCCTCAATTCGGGTGCCCGAAACTTCAAATGAACCGCTAGTTACATCCATTAAAACACGAGTCTTTTCTTGTGTACGAATCTATGTGTCATTGTCCCATCGTGAGTCCGATTACCGTCCGGTCAGCTTCATATCCTTTATCTAAGTCTGTTGCATGCTCAGATATCTTATGGCCTTCCCGTTCCTACATTCGGGTGCCCGAAACTTCAAATGAACTGCTAGTTACGTCCATTAAAACACGAGTCTTTTCTTGTGTACGAATCTCTGTGTCATTGTCCCATCATGAGTCCGATTACCGTCCGGTCAGCTTCATATCCTTTATCTGAGTCTGTTGCATGCTTAGATATCTTATGTCTTTCCCGTTCCTCAATTCGGGTGCCCGAAATTTCAAATGTACCGATAGTTACGTCCTTTAAAACTCGAGTCTTTTCTTGTGTTCGAATCTCTATGTCATTGTCGCATCGTGAATCCGATTACCGCCCGGTTAGCTTCATATTCTTTATCTGAGTCTGTTGCATGCTTAGATATCTTATGGCCTTCCCATTACTCAATTCGGGTTCCCGAAACTTCAAATGAACCGCTAGTTACGTCCATTAAAACACGAGTCTTTTCTTGTTTACGAATCTCTGTGTCATTGTCACATCGTGAGTCCGATTACGGTCCGGTCTGCTTCGTATCCCTTAACATAGTTTGTTGCATGATCAGATATCTTATGGCCTTCCCGTTCCTCCATTCGGGTGCCCGAAACTTCATATGAACCGATAGTTCCGTCCATTAAAACTCGAGTCTTTTCTTGTGTACGAATCTCTGTGTCATTGTCCCATCGTGAGTCTGATTACCGTCCGGTCAGCTTCATATCCTTTATCTGAGTCTGTTGCATGCTCAGATATCTTATGGCCTTCACGTTCCTCCATTCGGGTGCCCGAAATTTCAAATGTACCGATAGTTACGTCCTTTAAAACTCGAGTATATTCTTGTGTACGAATCTCTATGTCATTGTCGCACCGTGAGTCCGATTACCGTCCGGTCAGCTTCATATCCTTTATCTGAGTCTGTTGCATGCTTAGATATCTTATGGCCTTCCCGTTCCTCAATTCGGGTGCCCGGAACTTCAAATGAACCGCTAGTTACGTCCATTAAAACACGAGTCTTTTCTTGTGTACGAATCTTTGTGTCATTGTCACATCGTGAGTCCGATTACCGTCCGGTCTGCTTCGTATCCCTTAACATAGTTTGTTGCATGATCAGATATCTTATGGCGTTCCCGTTCCTCAATTCGGGTGCTCGAAACTTCAAATGAACCGCTAGTTACGTCAATTAAAACACGAGTCTTTTCTTGTGTACGTATCTCTGTGTCATTGTCACATCGTGAGTCCGATTACCGTCCGGTCTGCTTCGTATCCCTTATCATAGTTTGTCGCATGATCAGATATCTTATGGCGTTCCCGTTCTTCCATTCGGGTGCCCGAAACTTCATATGAACCGATAGTTCCATCCATTAAAATTCGAGGCATTTCTTGGGTACGAATCTCTGTGTCATTGTCCCTTCGTGAGTCCGATTACCGTCCGGTCAGCTTCATATCCTTTATCTGAGTCTGTTGCATGCTTAGATATCTTATGACTTTAACGTTCCTCCATTCGGGTGCCCGAAACTTCAAATGAACCGCTATTTACGTTCATTAAAACACGAGTCTTTTCTTGTGTACGAATCTCTATGTCATTGTCCCATCGTGAGTCCGATTACCGTCCGGTCAGCTTCATATCCTTTATCTGAGTCTGTTGCATGCTCAGATATCTTATGGCCTTCCCGTTCCTCCATTCGGGTGCCCGAAACTTCAAATGTACTGGTAGTTACGTCCTTTAAAACTCGAGTCTTTTCTTGTGTACGAATCTCTATGTCATTGTCGCACCGTGAGTCCGATTACCGTCCGGTCTGCTTCGTATCCCTTATCATAGTTTGTCGCATGATCAGATATCTTATGGCGTTCCCGTTCTTCCATTCGGGTGCCCGAAACTTCATATGAACCGATTGTTCCATCCATTAAAATTCGAGGCATTTCTTGGGTACGAATCTCTGTGTCATCGTCCCTTCGTGAGTCCGATTACCGTCCGGTCAGCTTCATATCCTTTATCTGAGTCTGTTGCATGCTTAGATATCTTATGACTTTAACGTTCCTCCATTCGGGTGCCCGAAACTTCAAATGAACCGCTATTTACGTTCATTAAAACACGAGTCTTTTCTTGTGTACGAATCTCTATGTCATTGTCCCATCGTGAGTCCGATTACCGTCCGGTCAGCTTCATATCCTTTATCTGAGTCTGTTGCATGCTCAGATATCTTATGGCCTTCCCGTTCCTCCATTCGGGTGCCCGAAACTTCAAATGTACAGGTAGTTACGTCCTTTAAAACTCGAGTCTTTTCTTGTGTACGAATCTCTGTGTCATTGTCACATCGTGAGTCCGATTACGGTCCGGTCTGCTTCGTATCCCTTAACATAGTTTGTTGCATGATCAGATATCTTATGGCCTTCCCGTTCCTCCATTCGGGTGCCCGAAACTTCATATGAACCGATAGTTCCGTCCATTAAAACTCGAGTCTTTTCTTGTGTACGAATCTCTGTGTCATTGTCCCATCGTGAGTCCGATTACCGTCCGGTCAACTTCATATCCTTTATTTGAGTCTGTTGCATGCTTAGATATCTTATGGCTTTCCCGTTACTGCATTTGGGTGCCCGAAACTTCAAATGAACCGCTATTTACGTTCATTAAAACACGAGTCTTTTCTTGTGTACGAATCTCTGTGTCATTGTCCCATCGTGAGTCCGATTACCATCCGGTCAGCTTCATATCCTTTATCTGAGTCTGTTGCATGCTCAGATATCTTATGGCCTTCACGTTCTTCCATTCAGGTGCCCGAAACTTCAAATGTACCGATAGTTACGTCCTTTAAAACTCGAGTCTTTTCTTGTGTACGAATCTCTATGTCATTGTCGCATCGTGAATCCGATTACCGCCCGGTTAGCTTCATATCCTTTATCTGAGTCTGTTGCATGCTTAGATATCTTATGGCCTTCCCGTTACTCAATTCGGGTTCCCGAAACTTCAAATGAACCGCTAGTTACGTCCATTAAAACACGAGTCTTTTCTTGTTTACGAATCTCTGTGTCATTGTCACATCGTGAGTCCGATTACGGTCCGGTCTGCTTCGTATCCCTTAACATAGTTTGTTGCATGATCAGATATCTTATGGCCTTCCCGTTCCTCCATTCGGGTGCCCGAAACTTCAAATGAACCGCTAGTTACGTCCATTAAAACACGAGTCTTTTCTTGTGTACGAATCTCTGTGTCATTGTCCCATCGTGAGTCCGATTACCGTCCGGTCAGCTTCATATCCTTTATCTGAGTCTGTTGCATGCTTAGATATCTTATGTCTTTCCCGTTCCTCAATTCGGGTGCCCGAAATTTCAAATGTACCGATAGTTACGTCCTTTAAAACTCGAGTCTTTTCTAGTGTACGAATCTCTATGTCATTGTCGCATCGTGAATCCGATTACCGCCCGGTTAGCTTCATATCCTTTATCTGAGTCTGTTGCATGCTTAGATATCTTATGGCCTTCCCATTACTCAATTCGGGTTCCCGAAACTTCAAATGAACCGCTAGTTACGTCCATTAAAACACGAGTCTTTTCTTGTGTACGTATCTCTGTGTCATTGTCACATCGTGAGTCCGATTACCGTCCGGTCTGCTTCGTATCCCTTATCATAGTTTGTCGCATGATCAGATATCTTATGGCGTTCCCGTTCTTCCATTCGGGTGCCCGAAACTTCATATGAACCGATAGTTCCATCCATTAAAATTCGAGGCATTTCTTGGGTACGAATCTCTGTGTCATTGTCCCTTCGTGAGTCCGATTACCGTCCGGTCAGCTTCATATCCTTTATCTGAGTCTGTTGCATGCTTAGATATCTTATGACTTTAACGTTCCTCCATTCGGGTGCCCGAAACTTCAAATGAACCGCTATTTACGTTCATTAAAACACGAGTCTTTTCTTGTGTACGAATCTCTATGTCATTGTCCCATCGTGAGTCCGATTACCGTCCGGTCAGCTTCATATCCTTTATCTCAGTCTGTTGCATGCTCAGATATCTTATGGCCTTCCCGTCCCTCCATTCGGGTGCCCGAAACTTCAAATGTACAGGTAGTTACGTCCTTTAAAACTCGAGTCTTTTCTTGTGTACGAATCTCTATGTCATTGTCGCACCGTGAGTCCGATTACCGTCCGGTCAGCTTCATATCCTTTATCCGAGTCTGTTGCATGCTTAGATATCTTATGGCCTTCCCGTCCCTCCATTCGGGTGCCCGAAACTTCAAATGTACAGGTAGTTACGTCCTTTAAAACTCGAGTCTTTTCTTGTGTACGAATCTCTATGTCATTGTCGCACCGTGAGTCCGATTACCGTCCGGTCAGCTTCATATCCTTTATCTGAGTCTGTTGCATGCTTAGATATCTTATGGCCTTCCCGTTCCTCCATTCGGGTGCCCGAAACTTCAAATGAACCGCTAGTTACGTCCATTAAAACACGAGTCTTTTCTTGTGCACGAATCTCTGTGTCATTGTCCCATCGTGAGTCCGATTACCGTCCGGTCAGCTTCATATCCTTTATATGAGTCTGTTGCATGCTCAGATATCTTATGGCCTTCCCGTTCCTCAATTCGGGTGCCCGAAACTTCAAATGAACCGCCAGTTACGTCCATTAAAACACGAGTCTTTTCTTGTGTACGAATCTCTGTGTCATTGTCCCATCGTGAGTCCGATTACCGTCCGGTCAGCTTCATATCCTTTATCTGAGTCTGTTGCATGCTTAGATATCTTATGTCTTTCCCGTTCCTCAATTCGGGTGCCCGAAATTTCAAATGTAGCGATAGTTACGTCCTTTAAAACTCGAGTCTTTTCTTGTGTACGAATCTCTATGTCATTGTCGCATCGTGAGTCTGATTACCGTCCGGTCAGCTTCATATCCTTTATTTGAGTCTGTTGCATTCTTAGATATCTTATGGCCTTCCCGTTCCTCAATTCGGGTGCCCGAAACTTTAAATGAACCGCTAGTTACATCCATTAAAACACGAGTCTTTTCTTGTGTACGAATCTATGTGTCATTGTCCCATCGTGAGTCCGATTACCGTCCGGTCAGCTTCATATCCTTTATCTAAGTCTGTTGCATGCTCAGATATCTTATGGCCTTCCCGTTCCTACATTCGGGTGCCCGAAACTTCAAATGAACTGCTAGTTACGTCCATTAAAACACGAGTCTTTTCTTGTGTACGAATCTCTGTGTCATTGTCCCATCATGAGTCCGATTACCGTCCGGTCAGCTTCATATCCTTTATCTGAGTCTGTTGCATGCTTAGATATCTTATGTCTTTCCCGTTCCTCAATTCGGGTGCCCGAAATTTCAAATGTACCGATAGTTACGTCCTTTAAAACTCGAGTCTTTTCTTGTGTTCGAATCTCTATGTCATTGTCGCATCGTGAATCCGATTACCGCCCGGTTAGCTTCATATTCTTTATCTGAGTCTGTTGCATGCTTAGATATCTTATGGCCTTCCCATTACTCAATTCGGGTTCCCGAAACTTCAAATGAACCGCTAGTTACGTCCATTAAAACACGAGTCTTTTCTTGTTTACGAATCTCTGTGTCATTGTCACATCGTGAGTCCGATTACGGTCCGGTCTGCTTCGTATCCCTTAACATAGTTTGTTGCATGATCAGATATCTTATGGCCTTCCCGTTCCTCCATTCGGGTGCCCGAAACTTCATATGAACCGATAGTTCCGTCCATTAAAACTCGAGTCTTTTCTTGTGTACGAATCTCTGTGTCATTGTCCCATCGTGAGTCCGATTACCGTCCGGTCAACTTCATATCCTTTATTTGAGTCTGTTGCATGCTTAGATATCTTATGGCATTCCCGTTACTGCATTCGGGTGCCCGAAACTTCAAATGAACCGCTATTTACGTTCATTAAAACACGAGTCTTTTCTTGTGTACGAATCTCTGTGTCATTGTCCCATCGTGAGTCCGATTACCGTCCGGTCAGCTTCATATCCTTTATCTGAGTCTGTTGCATGCTCAGATATCTTATGGCCTTCACGTTCTTCCATTCGGGTGCCCGAAACTTCAAATGTACAGATAGTTACGTCCTTTAAAACTCGAGTCTTTTCTTGTGTACGAATCTCTATGTCATTGTCGCATTGTGAGTCCGATTACCGTCCGGTCAGCTTCATATCCTTTATCTGAGTCTGTTGCATGCTTAAATATCTTATGGCCTTCCCGTTCCTCCATTCGGGTGCCCGAAATTTCAAATGAACCGCTAGTTACGTCCATTAAAACACGAGTCTTTTCTTGTGTACGAATCTCTGTGTCATTGTCCCATCGTGAGTCCGATTACCGTCCGGTCAGCTTCATATCCTTTATCTGAGTCTGTTGCATGCTCAGATATCTTATGGCCTTCCCGTTCCTCAATTCGGGTGCCCGAAACTTCAAATGAACCGCCAGTTACGTCCATTAAAACACGAGTCTTTTCTTGTGTACGAATCTCTGTGTCATTGTCCCATCGTGAGTCCGATTACCGTCCGGTCAGCTTCATATCCTTTATCTGAGTCTGTTGCATGCTTAGATATCTTATGTCTTTCCCGTTCCTCAATTCGGGTGCCCGAAATTTCAAATGTAGCTATAGTTACGTCCTTTAAAACTCGAGTCTTTTCTTGTGTACGAATCTCTATGTCATTGTCGCATCGTGAGTCTGATTACCGTCCGGTCAGCTTCATATCCTTTATTTGAGTCTGTTGCATGCTTAGATATCTTATGGCCTTCCCGTTCCTCAATTCGGGTGCCCGAAACTTCAAATGAACCGCTAGTTACATCCATTAAAACACGAGTCTTTTCTTGTGTACGAATCTCTGTGTCATTGTCCCATCGTGAGTCCGATTACCGTCCGGTCAGCTTCATATCCTTTATCTGAGTCTGTTGCATGCTCAGATATCTTATGGCCTTCCCGTTCCTCCATTCGGGTGCCCGAAACTTCAAATGAACCGCTAGTTACGTCCATTAAAACACGAGTCTTTTCTTGTGTACGAATCTCTGTGTCATTGTCCCATCGTGAGTCCGATTACCGTCCGGTCAGCTTCATATCCTTTATCTGAGTCTGTTGCATGCTTAGATATCTTATGTCTTTCCCGTTCCTCAATTCGGGTGCCCGAAATTTCAAATGTACCGATAGTTACGTCCTTTAAAACTCGAGTCTTTTCTTGTGTACGAATCTCTATGTCATTGTCGCATCGTGAATCCGATTACCGCCCGGTTAGCTTCATATCCTTTATCTGAGTCTGTTGCATGCTTAGATATCTTATGGCCTTCCCATTACTCAATTCGGGTTCCCGAAACTTCAAATGAACCGCTAGTTACGTCCATTAAAACACGAGTCTTTTCTTGTTTACGAATCTCTGTGTCATTGTCACATCGTGAGTCCGATTACGGTCCGGTCTGCTTCGTATCCCTTAACATAGTTTGTTGCATGATCAGATATCTTATGGCCTTCCCGTTCCTCCATTCGGGTGCCCGAAACTTCATATGAACCGATAGTTCCGTCCATTAAAACTCGAGTCTTTTCTTGTGTACGAATCTCTGTGTCATTGTCCCATCGTGAGTCCGATTACCGTCCGGTCAATTCATATCCTTTATTTGAGTCTGTTGCATGCTTAGATATCTTATGGCTTTCCCGTTACTGCATTCGGGTGCCCGAAACTTCAAATGAACCGCTATTTACGTTCATTAAAACACGAGTCTTTTCTTGTGTACGAATCTCTGTGTCATTGTCCCATCGTGAGTCCGATTACCGTCCGGTCAGCTTCATATCCTTTATCTGAGTCTGTTGCATGCTCAGATATCTTATTGCCTTCACGTTCTTCCATTCGGGTGCCCGAAACTTCAAATGTACAGATAGTTACGTCCTTTAAAACTCGAGTCTTTTCTTGTGTACGAATCTCTATGTCATTGTCGCATTGTGAGTCCGATTACCGTCCGGTCAATTCATATCCTTTATTTGAGTCTGTTGCATGCTTAGATATCTTATGGCTTTCCCGTTACTGCATTCGGGTGCCCGAAACTTCAAATGAACCGCTATTTACGTTCATTAAAACACGAGTCTTTTCTTGTGTACGAATCTCTGTGTCAATGTCCCATCGTGAGTCCGATTACCGTCCGGTCAGCTTCATATCCTTTATCTGAGTCTGTTGCATGCTTAGATATCTTATGGCCTTCCCGTTCCTCCATTCGGGTGCCCGAAACTTCAAATGAACCGCTAGTTACATCCATTAAAACACGAGTCTTTTCTTGTGTACGAATCTCTGTGTCATTGTCCCATCGTGAGTCCGATTACCGTCCGGTCAGCTTCATATCCTTTATCTGAGTCTGTTGCATGCTCAGATATCTTATGGCCTTCCCGTTCCTCAATTCGGGTGCCCGAAACTTCAAATGAACCGCCAGTTACGTCCATTAAAACACGAGTCTTTTCTTGTGTACGAATCTCTGTGTCATTGTCCCATCGTGAGTCCGATTACCGTCCGGTCAGCTTCATATCCTTTATCTGAGTCTGTTGCATGCTCAGATATCTTATGGCCTTCACGTTCTTCCATTCGGGTGCCCGAAACTTCAAATGTACAGATAGTTACGTCCTTTAAAACTCGAGTCTTTTCTTGTGTACGAATCTCTATGTCATTGTCGCATTGTGAGTCCGATTACCGTCCGGTCAGCTTCATATCCTTTATCTGAGTCTGTTGCATGCTTAAATATCTTATGGCCTTCCCGTTCCTCCATTCGGGTGCCCGAAATTTCAAATGAACCGCTAGTTACGTCCATTAAAACACGAGTCTTTTCTTGTGTACGAATCTCTGTGTCATTGTCCCATCGTGAGTCCGATTACCGTCCGGTCAGCTTCATATCCTTTATCTGAGTCTGTTGCATGCTCAGATATCTTATGGCCTTCCCGTTCCTCAATTCGGGTGCCCGAAACTTCAAATGAACCGCCAGTTACGTCCATTAAAACACGAGTCTTTTCTTGTGTACGAATCTCTGTGTCATTGTCCCATCGTGAGTCCGATTACCGTCCGGTCAGCTTCATATCCTTTATCTGAGTCTGTTGCATGCTTAGATATCTTATGTCTTTCCCGTTCCTCAATTCGGGTGCCCGAAATTTCAAATGTAGCGATAGTTACGTCCTTTAAAACTCGAGTCTTTTCTTGTGTACGAATCTCTATGTCATTGTCGCATCGTGAGTCTGATTACCGTCCGGTCAGCTTCATATCCTTTATTTGAGTCTATTGCATGCTTAGATATCTTATGGCCTTCCCGTTCCTCAATTCGGGTGCCCGAAACTTCAAATGAACCGCTAGTTACATCCATTAAAACACGAGTCTTTTCTTGTGTACGAATCTCTGTGTCATTGTCCCATCGTGAGTCCGATTACCGTCCGGTCAGCTTCATATCCTTTATCTGAGTCTGTTGCATGCTCAGATATCTTATGGCCTTCCCGTTCCTCCATTCGGGTGCCCGAAACTTCAAATGAACCCCTAGTTACGTCCATTAAAACACGAGTCTTTTCTTGTGTACGAATCTCTGTGTCATTGTCCCATCATGAGTCCGATTACCGTCCGGTCAGCTTCATATCCTTTATCTGAGTCTGTTGCATGCTTAGATATCTTATGTCTTTCCCGTTCCTCAATTCGGGTGCCCGAAATTTCAAATGTACCGATAGTTACGTCCTTTAAAACTCGAGTCTTTTCTTGTGTACGAATCTCTATGTCATTGTCGCATCGTGAATCCGATTACCGCCCGGTTAGCTTCATATCCTTTATCTGAGTCTGTTGCATGCTTAGATATCTTATGGCCTTCCCATTACTCAATTCGGGTTCCCGAAACTTCAAATGAACCGCTAGTTACGTCCATTAAAACACGAGTCTTTTCTTGTTTACGAATCTCTGTGTCATTGTCACATCGTGAGTCCGATTACGGTCCGGTCTGCTTCGTATCCCTTAACATAGTTTGTTGCATGATCAGATATCTTATGGCCTTCCCGTTCCTCCATTCGGGTGCCCGAAACTTCATATGAACCAATAGTTCCGTCCATTAAAACTCGAGTCTTTTCTTGTGTACGAATCTCTGTGTCATTGTCCCATCGTGAGTCCGATTACCGTCCGGTCAATTCATATCCTTTATTTGAGTCTGTTGCATGCTTAGATATCTTATGGCTTTCCCGTTACTGCATTCGGGTGCCCGAAACTTCAAATGAACCGCTATTTACGTTCATTAAAACACGAGTCTTTTCTTGTGTACGAATCTCTGTGTCATTGTCCCATCGTGAGTCCGATTACCGTCCGGTCAGCTTCATATCCTTTATCTGAGTCTGTTGCATGCTCAGATATCTTATTGCCTTCACGTTCTTCCATTCGGGTGCCCGAAACTTCAAATGTACAGATAGTTACGTCCTTTAAAACTCGAGTCTTTTCTTGTGTACGAATCTCTATGTCATTGTCGCATTGTGAGTCCGATTACCGTCCGGTCAATTCATATCCTTTATTTGAGTCTGTTTCATGCTTAGATATCTTATGGCTTTCCCGTTACTGCATTCGGGTGCCCGAAACTTCAAATGAACCGCTATTTACGTTCATTAAAACACGAGTCTTTTCTTGTGTACGAATCTCTGTGTCAATGTCCCATCGTGAGTCCGATTACCGTCCGGTCAGCTTCATATCCTTTATCTGAGTCTGTTGCATGCTTAGATATCTTATGGCCTTCCCGTTCCTCCATTCGGGTGCCCGAAACTTCAAATGAACCGCTAGTTACATCCATTAAAACACGAGTCTTTTCTTGTGTACGAATCTCTGTGTCATTGTCCCATCGTGAGTCCGATTACCGTCCGGTCAGCTTCATATCCTTTATCTGAGTCTGTTGCATGCTCAGATATCTTATGGCCTTCCCGTTCCTCAATTCGGGTGCCCGAAACTTCAAATGAACCGCCAGTTACGTCCATTAAAACACGAGTCTTTTCTTGTGTACGAATCTCTGTGTCATTGTCCCATCGTGAGTCCGATTACCGTCCGGTCAGCTTCATATCCTTTATCTGAGTCTGTTGCATGCTTAGATATCTTATGTCTTTCCCGTTCCTCAATTCGTGTGCCCGAAATTTCAAATGTAGCGATAGTTACGTCCTTTAAAACTCGAGTCTTTTCTTGTGTACGAATCTCTATGTCATTGTCGCATCGTGAGTCTGATTACCGTCCGGTCAGCTTCATATCCTTTATTTGAGTCTGTTGCATGCTTAGATATCTTATGGCCTTCCCGTTCCTCAATTCGGGTGCCCGAAACTTCAAATGAACCGCTAGTTACATCCATTAAAACACGAGTCTTTTCTTGTGTACGAATCTCTGTGTCATTGTCCCATCGTGAGTCCTATTACCGTCCGGTCAGCTTCATATCCTTTATCTGAGTCTGTTGCATGCTCAGATATCTTATGGCCTTCCCGTTCCTCCATTCGGGTGCCCGAAACTTCAAATGAACCGCTAGTTACGTCCATTAAAACACGAGTCTTTTCTTGTGTACGAATCTCTGTGTCATTGTCCCATCGTGAGTCCGATTACCGTCCGGTCAGCTTCATATCCTTTATCTGAGTCTGTTGCATGCTTAGATATCTTATGTCTTTCCCGTTCCTCAATTCGGGTGCCCGAAATTTCAAATGTACCGATAGTTACGTCCTTTAAAACTCGAGTCTTTTCTTGTGTACGAATCTCTATGTCATTGTCGCATCGTGAATCCGATTACCGCCCGGTTAGCTTCATATCCTTTATCTGAGTCTGTTGCATGCTTAGATATCTTATGGCCTTCCCATTACTCAATTCGGGTTCCCGAAACTTCAAATGAACCGCTAGTTACGTCCATTAAAACACGAGTCTTTTCTTGTTTACGAATCTCTGTGTCATTGTCACATCGTGAGTCCGATTACGGTCCGGTCTGCTTTGTATCCCTTAACATAGTTTGTTGCATGATCAGATATCTTATGGCCTTCCCGTTCCTCCATTCGGGTGCCCGAAACTTCATATGAACCGATAGTTCCGTCCATTAAAACTCGAGTCTTTTCTTGTGTACGAATCTCTGTGTCATTGTCCCATCGTGAGTCCGATTACCGTCCGGTCAACTTCATATCCTTTATTTGAGTCTGTTGCATGCTTAGATATCTTATGGCTTTCCCGTTACTGCATTCGGGTGCCCGAAACTTCAAATGAACCGCTATTTACGTTCATTAAAACACGAGTCTTTTCTTGTGTACGAATCTCTGTGTCATTGTCCCATCGTGAGTCCGATTACCGTCCGGTCAGCTTCATATCCTTTATCTGAGTCTGTTGCATGCTCAGATATCTTATGGCCTTCACGTTCTTCCATTCGGGTGCCCGAAACTTCAAATGTACAGATAGTTACGTCCTTTAAAACTCGAGTCTTTTCTTGTGTACGAATCTCTATGTCATTGTCGCATTGTGAGTCCGATTACCGTCCGGTCAGCTTCATATCCTTTATCTGAGTCTGTTGCATGCTTAGATATCTTATGGCCTTCCCGTTCCTCCATTCGGGTGCCCGAAACTTCAAATGAACCGCTAGTTACGTCCATTAAAACACGAGTCTTATCTTGTGTACGAATCTCTGTGTCATTGTCCCATCGTGAGTCCGATTACCGTCCGGTCAGCTTCATATCCTTTATCTGAGTCTGTTGCATGCTCAGATATCTTATGGCCTTCCCGTTCCTCAATTCGGGTGCCCGAAACTTCAAATGAACCGCCAGTTACGTCCATTAAAACACGAGTCTTTTCTTGTGTACGAATCTCTGTGTCATTGTCCCATCGTGAGTCCGATTACCGTCCGGTCAGCTTCATATCCTTTATCTGAGTCTGTTGCATGCTTAGATATCTTATGTCTTTCCCGTTCCTCAATTCGAGTGCCCGAAATTTCAAATGTAGCGATAGTTACGTCCTTTAAAACTCGAGTCTTTTCTTGTGTACGAATCTCTATGTCATTGTCGCATCGTGAGTCTGATTACCGTCCGGTCAGCTTCATATCCTTTATTTGAGTCTGTTGCATGCTTAGATATCTTATGGCCTTCCCGTTCCTCAATTCGGGTGCCCGAAACTTCAAATGAACCGCTAGTTACATCCATTAAAACACGAGTCTTTTCTTGTGTACGAATCTCTGTGTCATTGTCCCATCGTGAGTCCGATTACCGTCCGGTCAGCTTCATATCCTTTATCTGAGTCTGTTGCATGCTCAGATATCTTATGGCCTTCTTGTTCCTCCATTCGGGTGCCCGAAACTTCAAATGAACCGCTAGTTACGTCCATTAAAACACGAGTCTTTTCTTGTGTACGAATCTCTGTGTCATTGTCCCATCGTGAGTCCGATTACCGTCCGGTCAGCTTCATATCCTTTATCTGAGTCTGTTGCATGCTTAGATATCTTATGTCGTTCCAGTTCCTCAATTCGGGTGCCCGAAATTTCAAATGTACCGATAGTTACGTCCTTTAAAACTCGAGTCTTTTCTTGTGTACGAATCTCTATGTCATTGTCGCATCGTGAATCCGATTACCGCCCGGTTAGCTTCATATCCTTTATCTGAGTCTGTTGCATGCTTAGATATCTTATGGCCTTCCCATTACTCAATTCGGGTTCCCGAAACTTCAAATGAACCGCTAGTTACGTCCATTAAAACACGAGTCTTTTCTTGTTTACGAATCTCTGTGTCATTGTCACATCGTGAGTCCGATTACCGTCCGGTCTGCTTCGTATCCCTTAACATAGTTTGTTGCATGATCTGATATCTTATGGCGTTCCCGTTCCTCCATTCGGGTGCCCGAAACTTCATATGAACCGATAGTTCCGTCCATTAAAACTCAAGTCTTTTCTTGTGTACGAATCTCTGTGTCATTGTCCCATCGTGAGTCCGATTACCGTCCGGTCAGCTTCATATCCTTTATCTGAGTCTGTTGCATGCTCAGATATCTTATGGCCTTCACGTTCCTCCATTCGGGTGCCCGAAACTTCAAATGTACAGATAGTTACGTCCTTTAAAACTCGAGTCTTTTCTTGTGTACGAATCTCTATGTCATTGTCGCATGGTGAGTCCGATTACTGTCCGGTCAGCTTCATATCCTTTATCTGAGACTGTTGCATGCTCAGATATCTTATGGCCTTCCCGTTCCTCCATTCGGGTGCCCGAAACTTCAAATGAACCGCTAGTTACGTCCATTAAAACACGAGTCTTTTCTTGTGTACGAATCTCTGTGTCATTGTCCCATCGTGAGTCCGATTACCGTCCGGTCAGCTTCATATCCTTTATCTGAGTCTGTTTCATGCTTAGATATCTTATGGCTTTCCCGTTCCTCAATTCGGGTGCCCGAAATTTCAAATGTACCGATAGTTACGTCCTTTAAAACTCGAGTCTTTTTCTTGTGTACGAATCTCTATGTCATTGTCGCATCGTGAGTCCGATTACCGTCCGGTCAGCTTCATATCCTTTATCTGAGTCTTTTGCATGCTTAGATATCTTATGGCCTTCCCGTTCCTCAATTCAGGTGCCCGAAATTTCAAATGAACCGATAGTTACGTCCTTTAAAACTCGAGTCATTTCTTGTGTACGAATCTCTGTGTCATTGTTCCATCGTGAGTCCGATTACCGTCCGGTAAGTTTCATATCCTTTATCTGAGAATGTTGCATGCTCAGATATCTTATGGCCTTCCCGTTCCTCCATTCGGGTGCCCGAAACTTCAAATGAACCGCTAGTTACGTCCATTAAAACACGAGTCTTTTCTTGTGTACGAATCTTTGTGTCATTCTCCCATCGTGAGTCCGATTACCGTCCGGTCTGCTTCATATCCTTTATCTGAGTCTGTTGCATGCTTAGATATCTTATGGCTTTCCCGTTCCTCAATTCGGGTGCCCGAAACTTCAAATGAACCGCTAGTTACGTCCATTAAAACACGAGTCTTTTCTTGTGTACGAATCTCTGTGTCATTGTCCCATCGTGAGTCCGATTACCGTCCGGTAAGCTTCATATCCTTTATCTGAGTCTGTTGCATGCTCAGATATCTTATGGCCTTCCCGTTACTGCATTCGGGTGCCCGAAACTTCAAATGAACCGCTATTTACGTTCATTAAAACACGAGTCTTTTCTTGTGTACGACTCTGTGTCATTGTCCCATCGTGAGTCCGATTACCGTCCGGTCAGCTTCATATCCTTTATCTGAGTCTGTTGCATGCTTAGATATCTTATGGCTTTCCCGTTCCTCAATTCGGGTGCCCGAAATTTCAAATGTACCGATAGTTACGTCCTTTAATACTCGAGTCTTTTCTTGTGTACGAATCTCTATGTCCTTGTCGCATCGTGAGTCCGATTACCGTCCGGTCAGCTTCATATCCTTTATCCGAGTCTGTTGCATGCTTAGATATCTTATGGCCTTCCCGTTCCTCAATTCGGGTTCCCGAAATTTCAAATGAACCGATAGTTACGTCCTTTAAAACTCGAGTCATTTCTTGTGTACGAATCTCTGTGTCATTGTCCCATCGTGAGTCCGATTACCGTCCGGTAAGTTTCATATCCTTTATCTAAGTCTGTTGCATGCTCAGATATCTTATGGCCTTCCCGTTCCTCCATTCGGGTGCCCGAAACTTCAAATGAACCGCTAGTTACATCCATTAAAACACGAGTCTTTTCTTGTGTACGAATCTCTGTGTCATTCTCCCATCGTGAGTCCGATTACCGTCCGGTCAGCTTCATATCCTTTATCCGAGTCTGTCGCATGCTTAGATATCCTATGGCTTTCCCGTTCCTCAATTCGGGTGCCCGAAGTTTCAAATGTACCGATGTTACGTCCTTTAAAACTCGAGTCTTTTCTTGTGTATGAATCTCTATGTCATTGTCGCATCGTGAGTCCGATTACCGTCCAGTTAGCTTCATATCCTTTATCTGAGTCTGTTGCATGCTTAGATATCTTATGGCCTTCCCATTCCTCAATTCGGGTTCCCAAAACTTCAAATGAACCGCTAGTTTTTTTTTTTTTTTGGAAAAAGGGGAACACCCCGGCAAACATTTATTGATCAAAAAAAAGAGTACAAGACAAAGACTAACCAAGACCCGGGACATGGACCCAAGATCTTAAGTTAGCCCTAAAAGAAACAAACAAGAATAAAAATAAAGCTAAAACTAAACAACCGGGCCACCCTAAACAAAAAATTCTAAGCCCAAGAAAAATATTAAAAGCCCAACAAAGACTGCCCACATAAACCAAAAATAAGCAAGAATACTCCACAGCCCAATCGTCAGACCAGACCCATTTTTTGTTCCAACCCACTCCATCTTCTTTACCCGTCTTCAGCTCACATCGCATAAGCCCACCCTCTTGACACCAGCCTTTTATACAGCAGCCCATCATAAATCCATACAGCCTACAGCTTAAGAACAAGCCCACTATAACATCAGTATACCACGTTATCCCAATCCAGCCCACCACAAAGTAATCTCTATAACCATTAACCCAATCTTGCACCGGCCCAATCCACCACTTACTATCCTTCCTTAAAACCCATCCAGCCCAGCAATTAGTTATAACCCAGCCCAAAAACTCATAACACTCTTGATCCATAACCATTCTAATATTTTTATGCCTTCGCAAACATTTATTCAGCCCACATCCATATCCTAACATAAAAACCAAGCACTTCCTATTCCAACTACTAATTATTCCATCAGTATATTCATCCCCATATAACCTATAATCCTTCCATTTAAACCTCCATCCTGTGGGAATTAACTCCACTACCCATCTACAAAAGATAAGATCCATCAACAGGCTATATGAGACCTTCCAAAACCTCCATAAAATGTTTTGAAAGAGCAAATGAAACAGGCTCTCAGATGCTATCATAGGAATAGAGTTCAACTTGAATACTCTAAAAGCAAACACCATACTAACAACAAACTCAACTTGAACCATTCCTACAATGTCACATATATACCATAGTAAATCAGAAGGGTCTTTGAGCTTGTTACAAAGTAATAAACCCAAAGACAGCTTGTTGAGAATCAAAGTTGAAACTAGATGGTGCAAAAAGAGCCTGCAATCTTTAAAAACCTCCATCAGAGTAATGGCCTTACTAGACTCCTTCACACCACTAATTCCCTTCTTTACTATAAATCTCAGACATCCCATATCCCAAAGAACATACCTGAGCCACTTCTGTTGCTGAATAAACACAATAAAGCATACCCTTCTATACCAGAATATCACCCATTGCTTCCTTTTGTTCATACCAATTCCTTCCATCACAAACCTGCTTATCTTAGAAACATGATCAATCAACCTCAACAACCTATTGAACCATACCTCCCAGACCCATATATGTATATAAAACACCCATAATCTGTTTAACTTCACCTGCCACCAGCTCTGCATACTTCCTTTAAAAAAGACTTTTCTACCCCTGCAGCCTAATCCTTCTTGCCAACTATTATTTCCACTGAAAACATACCCTGCACCCTCTCTAACAAGCTGCCTAATAAATTTCAATCCCATAACAACTTCAGCCACCCCTCTACTCAACCCATCAACCCAACCCATGATAACCAGCCCAGGACAAGTCCCAAGTAGGACAGACTCAAAAGACTCAAGACTCCAAAAGCAAGAAAACAGGTTTAGAAAAATTACCAAAGTAATGCATTGGGTTTCTATGCTGCTGTGCAGATCTAGAAAATAAAAATAGAACCAGAGAGATAATGTCCTACTAACAGCAGCATAGTCCATCCTTATGTCTCCCAGTTGAACACACTCCCAGTGTTTGAACAATCCTAAGAACCCCTTATCAAACGCAGAACTGAACCAGAGTGTCAAAAAAGGACCAAATTCTCTGGCCAGTGATCTTTCCCATATGTATATGATAATCCCACCCTACCTGACCCAATGACAGACCACAACACAGGAATAGAATAAGAAATGAATCCAGATATCTACCCAACGTATTTTAAGTCTCCTCCAAACTCCTTGATCCCATAATGAACCTCCCCCCCTGGGCAAGTGCCCAAATAAAGACACACACAGGCTATATACACCAATAAACTCACACAAAAGAATATGGTTCCTATGCCACTTCCAGGTGCTATAAAATACAAAATTTGAGGGGGTGAGGAATAATGTCCTAAGGACAGTGGCATAGTTCCTCCTTATCTCTCCATGTTGAATGCAAACCTCCTGCATAATAAATCCTAAATACCACCAGGCTAAGGTAAAAGCAAACCATAAAGTAGATAAAGTACTAATATGGCTGCAATGTCCTAAAATCCTATGGTTAAAACACAAAAGAAACCACACAGGTGTATGAAAGACACACCAATTCACCATATCAGGCAAGGAACTACTTCTAAGGTTAACTACCCAAGGCCATTTCCAGTCCCTCAAAACTCCATGGTACCCAAAATACCCCCCACCCCAACTCCAAAAGGAGTGGACTGACTCAAGACTCAAAAGCAAGAAAAGGTTTAGAATCAAAACAAATAACAGGTTTTCAGGGCCATATCTAGTGCTAGGAAAAGAGAAAAACACAAGAAACAAGGAGAACCTAACAATATGACCCTGATCCATCCTTATAGCTCCTAGTTTAAGTCTTGTCCCAAGACACTCAAATCCTAAGCCCATACTCACAAAGAATAAGAAGCACACAGGAATAGAATCCAGAACACAACTCAAAAGACCAGGACTATGGTCAAAAAAGACTCTCAACACAGTAAACCCCAAAACACACACAGAGAAAGAAACAGGAAGGCACAAATGCCAGATCACTACCCCAAGCTGAAAGAAACTCCATATATCTCCCAAATTCCCACAATACCCCCCACCCCAGAACTTGACAGACTTTAAACCCATGTTAACCACCCCACCATCACAGTATACCATATTACCTATCCAGACATTATTCCATTTCAACCCTTTTAACATCCTTACAGAAACAAAACCCAACCCACAAAATAACCCACACCAGTCAGACCAGGCAGAAGCCAAACCCAGCCCAACTCCCACCCCACCCAACCAGAATAACCAAATTAAAATCAAATACCACATTGGTTAACCTGTTTAGCAGGGTCCCTCCATACCACCTTAAATCCCCAAACCTTACTCAGATGAATACTGCTAGGAGAAGCATAAATCTTAAGACCCAAAAGCCTTAATCTAACTGTCCCCTCAATCAACTTACACAAATCCAAAACTGATCTAGACTTGCTTTGAAAAATCCTCAGGTTTCTTTCTTGCCAAATGAAGTACACCATGGCAGCAAGCATCAGCCTCTGAATAACTCCCTTAATGGACTTCCTACCAGGGATCAAGGACAGTTCAAGGATACACTCATCCAAACTGTGAGGCATACTCTCTAATCCAGCAACAACTTTAAGCCCATCCCACACTGCAGCCGGGTAGTGACACTCAAAGAAAAGATGACTATGACTATCACAGACCTCCCCACAGAAAGAACAAAGAAGCTGATCCTTAACCTCCCATCTCATAAGCCTGTCCTGGGTCACAAGTCTATGTTGACAGGCTAACCACAAGATAAAGGCATGCTTAGGAATAGCTTGGCTAAACCAGATACTCCTAGCCCAGGTTTACCAACACTAAAGTCCTTGAAAGCTATACCAGTTTCAAATTGAACCAGTGTCTCCTCCTTAGTTTCCAAAAAGTGATATCCCTCTTCCCCTCAGTCAACAAGGGAGGAGACATCTGAAACAAACAAGGGAACTTAGCCCTCCATACCTCAGGCCAATTCCAATCCCCCCTCCCATCAATAACATCAGCAACAGTAGTAGTAAGATAGAATCCACCACCATGAATATCCCTAGGAGAGATAAACAGACTTAAAGGACTTAAGGGGCACCAGTTATCATACCAGACTGAGGTTGACCTGCCATCCCCAATACACTGCAAACAATGTGGCCAAATAACCTCTCTAAAATCAAGCATACTTTTCCAACTCCAACAAGCATCCCTTTTATTGCTGAAACCCCAAAAACTTAATCCTTTTAATCTATACAATTTAATCCATCTAGTCCATATAGAGTCCTTCCCAGAAACCAAGTTCCAAACATGTCTAGATAAGAGAGCCTGGTTTCTAATTCTCAAAGACCTTATTCCTAATCCACCCTGACTCCTAGGCAAACACACAGACTCCCAAGAGACTCTAACTTTCCCTTTAGCAGAATCAGCCTGTGACCATAGAAAACCACCCATAATCCTTTCTATATCATCAATGACACTACCAGGCAACCTAAATACAGCTGCCCAGTAAACCTGAAGAGAAGACAGCACAGATTTAATAAGTTGCAGCCTTCCAGCAAAGGATAATGCCTTGTTCTTCCAGTCCTCAACCCTTTTCCTCACTTTATCAACTAGCACTTTGCAGTCCTTGGTATATAATCTCTTAGATAAGAGGGGAACTCCAAGGTACCTCACAGGAAGAGACCCCTCCTTAAAAGGTAACAGATTCTTCAACCTCACCTTAATCCTATCAGTGACATTCCCAAAAAACATAGTACTCTTACCTAAATTAGGAACCAGCCCAGAAACCGAACTAAACTCCTCCAGAACAGCTTTGACAATCCTAATGGATGCTGAATTAGCATAAGAAAAAACCAGCAAATCATCTGCAAAACACACATGAGTTAAATTAAGGCCCTCACAACCCCAATGATATTTAAACTGCCCACTTTCAGCAATTTTCCTATCAAAAATGAGCTTAAAGACCTGCATCACAATGGTAAACAGATAGGGAGACATAGGGTCACCCTGTCTCAAACCCCTTTTCCCCTGAAAATAACCAATCATCTCCCCATTTACATTGATAGAATAGGCTGCAGGTCATAATCCAAGCAATCATACAAGGGTGAAATCCAAAGTTCACCAAGCAGGCTTCTAAAAAATCATGGTTAACAGTATCATAAGCCTTTTGAAGATCTATCTTCAAAGCAACTCTAGGAGCCCTCACTTTCAAATGATAGTGCCTTAATAACTCCTGAGACAATAGAATGTTATCACTAAAACACGAGTCTTTTCTTGTGTACGAATCTCTGTGTCATTGTCACATCGTGAGTCCGATTACCGTCCGGTCTGCTTCGTATCCCTTAACATAGTTTGTTGCATGATCAGATAACTTATGGCGTTCCCGTTCCTCAATTCGGGTGCCCGAAACTTCAAATGAACCGCTAGTTACGTCCATTAAAACACGAGTCTTTTCTTGTGTACGAATCTCTGTGTCATTGTCACATCGTGAGTCCGATTACCGTCCGGTCTGCTTTGTATCCCTTAACATAGTTTGTTGCATGATCTGATATCTTATGGCGTTCCCGTTCCTCCATTCGGGTACCCGAAACTTCATATTAACCGATAGTTCCGTCCATTAAAACTCGAGTCTTTTCTTGTGTACGAATCTCTGTGTCATTGTCCCATCGTGAGTTCGATTACCGTCCGGTCAGCTTCATATCCTTTATCTGAGTCT
Source organism: Ambrosia artemisiifolia (assembly GCA_032199755.1). Lineage (NCBI taxonomy): Eukaryota > Viridiplantae > Streptophyta > Magnoliopsida > Asterales > Asteraceae > Ambrosia > Ambrosia artemisiifolia. Next base: position 15,534,154 of record CM063529.1, read on the forward strand.
GTTGCATGCTCAGATATCTTATGGCCTTCACGTTCCTCCATTCGGGTGCCCGAAACTTCAAATGTACAGATAGTTACGTCCTTTAAAACTCGAGTCTTTTCTTGTGTACGAATCTCTATGTCATTGTCGCATTGTGAGTCCGATTACCGTCCGGTCAGCTTCTTATCCTTTATCTGAGTCTGTTGCATGCTTAGATATCTTATGGCCTTCCCGTTCCTAAATTCGGGAGCCCGAAACTTCAAATGAACCGCTAGTTACGTCCATTAAAACACGAGTCTTTTCTTGTGTACGAATCTCTGTGTCATTGTCCCATCGTGAGTCCGATTACCGTCCGGTAAGCTTCATATCCTTTATCTGAGTCTGTTGCATGCTCAGATATCTTATGGCCTTCCCGTTCCTCCATTCGGGTGCCCGAAACTTCAAATGAACCGCTAGTTACGTCTATTATAACACGAGTCTTTTCTTGTGTACGAATCTCTGTGTCATTGTCCCATCTTGAGTCCGATTACCGTCCGGTCAGCTTTATATCCTTTATCTGAGTCTGTTGCATGCTTAGATATCTTATGGCTTTCCCGTTCCTCAATTCGGGTGCCCGAAATTTCAAATGTACCTATAGTTACGTCCTTTAAAACTCGAGTCTTTTCTTGTGTACGAATCTCTATGTCATTGTCGCATCGTGAGTCCGATTACCGTCCGGTCAGCTTCATATCCTTTATCTGAGTCTGTTGCATGCTTAGATATCTTATGGCCTTCCCGTTCCTCAATTCGGGTGCCCGAAACTTCAAATGAACCGCTAGTTACGTCCATTAAAACACGAGTCTTTTCTTGTGTACGAATCTCTATGTCATTGTCACATCGTGAGTCCGATTACCGTCCGGTCAGCTTCGTATCCTTTAACGTAGTCTGTTGCATGATCAAATATCTTATAGCCTTCCAGTTCCTCCCTTCGGGTGCCCGAAACTTCATATGAACCGATAGTTACGTCCATTATAATTCGAGTCTTTTCTTGTGTACGAATCTCTGTGTCATTGTCGCATTGTGAGTCCGATTACCGTCCGGTAAGCTTCATATCCTTTATCTGAGTCTGTTGCATGATCAGATATCTTATGGCCTTCCCGTTCCTCCATTCGGGAGCCCGAAACTTCAAATGTACCGATAGTTACGTACTTTAAAACTCGAGTCTTTTCTTGTGTACGAATCTCTATGTCATTGTCTCATCGTGAATCCGATTACCGTCCGGTCAGCTTCATATCCTTTATGTGAGTCTGTTGCATGCTTAGATATCTTATGGCCTTCCCGTTCCTCAATTCGGGTGCCCGAAATTTCAAATGAACCACTAGTTACGTCCATTAAAACACGAGTCTTTTCTTGTGTACGAATCTCTGTGTCATTGTCACATCGTGAGTCCGATTACCGTCCGGTCTGCTTCGTATCCCTTAACATAGTTTGTTGTAAGATCAGATATCTTATGGCGTTCCCGTTCCTCCATTCTGGGGCCCGAAACTTCATATGAACCGATAGTTCCATCCATTAAAACTCGAGTCTTTTCTTGTGTACGAATCTCTGTGTCATTGTCCCATCGTGAGTCCGATTACCGTCCGGTCAGCTTCATATCCTTTATCTGAGTCTGTTGCATGCTTAGATATCTTATGGCTTTCCCGTTCCTCCATTCGGGTGCCAGAAACTTCAAATGAACCGCTATTTACGTTCATTAAAGCACGAGTCTTTTCTTGTGTACGAATCTCTGTGTCATTGTCAAATCGTGAGTCCGATTACCGTCCGGTCAGCTTCATATCCTTTATCTGAGTCTGTTGCATGCTTAGATATCTTATGGCTTTCCCGTTCCTCAATTCGGGTGCCCGAAATTTCAAATGTACCGATAGTTACGTCCTTTAAAACTCGAGTCTTTTCTTGTGTACGAATCTCTATGTCATTGTCTCATCGTGAGTCCGATTACCGTCCGGTCAGCTTCATATCCTTTATCTGAGTCTGTTGCATGCTTAGATATCTTATGGCCTTCCCGTTCCTCAATTCGGGTGCCCGAAACTTCAAATGAACCGCTAGTTACGTCCATTAAAACACGAGTCTTTTCTTGTGTACGAATCTCTATGTCATTGTCACATCGTGAGTCCGATTACCGTCCGGTCAGCTTCGTATCCTTTAACGTAGTCTGTTGCATGATCAAATATCTTATAGCCTTCCAGTTCCTCCCTTCGGGTGCCCGAAACTTCATATGAACCGATAGTTACGTCCATTATAACTCGAGTCTTTTCTTGTGTACGAATCTCTGTGTCATTGTTGCATTGTGAGTCCGATTACCGTCCGGTAAGCTTCATATCCTTTATCTGAGTCTGTTGCATGATCAGATATCTTATGGCCTTCTCGTTCCTCCATTCGGGAGCCCGAAACTTCAAATGTACCGATAGTTACGTACTTTAAAACTCGAGTCTTTTCTTGTGTACGAATCTCTATGTCATTGTCTCATCGTGAATCCGATTACCGTCCGGTCAGCTTCATATCCTTTATGTGAGTCTGTTGCATGCTTAGATATCTTATGGCCTTCCCGTTCCTTAATTCGGGTGCCCGAAATTTCAAATGAACCTCTAGTTACGTCCATTAAAACACGAGTCTTTTCTTGTGTACGAATCTCTGTGTCATTGTCACATCGTGAGTCCGATTACCGTCCGGTCTGCTTCGTATCCCTTAACATAGTTTGTTGTAAGATCAGATATCTTATGGCGTTCCCGTTCCTCCATTCTGGGGCCCGAAACTTCATATGAACCGATAGTTCCGTCCATTAAAACTCGGTTCTTTTCTTGTGTACGAATCTCTGTGTCATTGTCCCATCGTGAGTCCGATTACCGTCCGGTCAGCTTCATATCCTTTATCTGAGTCTTTTGCATGCTTAGATATCTTATGGCTTTCCCGTTCCTCCATTCGGGTGCCCGAAACTTCAAATGAACCGCTATTTACGTTCATTAAAGCACGAGTCTTTTCTTGTGTACGAATCTCTGTATCATTGTCCCATCGTGAGTCAGATTACCGTCCGGTCAGCTTCATATCCTTTTTTTTTTGGTAAAAGGAGGCGGCACTCCTGGTAAATTTTATTAATAACAAAAAATATATACACCTAAGAGATTGGCATCCCGGGACATACCCCAAGGACCAAAACCCAATCTCAAAGCCCGTGGTCTAACAATGGGACTATCCAAACGTCCCGACCACAGGCTCCACTATACAATCAAAAAGTCAAAAACAAAGCACACAGCTAATAGACCAAGGCCACACCCGGCTTTGGTCAAAATCCAAACCAAATACAAAAAACAAACTGCAAATCACATTACAAATACTAGACATGAAAACAAAATCATTAAACAAAAAGCATCCAGCCCAACAACGATCTTCAAGTCTTCTAGTCTCTAAATATCTCTTATCCTTCCAAATGCCAAACTTCATATCCATACGCTGCATAAGTCTCCAGCTACAGCATTCCAAGCACTCCAACCTACTGCTGACCCAGTTGCCAACTACCCAACAAACCAGCTGAAACCAACAGGCATTGAAGTGAGCAGCATCCAAGCATCCTTGTAGATCAGCATCCACCATTAAATCATCAACCCTAGCATACTTCTAGTCATCTTCAGGAAAGTGAGCAGCATTAGCAACACATCTTCCAATCTTCTGCAAACCACCATACTTCATCCACACCAAATATCTCCATATTTCATCACTAGTCTTGTGAATAGCCCCCATCAGCTCCTTAACATCGTTTAGCAACATTTTATAGTAATCCAGCCATTTACTCCTCCTGAAAAGAAACCAAAAGCACCCATGCTCTCTCTTTCCCATAAAATATAAATCCCCCAGCTTATAAAATTTCAGAATCATTCCAATACCTTGGTCAAAAGGATAATAAGCTTTAGCCTTATGACCCAGCCAAGTACCAGCCCAGCATAAACACCTATTCCACCCCTCCCATAATATCCAGCAAATGATATTATTGAACCACATTTGCAATAAACTCATTGAATAACAAAATCCCAAACAGCAGCAGCTAGACTGACCTGCCTAGTCTTCTTAAAAGAAAGACCCATTAGCCTTAATCTCACACTATCTTTTATTTGATTACTAATCATCAAAACAGAGTTTCTTCCTTTTTTAAACACCCTGCTATTTCTTTCTCTCCAAATAAAATAGATACATGCAGCAACCACCAATTTTTGAATAACACCCCACACAGACTTACCAGCCTTCTGACTTTCAAAAAAAGTAACCAGATTATCCCATGAATCAGGAGCTGAATCCAATTTAGCAATAGTCTTTAAACTTCTCCAAACAGCACCAGCAAATTCACATTCAAAGAACAAATGGTTATGACTGTCTGGACCCTTATTACAAAACATACAATTCAGATCATCTCTTTTACTCCACATAATCATTCTATCATGTGTTGGTAGCCTATACTTAAAGGCTAACCAAGTTATGAAAGCATGCCTTGGAATACATTGGCTAAACCAAACAAATTCACCCCATTTAACAATAGGCCCCTTCCTACAAAGCTTCTGGTAAACAACTTTTGAAGAAAAAGGAACCAATTTATCATTCTCATCTTTCCAAAGATAACAATCTTTACTAGTATTATCAATAACAGGAGCTTCATTAGTAACCAACCATGGGTATTTAGATTCCCAATCAGTTGGCACATTCCATCTACCATTAAGAACCAAATCAGCAATTTTACAATCCCAGCCCAAACCAATTTCTCTAATATCTCTCCTGTCTATCAAATTAATCAAAGGACCCTTATCATGCCATGAATCATACCAAGCACTAATAGATTTCCCATTACCCACTTTAGCAAAATAATTATTCTTAACAAAACTTCTGCACCCTAAAATTTGTTTCCAATACCAAGTATCAGAGTTTGTCTCCTCAATGGACCAGAAATTCTTCCCCTGCAATCTATAATGAATCACCCAACTGACCCAGATAGAATCCCTTTTATTCAAAATAATCCAAATGTGCTTGGTCATCAATGCTATGTTCCTATCCTTAAGGGAGGATATAGCTAAACCACCCTGGTTCTTGGCCAAACAAACATCATCCCACCTCACCCTAGCAGCCCCTGGCTTATATTCCCCACTACTCCATAAAAAAATTCTAATTATCCTCTCTATATCATCATGAATCCCACTAGGTAAAATAAACATAGAAGCCCAATACACAGTAAGAGAAGACAAAATAGAATGAACCAACTGAAGTCTACCCACATAAGAAAGGAACTTATTTCTCCAATCATTGGTTCTGTTTTTAACTTTATCAACAAGAACCTCACACTCTTTCAAACATAACCTTTTAGAACTCAAGGGAATCCCTAAATACTTAACAGGGAATTCCCCCTTCTTAAAAGGAAGAAGACTCTCAATACTAGTCTGAACTTCAGCATCAACATTGCCAAAAAATATTTCACTTTTATTTTGGTTAGGGAACAAACCTGAACAGGAGCTAAACTCATCCAAAGCCTTTTTTAAAATACTCCAAGAATACACATCAGCAGCTCCAAAGAGGAATAAATCATCAGCAAAACAAAGATTGGTGAGCTTAACTGCTTCACACTTCCAATGATATAAGAAATTGTCAGCTCTCAAGACTTGCCTCATAATCATCAGATTAAGAACTTCCATCACCAATGTAAATAAATAAAGGGAGATAGGATCCCCTTGCCTCAAACCCTTCTCCCCCCTAAAAAAACCATAAAGGTCCCCATTCACATTAATAGAATAAGACATAGAAGTTAAACAAACCATGATCCACTGAATGAACTTCTCATGAAAACCATATTGGATTAGACATTGATGCACAAAAGCATGATCAACAGAGTCATATGCCTTCTTCAAATCAATCTTAATAGCTACTCTAGGAACTCCCCTGACCCAATTATAACCCTTAATTAATTCTTGGGCAAGCAGTATATTATCACTTATCATCCTTCCTGGTACAAAGGCACTTTGAGAGTTACTGACCAGCAATCCCAGATAATCTTTAAGTTTATTACAAATAACCTTGCTGATGCATTTATAGACCACATTACAACAGGCAATTGGTCTAAATTCACTAACCAATTTAGGATTCTTCACTTTAGGGATGACAGAGATAACAGTGGCATTAACCTCTTTTAACAGCTTACCACTATCAAAAAACTCCTGCACAGCCTTGCAAATATCATCTCCAACAATTTCCCAGGAACTCTTAAAGAACTTAGCAGTGTAGCCATCAGGACCAGGGCCTTATTATCCTCAATTTGAAACATTGCCATCTTCACCTCTTCCTTAGAAACCCTCCTAACCATGAAGTCAACCACACCTTCAGGAAGTTTCTTAGTAAAAAGGGACTCAGGGTCACTAATAACATTCACCACCCCTTTCTTTCCCAGCATGCCAGAAAAGAATTTCACAAAAGCATTCCCAATATCCTTACTTTCATAAGAACATCCTTCATCATCCTCAATCTGAACAATTTTATTAATAGCCTGTCTTTGCTTCACTGAGTGATAGAAATATTTAGAGTTTCTATCTCCAACTTTTAACCAATGCACCTTAGATTTCTGCTTTAACAATGCCTCCTCCTCACACACAGCTTCATTAAAACTCTTTATATAAACAGCCTCCTCCATCCTCAACTCCTCATTAGTAGGATCATTAACAATATCAGCTTGAATTTTCGTTAACTCCTGCTCAAGCTTTTCAACCTTGTTATGCAGATTACCACTATTAAAATGCAATTTCCTCAGAGGCTTCTTCAAAGCCTTAAGTTTAGAAACAATACCAAACATCTCATAACCCTGAACCTCCATAGACCAGCAGTTCTTGACAAGAGGAAGAAACTCCCCTTTATCAGCCAAATAATTCCAGAATCTGAAAGTTTTATTCCTAGCCTTTAGATTCAAAGGCCAAGAAAGAACAGCAGGGGAGTGATCAGAAGAAAAGAAAGGGAGGAATTTAACCACAGCAGCAGGAAATATCCTCAAAAAATCAACATTTCCCAAAACTCTGTCCAATTTCTCAAGAATACCATCAACCTTACCTGGCTTTTGATTCCAAGTGAATCTAAAACCAGTCCAAGGAATATCCACCACAGAAATATCATTCACACAGTCTTTAAAATCAACCATACCATAATTGGTACCTTCAGCCTTAATATTCTTCTCAGAGGAATCCAGAATAGCATTAAAATCTCCTAAAATAGCCCAAGGATTATTCTGCAATAGACTAGCATGATTTCTTAAATTATCCCATAGAGGTCTCCTACCAGGAATTTTAGTACAGCCATAAACAAAAGAACCAAAAAACTTCTGATCATTATTAAGAGGACAGATCAAGCAATGAATTACCTGATCAGTCATACTTAATAAAACAACATCAACCACTCTGCTATCTCACCCCACCAAAATTCTAGTCCAATCATGACAAACATCAGCATTAGAAATCCACTGCCACTTCTCCATAATACCAGAACTCACCTTAGGCAAATTAACAGAGTTTACTCTAGTCTCTAAAAGACCACATATACTAATATTATTCTCAAAAATCAGCTTTCTAACATGACTTTGCTTGGAGGTCTTAGACAACCCCCTAACATTCCAAACCATAATACTATTCATCATTAACAACTATTCAAAACAGAAGAGTTCTTCATTCCAGAAGAACCCCCAGCCCCATCAATATCAGCCCCATCACACTTCATAAACACTGCATTCTCATCACTTTCTGATAAAACCTCATTAGTCTCCATAAGCTTATCAAACATTATTTTGTCCCATTGTTCAAAAAATAGTTTAACCTGCCCTATATTCCACTTCCTCATAACTTCATTTGAAGGACAAGTTTTGTTAATAACATAATGAGCCACTTCATTAAATTGATCATCATTCATCTTAAAATAACCAGTTTTCACATTAACCTTAGTCTCCAAACTAGGCCCCTTCACAGCAGTAGGATTAGAATCCATTTTGTTGCATTCAGGAACCATACCAGCATCACTAGAACAACCAACCCCATCCCCTTGCCTAACCTCCATATTCTCCTGCATAACAGCTTTCCCTTTAACCCCATTATCAGCCTTTGTATCCATACCCAAATCCCCTTTTAAAGCCTCAAAACTATTCTTCAAAATAATCTTACTAGCCTCCCCACTAACATTAGTCTCACCTTTTTTAATCCACCTTGCATTCTTACTCTTCTGCCCACTAACACTCTTATTCTCTCCACCCTTCATCCCTCCACTAGCAACCCCATCTCCAATAGCATTCACTCTATTCCCACCATATCTTCTAAAATTCCCAAAACCCTGACCTCCACCCTGCCTACCAACCACATCTTCATTATTAGTAACCACTCTATTATTCTTCCCAACTGTTACAAACCCATCATTATCAACACCAGACACTGGAAAATTAGCTTCAGTAGCCTTAAACAAATCCTTCAGCAACTGCTCAGTCTTTCCAGCCATCTCCTCTTCAGACAACACCCTTGATTTACACCCCTCATAGTCATGCCCAAAAACTTTACATACAGAGCATTTTTTAACTTTAACCTGATATTCAACTCTAACTTGCTTAATGAATGCAGGCTTACCATCATCCTCAGGATAATAAGCATTCACAAAATCTGGCAATGTTTTATCAGCTTTCACCTCCACTAATACTCTAGCAAAACCAGCCCTCCCTTCCTTTTTACTACACCTCAATGCAGTTATCTTATCCAACATTATAGGATTCCCTATACAACTCACCATACTACAAATACTCTCCCGATTCCATAATTCCATTGCCATGTTAGGTATAGTAACCCAAATGGGAATAGAGTAAGGTTCCACCCTGTCCAGGTTAATGCCAACTTCCCACTTTTTAATACATAAAGGTATATCATTAATCAGCCAAGGCCCCTGATGAACGACATCATACATCCCTACTTCAGACTTGAACTTAAAGAAAAACACATCATTCCCATTAGACGAAATCTCCAGCAACCCAAACTTCTTCCACATTCTAAACAAATGATATCGAACCATTCCTAAAGACAACTTTTGCCCCACAAAGTAACCATATAGATAGTTTTTATAGGCAGCTTTAGCCTCCACTAACTTCTCTGGTTTTATCACAGCAACAACCTCCCCTGTCTCTAAAACCTTAGGAGGATAAAAAGTAACTTTGGTGTTTAAAACTTCAACATTCTGCTCCTTCGTTACATCAGCAAAAGACACTCCCTTCAACTTCTGAGCCTCATTTCTCCCTCCAGTTTTATTAGCAGCAAACTCAACATTCTCATTTAAAACCACAGTATTCAAAATAGACTTAGGAAGAGGCTTTAGCTTATTAACATTATCCATATCTTCTTTAGAGAGTTTATAAGAACTCATCTCATCAGATTTCTTCTTAATCGGAACCTTCATTGAGGGGCTTTTCAATTTACCCCTCCATGGCAACTTCAACTTAGTATCCCCTTTTTTACTAGCCTCCTCCCTCTCAACTTCCATATTACTGTTATCAGCACTAGCCTTATCAGCTTCAACATCCCCTGATTTGCCCTTAGCCTCTGCCATAGCTTTAGCTTTAGCCTCAGCAATAGCCTTAGCTTTAGCCACATCTTTCAAAATCAAATCACACTTCCCACCCAGTAAAAAAGAGCCATCATCATCAACAGCTACTCCACCCCCTGCACCTGGACTAAATTCAAACTTCTGGGCATTCACAGAGAGTTGCAACCTCAGATCCCCATTCTTAACATACACACCCTCATCACCTTTCTTCCCAACAAGTAATTTAACACATTTCTTAGCAGATTTAGCCCCTTCCACTTCATTCAATATCTCCTTAGTATTAACCACATCAGGTAGAACATCCTCAGCATTAGGACATCCACCATCCATTCTCACCCTAACATAACTACTATCATCCCAAAGAGCTTTAGCAGATTTCACCCTGGCTCCCTCATTCATAACAGATCTTTTCTTCCTCTTGTTTAAAAACATAAACTGAGCTTCCATACCACAATCATAGACATTAGAATTAACATCTAACTGAGGAAACTTAATACCCTTACTCCCCTTCTCAACCAACCCATACTTCCCAATAGATTTCCCAGTAACATAATCTCCATACACCCTTTTACCCAAGAAATTAGCAATAATTCCCAGAATCCTACCATACTGACCCTTCAGACTGTTAACAAAGTCATAGTTCTTCCCCTCAACCTCAATCCACTAATGAGTTAACCAAGTCAACCTCCCCGATACCAGCCAACTTAATCAACTCCAGCTGCTCATTAATCATTCTAAACTTCCAATTATCCCCAAACATAGCCTTCATAAAACCAACAATCTCCACACTAAACATAATAGAATCAGAACGACCATTAAAGTTACGAGACAAAATTACCTGAGAATCCACCGATTTCTTAATAACATCAGAATCCTTCTCAATAACAACAGTATCAGAACTTCTCATAAGCCCTCCATCATCGATAACCTTAGTAACCACATCAGTGTTCATAAGATCCAATTCAACCACCAACGAATCCGGAGGATCAGCCGGAGGTGGGTCCGGAATCGGAACCCTAACAGCAGAACTCATGGTCGTGAACTGTGAAGATTCCAATTGATGCAAATCAATTGGAACAGTTAAACACAACAGATCGAAGAAGAAACAGGGAAGAAATTAGGGTTAGAAAAGATGCGGGAAAAGAAAAACGAGGAAGAGACACTGTTTCATCAAAATCGCCCAAAACAGAGAGAGAAAACCCTAGCTAGCTTCATATCCTTTATCTGAGTCTGTTGCATGCTCAGATATCTTATGGCCTTCCCGTTCCTCCATTCGGGTGCCCGAAACTTCAAATGAACCGCTAGTTACGTCCATTAAAACACGAGTCTTTTCTTGTGTACGAATCTCTGTGTCATTGTCCCATCGTGAGTCCGATTACCGTACGGTCAGCTTCATATCCTTTATCTGAGTCTGTTGCATGCTTAGATATCTTATGGCTTTCCCGTTCCTCAATTCGGGTGCCCGAAGTTTCAAATGTACCGATGATACGTCCTTTAAAACTCGAGTCTTTTCTTGTGTACGAATCTCTATGTCATTGTCGCATCGTGAGTCCGATTACCGTCCGGTTAGCTTCATATCCTTCATCTGAGACTGTTGCATTCTTAGATATCTTATGGCCTTCCCATTCCTCAATTCGAGTGCCCGAAACTTCAAATGAACCGCTAGTTACGTCCATTAAAACACGAGTCTTTTCTTGTGTACGAATCTCTGTGTCATTGTCACATCGTGAGTCCGATTACCGTCTGGTCTGCTTCGTATCCCTTAACATAGTTTGTTGCATGATCAGATATCTTATGGCGTTCCCGTTCCTCAATTCGAGTGCCCGAAACTTCAAATGAACCGCTAGTTACGTCCATTAAAACACGAGTCTTTTCTTGTGTACGAATCTCTGTGTCATTGTCACATCGTGAGTCCGATTACCGTCCGGTCTGCTTCGTATCCCTTAACATAGTTTGTTGCATGATCTGATATCTTATGGCGTTCCCGTTCCTCCATTTGGGTGCCCGAAACTTCATATGAACCGATAGTTCCATCCATTAAAACTCGAGTCTTTTCTTGTGTACGAATCTCTGTTTCATTGTCCCATCGTGAGTCCGATTACCGTCCGGTCAGCTTTATATCCTTTATCTGAGTCTGTTGCATGCTCAGATATCTTATAGCCTTCCCGTTCCTCCATTCGGGTGCCCGAAATTTCATATGAACCGATAGTTACGTCCATTATAACTCGAGTCCTTTCTTGTGTATGAATCTCTGTGTCATTGTCGCATCGTGAGTCCGATTACCTTCCGGTCACCTTCGTATCCTTTATCAGAGTCTGTTGCATGCTCAGATATCTTATGGCCTTCCCGTTCCTCCATTCGGGTGCCCGAAACTTCAAATGAACCGCTAGTTACGTCCATTAAAACACGAGTCTTTTCTTGTCTACGAATCTCTGTGTCATTGTCCCATCGTGAGTCCGATTACTGTTCGGTAAGCTTCATATCCTTTATCTGAGTCTGTTGCATGCTCAGATATCTTATGGCCTTCCCGTTCCTCCATTCGGGTGCCCGAAACTTCAAATGAACCGCTAGTTACGTCCATTAAAACACGAGTCTTTTCTTGTGTACGAATCTCTATGTCATTGTCCCATCGTGAGTCCGATTACCGTCCTGTCAGCTTCATATCCTTTATCTGAGTCTGTTGCATGCTTAGATATCTTATGGCTTTCCCGTTCCTCAATTCGGGTGCCCGAAGTTTCAAATGTACCGATGTTACGTCCTTTAAAACTCGAGTCTTTTCTTGTGTACGAATCTCTATGTCATTGTCGCATCGTGAGTCCGATTACCGTCCGGTTAGCTTCATATCCTTTATCTACTGAGTCTGTTGCATGCTTAGATATCTTATTACCTTCCCATTCCTCAATTCGGGTGCCCGAAACTTCAAATGAACCGCTAGTTACGTCCATTAAAACACGAGTCTTTTCTTGTGTACGAATCTCTGTGTCATTGTCACATCGTGAGTCCGATTACCGTCTGGTCTGCTTCGTATCCCTTAACATAGTTTGTTGCATGATCAGATATCTTATGGCGTTCCCGTTCCTCAATTCGGGTGCCCGAAACTTCAAATGAACCGCTAGTTACGTCCATTACAACACGAGTCTTTTCTTGTGTACGAATCTCTGTGTCAATGTCACATCGTGAGTCCGATTACCGTACGGTCTGCTTCGTATCCCTTAACATAGTTTGTTGCATGATCTGATATCTTATGGCATTCCCGTTCCTCCATTCGGGTGCCCGAAACTTCATATGAACCGATAGTTCCGTCCATTAAAACTCGAGTCTTTTCTTGTGTACGAATCTCTGTGTCATTGTCCCATCGTGAGTCCGATTACCGTCCGGTAAGCTTCATATCCTTTATCTGAATCTGTTGCATGCTCAGATATCTTATGGCCTTCCCGTTCCTCCATTCGGGTGCCCGAAACTTCAAATGAACCGCTAGTTACGTCCATTAAAACACGAGTCTTTTCTTGTGTACGAATCTCTGTGTCATTGTCCCATCGTGAGTCCGATTACCGTCCGGTCAGCTTCATATCCTTTATCTGAGTCTGTTGCATGCTTAGATATCTTATGGCTTTCCCGTTCCTCAATTCGGGTGCCCGAAATTTCAAATGTACAGATAGTTACGTTCTTTAAAACTCGAGTCTTTTCTTGTGTACGAATCTCTGTGTCATTGTCGCATTGTGAGTCCGATTACCATCCGGTCAGCTTCATATCCTTTATCTGAGTCTGTTGCATGCTCAGATATCTTATGGCCTTCACGTTCCTCCATTCGGGTGCCCAAAAACTTCAAATGTACAGATAGTTACGTCCTTTAAAACTCGAGTCTTTTTTTGTAATCTCTATGTCATTGTCGCATCGTGAGTCCGATTACCGTCCGGTCAGCTTCATATCCTTTATCTGAGTCTGTTGCATGCTTAGATATCTTATGGCCTTCCCGTTCCTCAATTCGGGTGCCCAAAACTTCAAATGAACTGCTAGTTACGTCCATTAAAACACGAGTCTTTTCTTGTGTACGAATCTCTGTGTCATTGTCACATCGTGAGTCCGATTACCATCCGGTCTGCTTCGTATCCCTTAACATAGTTTGTTGCATGATCCGATATCTTATGGCGATCCCGATCCTCCATTCGGGTGCCCGAAACTTCAAATGAACCGATAGTTCCGTCCATTAAAACTCGAGTCTTTTCTTGTGTACGAATCTCTGTGTCATTGTCCCATCGTGAGTCCGATTACCGTCCGGTCAGCTTCGTATCCTTTAACATAGTCTATTGCAAGATCAAATATCTTATAGCCTTCCCGTTCCTCCATTCGGGTGCCCGAAACTTCATATGAACCGATAGTTACGTCCATTATAACTCGAGTCCTTTCTTGTGTACGATCTCTGTGTCATTGTCGCATCGTGAGTCCGATTACCTTCCGGTAACCTTCGTATCCTTTATCAGAGTCTTTTGCATGCTCAGATATCTTATGGCCTTCCCGTTCCTCCATTCGGGTGCCCGAAACTTCGAATGAACCGCTAGTTACGTCCATTAAAACACGAGTCTTTTCTTGTGTACGAATCTCTGTGTCATTGTCCTATCATGTGAGTCCGATTACCTTCCAGTCAGCTTCATATCCTTTATCTGAGTCTGTTGCATGCTTAGATATCTTATGGCTTTCCCGTTCCTCAATTCGGGTGCCTGAAGTTTCAAATGTACCGATGTTACGTCCTTTGAAACTCGAGTCTTTTCTTGTGTACGAATCTCTGTGTCATTGTCCCATCGTGAGTCCGATTACCGTCCGGTAAGCTTCATATCCTTTATCTGAGTCTGTTGCATGCTCTGATATCTTATGGCCTTCCCGTTCCTCCATTCAGGTGCCCGAAACTTCAAATGAACCGCTAGTTACGTCCATTAAAACACGAGTCTTTTCTTGTGTACGAATCTCTGTGTCATTGTCCCATCGTGAGTCCGATTACCATCCGGTCAGCTTCATATCCTTTATCTGAGTCTGTTGCATGCTTAGATATCTTATGGCTTTCCCGTTCCTCAATTCGGGTGCCCGAAATTTCAAATGTACAGATAGTTACGTCCTTTAAAACTCGAGTCTTTTCTTGTGTACGAATCTCTGTGTCATTGTCGCATTGTGAGTCCGATTACCATCCGGTCAGCTTCATATCCTTTATCTGAGTCTGTTGCATGCTCGGATATCTTATGGCCTTCACCTTCCTCCATTCGGGTGCCCAAAAACTTCAAATGTATAGATAGTTACGTCCTTTAAAACTCGAGTCTTTTTTTGTGTACGAATCTCTATGTCATTGTCGCATCGTGAGTCCGATTACCGTCCGGTCAGCTTCATATCCTTTTTTTTTGGTAAAAGGAGGCGGCACTCCTGGTAAATTTTATTAATCACAAAAAAATATATATACACCTAAGGGATCGGCATCCCGGGACATACCCCAAGGACCAAAACCCGATCCCAAGCCATGGTCTAACAATGGGACTATCCAAGCGTCCCGACCATGAGCTCAACTATACAATCAAATCAAAACAAACAAAAAAACCACACAGCTAGAGACCCAGCCACAACCGGCTAAAGTCTAAACCTATCAAGTCCAAACAAAAGACAACCAAAACAAAACAAACAACTAAAAACAAAGTAAGCAGAACAGCAGCCAGTCTTCAGGTCTTCAACAACTCCAGCAGCCAAACTGCAAATCTTCAAGAAAGTCCAGCAGCCACAACCCACAATCATCTCCAGCCACCCATCAGCAGCATACAACAACATAACACCACAATACCAATAAACAGACCCAAACTGCCTCTCACCCATCTGACCCATTAACACTTACACAAACATAACATCTCAATTCCTGGATCAAAAGGGAACCATAAATCAACCTGCTGCCCACTACCAGACTCCCACCCATAATCTACCCCATTATATCTACTAATGAGTCTAAAATCAATATCCAACCATACCAGCAGAATTAACAACCAGCCAAATCCCAACCACCTATAATCACTACACCAATAACAAATAACATTAGTATAAAGGGACCTCCACTCCATGTTTACTGATTTCAAAATTCCACACAGCAGCAGCCAATCTAGCCTGCATCCCATCCTTAACTTTTATACTCTTCATTTTTAAAGTTATCACCTCCTGAATTAAACCACACACAATCTTAGCATTCCTTCTCTTTTTACTGAAAAGTCTTTGATTTCTCTCCTGCCAAACAAAGTAAACAGCAGCAGCAATAACCAATCTCTGAATAGTACCCCAAATCCCCTTACTAGCTTTTCCTTTTTCCACAAAATCAACTATCCCATCCCACTCATCAGGAATGTCTCTAAATCTAGCAAGTTCCCTCAGTTTCCACCAGATACCCCTAGCATAATCACACTTAAAGAAGAGGTGCTGATGACTATCAGGTTCCTTTCCACATAAACTGCAAGAAAGATTAACATCTTGTTTCCAGCATGCTATCTTATCTTGAGTAGGCAATCTACTTTTAAAAGCCAGCCAAGTTATGAAAGTATGCCTAGGGATGCTACTTCCAAACCATACAAATTTATGCCAACCCACTTCATCACTCTCTTTAACTATGTCATCATAAACAGCTTTAGATGAAAAAGGAACAAATTTACCTCTTTTGCTTAGCCAACAAAACTCATCAGCTTTCCCAGCAACTATAATAGGCAAATAGTCTCTAAAAAACACAGGGTACTTCTCCCTCCAGTCCTCAGGAACTATCCAACCATCAGCCCCAATCAGATCAGCAACCTTATCTTTTAAGTCAAATCCAGCAGCTCTAATTTCCCTTCTATTAATGTGATCTATCAATGGCCCATTGACATGCCACTGATCAAACCACACATTTATTGTCTTACCATTTCCAATTTTAGCCACACAATGCTGTCTAAACAGCCTTCTAAAGCCCAGAATCTGCTTCCAATGCCAAGAATCAGAGTTCACCTCACCAATTTCCCAAAAACTCTTCCCATGCAGTTTATAAAACTTAACCCATTGTACCCAAACAGATTTTCTATCAGTCACAATACTCCACATATGTTTAGCTACTAATGCTAAATTTCTCTCTTTTAAAGAAGTTAACCCCAGACCACCCTGACTTTTCCTTAAACAAAGTTCCTCCCAAGCAACTTTAGCACTCCCCTGCTTATACTCCCCTTGACACCACAAAAACCCTCTACACAATCTTTCCACATCAGCATTCAAATTATCAGGTAGAATAAACAGAGATGCCCAATATACTGTTAGAGAGGATAAAACAGACTTCAAAAGCTGAACTCTACCAGCATATGAGAGAAATTTATTCCTCCAGTCTTCTATTCTTCTTTTCACCTTCTCAAGCAAAGCCCCACAATCTTTTTGATATAATTTCCTGGAAGCCAGAGGAATACCCAAATACTTTAGTGGGAGTTGACCCACCTTAAAAGGAAGAATTCTCAAAATATCATCCTGACTCTTCTTATCCACATTGCCAAATATTATCTCACTCTTACCCATGTTTGGTTTTAATCCTGAATAGGCACCAAACTCCTCCAACACTTCTTTTATAACCTTTATAGACTCACCACAAGCACTACTAAAAATGAATAAATCATCAGCAAAACACAAGTGTGTAAGCTGTAATTTATCACACTTCCAGTGATAAACAAAATTCTCCTCAGATCTAATTCTCCTCTTCATCAGCAAATTTAAAACCTCCATGACTATTGTGAACAGATATGGAGACACCGGATCACCCTGCCTAAGACCCTTCTCACCCTTAAAATATCCAAACAGCTGGCCATTAAGACTTATAGAATAGGACACAGTCTTCAAGCAGGTCATAATCCACCCAATGAATTTTGAATCAAATCCAAAGTGTATCAGGCAATTTTCCAAAAAATTATGATCAACAGAGTCATAAGCTTTCTGTAAATCCACCTTCAAAGCCACCCTAGGATATCCCCTTTTCCAATCATACCCCTTCACAAGTTCTTGTGCAAGCAGAATATTATCACTAATCAACCTACCTGGCACAAAGGCACTTTGGGATACATCCACAATCTGATCCAACACCTTCATAAGTCTATTACAGATCACCTTACTAATACATTTATATATAACATTGCAGCAAGCAATAGGTCTAAATTGATTGACCATAGTAGGAGCTTGAACCTTGGGGATAAGAGAGATAACTGTTGCATTAATTTGTTTCAACATCTTTCCATTCTCAAAGAACTCCTGCACAGCAGCTGTTACTTCATCCCCTATAACACTCCAAGCAGCTTTAAAGAACCTAGCTGAATATCCATCTGGCCCAGGGGCCTTATTGTCTTCAATCTGAAACATTGCAATTTTAACCTCCTCCTTAGAAACACTTCTAACCATGTCTTTAGCAGAATTCTCAGAAATCCTCTTAATAAACAAAGACTGAGGATCCTGAATAGTTTCAACATTATCCCTGCTTCCCATCATACTAATAAAATAGTCCACAAAGGCACTTCCCACATTCTTTTCTTCATAAACCAACCCATTAATATCCTCTATTTGCACCACTTTCCCCCTAGACTGCCTTTGCTTAACAGAATGAAAGAAATATTTATTATTATTATCCCCCACTTTAAGCCAGTGCACTCTAGATTTCTGCTTCAGAAACATCTCTTCATCCAAAACAGCCTCATTATAAGCTTTAACATACACCTCTTCTTCCTCCCTTAGGTACTCATTATCAGGATCTTTGGTCATTTCCTCTTGAATACTTTCCAACTCCACTTTTAATAACTCCACCTTCTTATAAAGATTTCCATTAAGAAAATTTAACTTTCTAAATGGTTTCTTCAGATTCTTAAGTTTGGTAACCACACTAAACATTTTGCATCCACCAACTCTATTACCCCAAACATCCTTAACAATCTCCAAGAACTCAGGTTTCTCAGCAAGAAAGTTCCAAAACTTAAAAGGTTTTGGATCCTTTTTATGAGATAGAGCACAGAACACAACCACAGGTGCATGATCCGACAAATAGAAAGGCAAAAATTTTGCATTAATATTAACAAAAGATTTGAGAAACAAAGCATTACCCATAGCCCTATCCAACTTTTCAAGAATACCATCAGTTTTGCCCACCTTCTGATTCCATGTGTACTCTAAACCAGTAAAAGGCAAATCCTCAACTTTTAGCTCAGCCACACACTCTCTGAATTCTTGCATACCATAAAGAGAATAACCCAGCTCACAATTTTTCTCTCTAGGGTCTAAGATAGCATTAAAATCACCAGCCAATAACCAGGGATTATCACCAATCTTACCAGCCATTTTGCTAAGCTCATTCCACAGAGTTCTCCTACCAGCCACATTAGTAAACCCATACACAAAAGAACAGGAGAAATATAACACTGAATGCATTGATCAGATTTATGCAAAACCATAACATCCACCTTGCTAGCATCCCAACCCACCACAATTCTAACCCAGCTAGGACAGAAATCCCCATTATTCACCCAAACCCAACTATTCATAACACCCTTACAAGCCTTCTCAATCTCCAAAGGGTTCACCCTGGTCTCCACAAGACTACACACATTAACCTTATTACTCCCAATTAACCTATTAATCTGCCTCTGCTTAACAGACTTGCACATCCCTCTCACATTCCAGGACATGATATTAATCTTCATAACAACTATCATTATACTTCTCAGAAGGCTTCAGACCTGAAGACCCTTCCCCACCATTATCACAATTCATATTAATCACCCCTGTGCCAATTTCAGAACTCAAATTCTCCAGCCTAACAAGATCATCCATCATTATTTTATCCCACTGTTCAAAAAACAATTTTACCTGCCCAATAGTCCATTTTCTAAGAATGTCATTTGAAGGGCAGCTTTTACTAGTAAGAAACTGAGCTACCTCCTCAAACTGCTTCTCAGTAATCTTAAAATAACCACTTTTAGTATCAACTTTAGTATCAATTCTAGTTCGAGCATCAAATCCCACCCCTTGATTCCCCTTAGCTGGAATAGACTCCACACCCCCAGTCTTCTTAACCAAATTCTCACCCTTAATACTCTCCTCACTTCCAACACTAGACCTCCCACTAGGCTTCTCTCCTATATGGATTCCCCCATCCCTAGGCTTCCCACCACTAAGACTACCCCCAGACTCTTCAACTTTTCTTTGAGGCCCTTGCTTAGTATCACCAATGATAGACTTCCCCTTAACATCCTGCCTACCATTCTGGCCTACCACATTCTCCTCTACCAAACAATTCTCATCATTCAAAATTTCAAACCTATTTCTCCCCTCAAACCTCCTCCTATTAGCCATTCCTCCTCTATTACCACTTTGAAAGCCACCTCTCACAGGCCTGTACCCCTGATTACCCCTACCCTGAAAACCACCTCTACCATTAAAACCACCCTGAACATGACCACCACCTCTACCCTGGTCTCCCCTTCTAAAGTCTCTATTATAATCCCCAAAACCACCCTGACTACCATTATTCCTCTCCCCTTTATTGTTCCTCCCCACAATAGTAAAACCATCAGTATCAATCCCTGAAACAGGATAGTTCTTGACAGCAGAACTATTAATCTCATCCAAAAGCCTCTTAGATTTCTCCTCCAATTCCTTCACAGTTAAGATTCTAACTGTGCAAGAATCAAAGTCATGCCCATAAACCTTACATTCAGTACACTTCTTAATAAGTTTAGGATAAGCCACTTTCACCTTACTAATAAATCCAGGCTTATCCTCATCAGGAGGATAGTAAGCATTCACATACTCAGGCAAATTCTTTTCAGCTTTAACCTCAACAAGGACTCTAGCAAAACCTGCAGGCCCCTCCTTCTTTTTGCTTCTTTCAGCTGTTATTCTGTCAAACAAGATAGGATTACCAATACAGCTAAGCATGCTGCATATACTCTTATTACTCCACAGTTCAGCAGGTAAATTAGGAATAGTGATCCACATAGGGATCACATTTGGCTCAGTCTTCTCTAGGCACACTCCCACCTCCCATTTCTTTAGACAAAGGGGAACATCATTTACCAGCCAAGGACCCTTCTCCATAGCACCCCACATTCCAACATCATTCCTGAATTTGAAAAAGAATACCCCAGTATTATTAGTAGAAACCTCCATTAAGCCAAACTTCTTCCACATTCTCATCAGGTGAAATCTAACCATACCCACAGATAATTCTTTACCCACAAAGTAACCATATAAGTAGTTACTATAAGCCACCTTTGCCTCAGCAATCTGAATAGGACTAATTTCAGCAACAAGCTCACCATTCTCCAAAACCTTAGGGGGATAATACTGGACTTTCTCAGACAGGACTTCATTATCATTACCCTTAGCAGCAGCAGCATAAGACTTACTCCCATTAGAACTAGAAGCAGCCTTAACATCATCCTTCTTAGCAGCAAAAATCACACTATCCTTCAAAATCACAGAGCTCAGAGGTGATTTCTTAGGAAGTGGAGGTAGTGTCTTAATAATTTCAACATCTTGCTGAGACAAACAATAAGAACTCTCCTGTTTACTTCTATCACTAATCATTTTCTTCATAGACAATCTTCTAATAGCAAACTTCCTTCCCTTCCCAGCTATCATCACATTAGCTTCCACACCTGACTCATTTGGAATATCCATAGAGTCTGCCCCATCCCCTTCTTTACTCACCTTTTTCAAATCCTCCTTATTAGTTTGTTTTAAATAATTCTTCCCACCATCTTTTTTCAGAACATGAAAACCAGGATTAAATTCCATCTTCACAAGAGGCTTTTCATATTCAAACTTTAACTGCTCAGTATTACCCTCAATTCTTCCCAAAAAATCCCTCTTCTTAACAGCAATAGCCTTCATATCCCCAGTCACATTTTCCACCAGATCCTTCATAATCACATTTACAGAACTAGGCTTCTCAATACCATCTGAAGTAGAACTCTGAGCAACTCCCTCTTTCTGAATAGCCTTCTTCTTAGGGAACACTCTTCTCGACTTTCCAGACACTTCTAACAAATAATCAACAGGGGAACAATGATCAGGCAACAACTCTAACTCATCTCCCTTCACCATGTATCCCAAATACTTAGACTCTCCAACAGACCTTCTACTAAACTTCACACTCAGCCCCTCATTCCTCACTGAATGTTTCTTCCTCTTGCTAAGCACCTCAAACTTATCATACTGCATAGTATCAAATACATTCAAGTATGGTGATAACTGAGGAAAACAAACTCTGTTATTCACCACAGAAAAGCCCCCTTTCTTACTGACATACTTAGCTAAAGCTTCCAGAATAGACATATTTCTACCATCATAAAGCATTTTAGTTTCAGTCATACCAACATCCATCTTACCAGAACCCCCAGTAACAGCACTTTCATTTTCCTGAAGAGGATGACCATTAACATCACATTTAGAGGATAACTCAAACAGATCCTCCAGATTCTCATTAATCAATCTAGATTTCCAATTATCCCCCAACAAATTTCTAAGATACTGAAGATGAACATCAGACAAAATAGGAGGATCAAACATACCTACACCAGCAAAACCTGGTTCAGTCTTCGCATCAGAAACCCTAGGCTTCAGATCCATCTCCATATCGCTATCAACAGACTTCTGGAAAAAACTATGATCAGTAGAAACTTGCTGCATCCAATCCTTCCCAAACATACCATTCAGATACTCTAAATCCCCTGATGTCAGCGAACAAACTTCAGTAATACCTCCCTTCGACCTAGACAGAATAAACCTACCTTCCCCCTCATCCTTGAGATCCAGACTATAACCCTCACCAACAGATAAATCAGGTGGAACCGCCGGAGGAGGCTCCGGCAACACAACCCTAGCAGGAGAAATTTTTAGCTTCATATCCTTTATCTGAGTCTGTTGCATGCTTAGATATCTTATGGCCTTCCCGTTCCTCAATTCGGGTGCCCGAAACTTCAAATGAACCGCTAGTTACGTCCATTAAAACACGAGTCTTTTCTTGTGTACGAATCTCTGTGTCATTGTCACATCGTGAGTCCGATTACCGTTTGGTCTGCTTCGTATCCCTTAACATAGTTTGTTGCATGATCCGATATTTTATGGCAATCCCGATCCTCCATTCGGGTGCCCGAAACTTCATATGAACCAATAGTTCCGTCCATTAAAACTCGAGTCTTTTCTTGTGTATGAATCTCTGTGCATTGTCCCACCGTGAGTCCGATTACCGTCCGGTCAGCTTCGTATCCTTTAACATAGTCTGTTGCATGATCAAATATCTTATAGCCTTCCCGTTCCTCCATTCGGGTGCCCGAAATTTCATATGAACCGATAGTTACGTCCATTATAACTCGAGTCCTTTCTTGTGTACGAATCTCTGTGTCATTGTCGCATCGTGAGTCCGATTACCTTCCGGTCACCTTCGTATCCTTTATCAGAGTCTGTTGCATGCTCAGATATCTTATGGCCTTCCCGTTCCTCCATTCGGGTACCCGAAACTTCAAATGAACCGCTAGTTACGTCCATTAAAACACGAGTCTTTTCTTGTGTACGAATCTCTGTGTCATTGTCCCATCATGTGAGTCCGATTACCGTCCGGTCAGCTTCATATCCTTTATCTGAGTCTGTTGCATGCTTAGATATCTTATGGCTTTCCCGTTCCTCAATTCGGGTGCCCGAAGTTTCAAACGTACCGATAGTTACGTCCTTTAAAACTCGAGTCTTTTCTTGTGTACGAATCTCTATGTCGTTGTCGCATCGTGAGTCCGATTACCGTCCGGTCAGCTTCATATCCTTTATCTGAGTCTGCTGCATGCATAGATATCTTATGGCCTTCCCGTTCCTCAATTCGGGTGCCCGAAACTTCAAATGAACCGCTAGTTACGTCCATTAAAACACGAGTCTTTTCTTGTGTACGAATCTCTGTGTCATTGTCGCATTGTGTGTCCGATTACCATCAGGTCAGCTTCATATCCTTTATCTGAGTCTGTTGCATGCTCAGATATCTTATGGCCTTCACATTCCTCCATTCGGGTGCCCAAAAACTTCAAATGTATAGATAGTTACGTCCTTTAAAACTCGAGCCTTTTTTTGTGTACGAATCTCTATGTCATTGGCGCATCGTGAGTCCGATTACCGTCCGGTCAGCTTCATATCCTTTATCTGAGTCTGTTGCATGCTTAGATATCTTATGGCCTTCCCGTTCCTCAATTCGGGTGCCCGAAACTTCAAATGAACCGCTAGTTACGTCCATTAAAACACGAGTCTTTTCTTGTGTACGAATCTCTGAGTCATTGTCACATCGTGAGTCCGATTACCGTTTGGTCTGCTTCGTATCCCTTAACATAGTTTGTAGCATGATCCGATATTTTATGGCGATCCCGATCCTCCATTCGGGTGCCCGAAACTTCATATGAACCAATAGTTCCGTCCATTAAAACTCGAGTCTTTTCTTGTGTACGAATCTCTGTGTCATTGTCCCACCGTGAATCCGATTACCGTCCGGTCAGCTTCGTATCCTTTAACATAGTCTGTTGCATGATCAAATATCTTATAGCCTTCCCGTTCCTCCATTCGGGTGCCCGAAATTTCATATGAACCGATAGTTACGTCCATTATAACTCGAGTCCTTTCTTGTGTACGAATCTCTGTGTCATTGTCGCATCGTGAGTCCGATTACCTTCCGGTCACCTTCGTATCCTTTATCAGAGTCTGTTGCATGCTCAGTTATCTTATGGCCTTCCCGTTCCTCCATTCGGGTGCCTGAAACTTCAAATGAACCGCTAGTTACGTCCATTAAAACACGAGTCTTTTCTTGTGTACGAATCTCTGTGTCATTGTCCCATCATGTGAGTCCGATTACCGTCCGGTCAGCTTCATATCCTTTATCTGAGTCTGTTGCATGCTTAGATATCTTATGGCTTTCCCGTTCCTCAATTCGGGTGCCCGAAGTTTCAAACGTACCGATAGTTACGTCCTTTAAAACTCGAGTCTTTTCTTGTGTACGAATCTCTATGTCGTTGTCGCATCGTGAGTCCGATTACCGTCCGGTCAGCTTCATATCCTTTATCTGAGTCTGCTGCATGCTTAGATATCTTATGGCCTTCCCGTTCCTCAATTCGGGTGCCCGAAACTTCAAATGAACCGCTAGTTACGTCCATTAAAACACGAGTCTTTTCTTGTGTACGAATCTCTGTGTCATTGTCGCATTGTGTGTCCGATTACCATCAGGTCAGCTTCATATCCTTTATCTGAGTCTGTTGCATGCTCAGATATCTTATGGCCTTCACATTCCTCCATTCGGGTGCCCAAAAACTTCAAATGTATAGATAGTTACGTCCTTTAAAACTCGAGCCTTTTTTTGTGTACGAATCTCTATGTCATTGGCGCATCGTGAGTCCGATTACCGTCCGGTCAGCTTCATATCCTTTATCTGAGTCTGTTGCATGCTTAGATATCTTATGGCCTTCCCGTTCCTCAATTCGGGTGCCCGAAACTTCAAATGAACCGCTAGTTACGTCCATTAAAACACGAGTCTTTTCTTGTGTACGAATCTCTGTGTCATTGTCACATCGTGAGTCCGATTACCGTTTGGTCTGCTTCGTATCCCTTAACATAGTTTGTTGCATGATCCGATATTTTATGGCGATCCCGATCCTCCATTCGGGTGCCCGAAACTTCATATGAACCAATAGTTCCGTCCATTAAAACTCGAGTCTTTTCTTGTGTACGAATCTCTGTGTCATTGTCCCACCGTGAGTCCGATTACCGTCCGGTCAGCTTCGTATCCTTTAACATAGTCTGTTGCATGATCAAATATCTTATAGCCTTCCCGTTCCTCCATTCGGGTGCCCGAAATTTCATATGAACCGATAGTTACGTCCATTATAACTCGAGTCCTTTCTTGTGTACGAATCTCTGTGTCATTGTCGCATCGTGAGTCCGATTACCTTCCGGTCACCTTCGTATCCTTTATCAGAGTCTGTTGCATGCTCAGTTATCTTATGGCCTTCCCGTTCCTCCATTCGGGTGCCTGAAACTTCAAATGAACCGCTAGTAACGTCCATTAAAACACGAGTCTTTTCTTGTGTACGAATCTCTGTGTCATTGTCCCATCATGTGAGTCCGATTACCGTCCGGTCAGCTTCATATCCTTTATCTGAGTCTGTTGCATGCTTAGATATCTTATGGCTTTCCCGTTCCTCAATTCGGGTGCCCGAAGTTTCAAACGTACCGATAGTTACGTCCTTTAAAACTCGAGTCTTTTCTTGTGTACGAATCTCTATGTCGTTGTCGCATCGTGAGTCCGATTACCGTCCGGTCAGCTTCATATCCTTTATCTGAGTCTGCTGCATGCTTAGATATCTTATGGCCTTCCCGTTCCTCAATTCGGGTGCCCGAAACTTCAAATGAACCGCTAGTTACGTCCATTAAAACACGAGTCTTTTCTTGTGTACGAATCTCTGTGTCATTGTCGCATTGTGTGTCCGATTACCATCAGGTCAGCTTCATATCATTTATCTGAGTCTGTTGCATGCTCAGATATCTTATGGCCTTCACATTCCTCCATTCGGGTGCCCAAAAACTTCAAATGTATAGATAGTTACGTCCTTTAAAACTCGAGCCTTTTTTTGTGTACGAATCTCTATGTCATTGGCGCATCGTGAGTCCGATTACCGTCCGGTCAGCTTCATATCCTTTATCTGAGTCTGTTGCATGCTTAGATATCTTATGGCCTTCCCGTTCCTCAATTCGGGTGCCCGAAACTTCAAATGAACCGCTAGTTACGTCCATTAAAACACGAGTCTTTTCTTGTGTACGAATCTCTGTGTCATTGTCACATCGTGAGTCCGATTACCGTTTGGTCTGCTTCGTATCCCTTAACATAGTTTGTTGCATGATCCGATATTTTATGGCGATCCCGATCCTCCATTCGGGTGCCCGAAACTTCATATGAACCAATAGTTCCGTCCATTAAAACTCGAGTCTTTTCTTGTGTACGAATCTCTGTGTCATTGTCCCACCGTGAGTCCGATTACCGTCCGGTCAGCTTCGTATCCTTTAACATAGTCTGTTGCATGATCAAATATCTTATAGCCTTCCCGTTCCTCCATTCGGGTGCCCGAAATTTCATATGAACCGATAGTTACGTCCATTATAACTCGAGTCCTTTCTTGTGTACGAATCTCTGTGTCATTGTCGCATCGTGAGTCCGATTACCTTCCGGTCACCTTCGTATCCTTTATCAGAGTCTGTTGCATGCTCAGATATCTTATGGCCTTCCCGTTCCTCCATTCGGGTGCCTGAAACTTCAAATAAACCGCTAGTTACGTCCATTAAAACACGAGTCTTTTCTTGTGTACGAATCTCTGTGTCATTGTCCCATCATGTGAGTCCGATTACCGTCCGGTCAGCTTCATATCCTTTATCTGAGTCTGTTGCATGCTTAGATATCTTATGGCTTTCCCGTTCCTCAATTCGGGTGCCCGAAGTTTCAAACGTACCGATAGTTACGTCCTTTAAAACTCGAGTCTATTCTTGTGTACGAATCTCTATGTCGTTGTCGCATCGTGAGTCCGATTACCGTCCGGTCAGCTTCATATCCTTTATCTGAGTCTGCTGCATGCTTAGATATCTTATGGCCTTCCCGTTCCTCAATTAGGGTGCCCGAACCTTCAAATGAACTGCTAGTTACGTCCATTAAAACACGAGTCTTTTCTTGTGTACGAATCTCTGTGTCATTGTCACATCGTGAGTCCGATTACCGTCCGGTCTGCTTCGTATCCCTTAACATAGTTTGTTGCATGATCAGATATCTTATGGCATTCCCGTTCCTCAATTCGGGTACCCGAAACTTCAAATGAACCGCTAGTTACGTCCATTAAAACACGAGCCTTTTCTTGTGTACGAATCTCTGTGTCATTGTCACATCGTGAGTCCGATTACCGTCCGGTCTGCTTCGTATCCCTTAACATAGTTTGTTGCATGATCTGATATCTTATGGCGTTCCCGTTCCTCCATTCGGGTGCCCGAAACTTCATATGAACCGATAGTTCCGTTCATTAAAACACGAGTCTTTTCTTGTGTACGAATCTCTGTGTCATTGTCCCATCGTGAGTCCGATTACCATACGGTCAGCTTCATATCCTTTATCTGAGTCTATGCATGCTCAGATATCTTATGGCCTTCACGTTCCTCCATTCGGGTGCCCGAAACTTCAAATGTACAGATAGTTACGTCCTTTAAAACTCGAGTCCTTTCTTGTGTACGAATCTCGATGTCATTGTCGCATTGTGAGTCCGATTACCGTCCGGGCAGCTTCGTATCCCTTAACATAGTTTGTTGCATGATCAGATATCTTATGGCGTTCCCGATCCTCCATTCGGGTGCCCGAAACTTCATATCAACCGATAGTTCCGTCCATTATAACTCGAGTCCTTTCTTGTGTACGAATCTCTGTGTCATTGTCGCATCGTGAGTCCGATTACCTTCCGGTCACCTTCGGATCCTTTATCAGAGTCTGTTGCATGCTCATATATCTTATGGCCTTCCCGTTCCTCCATTCGGGTGCCCGAAACTTCAAATGAACCGCTAGTTACGTCCATTAAAACACGAGTCTTTTCTTGTGTACGAATCTCTGTGTCATTGTCCCATCATGTGAGTCCGATTACCGTCCGGTCAGCTTCATATCCTTTATCTGAGTCTGTTGCATGCTTAGATATCTTATGGCTTTCCCGTTCCTCAATTCGGGTGCCCAAAGTTTCAAATGTACCGATAGTTACGTCCTTTAAAACTCGAGTCTTTTCTTGTGTACGAATCTCTATGTCATTGTCGCATCGTGAGTCCGATTACCGTCCGGTCAGCTTCATATCCATTTTCTGAGTCTGTTGCATGCTTAGATATCTTATGGCCTTCCCGTTCCTCAATTCAGGTGCCCGAAACTTCAAATGAACCGCTAGTTACGTCCATTAAAACTCGAGTCTTTTCTTGTGTACGAATCTCTATGTCATTGTCCCATCGTGAGTCCGATTACCATCCGGTCAGCTTCATATCCTCTATCTGAGTCTGTTGCATGCTCAGATATCTTATGGCCATCACGTTCCTCCATTCGGGTGCCCAAAAACTTCAAATGTGCAGATAGTTACGTCCTTTAAAACTCGAGTCTTTTCTTGTGTACAAATCTCTGTGTCATTGTCCCATCGTGAGTCCGATTACCGTCCGGTCAGCTTCATATCCTTTATCTGAGTCTGTTGCATGCTTAGACATCTTATGGCTTTCCCGTTCCTCCATTCGGGTGCTCGAAACTTCAAATGAACCGCTATTTACGTTTATTAAAACACGAGTCTTTTCTTGTGTACGAATCTCTGTGTCATTGTCCCATCGTGAGTCCGATTACCATCCGGTCAGCTTCATATCCTTTATCTGAGTCTATGCATGCTCAGATATCTTATGGCCTTCACGTTCCTCCATTCGGGTGCCCGAAACTTCAAATGTACAGATAGTTACGTCCTTTAAAACTCGAGTCTTTTCTTGTGTACGAATCTCGATGTCATTGTCGCATTGTGAGTCCGATTACCGTCCGGGCAGCTTCGTATCCCTTAACATAGTTTGTTGCATGATCAGATATCTTATGGCGTTCCCGATCCTCCATTCGGGTGCCTGAAACTTCATATCAACCGATAGTTCCGTCCATTATAACTCGAGTCCTTTCTTGTGTACGAATCTCTGTGTCATTGTCGCATCGTGAGTCCGATTACCTTCCGGTCACCTTCGTATCCTTTATCAGAGTCTGTTGCATGCTCAGATATCTTATGGCCTTCCCGTTCCTCCATTCGGGTGCCCGAAACTTCAAATGAACCGCTAGTTACGTCCATTAAAACACGAGTCTTTTCTTGTGTACGAATCTCTGTGTCATTGTCCCATCATGTGAGTCCGATTACCGTCCGGTCAGCTTCATATCCTTTATCTGAGTCTGTTGCATGCTTAGATATCTTATGGCTTTCCCGTTCCTCAATTCGGGTGCCCAAAGTTTCAAATGTACCGATAGTTACGTCCTTTAAAACTCGAGTCTTTTCTTGTGTACGAATCTCTATGTCATTGTCGCATCGTGAGTCCGATTACCGTCCGGTCAGCTTCATATCCTTTATCTGAGTCTGTTGCATGCTTAGATATCTTATGGCCTTCCCGTTCCTCAATTCAGGTGCCCGAAACTTCAAATAAACCGCTAGTTACGTCCATTAAAACTCGAGTCTTTTCTTGTGTACGAATCTCTATGTCATTGTCCCATCGTGAGTCCGATTACCATCCGGTCAGCTCATATCCTTTATCTGAGTCTGTTGCATGCTCAAATATCTTATGGCCTTCACGTTCCTCCATTCGGGTGCCCAAAAACTTCAAATGTACAGATAGTTACGTCCTTTAAAACTCGAGTCTTTTCTTGTGTACAAATCTCTGTGTCGTTGTCCCATCGTGAGTCCGATTACCGTCCGGTCAGCTTCATATCCTTTATCTGAGTCTGTTGCATGCTTAGATATCTTATGGCTTTCCCGTTCCTCCATTCGGGTGCCCGAAACTTCAAATG
This sequence comes from Ambrosia artemisiifolia, assembly GCA_032199755.1. NCBI lineage: Eukaryota > Viridiplantae > Streptophyta > Magnoliopsida > Asterales > Asteraceae > Ambrosia > Ambrosia artemisiifolia. The sequence continues at coordinate 15,564,362 of CM063529.1, forward strand.
AACCGCTATTTACGTTCATTAAGACACGAGTCTTTTCTTGTGTATGAATCTCTGTGTCATTGTCCCATCGTGAGTCCGATTACCATCCGGTCAGCTTCATATCCTTTATCTGAGTCTGTTGCATGCTCAGATATCTTATGGCCTTCACGTTCCTCCATTCGGGTGCCCGAAACTTCAAATGTACAGATAGTTACGTCCTTTAAAACTCGAGTCTTTTCTTGTATACGAATCTCGATGTCATTGTCGCATTGTGAGTCCGATTACCGTCCGGGCAGCTTCGTATCCCTTAACATAGTTTGTTGCATGATCAGATATCTTATGGCATTCCCGATCCTCCTTTCGGGTGCCCGAAACTTCAAATGAACCGCTAGTTACGTCCATTAAAACACGAGTCTTTTCTTGTGTACGAATCTCTGTGTCATTGTCCCATCATGTGCGTGCGATTACCGTCCGGTCAGCTTCATATCCTTTATCTGAGTCTGTTGCATGCTTAGATATCTTATGGCTTTCCCGTTCCTCAATTCGGGTGCCCGAAGTTTCAAATGTACCGATAGTTACGTCCTTTAAAACTCGAGTCTTTTCTTGTGTACGAATTTCTATGTCATTGTCGCATCGTGAGTCCGATTACCGTCCGGTTAGCTTCATATCCTTTATCTGAGTCTGTTGCATGCTTAGATATCTTATGGCCTTCCCGTTCCTCAATTCGGGTGCCCGAAACTTCAAATGAACCGCTAGTTACGTCCATTAAAACACGAGTCTTTTCTTGTGTACGAATCTCTGTGTCATTGTCACATCGTGAGTCCGATTGCCGTTTGGTCTGCTTCGTATCCCTTAACATAGTTTGTTTCTTGATCAGATATCTTATGGCGTTTCCGTTCCTCAATTCGGGTGCCCGAAACTTCAAATGAACCGCTAGTTACGTCCATTAAAACACGAGTCTTTTCTTGTTTACGAATCTCTGTGTCATTGTCACATCGTGAGTCCGATTACCGTCCGGTCTGCTTCGTATCCCTTAACATAGTTTGTTGCATGATCTGATATCTTATGGCGTTCCCGTTCCTCCATTCGGGTGCCCGAAACGTCATATGAACCGATAGTTCCGTCCATTAAAACTCGAGTCTTTTCTTGTGTACAAATCTCTGTGTCATTGTCCCATCGTGAGTCCGATTACCGTCCGGTCAGCTTCATATCCTTTATCTGAGCCTGTTGCATGCTTAGATATCTTATGGCTTTCCCGTTCCTCCATTCGGGTGCCCGAAACTTTAAATGAACCGCTATTTACGTTCATTAAAACACGAGTCTTTTCTTGTGTACGAATCTCTGTGTCATTGTCCCATCGTGAGTCCGATTACCATCCGGTCAGCTTCATATCCTTTATCTGAGTCTGTTGCATGCTCAGATATCTTATGGCCTTCACGTTCCTCCATTCGGGTGCCCGAAACTTCAAATGTACAGATAGTAACGTCCTTTAAAACTCGAGTCTTTTCTTGTGTACGAATCTCGATGTCATTGTCGCATTGTGAGTCCGATTACCGTCCGGGCAGCTTCGTATCCCTTAACATAGTTTGTTGCATGATCAGATATCTTATGGCGTTCCCGATCCTCCATTCGGGTGCCTGAAACTTCATATCAACCGATAGTTCCGTCCATTATAACTCGAGTCCTTTCTTGTGTACGAATCTCTGTGTCATTGTCGCATCGTGAGTCCGATTACCTTCCGGTCACCTTCGTATCCTTTATCAGAGTCTGTTGCATGCTCAGATATCTTATGGCCTTCCCGTTCCTCCATTTGGGTGCCCGAAACTTCAAATGAACCGCTAGTTACGTCCATTAAAACACGAGTCTTTTCTTGTGTACGAATCTCTGTGTCATTGTCCCATCATGTGAGTCCGATTACCGTCCGGTCAGCTTCATATCCTTTATCTGAGTCTGTTGCATGCTTAGATATCTTATGGCTTTCCCGTTCCTCAATTCGGGTGCCCAAAGTTTCAAATGTACCGATAGTTACGTCCTTTAAAACTCGAGTCTTTTCTTGTGTACGAATCTCTATGTCACTGTCGCATCGTGAGTCCGATTACCGTCCGGTCAGCTTCATATCCTTTATCTGAGTCTGTTGCATGCTTAGATATCTTATGGCCTTCCCGTTCCTCAATTCAGGTGCCCGAAACCTCAAATAAACCGCTAGTTACGTCCATTAAAACTCGAGTCTTTTCTTGTGTACGAATCTCTATGTCATTGTCCCATCGTGAGTCCGATTACCATCCGGTCAGCTCATATCCTTTATCTGAGTCTGTTGCATGCTCAGATATCTTATGGCCTTCACGTTCCTCCATTCGGGTGCCCAAAAACTTCAAATGTACAGATAGTTACGTCCTTTAAAACTCGAGTCTTTTCTTGTGTACAAATCTCTGTGTCGTTGTCCCATCGTGAGTCCGATTACCGTCCGGTCAGCTTCATATCCTTTATCTGAGTCTGTTGCATGCTTAGATATCTTATGGCTTTCCCGTTCCTCCATTCGGGTGCCCGAAACTTCAAATGAACCGCTATTTACGTTCATTAAGACACGAGTCTTTTCTTGTGTATGAATCTCTGTGTCATTGTCCCATCGTGAGTCCGATTACCATCCGGTCAGCTTCATATCCTTTATCTGAGTCTGTTGCATGCTCAGATATCTTATGGCCTTCACGTTCCTCCATTCGGGTGCCCGAAACTTCAAATGTACAGATAGTTACGTCCTTTAAAACTCGAGTCTTTTCTTGTATACGAATCTCGATGTCATTGTCGCATTGTGAGTCCGATTACCGTCCGGGCAGCTTCGTATCCCTTAACATAGTTTGTTGCATGATCAGATATCTTATGGCATTCCCGATCCTCCATTCGGGTGCCCGAAACTTCAAATGAACCGCTAGTTACGTCCATTAAAACACGAGTCTTTTCTTGTGTACGAATCTCTGTGTCATTGTCCCATCATGTGCGTGCGATTACCGTCCGGTCAGCTTCATATCCTTTATCTGAGTCTGTTGCATGCTTAGATATCTTATGGCTTTCCCGTTCCTCAATTCGGGTGCCCGAAGTTTCAAATGTACCGATAGTTACGTCCTTTAAAACTCGAGTCTTTTCTTGTGTACGAATCTCTATGTCATTGTCGCATCGTGAGTCCGATTACCGTCCGGTTAGCTTCATATCCTTTATCTGAGTCTGTTGCATGCTTAGATATCTTATGGCCTTCCCGTTCCTCAATTCGGGTGCCCGAAACTTCAAATGAACCGCTAGTTACGTCCATTAAAACACGAGTCTTTTCTTGTGTACGAATCTCTGTGTCATTTTCACATCGTGAGTCCGATTACCGTTCGGTCTGCTTCGTATCCCTTAACATAGTTTGTTTCTTGATCAGATATCTTATGGCGTTTCCGTTCCTCAATTCGGGTGCCCGAAACTTCAAATGAACCGCTAGTTACGTCCATTAAAACACGAGTCTTTTCTTGTGTACGAATCTCTGTGTCATTGTCACATCGTGAGTCCGATTACCGTCCGGTCTGCTTCGTATCCCTTAACATAGTTTGTTGCATGATCTGATATCTTATGGCGTTCCCGTTCCTCCATTCGGGTGCCCGAAACGTCATATGAACCGATAGTTCCGTCCATTAAAACTCGAGTCTTTTCTTGTGTACAAATCTCTGTGTCATTGTCCCATCGTGAGTCCGATTACCGTCCGGTCAGCTTCATATCCTTTATCTGAGCCTGTTGCATGCTTAGATATCTTATGGCTTTCCCGTTCCTCCATTCGGGTGCCCGAAACTTTAAATGAACCGCTATTTACGTTCATTAAAACACGAGTCTTTTCTTGTGTACGAATCTCTGTGTCATTGTCCCATCGTGAGTCCGATTACCATCCGGTCAGCTTCATATCCTTTATCTGAGTCTGTTGCATGCTCAGATATCTTATGGCCTTCACGTTCCTCCATTCGGGTGCCCGAAACTTCAAATGTACAGATAGTTACGTCCTTTAAAACTCGAGTCTTTTCTTGTGTACGAATCTCGATGTCATTGTCGCATTGTGAGTCCGATTACCGTCCGGGCAGCTTCGTATCCCTTAACATAGTTTGTTGCATGATCAGATATCTTATGGCGTTCCCGATCCTCCATTCGGGTGCCCGAAACTTCATATCAACCGATAGTTCCGTCCATTAAAACTCGAGTCTTTTCTTGTGTACGAATCTCTGTGTCATTGTCCCATCGTGAGTCCGATTACCATCCGGTCAGCTTCGTATCCTTTAACATAGTCTGTTGCATGATCAAATATCTTGTAGCCTTCCCGTTCCTCCATTCGGCTGCCCGAAAAATACAAAACAATTGAGGGTGGAAATTAATGTCCTACTAGCAAAGATGGGGTCCATCCATACCACTCCAGGTGTAATGCTCCCCCTGAGCTCAAAACCTATCCTCCAATCCTCATACGCAGAACTGAACTTAACTTCAATAAAGAAAGTCAAGTCCAGCAGAAAAGACACACATAAGACTCTGACCAGAAAAGAGCTGAAACAAAAGGAAGGCTTTGCAGCCCAGAACTAGGGATATCCTCAACCTGAATCTTAGAAACACAGCTACAAAAATCCTCCATACCATACACAGACGGCCCTAAAGGATAATTCTTTTCCCTAGGATCCAGAATGGCATTAAAATCCCCAACAGCCAGCCATGGATTATTATCAATGGTTCCAGAATGATATACCATATTATCCCATAGATCCCTTCTACCATTAACATTAGTCACCCCATACACAAAAGAGCAAAAGAATTTCTCTCCACCTCCAAAAGGACAAATAATACAATGAATAACCTGTTCCCTAACTTGTAAAACAACCACATCAACCACCCTAGAATCCCATCCCACAACAATTCTAACCCATCCAGAACACACCTCAACATTAGAAACCCATTCCCAACTTTTCATAACCCCACTACATGCACCCTTAATATTATTAGGATTAACCCTGGTTTCAATAAGACCACCAACACAAACCTTATTCTCTACTAAAATTCTATTAATCTGTCTTTGTTTAGAGGTACTAGACATACCTCTAACATTCCACCCCATCAAATTAATCTTCATTGATAACATCAGAAACTTCCATAGGGCCCTCCAATCCAGAGGAACCCCCTTCCTTTTTAAGCCTTCAAATTCTCAGCTTCCACCAATTTCTCAAACATAATCTTATCCCACTGTTCAAAAAATACTTTAACCTGCCCAATATTCCATTTCTTCATAACCTCATTAGATGGACACTTCTTATTGATCACAAAATAAGCAACCTCATTAAACTGATCCTTACTCATTTTGAAGTACCCAGATTTAATATTCACCTTTGTTTGCACCTTTAAGGCATCCACAGAATACTCAGCTTCAGCCTTTTTCAACTCCTGCTGTTTAGCCCCAGACCTAGACCCATTAACAGTATCCACCCTTTTGCTCTCTCCTTCCACTCCTCTAACCACATTCCCAGAAGACCCAACATCAATTATACTCTTACCCTTAGTATCCTCTCCCTGATTACCCTTACCCTTAGAACTCTCACACTCAATGCCACCACCATTAAGATCATCCCTTAATACAGCAAAGGTATTCTTTATACTGATACTATTATTATCATTATTCTTTTTATTATCATTAGTAGCCCTACCCTCATTTTTAGTCACCCATTTTTTACCAATAGGCTAATTTCCCTGAGCCCTGTTTCCCCCAATCTGACCTCCCTGATTACCTTGCCCCTTATTCCAAAAATTCCTACTATTAGACCCATTCCCCAGACCTCTGTCATTCCCATTAACCTTAGAACCCCCAGCCCTATTTCCCTTACTGTTAACCACCCTGTTATTCCTCCCCACAGTTTGATAACCCTCATTGTCAATACCAGATACAGGATAGTCAGCTTGAGTGGCCTGATATAACTCCTGCAAAAGCTTCTCAGTCTTCCCAGCAACCTCCTCAGCTGATAACTCCATAGCTTTACACCCCTCAAAGTCATGACCAAACACCTTACAAGCAGAACACTTCTTAATCTTAACTTGGTATTCAACCTTTACTTTTTGAATAAAAGCAGGTTTACCCACATCAGCAGGATAAAAAGCATTCACATAATCAGGCAGCACTTTATCAGCCTTGACTTCAACCAAAATTCTAGCAAATCCTGCTCTCCCCTCTTTCTTATTACATCTCATAGCTGTAACCCTATCCAGCATCAAAGGATCACCCACACAACTCATCATACTGCTCAAACTTTCCCTGTTCCATAACTCCATGGGCATATTAGGAATTGTTACCCAAACTGGAATAGAACTAGGCTCAACTCTTTCCAAATTCAACCCAACCTCCCATTTCCTCAGACACAAAGGGATATTGTTGATCAGCCAAGGCCCCTGGTTAATAGTCTCCATCATGCCTAATTCATTCTTAAATTTGAAGAAAAAGATACCACTCCCATTAGAGGATATATCAACCAACCCAAACTTTTTCCACATCCTAAACAAATGGTATCTCATCATACCTATAGAGACACTCTGCCCAATACTGTAACCATAAAGATAAGTACTATAAGCTACCCTGGCTTCCAACAGCTTCTCAGGCTTAATGACAACTACAGTTTCACCTGAATCAAGCACTTTAGGAGGAATGAAGGTCATTTTTGTCTCCAAAACTTCATTAGTATTGTCTCTAGCAATATCAGCAAAAGACATCTCAGGCTTCTTAGACATACTGCCACTATCCCCCTCCTTACCAGCATTAAACACCACCTCACCCTTCTCTAAACCAGTATGCAAAATAGATCTAGCAGCAGGTTTCAGTTTACTAATAAAAGGAATATCATCCTTAGTAACCTTATAAGATCCCATACTATCTGACTTCTTCTTGATAAGTTTCTTCATGGAAGGGCTTTTAACAATACCCCTCCAAGGCAGCCTAACAGTGATGTCCCCTTTCTTAGACTTATTCTCTTTATCAAGTTCCATCCCACTCTGCTCAGCATCAACCTGATCCTCCTCTTGACCCTTCTTATCAGCCTCAGACTTCTCACATACCTGTTTATCAGAACCATCTTTCACAACCTCCTTCTTCTCACCATCCTGCTTATCATCCCCCTCTTTCACAACCCCCTTCTTCTCAGCTTCAACCTTCTTCTTATCCTTCACCTTCCCTCCTATTATAATGTTCCCCTCATCATCTACAACAACCCTGCTACCAGCCCCAGAATTATAAGCAAATTGAGGATCAGGTACAGACAACCTAAGCCTCAACTCACTACCCTTACCCTCATCCAAACTCCTACTTTTTCTACCCATTTTCAACTTCACAGGAGCCACAGAAGTGTTACCTTCCTCTACAACTGTTTGTATCTCTTTTGAGTTAATACCATCTGGTAACACCTCCACCCCATTCACCATCCCCGGATTCTCCTCAATCCTAACATATAATCTCTCATCCCATAATACCTTCCTACTCTTAACAACTACCCCCTCATTCCTGATAGACCTCTTCTTCCTCTTATCCATAAACACAAATTTTTCATCCAACCCAACATCAAACACATTATCTTCAATAACCAACTGAGGAAACTTCACACCTCTCCCTTCAGCTTTAATCAAACCATCCTTACCAATTTCCCTATGCCCAACATACTCACCATATACCTTTTTACCCAGAAAGTTAGCTATTACACTAAGTATATGCCCATACTGCCCAGCTAACTTCTCAACAAACAATAGCCCCTTACCAGCAATCTGAACATCAACTAGAGAATTAACCAAATCAAATTCCCCTATCCCAGCCAACTTAATCAGTTCCAACTTCTCAGAGATTAACCTAACCCTCCAATTATCACCAAACACAGCCCTCAAAAACCCTACCACTAAAGGACTAAACACCAGAGAGTCCCTCTTACCAGAAATAAAACGATTCAGGATTACCTGCTTATCTTCCACAATAGCTTCCTCCTCCGGACCTATCATAGCCTCATCCACAACACTATCAGAGCTCAAAATAGCTTCATCTGAACCATCCAATGATATATCCGGTGGAAACTCCGGCGGAGGGTCAGGAGCCGGAACCCTAGAAATAGGCTCCATAGAACAAACAGATCGTGTACTGTGAAGATTTCAGTTAGTACAAACCAGTTGAAACAGTAACCACGAAGAAACAAAGGAAAAACCAGGAAGAATTAGGGTAGAAAAAGAGGCGGGAAAGAAAAACAAAGAAGAAAACTACTAAATCGCCAAAATCGCCCAATTCAGAGAGAAAACCCTAACTTCATATCCTTTTTTTTTTTTTTTTTTGATAAAAGGAGGCGGCACTCCTGGTAAATTTTATTAATCACAAAAAATATATATACACCTAAGGGATCGGCATCCCGGGACATACCCCAAGGACCAAAACCCGATCCCAAGCCCATGGTCTAACAATGGGACTATCCAAACGTCCCGACCATGAGCACAACTATACAATCAAAAACAAATAAAAAAAACCACATAGCTACTAGACCAAAGCCACACCCGGCTTATGGTCAAAGTCTCAAACCAAACAAACATACTAACTAATAAAATCCAAACTAAAAACATAAACATCAAATACATCAAAACCCAATACAGCAGCAGCATCCCAGCAATTCTTCTATCTTCAAGACTTGATCTTCTCAATCTGCCAAGACAGCTGCACACTCCATCAGCAACATTCCATTCTCTAATCTGCACACCTTCATTATCCAGCTGCAAAAAAACCATCCTTTAACTTATTAACAGCATCAGCACCTGCATACCTGTAATCCCATAACATAACATTCCTCAGCTGCCAAAAACCATCCATAACATAGTAAACAGCCCAAAAGACCTTCAGCCCTCCATTAGCATCATAAAGCACCATAAAGAACACCTGCACTATACCACCACCTGGGTCAAAAGGAATACAACCTATAGCCTTTTGACCCATCCTCCAAACATACCATATCTCAAACATCATCAGGACTGCTATCATTATTACTAGAGTTCTGAATCTTTACATTCCAAGCAGCAATAGCCAAATCATCAACTTGACTACTTTTAAACTCAATACCAGCTAACTTCCAAGAAACACTGCCCAAAATAGCTTTAAAAACCACATCAGCAGATCTCTTTTTACCACTAAAAATTCTATTATTTCTCTCCTGCCAAATAGTATAAACAGCAGCAGCTAACACAAGTTTTTTAATAGTACCCCATGCCTTATTATTATTCCTCATCCTTTCCACATAAAGAACAATCCTCTCCCATTCATCAGGAAATTTCTCCATTCTAGCTAAGACCTTCAGCTTCCACCAAACACTCTTAGAAAAATTACACTTGAAAAAGAGATGATCATGACTGTCAGGGCCACTCCCACAAAGACTACATTTAAACTGCTGGTTCTGGTTCCAAACTAACAATCTGTCCTGAGTAGGCAGCTTACCTTTCACAGCAAGCCAACAGATAAAAGTTTGCCTAGGTATACTATGCTTAAACCAAACAAACTTATGCCAATTAACCACCTCAGCCTTCCTGATCAACTCATCATAAACAACCCTAGAGCAGAAAGGCCTAAATCCACCCCCCTCCTTCAATAACCCAAACTTATCCTTAACATTTTCCCTTAAAAGTGGCAAGGTATCAGCAAATAACCAAGCATACTTAGACCTCCACTCATCAGGGACATTCCACCCATCTTTATTCAGAATACCAACTACCTTCATTCTCATATCAAACCCGGCAGCCTTTATATCTCTCCTATCAATCAGATTGACCAAAGGACCTCTAACATGCCACTTGTCAACCCAAGCATTAGCAAGACACCCATCCCCAAGAGTAACAATACATTTATCTCTAAACATACCTCTACAAGCCAACAGTTGTTTCCAAGTCCATGAATCAGAATTGGTCTCCCCAACTTCCCATAGACTACAACCCTTCAATTTATAAGTATGAATCCATGCCACCCACAGAGATTCTTTATTATTCAGGATATTCCACACATGTTTAGCCATCAAAGCAATATTCCTCTCCTTTAAATTAACAATCCCCAAGTCACCCTGGCACTTTTTAAGACACAATTCCTCCCATCCCACTTTAGCACTCCCCTGCTTAAACTCCCCTTGGCACCATAAGAAACCTCTACATAGTCTAATAACATCATAAGTAACATTATCAGGGAGAATGAATAAGGATGACCAATAAACTGTGATAGAAGCCAGAACAGATTTCAACAGCTGCACTCTGCCAGCATAGGACAGATACTGATTTTTCCAATCAGAAATACGTTTCTTGATTTTATCAATCAACACCCCACAATCTCTCTGGTACAATCTCTTAGAAGAAAGAGGTATGCCCAAATATTTTAAAGGAAGGCTACCCTCCCTGAAAGGAAGAATACCCAATATATCTCTCTGAATATCAGCATCCACATTACCAAAAATAACTTCACTCTTGTTCATATTAGGCCTTAGACCAGAACAACCTCCAAATTCTTCCAACACCTCTCTCACAACCTGAATAGAATCTCCATTAGCACTACAAAATATAAAAAGATCATCAGCAAAACACAAATGTGTGAGTTTTAACTCCTCACACTTCCAATGATATT